>CM075674.1:12627500-15127500 GCA_037962975.1 Clitoria ternatea | reverse complement strand
GGTTCCCCTTTCTTTTGTAGCTAAATCCTTATGTTTCCTAAAATGCTTAAATACTCGCATCAAATAATAACTCATGGCTTTATTTAAGTTAGAATACATAATGTTAGTTATCAACAAATCTCATGAAATCTGGTTTAAACAAGATTTCAACTTTGACCAGACTTTTCTTCAACAACTTCCTTTAGACTTCTAAAAGCAACCTCTTGATTTAAACCCCACTCATACTTCTTACTTTTCTTTAGAATCTTATATAGAGGAAGGGGCCGGTGTGTCATCTTTGCCATGAAGCGCACTAGTGTTGCTATCTTGTTATTGAAGGACTGTACCTCGTATAAGTTCTTTAGACTTTAGAGTTCCTGGATCACTCTACATTTGTCTAGGTTGGTCTCAATGCCTCTTTGAATCAACATGAATCCCAGAAATCTTCCACCAGGAACTGTAAAAGTTCACTTCAATAGGTTGAGCCGCATGTTATAGTGTGGAAGACGTTGAAAAATCTTGCAAAGATCTTCAACGTGATCTCCTCCAGTAGGGGTCTTGGCGATGATATCATCAATGTAAACCTCCACCAATTTTGTGTCCATTTCCTTGAACACCTTGTTGATCATACGTTGGTATGTGGCCCTAATATTTTTCAAACCAAACGACATAACAGTGTAATAAAACATACATTTATCATTCACGAACGTCGTCTTCTCTTGATCCCCTTCCTACATTGGTATTTGATTATAGCTGGAATAAGCATCCATGAAAGATAAAAACTGATCACCAGAATAATCATCAACCGTTATGTCAATGCTGGGTAAAGGGTAAGGGTCTTTGGGGCAGCACTTAGTCAAATCAACATAATCAGTACACATTTGCCACTTCCCATTGGACTTTTGGACCATAACAACATTCGCAAGCCATCAGGAATAACGAATTTCCTTGATGAATCTGGATTTAAAGAGCTCTTCTATCTATTCCCATATAGCCTTTTGCTTTCTTGGACCCAAATGCCTTTTCTTGGGCCACTGGTCTGGTTTCTAGCTACACAGACAACCTATGGCAACAAAAGTCTGGGTCCATGTCTGGCATGTTAGTAGCCGTCTAGGAAGACAAGTCTTTAAACTCTTTGAGCAACTTCAGCAATCATTCCTCCATCCCGGCCTCAAGCTTCTTATTGATATAAGTCACTTTTTCTGGGGTATCCCCTAAAACAATCACTTTAGACCGCCTATCTAGGGTTGGTTTGGATGGGTTGAGAGGTTCAATCTTCAACTCAACCCTCGGGTCTAGATCGAAGAGGTTGACTAAACCAATAACAACTCCTCCATCATTCAACTTGCATTTCTTGTTGATGGCTTCCAGCTTTACCATGTTCAGGCTGAGGTTGTAGCAATACCTCACCACCTCCTGATCACCTCGGACTGAAGACACCCTATTATCCTTATCAATAAACTTGATGAGGAAGTGTAAGGTCGAGACAATGGCTTCCATAGTATTCAAAGTGGGACGACCTATGATGTTGTACATGGATTGAACATCAATGACCAGGATTCTTAACTTAATCGTCCTAGCCCCGGGCTCGCCATCGAACATGATACGAGTGTTAAGATAACCCTTCGTGGGTTGTTTGGAATCTGTTAAAGGCAATCAGGTAATGCATGCAAGACTGCAAATCTACATCAATGAGACCCATCCTCTTAAAAAAATCATAGAAAAGGATGTTACAAGAACTTCCCTGATCCACCAGAATCCTCTTGACATCTATATAAGCGATAACATCCACTATCATGACAGCATCATCCTCCCAGAATTGTTGGCCCGAAATTATCATCAGAGAAGGAAATGAGAAGGGTTTGCACTCTGTCCCTGAAGGGACTACTATCCTTCTTATTACCTTGTACAGACAAGATCATGTGATGGTGTCAAGAGGATGGGGGAGGCAATTACTTCTTGCTTACCCCGTTGTGAAGGGGAAGGCAACTATTCTTCCTAGACAACTTCTATGATCAACCCTTTTTACTTCTCAACAGGGGTGAACCTCTTGGGACCCCATCTATTATTAGCATATGAAGACTGGTCCCTTTGCCTTTTCTTCATCTGCTCAGGCTTATCTAAAGACTTGTTTTTAAATAGGTATTGCTTCAGTTTTCCTTCTCGAATTAGGACCTCGATGGCATCTTTCAACTTTTTACACTTATTAGTTGAATGACCCATTTGCTCATGAAAGTCACAGTATTCTCTTAGGTTTCTAGGTCTTTTCACTGGAGCAGGCCTCCTGACCTAATAAACACTTAATGACGCCCAGGCAACTTCCCTAAGGATCTAGAAAGGCTTCATGTTAAGCAAAGCATAGTGGTTGAAAGTTTTTACACGCTTATCTTGCTATCAAGGTTATTACTCATCCCTACCCCATTCCTTCTGAGGTGTTTTCTCATGGTTTGGTTTCTCCTTCTCTTTTCCCACCTAAGGCGACTACGCAAGGGGCTTGCTTCACGCAGCCGTGGCTTCCAAGTGAATCTCTATCCCCATATATTTGGAAGCTTTACGTATAAACACCTCAAATG
This sequence comes from Clitoria ternatea, assembly GCA_037962975.1. Taxonomy (NCBI): domain Eukaryota; kingdom Viridiplantae; phylum Streptophyta; class Magnoliopsida; order Fabales; family Fabaceae; genus Clitoria; species Clitoria ternatea. The sequence continues at coordinate 15,124,948 of CM075674.1, read as the reverse complement.
TAGTAGATGGTCTCTTTGCCAAAGGCAAGGTAAAAGGTGACTTAGGCTGCAAAGCCTCAATAACTATGTGTAACTAGATGGCCTCCGTGAGATATCTCATATTGGTTCATCCACTATTACATCAAACTTACATCATGATGATTTCAAATTGCATAATATTTTACATCTTCCAAACATTTCCAAAAACCTCATCAGTGTCTCAAAATTTTCTAAGGACAATAATGTCTATTTTGAATTTTATCCTGATCATCGCCTTGTAAAATGTCAGGTCACCAAGAAGGTGCTTTTGCTAGGTAATTTTAGGTAGGTGTATATGTTTTTAACAACATCCAGCTTCAACAAAAGAATGGAAATCAAAATATAGCAACATACCACATTAGTGTACCTTTTAATACTTTAGATCTATGGCATAATAGACTAGCACACACCTCTTATAGAACTGTTTCTCAGGAGTTAAAATCTTGTAACATACCTATCACAAAAATGAATAAAACTTCAATTTGTGGACCTTGTTGTATTGGTAAATCGCATATCCGTCCCTTCCACTTAACTAAATTTGTCTATGAAAAACCTTCGAAATTAATCCACTCAAACATATGGGGACCTACTCCTACCCCATCCAAGGAAGGTTATCGATATTACATATCCTTTATTGAGGCCTTTAGTAAATTCACTTGGATCTATTTTTTACATAACAGGTCAGAAGCCTTATGTACATTTACTAATTTCAAATAAATAGTGGAACTTCAACTTGACACCAAAACCAAGGCCTTACAAACTAACTCTGATAGGGAGTATCTGGCATTCAAACCTTTTCTCTAGAAACATGGCATCACTTATACGCTAAGTTGCCCTTACATTTACCAGCAAAATGGCATAACAGAAAGGAAGCATAGGCACATCACTGAAATAGGCCTCACCTTGCTAAATTATTCCAAACTTCCCACCAAGTTCTGGTCTGATGCCTTTACCACAACAGTATTTGTTATAAATAGGCTTCCCACTCCAAATACTCACAACACCTCTCCCTATGAGCTTCTCTTCCAAAAATCACCAGACTACAGTATCCTCAAACCCTTTGGATCTTTAACAACAAGCATAAGATGGACTTCATATCCGAATCTTGCATCTTTATAGGCTATTCTCCATAACATAGAGGCTACTAATGTATTTCCTCAACTGACAGAATTTATATAGTAAGGAATGTCAAATTTGATAAGGCCACATACCCTTTCCAACAGAATGCTCTATTCTTCTCTATTCACCAGTCCAGTGATCTATCCACCTCCAACACATCCCGTATGATTCCTTAAATTCTCCCAAGAACACCTACACCTATCCATCCTCAACCCAATTACCCCACACCACCACCAACACCCATTCAAACCACTTAAGACACCACTTCCCTCTACCTTATCTCTCATTCCCATACTTACAAATACAACAAACACTTATTCCATGATAACCAAAGCAAAGTTGGCATCTTTAAACCCAAATCCATGTATAGTACCAGTACCTCCACACTTGTAGACCACCAAATAGCTATACAAATCCTTGAATGGAAATCTACAATGTTGGATGAATACAAAGCTCTATTAAGGATCAACACCTAGGAATTAGTTCCTCTACCAAAAGACAAAAAAGTTATAGAAAGCAAATGGCTATTCAGATACAAGTACAAAGTATATGGAAGCATTCTTAAACACAAGGCAAGATTGGTAGCAAGCGGCTTCACTCAGTAAGAGGGACTGGATTACAATGATATTTTCATCCTTGTGGTAAAACTTGTGACTATAAGAGTGGTCCTAACAACTGCTATCTCACATAAATGGCCCATTCAACAGATTGATATAGATAATGCATTCCTACATGGAGAGCTTCAAGAGGAAATCTATATGAAGCAACCTCCAGGTCTTCATCAAGGGGACTCTTAATACTGTGTGTAAGCTAAAGAAGGCTATCTATGGTCTGAAACAGTCCACGCAGGCGTGGTTCCACAAACTAGCATCTACCCTTAATTCTCTGGGATTTCAACCTACAAAGAGTGACCACTCCTTATTTGTCATGCATACTAATCACTTAACTATATGTATCCTTGTATAAGTTGATGATATCATCATTACAGGCACCACATAGTCGTCTATTGACACTATCATCCAACATCTGTCAACCAAATTCCCCTTCAAGGATCTGGGCCCTCTACACCATGTCTTAGGCATACAAGTCAATAAAGATAAGTCTGGTACCACCTTCATCAAACAACCTACATTCAGGATATCCTTCACATACTCAATATGCATACAATAAAACCCATCAAAACCCCTATGGCACCTTTCACCAAACTTTATCATGGTGGCACTAACCCATTTAATAATCCTTCCCAATACAAATTAGTAGTTGGAGCTTTACAATATGCCACTCTTACTAGACCAGACATTGCCTACACAGTAAACAAATTATGTCAATCATGCATAATCCCATTGACATTCACTAGAAAGCCTTAAAGAGATTGCTTTGATACCTCAAAGGAACCATTAATCATGGTCTGTTGTTCAAATATGACTTTTCTATATATATCACTACTTATTGCGATAATGATTGGGCAAGTGATCCAAATGATATGCGCTTCACTTATGGCAATTGTGTCTATCTTGGCCACGACATTGTATCCTAGTTAGCCAAGAAATAAACAACCGTTAGCAAATCAAGCACAGAGTCAGAATTTTGAAGCCTAGCCACTGTCATCACTGATATTATATTCCTAAACAATCTCCTCATTGAGCTTTATCTTCCTCCAACCAAGCCACCACTAATCTGGTGTGATAACCAAAGTATTGTTCTCTTTGTAAAAAATTCAATCCTCCATTCCAAAACCAAACACTTTGAAACAGACCTGTGGTTTGTTCGGGAAAAACTCGCCTAAGGAGATATTTAGCTCAAGCACATTCCTAACCAGTTTCAGATGGTAGATATCCTCCCTAAACCTCTATCTACAGCCATGTTCTTAGAACTTAGAGACAAACTAAATGTTTGTCCTTCCACACATGTTAGTCTGAATGGGGATATTGAAGCCCAGTTAACTTCAACCTAGAACCATGATTAAGTCTGAGTTTGTTAAAAAGATAAGTCTAGTTCAGTTTCTTTTTTCTGTTTAATCTGCGCGTATATATATAGGTAGCATCCTTCCATCTTTTTAACACAGTTATTTAGTCAAAATTAAGGATGCAATTTTAATAGTCTTTTCCAAATTTATGTCTCTCTATTCCTAACAAATAGATATGATATTAGAAGGTTTTAAAAATTGTTGTGTATTAACCCTTAAATAACAATTGTGAAAATGTTGCTTATATCATACGTATATAATTGCCAATATGTTAAAACCACATTTAAAAAAAATGTTGTGTTTTTATTTTGAAGTAACATTTAAGAATTGAAATTTATAAGAGTAATAGTTATATATTATAGAACCGTTAAAATGGTTCAAATTTACTGACCCGGCTTAAATCACTTCATAAAATAAATGGATTTAATTACATAATTTGAAGGTTAGCTCATCTAAAAAAACCATTCTCAGGTTTGGGTACTTTGATTAAACATAATAAAATATTATTTTTATATTTTATAATAATATTGACTAAATTTACAAACATTAAACACAAAAATGATCAAGCTCTGCTACTCTTAATTGTCTGGTCGCCGTCTCCTCTCCCGCACTTCATCTTCTATGTCGCCAGAGCTCGTGTGCTAGTTAGTGTCAGGTTCCAGTTTCTTTACTGTTTTGATGTGTTCTAGGCTTATTTTGTATTGGTGCTCAAGCTTCAAATGTTTCCATGTTTCCCCCTTTCATATATATATTTATATATATATAAGTCATTGTGTATCTAATTTCTTTGATAATGATTTCCATGCCAGCATTAGCATAACCTGAAGCTAAATTAAAATGTCGATATAGTGCTAATATTAATTTTGTAATTGTAGCATTTACAAATTAAAAGTGTTGATCATGATCGCTGAGTATGCATTTGGTTTCAAAATGATCCAACTGTGGGATGAACTTACTATTTAAATTGAGAATTGATTGTTGATGTTCATATTGATTTTAAAATAAAAAAAATATCACAAACTTAAGGCTGGAGCTCAAATTGGATCGAGTTTGGACACCGACATTAGAATACTGAATTTTCCCTTGTCTTTTTAGCCTGGCCCATCAAGGCTCAATACTTGAGTTGGACCAAACCAGACTGAACATGATATTTTCTATGAATTACAGTTTATAAATTTAAAATTTGTTAAAATCACCTTTAATATACAAAATTGATAATTAAATGTATATTGTAGGACATATTAATTTGTTTAAGATAGACCTATTAATCTATTTAATATATGCTTGTTTGTCTTTTCATTGACAATAATTTAAATCGAGTTTTTTTACAAGCTAAATCATGCTTTTCAATAAGTCAAGTTAGACCTAAAAATATACCCTAGGTCAAGGTATATGTTAGGCTCTGAACTTAAAATTAAGTATCAAGTTAGGCCTAGACCCTATAAAGACTAGCTTGACTAAGTCTATTCTTACTCTTAAGATTAATTACTTTTCTTAAAATATGTGAGGTAGTTATTTTTTATTTATATTTTAGGAGAAAGGTAGTACCAACATGGACATAATATACTTTCAAAATATAATCCCTAGCAAACAAATATCAGTGAAGGTTCTAAAGGATTAAACTTGTGATCAAAGATCATAGGTTTAAATCCTACATGTTAGTGATAAGACTGATATAGTCAATAGGAAAATTAATTGAGTTGTTATTTTTAGATTGTACAGCTAGGATATTTTATCATCTCTTAGTTATAGAAGATTGGTCTTTATATATATATATATATATATATATATATATATATATATACACACACACACACGCACACACATAACATATAAGATAACACCTTTGTAATTCATTCAATTAACTCAATGAAATTTCTTAGTCTTTTTCTCTTTCTCCCATGTCCTCTCGAAAGGAGAACTAATCCTATACATGGTATCGGTTACACCAAGATCCTAAATCTTTGATCATGACTTCTACAGAAAAACCATTCATTCCTCACACCTTCTCCAACACAATCTCATCAAAGTTAACCAACGATAATTTCTTGGCCTGGATGTAGCATGCAAAGGCGACAATCAAAGGATTCAAGTTGCAAAAACACATCAAAGGATCAGATTCAATTCCTGTAAAGTTCTTGATGACAGAAGATGAAATAAAGGGATCAGTGAATGCTGCGTTCAAAACCTTTGAGCAACAAGACATTTTTTTGAAACCTTAGTTGCTTGAATCTAAGGATTCACAATTCAAGATTCGTATGGTTGGATGTGTTTGGTCTCATTAGATCTGGAATGTTCTGAAGATGTATTTTGCGTCTCAGACGAAAGCGCATGTGAAGGCGTCAAGAAAAATGGATCTATCGTCGAATATCTTGTTTAGGTGAGGCAAACCGTGGAAACTCTCACTGCAATTGGATCATCGCTCTCTGTTAAGGATCATATAGACGCGATCTTTGACGATCTTAATGAGGAATATGACGACTTCATCACTTTGTATATTACGTGAAAAGAAAAGTATATTATTGCTGAGATTGAAGCATTCTTGATGCATCAAGAGGAACGTCTTGAGAAGCACAAACAACATGAATCAAGCATGCTTCAAGCCAATGTTGCTCATAACCAAACCAAGAAAGGTGCTTCTACCAACAATCGTGGTCGTGGACGTGCTCAAAACTGTGGAAGAAGTAGATCTAGATAATTTGCTTAGAATAACCCTTATGGAGGACGTGGACAGAGAATCTAGTGTCAATTGTATAGGAAATTAGGTCATTCTGCCTAAAATTATTGGTATCATTATGATGAACAACTATCATATCCAAATGCCATATAAAGCAACACATCCGAGAGTACTGTGTAGGAATCTATCAATCAAGCTATGTTAGCCACATCATCCACTCCACCTTCTTTGGATGACACCTGGTATCCAGATACAGGTGCAACAAATCATGTCACCAATGATTTTTCCAATCTTATGACGAAAACTCCTTATACAGGGATAGAGAAGGTGGTGGTTAGTAATGGTAATTGCCTAAGCATTCATAATGCAGGCACTTCTAAACTTAGAATTCCTTATAGTAACATTGCTTTTACTCTTAATGAACTGTTACATGGTCCTGATATTACCAAAAAGTTACAAAGTGTTGTAAAATTTGCCAAAGGAAACTCATGTTTCTTTGAATTTCATCCTGATAACCATTTTGTTAAATCTCAAGGCTCTCGGAGGCTTCTGCTACAAGGCAAGCTTAAAGATAGCCTTTATGCCTTTAAGAATTTGTAAATAATTCATCCTAATAGTGATTTTCCTATATCTGTTTTCTATTCATCTACAAATTGTAATACTTTACAAATTTGGCACTCTAGGCTAGGCCATTATGCAAATAAAATTGTTTAGCATGCCTTAAAATAGTGTAATATACCCATAAAAATAAATGACAATGCTTCTGTTTATGGTTCTTGCTATTTAGGAAAATTGTATAAATCTCCTTTTCCTATCTCTGATTCTACTTACACTGAACCACTTAATATATTCTAATATATGGGGACCTTCACCAAAACCTTCAAAAGAAGGATATTGTTACTATATGATGCTTACTCAAAATTCTCATGGATTTACTTCTTACAAAATAGATCACAGACATTACCTTCTTTCCTTGAGTTTAAAAAAATGGCAGAATTACAATTTCAAAAGCAACTAAAAGTTCTACAAACTGATGCCACAAAAGAATATCAAAGCTTCAGTCCTATGTTGAAAAAGGATGGCATAATTCGTAGGTTTAGTTGTCCCATACACATAACGGAATGGTGCCCTAAGAGGAAGCATCGCCATATAATAAAAATTGGTCTCACATTGCTAGCTGAATCTGGTTTGTCTTATGATTATTGATGTCATGCATTTTCATGTACAACTTTTGTTATGAATCATATTCCAACACCTGTGTTACAATTCAAATCACCTTTCGAAATGTTATTCATAAGAAACGTGATTAAAACATATTTAGAAGTTTTGGATGTCATTGTTATCCATATCTTAGACCTTATAACCAATATAAAATGAATTATAGGTCTCAACCATGCATCTTTCTAGGCTATAATTATAACCATAAAGGATATAGATGCTTAGATGCATTCCTATGCTTAACAAAAGTGACAAAGTGGTAACTTCTACTGATAATAGTTCTTATGATATGCATCCATCTATGATACTTGTTCTTCTTTTTTGTAATATGCCTCATCTTGAAAATCATCCTCCACCTGTAAATCCTGTTAATATAAACCCTATAATCATTCAACCTGTTAATGAAGTCAGTACATTAATTGGAACTAACACACCTCCAAATGTAAAGAATATTTCTGATGTAGGTCAAAGTGTTGAAGCAACACCTCTTATTACTAACCCATCCAATGGTCACAAGACGCAAGGCTGGGATTTTAAACCAAAGGCTATATGATGGTAGAAATGGAACCTACTTCAGTTAAAGAGGCTTTTCAATCTCCCAAATGGCTTCAAGCAATGAAAGAAGAACTACAGGCTCTAACCAAAAATCAAACATAGGATCTTGTTCCATTACCAGCTCATAGAAGACATGTGGGATCCAAATAGATATTCAAGCTCAAATGTAATCTTGATGGCAGCATTTAAAAATATAAAGCTAGGCTCATGGAAAGGGGTTTCACCCAGCAACATGGGTTGCATTATCAAGAAACTTTTAGTGCTATGGTTAAACTTATGACTATTACGGTCATCTTGTCTATTACTCTAGAAGGATTTCATAACACTAATCCTCACCTAGTATACAAACTGAAGAAAGCAATCTATGGCTTGAAACAAGCCCAGAGCGCTTGGTTTGGCAAACTAGCCTGTACACTTGTATCCATTGGTTTTATTTCTACAAGATGTGACATATATGCTAGTAAACATTGATGACATACTTATAACTGGAAATAATTCAGTCTTTGTGCAACATATTATCTCTAAGCTAAACAAACTATTTCCTTTAAAAGACCTTGGAGAACTACATTACTTTCTTGGGATAGAAGCCAAACACTTGTCTGATGGTAAGTTACTCCTCAATCAAACTAAATATGATTCTGGCATTTTGTCTAAACTTCAAATACAGGATGTAAAACCTGTAAAGACTCCACTTGCTCCAGGGTGTAAATTTCAAGTTGTTGGCACTGATATAGTAGAAGATCCAAGTCTATATCGTTCAGTTGTGTAAGCTTTTTAATACCTTATTATTACCAGACCAAACCTTGCATTCGCTGTCAACAAACTTTTTCAATACATGCACAAGCCTCTGCAAAGTCATTGAAAGGTAGTCAAATGTGTCCTAAGATATATCAGTGGAACACGTCATCATGGTTTGCTATTTCAAAAGTTATACAATCTACATATTGTGGGTTATTGTAACAGTCTTTGGGCCTTGGACCAAGATGATATGACATATACATCAAGGTATTTTCTATTTCTTGGAAACAACATGATATCCTAGATGGCCAAGAAACAGCAAGTTGTGTCAAGGAGCAATATTGAGGCAGAATTCTACAGCTTAGTGGCATTGGTAGCCGAAACTTAGTGGCTTAAAGCCCTTCTAATAGAACTCAATAAGAGTTACAATTCCTCCTCTAATATGGTGTGATAATTTGGGTGTTGTCATGTTTACTACAAATTTTATCCTATATTTTAAGTCCAAACACTTCGAGTTGGATTTATGGTTTGCTTATGAAAAAGCTATCAGAAAAGAGATCAATGTCAAGCATGTACCAGCACAGTTTCAAATTGCTGATCTCTTAACTAAAGCACCTCCTAGCAGTCAGTTTCTTACTCTTAGACCCAAAAATAAATGTCCAATCCCTTGGTATACTTAGTTTGCGTGGGGGGAGGGACTAATATAGTCAATAGGAAAGTTAGTTAAGCTGTTATTTTTAGATTGTACAACTAGGCTATTTTATCATTTCTTAGTTGTAGAAGATTGTTATTCATATATATATATATATATATATATATATATATATATATATAGGACAACACCTCTTCTTTGTAATTTATTCAATCAACTCGATGAAATTTTTAGGTCTTTTTCTCTTTCTCTCATGTTCTCTCAAAATGAGAACTAATCCTTTACATTACAAATGTGAGGATAAGTGATTTATAAGTAGATCTATAAGCATTCATTAAACATTGAGGTATGCCTTGAACTTGGTAAGTTCTCGAGACTCAACTAATCTAAATTTTAGTTCACTAAAAAACTATCCCTAAATATTTTATTTGAAATAGAATGTAACATCATTTTTCAAAGAAGCATACACTAAATTTATACATAGGTCTTAAACTTGAAGAACTAGGAAAGCTTAATGGATTACATGGGGAAAAACATTTAGACAAGACAAAATACGATTTTGATATACTTAAGCCATAAAAGATGGATGACATCAACAATTCCATTGTCGTCCAGCGGTTAGGATACCTGGCTTTCACCCAGGAGACCTAGGTTCGATTCCCGGCAATGGAATTACCTTAAATAAAAGAAAATCAAGATATATGTATATATTATCCAACTAATTTAAAATGTTCAAATTAAACATTTCTAAAAACTTATTTAAAGGCTACATTTATTGATATGTTGCTACAATTTTTTTCATTGTTCAAAACCAAAAACTTTAATTCTTTTTTTATCTCACCCTTAAAATAGCAACATACAATTGTCTATGGGTGAATATAGGTCTCGGAAGATACAATCCAACATAGGATAAAAATTAGCCCTGAATCTTGTTTATTGTCATAGCAAAACATAAACAAATAGGAAATTGATGTCGTTCAAATTTGAACGGTAATCTTGAATCAGATGGAATGATAGACATTCTTGAAATGTAGGTTTTATCTTCAATGTGTGACCTTGTAATCACAATAGCACTAATAACATTGTTTCTTAAATGAGTAACTTTCAACCTAGTGCCATTACATTAATCATTGGACTGGTTAATGTTCCTCAAAAGCATGATTGGAACCCTAACTTTCAATTTTAGTCTATGGTTAGGGATACTGAAACTCTTGATATCATGTATGAATTAAGTTGTAAACCACTCTCCCCTGATTTTGGAATCTTCATTTGATACACATGTTACATCAGAACTTAAATATTCATTTTCACTTCTCAAAACTAAAGAAAGTATGAAGTCATTTACCAACTGCATTGAAACTCTTTAGCATGTTAGGATATGCAAATTTGACCAGCTGCATTCATGGATTGTCAGAGTTACCTATCAATAGATCTGGAGGAATTTCTATATAAGATTCACTAAATTTATTATGTTCATGGTCTCCATTTCCAATACTAAGAATCCAATCTACAAATTCTTTGATTTCATTAGCCTCTTTAACATTATTTGCTGCAGATAATCTCATATTTTTTTGTAAGTCTAAGAACCTTACAATCTTTCCATAGATAGCTAGCATTTATAGTTGCATCTATAATGTTTTGTCTATTACCCTTATGAATAACAGGTAAGATTTGTCTCAAATCCCCCCAAGACAACAAATTGTCCACCAAATGGTTTCTTGGCATTTTCCACACTCTTAATTTTCATTATATCTTTAAGAGTGTGATCCAAAGCTTCAAAACAAAATTAGTTCATCATTGGTGTTTCATCCCATATAATTAAACTGGTTTCAATTAAAAGTTTTGCTCTTAAACTACCTTGTTCAATGTTACACAGATGTCTCATGCGTAACAAATGGGATACAGAACTTAGAGTGGGTTGTTCTTCATCCTGGCAATAGTAGAGAAGCGATTCCACTAGACGTCACATTAAGGACAATCAATCCTCTAGAATGAAGAGCTTCAAAAAAGGTATTCCAAATAAAAGTTTTCCCTGTACCACCATACTTATAAAGGAAATAAAATCCTTCACAACTACTCAACATAGATTTCATAATGCAATTATAAACATCTTGTTGTTCTAATGTGAGTAGTTTTATCAAATTAGCATGTTTTTTTTGCCAAATCTTCCTTATCATAATTCAATTCATCAAAAATAAATTGTCAAACTTAATAATTTTAACAAAATTAGGAGAAGGAAAACATTCATATTCTTTCAAAGATCTTCCATTTGACATCAATAATTTATCCACTTTAATGAGACATAAATTTTGCAAATCTTCATCTCCTATTTTAAGACCTATAAATGATAACAAAGGAAATCATTAAAAACTAATTATAATTTTTAACACAAAATAAAAGATAAATAAAAGCATATTTTGTTGCAAATTATATAATTATTCATAAACTTACCAAGAAGATGAAAAATTTTCTTCTTTTATGAGTTATTCCATCAGCTAAAAGTTTCCAAGTATTTTTCCACACCATATCAAGTTTGCTAATAGTATTCATCATTAGTATGGTTTGCCTCGATAATTGCATCTATGAATTCCTTATCATCTGCCAACAATCCCAATGTACAACATGCTTCTTTAAATGTTTTATATGTTACTTTGTTTTTTTATTTCATTATAACTTTACAACCTTTTTGAACAGGCAATAAAATCCTTATGTAGAAAAGTTCATCGATGCCTGGAGAACATAACCTACCTATTATATAACCTCACTTCCTAAGTTTTCATCTTTTAAGTTGCTCATTCCAAATAAATTTAGAAAGAAAATATGAATATATGAGATCTCCTCCTTCTTGAAATTTTTTATTCTTCTTAAACCATGATGTAAACATTGTGTCAACATCTTTATTCATTTCAAAAACATCATCAATTCTCTGATGATCACAGTAACACACAGTTTGATTATCAGGAAGATGAATATTTAACATAAACACATGTGGCCATCTTTCATGTATGTCAAATGTAAAAGTTTTCCAAATTGATTCACATGGAGACAAATAACGACGATCATAATACTATTTTATTTCATCAATCGGAGATCTTCTATCCTCTGCATTTGAAATCTCTACCATCACTCTGTCAAGTCCTTTATTCACATACTTGAATAAGTATTTGATAACATTTAACTTGTTACAATATTCAACATTGACATGTGAATCATACCTTAGCAAAAGTTGAGGATTATATAGCACCACATTCTTGTTATCAATTCCTGAGAAGTTCTCAGGAAGTGTGTGAGTGAGGACAAAAACACACTGGAAAGGTCTTGTGTTGGTGTGTGGGGAGAGTCGTTCATTCCTGAAAAGCGGTCGGGGCATTACAGTGGTATCAGTGCCTAGCCTCTTTTAGTATGGTATGGTTCGGGGACGAACCAGGAGGAAGCTGGTGGGCATGTGACATCCCGATCACTATTGAGCGCAGGGAGTGATCACCGGTGCATAGGCACAGACAAAGAGCGGCTCCAGGCAGGCTTCTAGTAGGAGGGACACATGAATGAATTGAATACATACCAGAATGAGAGGGATCTAAAGAATGTATAGGTATGGGACTATACAATTGAGGATAGCTTAAAGGAATGAATTCGTACTACCTATACCAACAAATGCATTAGCCTTTCAGTGACCCATCACTTAAGGACTCTAAAGTTAAGCGTCCCTAACCTTTAGTAATTCTGGGATGGGTGACCTCCTGGGAAGTTCTTAGGAAGTGTGTGATTGAGAACAAAGCATATTGAAAAGGTCTCATGTTGGTTTATGGGGAGAGTTATTCATTCCTGAAAAGCGGATAGAGTGTTACATAGTGGACCAAAGTACTATAATCGTGACAACATCATCAGCAAACCTTAATGCTGGAAATGCATATGATATCATGAAATGCAATCAATGCATGGAATACGAGCCATAGCGTATAAGTAATATTAATTCTGACATCATAGCCCACTTCTCTAAACCATTCCACAATATCAATTCATCATATATTGTTGCCCATCATAGTATGCCATAAGGCCTAATAAATATCACATTAGCTTAATTGTAAACATATCAGTACCTAGCATTTCATCATATAAAACATCACTAGTGAGTTTAGCAAAATCATAATTCCACCACACATTTGATTATAAGCATATCCGACACATGCTATAAATATAACACACAACTAACTACATCATATATATATATATATATAAGCTATTGAATGCAAATTTAGTGTTAACCATAAATGAATACCAAACCAATCCAAACACAATTTTTTTTAACTAAAGCAAAACATTTAGATAGCAATCAATCAAGCTATAAAATATCTTTTTCATCACCAAATACAAGTCAGAAATATATCTATATATATATATATAAGCAATTAAATCCCATTCAAACTCATAATCCTGGAATTAAATCCCTATTCATTATTCGACTAGTAATCCCCCAATATGTTAAACGTACCTTACGACGATCCCGTTTTACAATGCAAGCTTCTAATCACTAAAACGCCTCCCGATTTCAATATGATAATTTCCAGAATATCGTTCTACACACCGACGCCGCCTTCGATATGTTTCCTATACTCCGAACGTCAACCAATTGCTCCCAAAATAAGTTTTCAAGCACTCTTATGTCTCATAACGTAGGTTGACAGTGGCTTCAAGCTTCATTACTCTTTTCCCATGGTAGTTCACAACCCATGATCAACAAAGGGGAGAAGAACATCGGTTTAGTTACATGCACCAGAGAAGAGAAGTTCAAAAAAAGAAGCAGGGTTTGAAACTAAAGCATGCATTCACCTTGAAACAAAATCAGAACTTGACGGATTCCCCAAGCTTAACTCCTTCATGAAAGGTTGCCACAGTCTCAAGACTTTTGAAGAAACTAATGAGAAGTTGTGGGAAAGGAGTGGCATGGAAAGAGTACAGTAATGAGGAGGATGATGAATTGAGGAAGAGAGGAGAAGCAATGAAGCTCTTCCAATTGAAAACAATTGCACGAGAGCGAGTGAGTGGGGAAATAAACTGAAATTTATTTAGAGTAGTACAATAGAAATTTTGAGTGAGATTGGATATGTAGGCAATATTTATTTCATTTAATACCCAACTTAAGCTAAATTTCTAACCAAAACTTAATCTACTCTCAACTATAAGGGATTACTTAATTAGGAAATTAAGATTTAAGAGTTAATAAAATTAATTATTTAATTAAATTAATGTAGTCATTTAATTATTTTGACTGAACACATACTCTTTAATTTAATTGATATTTTCCTAAATATTTTTTTTAATGTTTCACATATTTTAATTTATTAACTTTAATTATCAAATCCCCAATTTAAAATTTTAAGATGTTACAGATAAGTTGTTATTTATCTCTTAATTTTAAAAAATAGGTTTTAAAAATAAAAAACAATAAAACTAATTTATTTTATTTAAAAAATTAATTTGATAAGTTGTTATCTATCTATTAATTTTGAAAAAGAGATTTTAAAAATAAAAAAATAATTTATTTTAACAAAATTGATTTGATAAATTGTTATCCATCTATTAATTTTAAAAAATGGGTTTTAAAAATAAAAAACAAACAAACTAATTTATTATTTGTTATTAACAAAATCTGATTCAATTTGGTAATTAATAATTCAAAATTAAAAAATATATTATTTTTTCTATTAATTTAGTGACGTACGATTATTTAATATATATTATTTAAATAAAAATATTTAATAATAAATTAATTTATTTGATTCAGGATTGCAATTAGAAAAATTATAATTCATAATAAATTCAGTAATTAATAAAATCTGGTTCACTCCTTATTAAGAAAAATATTTTATTTATTTAATATATATATAATATTTTTGAAATAATTTATTATCTAATTTAGTAATTTATTTTTTAATTTTTTATCATCAAAAATAATTTTAATTCATTAAATAAAATATTTTCAAATCAACTATTAATATTATTTAATATATATTATTTAAATAAAAGTATTTAATAACCAACTAATTTATTTGATTTGGTCAACAATTCAAGATTATAATTAGAAAAATTATAATTTAAGATTATATCATAATATTATAATCAAATTGTTTAATTTTATATTTTTTAAATTGTGTTAACATATATATGGATTTAATTTTTGATGGATATAAATTTCTTCTCAAATAGTATATTATATAATTAATTGAATCCCTATTTAAGTATGATTTCTTAAATTATCGTAACATATATTATAATCAAATTGTTTAATTTTATATTTTTCTTAATTGTGGTAACATATATTAAGATTTGATTCATGATAGAATATGTCTAAATAGAGATTAAATTATAATGACAAATAATATTTTAGTTTGCTTTTAAAATAGATTGTTTAATTTTAAATTTCATAAGTACAATAATATGTATATATATATATATATGAATTTAATGAATATTTGATTGTGATGATAATTGATATTTTAATTTGATTTGAAAATTATTTTTATTGTGAATTTAAAAAAGTAAAATAAATGAGGTCACACTTTATGAGACGTTGACATGTGTCAAATATTGAAATTTAGTTAATAAGAACAAATATTTATTGAGAATAGGTAAAGATTAAAAAATATAAAATATAAGGTGAACATTTATAAACCAGTGGTATTTCATATTTTATCTTTTTCTACAAATGAACTTCTAAATTGAAATTTTCAAAAATTTTTATAATCTTTAAACTATTTATTTTTTACGATATTATTTTATTATAATATAATTATAGACTTGCTACAATTTATATTTTTTATATTTAAAATTGATATATATTTAACAAAAATAAAAATATCTAATAGTAAGTTTCCAAAGAAGCAGACGCCAACTTTGTACATGGGTTTTAAACTTGAAGAACTAGGAAAGCTTGATGGATGGGGATAAAACATTTAGACAAGACAATATAAGATTTTAATATACTTAAGCCATAAAAGATGGATGACAGCAACAATTCCATTGTCGTCCAGCGGTTAGGATATCTGGCTTTCACCCAGGAGACCCGGGTTCGATTCCCGGCAATGGAATTACCTTTTTTCTTAAAATTAAGGTAAATGCACCCTTTAAAATAGGGAACGAACAATAAATATATTAAAATGTCAGTAACCTCAACTTAATGTATAATGTCAATGTTTAGTTGTTTAAATAACACGACCCTGTGCATCAATGTATGTGCATGTTTTAAGCCAAGAATAATTATTTTTTAAAATTAAAATACATGATTTAATTGGAGGTCCGCAACTGTTCTACTTTATTGTCATTTCTGGTCAATTATTTCTACATTTATTGTTCTAAAATATTCGTACTTAAAAAATGCATCGAAATTATATTTTATTATAATTCCTATATTTTAATTAATTATTATTCTGATTGATATTAAATATAAAAATTATTCACTTGATTGGTTCTAGATAACTCTGTCACTTACGGGCCCTTTTGAGGATGCTATGCCACCCTGTACCGACACTAACTCTGTTTGCAACTTGTTATGTAATCAGGAAAACTGTTACGTAGGACCATCAATTTGATAATGTTTCTATTGGTATTTCTTGTCCTAAAAGATGAATATACATGATTTCTAGTTGTCACTGTAAACACAGTAAAGAAAATTACATCTCAGCACCAACTCCAGCATTTGTTGATTGGAGGATTTGTATCTTCTTATGTTAACAGTATGTCAATTGGTTTTTTTGTTTTTTTAATCTATCTCTTTAGGTATCACCGTAAGACACACTCATTAATCTCTTATCGAAATTGAGCTCGCACAGAGAGGAGAAAATAAAATTCTAACATGTTTTTCTAATTAAAAAATAAATTTAAAACTTATTTAAAAAGGTGACAAGAAGTAAATCGGAGTGATAATAAACTTATTGCTAGAGAAGAGACTAGTACTGTTTGGTGGGAACTCAAAACAGAATCCAACCAGGTTGAGTGGAAAAGAATTTTTGTTTCATTCATTGAACATGGTTAGAACATGTCCTTTGAGTAAAACTGTTGATCTTTTCTTGAACAAACAAATTCAATTTAACCAACTTTATATTAAACAAACATTAAAGGATTTTCAATTGAATCAGAAATCAACACCTGTGTTTTGGTATAAGCAACTTGATTTTTGTTCCCTTGAAAAACGCAGAATACTCTATATTTTTCATGAGTTGGAAACAAACTGCTAACTACAACTAAGCCTCTACCTAACATATCAAACATGAGAATCCCAGAAAGTGTATTGCTCAGCTAATTCCAAAATGGGTCAATATTATACGCATACATAACCACCAAAATGATTTGGTAAAGCAAGTTCTAAAAAATAATCAAACTATTTGCCAGTCATATTAACAATTTCATGGCTTTAGACTGGTCCCCCATTTCCATGACCGATAGAATCTCACCCTCTTGGATGATTTTCCAAAGGCAACTAAATAGAAAGCCAATCCAAACCATATATACTACATGCTTGGCATTTTGAAAAAAGATACCAATATAATTCGTGGGGCCTTAATGCATAATTACATATATATAAACCTATGCTTTATAATTTGGTCTGCATTAGAACTTGGAATCTGATGGAACGCGTCATTAACAAGTAACAAACACTTATTTATAGAAAAGGTGGGGATTTAACAACTCTAAAAACAACCAAAAGAAAAAGAAAAGAAAAAGAAAAAACTCTTCCAGCCGGAGGCAACTTGTACCTTTCTATTAATCTATCTATATTCTTTTTTATCCTAATCTATCTATATTCTATAAGCTCCCTTTCTTCCCCCTAATTTATCGCTCCACTAGACCCTAGTGATTGTTCGGACAGATACAAAAAAGAAATTCATGTAACCGTATCATTTAATAGTTAGTGTTAATTGTAAGAAATTTATGTTCGGCCAGACCCTAAGTGATTGTTCGGCCACATACAAAAAAAAAAATTCACTTTTAGGCTTTTAGCTTGGATAACTCAATGAGGAACCAAAGAAGCAAGAACTCTGTGATTCACTTTTTTTTATGGGTACCACAGGGAATTTGATTGGTTACTACTTGCTGGACCATAAGCGAATAGCATAGTGAAATGAAATACCACCAAAATAGGAACAAGAAATTCTATCTGACCTTTCTCATAATTTCCCTCGAAATGGAAACCCTTTTTTGTTGCACAGAAAACCAGCATAACATGTAAGCAAAAAATTAACACAAGTTACCGAAACTAAGGTATGTTTAGTTTAAATTTCAACCCAAGGAGGCATAACTAACTTCACAATCCTTCAAAACAAATACTCCTAAATCTAACCCATTTGACCCACATTCCCTCATTTGGGTTTGAAATAAAAGTTTCCTTATTCCAACAAAATCACGTATCCCCGTAATATTCAAAGTCCAAATCCAGCAATTGAATAACACACACTTTATTCAACAATGGAAAGCAAAGCATTTAAAGATTTAGCCCCAGCACAGCAAAGCATTAACAAAAAGTAACGAAAATCAATTGAATTATCAACCTCCCAATCCCAATTTCACACTTGGTTCAAAAAGCAATAAAGAGGAAAACGCAAAATCTTTTAGGTAAAAAAGTAACCCACTAAAATTACTCACAAACCCATGCTAGAAATATGGGAAATTTCTTAAATAAATAAATATTCATAGGGGGGCGTAGTAGACTAGGAGTGAAATTTAAAAAATCGAAATGGAAATGAAAGCATTAATGAATCGGTGATACCCTTCACCAATGCACGGACACTGCCTCTCTTTTACCCATTCACTCAGATTCAGACTCTGATTAGTACAGAGCTTCAATAACTTTCTTTTTACATTTTAAAAAAAACTTGGAATCCAAATAACAACACTATTAAGAAGTAGTATATTCTCACAAGAGCAAACCCAAGATGGACATTGGATTAATTACCATAAATATAATTGTTCATGTATAACAAATTTATATAACAATAAAATAAAATAAAAATAAAACACATTTCAATTCAAATCGGAAAAAAATAAGTAAAATTTAGCTCCTGCACCTTGTAATGGCACTGCAGCCACGGCTGTAAGGGTTGGCCTGGGCCCCAGGTCGGCAATTATAGTAGGAAGCGCCGCGGCGAGAGCAGGGGACAGTGTTCCTCTGAAGCGCGCCGTAGCTTATGTACTTGGTTGTTGCTAAGATGCGCCGGTTGATCTCCGAGTCCAACTCGAATTCTTCCCCTCCTAAACACTCCGCCACCGTTCCCTTGCAGGTCGGTGCCCATCCCAGTCCCACGTGGTGGTCCCCACCGGCGACGGCCGTCGGCGACCTACTCATCGCCACCAACACGGTGGCGGCGCAGATCGCTATGAAAACTACGGTGGATGAGTTGGCCATTGATTGATGAGATGTTTTCTCTCTCAATTGAGAAAATGCTGTGTGTCGTGTTTCTGTGTTTTTATTTTTATTTTTTCTACCAAATGGAGTGAATTCAGCTTCGGCCACAGCTGGTTGCGAGTTTAAAACTTGATAGTTGAAAGCTTGCTTTAGAAAAAGACCCTCTAGTGCCATTTATTTACGATTTTGCCATTTTCAAACACGCACTCACCACCAGCTCCCTGACGTTACTTTTATGTTTGGGATTCGGAAATAGTTTATTAAATATTATGGGCTTAAATATGATTTTCTTTTCTTACAACTATGGTTTTTTGGTTTTATATTTGAAAAAAATACTTCAATTTATATTAATTATTTATTTTTTAATTTTTATAGGAAATTTGAATTTATTAAGTGTTAATACGATTAACTAAATTACACTATAAATGTTTAATTGATATTTGACATGTGTCATTAATTATTCATATGTGACTATGATGATTAAAATACAATTTTTTTATAATTTAAAATACTAATAGTTTTATCTTTTTAACGATTTTAAAAGAAACTTTAACAATTTGAAATTGTATTTTAACTATCAAAGTCACATGTATATAGTTAATAAAAGATATTAAAGTTATCATCTAATCAAGTTTATAATACAATTTAGTTAGTTACATCAACACTTCACATATTTAAATTCACACTAAATATTAATATCAAAATCTTCAATATAATTGGTATAAAAGAAAAAAAAACCTTTTGCTTAATAGAGTTAAGAGCATATTTAAACAAATAATAATTAATTACATAATAGCATTATTCTCACTGAATATTTGTTATAAGAAAATATTAGATTATCTACTATAGAAGATAATCGTATTCAAGTGGAAAAAAAGTATATATATATATACACACATATATACGATAGGACTAATTTTTTTACAGAATTATTTTATTTATAAAATTTAAATATAAAACATTATTAATATAAACATTTATTGTCGGACTAAACTGAGAAAATAGTTTTCTAATTAGTAATAATTAGAAAGAAAATGCTAGTGCTTAGAAAGTAACAAGCAATCCACGTTACGAATTGTGTCTGTTTGATCATATAGGGAAAAGTTAATTACTAAATGGAAACGGAAATGTTTAGACGAATTTGACAAGTTTATCTTTAATGGATAGCTTCCGTAAGAGACGTGTGGAGCATTAGCCATAGTATATTTGTAATTTGCATAGGCTTTTATATTTATTTATTTATTTAAATTTCAACTGTTGCTTTTATAAAATTGAGAAAGGTTATTGTATTATGCCATTGACTATTTGTATATATGCCCCTGTTAGTTTCCAATTTTCAATAGCGAAGCGCAAGAAAATGGTACTATTATACTCTTATATATATGATCTTGTGTTATATTCACCTACTCCAGCTTTCAATTTTCCAAGTGTGAGAAATGATCTTCACATTTTATTTGTGTTTGTGTGTGACTTCTGAACACGTCTAAGAAGTATTTTAAATTTGGAAGCGTGATAAGCTGGTATAGTACGTAATCGTATGGTGGATAACAACTGTGTTTTATACACAAGTGTCTAAAAACAAATGTAAAATACATAGAGATAAGTAACTGCTACTACTTGTGGTAATTATGTTTGAGAGATTGATGACAACACAAGAAAAGGTCCAGTCAAAAAAACGAATTAGACTTAGATTAGGTGTATCCAACATGTTTGCACTTTCTTCCTATAAGCTATGATCAAAATCAAATATTGACTTCTTAAAATTGAAGTGGTCCAAATATGGTAGTTGTATTTATTGGCTAAAAAACATATTAGTATGAACACCTAAATAAATGTTAGCCAAGATGAAAAACAAGCCTGTCACATCAAATGCATATCCAAAGATATAATAATATATATTATTTTTACCTCCGCAACACCAAATATTTTGGTTGAATTTTTTTTAGTTTTATTTCAAGTTATATATATATATATATATATATATATATATATATATATATATATATTTGTCAGTCTTTTTATAATTTGATCTGTTATAAATATATGAGAAGAAAAAATGTGGATAAATAAATAGTAATATGAAAACATTGAAATGAATAAATATATAAACTTTTATTCTAAGATTCTGGCTATAGTATGTGAGAGTAAGGATAAAAAATCCATGTTATAATTCTTAGATATGGGACTACGACTCTTATATTATTCTTCAACATAGATAGGGGTGTGAGAGATGAGTCTAAGCCCATTGCATATTTGTATTACATTTATTATTATTATTATTATTATTATTATTATTATTATTATTATTATTAACACATAAGAATAATACAAATAACATAAAATACATGAAATAAGAAGAAATAACAATAAATATATATAAAGTGTTTAAATAAAATTAAATACAAGTTAAAAAAACAAAAATAAATTTCATCTCTATGAGCAGTGGGTCAAGGGGGCCTAAATGGTCGATTGCTATTGAGGTTGATGATGATGACACCCTTCTTCCTCCTTTAGGATAGACTGATCGTCTAAGAAAGCATAAAAATATTGATGACTACCTCTGGACAACTCATTCTACTATGCTTGAGTTAGGGTGACCATCTGAGCCTACAATTGGTTGAACTGCGCCTACAGTCGACTACATTATGCTAGTTGACGTCCTACAGTTCCTCCTAAAGGCATGCCACCTTTAGATTTACATGTGTGGACTTTGCCATGGAACAGGAAGGTTACGTCATGGACAATAAACCCTGACAAACATTGAAGGATAAGGAGGCGGTGCCATAAATAGAGACCATGGTGCCTCTCACCCACATTGTCCATCCATAGTTGAATCCTCACAACAACCTTAAGAGGCTTGTCTCTAACCGTGAGCTCAGCCAAATGCCTACTATACTCCTTCTACTCAATAATACATTAAAAACAATGAATAATGCATAGTCAATTAAATTTGAAACAGAATTAAAGTTAACTATAACTTACAATTGTCTAACGTGAAAGTTCATCAACGAAGTCCCTTTTACCCAATTTTTCTAGTGAGTCACCATAAACAACTCAACTTGACCAACTAGGTGCCCACATATCTCCTCATACAAAAAGAAGCAGTTAAATAACTTAGTGGTTATTAAATCCAAACTATATGTAAAACAAACAAACAGATAAACAACTTACTAGCAATTTGGCAATGTAAGCATGTGGCAGACTACCTGTGTTATGCAGCGTACTACATTTATTACCATTTTGGTTACGTCTATTGCAATCTCAGACCATCTAATTTTTAGGCTTTTTCCACTCAGTAAATAGGTCAGCTCGTGCAACCTCCCTGATCCACGTAAGACAGGTAGAGGTATGACGATCAAGGCCTTCTTTTTGGGTCTTCCTTAGTATGTCACTAAGGTGTGCCCTTCTGACCTTCGCAGATGTAGCTTCCATTGCACCCTCGTGCTTAGGCACGAAAGTGCAATCCTTCTATAGTTGACAAAAAATATATAAAACATTAAAAAAAGAATATAAATGTTATGTCCAGTGTGCAGAGGGTAATGTTCTCCTCTCACAACCGGTGTTCAAACCTCACTTTCTCTCTCTTTTATTACACCGTCTCAGTGGGAGTCTGGTATTATAAACACAGGTCTAGTGGTTATCACTATGCCCTTCAAGCTTATACTTGTCTTTATATGATCCGAACTGATAAGGGCACACCAGGGTTGTACCTGTAAAAGGGTCTCCGATGTTTAAGTCAGTAATGTGAATAATAGAGCAATAATGAGGTTCAGAAAGCAATTAATAAGTGTAATCAGTGTAATTAATGTAACATGTATGAATTAATGAATGTTTTCTATTTATAGAAATACCCTAGGTGCAACTTACGATTTAACCCCTGTTAATGTAGTAGGTCTTGGTCAGAAACAAGTTGCCCATTTGTACCTGACTCTGACTTAGTGTCAGCTTTTTTAACTGAGGTCAAGTCGAGGTCTATTAGTTTGACTTTTAGATACTTCATCCCTTATTTTTCTTGATTTATTACTTATTATTATTATTTAACGTAGTCCAGTATCACTAGACTTTAGGGGCCGACATGCACACCGGATCATTTGCCTCCTAGCTTGTTATTGTGACGATGTCGCGGTAATGAGCTATTTTTTCATTTTGGTACTTAGCTTTTGGTGTTGTAAACCTTTTGGATCATAGTGTAGAATTCTGGCCAATGTCTGACATTCTTAACCATACCTTTAATCATTGATTAAGGTTAATTAAATGTTATTTAAGACTTCATTTATGAGTGGGCAGACGAGGGATGATTCCGTAGAGATTTTGTATAACCCACCATCATGGTCACTTGAGGAACCTCAGTCTAGACTGCAGTTTACTCAAGTGGACATTTACAGGTGGGTTAGGATGGGGTATTGGGGCGGCCTAATTAGAGAAGCTAACTTAGCCAACGAGGCTACAAACATGCCCCCTAACTTGGAGTCATCTCCCTCTTTCCAATTTTCTGGACCTCGGTCGCGCTTCCCATCCTCATCTCCAACTCAAGATGCTGACTCCAGCGTAGTCCATTACTATGCTGAAGATACTGATTTTTGTGACTATTCCCTTTTTAGAACACACAGTTGTTATGGATGTCAGAGCCTCCGCTATTAGGACAGAGCCCGAGGATACCAACATGTTGGCAGACAGATTGGATTGGATGGCCCTCAAGGCCCAAGATCCTATTTTTGGGTCCAAAGGGAAATTCTTGAAATTCCTAACTGTCATTCTGAGGTTGACGACGACCAAGAACTCAAGATCTATTTCTTTTGGCATTCTAACAAGTACAAGGACTTTTTTGCCTTGATCACCCCATAATTCGCAGACCGGGTTTGTCATATTCCCCAAGAGCGCTACTTTTTCCTCCATGAATTTCTTTTGACCAAGGTGGGAGTTTGGTTCCCCTTTACAAAATTCGAGATGGGGGTGTTGAAATTTTTGGACATCGTCCCCAGCCAACTTTACCTCAACGGATGGGGCCTAATTCTTTCTTTAGAAGTGCTTGTGAGATACCTCGGCTTCACTCCAACTGTTGCCATCTTCTACCGCTATGCTCGCGTGATGCAATGTGGTAATTCTGGCAGCGACATGGGCTTCGTCAACCTACGATGTCAAAGTGACATCGTTAATTTTGAGGCATTTGTAGAGTCCGCCAAGAAAGCGGGTGTTTCATTTAAACATTTATTTTTCAAAGTTTTTGCCCTCCCTTCTAGAAGGATGAAGAAGACCGGTTTTTAATCCACATCGGCTAGACACACCAACATTTTTTAATTTTGCTTATAGGCTAAGCATCATTTCTTACTCTTATAAATTGACTAACTACTTATATTGCATATTAGATGTTTACAGAAATTATCCTTGAGTTCGGATAATTAATGTATACTTATGTATCTTTTGCCTCCCTTCCACTACAATTTCAAGATATAATTCAACGATTTTGAAATAAAATAACCATTGTTAGTTTTGTTAATTGAATTATTAGGGAATAAGTAACTTTTTTATTTTTTTTGTTAAAGGAGATTGATAAACTCCAGGTAATACAGATAAACACAAACAGAAAACATGCAAAGAAAATTGTTAGGGGATTTCATTTTTTGTTAAATAAGATTATTAAACTTCATATAATAAAGGAAACTACAAAAAGAAAACATGCAAACATATTGGAAAGTATTCATTTGTTTGTTTTTTCAAATTAGATTATTAAATTTCATACATTAGAAGAAACTACAATAAGAAAACATGTAAACACATTGGGAAGTATGGAAGAACTTTGGTTGCATTATAGATAAGAGATTGGGGTATTTGGATTAGTTTGATGATAACAAAGAACATAAATTACTTTCATTAGTTAAATATTCACCTCATTCTTCAGGAGATTCCACTATGAAAGTAAGACCATGTTCATACTCATTACCTCGTCTTGTCGATTATAATCATATTGCTTCCACATATGAATTACAGGTACTCTTATTTTTCACCCAACTTTTCCTGGCACAATGACAAATAATGTAGAATAACGTGTATCAATAAATATTGAACAAAAAACACATGGTGACAGAATAAGGTGCATCCATGCCATAATTTCATCAATCACATTATTCAAACCTTTATCTTTATCCTCATCTTCCTTTCTTCCTCCAAGAAGAGGAAGCACCATTGCAAGGTGTGATTGAAAAGACATTGTCATTGTTAAAGTTTTAAGGAGTAAAGCTAACCTTAGTAGAAAATTCTTCGTATGTCCTAATTACATAGTAAGCTATTCACCTCTGTAATTTATCCTTTATATTAGGAATTTGAAAAAGTTAACTAATTTATTCTTCTATTTTGAATGTACACAGACACACCGACACAACAATTTCTTTAAGTGGATGGACAATGAAAATATTGTAAAGGAGCATGATAATGAAGGTGATAATAACTCTTGAACTCAAACCATCTAGATAGTTAATGTATAAGAATAGAGGAGGAGTAAGACAAATAGGAAGAGCATTATAGAGGGGGAAATTAGAAGTTTGAACTGTTATTATTTTTCAATTTAGCCTGCTGTTGATTATTGTGTTGTTAATGTTTGTTGAAGTGGTTAAGGGTGTAAGTCGTTAGTGATAAAAGAGTGTAGTTTATGATTAATTGTTTTGTCAAACTATAATATGACCTTGTATCAGATGACTATGTAAGTGGTGTTTGTTTAAATGAAAATATTGAGTTATTGTTGTTTTTTTAAGAAAAACTTCTAATAATCTTCTACTCACATGTATATAATCATAATAATTAAATTGCTTTTAACATTTTCGATAAATGGCCAGTGTGAACTTGTAATCAAATAAAATAATTTGAACTAATAACTTTGAAAAAGTTATATATTTATGATAGTTAAGTTGGAAACAACATTGTCTTAAAATAGATAGTGTTCACAATAAAGCTATGAGTGTACAGAAAACTTAGAGAATTACTTTAGAGATTAGGGTTTATTAGCTTTAAAATGTGTCACTTAATTATAAAGAGGGCTCCTAGGCCCTTTTATACATTTGGGAAAGCATATAAAGATTAAAAGAAAGGTAGTGGGCTCGGATTCATGCCCATGATGACGTGAGCGATAGAAGAGATTAACTGCACCGGAGTGGTATTTGAAATATCCTGAATCCTTGCCTAAAATTAAGGAATAAGAGGGCCCCTAGCTAATCTGGAAGAAACGGGTATAGTAAACATAGATAACATAAACATTCACAGTTTGTTGGTAAATGGCTATGCAAAATACATCCAAGCAATGCCAAAAAATGGCTAAAAAAATAAGAAGATATAAACCTTAATGTAACATTTCTAACAAGTTAGGATGCATATATTATTTTCTTCCATAACTTTTGTTGTCCAACCCTAGTATTGGCATGAATACCATTCTGCTTGTGGAGGTGTGAGCTAACATGGGTGATGAAAAGACCACAACTTGGCCTCTATCTAACCTACAACATAGGCTTCATGTATGTATATTGTGTAGCCAATTCCTAACCAAATTATGTTGGAATTGGAATATACATTAATTTAGATCACTACACATATATCATTGATATTTTTTTAAAATGTTGACGAAGGCCATTACACACAAAAAGAAATATGTGTTTCTATCCATAATTTATAAAAAAAAAAACATAAAAGAGAAAATGGAACACACAATGTGTGTTCCTATATATAATTAAAAAAACATAAAAAAATGTTCTGGACATCGACCTCTATTTCCTCACAAGTAGCAGCTGATATGGACACAACATATGTCAACATATGACCCAACTTAACACATCAGCCACGAACAAAGCCAATCACTTCCATGACCGGACTCAAAGCCCCTTGAATGGCTTACTGACCGGAGTCATGAAAAGATAAGAAAGTAGCAACACCAGACAAACCTGCATAAATGTCAGTCCCACGTGATGTATGGAATTACTTCGACACACAAAACGAGACATGACAATGACACTCATTCGCTATAAATACAACAATCATCTTCATAAGTGTAAGCTCTGGTACCCATCTTATTAATCCGATATAGCTCCGATGTTAGAATCCAGACTAACTTGAGCGTTGGAGTGTCTTTGCAGGTATCACCCCCTTTTTCTCCTCAACGTGTAGGGACAAAATTCAGAGCTCGATAACGCACTAACACCGGCGTTGTCCATGAGACCGGCCTAGACCACAAGATCAGAGCAGGATAAACTGACTGCAAGTTCACTTTGTAACACCCTGGATCTCCGGACTCGGATCCCGATGTAATCAAGATAATAATTAATAAAAATACGGGTAAATTTTTCGCGTTCTAAAGTAAGTCTGATGTCAGACCGAAACCTGAATCACAGAAAACCGAAGAGTACAAATTAATAAGATATGACTGGATCGATAACTAACTTTCCCATAACGTTATACAAAAATAATAGAGTTTACAGCGGAAGAAAAATGTGTATACCGGGTATATACCTAGTCCCATATATGAAGATATGAGAAAAGGCCCAAGCAATCATACAATTTCATAATATAAGCCTATTAGGCTACAATCGACTATGCACCTAAATCATAATTATATATCATCAAATGTAAGAAGTCTATACATGAGACATCCATCACCAGATGGCATCAATATAATCATCACTTACATGCTAAACATATAATCTACGTTCATAAATACATAAGTTTGTTACACATATATATTTAACTCTCTAAATCATCATCCTTATGTACAAATTAATTCAATACATTAAAATTCACAATTGATGCCGGCCAAGGCACTTCCATTACCACTATTTACCTTCACCAAAACTTCAATTCAAAGTCTCATCTCAGCCCATGATAACCCTGCATCACAATGCTAAAAAGGAGACCACATGGGAGAGTGAGTTATACATTCAAAATGACGAATATACATATATTGTGATTATGTGTACATGCATACAAATATCATGTGTGCTTGGCTATAAAATCATAAATTCATCATTCAATCATCATCACATTGATATAATAGGTATACAACCCTCATGAAACATATTTCACAACATAAGAAAACGCAAACACATACACAATCACATTCCCACTTATCAACAAGGGCATTCACAATCATTATCATCATCTTGTTTAATCTTTATTCCATTCCTCCTCGCAAGGGGTCTTTCATCACTCGTGGTCATCCCATCTCAAATGCCATGCACCTATGGCTAATGCATATGTCAACTGTTTAATGCATATGCAATGGATCCATTTCATTTCATCAGGTGATCGCAACCACCATATCATTCATTCACATGGGTTTCCCACCTCACAAGGGGTACTCCCTCTAGCAGCCTCGTAAGGTGCTTTCTCGTGATCGCAACCACGTTCAACAATTCATAATGGTTTCCCGCCTCGCAAGGGGTACTCCCGCCTCGTGATCGCAACCACGGGCACCATAGGAACTCGCAAGCCCTTTTTCATTTCAAATACCAAGTGATCGCAACCACTGGCTTATCATCATACAATGGTCCCCGCAGGGCCTTTCACTTTCCACAACCTGGTGATCGCAACCACCGGCTCAATACCATATCATCATCACGTTGGTTTCCCGCCTTGCAAGGGGTACTCCCTTTACAGAATCCCGCAGGATCTTTCATCATTGTGATCGCAACCATATAATATCAATGTTATGCCATGCCATGAATGCAAAATGCAATAATGCATATGTCAATCAACCTCGCAAGGATATCTCACCCTCTCAATTAGGGGTATATTATATATTTGGTTTTTATTATCATTGGCATACAATCAACCACAAGGCCCCTCAAGGCACAACATACACATTTTCATAAATCCCCACATGGCAATCATAGCATATTAATCATCATAGCATTTATCCACGCATGGAAACCAATAAGATATCTCCAAACACAATTTCAACACTCATCATTGCATCTTATACATACAAGTCAATACTTGTATTAATCATACTAGCACCACACTAATCAAAAATAGCAAACTCTTCTTATTCAAGGGCGTGTTCAACAACAACGTCCATTTTCATTGAATAACATCATTTATCATTCAATATATGTGGTATCCTTAACTTTTAATCATCATCGACACTATTTCAATCCATTGACTTATACACTCATTGCCATTCAATTGTCCCCCCATTAATTTCATTATCATGTAAGGCGTGTCATATAACCACAATATTTGCTTCTCATTATCATTTGTTATATCACATCAATGGTGGTGGAAATTCGTGTTTTCATAACTTGATTTAGGCGTGCACACTTTTCTAATATCTTGGGTCAACATCAAATACCACCAAACACACCTCAGTGGTTTACCCCTAATATAATCTCTTGATTTTATATAATAAAAAGGGGTTTTGGTTACTAATGAGCTCATGAAAAATTTCAACATCAAGATATGAGCAAAACTAATTTTTAGTCTTAAAAATAGTGGGACTTGTCACAAATATCACCCATCAGTCCTAATTTGATAACCATAAAAAGTTGGGTTCAAAACCCTCTTAAACTTGGGTTTCACAATGCAGCGGGTCCGGTGTTTTATGCCTATTGAGAGTTAGAAAACTCCAATTAATGTGAGATCAATTCTCGAACCTCCTTAACACAATTATCTACAACTTTTATGAAGAAGTCGGAGGCTAAAAACATCATTAAGATGCCCAAACAGGCCAAAAATAGCAAGGAAAATAGAGCAGTTGGAAATTTCTGACAGTGGGGAAATCCACTAGTCGTGGGAAATTCCCACTGGCCGTGGAGTCCACTGGTTCCACCACCTAAAATGGCCATTTTTTCCACGTTTTGAGTCAGAACGATCCACTGGCAGTGGGAAAAACCCACTGGCCGTGGATCCCACTGCTGCATATTCCATTTTGCAGCTTTTTGGCCCTTATGTTTTTTCCAACTTTGGGACTCCTTTTCACTAGGCTATTCAACTCCGATTTGCATGAAATTTTATACACAACTTACCTAGCCTAATATTAATTATGTGGAAAAATTTCAAGCCCAAATTCCATCTCAAACAAAATCTAAGCTATAGGGTAGTTTCATGCATATTTTGGGCATTTTCCATGACATACCAAATTACAATTGGTTATGTTTTGGTCTAAACTCTTTATGGATCTATGTTCACATCTATAAATGTGACTTGCTCCAACAAGTCTCATCCCTTAATTTATTTCCTAGATCAAAGTATGTGCCAAAAGCATTTCAAGTCCTTTTTGGCTAAACCAAGCATGTGAAATTGCAAATTAAGTCTCTTTGGCCCTAACCAACCATGCAAACAAGTTTCACATATATATTGTGACTTGTAGGTGGCTTCTACATGAACATTTATCCATTAAATGGAAATGTGACCTATCCACTTCCATGATTATGCATAAAGATGCACTTTGTGTGCTCTAATATGACTCAACCATTTATACTTCATTTAATTATGGATCATTCATTACAATGCATCAATTCCCATTAAGGAACCACTACACATTCATCATCATCTCATTCATACATGTGTAACTCCCAAGATCAGTAAATTTTCAAGCATGACATTCATCACATCATCAATTACTTCATCATTCAACATAACTATGGCAAGGCAGCATGACTATCATTACATACAATAATCATCAATCATATAACTCATACATTTAGAATGTAAAACTCCTCTCCTACCTCAAGAGAAGAACCGCAATCCAATGCATGCTCCAAATGCTCTGCTACATTACCCAGAATATCATCTACATCAATACACATATATAGACGTATCCAATCAATGAGCCAACACAAGGCACCATTTTAATTCTAAGCAATTGTAAACATATCTCAAGGCTTTAATATCAAGTCCTAGACTTAACAAAACACCAATCCATACCATTGTGTTAGGCTTCGGGAATTCCTTTCCCAAAACTAAGATTCTCTAGATCTTAAAGGGCCAACTATACCCAACAACATCAACATCACATCCCTTATCCATAATACATCCAATCATCATATAAATCATCCATTTGCCATCATTGTCACTCAAATTCATTATAAGCCCTCTTAGCTTCACTCAAAGCCATCAACAATTCACAAAATTCAAGTGACACACCTTATGGTCTAAGGCCCCATCAAGACACATGCTCATTTCACTAACCCCTCACATTCACCATGGCTTTGGTGTTCATATTCATCATTTCATACTCATATTAACACCTACATTGGGTATTTTCTACCCACATTCAATTCAACCTTCCTAACCATAATACATATATTCCCTCAAATTCTTAGGACAAGAGTTTTCATCAAAACTCAACCATCACCACAAATAATCAATCCCAACCTTTCCAAGACCCATTCTAAAGCATAAATCATTAATACTTATCAATTGGCCAAAAGCCCCAAATTCCTAAACCTAGGGTTTTATCAATAACCCACAATCATCAATTCCAACCATTTATATGCATGATTTCCAACATTCTTAGGCTAACAACAATATATCCCATTCATTATCAACATCAATAACAATCCCCAATGGTTATCCCACCTAGGGTTTGGTTCCTCAAGCCGTTTTTCATCAAAACAACACCCAATCTTCCATCACAATACATAAATAGACTCAAAACCATAAACAAAAGCCATGGGTGTTCAAGATCTTACCTCATTCTCCAAGCTTAAGCCCCCAAACGAAAATGAAGGGAGAAGAGAAGAACCCATCAATTGTTTGTCTCAATATCCCCTAAATGCTCCATGAATCCATAAAACCATTAAATTTTTGGTTGAACATGGCCATGGGAGTGATGGTCACGTTTTGGGCACAAGGGAGGGAGGAGAAGAAGAGAAAAGTAAAGTGAGTGGGAGAGGGAAAGGTTCCAACGAAAATAGAGAAGAAAGAGAGAAAAGAATAGGTTTTTCTTTTAAGTTTTTAATCCCTTCATTAAAACTTCACCGTTTTATAATAAACAGGATCTCCGTTCGGGCTCAATATTTAATCCAAAAATTATTCCGATTATATATTCAGACTCCCAATAATATTCTTAATAGCCATTACCAACGGCATCTCAATCGGAGATACTTGGTCCGACACCCATATCTTAACCGGGTATAATCTTAACTCCTTAAATCTCAATAATTTATAAATATCCACAATAAATCCCAATTTAATTA
This sequence comes from Clitoria ternatea, assembly GCA_037962975.1. Classification (NCBI taxonomy): domain Eukaryota; kingdom Viridiplantae; phylum Streptophyta; class Magnoliopsida; order Fabales; family Fabaceae; genus Clitoria; species Clitoria ternatea. Next base: position 15,092,431 of record CM075674.1, on the reverse strand, counting down.
TTTCCAAATTTTTAGGACATAAATCAACTTATATATAATTATTTAATATTTATTCCACATATTTAATCATTTTTATAAAATTCGGGATGTTACACACTTACACATTAGATAGAGAGTTTGGATATCGGTAGTGCATGGAGTACTTTACCTTCAGCACTCCGACCAGAACAGAAAACACAAAGTATTTTATTAAAAATAAATGAAAGAATATTGTGTACTTTTAAATGGATGGTTAGATATTGATCCATCGAAAGATAATTGATAGATCTCGTATGTGTGCACGCATATACATCTTCCATATATAACTTGTAAAAAAACAAAAGAGAAAATACAAAATATTTTGTTAAAAATAATTAAAGAATATTCCCTACCACACATACTTAAAATACGTGTTTCCATATATAATTTATCAAAAACACACACGCAAAATATGTACACACACAAAATGTGTGTTTCCCTATTTATCACAAAAACACAAAAGCGAAAATAGAAAATATTTTATTAAAAAATAAAAGAATTACGTGACACACATGCACATAAAATATGTGTTTCCATATATAATTTATCAAACACACAAAATGCGCATACACAAAAAAATGTGTGTTTCCATGTTTATAAAAAACATAAAAGAGAAAATGGAAAATATTTTATTAAAACTAAATAAAAGAATTATGTGACACAACAAAAAATGTGTTTCCATGTTAATTTATCAAAAACACATACACAAAATGTACACACATAAAATGTGTGTTTCTATATATAATTTATCCAACACACAAAATGTATGTTTCCGTATATAATTTATTACACACACAAAAATGTGTATTTCCATTATAGAATTCGTCAAAAGGAACATAAAAGAGAGAATGCAAAGTATTTTATTAAAAATAAATAAAAGAATATTATGTAATTTTAAATGAATGATAAGATATTGATCCATTGAAAGTTAGTTAATGGATAGATTATATGATTTTTACTAAATAAATAATGGATGAATTATATTTTTTTAATAAATTTTCAATGAATCATTAATGAATTAATGGATAATATTTTATCCATCCATCATGCATTCAACTCAAATATTATCTAATTTATTTATTTGTCATCCTTAATGTTGAATGAGCACGCTTAAATGTTGATTTGTAGGATTGTAGAATCATGACTTTCTTATTGTGTTACAAGTGCCACTTGACCACTCTTTGTGTCTTTGAATGATTTTTAAAAAAAATTGATAAAAAAATATATCTTCATTTAAAATTTTCACTTTTAAGTACTTCCTTCATTTTTTTTTATCTATCTACTACTTTAGTGTTTTCATATGAATTAAAAAATATATTTAATGTATTTTTTTTCTAAAGTATTTTTTCTCTTTCTATAATTAATATTTAATGAATATTATTGTGTTTCAATAAAGTAGAATAATTAAATATTATCTAAAATTTCTAAATAGTAAATGAATTTAATTTAAATTGATAACTAGATTTTTTTTTACAAACATCCAATCACGAATTGTCATGTAAGTAATTATTCTTGATTTGAACAATAATAAAATATGAATTCTAAATAATTGACGATATAAATTTTTTTTACCTTACGCTAATAGTATATAGAAATTAAACTCATAGAAAATACTAATTTCATTTTTTTAGTGATGCAAAACCCTTATTCAAATGCAATAAGAAACAGATTATTCAAACAAAAATAAATTGTACAAATAGGTAACTGATTAAAGTGATATACGTTATATTTTGTTTATATAAGGTGTCGGTTTGCTCTACTATACAGTCTATACTAGTACGGTCGCTAGATTAGCCTTGTGTTTTATACGCGTAGATGTAGTCCAGATAAAATAAATAAATGAATAACAACTTGTACCCTTTTTTTTTTTATTTGGGTGAAAGATAACTGTAGGGATTTTTATAAAATAAAAACATAAATGTAAACACTAGAAACATTGGGCCAGCCCAAGCTCAAATCAAACCGTGAATGACAGAAAACTATACATTCACAAAAAAAAAAACTCTATTGGCAAATACTGAAATCATTGCTTTCAAAAAAAAAAAACTAATCATTGCTGTTTTTCATTTTTTAAATATATTATTTCTTATTTGAGGTTCTTCCGTAAATGTTTTTTTTCCCAATTCGACTTTGTTCTAATAAGATCCTTAAAAGATACTTTTTTTTAGCGTAACACATGCCGAAATAATCGACTAGATCAAACACATAGTATAATCTTTAAAAATCGTAAGTTTTTAAAGAAAAATAAAAAACTATTCTTGAAAAAGTTAGAAAATTAGAAAATGTATTTATTTATCCAAAAAAACTTGTAGAAAATTAAAAATCAAATTTTCTATTTTTTAAAGAAAAACAGAGAAGTCTTTAAAGAAGTTTTCCAAAACAAACTGAAAAGTAAAAAGTTTTAAAAGAATTTTTCTATCTATTTTAAAAAATAAAAATTTTAAAAACAAATAGAAAACTTTTCTCGAAAAATTAGAATAATTTTCTATGATTAAACACAAACAATTTTTGTTTTATTTTGTTTGTTATGCTTTAATGTGTTTATGTATATTTTTTTAGTGAGCATTTTTATTGTGTAATATTTATGAGATGTGAAATTATGTATTACAATAAAGGTTTTTTTTTTTACATGTAAGTGTAGCTTAGTTAATTATCTGTAAGCATGAATGAAATAATTTGTTAACGAAAAATAAATGAACTAATGAAAAGCAATAGTTTTTGTTTATTAAGTCAAAAGACAATAGTACTCTACCTCAATTCACAAACTATAGATGCTTTAATGAAGATGAAACCCTTGTCATGTTGATGGGAAAAAACCTCCTAATGCCTGCATTAAAAGTTTGAAGCCAAACATTATCTTCTGATATGGTTTGAATGTGTGAATGGAAGGTAGATTGAATCATGGATAAAAGGAATCAGATTCCTCAATTGAAAATTGTTATGACATGCAAGACAGAATATGCAAACATAAAATGTTACAAAGCTTTTACGTTACTATTATTCCATTATTCTGTTGGCTTTTTCAGATTATTCCATTCAGACATCCTCTCAAAATCCGATAGTGTGACTCTGATTTTTGTTAAAAGGATCAGGATCCTATAAAGAATACATTAGTGAAAATTCTCATCTGGCATTGTCCAATTAATGACAACAGAATTAAGGCCTAAAGAGCTTTCCAGAGATTTATACAAGATATTAGTGGTTTTTTTGTCATCAAGATATTAGTGGTTTGAATTATTTCAATATATTTCTGATTAAAATATTCCTCATAAAGTTAGATCCATGAATACACCTCCAAGTATGAATGGTAAAATGGGTCAGCCCGCCAGACTTGCCCGTCAAGCCCGTCAAAATTGGCGGGGTGGACAAGATTTTTTAGTCTACCTCCCACCACGGCCTGACCCGTCATGACGGGTCAAACCTTGGCGGGACGGACCAACCTGACGGGCCCCTGAAAAAAATTATAAATATTACCAATTAAATACTTTATACTTTATTTTATTAAAATATATACTTTTATTTTCTAAAATTAAACTGTGGGCCCAGTCATGAATGTATCTACAAGGACTAAAGAAACACGTGCCTGAAAAGAATCCTAATCTTATCAAGATTGAAGACCTTATTTGATTGTCGGCCACTTTACTTTATCTCTTTGTCGGCCACCTTATCTTATCATATACGTGTCATTGTAATATAGCGTGTAATCCATGTAATCTTATCTTCTTATCTCGAATAGTTTCCAGATCCCTGTCTATAAAAGGGATCCTCTTGTAAGATAGAAGGCAGAAGTTCGAGAGAACAAAGCCTTTCATAAATAAACTTTGTGTGCTTATCAAATTATGAGTTTCTAATTTCTCTTCTTTCTTCTGAAAGCTCAAGGCAGTAGTATTATGCTATAGGCACTGCTCCGATCAAGAGATACAATAATCATAAGACATAAAGTATGCTCTACACTTGCCTTATTTAAGGATCCTGTGTATCAGAAATATGTCAGAAAAGGTCCATGCTACGATCCTTCTTAGCATAGATGTAAATGCCAAAATTGGTGACCATAGTTGCAAGAGTAGGCTTGAGGTTGCCGAAAATGCATTGTCTGTATGTTTTGGTGTTTATATTTATGTTAAGGAGGCTCTCGGCCAGCAGTGGTATCAGAGCCTAATCGGTATCAAATTATTGTATCTCTTTTTCTTGAAGCGGGTGAATATGGTATAATATTATTAGCTGAGAGTGAGTAAGAAGATCTCTTAAAACATGAGTGAAAACCCTCGTCCCAGTGCTGTAAGTCTCTCTTCAAAAATTTCCCTTTCTGTTCCTGAATCCTGTAAAAAGACCCTTTCAAACAAACTTGAAAACCTAATTGAGTATACCTTCGTCCCAGAGGATGCTCAAATAGAAAGTACTGTACCCCCTCTTTTGAATCCTTACAATGTTTTCAGAAGACATAAATCCAACTTTACCTGGTCTGTAAAAAAGCTTATTTCTACCCCTAGATCTGGAGTAAAAGAAGTCATCCAAACTTCGAAGCTTGATTCTTGTCCTCTTCATGCTACTTCTACAGAGCAATATGTAGACCTGGAAATAAATCCAGATCTAATCAAATTATGGCAGAAAGAAGGGTATGTTGCACTCCATCTAGGTGCAGTTCGGTTAATCCTAACCCTTCATGGAAGAAAAGGCATGCCTGTTACAGCCAGAGTCTCTCTTATAGACTCTACCTTCCATCACTATGAAGATGCAGTGATTGGCACAGTCCTTACAACACTTAATGCTGGAAGTGTGGTTTTAACCATATTTCCAAATTTTAATGTCCATCTGAAAGACCCGACTCTTCCACATCGGTTCCAAGTTCAAGTCCAACTTATTGGAGCCCCTCAGGACTCGGATGCATTCAAAGCTACTCTGAATCATCAGATCATATTCAGAGTACAAGATCATCTCTTTGATCTTCCAGTAGATTCAAAAATCTCAGAAAATGCTTTGATGGTGATAGCAAATTCTGAGGAGAAAACTCCATCAATCATCCAGGTTCCCAGGCAAATCCCTAGAGAAGAGTTACTAAAACTCATTCCTATGGAATGGATTAGTGACTATGAGGCGCAGAAAAAACAATCAAAACCTATAGTGTCCACTGAGTCATCATTTAAGAGACTCACTGATGGTAGAGTAAAAACTATTTTCAATTCCGAAGGAGAATCTTCTTCCTCTTCAACAAATCCAGTCTTCTCAACCATGATGATCACCCTAGGAGAACAGGAAAAGAAAATTCCTGTTTATTCATTTAAAGCTGATGGAACACCCATCTATAGTGACAAGATAAATGGTCACTTTATATGGGATGTGGCACCAGAGATGTGTGATCCAGACTATGATTGTTACATGGACTATGATAGCAGTGAAGATGATAGCAGTGATGATGATGAACCCAGAAGGAGAAAAAAGAAATCTCCTTGCAAATCTCCTAAGAAGCCTGAAAGGAGATCTGGTCCTGATAATGGACCCTGGGTTGGAATCAAAAAGAAATATGAGCCTCTTCCCTTCTATGAAGAAGCTCTGAAGATCCTCAGGAAACATAAATACCCTTCACCACCAAATGATCCATCCTTAGTTACATGGCCTCCACTAACTAAACCAACTCCAAAACCTTTACTTGTACAAAAATGTAAACCTGTTGAACCACTTCCCAAACAGACAACCATACCACAAGCATGTATGATGTTCTCGTCCACCTCAGCCTCTTACAATTCAAACTTTCCTTCCTTGGAAAGAAAAGTTGATCCTGTTAAAAAGATACAGACTAGACCCTTTGTGGTTCCTTCTGAAGTAAACACTGATGGATCAACAAGGCCAATTACTCAAGCAGAAGAAGTGATGAATTGGCAAACTGAAAATGCTGTGGCTCAGAATGAATTCTTGCAGAACATGGATAAGAAAATTGATAAGATTGCTGACTTCTTAGATAAGGAGATTAAAAACATGTCCCAAAGGCTGCAAGATCATTATTTTGAAATAAAGCAAAAGATGGCACAGCTTGAGGCAGAAGTACAAAAATTAAAGGGAGAAAGGATCAGCTCCACCTTTGTTGAGAAAGAAAGAGAACTAAGAAAGGTCAAAGCTCAGTATGAAGAATTAAGAGGATATGTTGCCTCTAAGAGTCAAAAACCTTCTCTCAAAGAAAACTCTTTTGAACCAGATCCTTACTTCATACCACCCTCAAAAATCTTTGCATCATACACTCCACAAGCCATACAAAATCCTAGTCCATTTATTCCTCCAAACCTTACCTCGAGAAAGTTTGATCCTATTGGGAAGAGAAAGGAACAATCTGTTCCTCCTCCTACAAAGAATGATGAAGAAGATTCTGTGTCAGAAGAATCTCCTATACAGACACCCAAACTTTCCTTAATGGTTTCACATAAACCATTATCCTATGTAATGCCTTTAATGTATTCCCAAAACAAAGAAGAGGAGTATGAATCCACTCAAGGAGAAACCTTCTCTAAAGGAGATTGGCAAAACACTGAGTTGAATTCCACTGAAGCAGAAATAGTATATGATGAATATGCTGACATCTCAAGAATCCTAATGGTGAGACAAGATGAAACATCTACTCCGCCTGGATTAGATCCCAGAGAAATAAATACCCCTGTGTACACTGGATCTTCATTTTTCTCTATAGATGGAATTCCTCCTTCTCAGTGGAATAAAAAATTCCTTGAGTTCAAAGCCTGGATGGATGTAAAAATCGTCCAACATGAAGAATCATATAAGGTGGTTGAAGAGTTTTGTGCTAGAATGATCGGAGTTCTTAAAGAATAGTATCAATCCATTGGTCTGGTAAATCAAGAACAACTCCACAGCCAACCTATTTCAGATGTAATTCATTTTCTCCAATTTCACTTCCTGGGAGACATTTCTGTGATTGAAAAAGAAGCCAGAAAAGAGTATTTTGAGATGAAATGTTGTTCGCTAAAGAAAGCAGATCTCGAAAGACATTATCAAAGAATGTCTCAGAGATTTTATCAGTTGAATGGGTTTAATGATCCAAGTCTCAAACATACTTATATAAGTTCTCTCCCAGAAGAACTTCAAGAAGAAATATGGAGAATCCTGCAAGCAGCCAACAAAAATGTTACAGAAATGACACTTGGAGAAATTCACCAAGTAGGAATGGTTGCTCTAGACAAGATCTGTAGCCAGCAGAGCCTGATAGATAAGATGCTGAACAAACGGAAGAAGTACAATGGCATTTGTAAGAAGAAGTATTTGAAGATAAAGTGTGACAAAGAAAACTGTGTCTGTAAAAATTCAAAGCTTCACTCTACAAAGAAAGAAAAGAAAAACAAGTCCTCATACAAAAGAAAAAAGAAATTCCGATTCTTCAAAAGAAAACCCTTCAGAGGAAAGAGCAAGGGCTAGAGATGCTTCATCTGTTAAAAGAAAGGACACTTCTCCAAAGATTGTCCACAAAACAAAGAGAAAGCAGTAAAACTATTGCAGACATTAGCAATAGAAGAAGATGACGATGTTGAATCTCTTTATGAAGAACAAAGTTCTCCAAACAACAAAACTGCTTTTGCCCTTGAAGAATCTGAAGAAGAAACATCAAGTTCAGCAGACTCTGAAAGTTCAGCCGAGCCAGAACATCTACCAGTTCTAAGGATCCAAGAAGTTCAGAAAGATCCAACAATTGCTTCAGCTGAACTCCCTCCTTTACCAAATCTTGAGGTATACATCCTTCCATCAAAATATGATGTTCCTATAAAGATGATCGCCTTTATTGACACAGGAGCTCAAAGAACATTCATGAATCTGGCTATTTTACCTTCCCATGCCTGGAAGAGTCACAAACAAAGTTTCAAAGCTGCCAATGGAGAATCATTTGAAACCAATCTGATAACCAAGTCCAAAATTGGAATCAAGATATTTCCAGAGACTTACAGCACTGGGACGAGGGTTTTCACTCATGTTTTAAGAGATCTTCTTACTCACTCTTAGCTAATAATATTATACCATATTCACCCGCTTCAAGAAAAAGAGATACAATAATTTGATACCGATTAGGCTCTGATACCACTGCTGGCCGAGAGCCTCCTTAACATAAATATAAACACCAAAACATACAGACAATGCATTTTCGGTAACCTCAAGCCTACTCTTGCAACTATGGTCACCAATTTTGGCATTTACATCTATGCTAAGAAGGATCGTAGCATGGACCTTTTCTGACATATTTCTGATACACAGGATCCTTAAATAAGGCAAGTGTAGAGCATACTTTATGTCTTATGATTATTGTATCTCTTGATCGGAGCAGTGCCTATAGCATAATACTACTGCCTTGAGCTTTCAGAAGAAAGAAGAGAAATTAGAAACTCATAATTTGATAAGCACACAAAGTTTATTTATGAAAGGCTTTGTTCTCTCGAACTTCTGCCTTCTATCTTACAAGAGGATCCCTTTTATAGACAGGGATCTGGAAACTATTCGAGATAAGAAGATAAGATTACATGGATTACACGCTATATTACAATGACACGTATATGATAAGATAAGGTGACCGACAAAGAGATAAAGTAAAGTGGCCGACAATCAAATAAGGTCTTCAATCTTGATAAGATTAGGATTCTTTTCAGGCACGTGTTTCTTTAGTCCTTGTAGATACATTCATGACTGGGCCCACAGTTTTCGATCGGATCTTCATCACTTGAGTCTTCTGGTTCCTTGTAATGAAAAACCCTATCATCATAGGATTGCTCATCTTTGGCCATTATTATCTGGTAAGCTTCATATGGTCTAGGAACTTTTGGGACTTTCTTGATTTCTTCTTCTGGAACTGCTTCAGGTCGATCATAGAACTTTATCCAATCACTTTTAGGAGGGCATATAACATCTACATGACTTAAAATTGCACATGTTGAATTTCTCTCTTTGAGACTTGAATCTGCCATGTTAACTTCATGAAGATAAATCATTAATTCTTCTTGTGGGAGATCTGGTGCTTTATAATCATTCATGAACTCTTCAAATTTGGAATAGGTCCTCCAAATTTTCACTTGATTATGAGTGTATAACCTCTTGGTTTGGGGATTTTGAAAATAAGGCCGGTGAAGCAAAGCTACTGTGTAGAAACTGTAACTTAATTGATCCGTCTTATTTTTCATAAAATCAATCTCTCTTTGCAAATCTTTTATCCATTTTTCCAGAGGTTGATACCAGCTCATAAAAGTCTTGATGAGAAAAGAACTGTAATCAGGATCCTTGGTTGTTCCCAGGGTATTCATCATAATCCATGTAGGAAATATGATGGGATAATTGTACATTACTGTCGCACACCACAGATACCATATATCTTCTTCTTGAAAGAGTTTTCCAAGAAAGAGTCCAAAGATGTTTAGGAAAGGTTTATCAGGATTAAACCAAGTTGTTTTTGGAAGGATTCTGTGTTTCTGGAGGGAAATTGCCAAATAGTGAAAGATATGAGTTCTGGCAAAGAATTTTATTTCTGCAGGTCTTACTCCTTTCATATATTTGAACTCAGGAGGAAATTGAGGAAATTTGGATGGAGAAGATGATGATGAAGATGGTATTTCAGTGTTCATCATGATGAGAGGATAAGAATGAGAGGATGAAATTATTGGGATTGGTTTTTCAAAAGATTGTTTTCTGGATAAATAATCTGGGATCAGATTATTTTTTCCTTGGATGTGTTTCACAGTAAAATCATATCTTGAAAACCATTCTTTTAGTCTGAGGATTTGAGGATTTGGTGGAGTTTTGTTTTTGAACTCTAACATTTTTGGAAATGAAGAGTTATCAAGTTGTACCTCAAATTGGTGACCTCAAAGATGGAAGTCAAACTTTTTGATTCCATATTTGACAGCAAGAGTTTCTTTGTAGGTAGTATGATAATGAAGTTCACCATTGGTGAACTGCCCACTGGCATGTCCACAATAGAGTTTTTGTCCTCCAATTTCTTCTATCAGAACTGCTCCCCAGTGATGATCACTTGCATCTGTCTGTAATATCCTCTTTCCTTCTCCAGGAATTTTCAATGGCGGAGGATTCTTGGCTGCTTCTTTCAAAAATCTAACAGCCTCAGTTTGCTCCTTTCCCCATGGTGGTGTATTCTTTTTGAGCATCTTAGATAGCTTTGAAGTATGATGAGAAATATGAGGGATAAAGTCCCTAACATAATTCAGAATTCCTAAGAATTGTTGAATTTGTTTGGTAGACATATTCTCATCAGGGAAGTTTGGAAGATCTTCTACAAGATGAGGCTGAGGATGATATTTTCCTTGGGCAAATCGCATTCCCAGAAAGTCAACCTCTTTTGTTCCGATCTCAGATTTTCTTGCAGAGAGCATGACTCCATAACTGTTACAGATAGAATGGAATTGTTGAAGAAGCTGGTTATGGCTAGCTTCATCAGGAGAGAAGAGTAGGATGTCGTCAATGTAGACGAGAGCACTGTGCAGAATGGGTTCAAATACTCGAACCATGGCTTTTTGAAATAGTGATGGGGCAACTTTAAGCCCAAAAGGCAAGACAGTCCACTAATAGTGTCCATTTGGAATACAAAATGCTATTTTTGGGCGATCTTCTGGATTTAAGCCTAATTGCCAAAAACCCGATTTTAAATCGAATTTTGAGAATATGAAGGCATTTTTGATGTAGATGTATAGTGAACTGATCTTTGGTATGGGGAACTTATCGTCCTTGAGAAAAAGGTTTAATGGCCTGTAGTCAATAACAAGTTTTTTCTTTCCTCTGACTTGTTCTGATCTCTTGTTGACATAGAAAGCCGTGCAGGCCCACTCGGATTTCGTGGGTTCAATTAATCCTTGTTTCATTAGTTCTTGGCATTCTGCTTGCGCCATTTTGAGTTCTGAGGGAGACATTCCTGGGTGTGTAGCTTTAGTGGGATTAACATCTTCATTCATCTTGAAAGGTAAATTCACATAGAACTCCTCTCTTTTCCATAATGGTTTAGGATGTTGGAAAAGACCATGGCCTTCAGCACATAACTTTGTCAACTGATCTCGGACCTCTACAAATTCAGGAGGAACTTCTTCCAAAGAGAAAAGTCTTGGAATTTGACAAAAAGGCTTGAAATTCCTCTTGTGCTTTACTCCATTTGCTAGAATCTGCAGTTTTTGATTTTTAATCAGGATATCTCTTCCGATCAGTATATCTTTCTCCGGAAAGTCTGACCTAATAATTTTTGTCCAAATTGTGCAGTCTGGAAATATCTTGATTCCAATTTTGGACTTGGTTATCGGATTGGTTCCAAATGATTCTCCATTGGCAGCTTTGAAACTTTGTTTGTGACTCTTCCAGGCATGGGAAGGTAAAATAGCCGGATTCATGAATGTTCTTTGAGCTCCTGTGTCAATAAAGGCGATCACCTTTATAGGAACATCATATTTTGATGGAAGGATGTATACCTCAAGATTTGGTAAAGGAGGGAGTTCAGCTGAAGCAATTGTTGGATCTTTCTGAACTTCTTGGATCCTTAGAACTGGGAGATGTTCTGGCTCGGCTGAACTTTCAGAGTCTGCTAAACTTGATGTTTCTTCTTCAGATTCTTCAAGGGCAAAAGCAGTTTTGTTGTTTGGAGAACTTTGTTCTTCATAAAGAGATTCAACATCGTCATCTTCTTCTATTGCTAATGTCTGCAATAGTTTTACTGCTTTCTCTTTGTTTTGTGGACAATCTTTGGAGAAGTGTCCTTTCTTTTAACAGATGAAGCATCTCTGGCCCTTGCTCTTTCCTCTGAAGGGTTTTCTTTTGAAGAATCAGAATTTCTTTTTTCTTTTGTATGAGGACTTGTTTTTCTTTTCTTTCTTTGTAGAGTGAAGCTTTGAATTTTTACAGACACAGTTTTCTTTGTCACACTTTATCTTCAAATACTTCTTCTTACAAATGCCCTTGTACTTCTTCCGTTTGTTCAGCATCTTATCTATCAGGCTCTGCTGGCTACAGATCTTGTCTAGAGCAACCATTCCTACTTGGTGAATTTCTCCAAGTGTCATTTCTGTAACATTTTTGTTGGCTGCTTGCAGGATTCTCCATATTTCTTCTTGAAGTTCTTCTGGGAGAGAACTTATATAAGTATGTTTGAGACTTGGATCATTAAACCCATTCAACTGATAAAATCTCTGAGACATTCTTTGATAATGTCTTTCGAGATCTGCTTTCTTTAGCGAACAACATTTCATCTCAAAATACTCTTTTCTGGCTTCTTTTTCAATCACAGAAATGTCTCCCAGGAAGTGAAATTGGAGAAAATGAATTACATCTGAAATAGGTTGGCTGTGGAGTTGTTCTTGATTTACCAGACCAATGGATTGATACTATTCTTTAAGAACTCCGATCATTCTAGCACAAAACTCTTCAACCACCTTATATGATTCTTCATGTTGGACGATTTTTGCATCCATCCAGGCTTTGAACTCAAGGAATTTTTTATTCCACTGAGAAGGAGGAATTCCATCTATAGAGAAAAATGAAGATCCAGTGTACACAGGGGTATTTATTTCTCTGGGATCTAATCCAGGCGGAGTAGATGTTTCATCTTGTCTCACCATTAGGATTCTTGAGATGTCAGCATATTCATCATATACTATTTCTGCTTCAGTGGAATTCAACTCAGTGTTTTGCCAATCTCCTTCAGAGAAGGTTTCTCCTTGAGTGGATTCATACTCCTCTTCTTTGTTTTGGGAATACATTAAAGGCATTACATAGGATAATGGTTTATGTGAAACCATTAAGGAAAGTTTGGGTGTCTGTATAGGAGATTCTTCTGACACAGAATCTTCTTCATCATTCTTTGTAGGAGGAGGAACAGATTGTTCCTTTCTCTTCCCAATAGGATCAAACTTTCTCGAGGTAAGGTTTGGAGGAATAAATGGACTAGGATTTTGTATGGCTTGTGGAGTGTATGATGCAAAGATTTTTGAGGGTGGTATGAAGTAAGGATCTGGTTCAAAAGAGTTTTCTTTGAGAGAAGGTTTTTGACTCTTAGAGGCAACATATCCTCTTAATTCTTCATACTGAGCTTTGACCTTTCTTAGTTCTCTTTCTTTCTCAACAAAGGTGGAGCTGATCCTTTCTCCCTTTAATTTTTGTACTTCTGCCTCAAGCTGTGCCATCTTTTGCTTTATTTCAAAATAATGATCTTGCAGCCTTTGGGACATGTTTTTAATCTCCTTATCTAAGAAGTCAGCAATCTTATCAATTTTCTTATCCATGTTCTGCAAGAATTCATTCTGAGCCACAGCATTTTCAGTTTGCCAATTCATCACTTCTTCTGCTTGAGTAATTGGCCTTGTTGATCCATCAGTGTTTACTTCAGAAGGAACCACAAAGGGTCTAGTCTGTATCTTTTTAACAGGATCAACTTTTCTTTCCAAGGAAGGAAAGTTTGAATTGTAAGAGGCTGAGGTGGACGAGAACATCATACATGCTTGTGGTATGGTTGTCTGTTTGGGAAGTGGTTCAACAGGTTTACATTTTTGTACAAGTAAAGGTTTTGGAGTTGGTTTAGTTAGTGGAGGCCATGTAACTAAGGATGGATCATTTGGTGGTGAAGGGTATTTATGTTTCCTGAGGATCTTCAGAGCTTCTTCATAGAAGGGAAGAGGCTCATACTTCTTTTTGATTCCAACCCAGGGTCCATTATCAGGACCAGATCTCCTTTCAGGCTTCTTAGGAGATTTGCAAGGAGATTTCTTTTTTCTCCTTCTGGGTTCATCATCATCACTGCTATCATCTTCACTGCTATCATAGTCCATGTAACAATCATAGTCTGGATCACACATCTCTGGTGCCACATCCCATATAAAGTGACCATTTATCTTGTCACTATAGATGGGTGTTCCATCAGCTTTAAATGAATAAACAGGAATTTTCTTTTCCTGTTCTCCTAGGGTGATCATCATGGTTGAGAAGACTGGATTTGTTGAAGAGGAAGAAGATTCTCCTTCGGAATTGAAAATAGTTTTTACTCTACCATCAGTGAGTCTCTTAAATGATGACTCAGTGGACACTATAGGTTTTGATTGTTTTTTCTGCGCCTCATAGTCACTAATCCATTCCATAGGAATGAGTTTTAGTAACTCTTCTCTAGGGATTTGCCTGGGAACCTGGATGATTGATGGAGTTTTCTCCTCAGAATTTGCTATCACCATCAAAGCATTTTCTGAGATTTTTGAATCTACTGGAAGATCAAAGAGATGATCTTGTACTCTGAATATGATCTGATGATTCAGAGTAGCTTTGAATGCATCCGAGTCCTGAGGGGCTCCAATAAGTTGGACTTGAACTTGGAACCGATGTGGAAGAGTCGGGTCTTTCAGATGGACATTAAAATTTGGAAATATGGTTAAAACCACACTTCCAGCATTAAGTGTTGTAAGGACTGTGCCAATCACTGCATCTTCATAGTGATGGAAGGTAGAGTCTATAAGAGAGACTCTGGCTGTAACAGGCATGCCTTTTCTTCCATGAAGGGTTAGGATTAACCGAACTGCACCTAGATGGAGTGCAACATACCCTTCTTTCTGCCATAATTTGATTAGATCTGGATTTATTTCCAGGTCTACATATTGCTCTGCAGAAGTAGCATGAAGAGGACAAGAATCAAGCTTCGAAGTTTGGATGACTTCTTTTACTCCAGGTCTAGGGGTAGAAATAAGCTTTTTTACAGACCAGGTAAAGTTGGATTTATGTCTTCTGAAAACATTGTAAGGATTCAAAAGAGGGGGTACAGTACTTTCTATTTGAGCATCTTCTGGGACGAAGGTATACTCAATTAGGTTTTCAAGTTTGTTTGAAAGGGTCTTTTTACAGGATTCAGGAACAGAAAGGGAAATTTTTGAAGAGAGACTTACAGCACTGGGACGAGGGTTTTCACTCATGTTTTAAGAGATCTTCTTACTCACTCTCAGCTAATAATATTATACCATATTAATAATTATTTTTAAAAAAATTATTTTTTAAAATTTTTTATCTTAATTTAACTTATATTTTTTATAAAAAATTATAATTTTAACATTGACAGAGCAATCCACCATTAAATGGAACGGATCCTAACTTTTGGTCTGTTTATTTTTACGGGGCAGATCAAGACTTGACAGGCCCTTTTGCCATCTCTCCCTCCCTCCAAGAAAAGGTAGCGTTTGTTCCACCGTACCACGCCAGGGATGTGGGTACCTTTTTGAGCAATTTGGATGCAAATAAACGTATGAATAATACAACAATTCAAAGATATATACATATAAATAGAGTATTTATTTATTATATAAAAATTTTACTTTCGGGTGATCAACATTTATATTTCTCACCATTCTTCAAGTTCCTATTCAGTAATTTAACTTTCATATTTGTCAACCATTTCTTCGAGTTCCCATTCAGAAATTTAACTTTCATATTTATCACCATTCTTCGAGTATCTATTCGGTAATTTCCTTGATCTCAAAATTATTATCGTTTTAATTTTTTTAAAATTATTGTTACTTTCAGAATTTAAGGTATAATTAATTTATATCTTTCAATTGTATCTTAATGTAATTAATGTATCTCTCTTTTCTCATTTTTCATTTGACTAATAAATAAGAATTAAAATATTGAGAGATTATTTATTGTTAATAAATAATAAAATTAAATAATAATATTTTAGTACATATCAACTCAAATATCTACACAATTAATAATTTCTTAATCTATATAAAAAACGCTAAAGCGATAGTAATTCTAAGATGGAATGAGTAATTAGTTATGGAAATAAAAAAATCTAATGATTAATATTAATTCTAACTTGATAAAATTAAATTTCCGTTGAACTAATAAATTTTTTATTATTAACTCAACCCCAATTTAATTTACACAATTATCAACTAAATAAACACTAATTAAACTTTTCTGTTAAGGGGAGTTAAAAAGATAAAAACTTCATTTGGCTAAACCAAGAGCAAAAATTTCAAGTACACCAAAAATCTTGAAGTATACAAAGAGTTGCTTTAAACATCAACTTGGAGTCTAGGTACCTCTTAATTAAGTCTTAACAAGTTCACACAACAAACGAAGTAATCACACAGGAGTTCTTTTTATTTATTTATTATTCTTTGTAAAGAAGATGTTGACGTGTCTTCTTCATGCACTAAAAGAGTCTTAATCAGTTCAAGGGACAGCTAAACATTGCTAACTAGCAAATGAGGCATTCTTTGCAAAAAGAAACCCGTCCAATGAACCTCATGTTGATACTTTATATATTTAACAAAGTTTTAAAGCAGAGACTCGAGTCTTTTCCAAGAGACAACAGTTGTTTCCATTCTCCATATATAAAAAATGCAAATTAAACCACACATTACAATCAATCTTCTTCATGAGTTTGGTTTTAGGGGCCCTCCAAATCCATTCAACCAACCATGTGCAACGAGGAAAGATCAGAACTCTAACAGAAAGGGAAGAACACACTATCCAACATGTGTATGGAGTAACCCCATATCAGGCATTTTAGTCTCTAAGATTGTAAAAGATCATTCATATTTGTTAAAAGAAAGTTTTTAATTTTTATTATTATTGAAACAACAAAA
The DNA here is from genome assembly GCA_037962975.1 of Clitoria ternatea. Taxonomy (NCBI): domain Eukaryota; kingdom Viridiplantae; phylum Streptophyta; class Magnoliopsida; order Fabales; family Fabaceae; genus Clitoria; species Clitoria ternatea. The sequence continues at coordinate 15,075,818 of CM075674.1, read as the reverse complement.
CGGGTGATTTTGTTACACGATTATCATGTGTCCTACCTCACATACACATAAACTTGTTCTAGTGTACTTCCCTAAGAAGGAGATGACCACTGCATACCCATAAACCCACAATAGTAAAGTGAAAAAGAGGTTGTAGGGTAGCATGAAGACCAATAATGTTGCAAATTGGGGACCTTATCCTAGTGCTATACCAGAAGGAAAGAAAGCGATAACAACCACTGAACAAAAACCAGAGCCCCATTATTGTACTCATCAACTTTTCATCCCTTCAAAAATAATATAAAGAGCCTGTGATGATATTCTTGTTTATCTACCTCTCACACTCACATGACCGAGCACGCATTAGGATTTTCATCGCTGAAGTACTCGAACGAATCCGACGGCTGAGATGTAGTCGTATACTGTTCTGATTCGTACACATACGGAGGAGGCTCCATTTCGTACCCGGGCCGTACAACACGAGCATTTGAGTACGGTTGCGGAGGGGCATAATACGCTGCACCGTAGCTGCTGCTTGGATACACCGTATGATAGCTCACCGTATGTACAGGAGCAGCAGGGGGAGGCGTATAGTATTGCGGTGGGTAGTGATGATAAGCATGATGACGTGGCGGGCTTTCCCGGGCTGGGCCTGAACCCGGAAGGCCTGGCCCAGTGACATGAATCGTATGACCCTGACCCTGACCCTGTGACTGGCTACCGGCACCACCATTTGCCGGAGCATCACCACGGTGTTCAACAGTAACAGTAGCAGCACCGGTTCCACCGGTAGCACTTGCACTTGCAGTTGCACCCTCGTTTCCATTGTTAGTAGTATTATTATTCACTTTCCCTTTCTTTTTCTTCTTTTTTCCTCCAACACCGCCACTTTTATCATTCCCTTGTGCTTCGTTTTCCTCAGGGACTTGAACCTGAACCGCCACGCTAACCTTTTTCTCCGTTACCGGTCCAGCCGGTAATATCACGGTTTGCTGCCTCACCTCCGGCTTCGGTTCTTGAAACTGCACACCGGTTTTACTGGTTGAGCATCCTTCGCTGGATTTATTAACAACGTTTCCCCCACCGTCGCTGTTAATCCTAACGTTCTTGCAATTGGGAGGGGTGGTTTCAGCGTTTTTTGATGTTTCTTGAGGAACAACTTTTACGGGTTGTTCTTTATCGTTTTGGGCGCTTTGGTTGATTTCTTCATCACTGTTTTCTGGGTCGCTTTGTGTGTCTGGTTTTGGTTGCTTTTTCTTTTTGGAATCTGGTTTTTCAGGCCATAACTCTGCATGCTTCCCTGTTTTACTGATCAGTTTCTTAATCAATGTCTCACTGTCTACGATTCCCGTTACTATGACTTTTTGTTGCCTCAAATCAATGTCTATTGCATGAACACCTGGATTATTTTGGAGGAGTTTAAGGACAATAACGATGAAGTACAAGGTTAAGCTTTTTGGGGTAACAAGAAACAACTATGAACTTGAGTGAAAGTGAAAATAAATAAATAAATAAACGTAAAAAGAAAAATCCCAGAAGAGAAGCGAAAGTAAAGTTGGAAAGGGGGCATAAATGAACGCAATCAGAAGACAGAACAAAGAAATAAAATGTAAAAAAGGTTTGATTTTGGAGATGAATAAATTACCGGGTATGGCTTGAAGGATTTTCTTCACTTTCCTTTTGCAGCCCTCGCAGTGAATGGAGACTTTCAACACAACGGTCTGAGAAACAGAAGAAGTGTAACAAGTTCAGAACCTGTTGGAGAATATCATATATAAATACTCAAGAGTTGCGAAACAAGAAACAGAGGAGCAATGGTTTTACCTTGCGCAGGAGAGGCGGTAATTGTTGTTCGGCTTTTGTTTCTGTTGTAGCCATTTGAAATTTGAAGACACAAGCTGGGTGTGTTACAGGGACAACGGCTCAAGAGGAAAATTGGAACGCTTAAAAAGCAAAGAGATCAAGTTCAAGGCTTTGCGAGAAGAGAATAATTTATTTATAATTTAAAAGAATAAAAGTTAAGGCTTTCATAAAAAGAAGGACCTCGTGAAAAAGAGTGAGAAAAAAATATCGGATAGGTGTAAACGTATAAATATTAAATACGAGTCATTCAATTTTTGTAGTGGAGACCTATCGATTAAGCATTTTCTGCTTTATTTCTTCTTTTGCCAATCGGTGTCCGATTCTTTTTGGATGAGTAATTTGTTTCAGAAAACAAGTCATGCCTCCGAGAATATATTCTTAGAATGGTAATAAGTAGTAACGGAACCAATCACACACACAATTACGTGTGTATATTGTTTTTCATCTTTCATTTTAATTACAATACTAATGTAAAAAAAAAGTAATGACACCCGTATGGGTTCGGGTAAGATATTCCTGTACTCATTTCTGTATTTGTATTTTTAAAAATTACTATGTCCTCGTACCTTAGATGTACCTAAACACCAATGCCATATAACATCTAGTAACACGAAATTGATATGATGAAAAATGAGATTAGTTAATTATGATTGTTTAGATTAAATTAAAGGATGTGATTAATTATAATATGTACTTCCTTTTATTTTAACTATAAAAAATGATATCTTATTTCTTAATTTTTTTTAAAAGTTGTTATCTTATTATCTCTAATTGATTTTTAATTTGAGTTTGTTTTCCTCGTTTATGTTTTTGTCATTATCACTATCTCTTTATAAAATTTTTCACCATTTTCTAAAGGATTAAATAGTTTCTCAATATTTAATTTTAGTTCTTTATTGTAAGGTGACACATATTCATTTAACTAAAAAAATATAATTAGATGATTCATATTTTATGTTATTTTATTGCTATCAAATTAAGGTTAATTACAAGATAATTTGTAAACATAAAAATATATATAAACACTCTTTTCACATATATGCAAGTTACTCATCATCATGTTTTTTTTCTTTAATTTTTTTCATGTTTTAATGTAATGGTTTTGAATTTAATATCTTTCCCTTAATCTTATATTAATTTGATATAATCAATTGAAAAGACAGTGGAAAAAAGGATGGAGTTCCCAACTTAAAATTTCAATTAGAGATAATAACGTAACAACTTTTCAAAAATTTTTAAGAGATGAGATATTATTATTTTAGTTAGAATAGAAATGATTACATTTTATTATTTTTAATTTAAATTAATCAGTCCTTTTATTTCATCTAAACAGTCATGATTAACTATTCTCATTTCTCACCATATCACTTTATTCTTACTAGATACGCTCCTTGTATAACTATATCTAAATATTCAAATAATATTAAGTGATAGTATATGATAATATATAGAATAGTATATTCTATTATTATCCTAGTGGGGAACCCATGCGATACATGGGAATACAAGGGAAATGATAGAGAACAGATTATTAGATTTATCTAAGAATATATGAAAAATTGATAATAACAATTAATATTAATAATAAAGTTTATTGTTGAAAAGATGTAATGACAATGAGACACCAAGGAAAAAGATACCTCATAGAAGCAGCTCTGATCCGGTCTGGATACCGGCCCCATAAGTTGTGACGTTAGCATGACTGTTCAGAAGGACAACCGGTATCGCAGGATAGTATTTTCACACCGGTTATCCGTTCTCATACTTTTCCACTCTCACTTATCCGGATACTTCATCTGTCCTCACTCCCCCGTCACATATAACCATTTGCCTCAGTATCACAATGAGATAAGGGGGTTATAACTTATCAAGTGTGGATACCCTGCACAGCGGAATGTGTCACTATCACTTGCAGAAAGGAGTAGGTACGATCGTAGGCGTGACGTACGGAAAAGGTGATTATCCCCCATCCCTGTGTCAAAATCGTACACTGATAATTGACCTACCCACTATCACTTTCTGAATACTGAGCCACTATGATTGACACTCTATACACGGTATCAGAACCAATGGGCCCACCTGCATCCAACGATTTATTTTTCACGTCCGACTATAAATAGCATATTCCAATACACATGCAAGGTTACATTGTTCTAACTCTCATCTTACTATTGCATTGCTTAAGTATTCACAGAGTTCATATACACTCTTCTAACTTGAGCGTCGGAGAATCTTCACAGGTGACACCACCTTTCGCTCACTCCAACGCGAAACTCTGGTGTGAAGGATCTCCAGGACAACGAGGCCGGTTTCTCCCACTGAGAGGCCGAATTACAATACCGGATACCCACTGTACCGGTGTATAAACACTAAAATATATATACTTTTGTGGTTGGTCCCACATCGGATCCTAGACTCCGGTTCAGACCAGTTCAAGCTCTATTCTCATTTACGAAATGATGAAACTATTTGGGAAGGAATAAAGCAAATGACAATGAGAAGTTGAGTTCTATATATAAATCACACCCATTGTAACACCCCCTTATATACACGAGACATATATGTATCCTTTTTGCCTTAAAAAAAACTTTTAGAAAAATATACATATTTATCACTCTTTATCTCGTGTAAACAGGGACATATATACATCAAATTTCTTTTGAATATTGAAAGTAAAAAAAACATTGTCTTTCAATATTTATTCATATTGACAAAACAATTAATAGAAATCATAAATGATAAATTATTACAGTATTATATCCGAATGAGAAAGTTTATCAAATTTTAACCTTTACCTTGTTACAATTATCTAACTTGATATTGTAATAAGGCAAAGTAAAACTAAACTATACCTCTACTACAAATGTGACCAATCATTTCCTAGTCCTTGAACCATCAAGTTTTGGAATTCTACTCTTGTCATATCTCTTCATCTATCTGATTGAGGATGAGACCACTTTACCCTCTTGTAATTATATATCTTTCCATCTTGAATCGCTAGCTATATATCACATAACATATATTTTGGACACAAAATTCAAACAAGAAGGAGTGAGAAACAGAATATAATACTTTACAGATAAGACATAAGCATAAAGGTTTTCACAAACTAATAAATTAATATCATTCAAAATCTCGTACACAATTAACTATAAATATAGGGTTCTCACACACATAATAATCATACTTTCATTCACAATCATCCATACAGAATATCACAATTACATGTATGACATGTAATGCTATTAATACAATCTCATTCAGTTTATGCATATGGGCCCTTAAAGTTTTAATTTGCACTGGGCCAACTAGGAGTTTCCACTGTTCCATAATTTCAGATAATAATAACATAAATGTCTTCATGGCATATGAACAACTCAACTGGCGTGGAAACACTTAGAAACTAGTCAGATTGAGAAAGTTTTTATTGTGAAAGTACCCACACAAGGGAGCGACCCTAGGTCACCTGAAGCACCCTTTCACACCCTCTCATCCCAAGGCTCGCAATTAAGCCTCCTCTAATGTATCCTCAGTTTTTATAATCCGTCCCCAGACAATATCACATCTCATTTCTCTTTAATGATTCATAATGCATGAACTACTCGCATATTAAGTTGGTTAAGACTTTTAGAAACTCAATTATTAAATACTATAAAGGTTCGCAAAATTATCTCAATAAACTGTACATTCCTATAAGTTCTTCTTTGAACTTCTGTTATACAGAAATAAATTTAGTACAGCCTTTGAATTCAGATCTCACCAAAATTGAGTTTCCAAGCCTTAAATATCTCAAAACTTTCTCTTAAAAACTTTACATATTTACATAATCTTTCCCAATTTGAATTTTAACTAGATTGAGTTTAGAAATCTCAACTATAACAAAATATCCTTTAGTTATTTTATTGGGAAAAACCAATTTAAATTTCTGATTTCTAAAAGGAAATAATTTTTAAAATCATTAACTAAGAATACATAAAACTAAAAAAATTTTCTTTAATTCAAGTATTAATTATCTTAACTTCTGATTTTCATAAAATAACTTCTTTCTAATACTAGATTTTATTCTAGAGATTAAAAATAAAGTTAATAAAACTTATTTCTAAGAAGAAATAAAAGACTAAAAAATGATAAAATACTTTCTCTTTAAATAAAAATTTAAAGAGTAAGGTAAGAAAATTCTTACTGAGTTTTAACTTTCTGTCATGCTTGCTATATGCTCAAACTCCATATCACAAGGTCAACAATCATTCATCAATCACAATCAAGTATTATAATATCATCAATCACAATCAAATATCATCAAATCACAAATATTATTAATCACAGTCTAGTATTATAAATCACAATATCATTAATCAAAATCAAATATTATTAATTATAATCAAATCAAATCAACTAAATATCAGTAATAAATATAATTCATCTTTTAATAGTTATTTAGATTAATAAGATAAATTTTAAGTCTTTATAGTCCATTCCTCGCATAGGTCTATGTAGGTCCATATAGTCCAATCCTCGCATAGGTATAGTTCAGTCCATACATGTCATAATAGTCCAAGTCCTTGCATAGGTTTAGTCCAGTTCGTATAGGTTATCCAGGTATTTGCATAGGTATTCAGATCAAGTTACACAAGATACTCAATTTAAAATTTATTATAAATTTTTAAGTTAAATAGTTATTATTTTAAAATAATAATATTAAATTTTAAAGGAGTATGAGACTCCTCTCATTATTCTTGTGTCTTTTCATATTATATTTCTATCTCACTCCCCCTTACCTCTTGTATACTAATTCGTTATTGAAAATCTGTGCGCGCCTCGTTTTCGAGTTCTAAAACATACCAATTTCATTTTAATATAGTTACAAGATGAAATAGTAAATTTTGAATAGTGAATAGTGAATAGTAAATCGTGAATACTAATAGTAAATAGTAAAACATGAATAGTAACGGTAAATAGTAAATCGTAAATAGTAACCGTAAATAGTAAAACGTGATATTGAAACGTAAATAGTAAAGGTAAATAGTAATAGTAAATAGTAATTTACTATTTGAATAGTAATTTACTATTGGAATAGTATTTTACTATTCAGAATAGTAACTTAAAATAATATTATTTTCAGTATAATAATAGATTTTTAAAAATGATATGAAATAACCCTAAAAAATATAAAAGAGAGGTATTATTACTTTAGGATTTTAGCATAACCTTCTTCCAAAAAATTTATTTCTCTCTCTTACTTCCACCACTATCTCACTAGCACTACTATATTAAGAAAACTTAATTTGAAATTGTGAATTCTAAAGAAGAATTCTTTCGGTATTTATAGGAAGGAAAATTACTATACATTCTATTATTTTAATATAAAAGTACTGTACATTTTTTGAAAATTCAATCCTGGATACTGTGCACCTTTTGAAAATTTCGTACATGCACAGTATTTTGCATAGTAAATGTCAGCTAAATTATTAAGCCAAATAGTAACCTTTCATTCGGTATATTTTAAATATTCAAAATCAGTCCTTTTTAAAATTTAGTGATATTATATAAGTTCTCACTAATTTTAGGATAAGTAATATAAAGTTTAAATTTTAAAAATCTAAAATTTTCTGTTAATAAAAATTTATTCGTATGTTTTCGATTTTTTTATGATTGGTAAAAATTAAGATTTTATTCAAACCGATAATTTTTTAGATAAATCTACTTAAAATGAATTTTAGAAAATTTTCTTATAATTTAAATTCACTTTCTTGTAAATATTTTTAATTTTAAGTAACTTTATATGAATTTAAAATTATTTAAAATATATTATTTTATTAAAATATTTCAAAAATTTTAAAAAACTCCAGAAAATCATAAATATTATGTAGATCAAAAAGTTCTAAAGAACTATAGTCTAATTCCTTCAAAATTTTATTTTAAAATTCTAATAAGAGTTAAATCACAAATATGTAAGAACATAAATATAAAAACTGATCCGATCTGGATACCGGTCCCCAAAGTTAGGACGTCAGAATGAATTTTTAAAGGAGCATCCGGTATCATAGGAAGACAGTGCCACAACGGACATCCGTTGTCATTGTATCTGTCCTCACTTCATTAAACGATTCTTCCGTCCTCTCTACGACGGATACCTTGTCCGTTCTTATTTCCACGACGTGTATAGCCGTTTGCCTCAGGATCACTATGGGATAAGAGTTCCTTATAACTTATCAGCGAAGATACCCTGCATAGCGGAATGTGTCTATGTCAATTATCTCAGAGAGTAAGTACAATTGTCAGCGAAATATGCGGAAAGGTGATTATCCTCCATCCCTATCACAGGATCGTACTCTGATAATTGACCTATCCACCTGACACATTCTGAGCACTGAGTCACCTTGATTGACACACTCTACACGCTATCAGAACCAAGGGGCCCACTTGCATCTAACGATTCATTTCCTACGTTCAACTATAAATAGCATGTTCTAACACACATGCAAGGTTACGTTGTTCTATCTCATATTCTTACTATTGCATTGCTTAAGTATTCATTGAGTTCATACACTCTTCTAACTTGAGCGTCGGAGAATCTTCGCAGGTGGCACCACCTTTCGCCCTCTCTCAACGCGAAACGTTGGTGTGAAGGATCTCCAGGATAATGGGACCGGTTTCTCCCACTGAGAGGCCAGATTACAATACCGGATACCCACTGTACCGGTGTACAAACCCTAAAACACCTGCATTCTTGTGGCTGGTCCCACACCGGATCCTAGACCCCGGTTCAGACCAGTTCATTGGCACGCCCAGTGGGACTCGTTAGAGTTATTCCCACATTTCGTAGAAGTTTCGTTGTGAGAATGGAAGGTGATGGACGTGATTTTGTTGATGGTCATGTGGAGGACGTGACCCACCAGCAGACTGGGAGGAGACTCGTCTTTGAATCTCCTGTCACCAACACTCGAAGGATGGTACCAGTGGTAACCCCTGACCCTCGTGATGAGGTTATTAGGCAGCTCAGGGAGGAGTTGATGGAGTTGAAGCGGGGGAAGAGAGGAGCTGGGGATAGGGTAACATCCCATGCAGAAGAGGCTCACCATGCATCTGTGAAGGAAAGATCTACAACCCTCCAGTACTCGAAAATCCCTACGTACGAGGAGAGGGAACAGACCCAAGACTCTGGTGATAGAGTCAGTACCAGGAGAAGGGAGCAAGTAGTGGTGACCTCTGGAGCTTACAGGCTTAGTGTTCCTTTCTCGAGGAGACTTATGAGTGCTGTCATCCCAAAGCATTTGCAGACGACTTAGCCACTATCGATAGGGAAGTATAATGGAGAAACTGATCCCACTAAGCACCTAGATGCTTATGTTTATGAAGCTATGTATCTGGGAGCTAATGAAGACGTCATGTGTAGGATGTTCTCAAGAACACTGACTGAGGAGGCTCTCAGCTGGTTCAAGAGCCTGCCCTCAGGATCCATAGATTCCTGGGAAGAAATGGCAGCTGCGTTTGAAAGTCATTTTGTCATTTCCAGGGACATCCCAAGAACCTCCCACACCTTAGCTAAGATAAGGCAAGGAGAGACTGAAACTCTTAAGGAGTTTTTAAAGAGATTTTACAAGGAGGCTGCGTTGGTCCCCAACCTCACGGAGGATATACAGCTCCATATTGTAGTGGAAGCTTTGCAACCTGGATCTGCTTTCGCCTTATCTTTGGCAAAGAGCCCCCAACAACCTTCGAGGAGTTTCTAAGGAAAGCTTCCAAGTACGTGGGTATAAAAATGCATCTGGAGGCTACAACAGCTAGAATGAAGCCCCCAGTACCCCCTCAGCAGCCACGGAGAGAGAAGGAGAGGGTGAGACCAGAAAAACATGCCTTCAGAGAGGACTTTGCAAGTGCCCGACCTCATCAACGAGACAGGCGCATCTCGTCTTTCAACAACTATGTGCCTCTGAACACCAGGCATTCCCAAATCTTGAGGGAAGTTGGCTGGCCAGCGCTCAGTGTTTTTGGTATAAGGAAGCCACCCCCAGTCAAAAGACCTGGTAACCCACGTAAATATTGCGCGTTTCATGAGCAGGCGGGTCACCACACAGACGAATGCAAAGCGTTGAAAAATACTATGGAGACCCTCATTAGAGAGGGAAAGCTGAAGCAATATCTGTTCAGAGAAAAATCCTTGGAAGAGCCTGACAGGATGGACAAGAGGGGGAGAGATCCGGATGATGAGGGTGACAATAGTCGTAACCTCGTTAGAAGGTTTACTGCGGCTGAAAAGCAAAAAGGAATGGTGATCGCTGGAGGAGCACAGCAAGACAGCATGCCTCAGTAGCAGAGGCAAGGTAGGCGTGAAGTGATTGAGATGATAGCTGGAGGGTTCGCAGGAGGAGGAGCATCAATCACAGCTAGGAAAAATCACCACCGGATGATTCTGTCTGTAAAGGGCAAACCTAGGGATAACCACCCTTTTAGGGACGGTGTGGCAGCTCCGGCGGTGTCGTTCATTGATGATGACTTCGGCCCTACGATCCCAAGAGGAGACGACGTAGTGGTGATCATTGCTGTCATTGCTAACAAAGATGTGAAGAGGATCCTCGTCGATCAGGGAAGTTCTTGCGATGTAATTTTTTATAACTATTTCAAAAGAATGGGTTTTAATGATGCAGATCTGCAGCCGTACACGTAAGAACTCACGGCTTTCAATGGGGCGAAGCAGCCTACCAAAGGGTACCTTGATACCCTCATTTCTTTTGAAGGAGAGCCTGGCGCAAGAACAGTGAAATCGAGAATTCTAGTGATCGATGTGGAATCTCCCTACAAGGGATCATAGGCCGCCCTACTTTGAATGCAATGGAAGCAATTGTGTCCACTCCCCACCTCTTAATCAAATTCATTGATAAAGACAACTGTGTATCTTCCCTCCGAGGTGACCAGGAGATGGCTCGATACTGTTATAATTTGAGCCTCAATATGGTTAAGTTGGAGGCGTTCAACAAGAAGAGGAAGCTAAATGACGGAGGAACAGCGGCTGGGTCTGTCAGTCTGATTGACTTGGACCCCAGGGCGGAATTGAAGATTGACCCTCTTCACCCCTCGAAGCCCACACCGGATGGTGGTTCCAGGGACGTCATCTTAGGGGATTCCCAGAGAAGGTCACGCATATTAACAATAATTTGGAGGCAGGCATGGAGCAAAGTTTGTTGGCTCTTTTGTAGGAGTTTAAAGAACTTTTTGCTTGGACTGCAGCAGACATTCCTGGGATGGACCCTGATTTCTGTTGCCACAAACTCGCTATTTACCCAGAAACGAGACCAGTGGCCCAGAAGAAGAGGAGGTTGGGACCGGAGAAGTAGAAGGCAACGTGTGAGCAAACAGAGGAATTGTTGAAAGCTGGTTTTATAAGGGAGATTCGCTATTCATCTTGGCTTTCCAACGTGGTGATGGTGCAGAAAGCCAATGGCAAGTGGAGGATGTGCACGGATTACGTAGATCTCAACCGATGTTGCCTCAAAGATCCGTATCCCCTCCCAAACATTGATCGCATGGTAGACGACTCATCTGGTTACCAGTACCTCAGTTTCATGGATGCTTATTCAGGGTATAATCAAATTCCGATGTGGGAAGGAGATCAAGAAAAGACGGCCTTTGTCAATGACCGTGGTGTGTTCTGCTACACCGTCATGCCGTTTGGACTGAAGAAAGCCGGTGCTACCTACCAGCGCATGATCAACAATGTACTTAAAGGCATGCACACCAAGCTGGTAGAGGTGTATATCGATGATATCATTGCAAAGACTCCCACTGGAGGGGATCACGTTGATGATTTGCGCCAAGTGTTCACCCGGTTGCGACAATACAATATGAGGTTGAACCCATTGAAGTGCACTTTTGTCGTTCCAGCAGGGAAGTTCTTGGGATTCATGTTGACCCAGCGGGGTATCAAGGCCAAACCTGGAAAGTGTCAGGCAATACTAGATATGCAAAGCCCCAAAAGCGTAAGGGAGGTACAATCATTGAATTGGAAGGTAGCCGCATTAGCTCGATTCATGCCCAAGATGGCACATAGATCCCTTCCCCTGTATAAGGCGTTGAAGAAGCACAAGAGTTTCGAATGGGGAGAAGAGCAAGAACAAGCTTTCCAGCAGCTTAAGGCCGTGCTTTCAAGTCCACCAATATTGGTAAAGCCTGACCCTGGTGAGACTCTGATTTTGTATTTGGCAGTTTTTGATGAAGCCCTAGGCGTGGCTCTGGTTAAAGAAACTCCAGAAGGGAAGAGGCCGGTGTACTTTACTAGCAAGACGTTCCAGGGGGCTGAAGGTAGATATCAAAAGATAGAGAAGGCCACTCTAGCAGTTGTGTGGGCTTCACGACGGCTGAGGCTGTATTTTCATGTACATCCAGTACTTGTGAGAACGGATCTACCTCTCCGTTCAGTGCTTAGTAAGCCAAACCTCGCTGGAAGGATGATTAAGTGGTCCATTGAGCTTTCTGAATTCGAATCTTCCTATGAGCCTCGAGGAGCTATTAAAGCCCAAGTTTTGGCAGATTTCGTGGTGGAAATGACGAGGGCGGATCCAACCACACCTCAGGCGCATTGGACCGTTTATGTTGATGGGTCGTCGAATAGCAAAGGTTGTGGAGCCGGTGTTGTAGTGGAAAGTGATGACGGTATGCATTTGGAAATTTTCCTCCGGTTTAATTTTAAAACCTCCAATAATCAAGCCGAGTATGAAGCATGCCTGGCCGGCCTCCGAGCGGCGATTGACATCGGAGCATCAGAGGTAACATTGTGCAGCGATTCACAGCTGGTGATTTCATAAATCCAGGGGGAATATCAGGTCAGAGAGCCACAACTTCAACTATGCTTGAACTGTGTGAATGAATTGAAGGGGAGATTCGAAGTGCTGGAATTTAAGCATGTGCCAAGAGAGGAGAACACCAGAGCGGATATCTTATCAAGGCTTGCAAGCACAAAACAGCCTGGCAGTACCACGACTGTGGTTTAGAGCACGCTGACATCACCTAGCATCCCTCTGTTCCCATCTCTAAATGCTATAATGGTCAAGTACCCTTATGAGAATTCTTGGGTCATCCCCTACATTCGTTATCTGGCGGACGGACAGCTCCCCACTGATAAGAAGGAGAGGAGACGAGTAAAAAGGGAGCTGTCATACTTCACCATGGTTGATGGTGTTCTTTACAAAAGGGGATTCTCAGTCCCATACCTCATTTGTTTGAGAGAAGATGAGGTACAAGCAGTGTTGGAGGAAGTACACGAGGGGCAGTGTGGACACCATGCCGGGGGCAGGAGCTTAATGAGAAAAGTCCTCAGGGCTGGATATTGGTGGCCCACAGTGAAGCAGGACTCAGCTGATTTTGTGAAAAAGTATGATGCTTGTCAAAGATTTTCCAATCTCTATCACACATCGGCCCAAGAACTCTCTTCATCCGCTGTGCCTTGGCCGTTCTACCAATGGGGCCTTGATATCCTGGGCCCGTTCCCCACCGCTCCAGGAGGTATTAAATATTTGATTGTGGGGGTAGACTACTTCACTAAGTGGATCGAGGCTGAGCCAGTAGTGCACATCACCTCTGCGTGGACAAGGCGTTTTGTATATGAAAACATCATAGCTTGATTCGGTGTCCCAGGATGGATTGTAACTGATAATGGCACCCAGTTCACGGATAAGAAGTTCACAGACTTGCTTGAAGGACTGGGGATAATCCAAATATTTTCATCTGTTGAGCACCCTCAGACAAATGGACAAGCAGAGGTGGCTAATCGAGAGGTATTAAAAGGGTTGAAGAAGCGCCTCGGAGAAGCAAAAGGAGGTTGGACTGATCAGCTATGCCATGTTCTTTGGGCATACCGCACTACACCACACTCTTCCACTAATGAATCCCCATATCGGCTAACTTATGGGGTCGAGGCGATGATCCCAGTAAAGCTACAAACCAGATCAGCCCGAGTAGAATATTTTTCAGCGGAAGATAATAATGCCAATCTGGCGTCAGAGTTGGATGTTCTGCATGAGCTGAGAGAATGAGCCTTTATCAGAGACCAAGCAATAAAAGCAAAGGCAGCTCTCCGGTACAACAAGCGTGTCCAATATAGAGCGTTTAACACTGGAGATCTTGTTTTGAGAAAGGCAAGTGTGGGTAATAAATTTGCTTATCAAGGGAAGCTAGCACCGACATGGGAAGGCCCTTACAGAGTTTCTGAGGTAACAGGAAAGGGATCATACCGGCTCTAAGAGCTCGATGGAACCCCAATTCGCAACAAGTGGAACACTCAAAACTTACGCATTTATTACAGCTAGTTGGTAAGACAGCATGCACTCTTTTTCCTTACTTGAGTTTTTTCCCATTGGGTTTTCTCAAGAAGGTTTTAACAAGGCATGACCCCAACTACACTTCCTTTGTAATGTATATTTAACTTAATGAAAATGCAATTTATGACTCTATCAATCTCACTCTCTCATTTTTATGTTGTGATGCATAGCTATAAGCTGTATTTGTATAAAGACCCTCAGGACGGATGATCTCAATTACCTATTCTGTGTATTGACGATGTAACTCCTCGAGGGGTGAAACAAAGACCCTCAGGACGGATGATCTCAATCACCTATTCTGTGTATTGACGATGTAACGCCTCGAGGGGGAAATGGGTTGTAGGATTAAACCGAACCCCATTTGAAGACCCAGATTATAGGAATTAAACCGAACTCTGGGAACGGTTAGTAAGTTTGGCTGAACACTGTCTGAAGGCTTGGACTGTAGGACTAAACCGAACTCCAAGTATGGTTAGTAGGATCAAACCGAACACCATTTGAAGGCCTAGATTGTAGGAATTAAACCGAACTCTGGGAGCGGTTAGTAAGTATGGTTGAATACCGTTGAAGACTTGAGTTGTAGGATCTAACCGAACCTCAAGAAACGGGTGCAGGACTTAACCTTTTTCAAGGTTATACCGAACCCTACATGAAGACTTGGATGGTAGTATTGAACCGAACTCCAAGTATAATCGCCGTTCTCATTTCTGAAGCAATCATCGCAGGGCGGCTTAATGCAAATATTACCGTTCTATATCGTTGAAGTCAAATGAACCTTTTCAATTCTCAAGGATTTAAAGGTAATGCTTTACAATGAATATTTCCCTTCCCAAAATACTTATACTTAGGGACAGGGCATACTTTAGCATAAGTGTTGCATATTTGTTACGATATTTGTTATTTTATTCTGGGGTGAGAAATACGCTTTAAACAACAATACGGTTAAACAAAGCGGATTTGTAAAGTATTAAAAAGGTAAAGTACTGTGTATACGACTAAGTTATCTAGCAACCATATACTTGTCACAAACGATAGAAGAAAAACGAAAGCAAATTTTATTTCTGTGAAGGAAAATTTTATATGTCTCAAGGCATCAAAGCTGGAGCTGATCCCAGTACACAGCTATAAATAAAGCACAAAATTAAAGAGCAGGTGGTTGGTCCTCCGGTATGGGCACGTCCGTTCTCCCCTCTTCAGCTCCTTCAGTTTGAGCCTTATCTCCTCCGGTCTCTATGCCAGCTTGAGTATCCCCTCGTGTCTCGCCTTTGGGGCCAGAAGTGGTCAATACTGGTTCCATGCTTTGAACCTCTGGAAGTGGAGGCAGTTCATAAAGAGCGTCGGGAGGATCCTGGTACGAGCCGTCACTCTTCACTTCGACAAGTTTCCCTCCGTGGAATTCATAGAACGGATCCAGTCCGTATAAATTAAGCTTCACGTCGGGGTTGCGATAAAATACTTGACGAAGTGCCAGGCCGAAGGATTCGAAAGCCACTTTTTTGCATATCTCCAAGGCTTTGGCAGCTCTGGCCTTAGAAACAGATAGTTTCTTTTGAAGCTTAGCAAAGTCTTCCTCCGACGGCCCAGTGCCCGCACTCCCCTTCCTCAGCTCTTCAATCTGAGCCTGCATCTCCTTCTGAAGGGCCTCCCACTCTCCAAGGCTTTTATTATGGCCGGCCTCTGTTGCTGCAAGATCGTCAGCTAGGTTAGCCGATTTCTTCTTCTCCAATTGAAGCTCTTCTTCAAGGAGGGGGATGGATTTATTCTGCTGCTGAAGCTCAGTAACTTTCCGTTCCAAGGATTTGTTGGCAAAGTGGAGCTGGCTTATTTCTTCAGTCTTCTTTTGCAGCGTCTCTTTGGCCTTAGTCAGTTCTGCCTCCACCCCTCTATGAGTCTCAGCTTGCTTGGCCGCCCAGGCCTCCTGTATAGCGATGTCGGCCTCAAGTTTTTCAACTTGTTCGATGTAGTCTGCCTTGTCGCTTAAGGAGTCCAAGAGGCCGGATAACTCATCCAGCTGCCAGCGACCGGCCTGGCAAGCGCCTCAAATTTCCGCAGCACCTAGAGAGGGGCAGAGACAGTACCTCGCCTTTGGAAGAGTGGGGGGCATGGACCTCTGGAACCAGAGATAAGGGGAGAGAAAAGACTCGTTTGGAGGGTCAATTACTGGAGGAGGACCGCTCTCAGAGTCCGGTTCAGATGTGGCATGTGAAAGAGGGGCAGAAGAATCAAGGATAGGCTTCTTCCCCTTGTCTTTCTTCAGCCCAGATTCCTCGAGGGTCTTCTGGCGTTTCTTCACAGGGTCACCAGATGAAGGCTTCTCCGCGTCCGTGGCCTTGACCAGATGCCTCTTTTTCTTTTTCTTCTCTGGGGTGGCCTCCTCATTGCCTCGCCCCGCAGCCTCCGTTTGTCCTGCAGGTTCCTCCTCGTCAAGGAGAGGAACCTCGTCTCCCACAGCGGAGGTAAGAGGAATTGTTGGAGCCATTGCCTTAGTAGAATTCCTCTTGGCCTGAATGTCATTCTCCTCAGAGGAAGAATCACCATCTGCCAGCATGGATTTCAGGGATAACATCTCGGGAGAGACTTTTTCAATTTGTTCTGCAAAATAAGGAAAATTGAGTTAACACATGGGAGGAAAAACAATAAGAGTGGAAGAAATATGTAACATAACCATAGTTAAGAACGGCTATTACGGAGATAGGTGTCCCGGACATCGGTACTTCCCAAGAGAAGCCAACAAGATAACCCCTTGAGGGCCTTTGAGGCCGATTGCATGGCACTCAGCACCTCGACAGAGTGAGAGGAAAGCTCACTCTCCTTAGTATAGTAAGCACGGCTCAGTAGTAGAAAGTGCTCGTGCGACCAACTGATGGGGAATTTGGTGAACCCTTCTTTGTTGAGCCTGAAGACCGGCTTATTGGATTGAACTCGGACCCGCGTATAGTAGTGTTTGAAGGAACGTCCATCCACCTTAGCGGATTCATTGTAGGACTTGAAGTTCACTAACCTTGAGTCACAACGGAGTGTTATGAACCCAAGGCCGCCCTTCTTGTTGGCACGGCGGACCACTTGGCAGTAGTAAAATAGTTTGGCCACAATGGCGGTGAAATTGAAATGCTCTCCCAGAACTTCGAGAGCGCGCACCAAGCTCCAACCATTGGGATGTAGTTGAGTAGGGGCGCAGTCGAGGAAGCGTAGGACGGCCATCTGAAACTCCATCATGGGAAAACGGACTCCCAAGTTTTGAAAGACAAAGTCGTACATGTAGACCGACCTCTCGTCTGGGACGCGGTGACAGACCCTCTCAGTTGGACGGGGGGCAAGGACGAGAAAGCGTCCCTTGTACTTCTTATCAGAGTAAATTTTGTAGCGGAGAGTGACTGGGTTTCCATCTTAATTTGCATGATGTGAGGGGATTTCCAAGAATTCCTCCTCAACCCAGCAGTACGGCCTCTCCCTGTTCAGCTTTTCCCAGTTTAGCCGGTGTGCCACGACGTTGACACACCCTTCAGTAGTTCGCAAAATCATCGTTTTGCCAGACCCCGAAGTCTCCATGGTACCTGATGCACGATGGAACGCGTGTGTGCTGTGGTAGAAGGCAACATCGTCAGAGAGATAACCTTCATTGCTTGACCCATTATCAGAGCAGCTGGTAGCCCTTGAGTCAAGGGGATTCTCAGGGCGGCGTCGATCAACTGGCGCTCGCGAGGAGGAAGTTTCAACTCTCTCTGAGCGACGAGGCCCAGCCACAGGAAGATTCATTGGAATCCTTCCACCACGGTGGCTAGAGGGGGAACGAGAGCTCAGACTCCCCCTGTTTGAGGTACCAGCGCTGCTTGTTCTAGGGCGCATGGTTGAAGCAAAATGACTAAAAATGATACGGAGGTAAAGGATAGGGAGGTTACCTAAAAGAAGGAAGAGCTTTATGAAGAGGAAATGGCAGCAAGGGAATCTTCAGAAATTTGAGTAGAGTTTCACTAAGCTTGATGACAGAGGTGAATTCCAGAATTCGTTAAGTGCCCCTTTTATAGGTAACGAAGAAGCACAGTGTTCTGCCAAAAGTCACGACGTTTGTTTCAAAACACAACCTTTCGAATTCAAACGACTTCGTCATTTCGTAACTTAAAGCGTGAAAGTGGTAACGTTTCAGTAAAGGTTTTTGCGAAACGGGCCTGTGGAAGTTAAAATTCAGGCCCAATAAGCCCAATCGACGGTTACACTCTTGGGTAATGATGGTTCACATGTTAAAAAGGGCATTTAATGTCCAATCATTTCAGACGCATTTAATGCACCCCAACCACTCTTTGAATACCAAGAGTTTTGATTTCCAAAAACTCTTGGGATTTCCCTCGCTGCGAATCTCTGTCTGAATCCGTTGTGAATGGCATTAGAAGAGCGGTTACTCAATTTACAGAGCGGATGTGTTAGTAAGAAACCAAACACGCATATGTCAAAGAGTTTTTAGAAGGAATTTCTAGAGCGTTCCACCGGCATCCAGACTTCTTGAAGGCTGTATAGCTCATGTAAGCAACCTAACAGTCCCTCACATAAGCTAGGGGACAAATGATCCGGTCTGGATACCGGTCCTCAAAGTTATGACGTCAGAGTGACTTTTTAAAGGAGCATCCGGTATCACAGGAAGACAGTGCCACAACGGACATCCGTTGTCATTGTATCCATCCTCACTTCATTAAACGATTCTTCCGTCCTCTCTACGACGGATACCTTGTCCGTTCTCATTTCCACGGCGTGTATAGCCGTTTGCCTCAGGATCACTATGGGATAAGAGTTCCTTATAACTTATCAGCGAAGATACCCTGCATAGCGGAATGTGTCTATGTCAATTATCTCATAGAGTAAGTACAATTGTCAGCGAAATATGCGGAAAGGTGATTATCCTCCATCCCTATCATAGGATCGTACTCTGATAATTGACCTACCCACCTGACACATTCTGAGCACTGTGTCACCTAGATTGACACACTCTACACGCTATCAGAACCAAGGGGCCCACTTGCATCCAACGATTCATTTCCTACGTTCAACTATAAATAGCATGTTCTAACATACATGCAAGGTTACGTTGTTCTATCTCATATTCTTACTATTGCATTGCTTAAGTATTCATTGAGTTCATACACTCTTCTAACTTGAGCGTCGGATAATCTTCGCAGGTGGCACCACCTTTCGCCCTCTCTCAACACGAAACGTTGGTGTAAAGGATCTCCAGGACAACAAGACCGGTTTCTCCCACTGAGAGGCCGGATTACAATACCGGATACCCACTGTACCGGTGTACAAACCCTAAAACACCTGCATTCTTGTGGCTGGTCCCACACCGGATCCTAGACCCCGGTTCAGACTAGTTCAAAAACATAAAATAAAAGTTGTGAATAATAAATATATTTAAAATTCTTAATACAATTTCATTAATCAATGCATACTAATTAATTCATTTTAAAATTCTTATTCATAAATATTATTATTATTATTATTTTAAAAAAACAAATAATTAAATATAAATACCAAAATTTCATAAAAAATGATAATAATAAACTAACTTATAGTAAGTATTTCTTTTGAAAGATATATTAATATCTATTTTCTATTTGTATTGAAAATGAGATGTTACAACTCTACTCCCCTAAAAGAAATTTCGTCCTTGAAATTTGATATTGTTAATAAATTTTAACAAGGCTAAACTAAGTGAATAGTTCTAAAATATATTTCTAGTTTCCTTGACAATTATGTACCTTTTCCTTAACATTGTCATTTACCTTCTTTTACTCTTATCAGTATATTTTTTTAACTCCAAAATATTACCCGTCTTAATTTTGTCAATTATGCTCATCATAAATTGATGGTTAACTCTAAACACCTCAATAATTACATTTTTGAATCTATTAAAATCTTACTCAATATAATCCATAACATCCATTAATTAAAATTCCTACTCGTAACATAGTAAAATGGACTGCTAAAAATTAATTACTGTACAACTAGTCGTTAGCAACTAGCCGTTGGACTAGCCGTTTATGACCGTTGCAAACTCTCCCTCCCTTGCTTGCTTATAAATTCTCATTCTATTCTCACTTCCTATCACAACTTCAAGGTTTCTTAATTTCTCTCTTCTATCTAATTTTTTCAATTTTTTTCTCAAGTACTATCATACTATTCGATGGCCAACCTTCCTAGAAGTGAGGAAGAACAAAGGCGAGAGGGACTAAGTTTGTGGTAACAAGTGCCTCACTTCTTATAATCGTTATGGTGATTTCTCTAGTTTGGGCATTTTATGTATTGCCAAAATTCTTAGGCCTCTACTAAGTAACCACTTATCGTTTAACTATGATGTATTAGATGTTCTACTTTATTTTCCTTAGTGTTATGATGTATAATAAATTATCCTAGTGAGAAAGGATAAATATGTCTTAGTCCATGTTGTACTTGTTTATCTAGTTAAACCATTGTGTTCTTTGCTTCATGACAATTCAGGGTATATAATCATTTCTTATTGTCCTCTATAATGAATTAAATATTCCTTAACTAAGTGATTGCACATTCCATCATAATTGACTACAATCTTTACATAGATTTGATAAATTCACTAATTCACTAATCATAATAATCACAAGTCATTACGTTGACTTAAAAATACTCACTTAAATTTTTGTTATGGGTAGCTAACATTTATGTAACTCTTTTCATAGGAACTATGCTAAATTAATAAGGGTTCATATCTATTTCTCCATGGTTTATTAACACATTTCTTTATTTTAAGTATATCATTACATAACAATTATTTATATAGGGTATATGTATATTTATTTTACAAAATTGATGACTAAAAGAAAATAACTTAATAAACGTGTATCAAATTGCTAGGAATCACAAAGAAAATATTTTATGGCACAATTTCTCAATATTAAACCAATATCGATATCTCCCAAAGATCTATGATACTTATTTTCGATCATTTATTGACATATTTATCACAATAAATCACTTAAAAAAATTCAAAAATATATGGTTAATTACATTTGATGTCACAACCATAAAAGTTTCATTAATTTATTTATATATATTTATATATATATATAATCATCATATATTATTCAATTGAAGACATCATAAAGGAAAAACTTCATCAAACTAAACAATTAACATGTCTTATATGTCATATAAAAGAAAAATCAATACAACTAGTCAGAGATATAATTACTAATACAATTATTTGTCATACCAAACAAATTAGTGGACAAATTACCATACTTATTTTATAAGGAATACATCTACACATTTTTATTTAAAATATATCATCTAAGGAAAAATTATAATCCCAAAAAAAATTATGATTCTATCTTAAACAATTTGTTATACTAGTTTATGGTTACAACAGCTATCTACCCATTGGAATTCTAATTCGCACAAGTATCTCTACGAATTTAAGGACATGGTAAGAAATATCCTAATAGGATTTATTGAGTTTGTCTCAACTTCTCCATATACCACATTAATCTAGGGTTAGATTAATTGTTCTTAACATCCTTCATTTGACATGTCTTTCACTACTTAGTGTAAATCATTCGGGGTGATCAATCCCGATATTTTATAACTAAGTAGTCAAAGTCATGACAGCTCTAGTCTAGAATTCATACCAAAATATTTCTAAGAATTTTCTATTGTCTTATCTCCCTTGTTGTCCCATACCATATTGTAAAAGAGGCAAATGTTAGAATATTTCATTATCACATATTAATCAAAAAATCAAACACCATACAATACATTTGGAATAAAAGGAAATAACTGCATTAGTTAATTTACCTTATCATTCCACCATACATTAATGCCCGTACTTAAACAATGTCAAGAAAGACTTCATAATGGCCAGTTTCTGATAATTCCTACAATAACATTTTTCAAGTAATAGGTTATAGAGTTCTAACTTATACTTCTTACAATCTTAAAAACTAGTTCTTTCTTCTTTCTAACTTATCTTCACCCGATTCTTTCCATTCACTCCAATAATAAGATTTCCTCCTCCGTCAATCATAAAATCTTTTGACTAACTTAACCATCAGAGTACACTAACAGGCTAGTAAGACTATACCCCAAGCCGATTTGGATTGAACTGCTCTGATACTACTTTGTAACACCCTGTTATATACACGAGACATATATGTATTCTTCTTGCCTTAAAAAAAACTTTTAGAAAGATATACATATTTATCACTCTTTATCTCGTGTAAACAAGGACGTATATACATCTGATTTCCTTTGAATATTGAAAGTAAAAAAAAACATTGTCTATCAATATTTATTCATATTGACAAAACAATTAATAGAAATCATAAGTGATAAATCATTACAGTATTATATCCGAATGAGAAAGTTTATCAAATTTTAACCTTTACCTTGTTACAATTATCTAACTTGATATTGTAATAAGGCAAAGTAAAACTAAACTATACCTCTACTACAAATGTGACCATCGAGTTTTGGAATTCCACTTTTGTCATATCTCTTCATCTATCTGATTGAGGATGAGACCACTTTACCCTCTTGTAATTATATATCCTTCCATCTTGAATCGCTAGCTATATATCACATAACATATATTTTGGACACAAAATTCAAACAAGAAGGAGTGAGAAACAGAATATAATACTTTACAGATAAGACATAAGCATAAGGGTTTTCACAAACTAATAAATTAATATCATTCAAAATCTCGTACACAATTAATTATAAATATAGGGTTCTCACACACATAATGTAACATCCTGATTTTTATAATTTTTATAAAAATAACTTAAAAATCATTAAAGAAGAATTTTTGAATGAAATTCTGAGTGGAAAATGAAAGAAATAAGATTTTCCGAGTGAAAAGGATCAGATTCTGAGTGAAATGGATCTGACTCCGAGTGAAATAAAATAGAAGATTAATTCTAAGAGAAGTTAAGATGTTTCCGAGTGAAACATCATTAAGAGAATCATTTCCAAATAAAGTAACACTGTGTCCGATTGAGACACGTTTAAGTAAAACAAATCCGAGTGAAACGTCTCCAAAAGGAACGTTTCTGATTAAGTTGCTAAGGGAAGTGATTTTCCGGGTGAAGTGTCACAGAGATACTTCCGAGTAAAATATTCCGAGTAAGTCTTTCCAGAAAGAGTGCTACTGGACAAAGACTTCAACTCTGATTAAGTTTACTGAGTAAGTAATTCCGAGGAAATTTCCGAATAAAGAAAGGAATAAGACTCTGACTTGGAAAGAGGTAAAAATCGAGCGAGATGAATCGGTTCTGATTAAACTACCGAGTGAAAACCCGAGTGCTAGGAAGCCTTGTCAAGTGGACGAGTGTAGAATTGAAGGACAACTTCTGGTTGGATTTCGCCCAAGCGAGTAGGTGCCTCGCCCAAGCGAATGCCAGTGGAATTCATTACTGGTCAATTCTCGCTCGAACGAGTAGCTAGCAAGAAGAAGTCTCGCTCGAGCAAAAGCATAAGAAATTAATTACTGGGTGATTCTCGCTCAAGCGAGAGTGGTTCGCTCAAGCGAGGGTCAGGCCTAATGCTTAAAGAATTCTCGCTTAAAGAATTAGAGGCTCGCTCAAGCGCTCTATGTTGGTGTTGCCTGAGCAAGTTTTCCTCAGAATTGAATTTATCCTATTTTAATGGATGCTTTCCATGTCATTATATTCTTCTACCTTCTAGCAAATTCCTTTCTCAAATATTTTCTGAATTTGGGACCCATTTTGATGTGTTGTACCCTTTTCATTAAATATCTTAACCCTTCATTAATTACCGAAGGAACGTGTGGCAGAATACTTCAAATGATTCACGTCTCTTTCATGTGGGAGGTATATAAATACTTCTGCCATTGAATTAATAGAGAAGTTGTTGAAAGTGAAATCGTCATAATCCTTTTCTCTCTAATTCACTACTGGGAATTGTTAGACAACAAAGATAATTAAATCTTTGTTCTTTCTCTTTACGAAGAAGAGTTTGGACTGGTGTAGCAGTGCCATTCCAGTCGGTAGTTGTGGACAGTGACTTGGTTAAGCTTTTAAAGCTGCTAGAAGATTCTATTTCCAGGTAGGGGGAGCGTACATCTGAAATACATGATTTATGAATGGATTTGGGTTGTTGTTGATATGCTATATATGATATATGTATGAATTGTTATGAGACCCCAACTATATGACAATTTATGTTTCATATTCTCCATTCATATTGAGCTTATATATATTGTTATTATGCAGAGTGGAATGATATGAGTTGATGATGTTATAAATGATGATTCATGAACTTTTCATGATATTTATATGCATGAGATGCATGTGTTGTGTATGAATATGAATTATGATGGAGTGGTTCCTATATACCACGGACGCCTTTGAGTATGACTCAAGGCCAGCCCGTAGCACTGGGTAGAGGACCGCTATCACTCTGGGAGTGGTACTCAGTGTTACATTATGGGCGCAGAGCGGTTTGGTACCTGTAAAACGGCCGAATCAGCGAGGAGCTGAATTATGGCTCAGGGAGCCAGTGTTGCAACACAAAATTTGATAGACTTAATCATGATCCCGTTTTAGTTGGTCATTGATTAAGTATGTGACTTAATGGATCCATTTGGTTGAGCATGTGCATACACTGTTTTATGTGTTATTATGAGAACATGCTGTTATGATGAGTATATGTATATGTCTCAGTTTTGAGAATGAATAATTTGTTATCTGCCGAGTGGATTGTTATGTTACCGAGTATGATGTGTTGTTTCTACCGAGTGAAATGTTTTACTCGCCGAGTGCAGTTTGATTGAATTACCGAGTGATGTTATATTTACCGAGTGATAAAATGGCTATAACTGCCGAGTGGAAATTTAAATTATTGCCGAGTGACTTGATGTAGTTACCGAGTATGAGTTAGAATTACCGAGTGCTAATTTTTGCCGAGTGTAATCAGTATTGGTTTTATAGTTATTAATTGGATTTTTTTATTCCAATTCAAAAACTGTTATTTGATATGTTATGCTCACCCTCAACATTTATTTTTCAGTGAATGAAGGGCCGACCATGATATGTGAAGGCATTCAGCAGCTCGGAGTTTATTTTAGTGAAAGCCTTGGCTGGCTCATGAATACCGAGTGATTTCATATAATTAATTGTACTTATTTTTGTTTTAAAGAGCCGGTCAGCTTTGTAAAAATGAATATTGCAAATTATTTAATTCAAATTCTGTTTTGGAAAATTTGAATCATTTGTAAAATATTTTTGATTTATTGAAATTTATTTTAAAAATTAAGGATGTTATACATAACAATCATACTTCCATTCACAATCATCCATACAGAATATCACAATCACATGTATGTCATGTAATGCTATTAATACAATCTCATTCAGTTTATGCATGTGGGCCCTTAAAGTTTTAATTTGCACTGGCCCAACCAGGAGTTTACACTGTTCCATAATTCCGGATAATAATAACATAAATGCCTTCATGGCATATGAATAGCTCAACTGGCGTGGAAACACTTAGAGACTAGTCAGACTGAGAAAGTTTTTATTGTAAAAGTACCCAACACAAGGGAGCGACCCTAGGTCACCTGAAGCACCCTTTCACACCCTCTCATCCCAAGGCTCGCAATTAAGCCTCCTCTAATGTATCCTCGGTTTCTATAATCCGTCCCCAGGCAATATCACATCCCATTTCTCTTTAATGATTCATGATGCATGAACTACTCGCATATTAAGTTGGTTAAGACTTTTAGAAACTTAATTATTAAATACCATAAAGGTTCACAAAATTATCTCAATAAACTGTACATTCCTATAAGTTCTTCTTTGAACTTCTGTTATACAAAAATAAATTTAGTACAGTCTTCGAATTCAGATCTCACCAAAATTGAGTTTCTAAGCCTTAAATATCTCAAAACTTTCTCTTAAAAACTTCACATATTCATATAATCTTTCCCAATTTGAATTTTAACTAGATTGAGTTTAGAAATCTCGACTATAACAAAATATCCTTTAGTTATTTCATTGGGAAAAACTAATTTAAATTTCTGATTTGTAAAAGAAAATAATTTTTAAAATCATTAACAGGGAATACTTAAAACTATAAAAATTTTCTTTAATTCAAGTATTAATTATCTCAACTTCTGATTTTCATAAAATAGCTTCTTTCTAATACTAGATTTTATTCTAGAGATTAAAAATAAAGTTAATGAAAATTATTTCTAAGAATAAATAAAAGACTAAAAAAATGATAAAATACTTTCTTTTAAAATAAAAATTTAAAGAGTAAGGTAAGAAAATTCTTACTGAGTTTTAACTTTCCGTCATACTTGCTATATGCTCAAACTCCATATTACAAGGTCATCAATCATTCATCAATCACAATCAAGTATTGTAATATCATCAATCACAATCAAATATCATTAAATCACAAATATTATTCATCACAGTCTAGTATTATGAATCATAATATCATAATCAAAATCAAATATTATTAATTATAATTAAATCAAATTAACTAAATATCAGTCATAAATATAATTCTAATTTTAATAGTTATTTAGATTAATAAGATAAATTTTAAGTCTTTATAGTCCATTCCTCACATAGGTCTATGTAGGTCCATATAGTCCAATACTCGCATAGGTATAGTTCAGTCCATACATGTCATAATAGTCCAAGTCCTTGCATAGGTTCAGTCCAGTTCGCATAGGTTATCAAGGTATTTGCATAGGTATTTAGATCAAGTTACACAAGATGCTCAATTTAAAATTTATTATAAATTTTTAAGTTAAATAGTTATTATTTTAAAATAATATTATTATTAAATTTTAAAGGAGTAGGGGACTCCTCCCATTATTCTTATGTCTTTTCATATTATATTTCTATCTCACCCCCCCTTACCTCTTGTATACTGATTCGTTATTGAAAATCCATGCGCGCCTCGTTTCCGAGTTCTAAAACATACCAATTTCATTTTAATATAGTTACAAGATGAAAATTAAGATTACTACTTAAAGCAGAAATGATAAATTTTGAATAGTGAATAGTGAATAGTAATAGTAAATATGAATAGTAATGGTAAATAGTAAATCATGAATAGTAACGAGAAATAGTAAATCGTGAATAGTAGTGGTAAATAGTAAAATATGAATAGTAAAGGTAAATAGTAACAGTAAATAGTAATTTACTATTGAAATAGTATTTTACTATTCAGAATAGTAACTTAAAATAATATTATTTCCACTATAATAATAGATTTCTAAAAACGATATGAAAATAACCCTAAAAAATATAAAAGAGAGGTATTCTTACCTTAGGATTTTAGCATAACCTTCTTCCAAAAAATTTATTTCTCTCTCTTACTTCCACCACTATCTCACTAGCACTACTATATTAAGAAAACTTAATCTGAAATTGTGAATTCTGAAGAAGAATTCCTTCGGTATTTATAGGAAGGAAAATTACTATGTATTCCATTATTTTAATATAAAAGTACTGTACATTTTTTGAAAATTCAATCCTGTTTACTGTGCACCTTTTGAAAATTTCGTACATGCATAGTGTTTTGCATAGTAAATGTCGGCTAAATTATTAAGCCAAATAGTAACCTTTCACTCGGTATATTTTAAATATTCAAAATCAGTCATTTTTGAAATTTAGTGATATTATATCAGTTCTCACTAATTTTATGATAAGTAATATAAATTTTAAATTTTAAAAATATAAAATTTTCTGTTAATAAAAATTTATTCGTATGTTTTTCGATTTTTTTACGATTGGTAAAAAATAAAATTTTATTCAAACCGATAATTTTTTAGATAAATCTACTTGAAATGGATTTTAGAAAATTTTCTTATAATTTAAATTCACTTTCTTGTAAATATTTTTAATTTTAAGTAACTTTATATGAATTTAAAATTATTTAAAATATATTATTTTATTAAAATATTTCAAAAATTTCAAAAAATTCCAGAAAATTATAAATATTATGTAGATCAAAAAGTTCTAAAGAACCATAGTCTAATTCCTTCAAAATTTTATTTTAAAATTCTAATAAGAGTTAAATCATAAATATGTAAGAACATAAATATAAAAACATAAAATAAAAGTTATGAATAATAAATATATTTAAAATTCTTAATATAATTTCATTAATTAATGCATACTAATTAATTCATTTTAAAATTCTCATTCATAAATATTATTATTATTATTATTATTATTATTATTTTATTTTAAAAAAAATAAATAATTAAATATTAATACCAAAAATTTCATAAAAAATGATAATAATAAACTAACTTATAGTAAGTATTTCTCATGAAAGATATATTAATATCTATTTTGTATTTGTGTTGAAAATGGGATGTTACACTCATAACCCTTCATTCATTGTAAGTGCTATACTAATTAAATAAGTAATTGTTGTAGGAAATCAATGAGGCCAAAAAAGATGAATCAACATGCAACCCATTGAAGTTTCCTACAATGATTTCATTAATTGTTACTAATTTTTAGAATAAATGGATATTTTTGGAATCTGAAATGATAAATTAATGTTTGCATTATTAGGTGAATCAAAGTATTGCAATTGTTTAATAATGCATTTAAACTTTCCCAGTGATGTTTCTGTTTCCTAATGAGGCATATGAAATGACGTAAACTTCATCAACCTAATTGAAATTTTCTACCTAAAGAAATGTGTTACTAATGATCATCGTAACTCTACCTTTTTCCTTCATCAAATAATTATTATTATAATTATCATAACTATAATCAAAGATGGAAAATTGGTTCAAACATACTTGCAGAATATGGTTCAAAATTTTGATCTTAATCTTGCCCAAACATAGTGAAATTATTTAACTGTCGTATTATTATATAAAAAAATAACAAGCCTATTTTACTCCTTGGGCTTTATCTTAATCTTCATTTTTATGGGGAGTTTTGTACTGGAAGTCTTTATGCCTCCATCATTTTATAGTTGGTGATATTTCAGCATTATCAATAGATTTCTTCTTATAAATTAATCTCAATACTTTTAATGATTAAAATGGATATTTAAACTAAAAAATGAACTTTCCCAAATAAAAGTATTAGCCTCCCTTATAAATTACAAGATGATACAATTTATGCTAATGAATGAACCAATTTATAACAAAAACACATTCCAATATCAAACATTAAAATAATGAACAATTAAAACTTATGCAAATTCATAACATAATATGGCATCTAAGTTGAATAGCCTACACTAAATTCATAACATAATATATCATCTACTTGTGTGGTCAAATTTTCTTTTTGTTCATTGTAATCATTATCTTCATCCATATCCTAATCACACGGCAAAAAAAATATCAACAATGTTATTCAATGTATAAAGTCCTAATAAATCATTATTATATTTTAAAAGTAGATGATTAATAAAGACCTTAATTGAGTGTATAATCTTAAATTGATCAATCAGTTCTTTGTCACCTGTCATGAATCTAACTTTGTATGTTTTGGAATTGTAAACAATGTTTGCATAAGAGACTTTCACTTTAAAAACTCTTTATCCACCTATGCATCAATCTCATGGGGATAATATTATTTGTCTTCTACTTATAATTTAAAAAATAATATCTTAATTTTCAATACTGAATTAATTTTTTGAACCTATAATACTTGGTCTATTGAATTATGGAAACTAAATTAACCTTATCATTTGCCCCAAGTAACTCAAAAGCAGTTTTGCCCATAAACTTAGAAAAGACAACATCAAACATAATCAAACATGTTGATCCAGTTTCATCAATCACAGTTGCATTCACTTTAAACCTGATTGAATGAATGTATAAAAACACATAATATATGGGAAATTATAATAAAAATGATATTTATGTTATAGTTTGTAATAAAAATATATATAATTTAGTTTTATCTTTCAATAACAATAAAAACTAAAATCCTAATTTTAGCTTAGGACGACAACAATTATCTTACACCTTTGACAATAATGCTTTGTCCTCATATCAACTACATGTTTTAAACATTTAGAACATGATTGAAACTTCTAATCTTTATCAAAATCTATTTCTACTATGGTTGCCAACAATGATCCATTGGCAGTCTAAAATAAATCGAGAAAAAAAAGTTCCTAATGATATATAAAAACAGTAATATGAACAATTGTACAAAACTATTTATAAAATAATGATTACCTAACCTGGATGTTATCTATTAGATCTGAAATAGTCATCCTTCTTAAAGTAAGCATATCATCATTAAATGAAAGAGACTATTGCGAAGACATTTGACTTGCTACTTGAGTAAGAGTTAAGTCACCACTTTGAAGTCTACATTAGACCATAATAATGAAAAGTAAATGAGAATATATGAATATTAGTTAATAACAAAAGGAAGTGAAGTTCATTTTAAAAGGTATACTCTTACTTTTCCTTGAAAGCAATAACTTAAGCCACATCCGGGGTTGATTAGTAATTTAGTACCATTATACGTATTTGAAATCTCAACTTGTCCTCACAAACACATATCTAAGCATTAGTTGTAAGATGCTCTGATTCCCCAGATCCGAATCCCAATATAAAGACAAATAATCAATGAAAACATGAATAAATTTTTCACAGTTTAAAGCCTTACAATATCCCACTTGCATCAAGATTCAAACCACAAAAAATCAGAGGCCATATTTTAAAGATTTAAGAAAAAAAATGGATCGTAAAGCAAAGGCCCACACTGTATACACAATCCTATTTAAAATAGCAGAAAAGAGTTAAGTGTATAATGGGCATCCATCTCATCTCATATATGAAGATATGAGAAAAGATCCAAGAAAACACAACGTATTTGTTAAGGGTAATTGGAAACGTATGTATGTGGTTAAGGAAAACTTGTCAAGAGGTGTACAACAAGCTGTCATGAATGAAGGATTGAAGTACTAGGCATGGGGAACCAAAAGGTACAAGACCATGGCAAAAAAACACGCGAAAACCACTCTGGACATTTCCCTTGGCTGTGGGAAATTTCCCTGACCGTGGAACTCACTGCCCCAATGCTCAGGATTTCAAGATTTTCAAAACAGGAAAAACCACTGGTCGTGGAAAATTCCACTGGTCGTGGGAAAAACCTATTGGCCGTGGGACTCTCTGGTTCCATGACCCAACTTGTGCAATTTCTAAAACAATGTGATCCACTGGCCGTGGGAATTTCCCATAGGCCGTGGATCACTCCCTGATGCTCCAAACTCTATTTTTCAATCATGCCAAGCGTTGGGATCTTAGATCACGCAATGCCTAGACCTTCTTATACACAAAACCATCAAGAATCAATTCTATTATGGCTCAAGACATAAAGACACATAACATCAATCCACTAAGCCTTTTTATACCAACTTCAAACATCATTTAAATCATCAAATCTACTTCTAATTCATGCATAAACATTATAATCATAACCCCACACTTTAAATAATTCATCCATCCATGGATTTCTATCAATCATAAGCATCAAGGCCATCAAAATGACTATCAAACATCCATTGTCAATATGCATATAGTTGTTTACAAAAGAATTAGCCTATTGTATAAACATGTATACACAAAAGAATATAAGAACAAGTATATCTAAACTTAGGTCATCAACTCCACATCTACATCAACACCATTGTCATTAAATACGTACATAATCCAAAACTCAAATGATTGCCAGTCAAGGTATTCCTATAAGTCTATTTTACCTTCTCCACTAAAACACAGAGTTCCAAAATAAGAAGCATCTCACCCCATATACGTCCTGCATCACAACGCTAAAAAGATAACATGGAGAGTGAGTTATACATTTTAAGTGACGAATATGAAGACATTTGTGATTATGTGTATATGCTTACAACAACATGTCGGCTTTGCTTCAAAACATCAATTATCATCACAACTCCATCATTCTATCAACATAGACGTATAACATGATCATCAACTAAGACTCATAGCAAAACACGTACATATACACACATCATTGCCCTTCATCTTATTAGGCTAACATAAGCATCATCACCAATACACAAGGTCTTTTCATCACATGTAAAGTTTTACTCGTTGTCTTTAGGTTCTCTTTCACCCATTTCAATCATCACCAATCCAATCTCATCCTTATTTTGGCATATCATCATGCTATATGCAAATGCTCTTAGGCTAATGCATATGCACAAGAATCATATTCATCAAAAACACTTGCAGATCTGACTTTGGGAATATAAAACATCAATTTGTAGGTTCAAGTATAGATATATAATCATGCCCCTACTACAGTAGTAAAATGTGCACACATATATGCATCAAATATCAATTTTATAGGTACCAAACCGCATCATCCATCTTGCAACACCAGTCATTTTTACCATGACCGCGGTAAACAACATAACAACATAATGGTGTTGCGGGCCAACCATGGACCATACCATGACAACTGTGATCCAAAGGACCACCAGGGGGCACCTGCTCCTCAAAAAGCCACCCCTACTAGATCAACCATACGCAGCTCCCTTTAGCTAAGCATGAGCAGCTTTGTGACTCTACCACTGAGCCACTAGGGTAACAACAATAATGCTCGTGCATAGAGCCACCCTCCCACTGGGCCAACTAGAGGAACCCCTAACATCCCATACCGGCAGCTATGCAATATATCATGGATGCAATGCAAATGACAATCATATGCAATCACCCATTATGCATCCTACCATGCCACTCATCAACCATCACCATCATCACATCACCACTCAATTCTCAGTGGATTTTAATTTCATTGATTAGTGTCATTGTTTCAAATTTTAGTGTGGCATTCACAACATTTTCTATCAACACAAATTTAACTCATACATACAAGTTTATACTTGCATCAACCACAATGGCATCAACAATCATCAACAACAATATCCATCAATCCTTCATCCATATTCAAGGATATGCTCAACAACAATATTATTTCCATTCAACATCAATATTCATTCTCCAATATTTATGGTGAATACACATACATTCTCAACAACAAAAAGGCATAAGATTTGCCCAAATTCTAATTATAATTAACAATCACCACAAGGCATATCACAAATATTCTAAATGCATATTGCATATTTACAAAGCAGAATAACATCACAATATCCAACATCACAATTCACCAATACATCAAGGATAAGGTAAACATGTGTAATATCATATACAACAATCAACAAATACTTTACTCATGCATTTAGAATATAAACTTGTCTCCTACCTCAAGAGAAGTAATTCGAGCGATTCGACGGTTCCCCCTCGTCATTCAGAATAGATCATACATTAACATACATACAAATCTCAATCAATTGGCCTATCAAGGCATTAATTTTGAATTCTAAATATTCACCATTATATCTAAAACACTTAACATGTCTTAAACATGTTATAAACACTGATTTTCTTATTTTGTTAGGTTTCGGGAATTCTTTCCATTAATCTATATTCTCTAGAATTAAATGATTACAAGACAACTCCTAAGTCACCAACACCCACTAAATACCACTTCTACTAATTTTACCAACTTGGTGCCTTCCACGTTCTCTTAATTCTTCAAACTCCTAACATCAATAATTATTGTCAACCATTCCAAAATTCATTTCCTCATCCAAAATCATTCTTAAGACCAATGAACCCCGAATTCCTCAAGTTTTGTCAAAAGTCCTAATTTCCACATGTTAAGGTTTTTATCAAAAATTACCAAACATCAATTCCAATCATTTCTTTGCATCACTTAGGCATTTCCAAGACAACTACATCATATTCATATCATCATCAGCAATAACAAAATTCCTAAAGGTCATCTACCCTAGGATTTGGGTTCTACATACATCCATTCATCAAAACAACACTTAATCTCCCACTATAATACTTCAATAACCTCAAAACCATCAACAAAAGCCATGAGTATAATGAAACCTTACCTTTTCTCCAAGCACAATGCCAACATACAAAATTGAGAGGAAGAGAAGAGAAGATGAGTTAAGCTTTGCTTCAATGTCCTATTAGAGCTTCATAAAACCAAGCTTAAGTTTTGATTTTGCAAGAAAATGGAACAAGAGGAGGTGGTCATGTTTTAGGCACAAGAGTAATGAAGAAGAAAAAGAAAAATGAAGTGTAGAGGGAGTGTTGGGAGAAGCCATCGAAAATTGAAAGGAAGAAGGAGATAGAAATTACAAAATTGGTCTTTGTCCATTGGTCAAAAGAGTGTTTTTCCAATGGGTAACAATTTCCTTTATCCAATGGGCAAAAGAAAGTAGAAAAAGAGAGAGTAGATGTTATGGTCAAATGAGGAGAAGAAAAGGAAATTTATATTTTCTTTTTAATTCCAATTGGCTCGTATTTTCGTAGTTTATTATCATACGCTGTGTCTGAATAACTATCTCCTCAACACAAAATTATTTTAGCCGTACCACCGTAACCACAATAATTTTCTAAATATTCTAGACCCCTCAAATATCTAATTTGACTTAGTGGGTCCTACATCATTCGTTAAATTATTCAATTTCAGTAAATTTTAATTTACTGATAAATTATAATTAGTGTCTAATTAATTTTTCCATGCATATTGGGCCACAAATAATTAATTATCATCATTTAATAAATTTATTTCTCTAAAATTTAGGATGTTACAATAGATACAGATAACTCATTATATAAATTAAACATTGAATACAATAGTAAACCATTTTAAAATATTACCATTAAATATCTTCCTTTTTCCAAGCTGCAAAATGACAACGGTTGTTGTATTCAGATAGTTGAACATTTGATCAGCAAAATGACCCTATAGAGTGTAGATGAGTTGATTCTTGCTGAAAGTAAAATGGGCTAACGTTAATGGTTGATTTAAATTAAAACGATGAGGGAAAGAATAGAAAAATATTATTACTTATTTATATGCATACTCCTAAGGTTCATTATCACTTAACGACCATTTACTAGGTTACTTCTCCTTTAAAACATACCTATAAACTTCATGATCAGATTACCACAGTTTCACAACATTACATACGGACACATCACATAATGATAGATAGAGTCATCACACAGTTCACAACCACGCATCAAATGTTGTTAGTCACTTAAGATGTTATGCATGAGTCAGGTGTATTATGATTATATCCCGATTAAATGTTTCAAGAATGCGTATGAGGACCTTTCCAACACCATACTCATCAAAGTCATCCTGCCTCAGTCTCATACTATGCACAAAGCTTCTGTACTAGAGCGATCGGATCTCACCAAGTTCGTCGATGGGTAAACAGAGACACTCATGTCCAAACTTTCGTAAATGTGATCATACTTAGTAACTTGGCTCTAAGCGGCCTTAATGACACTTATCTTCATCAGGGTATACCTGGTAGGCTTACGGACAACCCGGCTTCAAGACACGACTCCAAGCCATTAGGGTGACTTGCCCCGGTTATTACCCTCGAGATCCAATTAAGGATCTTGACGCTCATGTCATCTAGCGTACCCCTCATTGTATGCTTCTAGTATTGAGTTTCCCAATATAATCCCAAGTGACCATGATGCATGTATGATGCACATCAATAGGATCTCAACACTCATTTAGTGTCACCGAGTAAGGTCCTGCCTCGATAAGTCCTTTGTTTTTAATGTCGTGTTTTGAGTCTTATTATAAATAAACCTTTCTAATAGAAACTTTCTTACACTTACCTAAAACTCTTGACCCACATACTTATGCTTCGTTAAGACTATCCTTGTGGTCACAAAATGCTACTTTGAAACTTAAGGATTAAACTCTTTTCTATCAAGTTATCTTTTTGGTCAAAACCATAATATCATAATTTAATTAATTTAAAAATCTAAGTTGAATACTCTTCTTATTTTCATTCACCAGTGTAAAATACTTTTAAAATATTAGTTCAGGCTCACTTTTTGATCTAGTTACATTTAAGTTTCCCTTTTGACTTGGCGATTGAGGACAAAGTCTTATGAGCAGCATAAATTCAAAATTTCAATCGTCAAAACATTACAGGGGTATATCCACATCAACACAGGCACCGTTATCACATATCATAAATTCCCATTGTTCTCATTCGCATTAGTTCCGTAAGCAATCACCCATTCTGAACCCTATCGGGACTTAAGTCTATTTAAATCCATTTACCATAAGCATTTAGTCTATCTACGTAGATTCATCACAACAGAACTCATTGTTATCATTCATGACTCACTTTTACTCAAATAATCAATAACACAAATAAATTCTCACACAACAACACCTTTTACACAAATTCACAGAACATCACCAATATCATCACAGGTACAAGCACAACTACTATAAGATATCCATTACATCAATCAATTCAATTTATCACAATTTACCTTCATTCAAATTTTTAGCATGAACATAACAAAATATCATATAAGGCAATGTAACTCATAGATTTTCACCAACATGATTAAAGGTACAAGTACAAACACTACAAGTTATTCATCAAACCATTTAACTCAATTAATCGCAATTTACTCTCATTCTACTTGTTAGTCGCAACATAACAAATACTTACAAAACATAGCACAATTCATGAATCGTTTATACTTCACCACACACATTAATTATAATGTTCCAGATTATTTTATGTGTCACTTGAATTAATTAGTTTTATCTTTCAATTCAAAATATACACATATAATTTCCGCACTAAATTTCTAGTGCCATTTATCCAATATTTTTCATAGGACCTTATAGTCATTTTCTAACATATTTTCCTTATTATTACGTTAATATAATTAGTCCAACTTTTATCCCTCATTATTCTAAATTTTCTCAACAAATTCCATATTTCTTAAAATTACCTGTAATGCCTAATTTAATAGTTTTTTCTTAGAGAAGCTTGTTATGTTATTTCCTGTCCTTTATTTAGCAGTCATTCCCAATTTTTTTCTAGTAACTTTTAGTTAAGTTATGTTTCTATTTTGCCTAGTGCAACCATAACATTTTACCCAGTCAAACATATTTTATTTTGTGCCAAAAACCTATTAGAACGTGAATGAAAATACGCATGCATTAACTAAGATGAAATGGATAAACTCCCCCTTACCTAATGCGAGTCTCCCGTGTAGCATATCGGCTTCCGATTCCTTTTGCTTCCCGACTTTGACGACCGCTTCGAAACATATGCCAAGCATCTTGAATCAAAACAAGGAACAATGGTTATGGTCGTGGCTTTGTAGATGATAAAAATGGAACCTTTTGGCTCTTAGGACCACCTTTAATTTACCAAACAAATCATGCATGTGATGGAGAGCAAAATCAAGGGAGTATAGCTTCATGGAGCTCTCGGCCTACGCAAACAAAAGCAAGAATCATGTTCTAAATTTTTAAATCTTACATACAAGACAAATCAAGTTAGAATCAAAGCTTTCCAAGGTACCCAAAACAACATACAAAGTGTTAGACAAGACATACAAGTGATTTGCAACAAGATTCGAAAGAGAAAGGACCAAAATCAAGGGATATGGCAAAGAGGGCTGTTCGACCAAGGGAGAAAAATCAAGGGATAAAGGCTTTTCACTCCAAGCATCATATGTATGGCACACAAATTCTATGATCAAGCTACCCATCATTTTAAAGTCACATGCAACATAATATCTCAACCATGCATACAAGTAAGAATCAAAAACCAAGAGGGAAAATGCCCAAGGTATGCCCGACCAAGAGAAGGAATAGAGGGACTAGAGTTTTACCTTAAGAACTTCTTGTGCATGCAAGCTAAAATCGAAGGGAGATCCATGCATGGCTTCCAAGGAGTGATCGTGAGGTTGATGGTGAAAAAGAAGGGTCCTTTGTGGTGATGATGGTCTCGATTTTTTAGGATGGTAGAGGAGATGAGGTTTCAAACACAACGCTCAACGTGCATGGTGAAGGAGGTATGAATGGTGGCATAAGGTGGTGTGAGGGCTGAATAGTGGCCTTGGAAGGAGGAGATGGTTTCGGTGATGGGGTATAAGAAAGGAAGAGAAAAGAGAGGTGGAGAAGGAGGGTGAGTGACTGAGTGAGAGGGAAAAGAGAAAGTGAATGAGAAAAAATGGAGAAAGTGAGCTAAAGAAGAATTATTTATAGATGGAAAGAGAGAAGCTGGTTGTGACACTTGTGAGGGTAGGTGGCAGCTTCTTAGGGTGCATGAGTGAGTGGAAGATGAGGTGTCAAGGTGTGGTGCAATATGGACATGCATGGTGACACAAATCTTCATCAAATTCACATAAACTTTGTCATGAAAATAAATTTCATTTTTTTATGAGAATTAGATAAAATGGTCAACATGAAAGTTCTATATCTTTCTTTTCCCTTTCTAACAAGTCCAAGATCATTGAATTCCGATACCTGTAGTGAGAGTTGTGACCAAAATACAAAAACTGTCCAAATTTGATCACGAACCAGGTGCAACACCTTAAAAGAAAAGTTAGGATTTAATGGTTGGGAATTAGCTTTTGGTGTCTTCATAAGATTTGTATATAATTTTGTAAGGAAATTTTGAGGACAAGAATCGCTCGATTCCAACAATGGATGAAATAGTTATAAGAAAAATACGAAAGAAGGTGCAGTTACTGTGCGAATTTCAAGTCCAACAACTTGAAAAAAACTCGTATTTATGTGTTTAAAATTGGCCTTCGTGGTATTCATATATAATGTAGATAATTTTGATACAAAAAATTAAAAAAAAAGAATTTTTTAATTTCGGTAACGGATAAGAGAGATATACTTAAAATACTGAAAGGTGCTTAGTTGAATCAAAGAAATCACGAGTTAGTGCAGTGTTTTGCAAACTGGGATTGATGGTCTTAGAACTGGGATTTGTGATCAACATAAAGGTTGTATAGGATTTTGATACAAAAATTTGAGTATAAAAATCACTAAATTTTGACATTGAGAGATGGAGTTATGTCAAAAATAATGCAGGTAGGTACGGGTTCATATTTTTTGCTTAGGCTCGGGTAAGGTACGAGGGCTAAGGTTCCAATTGGCTCTCGGAAATTTTTAAAAAGACACACTTAGAATATTCCTCAATAGAATATTGAAGTCTCCGAGCACTCTTTTTGTCTCAAGGCTTCCAGTATTTCCCGTCGCTCGTTCCAATTCCTGGTACGATTCCTCGTGTGCATGCCGATTGAAAAATCTTCTAGAGATTTTCTCTTTCACAAATATCTTTATTATTCTTGTTATTACTATAAGTTATTACTATTATTTTATTAATACCATGATTTCTAATACTACTATTTACCATCACTTCACCATTACTATTTACTAATTATTATTACTTTATTTACTAATTATTATTACCCATCAGTAAAAACTCTATTCTTTGTCCTTATCATCAAGATTACCACTCTAACTTTACCATGCCACTTCACTTATCTGGGCATCACTTCCTTTTCACAAAATCACAACAACATCCTTTGAAGCCTAATTATTCACCATCATCAATTAATACACCATCGGCCACAACCTCACACACAAATAATTATCATACACATCAACCCTTTACGGGTCTGTTTCCCATAAAGGCTCTCCCGAATAATCCACGATGTTACAGTTTGCATGACCACTACTCCTTATTTGAAGCTTGATATGCATAAAAACAATGGAAATAAGCTCCTTTAACGTTGAGACTTGCACCTGTTCCCTTTCGTGCCAACAAGTGAACAATGTGTCTAGTTCAAAGGGTGTCTTAACTCAAGGAGAAAACCCGAGCTAATTGTCTAAACCCATGGTCAAATTCTCGGTAACACATTGATAAAGTTCTTAACATCGTGTTTTAATTACCTTATATTAAGGATGATTTTATCATTTTTAGGCATATTTACATATTGTTGCATAAAATTTAGATTACAGTATTCAATAACATTATTTTGTTCTACAATGCATATCTTGAGCTTCAGAGGTCTATTTAAACATATCTTTATCTCATTGGAAATCTAAAATGAATAATAATGACTTGATGATGTCTTGGAATTGAAATTTCACCGTTTAAACCACCAAAAATTAATGCCAAGTTGGGCTAGAGATGTGATTTATACTAGTTGACCATTGGTTAGTAATTGTGCCATATCTTGGGCTATTGAAGGAGTTTTTAGCCTAAACCAAAGCCATTTGAAAGCTAATATCTTTGGCTTAAAAAACAAAGGAACTGTACTTAGATTCCTTACCTTCAAATTGATAATTAAGTTACGTCATAAAAGATGAAAATGAGCATGATTAATTACAACCATAAAATAATGGTTAGGTAAAATTTCAAAGATGGATTAAGTGAGGTGACTCATCAAAGCACTAAAAGTGGCTAATTAGTGAGAAAAAAACTATATAAAACTTTGTCTTGTATGTCAAGACCCTTCTATAAAGGTTTAAAATTTATATAAATCATCTAAGTTTCCAATAAAGTTATGTATCTTTCTTCTTGTTTCTCTTGCTTTATTTTCTTTTAGTTCAATTTATATTTCATTCCCTATGTTATTATTTCCATCTTCCCTTCTGATTCGTTCTAGAAATCGGTCCAAGGGTAATAGCGTAATTTTGTCCGCCTACAGTCATATACCGATGTTGCAGGTGAAACCTCAAATTCATATAGCGGTATGAGCTATTCTCTCTATACCAGATAGTCCAGGTCATCACCATTGCACACCGAAAAGTAACTTGCCGATTCGACAAATAGTACAAGGTATAACCGTTAGGAGAGGCGTTCGTTGGAGACGCAGAGGCGCCCGCGTCGTGTGTCAACTTTTTGAAGAATCGTAATGGCACATGGTACAGAATACCAAGGGACTCTTACGTCTCTCACATGCATATAAATACCAAAGAATACACAAAAATGATACATTTTTCTTATTCTCTAACTTACACTTGAGCTTATTGCATTCTTAATCTGTTTGCTGACTTGAGCGTCGGAGTGCCTTTGCAAGTGGCACCATTTTTCGCCCCACAACACGAGAGCTTGGTGTGTTGAATCTCCAGGACTCCAAGTCCCCTATTTCCCCATTGGAATAAGGGCTATAATACTGGATCCCTACTGGACCGGTGTACAAATCTCACGGAGAAGAACATTTGTGGATGGTTCCTACATTGGATCACTAACCCCGGTACAGACCAGTTCACCTTCTTAAGATGAGGTAAGGTTGATTACTTGCCCATCTCTTTATTTATTTACATAGTCTAAGTCATGAGTAACTCATATTTATTTTCTTTGTTTTACATCATTATCACGATGGAAACTTAAATTTTTTTAAAATCAACTTAAAGGAATTTAATGTTTTGATTAAAGATAGTTAATCTTCTTTATTTCCAACGTGCTTTTGATTATAGATTATTTAAGTGTATAATTAGTTGATATGTAACTAAATAACCTATAATCTAAATGGTATTGGTTGGTTAATCAATAATGCATATAAAAAAAGTAAAGATTAAGTGATTAAATAAGTGATTTCTATTGAATTTCGTAACTCAACCAATTTATAGTTTTAATATCTGAACTGGTCTGGACCGGGGTCTAGGATCCGGTGTGGGACCAGCCACAAGATTATAGGTATTTTTAGGGTTAGCACACCGGAACAGTGTGTATCCGATGTATCAATCCGGTTTCTCAGTGGGAGAGGCCGGTCTCGTTGTCCTGGAGATCCTTCACACCAGCGTTTCGCGTTGTAGGGGGGCGAAAGGTGGTGACACCTGCGAAGATTCTCCGACGCTCAAGTTAGAAGAGTGTAAAAACTCAGTGAATGCTCAAGCGAAGTAATAGTAAAGTTTGAGATAGAACAAAGATACCTTGCATGTGTATTGAAATGAGCTATTTATAGTTGTACGTGAAAAAATGAGTCGTTGGATACAGGTGGGTCCCCTAGCTCTGATAGCGTGTACATTATGTCAATCAGGGTGGCTCAGCACTCAGAATGTGTCAGGAGGGTAGGTCAATTATCAGAGTACGATCCTCTAGGAAGAGGAGAGGATAATCACCTTTTCCGCATAATCTGCTGACACATCCACTTGCTTTCTGAGGCCATTGACGTGACATATTTTACTACATACAGTATCTTCGCTGATAAGTTATTAGGGGCTCTTATCTTGCTGTGACTGAAAAGACAACAGTTATGTAAATGTTCTGTGAAAATGAACAAAGATCCGTTATAGAGAAAATAAGTGAGGCAGTCGTGAGATGAGGACGGACGGCCAGACATCGGATATCCGGTGTGGTAAAGTTGAACCAGGACACCGGTTTTCCTTATATGAGGCCATTCTGACGTCACAAGATTGGGGGCCGGTATCCAGACCGGATCAATATCATTTTGATTTGAATAAGAATATATCAATTGATTATTCTTATTAATTTACTTTTAAAATTTT
Organism: Clitoria ternatea; assembly: GCA_037962975.1. NCBI lineage: Eukaryota > Viridiplantae > Streptophyta > Magnoliopsida > Fabales > Fabaceae > Clitoria > Clitoria ternatea. The sequence goes on along the minus strand of CM075674.1, from coordinate 15,033,235 downwards.
TTTTAACATGTAATTAATATATGAATCATTTAGTGGTTCCATCATGGTTAGGAAATTAATTAAATTTAATTATTTTTGTAATTAATGATTAACGTACTAAGAAAAATTAATTTCTTAAGTTGTCGATCTAAAAATGACTTCTTATTTACCATATAATTATTTTATTTTTCATTCTAAATCCAACTATAAAATCTTCCTTTTATACACAATTGAGTATTGACTAAAGTTTTGGAGAGATAACTAAAGTTATTGACCTTACGTTACATTAATCTTATATTTTATTTAACGAGACAACAATTACGTGTCACAACATTGGTGAAGGTTTGAGAAATTGGGCGCGATGAAAGATTTTCAAAGTTTTTATATGGCTGTTTGTAATTAAATGAAACCTCAGTATTTCTCTACATAATAATTTACGCTTGTATTTTTTATGCAAGCTTAATATTGGATACTCATATTGGAATTGCAAGGTCAAGTATACTTTCTAACACACAATTTGAAATCACATTTTTATTAATAATTGAAATTTATTAGGAAATAGTAGTATGAATTATGAAATTATTAGTGAGGCTAATTAAATAAGAAGTAGGTGTGTAGGACCAATAAAAAAGTCCCACATTTTCTTATGAATTTCAGTTAATTAATAACAGAGAATGTCTCAGTAGTATTTCTCGTTACGTTTCGAGACCTCGAGTTGTAATTCTATGGTTGATTTTCCTGTGAGCTACCTGTTTTTAAACAAGTATATATGTTCATACTTAAATAAACTAATAGTTCATAAAAAACAAAAGCTTGGTATATATATTATATTATAATACAATTACAATAATCATCTGAACTGATGCTACTATGAAAGCGTGCAGTAATATATCACAACCTCATATTACATGAAAGTAAGTACAATTTTTTGATACGTGCAACGTGTAAATTCCATCCACGTAAGAAATTAATTCAGCTAGCTCTATACCTCTACGTACAACCAAAACAAACCAACTATATATATAACTACAGTTGCAAAAATAAATCAAACTATGACCAAAGAATCTAAAAATTTTCTTTGTGAAAATCAAATCTGGTGCTGGTTTTCCTGGAGAAGTCTAAAGAAAGCCTTTTCAATTCTCCTACCAATCCATGTGCCCCACAGTAAAAAACACCTGAAAGTAGTACATCATATTGGAAATCAGCTAAGTAAGATTTATGTGTAAATTTAAGCAATCAAATAAGTAAGAGCAAAAAATGAGTACTTACCAACTCTTTGGTCAGGATGTTTAAGGGCTGCATGTTTAAAGACGTTACGCCAATTTGGTCTTGCAAAATGTGTCTTGACCCTTGTTCCTGAAACTATATCCACACCATTTTTGGCATGGTGAAGGGACTGAAGCATTGTGATCAAAGCCGACCTAGCATCTCCTTCTTCATACACACTTGTGCAGTAGTTGTGAAGCTCAATCACCCCCTCCTTGTCACTCTCTGCTACCTCATTCATCACCCCTTTAAACCATTCAAAGGAACCTTCCTCACGGGTAACCCAGTAGAAATATGCTCGTTTGGTTGCAAAAGGTTTTCTCTTGTTGTTCTTAACTCCACTTTCCACCACTGCTTCTTCCAAGTCCTGATGCTGCTTAATGTTGTTGAGCACATCTTTGAGTATGCTAATCAAAGGGGTGGCTCCAATTCCTAGCCCCACAAGAAGGAGCACTTCGTAGTTTTTGTAGTCTTGTGCTGGAGCTCCATAAGGTCCATCAATCATTAGCCTTGGCATCCTGCAATTTATTTCCGTTAAAATTTAATGAGCCATTTTGCCAATTCAATTTTAGTGTGGTCAATGATTCTCAATCACATGTCTATTAACATACCTAGGTTTGTTGTTTCCTTGTAACATATCAGCTCGAAGAAGACCACTTTGGTCATCACTTGCTGGTTGACACGCCTGCATCAATCATAACATTTATGTAGTAATTAGCATTTATCATTTTATCTAGTGAACAACATTGATTTGAGAACAGTGTTCTCTCATGCAAAATTTACCTTGGCAAATACAGCCTTAAGTTGTGATGTCCAATCACCCAAAGTTCGAATATGAACGCTTACATAGTCATCTCCAGGAGCTGATGTAATAGAAAAGGGATGCCTACATAGAGATATATAGAAAACAAATAATTTGTTAGTTTTTCTCGAGCTTTTTTTCCATTTTTTTTTACCACTAGATAATTTTATGACTCCACTCTGTTAATGATCACCCTCCTCCTAGGAATAGTTATAGCAATAGAAAGAACAATAATTTTGAAGTGAAATTAGGTGCATACCATTCAAATGGGGACACATCTGAGCAGTTAACGTAAATATATTGGCCACTTGAGTACTTAAATCCTTGCGGTTTTGATACATGCAAAGCTAGCACATTTCCTGGGTACACTGCAACCTGGAATATTTTACCAACACTATCGTTAAAATTTCACTTTTAATTAACTCCATTAATGACAAATTTATGTTAAAACGAAACAAAACAGAAAGGGAATGAATGAAGTTCTTGAAAATGTACCTTGAGAATCCTCACAGATTTGTAGCCAGACCTGAAGGCACGAAGTAGTCTTTCGCATCCGTATAGTATCATGGGAACGGCAAGATACATCCATGTCTGTAATTGTAACCAGACTCATCAATAAACAAAATGAAGAGAATTTGCAAAGAAATTAAAACAAAAAGGAAAATGAACAGAGGACATAGTGACACCACATACCGTTTTCTTGTACCATTTCTTGCTGAGGTAAAGGAAGTATCCGTGAATGATGAAAAGCACATAGACGATGACAAAAAGGTGGTGGGAGTACCAAAAGGCATTGAAGCCAGTGAGCTTCTTAAGGGGTTTAGGTAGGTTTAGTTTGTTCCTACGGAACCATGGCTGAGCCAAAATGAAGGCAATAGCCATAAGCACCACCATGATCAACCCTGTCCAACCCTCTGTCCCTTTCACGAACCACCAATAATTGTTGGGCCTCTTATCCCCGAAAAATGGTTTCATAGGCTCATACTCTGCATCCGTCGCATGTAACAACCGTGGGAAGTCACATGTCAAATGTGAAATCACATGCAACCCAACTCCAATTGCAATCCCAAAAGCTATCACCTATGTAAATAGAAGATTAGTGTCTATGATTTGGAAGGATAAAGAAATACAAAATACCTTTTTCTCAAACCAAATGTGCATGAATAGATAGAATTTTTCTATTGTGGGCATGCATGCACGTACCTTGTGAAAGTTGATGTTGTCATCGAAGGGAAGTATAGTTCCTAGCTTGGTCTTGCTCCTGAGCCAAGTGATGGTGTTTCTACAGACAGGCAACAAGATCAAGGCCATGTTGAACTTTGTGGTTTCAGCACCACCCTTAGCTGTTGTGACGCAGTAGCCCATGACATGGAACACGGCACGGTGCTTGTACTGGATGAACTTCCATGTGAAAAGACCAGCGCAAATGGAAAGCCACAGGGCTATGACCCAAAGACGTTTCCAATTGTCCTGCACGAAGTATGCTAGTGCCCGAAACCCTCTTTTGATGGGGTTGTGCTCTTTAGTAGGAACCAGTTTCTGGCTCAGCATTTGGCTTAGTACTCTACTATCAGTGTTTATGTGGGTTGATTGTGCCGGGGCTTGCAGAAGAAGCATTTCCAAGTTGTATAGCTGCATCAGATTGAGACCATCACACTTTACATCTGGAAACAATCTTCTTCATTTAACTATAACTTTTTATACAACTCCCTTATAATTTTTAATAAAAATTAATACTTTTCTCTTTAAACACGGTTACAGAATCCTTTTAATTATTAATTAGTTGTTATCATATTATCACATGCCCGTTTGTTTCTAGTTAAGAAACTCCATCAAGAAAAATATTAGTATTTGTAGTATCAATATTCCGTTTTCATAATTCTATTACCCTTATCAGTTACCAAACAGACAGATAGTGATTTTTAATCAAGCTTATCATCATAGTTGGTGTGAACCAAAATTCATAGAACAATTTTTACATTAAAGGATTGCTAATAATCAATTAATAATTGAAGCCGGTTTGGTCCAGTTTTCATGAGGCCTCAGCGTGTTAGCATGGCAGTCACACTATGAAATGGGATTCATCAATGGGCTTTTACTTTTCTCACGATTCTTTTCTTTTTATTCACACCACCTTCTTGATTTCTATTTTCTAAATGCTTTTTAACCATAGAAATTTAAATTTAGAAATCTACTTTATTTGACTTTCGGAAATTAAAATATAAAAGTTTTCATATATTATAATCCGAAAAGGAAATTATTTGTGAAATTTTAAAATTCAAAAGTTATTTTAAATATTTCACGCTTAAATTTAATTTCTCAAAATTTCTAGATTTCAATATTTAAAAGGATTATTTTAACGTTCAAGCAGTTGAAATATGAGAAATCTGAAATCTTGAAAGAAAAAACAAGAGGTGGTGCAAATAGTGAATCGCATCCATATGTCAGCAAAAGAAAAGCACCCAATGGTAATGGCAAAGAATGCAGCATACCTACCAATCATAGGAATATAATAATAAATAATGATCAAAATCAAACCATATAAAGGCCACCATGAAACCACCTATGACCAATGAGAGCCATTTTCTAACCCATCATCAACTAATTTGTTTTGAATATTTATCCAAGTGTAGAAAGAAATAAACCTCAATGTATCCAAGGTTGTCCGGATCCAGCTCCTCCATGATAAGTGCAGCATATTCCTCTGCACGTTCTTGAAGTTTTGACAGCTTATTGGCTGAAGCGCTTAAGGTGATAATCTACAAAACCAATCATGCATACAACAATGTTCACACCTTCAATACAATTAGCAACATTATAATATTATACGTAAATCGTAATTAAGTTATTAAAAAAAAACTCTTACCTCTTTTACTTCCTCTTCAGTAATTCGTCCGTCGGCATTCTTGTCCACCCTGTGACATGATTTATGTTTATTAATTTATCAGTAAATAACCAAAAGTGCATGTAGACCTAATCGATCAAAATGCAATATTTCACACCATTTTGCCCTTTTTTGTTCTTCACATACGTAACTCTTCCAATATACGTACGTACATGTCTACTTATTCAACGTATATTCTCCTCCTATAGTCAACCAACCTAACCATAAACCGTTGATTAGTTATTCCACGCATATATATGTTACTGTCTTCTTAGTTGCACGCTTTTACTGCTATTCACTTACAATAATCTGTTTTTTCTAAGTCAAATAATTCTAACCATATTAAAAGAATTAATATACTTTGGCCTAATAATGGTAGCTTGTTCAAATAAAACAGTCTTAAAAAAAAAGCGCATAAAACAACATTTTTATATTGCAATACACTTTACTCCTTATTATAAGATTCCCTCTTTAAACCCTGATATACGTTGTAACTCAAAATACATAGTTTTTAAACGAATAACAAATAGTACTATATATGTATATGAGGAATGATTTCACATGCACATGCCGCCAAATGTGGTATTGGTCTTTCCCTGTCCTATACAGAAAATAAATATAATTATAAGTGGATTGATTACACACAATACGTAACGATTTTCTAACATCGTTTGAAAACTGAGCACCCTAGTTTGACATATTAGTCCAAATAAGAAATATTTTATATATGCTGACGCCTTTGTTTTCTTTGGCCAGGCAATAATAGCTCGTATCTCTTTCATGTAGCTAAATTAAATTAATTAGATCCCTCTGTCATGCATATCTCTTAGTTAATTAAGTAATATTTTGGTAGAATTCATAATTAAAACGAAATCAAATACAAATGAAGATATTGATGATGTCGTTATTAATTGTCTCACATGTCAAAGAAGGTCTGAAGCCTTGAATCAAAGCTCTGATCCGTAATTTGCTCCCAAAATTCACGCAACTCTTCCTTCGTTATGGAAGCTGAAGTTATTCCCCGACGACGAGCCAATGCATCAAATAACTCACCAGCAAACTCCTTCGACTCGTTCATTCCTATTCGTCATCAATTCACCAAACAACATTCAACAGATTAACAATATATAAAGGTCCACAAATAGTTTCTTCATTAATTAATCACAAAGAACAACTAGCTAGGAAATATTGGTTGCTCGCTCTAAATGTGAAATACATTTTTAAAGATAACATTTGATTAATTGAAACTCTAACATTGCCATAAACTTACACCTGTAATTTTTCGCAATTAATTGTAGCTAACAATTATTACTTTACCTTTTAAATAAATTCTAAAAGAGCCATGCGGATAGAAAAATGCTGTAAATCATTTTCATAAAAAATCAATTATTAGCTAGCATGTTATTATCACACGAAAGGCTTCTTCTCTATCCATTTTTCTTTGTAAAATATTTAGTAACTCACTTATTGAAATAGAGCTTGGCTAAGAATATTATCGGATGTCTAATATTGATTTGTATACCATTTAAACACCTGTTAATTCTGTATTTTTGACCAACAAATATCAAAAATTTGTTTCCCAATTGGATAATTGACAATGGCACACTTCACACATTAGACATATTATTACTATAAACAATAAAAAAAATTCTATGGAATTTTATTGCAAATTCGGAAAGATGGAAGGTATAATGATACCTATGCAGTGGCTAAAGCGAGTCTTGGGCAATTTTGCATCAATAGCCAACTCATGGAAACGGTTCTCAACCTGGGACCAACCATCAGAGCCAACGTTTTTGGTCATAAACTTGAGACCTCGTAGGGCACGAGCAGCACCAGATTTGGTCCTGTCCACCCTATCGAAAGCCTTGGCAGAAGTCATGCGCTTCAGCTCCCGTGACACGTTTCTCAGCCGAGCCGACAGCGACGACGGTCGCATCTCCAGCCGGCTCGCCAGGTACGCCGTCTCCGAGTCCCCGCCGCGAATGTTCTGGACCGACACCGAGTCGTCGCGGACGTCCAACGTTATCTCCACCATGTCCTCCTCCTTCTTGAACCTCGCACTTTTGTTCTTCCCCCCGCTCCTTTTGTTGGTCACCAAAGGCCCGCTCAATGGCCCGCTCAAAGGCCCACTCAGAGGCCCGCTGACGCCCACTTTCGTGCTTCGGCTTCCCGTGCTCTCCGTCTCTGACCATGTCTCTTGCTGGTTTTCTTGAATCTCCATCCCTATCAACTCTTATCTTCACTTCACTAAAATTCTATAAGGTTCTGGATGGAAAGATTTATGATGTTTCAAGGGTGATATATTTTCTTTTTCTCGCAGAAATTGTATTGAAGGCTTAGATGTGGAGGGATTAATTAAGGTTGTGCTGAGATATTGGAAAGTGGAGGGGAAATTGGATATGTGTATATATATACCAGAGAGGGAGAGAGTCTATACTCGGTACGTGGCTAGTTGGATGGGGTTGAAAATTGGAACGAAATCTTTTTTATCAAATAAAAAGTTTAAATGAGTTGAATATAAGATTTATTAATATTAAAATGTATTTTAAAATTTAATAAATATTTATAAACAAATCTTTATCAATAAAAATAAATATTTTTTATTAGTAAAATTTAAAGATATAATCTTATAATTATAAATTTAAGTGAGGACCATTTAGCATTGGAATATAATATGAGAGGGGAGTCAAATAATAGGGGAGATGAATCAAGGGGCGCATGTGGATATTGTTGTGGTGGTTTTATGGGGCGCGTTAGTTGACGGAAACGGAGAGTGGTTGGGATTCAAAGTTGAGAACACAGTGTAGAAAGAAATTGATCTCTTCTTCAGTGGTATTTTACGTGGAGAAGCAGCTAAGAAATTGCATTGAGAATTCTCGTCTAAAAGTCTCCAGTGCCAACACTGGCAACACGAAACAAAATCCACTTTCGAGTGCCATCATAGAATATGGCAACAAAATAATGGGTAGGACAGAGGAGTGAAAGGGACATAATTATTACGACGTCCTTCTTTTCTAGAACAGTTATGTATAATGTGCTTACATTGAAAGTCAAAGTCATGTGTATTTTTTTTTGGCTTATTATATCATCTTCCCCTGTCCCCAAAATTCTATTTAACGAATTAAGTACATTACTTATTCACCAACTTTGTCCTAAAAGAACTAGGGTGCTCAGCGGTCAGGTTTAAATGAGTACGGGTGATGAATAGCTCAACCAATATTAATCGAATGTAATTTATTTTCAACCAAAATTGACTAAATAACCTCACGGTTTTATCGGATGAATGGTTTCGGTTAAGTTCGAACAGATAATTTCGGTTTAAATTTATAATGAATTAATTTTTTTTGTGGCCATAATCTATTTTTAAAACTTTTTTACCTATTTTCCCTATTAATTCTATAGAAAAAATGATTTAATGCATACAGTATGTACTATATATATCTAATCATCTAATAAAAAACTTAATTAAAATAAACATATAAGTTTATACATAACATCAATGCATAAATTTACATCAATTTAGTCTTAATTAAAATAAGCATATAGGTTTATAATGGGTAGGTTTATAATGGGTTCGGTCGGGTACGGTTAATTCGGTTGATAGAAATTAAATCCAAATTTAACTGTTTCTTTTACCTGTTTATCCGTTACCCGCCCAAACCTGACCGAACTCGTTTTTTATTTTTGATTTTTACGGTTTCCGGTCGGGTGGATGGATCTTGCTCACCCCTAAAAACAACTACCCAAGAATTTCTTATGACATTAGAAGATGAAATCAAACGTCTTTTATTTGGTATACTTATATTTTATTTTTCTTGAAATTATATTTTTTAAAAATCATAATAAAAAAGATAAAATATATCATTTTCATCATTCAATATAAGAATTTTTAAAGAGATTTTTTTGTCCTTAATATAAGAACTCATTCTAAAAATCAACAACATTTATTAATTTTTCATCAAAATACTTGTATTAATCATTAATGAAATAAACATTAATTAAATAGAAAGAGAGTAAATTTATTGGTCTTAATAAATATAAGAGAGTATTTTTGAAAAACTAATATAATTAATAGATAAATTAAATGATTTTAACTATATTAACTAATTTTTTTAAAAAAATTAAGTTAATTAAGAGGTTCTTACATAAAAGGACAAAGGTAGTATTTGGTATACTTATATGTTTCTTGAGAAATATTTTTAAATGTAACTATAACTTTTCCCTATTTGATAAACTTTGTAGAATATAATTTTAAAATTTTTTCTAGGAAACTTAGTTTCTTATAAATATTTTTTTAAAAAAGGACATACAAAATATGAGAAACTTATTAGCTTTTTAAGTTAAGTTTTTTAAAAAAACTAAAAGATCCTTATACCAAATGCTCCCTTAGGTTAAACAACACAAACTAGTGTATTAAGTTTTTCACAGTTTGGTAAAAGAGTTAGTAAAAAAATTGTAAGATATCTCTATCTTTTAATATATTAAATAAGACATATTAAGTTTGTGGACCATTAGACCATATTTTTCAACTTAAATATATATCAAACATATTAGAATTTTCATATATGTTAATCATTTATTAGATCTCATTTATCTCAACATATGCGAACCAATTATTGAATCTAAACATTAATTGGATCATATTTTACAACTCAAATATCATGTTAGATTTTTCATAAATATTAAGCTATGCCATTTATTAGTCTAATTTATCGACATATGAGGATCAATTATTGAATCTAAACATTCTTCTTCCCGCTCCTCGCATTCACATAATTAATGATACAAGATATGTTTTCTTTCTTTCTCTCCTCATTTAATCTTTTTATTCCTTATTTCTCTCTCCCTTTTCTCTCCTCATTCACACAACATGCTTTACTTTTAGCTTTTTAAAATTCTTTAAAAGCTTAGAAAAATTACTAAACAATAGATCATAATTTTATTTGAGTTCAATATAACTTATATCCTCAGATTCTGAGTCACTTGAGCTTACTTCAAAGTCTGGTTCCTTATCTGCCATGAGACATATTTGAGCAGATTTTGTTTCTTCTTTAGACTCTTCAGAGCTTGATGATTCCTCATCATCCTATGTTATCAATCCTTTCTATTTCTTGGGAAACTTTCTTTTTTCTTTTTTGTCCTTCTTGTCTTTATTTAGAAGAGGACATTCAGCTTTCATGTGTCTTGGTTTCCTGTAGTTAAAGCATTCTAGAAGAGATTTGTTAGTTTTAAACTTGAATTGATTTTTATCTTTGTAGTCCTTCTTTTGAAACTTGTTAGGTCTGAACTTCTTTTTCTTTAACAGCTTATGAAATCTCTTTGTTACTAGTGCTAATTCATTATTTGTATCAGCTTTTGATCCATCAAGGTCTGGTTCTGAACTTGTGGAATCCTCAGCTTTTAGTGCTTTGGATTTTCTCCTTGATTCATCAAATTTTAAGGTAATGCTCTTGGAGGAGGAAGATTTGTTGACTTTCTTATGCTTCATATGTAATTCATGCACTCTGAGTACTCCAAGCAGTTCATCCAAGGATAAGGTACTTAGGTACTTAGCTTCTTCAAAAGCTAAGCATTTGGTATCAAACCTTTTTGTCAAACTATCAAGAAGCTTTACATTGATATCTTTTATAGAAGGCGTGGTTCCAAAAGATTTGAGCTCATTTAACAATGTCTGGAATCTTCCAAACATTTGATCCATAGTTCCATGTTTCTCTATCTTGAATGTATCATACTGTTTGGTTAACAGTACTTTCTTGGATCTTTTAACATTGGAGGTGCTTTCATAATTGCGTTAAAGAGTATCCCAGAACTCTTTAGCTAATTTGTAACTGGATACTTTATTGTACTCTGATTTGCTAAGAGCACAAGTAAGTAAGAATCTAGTCTTAGCATTTATCTCAATCTTTTTGACTTCCACTGAGGTCCATTCATCTTCATATTTAGGTTTTCCTTCTTCATCAATAGGAGTTGTATAGTCACCATTTACAATGACTGCCCATAAGCTATACTAGGTGGATTTTATGAACATTTTCATTCTATCTTTCTAGTATGGGTAGTCTTCTCTAAATAAAGCTGGAGGCCTGTTGATTGATGATCCTTCAGCAATTAGTTGATTACTCTGAGAGGCTGTCATAGATCTTTATCCTTTTTTACTCGAGGGAGTGATCAACCCAAATGATAAGCTTTGATACCAATTGATGGTTCAGAGTCTGACGTAGAAGGGGGGTTGAATAAGTCACATACTCTTTTCACAGAAGATAAAACCAATGAAAACAAGTAAACAAACTGCAAAACTAGATTTAAAGAGGAAGGAAATGAGAGCAACACATAGCGTTTATACTGGTTCACTTCCAACACAGAAGCTACGCCGTTCCTTCTAACTTGAAGGATTTCCACTATTGTAAATTCTCCTTTACAATAACAGCACCAGACCAGTGCCACAAGTATTCTTAACTCCAGTCACTTTTGGCTTAAACCTAACTCTTTTGCAACAAGCCACTCCTGGCTTAACAACCTAAGTATTCTTTCAAAAGCCTCTTCAGGAAAATAGTGTTTCCTACATTAACTAAAACTAGCAACAAACCAAACTTCTCAATGGTTTAAAAGGAATTGTAAGGTAACTCATCGAACTTAATGTATGAAGATATACAATTATGAATAACTACACTAAGATATGAAAGACAAGAGACCAAGGTTTGCTAAAGGAAAAACACACAAGGAAAGCCTCTCTTTAAGAACTAAAAAAAGAGATTAAACATAATACAAAGAAGGATTGATTTTTCTTGAGAGTTCTCTCTCTCTCTCTCTCTCTCTCTATATATATATATATATATATATACCTTCACTACTAGAAAAATGACTAATAGCTACAACCATTTAGCGACCGCCACATGCCGTCGCTATTTAGTGACTGTGTTAGCGACCACAAAATGAAAAGCAACCTGGAACGTGAAACATTGTGACCACCTCCGCGACCGCAAACGAACCGTCGCTACAACCGTCACTACCTCCGTCACAATATCATAGGTCGTCGCTGACACGGTCGCTATAGTTAATTCCCTCCACTTTTTTGGTTTCCCTCCAATGTATTTATGGCGCCAACTGATAGTGACGGGAAAAGTAAGGTCGCTATGTCCTCTAATGCGTTAGTGACGTCCTCCATGACGTCGCTATGGCCACAATGTAGCGACGGAGGTGTTGCGACGTCGCTAAAGTGAGTAACCGTCGATATGGCCGTCGCTAAGATTTCCTTTTTTGGATTCCCTCCATGTTGTTCCCTCCATTATAGTGACGGAGCTTATAGCCGTCGCTCGTGTTCTGGAAATTAGTGACGGAGCTACGGCACCGTCGCTATTAGTGAAGAGTTTAGTGACGGTAGGATGACACCGTCGCTATATGGAAGAGGTTAGTGACGGTGGGTCCCTACCGTCACTAATATTCATGAGAGTAGTGACGGGTTGGTTCGCCCGTCGCTATAAATTTCACTTCCCTCCATTTTTTTCTTCTAGTAATTGATGTTAGTGACGGGTTGGTTGACGCCGTCGCTAAGTTTCAGTAAATTAGGGACGGAGTTGTGTTACCGTCGCTAAGTTTTTAATTTTAGGGACGTCGTTAGCGACGGATTTGGAGCCGTCGCTATGGTTTTAATGTTACTAGATAGCATCCCCTTTCCCTGTCATTTGCCCTAACTTTCCCTCTCCTCTCTCAGCAGGCGTCTCCCTCTCCTCCCTCCCTCCCTTCGTCTGAGCTCCTCCACCTTCTTCCCTCTTCCTTTCGAAAGACGTTGTGTGTGCCCTACACTCCACCCTCTTCTCCGCCAGACATACCGAACCCGACTCCCTCTTACCGGTCCACCGGTGCAGCGGTCCCCCTTCACCGGAGTGGCTCACTCCCTCTTGGCTCCCTCACGGCTGACACACAAGAGTGGCTCACTCCCTCATTGCTGACGGTCACACACACTCACGGTCCCCCTTCCATTTACCTCGGTCAGGTTCGAATCCTCGGTCAGTTTCCTTTCTCTGTGATCAATCTCCTTCTCTTTCCCATTGGCTCTGGTACCTTACCGTTTCAATGTTTAGAAATAGTAAATACTAATACTAGAATATGTATTCAACATATGAAATAAAAACAGAAACCTAAAAAAGGCCAAAATTCACACAGATAAATTTCAAGTTTATCTTGGGGACAGTGTTGGTTAGCTTGTTGCATTTGGATTTTACAATTTTGTGTTATCAAAAGTTTATCGTTTTGGGAATATCTTATTTGGAATTCTTACTTTTTATAAAAGCATTATTCTGGAGTATTTGCTACTTGTTTTAATCTGCCTATGTAGTTGTGATTTCTTTGCCAATAGATATTCTGCTCATATCAGCTGTCTGGTGGTGAGTTATCTCAGTGCAACATGATTCCATGAGGTTGCTTGTTCAATTAAATTTTAACAAGGAATGTGATTCTAGTTAGGTGTTAAATATTGTGTTAGGGATCGCCAATACTGAAAATGAAAGTAGTTCTATTTTATTATTGTTGAGTTAATGTGTTGTTCTAGTCAGCAGTGTATAGTTGGAATTAAAACTTGAGATTATAATCACATTTTTGGGTGAGAAATTTTCACTGTTTATTTGCCCCTCCAGTTTAGGTTGAATTTGGTTTATTAAATATTATTTGAGTTAGATTTTGTGTTCTGACATTTACTCAGATTACTAGTGTTAACATTTCGTCCATTTGGTGTAGCATCAGTCGCATCATCCCATTGAACAATGAACATCTTAAATTTCAATTATTCTTGTTCAGGATATTGATAGAAATGTTGTTTAGCGTTTGTGCTCTATTTTTGTTCTTCCCACTACTGTGTCAAGTTGTCAAACTCGTGGGTTGGTCACAAAATTTCTAATGAAGTTTACATCTGTGCAAATACTGTTGAGGGTTGTAACTAGTACTCGTTTCAGTTTCCTGTAAATGTAAACGTGGTTTAGTTTCAGTTGAGCAATTTTGTTACATACATAACCAACATGCTTGTGCTGCAGTGTCCATTCTTTTTTAATTTTCCCTATTCTTTATTTATTGGTTGTATCAGGGGACAATTATAAAATAGTGACAGGCACATATCTCAACTATTCTTTATAATTAGGTGTTCTTCTGTAGTTACTTTCTCAACTCCTTCCCCGCACATATCTCATTTTCTTAGTCAAAGATCATTTGCAATCAAAAAGAAGCCAACAAAATAGAGCTTGTCTTTAAGACAACCTAAATAGCTGTTAACAAATTATATAATGAAAGCCTGTGTGATGATGTGAGTAGAGATATTCCATATTCGTCATGGCAAGAGATTTTCCTCCTTGAATTTTGCTATCTAACTTTGTGATTCTTCTTTTGAACATCTAGTGTAGATTTACTAAGGACTTTTCTCTTTATCTAGAAATCTTACACTGGCTTCATCAAATGATTGCCCATCATTAACCACTTCTCATTCCCATTGTATCATGCTTTTGAACATCAAATGATTTTAGCATGCAACATGCTCTTGCAAGTCTTTGCTAGGTGCCTATTTTTTCTCTCCTGAAGCATTTTGTTGTAGAGTATACGAATAAGTCAATTGGCTTCTTCTGGGATTACCACATCTTCCCTCATCATAGATGCATAATGCGTTTCAACTGGTGCTTCAGCCTGTGCAAATAGCTCAACCACTGCAGGCAGCACACCATAGTTCCTTTTTCAACTCATTTATCAAAGGCTTCCTAGGTTGCTGATCTCGAACGTGATAGACATATACTGGAGGTACCAAATCATTAATAGTACATTCCTGCCATGCATGCTGCCCATCCCTCATCTGGTGTTTGTAAGCTTGACAATTTCGTACTCGGTGACCTTTAGGTCCCACTTGTATCTCTGGACAATAACCACAAGTTTGGACTGCATACTCCTCCATAAGTCTTGAAGCTCCTGTGCACATTTTCTCCCAGGCTTTCATGCCTCGAACAGCAATAGCTGCAGAGAAACATGCACATAGTCAGCATAGTTGACAAAGGATGGAATATGTCAGAGAGAATTAAAAAGTGAAGAAAAAAGCATGTCTTCATAAAACAACTAATGATTGTCATAATTCAAGGATAATATCCAATTATTGTTTATTAAGATGTCTCCTCCAGTTTGCAGAATACATAACACAGGAAATCATTGTGTTAAGATGTCATAATTAAGAGTATTTTATTAAATTGACCAATGTCCTAACTCATTTGAAGTCCTCTAAAAGTTTCCACTTACATTTTATTATTATATATCTCAAATTTGCGGTGCTTCTCTTTCACAAAGCACCTGCTCTTTCTCTTTGCGACTCAACGAGCAACGAGATCCACCTCCGACAACTATGACTCAGAGCCCATTTTCATCAAATTAATTTTATTTTATTTTTTTTACAATTTCAGTTGTGTTGCCTTGCCCTGTGTTAATTTTCAATTTCACTTTTAAGTTTTCACATTGAATGGGATAGACCTTATATAATACTGAGTTATTAGTAATCAATTGCCTAATTGAACGCTTTATTTTTGCCACCTTAGCTACAATTTGCTTTGACTGTCTCTGTTTGTTTAGTTTCCTTGCAATGTACTTAATCTATAATTTGCTTTACGTGTCTCTCTTTGTTTAGTTTCCTTGCTACTTGTAACTGTCTAACCAGTTATTGGTTTGTCATGTAGACTAGCACACGTTACGCGTGGTCTGTGATCGTTTGTCGACAGTTTTATATTCTTCCTCACTTTTTTCCTTGAGGTAATCCCGTAACACTGACTTTGTCATTATGTGTATGCATGTGGATTGATGTTTATTAGTGGAGAGCAGGGCTCATTAGGCATTGGTTTTGTGTGCTGATAACATGATTTGAAGATGCATGTGTAATGTTGTTTGTTAGTGGAGAGCACAGCTCATTAGGCATTGGTTTTGTGTGCTGATAATATGATTCTTTATGCATGTGTAATGTTTGTTAGTGGAGAGCAGAGATCATTAGGCATTGGTTTTATGTACTGATAACATGATTTGGTGTTCATAACTCTGAATATCATATACAATGCGTATGATATGTTTATTTATCTATACTGGGAAGTTTTCTATATGTAACAGGCCGTTTGTAAATTTGGGAAATGTCTAGTTTACAGGGGAGACTCTGCCAAAATTTCGGCAGAGTCCCTTTCTTAGGGAACTTAAAAAATGAAACTCAACTTTAATAATGTAGGGTTTAGTCGTGTGTGTACCCATTAGATTCCCGTTCAAGTTTCAAAATAACCGGTTGATGTACCTTGTTGTGCTGGAGCTTGAATTGTCCCGGTTGGACAGTTTGGTATGAATTTGTAACCTGTAGGGCGTAACCCATCAATGTTGTATGTGGTCTATCTTGAGAAGTTGAATGAATGTTCATTTGAAGTCCTCGGTTATGGTGTTTCGTATTGTCCCCAGGGTGCATGTCTGCGTGTGGTGTTTCATACCCTACGTATCTCTGTGTACTCGGGGACCAATGCGAAATGCTGCCGAAATTTCAAATGAACATTCATTCAACTCAAGATAGACCACATACAATTATGGGATGGGTTACGGATAGTTGCATATTCATCCCGAATGGGATAGGGCCCCACCAATTTGCAACATCAAAGAGATAGAGTGATTCACAACCGATAGTTAAATAAAAATTTAAACCCCATGTATGCTAACAGAAATCGTGCTTGTTAATTGTAAATGGAGGTACCGGCAAATCGGCGATGGATGTACAACCGACTAGATCGCAATCGGCGAGTGACTGAGGAGTTTATGATGGGGCTATTGGAGTTCATTCTGTTCGCTACGGCAAACACGCCTGGATTTAAAGTGACTCAGAAGATCCGTTGTCCGTGCTCAAGGTGCAAATGCATGAGTTTTGAATACGCGGATGATGTCATGTGCCACCTAACTGAGAAAGGGTTCATGGAAACATACCACTGCTGGTACAACCATGGTGAGCAGTTACCGCGTAGACCATCAGACGTAACCGTGCAACAGTCTTACTACGAGGTTGGAGGAAACAGGGATACGTACAACAACATAGAACAAATGGTGATGGATCATGTTGGACCCTCCACCGGGCGTATGCTGGAACATAATGACCAAGCAGGTCATGGGGACTCTGACAATGTAGAGGAGGATCCTAATCCGGAGGTGAAGAGATTTTATGATTTGTTGGCGGCGGCTCAGACTCCATTGTGGGACGGGTGCAACAGTCACACTGAGTTATCCGCCTCCCTAGCTGCTTTAAGCCTAAAGGCAGATTATAATCTTTCTGGAGGTTGTTTTGATAGGATGGTCAATCTGATGGGTTCCACCATGCCTAGTAATCACAGAATGCCAGCAAACCTGTACCGTGCTAAGAAACAAGTGGCAAACTTGGGGTTGGGTTGTGTGAAGATAGAGTGTTGTGTTGGTGGATGTATGCTGTTCAGAAATGAGTTTGCAGACAAGAGTGTCACAAAATGTCTGCATTGTAATGAGGAACGCTACAAGACCGTTAAAAGAGAGGGAAGGTAACCCGGACGGCCAGGAAGAAAATGTGGTACTTCCCTATAACACCGCGTCTTCAACGCCTGTATGCCTCATTGTCCACGGCAAAACACATGCGTTGGCATGCTCTGAACCGAACACAAGAGGGGTTTCTTTGCCATCCTTCCGACGGGAAAGCATGGAAGTGTTTGGATGAGCTATATCCGGACTTTTCAGGCGAGCCGCGCAATGTAAGACTTGGCTTATGTACTGATGGGTTTAACCCGTTCGGTCAATACGGAAGAGCTTACTCTTGTTGGCCAGTCATCCTGACCCCATACAATCTGCCTCCTGATATGTGTATGAAGAGGGAGGTCATGTTTCTATCTATACTGGTTCCAGGACCCAAAAATCCAAAGGCGAACATAGACGTGTTTTTGCAACCGTTGGTTGAAGAGTTATCACACTTATGGGATGTCGGGGTAATGACATACGATGCATCTTTGAAGAACAACTTTATGATGCGTGCTGTTTTGATGTGGACTATTAACGACTTCCCGGCCTATGGTATGCTTTCTGGATGGTCCACGTCTGGGAAGCTTGCTTGCCCTGTATGCATGGAATATACCGGGGGGGAATCACTCCCTGTTAGTGGCAAGACAAGTTTCTTTGACTGTCATAGAAAGTTTCTACCGTTGGATCACCCGTTTAGGAGGAACAAAACCGCTTTTAAGAAGAACAAGGTTGTTAATGAACCTCCACCCCGTAGGTTATCTGGTGCACGGGTTTGGCAGAGGGTCGAAGAGTATCCTTACATCTGGGACAAGAGTGTTAAGGAGTTTGCGGGTTACGGTAAGGAACACCACTGGGTGAAGCAGAGTGTCTTGTGGGATTTGCCATATTGGAAAGACTTGTTGTTAAGACACAACATTGATGTCATGCACACTGAACGTAATGTTTTCATGAATATTTTTGACACTGTTATGGACATCAAAGGGAGAACAAAGGACAACGAGAAGAGTCGTCTAGACCTTCCGATTTGGTGTTCCATGAAGGAGTTGGAGTTGAGGGATGCGGGACGTGGAAGAATGTTTAAACCCCATGCAAAATATGTTTTAACTAGACCACAACAGATTGCTGTGTGTATTTGGATGAATGGGTTGACCCTGCCTGACGGATTCGCTTCTAACTTGAGTAGATGTGTCGACGTGAAGGAGGGCAGGGTGTTTGGCATGAAAAGTCATGATTGCCATGTGTTTATGCAACAACTACTCCCGTACGCATTTCATGCCTTACCGAAGCCTATTTGGAAACCGTTAGTGGAGTTGAGTCACTTCTTTAAGGAGTTGACGGCTACTTCGTTGACTGTGGAGAAACTTGTGAAGATGGAAGAAACTATCCCGATATTGATTTGTAAGTTGGAGCAGATTTTCCCACCAAGTTTTTTTGACTCCATGGAGCATTTGCCTATCCATCTACCGTACGAGGCCTTGGTTGGTGGCCCAGTGCAGTATCGTTGGATGTATCCATTCGAAAGGTGAATGCTTGGTGAACTCTTTAATTTCCTTGCAAATCGTGCTTATAATAGTATTTTCTAACTTAACACTATCTTGTTAATGATGTTGAAGATTCTTACGCTCTTTAAAAGATAAAGTGTCGAACAAAGCCTGCGTTGAAGCATCAATTTGTGAGGCATACTTAGTCGAAGAAATGACAACCTTTGCTTCTTTCTATTTTCCGACGGAGATAGAAACTAGAATGAGTAGAATTCCCCGCAATCTTGGGGTAGCCAGCTGCACAGGGTTTGATGAACAAACATCGATTTTCAACTATCCTGGTCACCCGGGGGGCAGGCTCACAAAATGTTACATTGATGAGAAAGATCGAAAGGCGACTCACTTGTACATTTTTCTCAATTGCCCAGAAGTGGAACCCTTTATTGAGTAAGTCATAGAAGTTATATTATACATTCTTAACGTAGCTTTTATAGTATCTAAATTTGTTTCCTTTGAATAACTTATACACAGATATGCTAAAACTTGAGCAAAATGATTTAACTGATGACCAAATTCATAGTGAGGTGTCATCCAAGTTCGTTGGTTGGTTCGCGCAACACGTAAGACCCGTGTTTTTAAGCCTATTTGCTTCTAACTCCCGTTATCTAACGATGACCTACTTTTTATGTTGTACATAGATACAAGACCCTAACAACCATATTGAAGATTCTTTACTCTAAGCCCTTTCTTGGGGGCCGGTGAAAACTGTTAAAAAATGGCCTATTTACTACGTAAATGGCTACAAGTTTAATATTCTTCAATGGAGTGAAGGGATGCGTACCCATAACTATGGGGTTTGTGTTAAAGGCACCGCCGGACAGTTGGAAGAAGACTTTTATGGAGTGCTGACGGAGATTGTTGAAGTTTCGTTCTCTGGACGACTAAGAAGAGATATTGTTCTATTCAAATGTGATTGGTTCGACAACACAATCGGTGTTGGAACAAAGGTTGACAACAACTACGGCTTAGTTGAGGTCAAGAAGAATGGTAGATATAAAGGGTTTGATCCCTTCATTTTTGCCCAACAAGCTGAGCAGGTTTATTACACCGACTTCCCGGGAGGACATCGGGACTGGTATGCAGTAATCAAGGCCAAGGCCCGAAGTCAGATCACTGACAATGTCTCCGAGGAGGTCGATGACGCTTATCAGCTTGCACCACACGAGCTCAACGATGCCGATTTGTTGTTCAACATTGATCCAGTCATAATGGATGAGACACTCGCCACTACGGGGGGTGAACACATTGACAAAGACCTTGTCTCTTGATCAAAACGGTCTAGGGCTGATTTGGATACTAATGAACTTGTTCAAACAGATAACTACAGTGACACTGAAACTGAGGGGGAATTTGAAACTGAAACAGACACAGAGTATGTAGTCGTTAAACAAAATGTTACATAGGTTTATATATATCCTGAGACTAACCTTTCTTTTCATGATTTTATCCACAGATGACGGGACGTCGACTGCCCTTCAGTAGGGGTGGTGGGTCCAGGACCCCGACATCCCGGCAGGGGACTCCCACCCCAGGACAGCAGACGACTCCATCACCACTACAGCAGAGCACTCCATCACCACCACCACTACCACCAGAGCAGACCACTCCACCACCACCACCACCACTACAGACCACCCCATCACCCCGAATGACCACCCCAGAGCAGAGTCCTGGAGCTGGTGGCTTGGAGGACCATGGCCATCAGGCGACCCCACCTCCGGCATCCCCTCTGCCCATGTTGGTACCCGTGCCGGCCGGAGACGAGTAAGTGACTAAACCTCAAATACTTTTATGTTATTTGTATGATACTTTACATTAAACTTTAGTGGAAAGACTTGTTGGTTTATTGGATGTTACTTTAATTAGTACTTGTATAGATTGAATTGTACTGGGCACTCTTCTGTTTGTAATAGGGTAACTATTTAAACTTGGAAATGTTACATTTACAGGGGAGACTCTGCCGAAATTTTGGGGGTCTCCCTAGATTGTGTGTTGTTTTACTCCTAACATAATCGTTGTCATTACAGCTTTGTTGATAGTAGTCGCACTACCAAAGCGATTACTAAGGTTTTGAAAGCCCAGTGGGATGGTCCATATATATCTTGGACAGATGCTGTGAAGGTTGTGCAAGATAGGTGGTTTGACACCTTCTCGGTAAGTTCCTAGCTCATTTGTTGTGACTTGATTTGTAAAATAGACCTGTTATTAATTTTGATTTCTCATTTCATTTTACAGCGTAATTACCAGTGGACGGAGGGTATGATTGATGAGATTAGGAAGGTCTTTGCCACAAAGACCTCCAAAATCATCAAGAGTACCCTTTGGAAGGTGAGGGACAAGGGTGAGCGCCCTCGTTGGATCCCGGAGGACCATTGGGACGGGATGGTCCAGAAGTGGGGCGGGGTCCCGTTCCAGCAGGCGAGTGCTCGGAACAGGGCCAACAGAGCCGCCGATGGTGCAGCCTCGGTTTACACTGGGGGTAGCATCTCAACCCTCGAGCACAAGAAAAGATTTGTAAGTATATTTATGTTAGACATTTCTATTATGATTCGTCTGACATGTTTACAAATAATAATCTCAATGTTTTTTGTCCACCACAGGAGCTGAGGGAGCACCAGGAGCCTTCTTTGTTTGAGGTCATGCAAATGACCAAGAAGAACAAAGCCGGTGCATGGGTAAACCAGAAGACTACGGATCTAGCGGTATTTACTTTTAACTAACACATGCTTATAATTTACAAATCAGCTTACTAATCCTATCGTTGTTTTTGAATTTACAGGAGGCGTATCAGGCCAGGAGGGCCGAGAAGGAGGCGGACCTGGTGGCTTCCACTCCTGAAGGGGAGGTTCCTCCCACCCTATCTTGTTCTGACGATAACGCCATCTATATGGAGGCTGTTGGCGGTGTGAACAAGAAAGGGGGGTATTTGGATTGGGTGGCGTCGGCACGCAGCTGGCGAAAAAGGGGAAGACCCCTTCCTCTTCGTCTTCCTCTGGTCTTCCGACTGAGGTCGTTCAGGTAATTCAAAACCTGAACGATGAGCTACAGGAGGAGCGACGTCAGAGGCAGTTGTTGTTGGAGCGGGCCGAGGCGGACTGACAGAAAGCCGAAGCGGACCGACAGCGGGCCGAGGAGCAGCACGCCGAGACTCGTCGGCAACTTGCTCAGCAGCAGGAGCTACTGATGCAGTTGATGGCGAGGCTACCTCCCCCCACTTCCCAAGCGCCCCCACCACCACCCCAGGATCCCCCACCACCATGATTGTATTTTTATTATTTATACACATTGTATATTTGATTTTTAGTTATATTATATTTCATTCAGTATTTATTTTGTCATTCTTTATTTATTATGTCAATATTTATTGGTAATTACATTCAAATCAAAAAGCCTTATTGTACCTATCATTAATAATTCAACCTATTTGATAAATTAATTTAATCTATTATTTTGTTTTTAATAATAATTTAATATTTTAAAAAAATTATTTAAATTTAATTATAAAATTTTATCAGCCAATACAAAATATAAAATATTTAACAAAACCTATATAAATATTAAAACTAATTTTTTTAAAAAAAAGTTTCCAATTAGCGACGGAAAAAGATGGTCGCTGTATTGTTAAAAACAACGACGGATTAGAGTGGTCGCTGTATTGTTTACAACAGCGACGGAATATCGTGGTCGTTGAATTGTTAAAAACAGCGACAGACCTAAGTGGTCGCTGTATTGTCAGAAACAGCGACGGAACATCGTGGTCGCTGTTGTTAAAAACAGCGACGGACCTAAGTGGTCGCTACATGAGTACCATAGCGACGGCGTATGGTGGTCGCTGGTGGCTGCTAGTAGCGACGGGGTCTTGAGGTCGCTGTATGGCACACTTAGCGACGGCTGGTGTTATTGGGGCAGAGACAATTTTAGCGACGGCCTTACGCCGTCAATACGGTAGCGACGGCATGTGTGTGGTCGCTGATGTGTTTTTGACGAGGGTTTTAGCGACGTCCTCTGTCCCGTCAGAGATGCCGTCGCTAATGGTTTTAGCGACGGTCGTGGCATGGATTAGCGACCAATTCCTTCCGTCGCTAACAGGTGTTTTTTTAGTGGTGCTTTAAGTCAATCTTCTTCGGTTTGCTGGAATATGACTGTTGCTGGTTCTTAAAAGGAGAAATAGACGTTGGATATCCTGTGAAGGTGTTAGCTTTAAGTTTCAAGCACCAGACCTTTCATAATAAGGAAGGATGTCAAAGAGTCTAGTAGCAGGTCACTCCTTTTCTTGCATGAAATAGGTACTCTATGTATTTTTAACAAATAAAGTTATTTGATTGCTTATTTTATCAAACATAAGAGCAGAAGTCATTGTTGTAATCCTTCTGATTTTTAGCTGACAAATAATGCTGACTTGGTTTAGCTTTTTCTGTTCCTGCATAATGTTTGGTATGCTGACTTTAGCTTCTTAGCTTGTTTGTTTCTTGTTTCTTTTGATAGTAAGCACGCATATTTGATAAGAGCATAGAACCTAAGGCATCACTTAAATAGAATTAAGAACGTTGCTCTTAAGTTTCAGAATAACGTTTTCCTTTTGATGCCTAGAGGTCTGGTGACTGATTGTGTGGCAAAAGCACTTTCCTATTAGACCTTTGGTTACACTCCAAAGAGTTAATATTCAGATTTGATTTGATGGACTCCCCCTTAGTTTTTACAACCTGTGCATTGTAAGTTCTGAAACACTCAAATGTACATATTAGATTACACAATTGTAGACTTTATTTACTTCCAATCTCTTGATGTATATTATTAACAAATCCAGGGTTTGGTGATAGCAACGTAATCTGGGGTCTGGTCCATTAAAATTCTTATAGTTTCTTTTCTTACCAGACATTTCTTTAACAGAGTATATTACCCTATTATAAGCAAAATCAACATATGGTAGACACTTATCCCATGATTTCACACTCTTTTTCACAATGACCTAGAAAAGAGTAGAAAGGATCCTATTCACAACATGAGTTTATACATCCATTTATAGATAACATATAGTAAAGAAGAGAAGTTTGGTTACTATCCTTGCCAAGTAACTTGGTGTCTCTATCACTAACAGTAGTTTTAGGGATCCCATGAAGCTTTACTATCTCTTTAAAGAAATGTTTAACAATATCATTTGCATCATCTACCTTGTGACAAAGGATCAAATGAGCCATCTTACTAAATCCATCGACCATAACAAAGATTGAATCCATATCCCTTTGGATCCAAGGCAAACTTAAGGGGTGGTGGGTGTAGGTAAGGAAGTGTAAAGGCCATGTGGTAACACCTTAGACTTAACCTTTTTGCATGCAAGACATCTACAACAATGCCTTTGTATATCTCTCTTCATATGCGGCCAAAATATATACTCACTAAGGGTGGGCAAAGTCTTATCCCTCACAAAGTACCTCATGTGTCCTCCCTTGTGAGTCTCTCTCAAAAGTAAATCCCTATGGATCCTCTAGGTATTCATAAGTTATTCTCCTTAAACAAGAAACCATCAAGCCTATGGGCCCCATAAATAGGAGTAAGACCAAAAAAGTAAAAGATAGTGAAGAAGTCCACATCGTCATGGTACAATTCCTTTATTCCTTCAAGACCATGCACCATAGCTCCAAGAGAAGCTATGAGAGAGTGCTTCTTAGATAAGGCATCGACCATAATGTTAGCCTTCCCGTTCTTGTGCTTTATGGAATAAGAGAATTGTTTCAAGTATTCAACCCACTTTGCAAGCCTTTTGTTCAATTTATGTTGCCTTTTGATGTACTTAAGCGACTCATGGTCACTATGTATGACCAACTCTTTGAGGATTTAGTAATGCTCCCATGTTTATAGGACTCTAATTAAGGCATAAAATTCTTTGTCATAGATAGGATAGTTCAGGTATGCCTATTAAGCTTTTAACTATAGAAAACAATAAGGTTTCCCTCTTGAAGCAAAACTACACCTATTCCCACATTAGAGGCATCACATTTTAGCTCAAAGGTTTTTAAAAAGTTTGGAAGAGCTAGTATAGGAGCATGTGTGAGTCTATGTTTCAACTCTTGGAAGGCTTACTCTTACTTTAGGCCATAAATAAAAGGTACATTTTTATTCACCAACTTATTGAAAGGTGAGGCCAAGGTAGAGAAGTCCTCCACAAACTTAGGGAAAAGCTAGCAAGCCCATGAAAACATCTATCTTCTTTAATGTTCTTAGGGGTAGGCCAAGTATTAATGGCTTTCACATTTTCATTATGAACTTAAACCCCCTTGAAAATAACCACGAAACCAAGGAAGACAATGTTATCCATGCCAAAGAAACATTTTTCAACATTAGCTCACAACTTATGTTTTCTTAATTAAGACAAGCATAACGTGTCTTAGATGGTTAATATGAGAGTCCTTAGACTTTGAGTAGACCAATGTGTCATCAAAGTAAACCACCACAAAGTAGCCAATGAATTTCTTCAAAACAAGGTTTATAAGTCTCATGAAAATACTTGGGCTAGTAGTTAAGCCAAAGGACATCACCAACCACTCATACAATCCAAGCTTGATTTTAAAAGAAGCCTTTCACTCATCATTTTGTTTGATTCTTATTTAGTGATAATCACTCTTAAGATCAATCTTAGAAAATATGGTGGAGCCACTAAGCTCATCTAACATATCATTAAGTCTAGGTATAAGATACCTATACTAGATGGTGATGTTATTGATGACTCTATAATTTGTACACATCCTCCATGAACCATCTTTTTTAGGAACTAAAAGGATTAGAACCGCATAAGGACCAAGGCTCTCTTTTACCCATCCTTTGACCAAAATATCTTTTATTTATTTTTCTATTTCAAGACTTTCTTGAGGGTTTCACCTTTGGTAGACTAGCACTAGTTATAAAATTTACTTGGTGCTCAATCCCCCTTTAAGGTGGTAACCCTTGGGGAATGTCTTGAGGAAAGATATCCCTAAACTCCTTTAAAAGGCTTGACACTCTTTAGGGCATACTAAGCACATAGAAGTGCTTGAAGTGTAGTTACAATAAAGCATATACAAAGGTTGGTGAAGGAGCAAGGCTCTCTTCACCTCATACTTAGAGGGAAATAAGGAGTTATGCTTCTTGGAGTCGTCAAGGGTGACAACTTCTTTCCCTCTATCTTTTTTATGTTTGTTTGGTTTGTCTTGGAAGGTGGGAGATCCAACCATATTATCCTTTTCATAACCAAAAAAACCTGTTAG
Source organism: Clitoria ternatea (assembly GCA_037962975.1). Taxonomy (NCBI): domain Eukaryota; kingdom Viridiplantae; phylum Streptophyta; class Magnoliopsida; order Fabales; family Fabaceae; genus Clitoria; species Clitoria ternatea. Next base: position 15,007,009 of record CM075674.1, on the reverse strand, counting down.
TGACCACCCGAACTCGTCGCTAAATCGTGATTTTCCCATCGCTAACACTATTAGTGACAGAACTTATGACAGACAAGACACCGTCGCTGTAACATCCCATTTTCTACTCAAATAGAAAATAAATATTAATATTTCTTTAATGAGAAATACTTACTATTAGTTAGTTTATTATTATTATTATTATTATTTATGAAATTTTGGTATTTATATTTAATTATTTTGTTTTAAAAAATAAAATAATAATAATAATAATAAAATAAAAAATATATATGTCTTTTGAATGAGAATTTTAAAATGACCTAATTAGTAGTCACTAATTAATGAAATTATATTAACAATTTTGAATATCTTTATTATTCACAACTTTTATTTTATGTTTTTATATTTATGTTTTTACATATTTATGATTTAACTCTTATTAGAATTTTAAAATAACATTTTGAAGGAATTAGACTATGGTTCTTTAAAACTTTTTGATCTACATAATATTTATGATTTTCTGGAATTTTTTATAAAATAATATATTTTAAAGAAAATAATATATTTTAAATAATAAAATAATATATTTTAACTATTTTAATAAATAATATATTTTAAATAATATGATTTTAAAATAATATGATTTTTGAAATTTTTGAAATATTTTAATAAAATATTATATTTTAAATAATTTTAAATTCATATAAAGTTACTTAAAATTAAAAATATTTACAAGAATGTGAAGTTAACATATAAGAAAATTTTTTAAAATCCATTTCAAGTAGACTTATCTAAAAATGATCAGTTTGAGAAAAATCTTGATTTTTACCAATCGTAAAAAAATAGAAAACGTACCAATAAATTTTTATTAACAAAAAATTTTAGATTTTTAAAATTTAAACTTTATATTACTTATTATAAAATTAGTAAAAACTGATATAATATCGCTAAATTTTGAAAAGAATTGATTTTGAATATTTAAAATATACCGAGTGGATGGTTACTATTTGGCTTAATAATTCAGCCGACATTCACTATGCAAAACACAGTGCATGAACAAAATTTTCAAACTTGTACAGTAACTAGAAACGAAAATTTCAAAAATTATACAGTACTTTTATAATAAAATATTTAAATACATAGTGAATTTTTCTGCTATAAATACCGAAGGATTTTTGAAAGAAAAATCACAATTCAATTTAAATTTTCTTAATATAGTAGTGTTAGAGAGATAATAATGGGAGTAAGAGAGAGAAATAAAAGTTTTGAAAGGAGGTTCTACCAAAATCATAAAGTAAGAATCACTCTCTTTTATACTTTTTAGGTTTATTTTCATATCATTTTAAAAATCTTTTATATACTGGATATAATATTATTTTAACTTACTATTCTAAATAGTAAATTACTATGCTAATAGTAAATTACTATTAAGAATAGTGAATTACTATTCAAATAATAAATTACTATTATGAATAGTAAATTATTATTCAAATAGTGAATTACTATTTACTGTTACTATTCATATTTTACTATTTATAGTTACTATTCATGTTTTACTATTTACTATTATTATTCACGTTTTACTATTTACTATTACTATTCATGTTTTACTATTCACTATTCACTATACACTATTCACTATTTAAAATTTACCATTTTTGTTTTACGTAGTAATCTTAATTTTCATCTTATGCCTATATTGAAATAAATTGGTATTAATATTTCTAAAAATCGGAGGCGCAAAGCGAACTCTTTTTTGGTAACAATTCAAGGTAAGGGGAAGTGGGATAGGAATATAATATGAAAAGACATAAGAATAATGGGAAGAGTCCCCTATTCCTTTTAATATTGAGAATAATATTATTATTTTAAAATAATAATTATTTAACTTAAAATTTATAATAAAATTTAAAATAAGTATCTTGTGTAACTTGATCTGAAATACTTATGCAAAGACCTGGATAACCTATGCAAGGACTTGAACTATTATGACCTATATGGACGCAAGGACTTGGACTATTATGACCTATATGGACTAAACTAAACCTATGCAAGGATTGGATTATGTGGACTCACATAGAACTATGCGAGGAATGGACTATAAGGATTTAAAAATTAAGTTTATTAATTTATATAACTATTAAACTTTGAATTATGATTTTATGAAAAATATTTAATTTATTTGATTTGATTATGATTGATAATATCTATTTATGATTGATGATATTTAATTGTGATAAAAAAATATTTAATTGTGAGTGATAATGTTTAATTGTGATTGACAATATTTGGTTGTGATTGATGCGTGATTAATGAGTGGTTGATGATATTGAAATGTGGAGTTGGAACAAATAGCTAGCATGACGAAAAGCTAAAAACCCAGTATGAATATTCTTACCTTACACTTTAAGTTTTTATTCTAAGAAAAAAGTATTTTATAATTACTTTAGTCTTTTATTTCTTTAAAAATAAAATAAAATTATTTTCATCAACCTTACTTTTAATAAAAATCTAATATTCATTTTAGAAAGAAACTATTTTATGAAAATTAATTTATAAAAAGGTTGATTTTAAGAATTAAATTCTTTTAGTAAATTAGAATTTTAAAGTAAATTATTTTGATTTTTCCCAAGGTAATAACTAAAGGATATTTTGATATAATTAAATTTCTCAGCTTGATTTTGTTAGGATTCAATTTGAGAAAGATTATGTAAATATGTTAAGTCTTCTAGGAGAAAATTTTGAGATATTTGGAAACTCAATTTTTGGTGATATTTGAATTCAAAAGCTGTACTAAAATTATTTTTGTATAACAGAAATTCAGAGGAGAGATCATGGAAATGTACAGTTTATTAGAATGATATTATAAACCTTTATGGTATTTATTAATTGAGTTTTTAAAAGTCTTAACCAACTTAATACGCGAGTAGTTCATGCATCATGAATCATTAAAGAGATATAAGATGTGATATTACCTCGGGACGGATTATAGAAACCGATGATATATTAGAGAAGGCTTAATTGCGAGCCTTGGGATGAAAGAGTGTGAAAGGGTGCTTCAGGAGACCTGGGATTGTAACACCCCTATTTTTATTTTTATATTAAAATTTTAAAGGAATTAGATTGTGGTTCTTTAGAACTTTTTAATCTACATATTATTTATGATTTTCTAGAATTTTTTGAAATTTTGGAAATATTTTAATTAAATAATATATTCTAAATAATTTTAAATTCATATAAAGTGACTTAAAATTTAAAATATTTATAAGAAAGTGAAGTTAAATTATAAGAAAATTTTCTAAAATCTATTTCAAGCATACTTATCTAAAAATGATCTGTTTGAGAAAAATCTTGATTTTTACCAATTGGAAAAAAAATCAAAAACGTACCAATAAATTTTTATTAACAGAAAATTTTAGATTTTTAAAATTTAAACTTTATATTACTTATTATAAAATTAGTAAGGATTGATATAATATCGCTAAATTTCAAAAAGGACTAATTTTGAATATTTAAAATATACCGAGTCAAAGGTTACTATTTGATTTAATAATTCAGCCAACATTTACTATGCAAAACACTGTACATGAACGAATATTTCAAAGGTTACACAGTAATCAGAAATGAAATTTTTAAAATTGCACAGTACTTTTATAATAAAATATTCAAACACACAGTAAATTGCTTTGCTATAAATAGGGAAGCGAGCAACGAAGTTTTTCATCAAAAAATTGAAAGTTTAGTAGTGTTGGAAGGATAATATTAAGTGAAGAGAGGAAGATAGTTTCCAAAGAAAAGAGGTTCTGTAAAAATTCTAAGGTAATAATAAATTTCTTTTATAATCTTTTTATGATTATGAAGGTTATTTTTATATCACTTAAAAATCTATTATTATACTGAATATAATATTATTTTAAATTACTATTCTGAATAGTAAAATACTATTTCAATAGTAAATTACAATTCAAATAGTAAATTACTATTTATTGTTACTATTTACCTTTACTATTCATATTTTACTATTTACCGTTACTATTTATGTTTTACTATTTACTGTTACTATTCATGATTTACTATTTACTGTTACTATTTATGATTAACTATTTACTGCTACTATTTATGATTTACTATTCACTATTCACTATTCAAAATTTACCATTTTTGTTTTAAGTAGAAATCTTAATTTTTATCTTATAACTATATTAAAGTGAAATTAATATATTTTAGAACTCAGAGACGATGCGCGCACGAACTTTCTTTAACGAACCAAGATACAAGAGGTAAGGGGGAGTGAGATAAAAATATAATATGAAAAGACATAAAAATAATGGGAGGAGTCCCCTACTCCTTTTAAATTTAATAATATTATTATTTTAAAATATTAACTTCTTAACTTAAAATTTATAATAAATTTTATGTAGCTAATTCTGACATACCTATGCAAGGACCTGGACTTTCATAACCTATACGACCTGGACTGAACCTATGCAAGGACTTGGACTAGTTTGACTTATATGGATTGAACTATACCTATGCAAGGACTGGATTATATGGACTTACATAGACCTATACAAGGAATGGACTATAAGGATGCAAAATCAATTTTGATAATTTAAATAACCATTAAAATTTCAATTATATTTAATTGATTTGATTATAATTATTAGTATTTGATTATTATTAATGATATTTAATTTGATCGATATTATTTGATTGTGATTGACATTTTTTGTTGTGATTGATGATATTGTGATTGATAATTGATGATCTTGTGATATAAAATTGAGCATATAGCAAGCATGGCGAAAAGCTAAAACTCAGTAAGAATTTTCTTACCTTACTCTTTAAATTTTTATTATTTTATTCTTTCTTAGAGATTATTTTTATTAACTTTCCTTTTCATATTTAGAATAAAAAATTTAATATTTATTTAAAAAGAAGTCATTTTATAAAAATTAATTTATAAAAAGGTTGAGATAATTAAATCTTGAATTAAAGAAAATTTTATAATTTTAAGTATTTTAGTTAATGATTTAAATATTATTCTCTTTTAATTAAATAAAATTTTCAAAAGAAAATTATTTTATTTTTCCAACTTAATAACTAAATATGTTTGGAAATAATTAAGATTTTTTTAAATTCGATCTTGTTAAGATTCAATTTGAGAAAGATTATGTAAAGTTTTATATGAGAAAGATTTTATATATTTAAGGCTTAGAAACTCAATTTCAGTGAGATTCGAAAACTGTACCAAATTTATTTTTGTGGGACGGAAATTCAGAGAATTGAGAAAATGTACAGTTTATTGAAATGATGTTGTAAACCTTTAAGGTATTTAATAATTGAGTTTCTAAAAACCTTAACCAACTAAATACGCGAGTAGTTCATGCATCATAAATCATTAAAGTGAAACAAAATGATATTGTCTGGGGACGGATTATAGAAACCGAGGATACATTAGAGGAGGCTTAATTACGAGCCTTGGGATGAGAGGGTGTGAAAGGGTGCTTCAGGGGACCTGGGGTAGCTCCCTAGTGTCGGGTACTTTCACAATATAAACTTTATCAATCTGACTAGTCTCTAAGTGTTTCCATGCCTGTTGAGCTGTTCATATTATTATTATCCGAACTTATGAAACAGTGTAAACTCCTGGTTGGCCCAGTGTAAATTAAAATTTAAGGGCCCATATATATAGGTAAGTTATGATGAAGATATTGCATAACATTCATGCATTCATAATTGATTGTGTATGTGATTGTGATTGTGATTGATATTATTTTATATTAGTTTATGAAAACCCTTTTATTGTTTATGCCCCACTTGGGAATATTGTATTTTGTTTCTTACTTCTTTCTCCATGTTTTTGTTTCATATGTTTTAAATTGATGGTTTAGAGGGAAGGATCGAAGAATCTCGACAGTAATTATAGCACGTTCTAGAAAGGGAGCTCAGTATGAATACCGTGGTCCAATGAATAGATAAAGTTATTAAGTAACTGCTTCTGGGCCATAGAGTTTCCTCTCTTTCTTATGATGTTTAATATTTATTTTCTTCAGATGAATATAAAATTACTTTATAAAGTTTTAATAATATTTATGAGGTATTTCAGAAATGATGTATGTAATTTATTCCGATAGTTTCTTATTAACAATCATATCTTTAGTAAAAAAAATTTATGAACTTTTCTAGTATTTATTAAAGTGTAACTTAGGGTGTTACAAAGTGGTATCAGAGCAGTTAATCCAATAGGCCTGGGGAAAAGGTCTATCTTGCTTTGTCTGTAAACTCTGTATAGGTGATAGAGAATATAATATCTAACTTGGTAGTAACTGTGATTGATGTGACAAGTCTCAGTTACTGTGAAACAGGAAACTAATGGCCGGAAACGATCTTGCTGGAGTTGTACAACACTTAATCAATGCAATGGGAGCACGTAAAGGTCAAGGTAATGATGCCTTGAGAAGGTTGGACCTTTTCGAAAAGCGTAATCCACCTCATTTCAAGGGAGGATATAACCCTGATGGAGCACAAATCTGGATTCAAGAGATAAAGAAGATCTTTCGAGCATTGCAATGTAATGAAGCTGATATGGTAGTCTTCGCTACTTATGCCTAATCTGAGGATGCCGAACATTGGTGGGATAGCATGCGTAGACAATTCGAAGTCAACAATGTGGAGATCACCTGGGATCATTTCAAGGATATGTTTCTGGAGATATCTTTCCAGCTGATGTTAAAGAGAAAAGACAATTCGAATTCCTGTCGCTGACCCAAGGAAATATCACCATTGGAGAGTACGCATCTAGGTTTGAAGAGTTATCTCGTTTTCATTCTTATTATAATGATGCTACTAACAAAGGTGATCAGTGTACAAAGTTTGTAAATGGATTGCGGCCAGAAATTAAAGAAGCTATACGAATGTAGGAAATCCATGAATTTTCTGTATTGGTAAATCACTGTAGGATCTTTGAAGAGGATCATAAGGATAGAATGACCAAAAGTCGTGAGCCCATTCATAAGGCGGGAGAAATGAGAAGTGGAGGACCTCACCATCACCAAAGAAGAGACTTCCGGAGAAATAAGCCTTACCAAGCGCCATTTCACCGGTTTGGAGTAGCATTTGTTCCTAACAGACCCCAAGCTTCAACTAGAAGCTATTACCCGACATCTGCACCAAATTTTAAATGTTTTATCTATGGAGGACCCTATTTGAAAAAGGGATTATCCTAAAAACACTTATATTTGCTTTAAGTGTAACAAACCAGGTCATCACATCAAGGATTGGCCAAAGATGAAGAAGGAAAACCCTGAAGGTGCGAGTATAAGCATAAATACTCAGGGAGGCGCACACAGTGCAATCGAAAGGCCGAAGGCAAAAGGAAAGGTTTTTGTAATCACTGGAGAAGAAGCATCTCATTCTGATTCCATGGTGGAAGGTAAGTGTATCATTAATAAGATTCCTTTAACTGTTATATATGACTCAGGTGCATCACATTCCTTTATTGCTAATGACTGTGTAGAAAAACTAAAATTACCCGTGATAGAATTGCCATTTGACTTATATGTACATACTCTTGGAAATAATCCCATTGTCACTTCTAAAACCTGTTGGGAATGCCCTATTGTCATAAATGATAGAGACTTTAAGGCTAATCTTTTCTGTTTACCCCTTTCTGGCTTAGAAGTTATTATTGGACTAGATTGGTTGTCTGACAATCATGTTCTAATAAATTGTCATAATAAAACCATAATGTTTAAAGAACCAGTGAATTTGAATCCTGAGGATTCGAGATTTCTAACCGCCAACCAAGTGAGTGCCTCTTTAAAATTAGGGGCTCAAGGATTCATGCTATTTCTTTCAACGAAAAGAGAGCAAGAATTAAAAATTAAAAATCTATCGGTTGTGTGTCAATTTCCTGATGTTTTTCCTAAAGATATCCCTAGTTTACCCCCAGAAAGAGATGTGGAATTCACAATTGATCTAGTACCTGGAGTTGGACCCATTTCAATTACACCATACCGAATGTCACCTTTAGAATTAGCAGAGTTGAAAAAACAACTTGAAGAGATGATAGAGAAGCAGTTTATACGACCCAGTGTATCCCCCTGGGGTGCACCAGTGTTATTGGTTAAGAAAAAAGATGGTAGCATGAGGTTATGTGTAGATTATCGGCAACTGAACAAGGTGACGATCAAGAATAGATATCCTCTTCCAAGGATTAACGACTTGATGGATCAACTACGTGGTGCCACGGTGTTCTTCAAAATTGATTTGAGGTCTGGATACCATCAAATAAGGGTAAAGAAAGATGTACCGAGAATAGCTTTTAGAACACACTATGGCCATTACGAATATCTAGTGATGCCTTTTGGTGTAACTAATGCACCAGCCGTATTCATGGATTACATGAATAGGATTTTTCATCCATATCTAGATAAATTTGTAGTGGTGTTCATTGATGATATATTAGTGTACTCTAAAAGCAGAGAAGAACATATTGAACACTTGAAGATTGTGTTGGAAATCCTGAAAAAGAAACAACTGAATGTAAAGCTGTCGAAATGTGAATTCTGGTTGGAAGAAGTGAACTTTTTAGGACATGTAATTAGTCAAGGAGGAATAACTGTAGACCCTTCTAAGGTGGAAGCAGTTTTAAAATAGGAGAGACCAACCATAATCACTGAGATTAGAAGTTTCTTGGGTTTGGCTGGATACTATAGGAGATTCATTGAAGGATTTTTAAAGTTAGGATACCCATTGACTAAGCTAACATGGAAAGGACAACCTTTTGTGTGGACGACACAGTGCGAGAATAGTTTCCAAGAGCTGAAAGATCGACTTACTTCTGTGCCAGTGTTAGTACTCCCTGATCTACATCAAAGTTTTGAAGTGTACTGTGATACGTCTAAACAAGGGCTAGGAAGTGTACTCATGCAAGACAAGAAGGTTGTAGCCTATGCGTCACGTCAATTAAGGCAACATGAGATTAACTACCCTACCCGTGACTTAGAGTTAACTGCTGTAGTTTTTGCCTTAAAGATTTGGAAGCATTATCTATATGGTGTAACATTCTATGTGTTTAGCGATCATAAGAGTCTCAAGTATTTATTCGACAAAAAGAGTTAAACATGAGGCAACGGAGATGGATGGAGTTCTTAAAGGACTACGACTTTGAGTTGCAATACCATCCTGGAAAAGCGAACATAGTAGCTGATGCTTTGAGTCGAAAGTCTCTACATACGTCCACAATAAAGATTAAAGAGCTGGAATTGATAGAGAACTTCATAGATCTTAACCTAGCAGTAAAGGTTAATGCTCACAACTAAAAAAACCCTAAACAGCTACCTCAAATTAGCGACCACCTAATCCCGTCGCTAATTAGCCACCAAGTTAGCGACCGCGCTATACAAAAAGGGACCAAGAAGATGTTAGCGACTCCATTAGCGACCGCTAGAGCGCGCGGTCGCTACCAATTGTAAACACCGTCGCTAGCACGGTCGCTATATTTTAACTCCACCAAGTTTTCTTTCCCGCCTGGGTTTTCTGTTGGCGCCAAATAGTTGCGACGGTAGTTTACCGTCGGTAACGTTCCCTCCAACTTTAGCGACGGTAAAACCGCGTCGCTATGGTTTGTACTAGTGACGGAATTATCCTACCGTCGCTAAAGTGTAGGAGATTAGTGACGGATTGACTCTCCCGTCGCTATAGTTTTCGCGTTCCCTCCATTTTTTTCTTGGAATAATGGAAGTTAGTGACGGTGGGGTGACACCGTCGCTACTGTTGAGGAGGTTAGTGACGGATTTTCCTACCGTCGCTAATATATAGGAGATTAGTGACGGAGTCTCTCCGCCGTCGCTATGATTTTCGCCTTCCCTCCATCTTTTTTCTTTAAATAATGGAGTTAGGGATGGTGGGGTGACACCGTCGCTACTGTTTAGGAGGTTAGTGACGGATTCTTTGTGCCGTCGCTAATCGTTTTAATTGTAGTGACGTAGGTAGCGATGGAGTGGTAGTTGTCACTAAGGTTTTAGTCTAACTCGACAGTAACCCCTTTCCCTCTCAGTTTCCCTAACTTTCCCCTTCCTCTTTGAGCCGCCTCCCTCTCCTCCCTCCCTCCCTTCGTCCGACTCCCTCCCTCCCTCCCTCCGTTTGTCCGACCGCCTCTCGCAGCCGCCGTCTCCCTCTCCTCCCTTCGAAGCGAACCACTGTCCCTCTCTCACATCTGCTCCCTTTCTTCCTCCCTCAAACCGCCGTGTGCTTTCTTCCTCCCTCGAACGTTCGCATTGCTTCAGGCGACCATTCCCTTCTTCTTCTTCCTCTGTCGGTCTCTCTCTGTTTCTTCTCTTGCTGGCTGGCAGGTCGTCTTCTTCATCTCCTTCCCCCCTCTTTCTTCCGTTCGACCAGAAAGAGACCACCACGTCGCCTCTTTAACAGGTTCTGTTTCTGTCTAGGTTAGTTTTTCTTTTTGCATAATTGTTAGTTGATTTTCATTTTCTTGCGTAGCATTGTTGTTTCTCTTCTCTGTTCTGCTGCTGCTGAAGCCTAAAAAATAATTATGTTATGCTTTTTTTTTATTGATTCATTTTCTGTGTATATTGCTGATGCTGTTTTGATTGATTCATTTTCTATTGTTGCTGGCTGCTGTTCATAAATAAGCATGAGTTGTATATGTTTGTTCTTCTCTCTGTTGTTGCTGGCTGCTGTTGAAAAATAATTTTTTTTAGTTGATTGATTCATTAATAATATGTATACATGAGCTGTATGTTTAGGCTAAATGAATCTGAATTGAATAAGCTGTATGTTTAGGCTAAATGTATGTTTAGGTCCAAGATATCATTGGACCCTTCATTAAAATTAATCTCACCCACTTGATTTGAACTCCCTTCATTCCTAAGGATGGAATTTTGGACTGGTATTACTCATCAATTTCACAATCAATTTCTTATAAATGGTTTATAGTAGTGAGCATATGAGTGATATGATAATATAGAATCTTCAATTTGTTTTACATGATAAAAATTGTTGTAATTTGAAAATCATTTCTTCTAACCAGCCAAGTACTTCATACGTACTAAATTATTAGTTTCTTACAAATGAAATGTGAAAGTTGAGACTCGTGTATCATCATAGCATCCCATGATTGTTATATGGGTTGTGTAGTAGTTGCTTTTGTATATATAATTATATAGAAGACACTTGGTGGATTTGTTATTATATTAAGAGCCTAGCTGGTACATCTCATTATGAAATATTTTCTTGAGGTTGAAGGGAAAGCGCAGAAGGAAAGAAAAAAAGAGAGTAGAAGCTAACATTTTTTGAATTGGATTGACCATTAAATCAACAAAATATATACTGGTTTAAATGAATTGTAATTGAACTAAAAATTAAATTATAATTAAATTGATACTATTAAAAAATTAATCTAAACTAATACATTGTTAGTCCAATATGTAATTTGATTTTTATAGCAATATTAAAAACAACATCTTAACACTCACGTAGGTTATTTGTTTTGTTGCCTTTTTAAGCTTATCAACTTAACTAATCCCACTTTTCATATCTTTCTATATGTTAGATTGCTATTGATCTTGCTTTTATAATTAGGGCATAGCACTTAAGCTGTTAGTTAAAGGCTTGGTGGTACACTCCTCTATATATAGCTAATGCATTATTCCCATTCTTGCTACTAGTGTCATAAATATTTTATTTAATAAAAATGTTAAGTTGACCCATTTTTCCTACTTAAAGTAAATATATGCAGAACCACTTAAGAAAACAGAGAAATATAACTAATAACACTTCAAATGCATACTAGATAATTGAAAATCAAGATTATAAGAATGAAAACATTGTCTCAAGACTCCCAACATGATCCAAAACTACTAAAACAGAAAAATAAGAGTGAACTAGAATCTAAAAATCTACAAATTATAAATCATATTCATCATCTTCTTCTCCTAGTTCCAATTCTTCTTCCCCTCCACTTGAGCTTGCATGTTGATCACTTCTATAAATTTCTTCCTCTTCGGAAGTCTCTTGCTCATCACTTAGCTCTTCCTCATCTTCCTCCACTTACACAACATATTTCCCTTTCCCTTTTTTCCTATTGCTTGAGGAAGGCCTAGATGCATCATTGGTGGCATTTTGCTTATTCTTCCTCCTAGTGTAATGCAATGGTTGGCCAGCACCAGCAGTATGTGACACTAGTCCCCATGTCAACCCATCATCCTCACCAAACACAAATCCACCCTCCTTTTCATCTTCATCACCATCTAACTCTCCTAACAACCACTCATTGGTGGTGGAATCATTAACTTCCTTCAAGAGAATCGGATCTTTGATGGTCATAGAATTAAACCTCTCATTTAAGGTTTGGTTGTACTTTATGTAAACCAAATCACACAACCTTTGATATTAAAGACGGCTTCTCTTCTTAGAATGAATCTGTTAGATTTTTTTAAGAAAATGTTAGTGGAAGTAGCAAGTTGGTGGAAGTAGCAGCTGTGAGAGACTGTTGCAGGTGGCTGGGAGGTTGTTGCAGGTGGCTGGGAGGTTGTTGCAGGTGGCTGAGAGGCTGTTGCAGGTGGCTGGGAGGCTGTTGCAGGTGGCTGGGAGGCTGTTGTAGGTGGGGGAGGCTGGTGCAGGTGGCTGGGAGGTTAGACAGGGATCACCGGAGCTCGGACAGGGATCACCGGAGCTCGGACAGGGATCACCGGAGCTCGGACAGGGATCACCAGAGCTCGGACAGGGATCGCCGAAGTTCAAACAGCGTCGTAGGAGGTCAAACGGTGGTCGTCGATGCCTGGGAAGAAGAAGAATTGGAAGACATTGTTTTTGACAGCTCGGAAGGAAAAGAAGCTGAAGGCTTTTCCGTAATTCCTAACAATGAGAATGATTATGTTGAAGTTGAAGAAGAAGAAGGAGATGAAGATGAAGAGGATTAGATTTTTAGGCCTTTTCTATATATGTTGCATTATTGTTTTCCTTGTCTTTTATTGTAGGATCTATGTTTTATGCATTATTATTTGCTTGACCAAAGACTTATGAACAGAAATTGTTAATTTCCTAAAGATAGTTAGGATTCAGTTTTTCTGTTTTCCCTTTTTTAGTAAGTTGTAAAGCTAAAAGCTATTACATTATTAGCTATTACATCTTTAGAAACCTCATACATGGAAACCAGTTGAATGTTGGGAACTTTGATTAACACTGTTAATAATCAACTTTGTCATGCAGACCACACACTTTACGCGTGGTCTATGTTCGACTCTCATCAGCTTCGTCTCCATCGCTATCTCTCTTTCCCAGGTAATCCCCTAACGCTAACTTTCTGGCTATGTGTATTGTATCTTTTGAAGTGAATGTATATTGATTGTTGTTTGTTAGTGGAGAGCAGAGCTCATTAGGCGATGGTTTTGTGTGCTGATAACATGATTTTTTATGCATGTGTAATGTTGTTTGTTAGTGGAGAGCAGAGCTCATTAGGCATTGGTTTTGTGTGCTGATAACATGATTTTTTATGCATGTGCAATGTTGTTTGTTATTGGAGAGCAGAGCTCATTAGGCATTGATTTTATGTATTGATAACATGATTTGGTGTTCATAACTCTGAATATCATATACAATGTCTATGATATGTTTATTTATCTATACTGGGAAGTTTTCTATATGTAATAGGCCGTTTCTAATTTTGGGAAATATCTAGTTTACAGGGGAGACTCTGCCAAAATTTCGGCAGGCTCCCTTAATTGTAGGGAACTTAAAAATGAAACTCAATGTTAATAATGTAGGGTTTAGTCGTGTGTGTACCCATTAGATTCCCGTTCAAGTTTCAAAACAACCGGCTGATGTACCGTGTTGTGTTGGATCTTGAATTGTCCCGGTTGGATAGTTTGGTATGAATTTATAACCAGTAGGGCATAACCCATCAATGTTGTATGTGGTCTATCTTGAGACGTTGAATGTTCATTTGAAATTTCGGTTATGGTGTTTTGTATTGTCCCCAGGGTGCATGTCTGCGTGTGGTGTTTCATACCGTACGTATCTCTGTGTACTCGAGGACCAATGTGAAATGCTGCCGAAATTTCAAATGAACATTCATTCAACTCAAGATAGACCACATACAATTATGGGATGGGTTACGGATGGTTGCATATTCATCCCGAATGGGATAGGGCCCCACCAATTTGCAACATCAAAGAGATAGAGTGATTCACAACCGATAGTTAAATAAAAATTTAAACGTGTAAGGTAACAGAAATCGTGCTTGTTAGATATTATAAATGGAGGTACCGGCAAATCGACGATGGATGTACAACCGACTAGATCGCAGTCGGCTAGTGACTGAGGAGTTTATGATGGGGCTATTGGAGTTCATTCCATTCGCTACGGCAAACACGCCTGGATTTGAAGTAACTCAGAAGATTCGTTGTCCGTGCTCAAGGTGCAAATGCATGAGTTTTGAATACGCGGATGATGTCATGTGCCACCTAACTGAGAAAGGGTTCATGGAAACATACCACTGCTGGTACAACCATGGTGAGCAGTTACCACGTAGACCATCAGACGTAACCGTGCAACAGTCTTACTACGAGGTTGGAGGAAACAGGGATATGTACAACAACATAGAACAAATGGTGATGGATCATGTTGGACCCTCCACCGGGCGTATGCTGGAACATAATGACCAAGCAGGTCATGGAGACTCTGACAATGTAGAGGAGGATCCTAATCCAGAGGTGAAAAGATTTTACGATTTGTTAGCGGCGGCTCAGACTCCATTGTGGGATGGGTGCAACAGTCACACTGAGTTGTCCGCCTCCCTAGCTGCTTTAAGCCTAAAGGCAGATTATAATCTTTCTGGAGGTTGTTTTAATAGGATGGTCAATCTGATGGGTTCCACTATGCCTAGTAATCATAGAATGCCAGCAAACCTGTACTGTGCTAAGAAACAAGTGGCAAACTTGGGGTTGGGTTGTGTGAAGATAGAGTGTTGTGTTGGCGGATGTATGCTGTTCAGAAATGAGTTTGCAGATAAGAGTGTCACAAAATGTCTGCATTATAATGAGGAACGCTACAAAACTGTTAAAAGGAGAGGGAAGGTAACCCGGACGGCCAGGAAGAAAATGTGGTACTTCCCTATAACACCGCATCTTCAACGCCTGTATGCCTCATTGTCTACGGCAAAACACATGCGTTGGCATACTCTGAACCAAACACAAGAGGGGTTTCTTTGCCATCCTTCCGACGGGAAAGCATGGAAGTGTTTGGATGAGCTATATCCGAACTTTTCTGGCGATCTGTGCAATGTAAGACTTGGCTTATGTACTGATGGGTTTAACCCGTTCGGTCAATACGGAAGAGCTTACTCTTGTTGGCCAGTCATCCTGACCCCATACAATCTGCTTCCTGATATGTGTATGAAGAGGGAGGTCATGTTTCTATCTATACTGGTTCCAGGACCCAAAAATCCAAAGGCGAACATAGACGTGTTTTTGCAACAGTTGGTTGAAGAGTTATCACATTTATATGATGTCAGAGTAATGACATACGATGCGTCTTTGAAGAACAACTTTATGATGCGTGCTGTTTTGATGTGGACTATTAACGACTTCCCAGCCTATGGTATGCTTTCTGGATGGTCCACGTCTGGGAAGCTTGCTTGCCCTGTATGCATGGAATATACCAGGGGGGAATCACTCCCTGTTAGTGGCAAGACAAGTTTCTTTGACTATCATAGAAAGTTTCTACCGTTGGATCACCTGTTTAGGAGAAACAAAACCGCTTTTAAGAAGAACAAGGTTGTTAATGAACCTCCACCCCGTAGGTTATCTGGTGCACAGGTTTGGCAGAGGGTCGAAGAGTATCTGTACATCTGGGACAAGAGTGTTAAGGAGTTTGCGGGTTACGGTAAGGGTTTAGGGTTTAGGGTTTAGGGTGTGGAGAAACTTGTGAAGATGGAAGAAACTATCCCGGTATTGATTTGTAAGTTGGAGCAGATTTTCCCGCCAAGTTTTTTTGACTCGATGGAGCATTTGCCTATCCATCTACCGTACGAGGCCTTGGTTGGTGGCCCGGTGCAGTATCGTTGGATGTATCCATTCGAAAGGTGAACGCCAGAACTCTTTAATTTCCTTGCAAACACTTCTTATAATAGTATTTTCTAACTTAACACTTGTTAATGATGTTGAAGATTCTTACGCTCTTTAAAAGATAAAGTGTCGAACAAAGCCTGCGTTGAAGCATCAATTTGTGAGGCATACTTAGTCGAAGAAATGACAACCTTTGCTTCTTTCTATTTTCCGATGGAGATAGAAACTAGAATGAGTAGAATTCCCCACAATCTTGGGGTAGCCAGCCGCACAGGGTTTGATGAACAAACTTCGATTTTCAACTATCCTGGTCACCCGGGGGGCAAGCTCACAAAATGTTACATTGATGAGAAAGATCGAAAGGCGGCTCACTTGTACATTTTTCTAAATTTCCCAGAAGTGGAACCCTTTATTGAGTAAGTCATAGAAGTTATATGTTGCATTCTTAACGTAGCTTTTATAGTATTTAAATTTGTTTCCTTTGAATAGCTTATACACAGATATGCTAAAACTTGAGCAAAATGATTTAACTGATGACCAAATTCATAGTGAGGTGTCATCTAAGTTCGATGGTTGGTTCACGCAACACGTAAGACCCGTTTACATATCGTCATTATCTTTGCTTCTAACTCCCGATATCTAACGATGACCTACTTGTTATGTTGTACATAGATACAAGACCCAAACAACCATATTGAAGATTCTTTACTCCAAGCCCTTTCTTGGGGGCCGGTGAAAACTGTTAAAAAATGGCCTATTTACTATGTAAATGGCTACAAGTTTAATATTCTTTAATGGAGTGAAGGGATGCGCACCCATAACTATGGTGTTTGTGTTAAAGGCACCGCCGGACAGTTGAAAGAAGACTTTTATGGAGTGCTGATGGAGATTGTTGAAGTTTCGTTCTCTGGACGACTAAGAAGAGATATTGTTCTATTCAAATGTGATTGGTTCGACAATACAATCAGTGTTGGAACAAAGGTTGACAACAACTACGGCTTAGTTGAGGTCAAGAAGAATGGTAGATATAAAGGGTTTGATCCCTTCATTTTTGCCCAACAAGCTGAGCAGGTTTATTACACCGACTTCCCGGGAGGACATCAGGACTGGTATGCAGTAATCAAGGCCAAGGCCCGAAGTCAGATCACTGACAATGTCTCCGAGGAGGTCGATGACGCTTATCAGCTTGCACCACACGAGCTCAACGATGCCAATTTGTTGTTCAACATTGATCCAGTCATAATGGATGAGACACTTGCCACTACGGGGGGTGAACACATTGACAAAGACTTTGTCTCTCAATCAAAACGGTCTAGGGCTGATCTGGATACTGACGAAGTTGTTCAAACAGATAACCACAGTGACACTGAAAGTGAGGGGGAATTTGAAACTGAAACAGACACAAAGTATGTAGTTGTTAAACATATATACATAGGTTTATATATATCCTAAGACTAACCTTTCTTTTCATGATTTTATCCACAGATGACAGGACGTCGATTGCCCTTCAGTCAGGGTGGTGGGTCCAGGACCCCGACATCCCAGCTGGGGACTCCCACCCCAGGACAGGAGACCACTTCATCACCACCACAGCGAACCACTCCATCACCACTACAGCAGAGCACTCCATCACCACCACCACAGCAGACCACTCCATCACCACCACAGCTGACCACCCCAGAGCAGACTCCTAGAGTTGGTGGCTTGGAGGACCATGCCCATCAGGCCACCCCACCTCCGGCATCCCCTCTGCCCATGTTGGTACCTGTGCCGGCCGGAGACGAGTAAGTGACTAAAACTAAAAAACTTTTATGTTATTTGTATGGTACTTTATATTAAACTTTAGTGGAAAGACTTGTTGGCTTATTGTATAGTACTTTAATTAATACTTGTATAGATTGAATTGTACTGGGCACTATTCTGTTTGTAACAGGGTAACTATTTAAACTTGGAAATGTTACATTTACAGGGGAGATTCTGCCAGAATTTTGGGAGTCTCCCTAGATTGTCTGTTATACTCCTGATATAATTATTGTCATTACAGCTTTGTTGATAGTAGTCGCACTACCAAAGCGATTACTAAGGTTTTAAAGGCCCAGTGGGATGGTCCATATATATCTTGGACAGATGCTGGGAAGGTTGTCCAAGATAGGTGGTTTGACACCTTCTCGGTAAGTTCCTAGCTCATTTGTTGTGATTTGATTTGTAAAATAGACCTCTTATTAATTTTTATTTCTCATTTCATTTTACAGCGTGATTACCAGTGGGCAGAGGGTATGATTGATGAGATTAGGAAGGTCTTTGCCACGAAGACCTCCAAAATCATCAAGAGCACCCTTTGGAAGGTGAGGGACAAGGGTGAGCGCCCTCGTTGGATCCCGGAGGACCATTGGGACGGGATGGTTCAGAAGTGGGGCGGTGTCCCGTTCCAGCAGGCGAGTGCTTGGAACAGGGCAAACAGAGCCACCGATGCTGTAGCCTCAGTTTACACTGGGGGTAGCATTTCAACCCTCGAGCACAAGAAAAGATTTGTAAGTATATTTATGTTTTTAATATGATTCGTCTCACATATTTACAAATAATAATCTCAATGTTTTTTGTCCACCACAGGAGCTGAGGGAGCACCGGGAGCCTTCTTTGTTTGAGGTCATGCAAATGACCAAGAAGAACAAAGCCGGTGCATGGGTAAACCAGAAGACTATGGATCTAGCGGTATTTACTTTTAACTGACACATGCTTATAATTTACAAATCAGCAAATCAGCTTACTAATCTTATCATTGTTTTTGAATTTACAGGAGGCTTATCAGGCCAGGAGGGCCGAGAAGGAGGCGGACCTGGTGGCTTCCACTCCTGAAGGGGAGGTTCCTCCCACCCTATCTTGTTCTGACGACAACGCCATCTATTTGGAGGCTGTTGGCGGTGTGAACAAGAAAGGGAGGGTATTTGGACTCGGTGGCGTTGGCACACAGCTGGTGAAAAAGGGGAAGACCCCTTCCTCTTTGTCTTCCTCTAGTCTTCCGACTGAGGTCGTTCAGGTAATTCAAAACCTGAACGATGAGCTACAGGAGGAGCGACGTCAGAGGCAGTTGTTGTTGGAGCGGGCCGAGGCGGACAGACAGCGGGCCGAGGCGGACCGACGGCGGGCTGAGGAGCAGCACGCCGAGACTCGTCGGCAACTTGCTCAGCAGCAGGAGCTACTGATGCAGTTGATGGCGAGGCTACCTCCCCCCACTTCCCAGGCGCCCCCATCACCACCCCAGGATCCCCCACCACCATGATTGTATTTTTATTATTTATACACATTGTATATTTGATTTATAGTTTTTATATTATATTTCATTCAGTATTTATTTTGTCATTCTTCATTTATTATGTCAATATTTATTGGTAATTAAATTCAAATCAAAAAGCCATATTGTAACTATCATTAATAATTCAACCTAAATTTAACCCATTATTTTGTTTTTAATAATAATTTAATATTTTAAAAAAATTATTTAAATTTAATTATAAAATTTTATCAGCCAATACAAAATACAAAATATTAATCTACATTTTTAAAGTTAAATTAACAAAACCTATAAATTTTTAACCATTTTTTAAAAAAATAAAAAATTCTAATTAGCGACGGCCGCACAGATGGTCGCTATATTGTAAACATAGCGACGGACGATACTGGTCGCTGGTTGGCCCGAAACAACGACGGCATGTAGTAGTCGCTGTATGGCTTCCGCAGCGACGGATGTCCGGGTCGCTATATGAGTTACCATAGCGACGGCGGTGCATGGTCGCTGGAAGGCCACATTTGGCGACGGACACGTCGGTCGCTATATGTCAGAACATAGCAACGGCAATGGTGGTCGCTTATTAGCGACGGAGTTTTTGAGGTCGCTGTACGGCAACAGTTAGCGACGGCTGTAGTCAGCGAAGCAGAGACCATTTTAGCAACGGCGTTATGCCGTCAATATTTTAGCGACGGTGTACCTGTGGTCGCTGATGTGTTTTCGACGAAGGTTTTAGCGACGGCGGGTGTCCCGTTTTAGACGCCGTCGCTAAGGGTTGTAGCGACGGCCATGGCATGGATTAACGACCAATTATTTCCGTCGCTAACAGGTTTTTTTTAGTGGTGGCTAACAGCTATAAATTAAGAGTGTTGCAAGTGACAAGTGAATTCCTGAGGCTAGTTTTAGAGGCTCAACGAGAGGATGAATTCCTGCAAGAGAAGAAAGAACTCTTGAAGTAAGGAAAAGAAGTCGAGTTCAATATGGGAAACGACCAATTGTTGAGGTATAAGGATCGAGTGTGTATCCCTGATCAAGAGGAGTTAAGGAAAGCAATTGTGGAAGAAGGCCACAAAAGTTATATGAGCATTCATTCCAGAGCTACTAAAATGTATCAAGATTTAAAGAAGTTATTTTGGTGGCTTGGAATGAAGAAAGCAGTGGCAGAGTACGTAGCTGCATGTCTAATTTGTCAGAAGGTTAAAGTGGAACATTAAAAGCCCCCCTGGAATGCTACAATCAATAGAAATACCAAAATGGAAATGGGATAGCATTACCATGGATTTTGTGAATTCTTTGCCTAAAACTCCATTAGGACATGATTTAATATGGGTAATAGTTGATAGATTAACCAAATCTACCCACTTTATTCCCATCAATATTCGTTACTCTATGGAGAAGCTGGCAAAATTATACATCTAGGAGATTGTGAGATTGCATGGAATTCCTTCAAGTATCATTTCTGACCGGGACCCTCGTTTTACGTCGCAATTCAGGAAAAGCTTGCACAAGGATTTGGGAACAAGACTACGTTTGAGTTCAGCATATCATCCTCAGACAGATGGACAATCAAAAAGAATAATTCAATCTCTAGAGGACTTGTTACGAGCTTGTGTGTTAGAGCATAACGGAAGTTAGAATCAAATCTTACCATATGTGGAATTCACCTACAGCAGTTTCTATGATAGCATTGACATGGCACCTTTTGAAGCATTATATGGAAGAAAATATAGGACTCCACTATGTTGGTTTGAGACTGGTGAAAACTTGATGCTAGGACCAGAGTTGGTACAACTAACCACGGATAAAATCAAAATGGTTCAGAAAAAGATGAAGGCAGCACAGAGTAGACAGAAAAGCTACTATGACAAAAGAAGGAAGCCGCTCGAATTTCAAGAAGGCGATCATGTATTCTTGAAAGTCACACCTACGACTAGGGTTGGTCAGGTAATGAAATCTCAGAAACTAACTCCTAGATTTATTGGTCCATATCAAACAATTCATAAAGTTAGTCCTTTTGCCTACCAAATAGCATTACTATCTTTTCTTTCTAATTTCCATAATGTTTTTCATATGTCAAATTTACAAAAGTATATATCTGATTCTACACACGTTATTGAACCTGATGTCATACAAGTTAAAGATAATCTTACATATGATGCACACCACCTGTCAGAATAGCTGACAGAAGAATAAAAAAGTTAAGAGACAAGACAATTCCACTTGTAAAGGTCATTTGGAGTGAAACAAAAGGAGAAGATGCTACATGGGAACAAGAAACTGAGATAAAAGAGTCTCATCCCCATTTATTTTATTAAATAATGTAAATTTCAAGGACGAAATTTTTCTAAGAGGAGTGAAGTTGTAACACCCCCTATTTTTATTTTTAATTAAAATTTTAAAGGAATTAGATTGTGGTTCTTTAGAACTTTTTAATCTATGTATTATTTATGATTTTCTGGATTTTTTTGAAATTTTGGAAATATTTTAATTAAATAATATATTCTAAATAATTTTAAATTCATATAAAGTGACTTAAAATTTAAAATATTTATAAGAAAGTGAAGTTAAATTATAAGAAAATTTTCTAAAATATATTTCAAGTAGACTTATCTAAAAATGACCGGTTTGAGAAAAATCTTAATTTTTACCAATCGTAAAAAAATCAGAAACGTTCCAATAAATTTTTATTAACAGAAAATTTTAGATTTTTAAAATTTAAACTTTATATTACTTATTATAAAATTAGTGAGGAGTGATATAATATCGCTAAATTTCAAAAAGGACTAATTTTGAATATTTAAAATATATCGAGTTAAAGGTTACTATTTGGCTTAATAATTCAGTCGACATTTACTATGCAAAACACTGTACATAAACGAAAATTTCAAAGGTTGCACGGTAACCAGGAATGAAATTTTCAAAATTGTACATTACTTTTATAATAAAATATTCAAATGCACAGTAAATTGCTTTGCTATAAATAGGGAAACGAGGAACGAAGTTTTTCATCAAAAAATTGAAAACTTAGTAGTGTTGGAAGGATAGTATTAAGTGAAGAGAGGAAGATATTTTCCAAAGGAAAAAGGTTCTGTAAAAAATCTAAGGTAATAATAAATTTCTTTTATAATCTTTTTATTATTATGAAGGTTATTTTTATATCACTTAAAAATCTATTATTATACTAAATATAATATTCTTTTAAGTTTCTATTCTGAATAGTAAAATACTATTTCAATAGTAAATTACTATTTCATTAGTAAATTTCTATTTAAATAGTAAATTACTATTTACTATTACTATTAACCTTTATTATTTACGTTTTACTATTTACTGTTACTATTTATATTTTACTTTTTACTATTATTATTCACGATTTACTATTTACTGTTACTATTCATGATTTACTACTTACCATTTTATTATTCACTATTCAAAATTTATTGTTTTTGTTTTAAGTAGAAATCTTAATTTTCATCTTATAACTATATTAAAGTGAAATTGATATATTTTAAAACTCGGAGACGAGGCGCGTACGGACTTTCTATAACGAACCAAGATACAAGAGGTAAGGGGGAGTGAGATAAGAATATAATATAAAAAGACATAAGAATAATGGGAGGAGTCTCGTACTCCTTTTAAATTTAATAATATTATTATTTTAAAATATTAACTTCTTAACTTACAATTTATAATAAATTGTATGTAACTAACTCTGACATACCTATGCAAGGACCTGAACTTTCATAACCTATACGACCTGGACTGAACCTATACAAGGACTTGGACTAGTTAGACCTATATGAACTGAGTTATACCTATGAAAGGACTAGATTATATGGGCTTACATAGACCTATGCAAGGAATGGACTATAAGGACTCAAAATCAATTTTGATAATTTAAATAACCATTAAAATTTGAATTATATTTAATTGATTTGATTATAATTGTTAATATTTGATTATTATTGATGATATCTAATTTGATTGATATTATTTGATTGTGATTGACATCTTTTTGGTTGAGATTGATGATATTGTGATTGATAATATTTGATTATGATTGATGATCTTGTGATATGAAGTTGAGCATATAGCAAGCATGACGAAAAGCTAAAACTCAGTAAGAATTTTCTTACCTTACTCTTTAAATTTTTATTATTTTATTCCTTCTTAGAGATTATTTTTATTAACTTTACTTTTAATATTTAGAATAAAAAATTTAATATTTATTTAAAAAGAAGTCATTTTATGAAAATTAATTTATAAAAAGGTTGAGATAATTAAATCTTGAATTAAAGAAAATTTTATAATTTTAAGTATTTTAGTCAATGATTTAAATATTATTCTCTTTTAATTAAATAAAATTTTCAAAAGAAAATTATTTTATTTTTCCAACTTAATAACTAAATATGTTTGGAAATAATTGAGATTTTTTTAAAATTCGATCTTGTTAAGATTCAATTTGAGAAAGATTATGTAAAGTTTTATATGAGAAAGTTTTTAAATATTTAAGGCTTAGAAACTCAATTTCAGTGAGATTCGAAAACTGTATTAAATTTATTTCTGTGGGACAGAAATTCAGAGAATTGAGAAAATGTACAGTTTATTAAAATGATGTTGTAAACCTTTAAGGTATTTAATAATTGAGTTTCTAAAAGCCTTAACCAACTAAATACGCAAGTAGTTCATGCATCATAAATCATTAAAGTGAAACAAAATGATATTGTCTGGGGATGAATTATAGAAGCCGAGGATACATTAGAGGAGGCTTAATTACGAGCCTTGGGATGAGAGGGTGTGAAAGGGTGCTTCAGGGGACTTGGGGTAGCTCCCTAGTATCGGGTACTTTCACAATAAAAATTTTCTCAATCTAACTAGTCTCTAAGTGTTTCCATGCCAATTGAGCTGTTCATATTATT
Source organism: Clitoria ternatea (assembly GCA_037962975.1). Taxonomy (NCBI): domain Eukaryota; kingdom Viridiplantae; phylum Streptophyta; class Magnoliopsida; order Fabales; family Fabaceae; genus Clitoria; species Clitoria ternatea. The sequence continues at coordinate 14,982,737 of CM075674.1, read as the reverse complement.
ATTATCCAGACTTATGGAACAGTGTAAACTCCTGATTGACCCAGTGCAAGTTAAAATTTAAGGGCCCATATATATAGGTAAGTTATAATGAAGATATTATATAACATTCATGCATTCATAATTGATTGTGTATGTGATTATGATTGTGATTGATATTATTATATATTAGTTTGTGAAAACCCTTTTATTGCTTATGCCCCACTTGGGAATATTATATTCTGTTTCTCACTTATTTCTCCATGTTTTTGTTTCATATGTTTTAAATTGATGGTTTAGAGGGAAGGATCGAAGAATCTCGGCAGTAATTATAGCACGTTCTAGAAAGGGAGCTCAGTATGAATACCGTGGTCCAATGAATAGATAAAGTTATTAAGTAACTGCTTCTGAGCCATGGAGTTTCCTCTCTTTCTTATAATGTTTAATATTTATTTTCTTCGGATGAATATAAAATTACTTTATAAAGTTTTAATAATATTTATGAGGTATTTCAGAAATGATGTATGTAATTTATTCTGATAGTTTCTTTTTAACAATCATATCTTTAGTAAAAAAAAATTATGAATTTTTCTAGTATTTATTAAGGTGTAACTGAGGGTGTTACAGGGGTCGCTCCCTAGTGTCGGGTACTTTCACAATAAAAACCTTCTCAATCTGACTAGTCTCTAAGTGTTTCCATATCAGTTGAGCTGTTCATATGCCATGAAAACATTTGTTATTATTATCTAGAATTATGGAATAGTGTAAACTCTTGGTTTGCCAAGTGCAAACTAAAACTTTAAGGGCCCACATGCATAAACTGAATAAGATAGTATTAAAAGCATTACATGTCATACATGTGATTATGATATTCTGTGTGAATGGTTGTGAATGAAAGTATGATTGTTATGCGTATGAAAACCCTACATTCATAATTAATTGTGTATGAGATTATGAATGATATTATTTTATTAGTTTATGAAAACCCTTATGCTTATGTCTTATCTGTAAAGTATTATATTCTGTTTCTCACTCCTTCTTGTTTTAATTTATGTTCAAAATATGTGTGATGTATAGCTAGCAGCTCAAGATGAAAGGATGTAATTACAAAAGGGTAAAGGGGTCTTATCAGGTGAAAAGATATGACAAGAGTAGGATTCCAAAACCCTATGGTTCAAGAACTAGGAAATGATTAGTCACGATCGTAGTAGAGGTATAATTTAGTTTTAGTTTACCTTATTACAATATCAAGTTGGATAATTGTAATAAGGTGAAGGTTAAACTTTGATAAACCTTATCATTCAGATATAATACTGTAAAACTTTGATAAACCTTATCATTTAGATATAAAACTTTAACACCCCTGATTTTGAAGTGACCTAAAAGATCCGTTGCCCTTGCTCTAAGTGCGGATGCATGAATTTTGAATACGCGAATGACATGATGTGCCACTTACAACAGAAGGGATTCATGAAAGGATATTATTAGTGGTACAACCATGGTGAGCAGTTACCGCCCAGGCCACCGAATGTACCTGTGTAAGCGTCTTATTATGAAGTAGGGGGCAACAGGGATAACTACAACAACATGAAGCAGATGGTGATGGACCATGTTGGACCTTCCACCGGGTGTGTTCTACAACATGATGACGGATGAGGGGATCAGAATGAGGGTGTAGAGGAGGATCCTAATCCAGATGTTAAGAGATTTCATGATTTGTTGGTGGCGGCACAGACCCTGTTATGGGACAGTTGTGAGAGTCATACCAAATTATCTGCCTCCCTAGCTGTTTTAAGCATAAAGGCAGACTATAATCTCTCAGGTGGCTGTTTTAATAGAATGGTAGATTTGATAGGGTCCACTATGCCAAACAGAAGTAGAATAACTGTATTATGCTAAGAAAAGTATGGCGAATCTACGATTGGGATGTGTCAAGATAAAGTGTTATGTTGGCGGGTGTATGTTGTTCTGGAACGAGTTTGCGGACAAGAAGCAAGGATTGTTACAAAATCGTCAAGAGAAGAGGGAAGGTAACTAGAATGGCAAGGAAGAAAATGTGGTACTTTCCGATTACTCAACGGCTTCAACGTTTATATGCCTTGTTGTCGACGGTAAAACACATATGGTTGCATGCTCTGAACCAAACACAGGAGGGTCTTTTGTGTCATCTGTCTGATGGGAAAGCGTGGAAGTATTTGGATGGGCTTTACCCAGACTTTTCACATGAGCCGTGCAATGTACGGCTTGGCCTATATACTGACGGGTTCAACCCGTTTGGTCAATACAGAAAAGCATACTTTTTTTGGCCAATGATACTGACCCTGTACAATCTACCTCCTTGGATATGCATGAAGAGGAAGGTGATGTTTTTATCTGTACTGGACAGAATTATGGGATGTTGAGGTGATGACTTACGATGTATCCTTAAAAAACAATTTCATGATGAGGGTTGTTTTGATATGGACCATTAATGACTTCCTTACGTATGGCATGCTTTCTGGATAGGCAACATCTGGGAACCTTACTTGCCCTATATACATGAAACATACTAGGGGGAATCACTCCCCTTTAGTGGGAAGACAGGTTATTTTGACTGCCATCGTAAATTCCTACCGTTGGATCACCTTTATAAGAGATCAAAAACCGCTTTTAAGAAAAACAAGGTCGTCAATGAACCTCGACCCCGTAGATTATCCAGTCCATAGTTGTGGGACAGAGTATCTGAATATTCTTACACCTGGGATAAGAATGTTAAGGAGTTTATGGGTTACAGGAAGGAGCATTACTGGGTGAAGCAAAGTATATTATGGGATTTACAGTATTGGAAAGACCTGTTGTTAAAGACACAACATAGATGTCATGCACACTGAACGAAATGTCTTTATGAACATATTTGACACTGTAATGGACATCAAAGACAGAATAAGGATAACGAGTAAAGCTGATTAGACGTTGCAAGTTTGTGTTCAAGGAAGGATCTGGAGTTGAGGGATGCGGGATGTGGCAAAATGTTTAAACTGCAAATGAAATATGGATTAACAAAGGCTCAACGGATGATTGTCTATGTGTGGGTGAATGGGTTGACCATGCCTGACGGGTTTGCTTCGAATTTAAGTAGATGTGTCGACCTGAAGGAGGGCAGACTGTTCAACATGAAAAGTCATGATTGTCATATGTTTATACAATAACTACTACCATACGCATTTCATGCCTTATCGAAACCCATCTGCAAACCATTGGTTGAGTTGAGTCATTTTTTTAAAGAGTTGACAGCAACAGTCTTAACAGAGGAGACTCTTGTAAGGATGGAGGAAAGTATTCCAGTGTTGATTTGTAAGCTGGAGCAGATTTTCCCCTATAGTTTTTTGGATTCTATGGAGCACCTAATGATTCATCTACCATACTAGGCTAGGGTTGGTGGACAGTATCATTGGATGTATCCGTTTGAAAGGTTAGATGCTATAACAACTTCACTTCCATTAATTCACTTTCTTACAAAACTGTTAAATTGATTGTAACTCAATAATTCTTTATGTTTCACTAGATTCCTACGTTCTTTAAAAGACAAAGTATCAAACAAGGCATGCGTTGAGGCGTCGATTTGTAAGGCATACTTAGTGGAAGAAATGACCACTTTTGCTTTATTTTACTTTCCGACTGAGATAGAAACAAGAATGAATAGAATCCCCCGCAACCTTGCAGTGGCACCAAACCTTGGTGTGGGAAAACAAACCTCAATATTTAACTATCTCGGTCGTCCTAGAGGCAAGGCCATAGAATGTTACATTTATGAGAAACATCGAAAGGCGGCCCACTTGTACATTTTTTTAAATTGCGAGGAAGTTGAACCATACCTGGATTAAATCACCTACTTTTACATTTTTCCAACTTTACTTCCATAAGGTTTTCGTGTAGTTAAACTTTTGTTCTTTAAATAGTATATATGCATATATACTTAGACAAGAGCAAAATGATATAACTAACAACCAAATCCATAATGAGGTATCATCCAAGTTCATTGACTAGTTTGCACAACACGTAAGGCTATACACTATATTTTTTTTACATTGTATAGTTATGTACATTCTAACATAATGCACAATGTTATGCTTTGAATAGATTCAAGATCCAAACAACCAAATTGAAGATCCTTTACTCTAAGCTCTTTCTTGGGGGCCTGTGAAAATTGTTAAAAAATGGACAATTTACTACGTAAGCGGCTATAAGTTTAATGTTTTTCGATGGAGTGATGGAATGCGAACACATAACTTTGGGGTTTGTGTTAAAGGCATAACTAGACATTTAGAGGAGGACTTCTACGGTGTGTTAAAAGAGATCGTTCAAGTTTCTTTCTCCAGGCGGGATAAAAGAGATTTAGTTTTATTCAATTACAATTGGTACGACAACACAATCAGAGTGGGTACTGATCCGGTCTCAATACCGGTATCCGATCTGCTATACATATTTCAACGTCTTTGATAAGACATCTACGTGTAACCGGTGTCATCGGTATACATCCGGACTGTAATTCCGTATCAGGCGTTCTCCCTATACCGGTTGTTCAGGATAACACCATGATATCGGATAATACACACGTCACTGTGCAAAAGACAAGGATTGTTGCTACAGGGATCGATCAATAATTCCCTGCACTACGAGCCAAATTCTGCTCACGGGAATGGTCAACTTGTTCCCTAATCCTAGTCTACATTCTCTATGCTCAATATAAAATAGCCACTTGACCTAATCATGCAGGTAAGTGCGCAATATAATAATGCTAATGGGAGTTGGTGGTTCCCCACCAACGAGTCCTCGTTAATCGAGCCAATCAGGTATATGAACTCACTTCATGATTGAAGTGGGGGATCTTCAGCTCTTTTACGACTGATTCCTCTCTGAATACATTCCTTACTTGGAATATTACTGACTTGAGCGTCGGAGAATCTTTGCAGGTGACACCACCATTCGCCTACTTCAACGCGTTAGGTCGGTGTGAAGGACCTCCAGGACGCCCAGTCCGTTCTCTCTGCTCAAGGACAACGGATACTCATACCGGATACTCATACATCCGGTCTTCTATACAGTATTTACATACTATTTGTGACTGGTCTGAGTCCGAATCTCTAGACCCCGGTTCAGGACAGATCATTGGCACGCCCGGTGGGACTCGTTAAAGTTATTCCCACTTCTCGTTTAAGAAGCCTGGTCTCTTATTATGGAAGGCAATGGCAGAAACCAACCAGATGGGAACGTGGAAGACATCACTGCCCAGGAACAACCAGTGAACAGGCACTTAGCTCTCGAGTCGCCTGTGGAAAGTTCAAGAAGAATGGTGCAGGTTTCAGCACCAAATCTAAAGGATGAGATGATAAGAAAGTTAATGGAGGAACTGATGGAATTGAAACGTGAAAGAAAGAGCGTGGAGGAGAGAGCCATGTCTCTGATCAAGGGGACACATCACACAGCCGAGGGAGAAAAATCCTCTACCCCCCAGTATTCAAATATCCCCACATTTGAAGGGAAGGAACAGATCCACGATTCTGATAAGAGAGTTGTTAAAGGGAAGACGAGGCTGATGACAGCCTCTCCAGTAACTTATAAGCTCACAGTCCCTTTTTCAAGGAGACTTATGAGTGTACGCATCCCTAAGCACCTACAGACTACTCAACCTCTCTCCATAGAAAAATACAGTGGTGAAACTGATCCTACTAAGCATCTTGATGCTTATACACTCGAAGCCATGTACCTGGGGGCAGATGAAGATGTCATGTGCAGGATGTTCCCTCGGACTCTTGTTGATGATGCCCTTAGCTGGTTCAGGAAGCTACCATCAGGTTCCATTAACTCATGGGAAGAAATGGCAACAGCGTTTATGGACCACTTTGTCATTTCCAGTGATATTCCCAGAACATCTCATACCTTGGCTCAGATTAGGCAGGGGGAGCATGAAACTCTCAAGGACTTCTTGAAGAGGTTTCACAAGGAAGCAGCTGCTGTTCCAAACTTGGCAGAAGCACTTCAATTGCACATAGCAATAGAAGCTTTGCAACCAAGCTCTGCTTTTGCCATGTCATTGGCAAAGAATCCTCCAATGAATTTCGAAGAATTCAGGAGGAAAGCATCCAAGTATGTGAGCAATGAAATACACTTGGAAGCAACAGTGGCAAGAGAGAAATCCCCAACGTTACAACGGAGTGATAAGAGCAAATCCAGATCGGGTTTTACCAAGAAGGTCTAATGAGTCATAACCCCGACTCATCTCTCTTTCTCTCTTTTGTAATTCATAATTAATGAAATACTCTAAATGATTCACCCATTGTCTTTATGATTTTATTCGATGCACAACACTGTTGTGACAAGATACTTTCAGGACGGATGATCCTAACAATGTATCTGTTGTTAGCGATGAACCTCTTCGAAGGTACAACTGGGTGAATCACCCTATTCGAAGGCCCAGATTGTAGGATTAAACCGAACTCTGGGTACGGTTAGTAAGTTTGGCTGAACACCGGTGAAGGCTCGGATTGTAGGATTGAACCGAACTCCGAGTACGACTAGTAGGTTTGGCCGAACGTCGGTGAAGACCTGGGTTGTAGGATTAAACCGAACCTCAGGAAATGGGTTGTAGGATTGCACCGAACCCCATTCGAAGGCCCAGATTGTAGGATTAAACCGAACTCTGGGTACGGTTAGTAAGTTTGGCTGAACACCGGTGAAGGCTCGGATTGTAGGATTGAACCGAACTCCGAGTACGACTAGTAGGTTTGGCCGAACGTCGGTGAAGACCTGAGTTGTAGGATTAAACCGAACCTCAGGAAATGGGTAGTAGGATTGCACTGAACCCTATTTGAAGGCTGGTGAATGAGTGAAATCCAACACCAGTTGAAGAAGAACGATTGAGACTAATTTCCCCAGGACGGATGCTCTCAATCACATATTCTGTGAGTTGACGAGGTAACTCCTGGCGCGGACAATTCCCATCATCATCCTTATGATGGAAGTCTTTGAAGACTCAATCCGTACTCTTACGATTGAGATACATTTCCCCAGGACGGATGCTCTCAATCACATATTCTGTGAGTTGACGAGGTAACTCCTGGCGCGAACAAATTCCCATCATCATCCTTATGATGGAAGTCTTTGAAGACTCAATCCGTACTCTTACGATTGAGATACACTTCCCCAGGACGGATGCTCTCAATCACATATTCTGTGAGTTGACGAGGTAACTCCTGGCGCGGACAATTCCCATCATCATCCTTATGATGGAAGTCTTTGAAGACTCAATCCGTACTCTTACGATTGAGATACACTTCCCCAATCCGACCTCAATATTGATCACGCTGAACGGATTATTGAATGCCTTACTCTTCATAAAACATTGAAGGCTTGGGCGCAGTAAGCTGGTTCTTCTTCAAGACCACGCTGAACCCCAAGTAACGGGCACAGTAGGTTCAGGATTAGCCCTGATCTGAACCCCGTGTTGAAGGCTCAGATTGTAGGATTAAACCGAACTCTGAGTACGACTAGTAGGATTGACCGAACGTCGGTGAAGAATCGTCATTGGGTAAAACCAAAGACCGATTGAAGATCGGTTAGTAGGATTAAACCGAACGCCAAATATGACATGGATTGTAGGATCAAACCGAACTCCAAACACAACAAGTAAGTTATACTGAACTCCAAATTAATACTCTCTTTTGAAGTTCTTTATTTGGAAGTTTTATAGCTTTAAATTCTGAGTCATCAATTCTTCAATTGAAACCTGACTCATAAATTCCGACCCAAAAATAATTCATTCGGGTACGCCACAATCTGAGGCATATTCACCCGAAACCTTTCAGTCGGAAATATTTATATTCGCAATCGTCAAGTAGAGGAATCTCTACTCGAGATCCTCACTCTTAAAAAACTCTCACGTGGAAGCATCACTCAGAGTTTGTACAAAGTACTGCTCACCCAATAATACTAGGGGACAGTATTAATAGTTTAACGAATATCTTGAGGAACGAACTCTTGACAAAACGTTCTCACAGTCATTCCCCCTCAAGATTTACATTACAAGCCGTTCTCATGACAATAACATGTTCACTTACAACGGCGATCCCTATTATGATATTTACAACCAAAAGTCCTGATCTTTAAGAAGCAACATACGCTTTTTACCAGGCTTTTAGATCAAACTATCTATACTTGACAAAAGATACTCTATCTTTTCTGTCAAATCAAGTCTTTGGCTATCAAAATGCCTATGCATGAAAACGATAGTTATACGTCTCTATCCGTTCTTCATCTTGCATGTAAAAATCCGGAATGAAGGTTCTACGTCCATACCCGATCTTCACTACTTAAGTTCGGAACGATTCAATACACATGCAATCCCTCTATTAAAGCTGTTTTCTACTAAACGTACTACGATCGATATAGCTCATATGAGCAAATCTACTAATTCCTCACATCAGCTAGGGGGCTAATTCCTCACATCAGCTAGGGGGCTAGTAGAGTACTACTCATATCTGATTTCGGATACGAAAATTGAACACTCAATCCATACGATTGGAAAAATGTCTCCAGGACGGATGATCTCAATCACCTATTCTGTGATTCGATGATGTAACTCCTGGTACGAACAATTCCAATCATCACTCCAGGACGGATGATCTCAATCACCTATTCTGTGATTCGGTGATGTAACTCCTGGTACGAACAATTCCCATCATTATTCTTATGATGGAAGCTTTTGAAAATTGAGAAGCATTCACACAATCCGTACTCCTACGATTGAAAAATTGTCTCCAGGACGGATTATCTTAATCACTTAATCTGTGATCTGACGATGTAACTCTTGGCGTTGTGTACTCTTCCAGAACGGATAATCTCAATCACTCATTACGTGATCTGACGATGTAACTCCTAACGTTGTGTACTTGCCCAGGACGGATGATCTCAATCACCCATTCTGTGATCTGACGATGTAACTCCTGGCGCCATACACACCCCAAGGACGGATGATCTCAATCACCTGTTATGTGATCCGATGATATAACTTCTGGTGCTGTACACATCCCCAAGACGGATGATCTCAATCACTTATGAAGTGATTTGATGATAAAACACCTGGCATGATCAATTCCCATAATCATTCTTATGATGGAAAATTCCGAAAGTCAGTCCGCACTTTCGCTTTCAAGTGGTATTCTCCCAGGACGGATACTCTTTATCACCTATTCTGTGATACAACGACGAACTCCTGGCGTAGAAAAAACTCCCATCATCATCCTTATGATGAAGGACTCAAACACCACTTCCTTGCAGTTCCCTAAACTTGGAACAATATTGTCATCTCCTGTGAGAGTATTACGGATTAAAAGCAGTCATCCGTCCTGTTACACTACTCTGCTAAACAGCGGATCGACCCATCTCTTCCCCAAATGAATTAAGGACCATGCCTTAAGGACAGCACCCTTTTTTCTTAACACATACTTGGGGACATGTATATCTTTCGCCGTTCTAAAATTTCCTATTGTTTAATCTTCCGAGGCAATTATTTCAATTCGGCCTTAAGATTAGTTATACAGAACGGATTAGCAATGAATTATATATACATGAAACGATGAAGACAAATTTCTTCAATCAAAACTCATTCATTAAAGTGAAATTACATACAATAGTTCAAAATCCGGAGTTGATCCCGGTACACAACTATACATGTAAATGAAAAGAAAACTACGGAGGAGGAATCTGTTCTTCAGTTTTCTGTGCCTCCTCAGCACCAAGCTCTTGTGCCCCTTCCTTGGGAACCTCCACAGGAATTTCCCCTCCAGGAGCTCCAGCCCTTTCTTCAGAAGAAGGAACCTCGGACACAGGAAAGACGTAGTCCGGTCCCATGGTTTGACCCTCAGGAAGAGGAGGCAAACCATACAGGGACATTGGGGGATCTTCGTGACGACCATCCACCAATGCGACTAACTTTCCCCCATGGAACTCATAGTACGGATCCATTCCATAAAGGTTAAGTTTCGTAGTGGGGTTGCGGTAGAAAACTTGGCGTATGGCTAGGCCGAAGGACTCTTCAACAGCCCGGCTGCATATGTCAACAGCTTCTTCTCTCTCAGCTTTCGCTGTAGCCAATTCTCCCCGCAACTTGGACAGTTCCTCACTAGACACTTCGGACTCCGCTTTCCTAGCCTTCAGTCCCTCTATCTCAAGAAGGAGTTTCTTCTCCCTTTGAGACCACTCCTCAGCATCAGCTTTATTTTTATCCTGGCTGCTGCGGAGTTCTTCCTCCTTCTCTGCCACTTTGCCTTCCAAATTTTTGAGGTCGCCTTTAAGCTTAAGATTCTCTTTAGTCATCATCTCTCCGAACTCCTTAGATTTGGTGAGACGATCTTCCATTAACTTCATGGAGGCTTTATCTTTTTCTGAGGAAAGGTTGAGCTCTTCTAATTTGTCACTCAGCTCTTCAACCTTACCGACGTTGTCAGCCAACTCGCTGACCGAAGAAAGCATTCCAGCGAGTTCGGCTAATTGCCACCTTCCGGCCTCACACGCTTCTTTAATTTCTTTAGCACTGAGCGTAGGCCGGAGTTTGTACATCGGTGGTGGAAGAGTGGCCGGAGTAGAACCCTCATAGGAGAGGAAGGGGGTGAGAAACGAGGAAGTTGGGAAAGAGGTCGGCTTCGCCCCAGAAGCCCCGGCAGCAATCCCTTTATCTCCAGAGGTAGCAACTGCTGCTTCCGAGGTTTCAACAGGCTTATCCTCCGGGGTTCTGCGCTTTTTGGACGGGCCTCCCACTGAGTCATTCTTAATTTTTCTTCTCCTCTCAGAAACTTGAGGATGACCCGTGGCTGCATCCGCGGCAGAGGAACCGCCCTCAACCAACGGAACGTCCCCTTCAGCATCCGAGGTCAATATTATTAATTCAGGACGATCCTTAGTTGAGGGCCTGGGCTTAACCTCGTTCTCACAAGCAACGGACTTACCCGCCGCCTTGAATTTCTTCAACTTATCCATCTCTGGAGTTTCTTGTTCTATTTCACCTACATGAACAAACACAAGATGTCAGCAACTACAAATATTCTATATATATTTGGTAAAGGAGAAAAGGTGAAACAAAACGAGAAGTACGCAAATATTCCTCCCGGACTCCGCTTGAGCTACTTAGCAAACGCCTACACGAAAAGACGTGACGACGTGTAGTGTGTGATTCAAGTGCGAACAACACTCTCGACGTCTCACGAGACAGATCGGATTGATCAGTGTAGTACGCGTGGGAGCTCAAGAGAAAGTGTTTGTGTGTCCAACTCAAGGGAAATTTGTCGACGCCCTCTCCATCCTTCCAAAATATTGGTTTGCCCTTCTTGATGGATATGCGAGTGAAATAAGTCTTGAAGGACTTCCCATCAACCTTGGCAGAATCCGTATAAGACTCAAAGTTCATAAAGGAACAGAGAGTCCGGAGAGTCACCAGACCAACTCCACCCTGCTTGTTTGCCCTTCGAACTACCTGAGTGTAGTAGAACAGCATCGCTACAGTTGGCGTGAAATTAAAATGTTCACCCAAGACCTCCAAAGCTCGGATAAGGCCCCAACCGTTGGGATGAAGTTGGGAGAGTGCACAGTTCAGAAACTTCAAGACGCCCATCTGGAGTTCGGTTAGAGGGAAACGAACTCCCAGATAATGAAAAATAAAGTCATACATATATACAGAGCGGTCATTAGGGACGACATGGCATATCCGCTCTGTCGGAAGTGGTGCGTAAACCCTATACCACTTTTTCGTCTCTTCATCCATACTCAGTGTGAACCTCGGTTGAATCCGGGATCCCTCCTCATCCGCATGACGAGAGGCCAAGTCCTTAAACTCGCTGGACACCCAACAGAAAGGCCATTTAGCCTGAACCTCCTCCCAATTCAGTCTCGAAGCAACTACGCTATAGAGACCTTCAGTTGTCCTCGAAATAACGCTATTTCCAGAGGTTCCCTCTTCAATGGCCATTTGGATTTTCTAAATCGAACTCCTTAATCTACGATAAGAAATAAAATGTCGTCAGAAAGTTGCAATCATTACTCACTGTATTTTAAAAGCAATTACAATCAGAGGGCGACTCTGAGAAGGGAAAGGTCACTTCCCACAGTGAGTAAGATCCCCCTTTCTGAGCGACGTGATTCAGTCTTAGGGAGAATTACAAGGATTCTTCCCCACGACTATTAGGGTTGCGGGAAACTGATTCCCCCCTAGATGAAGCCTACTTTCTATAACTAAGAGTAGCAAACCAAAGCAAAACTAGAGCGACAAGGAAGAGATAGTTACCTCAGATGACAGTGATGAATTTGAGGAACGAAGAAACCCTCACAGTGCAGGCAACAAACTTCCTTGCAATATTTCTGCAGAGTTTTGTTAAGTAAACAAAAGCAAGTGGAACCCAGAATCCACTAAGTGTTCCTTTTATAGGAAACGAAGAGGTTCGGTTACCCCCTCTTGAAGTTGTGTCGTTCTCGATAAAACGCATTCGTTCACAAGCGAAACGGCACAACCGTTCCAAATTCTTGGGCGCCAAAATGATAGCGACTCAGCGAAGGGCTATCCACTAGGCCCAAAAGTTTCGAAAACTTCAGGCCCACTAAGCCCAAAATGACAGTTAATGACATTTTCATCTCAGACGCAATAATTGCTTGCTCACGTGATTAAAAGCATTAATGTCTAATCATGCAACGCAATTCACGCTTTACAGCCGTTACACGAACTTCAAGAGCTTTCAATTCCAATAAACTCTTGAAATTCTCACACAACGAATCTTTGTCTGAATCCGTTGTGACCGCACCGAAAGGTCGTATCTATTAAATTTACCCGGTTCTTTACGAATGACAACAGATGCTAAGGAACTGTTACACACGTAAGCTTACCGATATTAAGACCTCTCGCAGGTTGAGTAGCTTATGTGAACAACCATTCAGTCCCTCACACAAGCTAGGGGACATATGATCCGGTCTCAATACCAGTATCCGATCTGCTATACATATTTCAACGTCTTTGATAAGACATCTACGTGTAACCGGTGTCATCGGTATACATCCGGACTGTAATTCCGTATCAGGCGTTCTCCCTATACCGGTTGTTCAGGATAACACCATGACATCGGATAATACACACGTCACTATGCAAAAGACAAGGATTGTTGCTACAGGGATCGATCAATAATTCCCTGCACTACGAGCCAAATTCTGCTCACGGGAATGGTCAACTTGTTCCCTAATCCTAGTCTACATTCTCTATGCTCAATATAAAATAGCCACTTGACCTAATCATGCAGGTAAGTGCGCAATATAATAATGCTAATGGGAGTTGGTGGTTCCCCACCAACGAGTCCTCGTTAATCGAGCCAATCAGGTATATGAACTCACTTCATGATTGAAGTGGGGGATCTTCAGCTCTTTTACGACTGATTCCTCTCTGAATACATTCCTTACTTGGAATATTACTGACTTGAGCGTCGGAGAATCTTTGCAGGTGACACCACCATTCGCCCACTTCAACGCGTTAGGTCGGTGTGAAGGACCTCCAGGACGCCCAGTCCGTTCTCTCTGCTCAAGGACAACGGATACTCATACCGGATACTCATACATCCGGTCTTCTATACAGTATTTACATACTATTTGTGACTGGTCTGAGTCCGGATCTCTAGACCCCGGTTCAGGACAGATCAGGTACAAAAGTCGACAACCATTATGGATTAGTTAAGATGAAAAAGAGTGGTAGATATAAAGGGTTTGATCCCTTCATCTTTGCCCAGCAAGCCGAGCAGATTTATTACACAGAATTCCCAGGAGGGCACCGGGACTGGTATGTAGTCATCAAAGCCAAGGCTCATGGTCAGATCACTGATAACGTCTCCGATAAGGTTGAAGATGCTTATCAGCTAGCTCCAAGCGACCTCCACGATAGTCACTCAGTGTTGAATATTGATCCAATCATATTGGATGAGACACTTGTGGCCTCAGGCGGTGAACACATTGAGACACAAGTTGTCTTGTCATGAAAATAGTCCAAGGCCAATTTGGACAATGATAACACGTCTGAAACAAATTCTGAGAGTCACATTGACACTGAAGGGGACTTCCAAACTGAAACAGATAGAGTATGTAGTTTTATATAAGTTTATGTGTATATGTATATATGTTATTGTTAACAAATTGCTTAATGCTTACATTGTTTCATTGACAGATGACTAGACACAGAGGATGCTTTGGTCAGGGTGATGGTAGGAACTCCCCAGTTACACGGCTAGGTACCCCTACCTCGCAGAGGGAGACCATACCGACCGATGACACTACATACGTGATGCCCTCACCGACCATTCCTGGTGATGCTGCAAGCACTTCTACCACCTCGGATGGGGCATAGCCTCGGCAGCAGCAGAAGGAGCAGGTTCTCGAGGCGACCCCTTCTACAGCATCCAACCCCCTTCCCACTCTGGTCCTATTATCGGACACCGACGAGTAAGTATCATTATATATCCTGACATTTACATGTTTTTGTATTGATTTGTGTGTTGATCATATTACTATTGCAATTGTTGAGATTCATATATGATTAATGTTTATTAGTGGAGAGCAAGCCTTAATAGGATGAATCTGTGTGTGTGTTTTATGCTTATGTTAATTTAGGGATGTTGATGTTTGTTATAATTTATGCTTATATTAGTTGAGAGTAAAGCTCACTAGGGTTTGTTGTTGTTTCTTTACATTGAACTGTATTGGAAGTTTTCTGTGTGTAACAAGATTTTTGTAAAAGTTTGGAAATGTCCGATTTATAGGGGAGACTCTGCCGAAATTTTGGTGGACTCCTAAGGTTTATGTTTGTTTGATTCATTGTATTTTGTTAATTAATTGTTCAATTGTTTGAACTATAGTTAGGTTGATGTTATTCGCACTACGAAGGTGATTACTAGGATTCTTAAGGCCCAGTGGGATGGTCCTTACATCTCTTGGACAGATGCTGGTAAGACTATCCGAGATAGATGGTTTGACACATTCTCAGTGAGTTTAGCACAAATATTCTAATTTTATGTAACTTTTATTGTTGAACACTGCTTGCTTACATTTTTAATTTGGAATTGCATTTTAATTTACAACGTGGCTTTCGGTAGGAGGAGGGTATGAGTGATGAGATTAGGAGGATCTTTACCATAAAGACCTCTAAAATTATCAAGAGTACCCTCTGGAAGGTGAGGGCGAAGACGGAGCGCCCCGTTGGATCCCCGAGCCCCACTAGAATGGCATGCAGCAGAAGTGGGGAGGTATCTTGTTCCAGCAGGCCAATGCTCGGAACAAGGCAAACAGGCAGGTTGATGTTGGAGCCTCCGTCTACACTGGAGGTTCCATCTCAATTATTGAGCACAAATGGAGATTTATAAGTACATTTTCTTAAATATGTTTATTATTACAATAACTTCAAATCTTTTTCACTAATAATTTTAATATGTTGTAAATTGTAGGAGTAAGATGAGAACTTCGAGCCTTCGTTATTCGAGGTTATGCAAATCACCAAGAAGAACAAGGCTAGTAACTGAGTTAACCAGAAGACCACTGACATGGAGGTACTTTATCTAAACTTACATCTGTTTTCAATTTTTTTTATACATTAACATTTACTAACGTATTTGATTTTCCTAAACATATGTAGGAGGAGCGAGATGAGCGGGATCAAGAGGACACTCATAGGTTGATGGCTTAGTAGAAGGCTCTGATCCGTCGGTTGATGGCGCAGTTACCGGCTGGACCTGGCAACGGAGCCTCTACTTCCCGACCACCACCCCAGGACCCCCAGTTAACTCTTATTTTCTTGATTATTTTTTTAGTGTTACACATTTTTTTATTTATTCTTTTTTATTGTTTGAGTTGTAAATAATATGACAGTTTACTATATTTTATATTCGATTGTGTTTGATGGTGTTATATTTTTTATATTTATTACCGATTGTGTTTATTACCTATTAACTAATAAAAGCATTATAAAAAAATTATCATATATATTACTCTTATAAAAATATTTAATGAAACTTTATAAAATAACCTTAAATCATTAAATTTTATAAAAAGAATTAAAAAACAATTTTTTAATATTAGCGACGGATGATTGTCCGTTGCTAATTTGTAAATACGTTAGCGACGACCAAAAATGGTCGCCAACATAGCTATGAATGAACTCTGTCGCTAACTTTGGTCCCTATTCAGCTACACCTCAGCGACGGAACGGTCCCTTGATTAGCTATGCAAGCGGATCCGTCACTAAATCTGGTCCCTATTCAGCTACGAATGTACTTCGTCGCTAATGTTGTCCCTATTTAGCTACCACGCAGTTACGAAGGATGTTCGTCAGCTACGACGTTAGCGACGGTGTTCTGGAAAATATAGCTACGACCGTAGCGATGGCGAAACTTAATTTTTGACAGCGACCACATCATTAGCGACGGTGTTCTGGAAAAAGTAGCTAAGGACGTAGCGACGGCGAGACTTAATTTTTGACAGGGACAACGTCGTACCTGTCACTAACTTTGTGACGGACTTTTAAGTTTTCCATGGTCTTTACCTCCGTCGCTGAGATGTTAGCCACTAAGACTGGAGCGACGAGATTCTTCCGTAGCGAATTCCATCGCTAACACGCGTAGCGACAGAGTTATATCTCTTAGCAACATGGATTTTTTATCTTTAACCCACCTATTTTTAGTGGTGTGAGCTCCTATTGAGCTAGTATTCTATAATACCAGATTTTCCACTAGATCAGTGTAATATTTGAGTGAGAATGTGACTGAATATTGGTTGAGAGAGTAAACAAGTTACCCTCTACATACCGGACATTTCAAAAATTATTCTTAATATTAAATATGTTAATCATACATTGTTGCAAAATGACAACAACAAGAAAATTTGGACCTTGTTGTGCTAGAATGGAAACTATTCTATAGCAAACTCTCCCTAAAAAGTACAAGTCAATTATCATTTCCTATATTGACATATCAATACAAAAAAATAGTCACGTACATATATATGTATAATAAAAAATCATACAGAATTCAAAAGAAACCTATAAGAATAATTTACTCTAAATATTCAAGTATAAACCTATAAGAATAATTTACTCTAAATATTCAAGTATTATCTCAATCCACTTTGAACTCTTCCCACCCTTTACTTGCTCAATAAGGTCATCTCTTTGAACCACATACCCAATTATACCTAGAAAAAAATTCTAGTAATATTATATAAATTTATATTAATTATATATGAATAAAATAAAGCAATTATATCGCCTAGTACATATCTTTACATTAGAATTTATGTTACCATTTAGAACATCAATAAATAAGACTAATTTAAAAACATCATTTGGGGTGTTATTACACTCAAATGGCTTGGAAATAGTGTTATTGATAAAACTAATTTTGAACTCATGATCTAGAGATTTGACCATGCCTTTAGCATTTAAGATCATTACTTTTTCAAAGACATGTATACTCATACTTTTTAACCAAAATTTTTTGGATTGTCGCATGCATCTAATCCCCTTAAATTAAGTCATAATTAAGTCACTTGCACCATAACAAATATATACAACATTAACCTTAATTAACTTTAATCACCTACAATTTACCTTTTAATCAACCAATACCATCTCCAATGTGTTGAGATTTTTAGTGTCACTAAAATCTATTCCTTTCTATAAATGGATGACTCTAGCACAACACTTCCAATTAGTCGTTCCAACTTTAATGTTAGTAAAAAGAGAATAGGTGAGGTTCATCCTAACAATAATTAAAATTAGTATTGAAAATAAAGTAAATAACTTATTAAATATACTAATCAATTAATTTATTTTCATACAAATTAGTAAAAATATTATTAATATTAATAAACTTATAGATAATATATGTTGTCGTAATATCATCTATACTACAGTATAAATCAATTATATATATAGACACACATTTACAGATTTTGATTAAAAATTAAAAAACTATATTGAGTGCCTCTAGCTATACTTGTGTATGAGCTTGTATGTGTATATGGATCTAGAAGGCCAAAATGAAATAAAAATAAACACTAATGTTTAAAATAAATATTAAAAAATTGATCTCAAAACTATTGTATTAAGAAACATACCACCAAATGAGAAGAGATTGAGAACTAACATCAAAATAGTAGGTTTGAGAAGTGGAGAGTGAATTATATTCTAATTATGCTTTTATAAAAGTATGGGAATGTTTTTTAAAAAAACAATGAAATACCACTAAATGAGAAGTGATTAACCTCAAATATAGTTGGTTTGAAAATTAAGGAATGAGTGAGATTCTAATTGCCTTTTTTTGAAGTATGTGAATGTTTTAATAATCAGAGTATAAGAAAATTAACTAATTTTCAACTTAAAAATATATATTATTTAATATATATATTATTTAATATATTTTTTGAAAATCACTAAATACTATACTATATAATATATTGCAAATAATTTTTTTTATAACGTGAATAAAATATGAATTCAATTTTGAAATTCTATTAAAATCAAATACTATTAAAATCAATTTTTATTTGAATTCAATAAATTAATTACCAAATTAATTTTGAATTATAATATATCTAATTATAATCACAAATTGATTACTGATTCAAATAAATTAATTAATTACCAATTTAAATAAATTAATGAATATTTTTATCCTTTTCTTTCTTATGGTATGAGCCAAGTTCCTCATCCTTATGGTTAAAGGCAAGATCCTTAGAATGTCCTAGGATGTCATCCACCTTGCACAAACTTGGAGCATTTTCAGTCTTTATGAATTTTCTTTTTAATTATTTTTTAAAATTGGATATTTGTGTTGGCCAAATTTATCATTTAAATCGATAATAATCGACACAAACATCTAACGTTTTATCTGAGTAGTTGATTGTGTCAATATAACGTTAGTCTTACCGACACCAACACCATTAATACTTATATCATATGTAAAATCATTCTAATGATACTGGTGTAATAACAAGCTTGATAACAAGTATGCTATAATATAGGAAAGTAACATTATGACTTGAGGGAAAAAAGTTTTTGGTCATCAAGAATTTTCAAGGGCAAAGAGCACATGTAAAGTAGCTCATAACAGGGGGGGAAAGAGTGTGAAATGCTCCAATTCGCATTATGTGAAAAGGAAAGGTTGGTATATGGTTTGACCATTAACATCACACACGTATCTTAATTGTTTTTGTAACACTTGGTTCTAATAGAATGGATAATGTATTGAAGTCAAGGTTAACGACGGCAAGTGGGACACATACTGTAAACATTTATTTATGCTTAAGATTGAGGGTGGTTCATAAATTCCACAATACCTACTAATAATCGTTGAATATAATCATTAAATACCAATTTTAATTTTACTTTAACTCACGGGGGACACAATGCTAGCAAAGTCTTGTCGCTGACCAAGATCCACAACAAGATATTTTTTTGACTTTCTTCAATATAAAACTAAATTAAAAATTATATAATGAAATTATGTATTTTAAGATAATTTAATAATTTTTTAATGTCTTTTTTTTAAAAAAATATTACACCAGATAAAAAGAAATGGGGAGTACTAATTTCGATATTTATTTTCAAATGATACTATGATACGATATAAAGGATTTTGTAGTCGTTTTGCGTGAAAAAATTAAGTCAACAATACACCAATATACATTCAATCTTTTTTAAAAATTAAAACATTTGATAACATTGATTTCTCTATTACGTAATGTTCAATTATATTTTCTGTACGTATATATAACTACACTCAAATTATTGAAAATAAAAAAAAAATCTGTACAAAACGTACACGTAGATAATAGCTGTTATCCTATTTTGTTTGCCTCTTATGTTTCCTAAAACTCGCAGAAATGTTAATTGGAAGTTGAAATTTTGTTAAAAATTAAAGGATAAAAACTGATAAGCTAATTAATTATATTAAAATATTTAATAGAACTAGTTTTTATAAAAATTGATTAATGTAAAATGATATAAAAATATAGTTTATTATTTAAGCATAAATTGTAGATTTTTTAAATATTTTAATTTATTGAAGGATCATACATGTTATTATCCAAACTTCATAAGAGTAACAGATCCACATAAGGTAATGGCCCACATGATATATATGATTGTCTCAAATCATTTATCATCCTTAAAATTATAAATCATTAAGCTAATTTATATAGTTTTTTAATTTATATTATAATAAAATAAATTTTGATATATTATAATAATTTTTTTATCTTTTGAAGTTCTTAATAAACAATTCAACATCTATTATTTTCAAAATCAATCAAATAAATATTCATCTTTTACAAAATATTGGTATGAATAAATTTTTATAAAAAAATAGAAACTTTTCAGCTTTTTTCTTTACAATTTTGATTTTTTATGCGAAAAAATCTTATATTAAAAATATAAATTAAACAAAATATAAAGTATTCTATAAGATTTCATATTTTTTAAAATAAAATGAATAGTAGAAATAGAAACTATTAAAAGGCAATAGTATAATTTAAAATTTAAAATGACACTTAAAAACATTACCCTTTGGTTGTGCATAGATTTAGACTCAAATGCTTTTATTTTTTTAATGATATTCTAAGTAATAAAATAACCTTTCAGCCAATTTAAATATATAATACCTTACTAAAACCATATTAAGAATGATTTTGAAAGAGTTTATGAACAACTTATAAATAGCTTATGATTAAGTTATTTTTATTTAATCTAATAAATTACTCTTATAATTTATTAAAATAAATTATTTTTAATATATTCAAATAAATTTTACAATCAAATTTATAGTATAAATATTTATTCTAAAATAACATATTACATAAACTTTTTACATGTCTAATCCTACCCCAAGTAAATCAATTTATAGTTAAATTAATAATTTTTTATAAAACCAACAACCGATTTTGATTACGTTTTCACGCAAATAAAATAGAATTACAAAGGATGAACATGTTGAAGTGGCAAGAGTACGAGACATCTTTGGGATTCTACAACTCGATGGATGTTGATGTGTTGTCTAAATACAATAAGAGAAGATAGAAGGCACCGACGATGTGTGCCGTAGCCAAACAGAGTTTGCATGGGTTTATCATCTTTGAAAGCTCTCAGTAGCAATGGGCATTACCTACACAACAATCATATTCTTACAAGTTACACCAATTATATTTTCTCACTAGTATCTTACAATATATATGGCAATATCTTATAAGAAAAGTTATTTTATTTGAAAGTTAGAGAAACGAATCTGAATTTATAACCAAATAATGGATGATTAAGATTAAAAGTTTTTTAAAGTCACATAATCATTTAAAAGGTCACATGACTTTTTAAAAAACTCACATAATTAATCTCAACTATTTATTATATGGTTGTATGGCCCATATTCCTTTCTCTCACTCTCACCTAAGAGAATTTTTCTCATATATACATCCTCTATATATATTTCCCATTCACAGATTTAAGTCAGACAAGATTATTCCTGTTTTCTTTATCAAAATTTAATGTATATTACCTATTTTATACTACTATATGGTATTGTATCACACATTTTTTTATTTTCTTTTCCCCCCATATTACTAAGGCGTGATTTCTACTTGTAATTTTTCATATCCAAACCTTTCACCTTTTAGTTTCAACATTTATGTCTATTTAATAATTAATTGTAGAATTAAAATTATAAAAATAATAGTAATAATTAATTTGTTAAAAGAATAATTTTTTTTAATCAAACCTTAATTTATTGTGACCACCAAACGAACTCTTTGTCCAATATGAAAATGACGCACTAATGACCGATAGATCATGAGAAGAGGCGGCGTAAAACCGCGTTAAAGTTAAAGCGGGTCAAAAGCAAAACTCATTTTACTATTTTAAAAATTAATCTGCATTCCTTTATTATTAGTAGTAATCATTGTTTACCATTAATTGTTACTATGGTTTTATAAACCTGATACAAATTAAAAAGATAGAATTAATAAAAAAAAATCTTAAAAATATATGTGTACATTCATTCACAGGTGCACAGAATTCGTTTGAAAATAATAAAAGAGGAGAACAGCTGTTATCTACTTTGCGAGGTTAGGTTATTCTGCTCAAACACTTTTTAAAATCAATTTCTAACGCATTTGTGACGTTAGACATTGGATATTCATAAAATATACTACCCTTTATAATATAAGATTTAAAAATTTAAAAATTTAATTTTAAAATATTAAAAATATAGATAATCTTATGCAGTAAAATAAAAGTTTTTCATTAGTATTGATGATTTGTTTAATTGTAAAAAATTTAAATTTAAGACATCGTTTACTATAAATCTACCAAAAACATTTAGGGTGGGTTAGAGGTATCATACATATCACACCGTAAATCTTTTCTATATAGTTTGTCAACTTGTCAATTTTTAAGTCGGACATGTCAAATACATTAACTTTTGAATCTTTTTCAAAAAACATTTATAAGAAAACTAGAATTATTTTCTGTAACTAAATACAATCTTAGTTTTTTATAAATGTTTTTTTAAAAGGACATACAAAACATGAGAAAGTTATTAGCTTTCTACATTAAGTTTCCTCGAAAACTAAAAAAATCTTTATACCAAACGCTCCCTTAGGTTAAACAACATAAACTAATGTATTGATAATGTGACAGTTTTTTAATTTAGAAAACTAAAAAAGTTGTTTAAGTGCACTCAGTTTTCTAAATTTTTTTAAATATTTCTTTAATTCAAATTAATTGAGATATGTCTTATATATATATATATATATATATATATATATATATATATATATTATTTATGACAATATTGTATAGTATATGCATCACATAAAAATTATGAAAAATTTAAAGTAATATTAAAATAAGAGGGGTTTTTTATATATGGGGCAACTAACAACTTTATTTACAAAAGTAGGGTTGTTTTGCCTGATATTTCAAAACTAGGGTCCTTTTTATGTGTCGTCCCTGTCAAGGACGACTTGCATGTCGCATGCAACACTTTCGACACCGTCTACAGGTGACACGACACTCGAGTTGTAGAAGCCAAGGACGACTCAGTGTAGCGTAGCAGAGAAAGGCGACATGGTTGTCGTATGGAGCAGTAGCGACTCGCTGGGGTTTAGCCACGTAGAAAACGCACCTTATGGTGCATGGAACACAGATGACACAAGGGTCATGTGCAGCCCCAATCCCATTATTTATTTGATCGTGTGTGGGTCTTCTTCTTCAACCATCAGCTCCCATCTATCATTTTTAAAAAAACAAAGCAGGGGTCATCATTTAGCAATAGCAAGGGTCCCTCATTTGGCTCTTTTTTTTTAGAAAAGTTATGGTCTCATTGTATCTCAAGTTTTGATTTTATTTGAAAGGTAAGTACTTTCTATATTTTAGTGTCCTTGAAAGTGTAGTTTAGTTTAGCTTAGTTTTAGGGTTTAGTTTAGTTTAAGTTGTTATTGTGTTTAATTTTTTGTAGTTAGATAAAATAATATTAAGTTGTTAGTGTATATGATTTATTATTATTAAGTTATTACTGAAAATAATGTTATTAGATAAAATAACAATTTTTATTTCTTATTATTTAATGTATATTTGGCTTTAACTTATTATTGAAAATAATGTTAGTAGATAAAATAGTGATATTATTTTGTGATTATGTAATAATAATTTTTATTAACTTATTATCAAAAATAGTGTTAATAGATAAAATATTATTGATCCGGTCCCAACACCGGCCCCCAAGAGCATGGCTTTAATACTTTGCCAGATCAGCATTTCGAACAAGAGAAGTACGCTTCAAATACATTATAATTGTTTCTATACGGAGTACATACAACCAGGGCAAGTAACCCCGCCAAGGTATGTTACTCCGCCAAGGTGTTTTACTCCGCCAAGGCTTATTACCTCGCCAAGGAGGAAAATATTGAATACCTTATACACATGCATGAAACATTCCCAATGCATATTACTCCGCCAAGCCACAGGCTCAATACAGGCGGAATATTGAACTTCCCATACTGCGTAGCGAGCCCATACTTATAACCCCGGCACGAGATTGACTCTGTCTTGAGAGGTTGAAAATGGGAATCACGCTGTCACGCATTAAAGGGAAAAACAAATAAAATAATAAAGCATTCACGCTTTCCAAGTAAGTGGAAATGTAACACCCCCTTATATATATACGAGATAAAAAAACTTTTTAGAAAGATATACATATTTATCACTCTTTATCTCGTGTATACAAGGACGTATATACATCTGATTTCCTTTGAATATTGAAAGTAAAAAAAGTTGTCTTTCAATATTTGTCCATAATGACAAAATAATTTATAGAAATCATAAGTGATAAATCATTACAATATTATATCCGAATGAAAGAGTTTATCAAAGTTTAACCTTTACCTTGTTACAATTATCTACTTGATATTGTAATAAGGCAAAATAAAATTAAACTATACCTCTACTACAAATGTGAACAAACATTTCCTAGTCCTTGAACCATCGAGTTTTTGAATCCTACTCTTGTCATATCTCTTCATCTAATCGATTGAGGATGAGACCACTTTATCCTCTTGTAATTACATATCCTTCCATCTTGGACTGCTAGCTATATATCATATAACATATATTTTGGACATAAAAATTCAAACAAGAAGGAGTGAGAAACAAAATATAATATATTACAGATAAGACATAAGCATAAGGGTTTTCACAAACTAATATAGTAATATCAGTCATATTCTCATATACAATCAATTATGAATATAGGGTTTCCACATACATAACACTTATATTTTCCTTCATAACCATCCATATAGAATGTCACAATCACATGAATGTTATGTAATGCTTATGCTACTATCTCATTCAGTTTATGCATGTGGGCCCTTAAAGTTTTAGTTTGCACTGGGCCAACCAGGAGTTTACACTGTTTCATAAATTCTAGATAATAATAACATAAATGCCTTCATGGCATATGAACAGCTCAACTGGCGTGGAAACACTTAGAGACTAGTCAGACTGAGAAAGTTTTTATTGTGAAAGTACCCGACACTAGGGAGTGACCCCAGGTCACCTGAAGCACCCTTTCACACTCTCTCATCCCAAGGCTCGCAATTAAGCCTCCTTTAATGTATCCTCGGTTTCTATAATCCGTCCCCAGGCAATATCACATCTCATTTCTCTTTAATGATTCATGATGCATGAACTACTCGCATATTTAGTTGGTTAAGGCTTTTAGAAACTCAATTATTAAATACCATAAAGGTTCACAAAATCATCACAATAAACTGTACATTTCCATAAGTTCTTCTTTGAACTTCTGTTATAATGAAATAATTTAGTACAGTCTTCAAATTCAGATCTTACCAAAATTGAGTTTCCAAGCCTTAAATATCTCAAAGCTTTCTCTTAAAAATCTTCACATATTTACATAATCTTTCTCAATTTGAATCTTAACTAGATTGAGTTTTTGAAATCTCCACAAAATATTCTTTAGTTATTTCGTTGGGGAAAACCAAAATAATTTACTTTAAACTTCTAATTTCTAAGAAAATAATTTAAAATCATTAACTAAGAATACTTAAAACTATAAAAATTTTCTTTAATTCAAGAATTAATTATCTCAACCTCTAATTTTCATAAAATAGCTTCTTTCTAATACTAGATTTTATTATAGAGATTAAAAATAAAGTTAATAAAAATTATTTCTAAGAAGAAATAAAAGACTAAAATAATTATAAAATACTTTCTCTTGGAATAAAAATTTAAAGAGTAAGGTAAGAAAATTCTTACTGAGTTTTAACTTTCCGTCATGCTTGCTATATGCTCAAACTTCATATCACAAGGTCATCAATCATTCATCAACCACAATCAAGTATAGTAATCTCATCAATCACAATCAAATATCATCAATCATAATTGCATATTATTAATCACAGTCTAATATTATAAATCACAATATCATTAATCGAAATCAAATATAATTAACTATAATCAAGTCAAATCAACTAAATATCGCTTATAAATATAATTCAAATTTTTAATGGTTATTTAAATTAGTAGATTTGATTTTGAGTCCTTATAGTCCATTCCTCGCACAGGTCTATATAAGTCCATATATCCAGTCTTCGCATAGGTATAGTTCAGTCTAGACAGGTCATAATAGTCCAAGTCCTTGCATAGGTTTAGTTTGATCCATATAGGATATAAAAATCCAAGTCCTTGCATAGGTTTAGTCCAGTCCGTATAAGTTATAATAATTCAAATCCATGTATAGATATTTCAGAATAAGTTACACAATATATTAAATTTATTATAAATTTTAAGTTGAGAAGTTATTACTTTAAAATAATAATATTATTAAATTTAAAAGGAGTAGGGGACTCCTCCCTTTATTCTTATGTCTTTCATATTATATTCTTATCTCACTCCCCCTTACCTTGAATTGTTACCCAAAATGAATTTGCTTTGCGCCTCCGATTTCTAGAAATATTAATACCAATCTTATTTCAGTATAAGCATAAGACGAAGATTAAGATTACTACTTAAAACAGAAATGATAAATTTTGAATAGTGAATAGTGAATAGTGAATAGTAAATCATGAATAGTAACAGTAAATAGTAAAATGTGAATAGTAACAGTAAATAGTAAAACGTGAATAGTAACAGTAAATAGTAAATCGTAAATAGTAACGGTAAATAGTAACAGTAAATAGTAATTTACTATTTGAATAGTAATTTACTATTGAAATAGTAATTTACTATTGAAATAGTGTTTACTATGCAGAATAGTAACTTAAAATAATATTATTTTCAGTATAATAACAGATTTCTAAAAACGATATAAAAATAACCCAAAAAATATAAAAGAGAAGTATTCTTACCTTAGGATTTTGGCAGAACCTTCTCTCCAAAAACTTTTCTTCTCTCTCTCACTTCCACCACTATCTCACTAGCACTACTATATTAAGAAAACTTAATCTGAAATTGTGAATTCTAAAGAAGAAATCCTTCGGTATTTATAGGAAAAAATTTTACTATACATTCTATTATTTTAATATAAAAGTACTATGCATTTTTGAATTTTTTATTCCAGGTTACTGTGCATCTTTTGAAAATTTCATACATGCACAGTGTTTTGTATAGTAACTGTCGGCAAAATTATTAAGTCAAATAGTAACCCTTCACTCGGTATATTTTAAATATTCAAAATGAGTCCTTTTTGAATTTTAGCGATATTATATCAGTCCTCACTAATTTTATAATAAGTAATATAAAGCTGAAATTTTAAAAATCTAAAATTTTCTGTTAATAAAAATTTATTGATACGTTTCTAATTTTTTAACGATTAGAAAAAATCAAGATTTTTCTCAAACCGATAATTTTTAGATAAGTCTACTTGAAATGGATTTTAGAAAATTTTCTTATAATTTAACTTTACATTCTTGTAAATATTTTTAATTTTAAGCAACTTTATATGAATTTAAAATTATTTAAAATATATTATTTTATTAAAATAATTCAAAATTTTCAAAAACTTCCAGAAAATCATAAATATTATGTAGATCAAAAAGTTCAAAAGAACCATAGTCTAAGTCCTTCAAAATTTTATTTTAAAATTCTAATAAGAGTTAAATCTTAAATATGTAAAAACAATATATATATAACAACATAAAATAAAAATGGTGAATAATAAAGATATTAAAAATTATTAATATAATTTTCTTAATTAGTGAATACTAATTAAGTCACTTTAAAATTCTCATTTAGAAATATTTTCATTTATTATTATTATTATTTTTAAAAAAAACAAATAATAAAAATATAAATACCAAAATTCCAAAAAAAATGATAATAATAAACTAACTTATAGTAAGTATTTCTCAAGAAATATATTAATATCTATTTCCTATTTGTGATGAAAATAGGATGTTACAGGAAACACCCACTACAATAACAGTGCTTACAAACGGCGCAGGGACCCACTACCTTTCCAGCATAATGCCTGAAAACAAGGAACGGGACCCACCAATAATGGAACACCAGTATCAGGTATATAAACCTCAGCAAAAAGGTATATAGGGGATCCCCCCAATTCTAAACCTTACACTCTCTTACTTGCATAATTCTCTCAGATTTGCTTTCTAAGTCTAAGAGTATTCTAAAATACTGACTTGAGCGTCGGAGAATAATTGCAGGTACAACCACCAATTGTGTCAAGGCAAAGAAAACAACTTCAGGCGGACTACTACATCGCCACATAGCGAGTTACACTCCGCCCCAGTGTGGATTATACTCCGCCCACTACACAAGGACACTCCGTATTTGTGTAACACCCTCTATTACACCTTAATAAATTCTAGAAAAATTCGTAATTTTTTTTTCTAAAGATATGATTGTTAAAAAGAAACTATCGGAATAAATTATATACATTATTTCTGAAATACCTCACAAATATTATTAAAACTTTATAAAGTATTTGTACATTCATCCGAAGAAAATAAACATTAAACATTATAAGAAAAAGAGGAAACTCCATGGCCCAGACGCAGTTACTTATTAACATTATTTATTCATTGGACCACGGTATTCATACCGAGCTCCCTTTCTAGAACGTGCTATATCTACTGCTGAAATTCTTCGATCCTTCCCTCTGAACCATCAATTTAGAATATATGAAACAAAAACACAGAGAAATGAGTGAGAAACAGAATATAATATTTCCGAATAAGACATAAGCAACAAAGGGTTTTCACAACCAATACATAATAATATCAATCACAATCACATACACAATCAATTATGAATGCATGAATGTTATGCAATATCTTCATCATAACTTACCTATATATGTGGGCCCTTAAATTTTAATTTGCACTGGGCCAACCAGGAGTTTACACTGTTCCATAAGTCCGGATAATAATAATATGAACAACTCAACTGGCATGGAAACACTTAGAGACTAGTCAGATTGAGAAAGTTTTTATTGTGAAAGTACCCGACACTAGGGAGCTACCCCAGGTCCCCTGAAGCACCCTTTCACACTCTCTCATCCCAAGGCTCGTAATTAAGCCTCCTCTAATGTATCCTCGGTTTCTATAATCCGTCCCCAGACAATATTATTTCATTTCACTTTCATTATCCATGATGCATGAACTACTCGCGTATTGAGTTGGTTAAGGCTTTTAGAAACTCAATTATTAAATCCCTTAAAGGTTTACAATATCATTTCAATAAACTGTACATTTTCTCAGTTCTCTGAATTTCTGTCCCACAGAAATAAATTTGGTACAGTTTTCAAATCTCACGGAAATTGAGTTTCTAAGCCTTAAATATCTAAAAACTTTATCATATAAAACTTTACCTAATCTTTCTCAAATTAAATCTTAACAAAATTAAATTTAGGAATCTCAATTATTTCCAAATATATTTAGTTATTAAGTTGGAAAAAAATAAAATAATTTTCTTTTAAATTTTTTTTATTGAAAGAGAATAATTATTAACCAAAAATACTTAAAATTACAAAATTTTTCTTTAACTCAAGATTTAATTAAATAAATTCTCATAAAATGTTTTCTTTCTAAAATAAATACTAATTTTTTTTATTCTAAATATTGAAAATAAAGTTAAAAATAATTTCTAAGAAGAAATAAAAGATAATAAAATTTAAAGAGTAAGGTAAGAAATTCTTACTGAATTTTAGCTTTCCGTCATGCTCGCTATATGCTCAAACTCCACATTACAATATCATCAATCAAAATCAAACAATATCAATCATAACTAAATATCATCAATCAATCAATCATAATCAAATCATAATCAAATCAATTAAATATCATTAATACATATCATAATACAAAATTTAATGATTATTAATATAGTCAATTTTAGTCCTTTTGGTCAATTCCTCGCATAGGTATATGTAAGTCCATATAATCCAGTCCTTGCATAGGTATAGTTCAGTCCATATGGGTCATAATGGTCCAAGTCCTTGCATAGGTATAGTCCAGTCCATATAGGTCATAATGGTCCAAGTCTTTGCATAGGTATGTTAGAGTTAGTTAAACCGGATATTTAATTTAAAATTTATTAAAAATGTTAAGTTAAAAAGTTAATATTTTAAAATAATAATATTATTAAATTTAAAAGGAGTAGGGGACTCCTCCCATTATTCTTATGTCTTTTCATATTATACTTCTTATCTCACTCCCCCTTACCTTGAATTGTTACCCAAAATGGATTTGCTTTGCGCCTCCGATTTCTAAAAATATTAATACCAATCTTATTTCAGTATAAGCATAAAACGAAGATTAAGATTACTACTTAAAACAGAAATGGTAAATTTTGAATAGTGAATAGTGAATAGTGAATAGTAAAAGTAAATAGTAAAACGTGAATAGTCACAGTAAATAGTAAAACGTGAATAGTAATGGTAAATAGTAAATCGTGAATAGTAACGGTAAATAGTAACAGTAAATAGTAATTTACTATTTGAATAGTAATTTACTATTGAAATAGTAATTTACTATTAAAATAGTGTTTACTATACAGAATAGTAACTTAAAATAATATTATTTTCAGTATAATAACAGATTTCTAAAAACGATATGAAAATAACCCAAAAAATATAAAAGAGAAGTATTCTTACCTTAGGATTTTGGCAGAACCTTCTCTCCAAAAACTTTTCTTCTCTCTCTCACTTCCACCACTATCTCACTAGCACTACTATATTAAGAAAACTTAATCTGAAATTGTGAATTCTAAAGAAGAAATCCTTCGGTATTTATAGGAAAAAAATTTACTATGCATTCTATTATTTTAATATAAAAGTACTATGCATTTTTGAATTTTTTATTCCAGGTTACTGTGCATCTTTTGAAAATTTCATACATGCACAGTGATTTGCATAGTAATTGTCGGCAAAATTATTAAGTCAAATAGTAACCCTTCACTCGGTATATTTTAAATATTTGAAATGAGTCCTTTTTGAAATTTAGCGATATTATATCAGTCCCTACTAATTTTATAATAAGTAATATAAAGCTGAAATTTTAAAAATCTAAAATTTTCTGTTAATAAAAATTTATTGATACGTTTCAAATTTTTTAACGATTGGAAAAAAATCAAGATTTTTCTCAAACCGATAATTTTTAGATAAGTCTACTTGAAACGGATTTTAGAAAATTTTCTTATAATTTCAATTCACTTTCTTATAAATATTTTTAATTTAAGTCACTTATATGAATTTAAAATTATTTAAAAAATATTATTTTATTAAAAAAAATTCCAAAATTCCAAAAAATTCCAAAAAATCATAAATAATACGTAGGTTAAAAAGTTCTAAAGAACCATAATTTAATTCCTTCAAAATTTCAATATAAAAATAAAAATAGGGGTGTTACAACTCTACTCCCCTTAGAAAATTTCGTCCTCGAAATTTATATTAATCAGTAAAACAAATGAGGATGAGACTCTTTCATCTCAGTTTCTTGTTCCCATGTAGCATCTTCTCCTCTCGTTTCACTCCAAATGACCTTTACAAGCGGAATTGTCTTGTCTCTTAATTTTTTTATTCTTCTGTCACCTATTCTAACAGGTGGTGCATCATATGTAAGATTATCTTTAACTTGTATGACATCAGGTTCAATAACATGTGTAGGATCAGATATATACTTTCGTAAGTTTGACACATGAAAAACATTATGGATATTAGAAAGAAAAGGTGGTAATGCTATTTGGTAGGCAAGGGAACTAACTTTATGAATTATTTGATATGGACCAATAAATCTAGGAGTTAGTTTTCGAGATTTCATTGCCCGACCGACCCCAGTCATAGGTGTGACTTTCAAGAATACATGATCGCCTTCTTGAAATTCGAGCGGCTTTCTTCTTTTGTCATAGTAACTTTTCTGCCTGCTCTGTGTTGCCTTCATCTTTTCCTGAACTATTTTGATTTTATCCGTGGTTTGTTGTACCAATTCTGGTCCTAGCATCAAGTTTTCACCAGTCTCAAACCAACATAGCAGGGTCCTACATTTTCTTCCATATAATGCTTCAAAAGGTGCCATGCCAATGCTAGCATGGAAACTGTTGTTGTAGGTAAACTCCACATATGGTAAGAATTGATTCCAACTTCCTTTATGCTCTAACACACAAGCTCGTAACAAGTCTTCTAGAGATTGGATTGTTCTTTCTGATTGTCCATCCATCTGAGGATGATATGCTGAACTCAGACGCAGTCTTGTTCCCAAAGCCTTGTGCAAGCTCTTCCAGAATTGTGATGTAAAACGAGGGTCCCGATCAGAAATGATACTTGAAGGAATTCCATGCAATCTCACAATCTCCTCGATGTATAATTTTGCCAGCTTCTCCATAGAGTAACGAATGTTGATGGGAATAAAGTGGGCAGATTTGGTTAATCTATCAACTATTACCCATATTGAATCATGTCCTAATGGAGTTTTAGGTAGAGAAGTCACAAAATCCATGGTAATGCTATCCCATTTCCATTCTGGTATTTCCATTGATTGTAGCATTCCAGGGGGTTTTTGATGTTCCACTTTAACCTTCTGGCAAATTAGACATGCAGCCACATACTCTGCCACCGCTTTCTTTATTCCAGGCCACCAAAATAACTTCTTCAAATCTTGATACATTTTAGTAGCTCCGGGATGAATGCTCATATAACTTTTATGGCCTTCTTCTAAAATTGCTTTCCTCAACTCCTCTTTGTCAGGGATACACACTCGATCCTTATATCTCAATAATTGGTCGTTTCCCATATTGAACTCGACTTCTTTTCCTTGTTTCAAGAGTTCTTTCTTCTCTTGCAGGAATTCATCCTCTCGTTGAGCCTCTAAAACTTGCCTCAGGAATTCATTTGTCACTTACAACGCTCCTAATCTGTAGCTGTTAGCATTAACCTTTACTGCTAGGTTAAGATCTCTGAAGTTCTCTATCAATTCCAGCTCTTTTATCATCATCGTGGATGTATGTAGAGACTTTCGACTTAAAGCATCAGCTACTACGTTCGCTTTTCCAGGATGGTATTGCAACTCAAAGTCGTAGTCCTTTAAGAACTCCATCCATCTCCGTTGCCTCATGTTTAACTCCTTTTGGTCGAATAAATACTTGAGACTCTTATGATCGCTAAACACATCGAATGTTGCACCGTATAGATAATGCCTCCAAATCTTTAAGGCAAAAACTACAGCGGCTAACTCTAAGTCATGGGTAGGGTAGTTAATCTCATGTTGTCTTAATTGTCGTGACACATAGGCTACAACCTTCTTGTCTTGCATGAGTACACTTCCTAGTCCTTGTTTAGACGCATCACAGTAAACTTCAAAACTTCGATGTGGATCGGGGAGTACTAACACCGGCGCAGAAGTAAGTCGATCTTTCAGCTCTTGAAAACTATTCTTGCATTGTGTCGTCCACACAAAAGGTTGTCCTTTCCGTGTTAGCTTGGTCAATGGGTATCCTAGCTTTGAAAATCCTTCAATGAATCTCCTATAGTATCCAGCCAAGCCCAAGAAACTTCTAATCTCAGTGATCGTGGTTGGTCTCTCCCATTTTAAAACTGCCTCTACCTTGGAAGGGTCTACAGCTATTCCTCCTTGACTAATTACATGTCCTAAAAAGTTCACTTCTTCTAACCAGAATTCACACTTCGACAGCTTTGCATATAGTTGTTTCTTTTTCAGGATTTCCAACACGACCTTCAAATGTTCAACATGTTCTTCTCTGCTTTTAGAGTACACTAATATATCATCAATGAACACCACTATAAATTTATCTAGATATGGATGAAAAATCCTATTCATGTAATCCATGAATACGGCTGGTGCATTAGTTACACCAAAAGGCATTACTAGATATTCGTAATGGCCATAGCGTGTTCTAAAAGCAGTTTTTGATACATCTTCTTTCTTCACCCTTATTTGATGGTATCCAGACCTCAAATCAATTTTGGAGAACACCGTGGCACCACGCAGCTGATCCATCAAGTCGTCAATCCTTGGTAGAGGATATCTGTTCTTGATTGTCACCTTGTTCAGTTGTCGATAGTCTTCACACAACCTCATGCTACCATCCTTCTTCTTAACCAACAACACTGGTGCACCCCAGGGGGATACACTGGGTCGTATAAACTGCTTCTCTATCATCTCTTCAAGTTGTTTCTTCAACTCTGCTAATTCTAGAGGTGACATTCGGTATGGTGCAATTGAAATGGGTCCAACTCCAGGTACTAGATCAATGGAAAATTCCACATCTCTTTCTGGGGGTAAACCAGGGATATCTTCAGGAAAAACATTAGGAAATTCACACACAACCGGCAGATTTTTGATTTTTGATTCTTGCTCTCCTTTCGTTGAAAGCAATAGCATAAATCCTTGAGCCCCTCCTTTTAAAGAGGCACTCACTTGGTTGGCGGTTAGAAATCTCGAATCCTCAGGATTCAAATTCATTGGTTCTTTAAACATTATGGTTTTATTATGACAATCTATTAGAACATGATTGTCAGACAACTAATCTAGCCTAATAATAACTTCTAAGCCAGAAAGGGGTAAACAGAAAAGATTAGCTTTAAAGT
This sequence comes from Clitoria ternatea, assembly GCA_037962975.1. Taxonomy (NCBI): domain Eukaryota; kingdom Viridiplantae; phylum Streptophyta; class Magnoliopsida; order Fabales; family Fabaceae; genus Clitoria; species Clitoria ternatea. The sequence goes on along the minus strand of CM075674.1, from coordinate 14,948,088 downwards.
CCCTACCATCTATGACAATAGGGCATTTCCAACAGGCTTTAGAAGTGACAATAGGATTGTTTCCAGGAGTATGTACAGATAAGTCAAATGGTAGTTCTATCACAGGTAATTTTAGTTTTTCTACACAGTCATTGGTAATAAAGGAATGTGATGCACCTGAGTCATACATAACAGTTAAAGAAATCTTATTAATGATACACTTACCTTCTACCATGGAATCAGCATGAGATGCTTCTTCTCCAGTGATTGCAAAAACCTTTCCTTTTGCTTTCGGCCTTCCGACTACACTGTGCGCGCCTCCTTGAGTATTTATGCTTGTACTTGCACCTTCAGGGTTTTCTCTCTTCATCTCTGGGTAATCCTTGATGTGATGACCTGGTTTGTTACACTTAAAGCAAACATAAGTGTTTTTAGGACAATCCCTTTTCAAATGGGGTCCTCCACAGATAAAACATTTAAAATTTGGTGCAGATGTTGGGTAATAGCTTCCAGTTGAAGCTTGGGGTCTGTTAGGAATAGATGCTGCTCCAAACCGGCGAAATGGTGCTTGGTAAGGCTTATTCCTTCTGAAGTCTCTTCTTTGGTTATGGTGAGGTCCTCCACTTCTTATTTCTCCTGCCTTGTGAATGGGCTCACGACTTTTGGTCATTCTATCCTTATGGTCTTCTTCAAAGATCCTGCAGTGATTTACCAATACAAAAAATTCACGAATTTCCTGCATTCGTATAGCTTCCTTAATTTCTGGCCGCAGTCCATTTACAAACTTTGCACACCGATCTCTTTCATTAGTAGCATCATTATAATGAGAATGAAAACGAGATAGCTCTTCAAACCTGGATGCGTACTCTCCAACGGTCATATTTCCTTGGGTCAGCGACAGGAATTTGAATTGTCTTTTCTCTTTAACATCAGCTGGAAAGTATTTCTCCAGAAACATATCCTTGAAATAATCCCAAGTGATCTCCACGTCGTTGACTTCGAATTGTCTACGCATGCTATCCCACCAATGTTCGGCATCCTCAGATAAGGCATAAGTAGCGAAGACTACCTTATCAGCTTCATTACATTGTAATGCTCGAAAGATCTTCTCTATCTCTCGAATCCAGATTTGTGCTCCATCAGGGTTATATCCTCTCTTGAAACGAGGTGGATTGCGCTTTTCGAATAGGTCCAGTCTTCTTAAGGCATCATTACCTTGACCTTCACGTGCTCCCATTGCATTGATTAAGCGTTCTACAACTCCAGCAAGATCGTTTCCAGCCATTAGTTTCCTGTTTCACAGTAACTGAGATTTGTCACATCAATCACAGTTACTACCAAGTCAGATATTCTACCTATACAGAGTTTACAGACAAAGCAAGATAGACCTTTTCCCCAGGCCTATTGGATTAACTGCTCTGATACCACTTTGTAACACCCTCTGTTACACCTTAATAAATTCTAGAAAAATTCGTAATTTTTTTTTTCTAAAGATATGATTGTTAAAAAGAAACTATCGGAATAAATTATATACATTATTTCTGAAATACCTCACAAATATTATTAAAACTTTATAAAGTATTTGTACATTCATCCGAAGAAAATAAACATTAAACATTATAAGAAAGAGAGGAAACTCCATGGCCCAGAAGCAGTTACTTATTAACATTGTTTATTCATTGGACCACGGTATTCATACCGAGCTCCCTTTCTAGAACGTGCTATATCTACTGCTGAAATTCTTCGATCCTTCCCTCTGAACCATCAATTTAGAATATATGAAACAAAAACACAGAGAAAGGAGTGAGAAACAGAATATAATATTTCCGAATAAGACATAAGCAACAAAGGGTTTTCACAACCAATACATAATAATATCAATCACAATCACATACACAATCAATTATGAATGCATGAATGTTATGCAATATCTTCATCATAACTTACCTATATATGTGGGCCCTTAAATTTTAATTTGCACTGGGCCAACCAGGAGTTTACACTGTTCTATAAGTCCGGATAATAATTGTAACACCCTCTGTTACACCTTAATAAATTCTAGAAAAATTCGTAATTTTTTTTTTTACTAAAGATATGATTGTTAAAAAGAAACTATCGGAATAAATTATATACATTATTGCTGAAATACCTCATAAATATTATTAAAACTTTATAAAGTAATTTTACATTCATCCAACGGAAATAAATATTAAACATTATAAGAAAGAGAGGAAACTCCATGGCCCAGAAGCAGTTACTTATTAACATTATTTAGTCATTGGACCACGGTATTCATACCGAGCTCCCTTTCTAGAACGTGCTATATTTACTGCCGATATTCTTCGATCCTTCCCTCTGAACCATCAATTTAAAACATGTGAAACAAAAACACGGAGAAAGGAGTGAGAAACAGAATATAATATTTCCGAATAAGACATAAGCAACAAAGGGTTTTCACAAACCAATACTTAATAATATCAATCACAATCACACACACAATCAATTATGAATGCATGAATGTTATGCAATATCTTCATCACAACTTACCTATATATGTGGGCCCTTAAATTTTAATTTGCACTGGGCCAACCAGGAGTTTACACTGTTCCATAAGTCCGGATAATAATAATATGAACAGCTCAACTGGCATGGAAACACTTAGAGACTAGTCAGATTGAGAAAGTTTTTATTGTGAAAGTACCCGACACTAGGGAGCTACCCCAGGTCCCCTGAAGCACCCTTTCACACCCTCTCATCCCAAGGCTCGTAATTAAGCCTCCTCTAATGTATCCTCGGTTTCTATAATCCGTCCCCAGACAATATTATTTCATTTCACTTTAATGATTCATGATGCATGAACTACTCGCGTATTGAGTTGGTTAAGGCTTTTAGAAACTCAATTATTAAATCCCTTAAAGGTTTACAACATTATTTCAATAAACTGTACATTTTCTCTAAATTTCTGTCCCACAGAAATAAATTTGGTACAGTTTTCGAATCTCATTGAAATTGAGTTTCTAAGCCTTAAATATCTAAAAACTTTATCATATAAAACTTTACATAATCTTTCTCAAATTAAATCTTAACAAAATCAAATTTAGGAATCTCAATTATTTCCAAATATATTTAGTTATTAATTTGGAAAAAATAAAATAATTTTCTTTCAAAAAATTTTGTTTTATTAAAAGAGAATAATTATTAACCAAAAATACTTAAAATTACAAAATTTTTCTTTAACTCAAGATTTAATTAAATAAATTCTAATAAAATATTTTCTTTCTAAAATAAATACTAATTTTTTTATTCTAAATATTGAAAATAAAGTTAATAAAAATAATTTCTAAGAAGAATTAAAAGATAATAAAATTTAAAGAGTAAGGTAAGAAATTCTTACTGAATTTTAGCTTTCCGTCATGCTCGCTATATGCTCAAACTCCACATTACAATATCATCAATCAAAATTAAACAATATCAATCATAACTAAATATCATCAATCAATCAATCATAATCAAATCAATTAAATATCATTAATACATATCATAATACAAAATTTAATGATTATTAATATAGTCAATTTTAGTCCTTTTGGTTAATTCCTCGCATAGGTATATGTAAGTCCATATAATCCAGTCCTTGCATAGGTATAGTTCAGTCCATATGGGTCATAATGGTCCAAGTCCTTGCATAGGTATTGTCCAGTCCATATAGGTCATAATGGTCCAAGTCTTTGCATAGGTATGTTAGAGTTAGTTAAACCGGATATTTAATTTAAAATTTATTATAAATTTTAAGTTAAAAAGTTAATATTTTAAAATAATAATATTATCAGATTTAAAAGGAGTAGGGGACTCCTCCCATTATTCTTATGTCTTTTCATATTATACTCTTATCTCACTCCCCCTTACCTTGAGTCGTTACCAAAAAGAGATTTGCTTTGCGCCTCCGATTTCTAGAAATATTAATATCAATTTTATTTCAGTATAAGCATAAGACGAAGATTAAGATTACTACTTAAAACAGAAATGGTAAATTTTGAATAGTGAATAGTGAATAGTAAATAGTGAATAGTGAATAGTAACAGTAAATAGTAAAACGTGAATAGTAACAGTAAATAGTAAAACGTGAATAGTAACAGTAAATAGTAAATCGTGAATAGTAACAGTAAATAGTAATTTACTATTTGAATAGTAATTTACTATTGAAATAGTAATTTACTATTGAAATAGTGTTTACTATGCAGAATAGTAACTTAAAATAATATTATTTTCAGTATAATAACAGATTTCTAAAAACGATATAAAAATAATCTAAAAAAATATAAAAGAGAAGTATTCTTACCTTAGGATTTTGGCAGAACCTTCTCTCCAAAAACTTTTCTTCTCTCTCTCACTTCCACCACTATCTCACTAGCACTACTGTATTAAGAAAACTTAATCTGAAATTGTGAATTCTAAAGAAGAAATCCTTCGGTATTTATAGGAAAAAATTTTACTATGCATTCCATTATTTTAATATAAAAGTACTATGCATTTTTGAATTTTTTATTCTAGGTTACTATGCATGCTTTGAAAATTTCGTACATGCACAGTGTTTTGCATAGTAACTGTCGGTAGAATTATTAAGCCAAATAGTAACCTTTCACTCGGTATATTTTAAATATTCAAAATGAGTCCTTTTTGAAATTTAGCGATATTATATCAGTCCTCACTAATTTTATAATAAGTAATATAAAGTTGAAATTTTAAAAATCTAAAATTTTCTGTTACTAAAAATTTATTGATACGTTTTTAATTTTTTTAACGATTGGAAAAAATCAAGATTTTTCTCAAACCGATAATTTTTAGATAAGTCTACTTGAAATGGATTTTAGAAAATTTTCTTATAATTTAAATTCACTTTCTTATAAATATTTTTAATTTAAGTCACTTATATGAATTTAAAATTATTTAAAAAATATTATTTTTATTAAAAAATTCCAAAATTCCAAAAAATTCCAAAAAATCATAAATAATACGTAGATTAAAAAGTTCTAAAGAACCATAATTTAATTCCTTCAAAATTTTAATATAAAAATAAAAATAGGGGTGTTACAACTCTACTCCCCTTAGAAAATTTCTTCCTCGAAATTTACATTAATCAGTAAAACAAATGAGGATGAGACTCTTTCATCTCAGTTTCTAGTTCCCATGTAGCATCTTCTCCTCTCGTTTCACTCCAAATAACCTTTACAAGCGGAATTGTCTTGTCTCTTAATTGTTTTATTCTTCTGTCACTTATTCTAACAGGTGGTGCATCATATGTAAGATTATCTTTAACTTGTATGACATCAGGTTCAATAACATGTGTAGGATCAGATATATACTTTCGCAAGTTTGACACATGAAAAACATTATGGATATTAGAAAGAAAAGGTGGTAATGCTATTTGGTAGGCAAGGGGACTAACTTTATGAATTATTTGGTATGGACCGATAAATCTAGGGGTTAGTTTTCGAGATTTCATTGCCCGACCGACCCCAGTCATAGGTGTGACTTTCAAGAATACATGATCGCCTTCTTGAAATTCGAGCGGCTTTCTTCTTTTGTCATAGTAACTTTTCTGCCTGCTCTGTGTTGCCTTCATCTTTTCCTGAACTATTTTGATTTTATCCGTGGTTTGTTGTACCAACTCTGGTCCTAGCATCAAGTTTTCACCAGTCTCAAACCAACATAGCGGGGTCCTACATTTTCTTCCATATAATGCTTCAAAAGGTGCCATGCCAATGCTAGCATGGAAACTGTTGTTGTAGGTAAACTCCACATATGGTAAGAATTGATTCCAACTTCCTTTATGCTCTAACACACAAGCTCGTAACAAGTCCTCTAGAGATTGGATTGTTCTTTCTGATTGTCCATCTGTCTGAGGATGATATGCTGAACTCAGACGCAGTCTTGTTCCCAAAGCCTTGTGCAAGCTCTTCCAGAATTGTGATGTAAAACGAGGGTCCCGATCAGAAATGATACTTGAAGGAATTCCATGCAATCTCACAATCTCCTCGATGTATAATTTTGCCAGCTTCTCCATAGAGTAACGAATGTTGATGGGAATAAAGTGGGCAGATTTTGTTAGTCTATCAACTATTACCCATATTGAATCATGTCCTAATGGAGTTTTGGGTAAAGAAGTCACAAAATCCATGGTAATGCTATCCCATTTCCATTCTGGTATTTCCATTGATTGTAGCATTCCAGGGGGTTTTTGGTGTTCTACTTTAACCTTCTGGCAAATTAGACATGCAGCCACGTACTCTGCCACTTCTTTCTTCATTCCAGGCCACCAAAATAACTTCTTCAAATCTTGATACATTTTAGTAGCTCCGGGATGAATGCTCATATAACTTTTATGGCCTTCTTCCAGAATTGCTTTCCTCAACTCCTCTTGATTAGGGATACACACTCGATCCTTATACCTTAGCAATTGGTCACTTCTTACATTGAACTCGACTTCTTTTCCTTGTTTCAAGAGTTCTTTCTTCTCTTGCAGGAATTCATCCTCTCTTTGAGCCTCTAAAACTTGTCTCAAGAATTCACTTGTCACTTGCAACGCTCCTAATCTGTAGCTGTTAGCATTAACCTTTACTGCTAGGTTAAGATCTCTGAAGTTCTCTATCAATTCCAGCTCTTTAATCATCATCGTGGACGCATGTAGAGACTTTCGACTTAAAGCATCAGCTACTACGTTCGCTTTTCCAGGATGGTATTGCAACTCAAAGTCGTAGTCCTTTAAGAACTCCATCCATCTCCGTTGCCTCATGTTTAACTCCTTTTGGTCGAATAAATACTTGAGACTCTTATGATCGCTAAACACATCGAATGTTGCACCGTATAGATAATGCCTCCAAATCTTTAAGGCAAAAACTACAGCGGCTAACTCTAAGTCATGGGTAGGGTAGTTAATCTCATGTTGCCTTAATTGACGCGACGCATAGGCTACAACCTTCTTGTCTTGCATGAGTACACTTCCTAGTCCTTGTTTAGACGCATCACAGTAAACTTCAAAACTTTGATGTGGATCAGGGAGTACTAACACCGGCGCAGACGTAAGTCGATCTTTCAGCTCTTGGAAACTATTCTCGCACTGTGTCGTCCACACAAAAGGTTGTCCTTTCCGTGTTAACTTGGTCAATGGGTATCCTAGCTTTGAAAATCCTTCAATGAATCTCCTATAGTATCCAGCCAAGCCCAAGAAACTTCTAATCTCAGTGATCGTGGTTGGTCTCTCCCATTTTAAAACCGCCTCCACCTTGGAAGGGTCTACAGCTATTCCTCCTTGACTAATTACATGTCCTAAAAAGTTCACCTCTTCCAACCAGAATTCACACTTCGACAGCTTTGCATACAGTTGTTTCTTTTTCAGGATTTCCAACACGACCTTCAAATGTTCAACATGTTCTTCTCTGCTTTTAGAGTACACTAATATATCATCAATGAACACCACTACAAATTTATCTAGATATGGATGAAAAATCCTATTCATGTAATCCATGAATACGGCTGGTGCATTAGTTACACCAAAAGGCATTACTAGATATTCGTAATGGCCATAGCGTGTTCTAAAAGCAGTTTTCGATACATCTTCTTTCTTCACCCTTATTTGATGGTATCCAGACCTCAAATCAATTTTGGAGAACACCGTGGCACCACGCAGCTGATCCATCAAGTCGTCAATCCTTGGCAGAGGGTATCTGTTCTTGATCGTCACCTTGTTCAGTTGTCGATAATCTACACACAACCTCATGCTACCATCCTTCTTCTTAACCAACAACACTGGTGCACCCCAGGGGGATACACTGGGTCGTATAAACTGCTTCTCTATCATCTCTTCAAGTTGTTTCTTCAACTCTGCTAATTCTAGAGGTGACATTCGGTATGGTGCAATTGAAATGGGTCCAACTCCAGGTACTAGATCAATGGAAAATTCCACATCTCTTTCTGGGGGTAAACCAGGGATATCTTCAGGAAAAACGTCAGGAAATTCACACACAACCGGCAGATTTTTGATTTTTGATTCTTGCTCTCCTTTCGTTGAAAGCAATAGCATGAATCCTTGAGCCCCTTCTTTTAAAGAGGCACTCACTTGGTTGGCGGTTAGAAATCTCGAATCCTCAGGATTCAAATTCACTGGTTCTTTAAACATTATGGTTTTATTATGACAATCTATTAGAACATGATTGTCAGACAACCAATCTAGCCCAATAATGACTTCTAAGCCAGAAAGGGGTAAACAGAAAAGATTAGCCTTAAAGTCCCTACCATCTATGACAATAGGGCATTTCCAACAAGCTATAGAAGTGACAATGGGATTGTTTCCAGGAGTATGTACAGATAAGTCAAATGGAAGTTCTATCACAGGTAATTTTAGTTTTTCTACACAGTCATTGGCAATAAAGGAATGTGATGCACCCGAGTCATACATAACAGTTAAAGAAATCTTATTAATGATACACTTACCTTCTACCATGGAATCAGCATGAGATGCTTCTTCTCCAGTGATTGCAAAAACCTTTCCTTTTGCTTTCGGCCTTCCGACTGCACTGTGCGCGCCTCCTTGAGTATTTATGCTTGTACTTGCACCTTCAGGGTTTTCTCTCTTCATCTCTGGGCAATCCTTGATGTGATGACCTGGTTTGTTACACTTAAAGCAAACATAAGTGTTTTTAGGACAATTCCTTTTCAAATGGGGTCCTCCACAGATAAAACATTTAAAATTTGGTACAGATGTTGGGTAATAGCTTCCAGTTGAAGCTTGGGGTCTGTTAGGAACAGATGCTGTTCCAAACCGGCGAAATGGTGCTTGGTAAGGCTTATTCCTTCTGAAATCTCTTCTTTGGTGATGGTGAGGTCCTCCACTTCTTATTTCTCCTGCCTTGTGAATGGGCTCACGACTTTTGGTCATTCTATCCTTATGGTCTTCTTCAAAGATCCTGCAGCGATTTACCAATACAGAAAATTCACGGATTTCCTGCATTCGTATAGCTTCCTTAATTTCTGGCCGCAGTCCATTTACAAACTTTGCACACCGATCTCTTTCATTAGTAGCATCATTATAATGAGAATGAAAACGAGATAGCTCTTCAAACCTGGATGCGTACTCTCCAACGGTCATATTTCCTTGGGTCAGCGACAGGAATTCAAATTGTCTTTTCTCTTTAACATCAGCTGGAAAGTATTTTTCCAGAAACATATCCTTGAAATAGTCCCAAGTGATCTCCACGTCGTTGACTTCGAATTGTTTACGCATGCTATCCCACCAATGTTCGGCATCCTCAGATAAGGCATAAGTAGCGAAGACTACCTTATCAGCTTCATTACATTGCAATGCTCGAAAGATCTTCTCTATCTCTCGAATCCAGATTTGTGCTCCATCAGGGTTATATCCTCCCTTGAAACGAGGTGGATTGCGCTTTTCGAATAGGTCCAGTCTTCTCAAGGCATCATTACCTTGACCTTCACGTGCTCCCATTGCATTGATTAAGCGTTCTACAACTCCAGCAAGATCGTTTCCAGCCATTAGTTTCCTGTTTCACAGTAACTGAGATTTGTCACATCAATCACAGTTACTACCAAGTCAGATATTCTACCTATACAGAGTTTACAGACAAAGCAAGATAGACCTTTTCCCCAGGCCTATTGGATTAACTGCTCTGATACCACTTTGTAACACCCTCTGTTACACCTTAATAAATTCTAGAAAAATTCGTAATTTTTTTTTTTTACTAAAGATATGATTGTTAAAAAGAAACTATCGGAATAAATTATATACATTATTGCTGAAATACCTCATAAATATTATTAAAACTTTATAAAGTAATTTTACATTCATCCAACGGAAATAAATATTAAACATTATAAGAAAGAGAGGAAACTCCATGGCCCAGAAGCAGTTACTTATTAACATTATTTAGTCATTGGACCACGGTATTCATACCGAGCTCCCTTTCTAGAACGTGTTATATTTACTGCCGATATTCTTCGATCCTTCCCTCTGAACCATCAATTTAAAACATGTGAAACAAAAACACGGAGAAAGGAGTGAGAAACAGAATATAATATTTCCGAATAAGACATAAGCAACAAAGGGTTTTCACAAACCAATACTTAATAATATCAATCACAATCACACACACAATCAATTATGAATGCATGAATGTTGAAATACCTCATAAATATTATTAAAACTTTATAAAGTAATTTTACATTCATCCAACGGAAATAAATATTAAACATTATAAGAAAGAGAGGAAACTCCATGGCCCAGAAGCAGTTACTTATTAACATTATTTAGTCATTGGACCACGGTATTCATACCGAGCTCCCTTTCTAGAACGTGCTATATTTACTGCCGATATTCTTCGATCCTTCCCTCTGAACCATCAATTTAAAACATGTGAAACAAAAACACGGAGAAAGGAGTGAGAAACAGAATATAATATTTCCGAATAAGACATAAGCAACAAAGGGTTTTCACAAACCAATACTTAATAATATCAATCACAATCACACACACAATCAATTATGAATGCATGAATGTTATGCAATATCTTCATCACAACTTACCTATATATGTGGGCCCTTAAATTTTAATTTGCACTGGGCCAACCAGGAGTTTACACTGTTCCATAAGTCCGGATAATAATAATATGAACAGCTCAACTGGCATGGAAACACTTAGAGACTAGTCAGATTGAGAAAGTTTTTATTGTGAAAGTACCCGACACTAGGGAGCTACCCCAGGTCCCCTGAAGCACCCTTTCACACCCTCTCATCCCAAGGCTCGTAATTAAGCCTCCTCTAATGTATCCTCGGTTTCTATAATCCGTCCCCAGACAATATTATTTCATTTCACTTTCATTATCCATGATGCATGAACTACTCGCGTATTGAGTTGGTTAAGGCTTTTAGAAACGCAATTATTAAATCCCTTAAAGGTTTACAATATCATTTCAATAAACTGTACATTTTCTCAGTTCTCTGAATTTCTGTCCCACAGAAATAAATTTGGTACAGTTTTCAAATCTCACGGAAATTGAGTTTCTAAGCCTTAAATATCTAAAAACTTTATCATATAAAACTTTACATAATCTTTCTCAAATTAAATCTTAACAAAATCAAATTTAGGAATCTCAATTATTTCCAAATATATTTAGTTATTAATTTGGAAAAAATAAAATAATTTTCTTTCAAAAAATTTTGTTTTATTAAAAGAGAATAATTATTAACCAAAAATACTTAAAATTACAAAATTTTTCTTTAACTCAAGATTTAATTAAATAAATTCTAATAAAATATTTTCTTTCTAAAATAAATACTAATTTTTTTATTCTAAATATTGAAAATAAAGTTAATAAAAATAATTTCTAAGAAGAATTAAAAGATAATAAAATTTAAAGAGTAAGGTAAGAAATTCTTACTGAATTTTAGCTTTCCGTCATGCTCGCTATATGCTCAAACTCCACATTACAATATCATCAATCAAAATTAAACAATATCAATCATAACTAAATATCATCAATCAATCAATCATAATCAAATCAATTAAATATCATTAATACATATCATAATACAAAATTTAATGATTATTAATATAGTCAATTTTAGTCCTTTTGGTTAATTCCTCGCATAGGTATATGTAAGTCCATATAATCCAGTCCTTGCATAGGTATAGTTCAGTCCATATGGGTCATAATGGTCCAAGTCCTTGCATAGGTATTGTCCAGTCCATATAGGTCATAATGGTCCAAGTCTTTGCATAGGTATGTTAGAGTTAGTTAAACCGGATATTTAATTTAAAATTTATTATAAATTTTAAGTTAAAAAGTTAATATTTTAAAATAATAATATTATCAGATTTAAAAGGAGTAGGGGACTCCTCCCATTATTCTTATGTCTTTTCATATTATACTCTTATCTCACTCCCCCTTACCTTGAGTCGTTACCAAAAAGAGATTTGCTTTGCGCCTCCGATTTCTAGAAATATTAATATCAATTTTATTTCAGTATAAGCATAAGACGAAGATTAAGATTACTACTTAAAACAGAAATGGTAAATTTTGAATAGTGAATAGTGAATAGTAAATAGTGAATAGTGAATCGTGAATAGTAACAGTAAATAGTAAAACGTGAATAGTAACAGTAAATAGTAAAACGTGAATAGTAACAGTAAATAGTAAATCGTGAATAGTAACAGTAAATAGTAATTTACTATTTGAATAGTAATTTACTATTGAAATAGTAATTTACTATTGAAATAGTGTTTACTATGCAGAATAGTAACTTAAAATAATATTATTTTCAGTATAATAACAGATTTCTAAAAACGATATAAAAATAATCTAAAAAAATATAAAAGAGAAGTATTCTTACCTTAGGATTTTGGCAGAACCTTCTCTCCAAAAACTTTTCTTCTCTCTCTCACTTCCACCACTATCTCACTAGCACTACTGTATTAAGAAAACTTAATCTGAAATTGTGAATTCTAAAGAAGAAATCCTTCGGTATTTATAGGAAAAAATTTTACTATGCATTCCATTATTTTAATATAAAAGTACTATGCATTTTTGAATTTTTTATTCTAGGTTACTATGCATTCTTTGAAAATTTCGTACATGCACAGTGTTTTGCATAGTAACTGTCGGTAGAATTATTAAGTCAAATAGTAACCTTTCACTCGGTATATTTTAAATATTCAAAATGAGTCCTTTTTGAAATTTAGCGATATTATATCAGTCCTCACTAATTTTATAATAAGTAATATAAAGTTGAAATTTTAAAAATCTAAAATTTTCTGTTACTAAAAATTTATTGATACGTTTTTAATTTTTTTAACGATTGGAAAAAATCAAGATTTTTCTCAAACCGATAATTTTTAGATAAGTCTACTTGAAATGGATTTTAGAAAATTTTCTTATAATTTAAATTCACTTTCTTATAAATATTTTTAATTTAAGTCACTTATATGAATTTAAAATTATTTAAAAAATATTATTTTTATTAAAAAATTCCTAAATTCCAAAAAATTCCAAAAAATCATAAATAATACGTAGATTAAAAAGTTCTAAAGAACCATAATTTAATTCCTTCAAAATTTTAATATAAAAATAAAAATAGGGGTGTTACAATAATAATATGAACAACTCAACTGGCATGGAAACACTTAGAGACTAGTCAGATTGAGAAAGTTTTTATTGTGAAAGTACCCGACACTAGGGAGCTACCCCAGGTCCCCTGAAGCACCCTTTCACACTCTCTCATCCCAAGGCTCGTAATTAAGCCTCCTCTAATGTATCCTCGGTTTCTATAATCCGTCCCCAGACAATATTATTTGATTTCACTTTCATTATCCATGATGCATGAACTACTCGCGTATTGAGTTGGTTAAGGCTTTTAGAAACTCAATTATTAAATCCCTTAAAGGTTTACAATATCATTTCAATAAACTGTACATTTTCTCAGTTCTCTGAATTTCTGTCCCACAGAAATAAATTTGGTACAGTTTTCAAATCTCACGGAAATTGAGTTTCTAAGCCTTAAATATCTAAAAACTTTATCATATAAAACTTTACCTAATCTTTCTCAAATTAAATCTTAACAAAATTAAATTTAGGAATCTCAATTATTTCCAAATATATTTAGTTATTAAGTTGGAAAAAAATAAAATAATTTTCTTTTAAATTTTTTTTTATTGAAAGAGAATAATTATTAACCAAAAATACTTAAAATTACAAAATTTTTCTTTAACTCAAGATTTAATTAAATAAATTCTCATAAAATGTTTTCTTTCTAAAATAAATACTAATTTTTTTTATTCTAAATATTGAAAATAAAGTTAAAAATAATTTCTAAGAAGAAATAAAAGATAATAAAATTTAAAGAGTAAGGTAAGAAATTCTTACTGAATTTTAGCTTTCCGTCATGCTCGCTATATGCTCAAACTCCACATTACAATATCATCAATCAAAATCAAACAATATCAATCATAACTAAATATCATCAATCAATCAATCATAATCAAATCATAATCAAATCAATTAAATATCATTAATACATATCATAATACAAAATTTAATGATTATTAATATAGTCAATTTTAGTCCTTTTGGTCAATTCCTCGCATAGGTATATGTAAGTCCATATAATCCAGTCCTTGCATAGGTATAGTTCAGTCCATATGGGTCATAATGGTCCAAGTCCTTGCATAGGTATAGTCCAGTCCATATAGGTCATAATGGTCCAAGTCTTTGCATAGGTATGTTAGAGTTAGTTAAACCGGATATTTAATTTAAAATTTATTAAAAATGTTAAGTTAAAAAGTTAATATTTTAAAATAATAATATTATTAAATTTAAAAGGAGTAGGGGACTCCTCCCATTATTCTTATGTCTTTTCATATTATACTTCTTATCTCACTCCCCCTTACCTTGAATTGTTACCCAAAATGGATTTGCTTTGCGCCTCCGATTTCTAAAAATATTAATACCAATCTTATTTCAGTATAAGCATAAGACGAAGATTAAGATTACTACTTAAAATAGAAATGGTAAATTTTGAATAGTGAATAGTGAATAGTAAATCGTGAATAGTAACAGTAAATAGTAAAACGTGTATAGTCACAGTAAATAGTAAAACGTGAATAGTAACAGTAAATAGTAAATCGTGAATAGTAACGGTAAATAGTAATAGTAAATAGTAATTTACTATTTGAATAGTAATTTACTATTGAAATAGTAATTTACTATTAAAATAGTGTTTACTATACAGAATAGTAACTTAAAATAATATTATTTTCAGTATAATAACAGATTTCTAAAAACGATATGAAAATAACCCAAAAAATATAAAAGAGAAGTATTCTTACCTTAGGATTTTGGCAGAACCTTCTCTCCAAAAACTTTTCTTCTCTCTCTCACTTCCACCACTATCTCACTAGCACTACTATATTAAGAAAACTTAATCTGAAATTGTGAATTCTAAAGAAGAAATCCTTCGGTATTTATAGGAAAAAAATTTACTATGCATTCCATTATTTTAATATAAAAGTACTATGCATTTTTGAATTTTTTATTCCAGGTTACTGTGCATATTTTGAAAATTTCATACATGCACAGTGATTTGCATAGTAATTGTCGGCAAAATTATTAAGTCAAATAGTAACCCTTCACTCGGTATATTTTAAATATTCGAAATGAGTCCTTTTTGAAATTTAGCGATATTATATCAGTCCCTACTAATTTTATAATAAGTAATATAAAGCTGAAATTTTAAAAATCTAAAATTTTCTGTTAATAAAAATTTATTGATACGTTTCAAATTTTTTAACGATTGGAAAAAAATCAAGATTTTTCTCAAACCGATAATTTTTAGATAAGTCTACTTGAAACGGATTTTAGAAAATTTTCTTATAATTTCAATTCACTTTCTTGTAAATATTTTTAATTTAAGTCACTTATATGAATTTAAAATTATTTAAAAAATATTATTTTATTAAAAAAATTTCCAAAATTCCAAAAAATTCCAAAAAATCATAAATAATACGTAGGTTAAAAAGTTCTAAAGAACCATAATTTAATTCCTTCAAAATTTCAATATAAAAATAAAAATAGGGGTGTTACAATTTGCATCTGTATAACACATCCTTGTATCAGATCGACATTACATGTATATTTTGAGCTGTTTCAGAATCATAACTTTACACCCTTTGTAAAGGACAGTTCATTGGCACGCCCGGTGGGACCTGTAAATTTGGTATTCCCACAATCTTTGATCAATCTCCATTATATTCATCATTAATGGAAAGACCAGGACCAGAGGTGCAGACTGAGGATTCTCCTCCATGCAATCCTAGACGTCTCAACTTTGATAACGATGCTCACAAAAAGGCAACGCATGCTGACTCTCCAGATCCGAGAGATGACATGATTAGGATGCTGAGAGAAGAAATTGCTGAGCTTCGTCGTGAAAAAGGCAAATCACACTCACGAGAAAGCAGGTCCTGCAAAACAGCCGCATCATGAGGCGCATGCACAGGAGGAATCAAGTACTCCTAGCTACTCTCGCATCCCTACTTACATGGAAGAACAACGAAGCCTTCCACTGGCAAATGCTCAACATCAAGAGGGAAGGAGAGCAGGCTCAATTGCATCTCCCTTGGGGTATAAAATTAATATCCCATTTTCCAAAAGGCTCATGAATGCACATGTCCCCAGACATTTGCAGACCATGCAACCTGTTTCCATAGGAAAATACACTGGGAAAACAGATCCTTCTAAGCATCTAGATGCTTACATCTACGAGGCTATGTTCCTAGGTGCAGAAGAAGATGTCATGTGCAGAATGTTCCCCAGGACCCTTACAGGTGAAGCTCTTAGTTGGTTCAAGAGCTTACCTTCAGGCTCCATTGATTCATGGGAGGATCTGGCCACAGCTTTTGGCAGCCACTTCGTGATCTCTAGGGATGCACCTAGAACCTCTCATACCTTGGCTCAGATCAAGCAAGGTGACAAAGAATCTCTGAAGGATTTCCTTAAGAGATTCTATAAGGAGGCATCCATGGTCCCTGATCTGACAGAAGCAATACAGTTGTATATCCTCATCGAGGCTATGCAGCCAAAGTCACCTTTTGCTCTGTCGTTGGCAAAGGGACCTCCATCTACGATGGAGGAATTTCGCAGGAAGGCGTCCAAGTATGTGGGCATTGAGATGCATCTGGAAGCCACTGCATCTCGCAGTAAACCACCCACAGCAACTCCACATAATGACAAAGACAAAGAAAGGTCATCCAAGAATGACAAGTTCCACCAGAAAGACAAAATAGGGAATCAACCCTTCAAACAGCAAGATAGACGTGTGTTCAATTTTGCTCATTATGCACCCCTGAACACGTCATATGAACAAATCTTGCGTGAAATAGGATGGACTACCCTTAACATTTATGGGATTCAACGTCCACCTCCAATCAGACGCGGTGGGAACCCAAAGAAATATTGTGAGTTCCATGAGTCAGTTGGCCATACCACGGAGGAGTGCAAGCAACTCAAAAATACCATTGAGGTACTCATTCGTGAAGGCAAACTGAAACATTATTTGTTCAAGAGTAAATCTCATGATGAACCAGAGAAGTTTGAGAAGAGATCTCGTGATCGTTCTCCTGATCCTGATAACACTCGGGAGCCAAAACGTACGGCGGCAACAGAAAAACAAAAGGGCGTTGTTCTTGAGTCCGCCCAAAGAGAACCAAGTCCAGAACCCAGATCACGGGGTAAAAGGCAGGTTGTAGATATGATTGCTGGGGGCTTCGCCGGAGGCGGACCCTCAAACACCGCCAGGAAAAATCATCATCGTATGATCTTGTCTGTGCAAGGAAAAGGTAAGGAATATCGCCCATTCAGGAACGGGGTCCAGACTCCGCCTATAACCTTCACAGATGACGATTTTGGCCCTACTATCCCTGAGGGAGATGATGCAGTAGTGATTATTGCAGTGATCGCTAATATGGATGTAAAACGCATCCTAATTGATCAGGGAAATTCCTGCGACGTTATCTTTTATGACTGTTTTAAACGCATGGGACTAACTGATGCTGATTTGCAGCCTTACACTCAGGACCTTACGGCCTTTAATGGCGCCAAACAGCCCACTAAAGGCTACTTGGACACAAGGATCACTTTTGATGGTGAACCCGGTGCAAGGACTGTAAAATCCAGGATTCTTGTCATTGATGTTAAATCTCCATACAACGGCATCATTGGGCGGCCTACTCTGAATGCCATGGAAGCCATCGTTTCAACCCCCCACTTGTTAATCAAGTTCATTGATAAAAATAATCAAGTCTCGTCTGTAAGGGGTGACCAGGAGATGGCCCGTTATTGTTACAATTTGAGTCTTAACATGGTGAAGCTTGAAGCCATGTCTAAGAAAAGAAAATTGAACGAAGGAAGCAGTGCGCCGACATCCGTCAATTTGGTGGATCTTGATCCCAGGGCGGAGTCTTCTATAGACCCACTGAATCCTTTGAAACCAACTCCTGATGGTGGTTCTAGGTCTATTGTTTTAGGCAGCACCCCGGAGCAAATTACTAACATCAATGACAAACTGGAGCCTAACATGGAAGCAAGACTAATTGTACTTCTCCATGAGTACAAAGAAATTTTTGCTTGGACCGCTGCAGACATGCCTGGAATGGATCCTAACTTTTGTTGTCACCGCCTGGCGGTGTATCCTGAAACCAAGCCAGTGGCACAAAAGAAACGGCGTATGGGTCCTGCTAAGCAAAAAGCTGCTTGTGAACAAACAGAGGAGCTCCTTAAGGCGGGGTTCATCAGGGAACTCCGTTACTCCTCCTGGCTGTCCAACGTGGTTATGGTACAGAAAGCCAATGGCAAGTGGCGCATGTGCATAGACTACGTTGATCTGAATAAATGCTGTCCCAAAGATCCATACCCTCTCCCCAACATTGACAGATTGGTTGACGATTCCTCCGGATACAAATATCTATCTTTCATGTATGCCTACTCCGGATACAACCAAATTCCAATGAATGAGGATGATCAGGAGAAGACAACATTTATTAATGACAAAGGGGTCTTTTGTTACAACGTCATGCCATTTAGGCTAAAGAACGCCGGGGCAACCTACCAGCGCATGATCAACAAAGTTTTTGAGGGCATGCACACAAGGCTGGTAGAGGTTTATATTGATGATATTATTGCCAAGACCCCGGAGGGAGGAGATCATGTTGAAGACCTACGCCTCATTTTTCAACGCCTGCAGCAATACAACATAAGGCTCAATCCACTTAAATGTACATTTACAGTACCTGGGGGCAGATTTTTGGGTTTCATGTTAACACAAAGAGGCATAGAAGCTAATCCTGATAAGTGTCGCATAATCCAAGAGTTGCAGAGCCCCAAAACATTAAAAGAAGTACAATCCCTCAATGGCAAAATCGCTGCTCTAGCACGATTCATGCCAAAAATGGCTCATCGCTCTCTTCCCTTGTACAAGATGCTGAAGAAGGACAAGAAATTCAATTGGGGCCCAGAGCAAGAGGCGGCCTTCCAAAGCTTGAAAAATGTCTTGGCCAGCCCTCCAATCCTGGTAAAACCAAGCCCAGGTGAGCAACTCATTGTTTACTTGTCTGTTTCAGATGAAGCGCTGGCAGTCGCTCTAGTCAAAGAAACAATTGAAGGCCAACGACCGGTGTACTTCACTGGTAAAACATTGCATGGTGCAGAGTGCCGTTATCAGAAGATTGAAAAGGCAGCACTTGCAGTTGTTTGGGCCTCACGACGCCTAAGACCATATTTCCATGCCCATCCCATTCTGATTCGCACAGACTTGCCACTTCGTACTATATTGTTCAAACCAGACCTGGCAGGAAGGATGATCAAATGGGCCATAGAACTCTCTGAATTCGACATATCCTATGAACCAAGAACTGCTATCAAGGCACAAGTCCTAGCAGATTTCGTAGTTGAATTAACAGGCTCTAGCCCAGATGCAGATCATTCACATTGGACAATATACGTTGACGGGTCTTCGAACAGCAAAGGATGTGGAGCAGGAATTGTTATAGAAAGTGATGACGGGGTACATCTTAAAATTTCGTTGCACTTTACCTTCACTACGTCTAACAATCAGGCGGAGTATGAAGCCTGCTTGGCCGGACTCAGAGCAGCACAAGATATTGGGGCCAAAACTGTTACCCTATGCAGTGATTCTCAACTAGTCATCTCACAAATTCTTGGTGAGTACCAGGCCAAAGAACCCCTGCTACAACAATATCTGGACTGCGTCAATGAGTTAAAGCAGCACTTCAATGAAGTTACTTTCAAGCATGTACCCCGTGAAGAAAATACACGTGCTGATATCCTCTCCAGGTTAGCCAGCACAAAGAAGGCGGGATGCACAACTACGGTTGTACAGAGTACCTTGGCAGAACCAAGCATTTCCTTTCCCTCCTCAGTATATATGATTAAAAGCCGCTCCTTTGATGACAATTCCTGGGTAGCACCAATAGTTCGTTATCTTGTTAATGGACAATTACCCACGGATGATCTTGAGCGAAAGAAACTAAAGAGAGAAGCACCTTATTATACACTCCTAGACGGACAGTTATACCGCCGAGGAATTTCTGTTCCTTACTTAATTTGTATAAATGAAAACGAGGTGCAAGCTGTTTTGGAAGAAGTCCATGAAGGGCAGTGTGGACATCACCCAGGGGCACAGAGTCTAATGAGAAAAATACTCAGGGCGGGGTATTGGTGGCCCACTTTGAAGCATGACTCCGCCTCATATGTTCAAAAATGCGATCAATGCCAACGATTCGCAAATCTCCACCACACTTCAGCGGAGGAAATGTCATCATCAATAACGCCTTGGCCTTTCTATCAATGGGGCATGGATATCTTGGGTCCATTCCCAACTGCGCCCGGCGGTATCAAATACTTGATAGTTGGTGTTGATTATTTCACCAAATGGATTGAGGCAGAGGCAGTGATGCACATAACGTCAGCCAGGACTCGAAGGTTCGTATATAAGAATATCATTGCACGTTTCGGAGTCCCTGGACGCATAGTTACTGATAATGGCACCCAGTTCACAGATTGCAAGTTCATTGAACTTTTAGAAAATCTCAGCATTACACAGATTTTCTCTTCTGTGGAACACCCTCAAACCAATGGACAAGCAGAGGCTGCCAACAGAGAAATCTTGAAGGGCCTCAAGAAACGCCTCGGAGAGGCAAAGGGAGATTGGGCAAATCAATTATGCCACGTTTTATGGGCATACAGAACAACCCCTCACTCCACCACGAATGAATCTCCATATCGGCTGACATATGGAGTTGAGGCTGTCATTCCCATTGAACTGGCAGCCCCTTCAGCTCGAGTCCTCCATTTCAACGAGGAAGCCAATCAACAGAACCTCGCACATGAACTCGAGGTTTTGGCGGAGTTGAGAGAGGAAGCCTTTGTGAGAGACCAAGCTGTCAAAGCAAAGGCCGCCAAACGGTATAACACACGCATTTTTGAACGCCGTTTCAAAGAAGGAGATTTGGTCCTGAGAAGGGCCAATATTGGCAACAAATTTGCACACCAAGGCAAATTGGCACCAACTTGGGAAGGTCCATACCGAGTCATCGAGGCTTTGGGCAAAGGCACATACCGCCTAGAAAACTTAGATGGCACTCCGGTCAGGAATAAATGGAACATTTTAAATTTACGCATATATTACAGCTAGTTGGGTAATATGGTATGATCTTTTCTTCCTAACTCAAGGTTCTTCCTAGATATGCTTTCCTTGAAAAGGATTCGAAAAGACATACCCCAACTCATCCCTTTATGTAGTTCCATTATTAATGAAATGCCTTCCTGCATTCAATCTTCACTCTAACTTTGAATTGATTATCCATGGCAGAACTTGTTCCCATGCAGATAAAACAACGGCTCTAAAAACTGAAGCATACATGCATAACTCATTATCTCATAAAGATCAACCAACATGCAACACCGTTTCATAAACGGAGTCAACAAAAACTCCTTGGGGGGAAAGGATTGGTGTCACAGCTATATGCTGCACCATACCGACCCTAAGGTCCAGAAAACTCCTTGGGGGGAAAGGATTAGTGTCACAGCTATATGCTGCACCATACCGACCCTAAGGTCCAGAAAACTCCTTGGGGGGAAAGGATTGGTGTCTCAGCTATATGCTGCACCATACCGACCCCAAGGTCCTACAGGCCGCCTCTAGAAAGAACTGGTGTCACAGCTATATACTGCACCAATTCGCCCCCAAGGTCCTGCAGGCTTCTTGTGGAAAGAGCTGGTGTCACAGCTATATGCTGCACCACACTGACCCTAAAGTCCAGCAAATTTCCTACGGAAAGGATTGATGTCATAGCTATACGCTGCATCATACCAACCCTGGATTCAACAATTGCCATGTGATCAGGAGATACTCTCCAATCCAAATTCAAAAGGATGAACACTCTATCCAAAGCTTGACTCCGCCTAACTACCTACGTTTTACGGAGTACATGAGCAACAAACTCAAGCACTACTCAACAAGTTCAAGTAAGTTCAACACTTATAAAATTGTGCTTCTTTGAAATTCCTAAGAGGCTACTCCGCCTCCTTACGGAATCTACTTCTTTGAAATTCCTAAGAGGCTACTCTGCCTCCTTACGGAATCCACTTTCATTAAAATTCCTAAGAGGCTACTCCGCCTCCTTACGGAATCTACTTCTTTGAAATTCCTAAGAGGCTACTCCGCCTCCTTATGGAATCCACTTTCGTTGAAATTCCTAAGAGGCTACTCCGCCTCCTTACGGAATCTACTTCTTTGAAATTCCTAAGAGGCTACTCCGCCTCCTTACGGAATCCACTTTCGTTGAAATTCCTAAGAGGCTACTCCGCCTCCTTACGGAATCCAATTTCGTTGAAATTCCTAAGAGGCTACTCCGCCTCCTTACGGAATCCAATTTCATTGAAATTCCTAAGAGGCTACTCCGCCTCCTTACGGAATCTACTTCAATGAAATTCCTAAGAGGCTACTCCGCCTCCTTACAGAATCTACTTCTTTGAAATTCCTAAGAGGCTACTCTGCCTCCTTACGGAATCCACTTTCGTTGAAATTCCTAAGAGGCTACTCCGCCTCCTTACGGAATCCAATTTCGTTGAAATTCCTAAGAGGCTACTCTGCCTCCATATAGAATCCAATTTCATTGAAATTCCTAAGAGGCTACTCTGCCTCCTTACGGAATCTACTTCAATGAAATTCCTAAGAGGTTACTCCGCCTCCTTACGAAATCTGTTTCATTAAAATTCCTAAGAGGCTACTCCGCCTCCTTACGGAATCTGTTTTATTAAAATTCCTAAGAGGCTACTCCGCCTCCTTACGGAATCTATTTCATTAAAATTTCTAAGAGGCTACTCCGCCTCATTATTGAAATTACTTCAGTTAAATTCTCAAGAGGCCACTACGCCTCATTATTGAAATTACTTCAGTTAAATTCTCAAGAGGCTACTCCGCCCCATTACTGAATTTATTTCATTGAAATTCCTAAGAGGCCACCTCACCTCCCTACTGAATTTTACTTCACCAGAATTTCAAAGGGGTTATTCGGCCTCGTTATACTTAGTCATATTTCATTAAGTCCTCAAATGATTACGCTGCCTTCTTAATATCGTTTTACAAGGCATAAATCCGACGGACTCAGACAGTGTTTATATGAACAAGTATAGATTTACAGAAAATATGCTTCATTAAATATTGTCAAAGATTGATAAAGGTCCAGAGCCTGTCCTGGAACAAGGCAATATTAATAAAATACAAAAAACAAAATTTACAAAAGGACTCCAGAGCTAGTCTTCAGAGCTCGGGTGGCACTCCCTCTTGTTGGGCGGAGCTAGGCTGACCTTCACCAGGTTTGGATAAACTTTGGGTGGGGGGCAAGTCCGCCAGGACATATTCTACACTGGGCGCAGGAACGTGACCCCCCTGAGCAGGCACCATCAGTTCGCCATCAATGAATTCATAGTAAGGATGAATGCCTGCAGTGGTGAGAGCAACACCTGGATTGCGATAACGGAGTTAGCGAACAGCCATGCTGAAAGCATCATCAATAGCCGCCTCAGCTGCATCCAAGGCAGATTGTAACTCCTTGTCAAGCCTCTCACTGGTGGCATCTAAAGTGGCTTTTTCAGCTTGCAGCTCTTGAACCTGTTTTTCAAGGTTATTGTATGCAGTGGCTGCTTGGTCCAACTCCGCCGCCCAGGCATCTTCAGCAACGGTCTTATTTATTTCAAAGGAAACCAACCTCTGCTGAAGTTTGCTCACACCTTCGCCCAGTTCTTTGTTCACCTGGGATAGTCCGCCCACCTCTTCGCCCAATTTTACATTCTGCTCCTTCAAGCCAGAAACTTGCTTTTCCAGCAAGACTTTATCAGCTCTCACCCGAGCCAGCTCCTCCTGCAGCTTCTTGATGTCGGAGTCGGCGGTGTCAAGGTGTCTATCTTTAGCTTTGATCACCTCCGACAGCTGTTCATTATCATGCTCCAAGCTGCGTATTTTTTCAATAGAATCATGAAAAGATTCTTGAAACATGTTGGCCTCAGCAGCAACATCAGCAATACGTGGGACAGAGGCTAGAAAACCATCAATTTCTGTAAGGTGCCACCTTGCAGCTGTAGCAGCGTCTGGAATCTCTTGGAAGTCGATGTCGGGGCGGAGGATGAACTCCAGATCACGTCTCTCCGACTGGCGGGATCCCATATTTGCAAAATACAAGAAGGGATTCAGTCGAGACCCCGCCAAAGGCAGAGAGACAGATCGCCTGGATGACTCCCCTGGAACATCAATAAAGAAAACTGGTGTCCCTCGAGTAGCCAAGCCCAAGGCGGGATTCTCAGCCGGGCGGACTGGGGAAGTTTGAACTCCCTCCGCCTCTTCTCCCACAACTTGGTTTGGAGAGGCTTGAATTCCCTCCGCTTCCTCCCCTACGACATCTTCTTCGAGGACGCCTTCAACACCGCCCATATCAGCGATAGTACCCACAACAGGTACTTCCTGAGTCTCCTCCAAGTTGATGGCGGTGTCAGCTGATGCTCCTTCCCCAATCTTCTTCTTGCCCTTGTTCTTTCTTTTGAGCAAAGGTTGGGGATCCACTTCCTCTTCCTCCTCTTCAGCAGCTTCTGGTTCTTGGCGTTTTTTAGATCGCCTTTCAACCTCAACCGTCGAGGACCCTGCAATACCCTCTAACGTCACTACGTTAGTGGAAGCAGGGAAAGGAAGAGTTTTTGTCAGAGCAGCAGCCAAATTCCTCCTGGGCTGCACATTGTTCTCCGCGTCAATTTCCCTGCGGTTCAAACGAATCTGCTTGATGCGTTCCATCCCAGGGAATTCAGCAATCTCTCCTGCAGAATAACATATATGAGTACGGTTAAAATATGCAGAAAAAAATAGAAGTAATATTCAATCAACATTAAAATTGTTAATGATGAAATATTACTCAAGTATCCCTGAGCATCCCGCCCAAGCAGCCTTCGACACAGAATCAGCTTGTGGACGGAGTTGTACTCCTTCAACGTCCGGAGTACTTCCACAGATGCAGCTGATAGAGCACTCTCCTCAACTTCATACGCTTGTTTAGTTAGGAGAAAGTGCTCATGCGTCCATGCTACTGGGAATTTATCAATTCCCTCTTTACTCCGCCAAAAGACGGGCTTGTCCTTCCTAATGGACACCTTCACAAAACTCATCCTGAAGTGAAGTCCGCCTTCCTTGGCGGAGTCAGCAAACGCCTTGAAATTTAAAATCTTCGGCTCCGCCCGAAGGGTTACAAAGCCCATGCCGCCAGTTTTCATGTTCACTCTCCTCATGATGCGGCAGAAAGAAAAGAACAACGCCACAGTGGGCGTAAACTCCAGATGCTCAGCCATCACCTCAAAGCTGCGGACTATCCCCCAACCATTGGGGTGCAGTTGAGAAGGGGCGCAGTCTAGGAACCTAAGTACGCCCATCTGGAATTTGTTCAATGGGAAGCGTACCCCCAGCTGGGTAAATAGAATATCATACATATATATGGTACGATCATTTTAAGGACGATGGAATATCCGTTCGAACATCTTGGGAGAACGAATGATGAACCTCCTTTTATACCGGTCATCCTTCCAGATCGGTACAGACAACTCCATTACCCCTCCACTAGTTGTCGCATGACGAGAGGAAGCATCTTTAACATCTTCCTCAACCCAACAGTAGGGGTTAATCTCAAGCGTCTTTTTCCAATCCAATCCATGCAAAACAACATTCTGACACTCTGCCATCGTTAGCACTTGTGTATGGGAAACACCTCCTGATACAAACAAATGTACAACATTACTAAAATACTCCACGCTGCTGTAAAACATTGAATCCCTCCCAGTATAGAAAGCCTCATCTTCACTCTCAATGTCAGAAAACATGGGACGAACAGAAACCCTAGAGCATGACTCTGACTTTTTTCCCCTCATCCTCGCTTCAACAAACACACATATAAAGAAAAAACAGAACCAACCCAATGAAAATGAAGACAGAAAGCAGAAGAAGAAGCGAGTTACCTTAAGTTTCTGGAAAAACTGAAGAACTCCAACAACCAATAAACTCACGAGAAAATAGCAAGAGCAGTTTCAGCACACGAATGCAAAGTAGAAGATGAAGCAAAACATTTCCCTCCCTAAGAGTTTACCTATTTATAGGCATGGCTTGGGGGGAAATAAGCGAATCCTCAAAAAACTTCAAAGATGTGTTTACAACCATTGGATGAATCTCACTGACGTTTCCTTTTTATGATGAAACCAACAGATGAATCTAAGAGCAGGTATTTCCTGGGCCGTATTTTCAAAATCCAAGGCCCATGGTAATAACCTCGAAAATGTATCTCAACTGCCATCCCACGCATTTATGTCCCATCATTGGAATGACAATCGTTACGAGGGCATACGTGGCAATGAGAGATTGAAACGGCAAAACGCAGTTTCGAGGCGCATTAATGACAGGCGTGGCAAGTAATGATGAAAGCATTAAATGCACAAAAACACTTGTCCGAAAAATCCTGAACTAGCAAACACCGCCTAAACCCATGCCTATAAAAGCTAAACTTAAGTGTTATAGCTCATTAAAGTGACTCCGCCAGTCACTATAACAAGCTAGGGGGCATATGATCCGGTCCCAACACCGGCCCCCAAGAGCATGGCTTTAATACTTTGCCAGATCAGCATTTCGAACAAGAGAAGTACGCTTCAAATACATTATAATTGTTTCTATACGGAGTACATACAACCAGGGCAAGTAACCCCGCCAAGGTATGTTACTCCGCCAAGGTGTTTTACTCCGCCAAGGCTTATTACCTCGCCAAGGAGGAAAATATTGAATACCTTATACACATGCATGAAACATTCCCAATGCATATTACTCCGCCAAGCCACAGGCTCAATACAGGCGGAATATTGAACTTCCCATACTGCGTAGCGAGCCCATACTTATAACCCCGACACGAGATTGACTCTGTCTTGAGAGGTTGAAAATGGGAATCACGCTGTCACGCATTAAAGGGAAAAACAAATAAAATAATAAAGCATTCACGCTTTCCAAGTAAGTGGAAACACCCACTACAATAACAGTGCTTACAAACGGCGCAGGGACCCACTACCTTTCCAGCATAATGCCTGAAAACAAGGAACGGGACCCACCAATAATGGAACACCAGTAACAGGTATATAAACCTCAACAAAAAGGTATATAGGGGATCCCCCCAATTCTAAACCTTACACTCTCTTACTTGCATAATTCTCTCAGATTTGCTTTCTAAGTCTAAGAGTATTCTAAAATACTGACTTGAGCGTCGGAGAATAATTGCAGGTACAACCACCAATTGTGTCAAGGCAAAGAAAACAACTTCAGGCGGACTACTACATCGCCACATAGCGAGTTACACTCCTCCCCAGTGTGGATTATACTCCGCCCATTACACAAGGACACTCCGTATTTACATCTGTATAACACATCCTTGTATCAGATCGACATTACATGTATATTTTGAGCTGTTTTAGAATCATAACTTTACACCCTTTGTAAAGGACAGTTCAATTATCTAATAAAATTTTTATTAGGTTATTGTTAAAATAATATTATTAAATAAAATAGTGATATTAAATTGTTATTATTTAGGGTTTTTGAATTAAGTTATTAGTGAATAGAATATTATAAGATAAAATAGTGATTATTATTTAATGTAGAGTATTGTTAAGTTATTAGTGAAAATAATGTTAGTAGATAAGTTAGTGATATTAACTTGTTATTATTTATTATAATTTTTTTATTAAGTTGTAATTATTTATTATCGTTTTTATTAAGTTGTAATTATGTATTATTATTTTTTATTAAGTTATTATTCAATATAATTTTGTTAGATAAATTGGTGACATTAAGTTGTTATTATAAAGGGTTTATTTTTATTAAGTTATTATTGAATATAATGTTATAAGAAAAAATAGTGATTATTATGTAGTGTAGAATATTATTAAGTTGTTATTGAAAATAATGTTAATGGATAAGTTAGTGATATTATCTTGTTATTATTCATTACAATTTTTTTATTAACTTGTAATTCAATACAGTGTTCTTATATAAAATAGTGTTCTAATATAAATTTTTAGGGTACATCATGTTTATGTTATTATTTATAATTTTTAAATGTTATTATTTCTTGTAGAATGGGCGAGGAGAGGTCTATAAATCCCAGACCGTTGGACCCGTCCCTGTTAAAATTCCAAGACAAACACATATCAACATATGTATGGAATGGAAGACCTGATCGTATACTAAAGATCAGGAAAGCACTTCAGATTAGAAATGAAATTCCGAAAGCAATTATTCCTCAATTACGACGGGCAGGTTTCTATGAGTTTGTAAAAGTTACGCATTTTTGTGTCTTCAGAGTTGATATCTACATTGGTTGAGAGATGGAGGCCGAAGACACATACTTTTCATCTACCAGTTGGGGAGTGCACCATTACTCTCCAGGATATTGCTGTATTGGTTGGTCTCAACATTGACAAACTTGCTGCTGTAAGCCCCAACGGGTTGTAACGATTGGCAGAGATATGTTGAAGAATAACTCAGGAGACGACCACCTCACGGCATGTTACACAGACAGTGTTTGAGGTTGTCTTGGATTCAAGACAATTTTGGAAACATCGATGAACATCTGGGTAGTGAAAAGGCAATAGAAAGATTCGCCTTGGCTTATATTTTGGGATTGATTGGTGGTTGTATATTTTCATATCAATCCTCGAGTAGAGTGCCATTGAGATACTTATATTTGCTTGAGGATCGTGATACATGTAGTAAGTATGCGTGGGGTGCAACGGCGTTGGGTTATCTATACAGGCAGTTGTGCACCGCTACTGACTACTCGTAGAAAGATATGTGTGGCTTGACATTGTTGGTGCAATTGTGGGCTTGGGAGCGAATCCCACAAGTTGCTCCACCCTGCCCAGATGCAAGAGAAGTAGGTTCTCCTTATGTTGGTAGATGGACAAAGTCAAATGATAACAAACACAATTCCTATCAGCTGGACTACTATAGAGCGACCTTTGATGGACTGAAGAAGAATAAGGTATGAAATTCTCCATATTATATATTGTAATTGTTTGGTTCAATTTATGTATAATGTTAACTTATGATTTTTTTTGTAGTTTATTTAGCTCCCTTATGCTGTGCCAAAGTTTAATGCTCTTCTTGACATATGCAAGTATGGGCAAGATGCATGGAGATCGGTCTTGCCTTTTCTTTGTTTCTAAATTGCTGAGTGGCATCAACCCGATAAGGTTCTCAGGCAATTTGGAATGGAGCAACATATTCCCCGACAACCATCTTAACGTGAAGACTTGCATGCAATTACTCTAAAGGGCAAGGTTGAAGAAAATTGGCCAAATATCTTGGAGCCTTTAGTGATACCGTGGAATAATATAGAGGCACATGTATGGTCTGGTCAACCCTTGCTTGGCGAGATGTCTACAAACCATCAGTATTTTAGATGGTACAAGACTCGCACTCGAAGATGGGTCACTAGACAAAGGGCTGCAAGGGGAGCTTCTATAAGGACCCTAAACAAATGCATTTGACTCTTCAATTATTAATGAATACATTTTCTGTAATTAATGAATGCGTTTTTGATTTTAGTACGACGGCCTGGAGTACATACAGTACCTTTCGTCGTTGGAGGGGCACAACCCATCAGAGCCTCCTGCTTTCAGATTCGATTCTATTCAAAGGGAAACAGAAAACATACTAATGTCAATGAATGAGGAGGAAAGAATTGTGGAGGCTAGAGTACATGCATTTATGCCTACAGAGGAGGGATAATTTGTGGAAGTAAATGTAGATATGCCTGGGAATCGAGTGGAACGCGAAGGATTACTTCGCCAGAGATTACAAGAGCCTAATGAACAGTATGTTATACCTTCCTTACCTCCTCGGCAGCCAGAACAGTACTTTGTTCCTTCATAGCATCCTCCACCTTCACCACGGCCGATGTACTGTTACCCTTCACAGTCGACGCAACAGCCCATGAACACAAATGAATACATGAACCCACTGTTTAAGGTGCCACCCTTCTTCTTAGATTTTGGAGGAGGCTTCCAATCCAGTCAGCCATCATCGTCATATTACATACCGAAATCACTGGATCTGACACCACCCCCTTATGTTCTAAATTTGACAAATCCAGCGGCACCTCAACATGACAACTGGGGTCTTGAAATAGGCAGTTCATTCGGCTATGTAAATCTTTTATGATCTACCAAGAAAAATGTTGTTGTAATGCGTTAATGCCAATGAATAAAGTGCGCACTCTTGGCATTGTGGGTCTGTCATTTCTTTTTCTATTTGTTGGTTCATTTTGAGGTGAGGTTTTTGTTTCCTCTTCTTATGTGATCATGACTTTACTTTGCAATATGGGTTTCTCTATTTCCTATGATTCTATTTTGGAATCACTAACAGAGCATATTTCTACGATACCTTAGTAGATACTTTTTGTTGACTATAATTTTGTCTTTAAGGTGCCTAGATTTGAACATCTGATGCACATATATTTAAAGCTTTACTGTTTGGATATTTGATTGCTACTATAATTGTCAACACTTTTGGTCCTAATTTTTATTATAAACTTAAGATTTTTTAAAGTTGAAATTGGGTTACTGTATTATTTAACCCCTTATTTACAAAGCTTCCACTAGAATAAAGTAACATGTGAAAGGTTGTAATAAATCCGCATTTAGTATGAAATTGGCAATATATTATCATAAATCAATGGTTTGAATTGCTAATCTGGTTAATTTTTTTTAATACTCAAGCTCTTTATTGTTAAATGAATAAATACTTAAATAAATATATTTAGAATTCTCAATCATTATTCATTGTTTGTCACTTGATAAGCATGTAAAAGAATGAAAATACATATGAATGAAAATTTTTGCAGAGAATGTTGATCCATTCAAAGAAAAGAAATAAGTTGAATTATAAGAAGTTGTATGACTTGGTTATCAGGAAATTATCTCCCCTATCTATCTAAAGATGTTATATGTTATCTTTACCTCTTGTTATAAGTGGATTTGTTTTAACTGGAAGGATTATTGGATTCCTTTTTTCACAGAGTCCTACAACCCTAAGCAGCGATGTGCTCTTTGGTGGTGGTTTACTGTTCGTTAGCACCCTTAGCTTGAAGGTCTGGAGGCAAGGAAAATCAAGCTTACCATTTATTTTAGAACAAGCAGGTATATGATTTCATTAGCATTAAGAAAGCATTGGTCAAGAAATCGAACTTAAAAAGCTATATAATCCATTGTTTGGATAATTGTTATTTACTCTTTGGACTTGTTTCCTTATTTTGTAGCATTATCAGGGCTTCTTATTTGGAAGAACTTCCAAAGCTACTCATTGGTATAATTTCTATTTTGACTAACACTATCCTTATGGTTGTGCCTCATTTATTTGCATATTCGGATGCAAGTGAAGAACATCTTTCCAAATGGAATTAGTGTTAAGGTAACTTAACCTTTTGACTTTTAACCTATTTAATCATATTTTGGTCTTTTAAATTTGATAATTGTTCTTCTAGCTATCCGAGTTAGATTGTCCTAATTTTGGTTTAAATCCTTTATGAATGGAATTATTGTTTTCAGTTTGGCTATTCGCTGCTTTTATTTGTAGGTGTGCTTATCTCTGGCGGGAATTCCCCACCCAAGAAATTGAAGCCATTGACCAACACTGCATGATAAGATAGTCAAGGTTAAGCTATCCTAGAGAAAACCATAGGTATAATTTATTTTTCTATGAATTGAAATAAGGTTGTAAGCCAATTCAACCTAGTATTATTGGCTTTTGAAAGTAGGTCAGTGAAGCGATGATCTCTTGTTACAATTACATAGTTTCTATACTTTTTTTTTGGAAGAAAGTTTCTATATTGTTGAGTATATGGCACTTGCATATAGATTTTTCTAGATGAAATATGGTACCAAGTACCAAGAGCACATGCATCAACATTACTCTAAAGTCCCTTCCTAAGGTCCCAATGTTGTTTCGGTGGTCATTGATATTGATTGATTGTATCCCAAGCATATGATCACAACCTTTTATGATTGATGCCGCTAGAGAGATTAGCTTATGCTATACTTTACTTGGATATGAAGTAAATATGTGTCTTCCTAGATCGTCTGGGCTTTATCTATCAAGAGAAACCATAATATGCTACTAACCAATTAAATCCCATTGTTCTATAGGCTAGTAATTTTTTTAAGATGAAAATATGATTATTAATTATCCATATGTAAATGTTTCATTTTTTTCTTTATGGATCATAATCATTATGTTTTATCTCAGTACCACATCTTCCAAAGGGCATAGTTTTTATGATCCACCAGTATCGTGGACGGGGTCAGTCCCTGGGAGTACCCAGGCCTTGTTTTCTGTCCCCCGATACTCACCCCCGCTGACATTAGTGTTTTATGTTTGATGTTATGAATGATTGTGTTAATGCACTTTGTTTTTATATGACATCTTTATGATTATGCTAACCATCGTTTTTCATATATATGCACGTAAATAAAACTATAATTGATAGTATAAATAATGTTAAAAAAATGGAAAAACCAAATGAACAATAAAGTGAAATACTATAATATCGGTCACGGGTTACAGTTACTAGATGCATCTTGAATTGTTGTCGGACAGTTAGACCTATTGTGGCCTGTTGTTTAAACAATCCATATTTTAGCCTACTTTGAGAACTAACCCAATCCATCTCATTCCTAATTCTCGTCGACTTGGGTTGTTCCTTGCCACGTAACATGTCTTCATCTACCAGAATAATATGGGTGTCGTTAGTCTCAGGGAGTGACAGATCATCTCCTATCGGATACCACTGGCCTGAATACACCTTTGCAATATTGTGTAATGAGTACGCATTGTCTATGAATTGAAAATAATTCAATTTAACAGCATTGCAAGCAGCAATGACGTGCATACACGGGTACTTATATGCTTGGAACCAACCATACTCACACCATCGTTCCTTTAGATTAAGAATCCATACAAAACTACTTCTTTGGGTGATTGGATTCATCCTACCCTCAACCTCGAACCTGGTGGACTGAGCATCATAATGGGAGATGCTTATGCTTGATACAATGTGAGTTTTTCAAGCACTTTACTTGAGTATAGTTGACCCATTTCCATTTCAACCATCACATATCCAAGATGATCAACGAAGTATTGCACTTAACCAATGCTGTTATGGGTAGATCCCTATAGCTTCTGATAGGTTGGTTGTCATGTGTCCAAACTTATGACCATTCTCATCGTATGCCAATGACCATTTGGATTTTGGGATATTGTCAATCTAGGTTACAATTTCTGGACTCAATGAACGGAATTTCTCCAAATTCTGGTCAAAGGAAATTTTACTTAGATTGTACCCTACACATATAGCAACAAACATGTTAGTAAACGCCATATGATGTAGTCTCAACTAAATTGCATATAATGTCATATAATGTCATACCTAACTTCAGCAGACTTTTCTTGTGCTCTTGGTTCTTGAATTTCAAGTTAAAGTTACTGGCAACATGTCAAACACAGTTCCTATGGTAACCCATGGGTAGTGTCCATCTGTAATCTGGGTCACGCAAAGCACCCAAAATGCTTCTATGACGATCATAAATTATACATATTCCAGTCTTCTGGGTAACATACCTCCTCAGTAACTTTAAAAACCAAGTTCAATCATCCTACGTTTCTCCCTCGACAATTACAAATGCCAAGGGGAGAATAGAGTTGTTGCCATCTTGGGCTGTGGCAATCAAAAGGGTACCCTTGTATTTCCCATACAAATGGGTGCCATCTATTCTAATCACAGGCTTGCAAAAGTTAAAACCATCAATACAAGCCTTGTACATCCAAAAAATACGACAAAATATACGAAATCTATGGTTAACCTCACCCTCTACAACAAATGGATGTGTTTGCAAAATATATGTCGAGCCTTCAGCAACCTAGGTCATACGGCTTAGCCAACGGGGTAGTAAAACATATGACTCCTCCCAATTGCCAAAGACTTTAATAAGGGCTTTTTGTTTTCCTCTCCATGCCTTTTGGTAGGAAACTGTAAATCCAAATTCTGTTTTAACTCTTTCTTGAATTAAAGTAATTGAGACCGATGGTTCCTTCTTCACCATCCCTCCATGTATAAAAATTATTAAATAATATCAAAATAAACACAATATAAAATAATATCAACAATTAATCACATTACCTATTATGACAAAACAAATCAGGTTAGTATCTAGTTTTACGTGTCTTGTAAGAGGGTTACGTTAACGCAGGTATGTGGGTCACTATATTGACTAATAACCCACTTTTGTGACTTCTTGGAAAGAATTGCACGCATTCGCCAACCACAACCAGTAATTTGATTGGGACACTTCACAATGAATTTATTCGGCTTTGACTCCACAACTATATAAGATTGATGCATTTTCATTGTATATTGTTTGAGTGCATTTTGCACTTCACTTTTGGATTCAAATTCTAACCCCATCGATAATTCATCCCCGATAATCCAACTACTACCGTCATCAAAATCCATTTCTTCAGCTTTATGCTCTAGATTTAGATTTTGATAATATGGTGTCACGTTCCAAAACGACGTATCAATAGTACCTATGTTAAGTAAAATAAACCCATGTAACCAAAATTTAATTTCAAATTAAATATATCAACTTCCAAAATGATTTACCGGAGGGTTGACAAGCGATTGGATTAGATGATCCACCAATACCTATTACAGCTCCCCAACCTGCATCATCCTCAGCGTCTGAATCAGCCATAAATAATTCGTCATCCTCATATGAATCACTACTTTCAACCTCAGATGGTAAATTATAATCAGAATCCTCATCTGACATATAATTCACATTGAATATTTAGTAAAAAAATACTAGAAAATAATGAATTGAAAAAAAATACTAGAAAATAATGAATTGGAAGAAAATGCAACAATAAGAGGAGTTTAATGATTGCAAGAAATGTAAGAGAGTAGTGGGGATTAGAGAGTATGAATTAGAGTGACTATGAATGTTGGGTCAGGGGGTATATATAGGGTTGTAGTGCACAAAGAAGACAAAGTGTGTCGTATTTAGTAGGTGCACCATAGCTTGGTGTGCATATTTAGTAGGTGCATCATAGCTAGGTGTGTCGCATCACCCAAGTGCACCACAGGTTGTTGTGTCGTATATACAACATGCACCACACTAAGTCGTACCTGAGCTGAACAACATGTACACGTGGCATGCTATAGTTGAGTCGTCCCCAACGATGGCGACACCTATGTCATCTAGGACATATACGACTCCTAAAAGTACCCTAGACACGAAATTTTCACCAAAACAACCCCAGATTCGTAAATTAATAATCTAGGGGCACCATATATAAAACATCCCAAAAAAGAGTAAATGAGTTTGTGTTTAAATATGTTTCAAAATAGTTACAAAGAATAATAAAAATATTATCATGATACATTATAAAAATCATACAAAATATTAAATCTTAAATTTAACAAAAAAAATAATAATGTAAATTGATAAATATGGTAGGGTTGGTCTTTCTGCTAATAACTAACTTATAATACAAATAAGGTAGGTCTCTACAACTTTTTACCATTTTTTTTGTTAACCGGGATTGCAAGAAAGTCAATTCAATATTTAAGGATAATAATACTAATTTAAATGAACAGTGTAAATTACCGTGTTTCTAATTTTCGAAAAGTAGTAGAACTTTTCAAATTAGTAGCAGTTTGTTTCATATTCCCATTTGATTACAGCAATTTTTATCTTGTAATTCGGTTACCGTCTTTTCTATTTTTTTACTTTTCTTATAAAACCTTTTAAAAGAGTTTTTTGATTTTCTTAAAAAATAGAAAATAAGTTTTCTATATAAAAAATTTAAATAATTTGTAAATAAACAATTTTTTATTTTTTTAATTTTTCTAAGAATAATTTTTTATTTTTCTAAAAAAACTTATGAACTAAACGCAGTATTAGCCTTTTATATGTTAATTTTATTTTATGTGTATATATTTTTTATATACTTTGTAGTTGTTGATAATTGTGATTATTTTATCTTTATTTTGACAAACCGAAGTAAAAATATGTTTTTATCTAGATAAAATTAGTGAATTTAATTTTAGTAGTTACTTAAGTTTTCTTTAAGAATTTTATTAATGTAAAACATTCACAAAAAGTCCCTACAGTTAAAATGATAAGGTGATATACCTATAAATGTTGAAAGATATGAAATTTGTCGGTCATGTGAAATCCAAATGTGAACTTGTATATCTTCACCAATTATAATCATAAGGTGAATCCATTTCAGGGGAACATGAGCAATGTATAGTAACTTTCATTTATCAAAAAGAATAAAAACATATATATAAAAAGTTCAACCTACTTCCTACCTATAAAGGGAGGGTGTCTGGGGAAAGGTGTATGGGAAAGTGTATGAGAAAGAGGGGTATTTAAGGTATAAATCTACTAATAAAGAAAGCAAAAGAGGGTTAAAAAAAAGTTGTAGTGCTAAAAAACTTCCAATTTTGAGGCCCATTCATTATTTTTGGGTCAATAAAGCCCCTTTTTGTATCCCTTCCTTTTTGGCTCCAATCCTTATGAGGAAACAAATTTCTTTGTTTGAGGAAACGCGAAAAGATATTACAGTGGATCGGGAAATAAGAAAGTAGAAAATAGTGGAGGATTAATAATTGAATAAAGATAATCCACTACTACTAGTACTACCTCTTATATAAATTAATTTTCTGACACAAGTTTGCATTGGATTCTTTTTCTTTTCTTCGTCTCTTTGTTTCTTGTCCTAAATTCTCTACCTATATACATATGCGACATTCTTTATTGGCCTTCAATTATATACCATTTCAACCTTCAACACATTATGGGCCCTGCTTCCTCCTTCACTTTCCTGTCTAGTATATAAATAATTTCTTTTTCACAAAGGAAATTTCAGATGTGTTTTTCATGTTTGTTTAATGAGATATTTGATTTGCAATCGGGGAAGTAGAGCTGGGAAAATAAAAAAAAAATTAACCTTCACACCGTTCAAGACAATCAAAATTCCATTAAATCGTATGATAAAATTTCTCTTTCGAACCAACAGAGTTTTGTTGACAAACCTCCGTTTACACTGGGGAACCAAACAACTTGTAAGTTTTATTTTTCTCAGTTATGTTTAACTTTTTTTTTTTCAATATTGTTCTTTCCTATTGAATAAGTTAATTTTTTTCTTCACAGTTCCATCATTTTCCCTTGAATGTTCATTTCTTTTCTGTCAATACATGAAATTTAACCACATCTAGTTATCATGTTTACATTGTTGCGTATCTTTGCTCACATGTACTTTAATCATTGTTGTATTTTATGTTGAAATTCATTTGATGCTTCATCATTCTCTAATAAGTTTGATTTTCAAGTGAAGAAGGGTCACTGATGTTCACTAACAATTATTGATATAATAGTGTTAATATACTTAATATAAAAATAATCCTTATCTATAGATGGTTTCATCATATTTATCATATAATTTATTTTATCTCCTATATCTTTCTCTTGTTTTATTTGTCTATCTTTTGTATATTATGCTTGAATACATTAATTCCTCTTTTAAAAAAAACCAATGGTATCTTTTATAAGATTGATTTCCTTATAACTTAAATATTACCAAAAGTGAATTTTACCCTCTTCCAACAATTTTTTTTTATAACAAAGAATCCAATTATATAACAAAGGTTTAATGTTTTATCTAATGGTTGCCATGTAAATGCTCATACTATATCTTCTTCCACATTAATAGTACTACTAAATTACAAATGTACGGTTAAATAAATGACGTGAGTTTTGACCCCGGCACAGTGGATTAAGTTTGTTAAACGCTATAACAACAAAAATGCTGAGAATGCGACACAGCAACATGCGATATTTTCCCAATGACCACGGTTCTTCTTCATGGTTGTTTAATTTGACCCTACTTAATGCGTATGAGTCACATCTCACAAGTAATTTATGTTACGAAAATTGAGGCCAAATAAAGAGAGAGAGAGAGAGAGAAAATACTACATCATTATAAATAAAGTCTTAAATTAGTAGTATTTGAAATTATATAAATAAGATATTTTAATTTGATTCCTTTGTAAAAAATATTCATTTTAGCATTTAATAATACCTTGTAAAGGAATAAAACTTAACTGGGCTAAATTATTCTTTACGTGTTCTTTTGGCGTTATTCTCTAATTAATTAGAATTGA
The DNA here is from genome assembly GCA_037962975.1 of Clitoria ternatea. Lineage (NCBI taxonomy): Eukaryota > Viridiplantae > Streptophyta > Magnoliopsida > Fabales > Fabaceae > Clitoria > Clitoria ternatea. Next base: position 14,909,672 of record CM075674.1, on the reverse strand, counting down.
AATTTTACTTAGTGGCCCACCAACTATTAACATTAACTTTTATTAAAAAAGAAAACCAACTCTAATAATTTTGTTCATTGTAAAGTAAGGGATAAAATTGCAATTTTTAACGTGTATATATATATATAAAGACATTTAAATGCGATAAAAAAATCTCAATCCATATAATTTCAAGTATTAATTGAAGATGTACTCTCCTTACCAAATCATCGTGAAATATTTTCTTTGTATAATTTTCATACACCTTTCTTGTTTTTTTTTCTTCTCAAGCATTTCATATATCCCACTTAAATTCAAATTCAATGTGATAAATTTATATTCTAAATATATAAAAGAATGACAAAAAAACACACTTGTCAGTGAATAATCAATAAAAAATGTGGGAAGAAGACTAGTAGTGTATGTAACATCTCATTATTATTAAACAATCAACATCTTACTTTGGCCGTTGATACATGTCTTCACGTGATGTGTTGAGAAAAAGTTTTGTTGGTATAATTGGCATATTTAATTAGGTGAATCAAGAGTTTATGTTCGAGTGAACCTTCACTTTTTGTTTTCTGAAATTGGTCACGGTACTCTAGTTCTAATTTTTTGTTCGACGATTTTTTTATTATTTTAAAACCAATTTTGAAACAAAAATTTTATTTAAATAAAATAAATTCAATTTATTTTTAATATAGATTCAAAAAAACTTGAAAATTATATTTTAAAACTCTAAAATTTAATTTTTGATTTCCGATTTTTCAGTTTTGAATTTTTAAACTATGCTTTTAATTTTTTAAAATTAAAAACTAAAAAAACATTTGAAATTAATCATTTTCATTTGTTAATCAATTACACATTGAAGTAAAAGATGTCATTAATTGATACAAGTAGATCAATCGACAGAAACAATTCTAGTTTAACATATGGTCATAGTTTAAATCATTTAGAAAACTATGTTGTCTAGTTTAAACTTTAACAAGATATATCAAACATGAAAATGTAATTAGTTGATTATGAAAAAAATTACATACTAAAGTGATAGTTTTCAAAAATCAATGATATAATTAATCATAATATGTAATTTTAAGAAGTAAAGATAACATGTAAAAGTCAAAACCTAACAGGAACTCTATTATTTTTTATATATATTTGTCTTGTTTAGTGGTTTCACAGATTATAAAATGCATTAATTGTGTATTTTTTTTACTTTTTACGGAAATATCAATTTCTATACTCATATTTCAATAAACTAAATAAAATAATTAAAAATGGATATAATTAGAAGATAATCATTAAATGTTAATTTGAATTTACAATTAAACATATATTTAAAAATAAAAAAATATTATTTTCTTAATTGATATCTTCTTAATTTAAATAAAAATTTAATTATATGTTGAAATCTTAAAAACACATATATTTTAAAACAAATGATAACTTGTAAAAAGAGAAAGAATTTCTTGTTTGTCCCCACCTTATAGTTTATTTATACTTATTAATAAGGGGTTGGAGAAATCTTACAAAATGACCCGTATAGCGTTAGGCAAGCCCAACAAAGAGGGGACCCAGTTTCTACTTTGACATAGTCTTGATTAGGTGACTTTTTAGCTACTAAAAAGTTTTTATCCAACTTGAAAGATCATGTCTCAATTCTCACACACTGTGCTTTTGAATCCTCAACTTAACACTAAAAGTAGGAGGATCTTTGAGCGTTTTTTGATCACAAAGAGCGGGAGAAAAACCCACTAACTTTACTTTCCTGACAAAAACATCTTTAAAAAGCACATAAGACAAAAGAATTAAGTCAAAGTCGAAGTTGGGGAAACATTTCCCAAACAGTGTTACTGCATTAACAGTGTGTTTTTGTAGGGTAGAATTGATTATGGTGAGAAGAGATATGAGTGTATGAACAGGGAAGTAAAGAAGGGCCAGTACAACCACAACTGCCAGGTTCAGGGGTTCCTTGGAGTAGCATTAAAGACACTATTCCCACATCTTCCTCACACACACACACACACACCACCAATTCACCAGCACCACCCAAATGACAATTCTTAAAATACCCAATGCAACCAAAGGGAAAAAAGAAACAACTTTTATAAGAGGAAAGTTGCATTGATGTCTTGGTAACCTTTTAGTTGGAAGAACCAGAAAATGGGTCATTGTGGTTCTGAGCATATTCTTACCATGATCTTCATCATCACCACCCTCTTGATGCTCCTATCATCACAAAGAACCCACATCTTGAATGCACCTGGAAGCTTCCACCTTCATGGCCTACCACACAAGATGTACTACTTCATGGAACAGAATGAAAAAGAAAACCAAAACCAGATTAAGAAAATCTCTGGACAGGATGAGAATGAAGAGAACCAAGCTCCCTTAGTGGAAAAGTTTAGATCTTTGCTTGGACTCAAGAGTTTCCATACAAGGGTACCCTTCAATCCTCATTCTGAGCCTCTCTCACCTTCACCTGCTCCCTCACCCAACATTGAACCTGAGGCTCCAGCTCCTTCTCCTGTTCCACATGTGCACCCTCATCATCATTCCCACCTTCCATTGCAATTGCATCACTCTCATAGCAATCCAACACCACCACTTCACAACAACACTCATCATGGAGACAAAGGCAGAGCCAAAAGAATACTAACAGCTATCCTTGTATCTGTGGGAATTGCTACACTAATTGGTGCTTTTGGATTATTCTTGGTATGCAGGAAATTCACAAATCAGGCAAAGAAGCCAAAAAGGACAATGCCGCTATGTAGCAAGAGCAAAGAAAGTGGAGGTGCTTATCAAAGCAAGGTGAGTTTAAACTCAGGACTAGATCTGTTTTATCTTAATGCTTTAGGTGAGGACATAGAGCAACACACTAGCAACATGAGAAAAACTTGCAAGGACGATAATAATAGTTCGGAATATGATAATGTTAGTAGTTCTTCCACCAAGGAAATTCTGTCTGTTCATGAAGATACAGAATCGGTGAAAAGTGAAGGTGAATCTGATGGTGGCTGCAACTCTTCTTCTGAGGATAAAATTATCCCTGAAGATTGTCATTCATCAGACAATGAAAGTTTTCATTCCTTTGTTGATTCTCAATCAAATAACAGACTTTCCAATGCTTCTGATGGTACTCTTAGTGACACACTATCCTTGTCCCGTCAAAATTCAACCTCATTAGTATCATTACCAAACCAATTTCCGAATTCTCCTCATAACTCAATCTCAAACTTACAATCTCACCAATCACCAAAACATGAAAAACAAGAAATTGAGACCACTATCCAATGTCCAAAAACATTCACTACCCCTCCACCTCTTCCCCCACCACCACCACCTCCTCCACCACTTCAAATGCCACTTTTTTCTTTGCATTCCCTCACTTCTTCATCTAGAGTTTCCACTCACTCTCCACTTTCTTTAACATCTAACAATTTATCATCTCCGATAAATTCACAAACTTCCTCAGGTTCAAATCAAAGTCCAGAAAAAGATTTGCTTTCTCCTCCTAACATTCCCCCACCACCATGCCCACCTCCATTTCTCAAAGGCACCAACCACAGTGCTAAAACCCCACCTCCACCACCTTCTCAACTCCCTCAATTTACCCCACTAGGCAAAGATGGTGCACCATTGCCAAAACTCAAACCCCTTCATTGGGACAAAGTAAGAGCTGCTCCAAATCGTACAATGGTTTGGGACAAACTACGATCAAGCTCATTCGAGTAAGTTCAACTCTTCATTAGTAATCACAATGTTCTTTTTTACCCTTTTTTCTTACAGAGTTTAAGAATGTATGTTATGAATTTTGTTCAGGTTGGATGAGGAAATGATCGAGTCACTTTTTGGCTACAATTTACAAAATCCAGTAAATGATGAAACAAACAGTAAAACCCCATCTCCAAGCAAGCATGTACTTGAGCCAAAACGGCTTCAGAACATAACAATACTCTCCAAAGCTCTGAACTCGACAGCTGAGCATGTATGCGAAGCCTTAATGCAAGGTAAAACTCCTTAATTACCAATATCTGCCTCAAAATTGGGTCCCCTCCACGAGGTATACTATAAAATTATTTATTAAATCGTTCCTAACTCCAAAGCGCACTTGTCATAAGTATGGTGGAAATAATACAAAATGACAATTGTCTCATTTTTTACAACTAAATGTGCAACTAATTAATCCTGTGCGTATAGTATTTACTCTGTTCTTTAAATAATCTCTACATATCACAACAGTAATCATTGCTTTTCCGTTGAAAAACAACTTAGATTCAAAGAAAAAAAAATGGGCAACCAGTTAAAAGTTGCTGACTTTACTTTAGAGGGTATCTTTTATATGTGTGTATAGAAGAGATAACAAATTATAGTGTGTGGTCACATTGTGTAAATTTTTAAATGCAAAAATAATGATGTACTGAATGAGGTGAAGTAGCTCTTAGTCAGAAGTAATGATTTGTGTTATGAGGACTAAGTAAAATACTGAAATGGCACACCGACTAAGTAATAATGCATGTGCAGATATGGTGATGATGAAATTAATGTTGTTGTCGAAGATGTTATAAATAAAATGGTTTTGTGAAGCAGGGAAGGGGTTGTGTTTGCAACAAGTAGAGGCACTAGTGAAGATGGTACCCACCAAGGAAGAAGAGTACAAGCTCTCCAATTATAAAGGCGACATCAATGAACTGGGGTCCGCCGAAAGGTTCGTGAGGGCTATGCTCAACGTTCCATTTGCCTTTCAACGAGTAGAAGCTATGCTCTTTAAAGAGACCTTTGATGATGAAGTAGTTCACCTCACAAACTCATTTTCAATGCTTGAGGTAGCTACCAAACCAATCTTTTCTACACACTTTCTATTTATTCTGCCCCTCTCAAAAACAAACACTCCCTTGCAATCACGTCATCCATTATACTTTCAATCTACCTAATGTTACAAATAATAATATTCAAATTACTTCCTCCTTTAGTGATTTTTATAAGAGTATATTACATTATTTATAGGATAAAAAAATTCGTAAATATATTAAATTTATCAATTACTTTTTATACACTTTTAAAATTATTTTTCATATAGAATAAGAGTATGTATTATAAAAAAATACTCACTGTAAATTGAAAAAAAAATCATATAAAAAGGGTCTAGAAAAACTTTGAAATAAATTTTTATAAACGAGTATTTTTTAAATGTGTAACAATACAAAATTAAAAGATTTTATTAGAACTTCTGTCGAATTTATATTAAAATTAGTAAAAACTACATCATACACAAATTATAATAAAATATTTTCACTTTTATGTTATTTAAAATATATCTTGGTTACACATTAAGAAAACCATTTTATAAATAAGTATTGCAGAAAGTTTGAGGTGAAAAATGAGTATTCACATTCATTTATATTTATTTTGACGATCAATCCCATTTTATACTTTTCAAAAATATTAATTTAATCCTAACTTTATAAAAACACTAATTTCATCCTCAACTTCAAGGATCATTTTATCATCAATTAATAAAAATAGTTATTTTTTTTATTCATTGAAATAACACAAAAATGAAATGAATGTGGAGACCCTAGTTCTATATCATACATTTTATATTCATATCAAACATTAATTATATAAAGATGAAAGTGATTCATCTTACAATGTCATCGTGGACAAAAAATAGATATATGTACACCGAAAAACTATATAAAAACATGCGTATTTTAAGAAAAATTACATAAGAATATATGTTGTACCACAAGGTATTCAAATGTTGATTAAGACATAGATCTTCAACCATACAATAATTGCTTTGACTGAGAGCAAAACATCAATGAATTCTCATCAATATATCATCTTTATGTCTCATTTGTATCAGGAAGCGTGTAAGGAACTAAGATCAAGCAGGCTCTTCTTGAAACTACTAGAAGCAGTGCTGAAAACAGGAAATCGTATGAATGTTGGAACAATAAGAGGAGGAGCTAGAGCATTCAAGCTTGATGCCCTTCTAAAGCTTGCAGATGTTAAAGGAACCGATGGGAAAACCACCCTGCTCCATTTTGTTGTTCAGGAAATTGTCCGTTCGGAGGGAATAAGAGTTTCAGATAGCATTATGGGGAAAATAAGCCAGAAAAGTAAGAACAACATGAGTGAGGAAGAGAAGGAAGAAGATTACAGAAGGATGGGACTAGAACTTGTTTCTGGTCTAAGCACTGAGTTATACAATGTGAAGAAAACAGCAACAATTGACTTGGATGTTCTTGCAAGTTCTGTCTCAAACCTATCAGAAGGAATGGCTAAGCTGCAACATCTAGTGGACAAGGAGTTGCATAAGGATGAAAGAAGCATCAACTTTGTGCACACCATGAAGTCTTTTTTGAACTATGCTGATAGAAACTTGAAGGGGTTGAAAGGGGATGAAGATAGAGTGTTGGCACATGTGAAAGAAATCACCGAGTATTTTCATGGGGATGTGATCAGCAAAGAAGATGCAAACCCTCTTAGGATCTTTGTGATTGTGAGAGATTTTATGGGTATGTTGGATAATGTGTGTAAAGAACTTAGAAGGTCTAAAACTCCTCGTAGCCCAAATCCTCTTGCTCCCTTTAGATAGATGATGATGATACGTTAGAATTAAAGATTGTCTTTGTGTGTTTATAGGAGTTGAAATTTTCAAACAACTTTAATGTAACTTTGTTTTTCATTTTTGTAGAGTTTTGAAATATTTTGGATTTTGTGTTCTCACTTTTTCTAATCATATGGAAGCTTGACTAAGATTTTTACCCTGTTCACAAGGATGGAATGATTAATAAGACCTTTTTGAGAATATAGGGGAATGATTTTTTTTTTCCAGGGAAAAAGGGGAATGATGTGTACTATTTAAAAAATTGTTACTTTTTATTTTCTACACTTATGTCCAATACTAGTAAGAGATGTAAATTGAATGGAAATGTTGTGTATCTGAATAGATTAAAATAGAAGAGGAAAGGAAAAAGGTAATTTATTTTCATTTGTTTGGATAAGTAAATAATTTTCAAAGGAATTTTATAACAAAATGAATAGATAAAGTTACTCCTAAAAGTTTATTAGTATTCTCTTTTTATATATATATATATATATATATATATATATATATATATATATATATATGTATCCACTTTAAGAATCACTTGGTTTTATATGGGAGTTCCTATGTGCTATGTTGAAAAACTATGCTCGGTTGAAAATAGTCTTTATGTGCTATGTTGCTCTAATCACATAGATGCTCTGATAATTAAAAGTCTATTTTGCATATTTGCTCTGGCTATTGCTTAAAATCATTAGTTGTATAAGCTTTGATCTTTTGAGTCAGCTTCATTATCAATGCATGTATAGTACTCTGATAGTGCTCTAAATCTATGACATCATGTAAAGTTTGATGATTTATTAGTCTCTCTTTAAAATATTTTGCTTATCATAGATTCTATTTAATAAAAGACTTGATGTTTACCATCAACAAATAAGGGGAGATTATTAGAACCAAGGCTGGTTTGTAAAGGACTTTAGAATTTTTTAGTTATTATTTTAAAGACCCCAAGATTTGTTAATAACGTACATTAATGCATTTAATTAAATAAAGTGTGCCTATGTGTTGTCTAACCACTCTAATTGAGTGTTTCAGGATACAAGTCTATGATGCATAAGCTATAAAAGAAAATGAGAGTTCATCACTTAAAAGTCTACCTTGACCTATGGAAAATATTTCAGAATAAGTCTGTATGGACTAAAATAGTTCTCATCCAAGAAAGCGAGGGGATTCACTTTACTCCTACTCAAGTGCCTCGAAGAAGAGCAAGCAGATTACGTAATCCGAGAGCTTCACTTGGAAAAATGCGGGCACCACATAGGTATCTGACCCTTAGTAGCACGAGTCCTTCGGACCAGATACTTTTGGCCCACATTACGAGCAGATTGTACCCACTTCATCAAGAAATACGAAGCCTATTAGAAGTACACCAATCAGATTCATACTCACCCTGAACCATTACATGGAATACTCTTCCTTGGCCCTTTAACATGTGAGGCATGGACATCCTCAGGCCTTTCCCCTAGGAAGGGGCAGGTAAAACATCTCCTGGTCGTAATTGATCTCTTAACAAAGTGGATTGAAGCAGAGCCCCTGGCCATTATCACCGTTGTCAAGATACAAAATTTTACATGGAGTAATATAATATGCAGACACGACCTCCCCCATACTATCATCTTCGACAATGGGCGGCAATTTACTGACAAAGGTTTTGTTGAATTTTACAAGAACCTAGGCATAATAAGAAAACTTTCATCGATGGAACATCCGCAGACAAATGGTCAAGCCGAGGCCGCGAACAAGGTAATACTTCAAGAGTTGAAATGCAGGTTGGGGTAAGCGAATGGGAGATGGGAGGAAGAACTGCTTGGAGCACTGTGGGCCTACCATACGACCCCTTATTCGGTGATTCATGAAACCTCATTTCAACTTACATACGGGACAGACGCTATGATCCCAGTTGATCCGGTCCTAACACCGGCCCCCAAGAGCATGGCTTTAATGCTTTTCCAGATCATCATTTTGTACAAGAGAAGTACGCTTCAAGTACATTATAATTGTTTCTATACGGAGTACATACGACCAGGGCAAGTAACTCCGCCAAGGCACGTTACTCCACCTAGGCATGTTACCCTGCCAAGTGTCATAACTCCGCCAAGGCATGTTACTCCGCCAGAATGCATATTACTCCGCCAAGCCATAGGCTCAATACTGGCGGAATATTGAATTTCCCATACTGCGTAGCGAGCCCATACTCACAACCCCGGCACGAGATTGACTCTGTCTTGAGAGGTTAATAATGGGAATCACGCTGTCACGCATAAAGGGGAATAACAATAAAATAATAAAGCATTGACGCTTTCCAGACAAGTGGAGATACCTACTACAATAATGGTGCTTGTAAACGGCGCAGAGACCCACCACCTTTTCAGCATTATGCCTGAAAACAAGGAATGGGTCCTACCAATAATGGAGCACCAGTAACAGGTATATAAACCTCTATCAAAAAGGTATAAGGGATCCCCCAATTCTGAACCTTACACTCTCTTACTTGCATAATTCTCTGAGATTTGCTTTCTAAGTCTTTAAGTATTCTGAAATACTGACTTGAGCGTCGGAGAACGATTGCAGGTACCACCCCCAATCGGGTCAAGACAAAGAAGATCCCGTCAGGCGGACTGCACACCGCCTGCGCATATTGCACTCCGCCTCAACATACAAAGACACTCCGTATCTGTACATTTACGCATATTGCTTTGTATCAAATTGACATTTTATATACATTTTGAGTTGTTCTACAAACATATTTCTACGCCCCCCGTATAGAACAGTTCACCAGTAGAGCGGGGAGAACCATCACTGAGAAGACTAGCGTTCAACGAAGATGAGAATTAAGAAAGTCCGAGGGAAGACCTCGACCTCGACCTACAAGCACAAGACATAACATACGTCAAAATCCAAGCCTTCAAACAAAAGTCTACCTAAAAGTGGAACACCATGCTGAAACCAAGACCCTTTTTGAAAGGGGATTTAGTCTTGAGGGTAGCCGACAACAATCGAAGAGCCAGAAAAGATGGTACATTTATAGCTAGCTGGGAAGGATCGTACCGAGTAACAGAAGTAGTGGGGAAGGTGTTAGGGAATCCCTAGTACATGAGCAGCGGAAATACATGGATTCCTATAGGATTTACAAAGCGCCGTGTTTAAAAGCATAAGACAAACACACAAAAAACATCGTTTTTAGGATTACCTCTTGAAGAACACCGAAGCAGTCATAGCCTCATCCTTTAGGAGTCCACACGAACACTCCCACCAGAATCGCAACACTTGCCAACTGCTAGTTTGACGATGTGTAGCTCTTGCAACTTTTACGAATTTATGTCTCTTTTTAGTGAACAGCCTATGGGTATCTTATGCTCTATTTATAGGCCTAGGTTTGACCTAATTTGTTCTCTCTAAAGAGTGGGCTCCTTACTCATTCTAAATAAGTTAGGCCCAATAGCTTTATTTTAGTCCAACTAAAATAAAACAAAATATTTTCTGATGGGCTTACTCTATATGTGTGACCCTATAGGTAAAATACTCGGTCATATTAATAATAAATTATTTTTTTATTAATATAAAATAAGAGCGGCATCTAGCAATGCACCATTATGTCTGAATATTATTTAATATCAACATAACCTATAAGTGATAATTATTTTATATGTTTGTTCCTTTTGTCACGATATCCTAATTGGGCCCAAGGCATGGTTGCATCATCCTTGTACGGCCCAATTTATTTTACTTGATACCGGAGTAGACTTGATCTGAATAAATATCTAATATTTATTCTTTCTAGCATGGCCATGCATTTCCTTAGTCTCACTCCATCAAGTAGCCTACAGATATCACTCTTGTCACATAGGAGAGACAATTCTCATCTACATCACTCACATCCCTTTGCATAATTTGTTCATTGCCTAATCACAACCTTTATAGTCCGCTTGTTACATAAGACATTTGATTGTATTAAAACAACAAACTCCTCATGTAGGAATCGTAGTGACTTCAGGTTGAAGAACTACATATACCATTATCACATTGAGAATCGTTTATGATATTCATGTAACGATCCATGCAACGTTCTCATGGTGGATCTGTCCAGTATATCATTACTCTTAATATGTACCCGTATGAAGACTTGATATCATCTATATCTATGATCTGTGAGATCAGGTCTTCAGTATACTCACACACTAGTCTCAATGTATTTACATGTCCCTATGTAAATACTTGACTAGGGACATTTTAGGAATAACTTTTATATGACTTATTACTCCAAGGATAAATACGTTTTAAAACAATTTTAAACTGAAATACTTATTTTATTGATAAGCAAAAAAATGATACAAATGAAAAAGCATAAAAGCTCATAGTGCATACACCAACAGAAGGGCACATACCAGCTGGAAGAATTGCAGGGAAAAGCTACCCCCCGAACATAGAATGCCATACATTTGAAAATGTATTATAACTAATGTACTGAGGATATTTCTTTCTACCCGGGAGGTTTTTCCCATTAGGTTTTTCTCTCGGGAGGTTTTAATGAGGCCTAAGCACAATATTCAATAAAGAGAAGTATTTAGTATATCTCCTTACTATCCATTACAAATTACATTAAAGTCCTAAAAACCCAAGTGAGAGATGCTCACTCGATGATAATAACACAACATCTTCATTATTAAGTCAAAGACTTAAAAACCCGAGAGAGAAATGCTTACTCAGGGGTAACGACACAACATCCTCATTATTACATTAAATTCCTAGAAACCCGAGTGAGAGACGCTCACTCGGGGGTAACAGCACAACATCTTTATTACATCAAAGTCCTAAAAACCCGGTCAAAGTCTTAAAAGCTTAAGTGAGAAAGGCTCACTCGGGGGTAACAACATAACATTTTCATTATCATGTTAAAATCTTAAAAACCCAAATATGAAACGCTCACTCGAAGGTGATGACACTTTTTTCGATTACATTCAAAAAATACGCTAAGTAAAGCTATGCTCAATCGGAAAAATCATCAAAACTTCACCATAGAAATATACTAAGCCAGGAATCAAAAATCAGAAATACTTTTCCATTTCATACACAAAAAGTTACAATGAAAAAACTTCTTTCAACTATGCCCCTAGGACAGCCTCGGCCCCATCAGGAGTAGAAGAAACGATGAGTGTGAAGGCTTCTGGTTTGACTGATGTGGCTTCACTCTTAGGCTGATCAAGAGTCTCTGTTAACCAAGTGGCCTCAATTACTCAAGAGGGGGGTGAATTGAGTATTAAAAAATTTTCTTAGAATGCTTTTGAAATTGATTCTTTAATAATTATGCTTAAAGAAGATGATAAATAATATAACAAGCAATATAAGAATATATATGATTCAAGTGAATTCTAACAATTAAGTTATAAACAAAATAATTAAGCAAGTAATTTATATGAGCAAATATAAAAGAGAGTAGGGATAGAGAGATTTGCAAACCGATATAACGAGTTCCATCACCCCGGTGTACGTCTAGCCTTCAATCAACCCACTTGAAGGATTTCACTATAAGATTAGATACAACTTTGAGCAATTGAAGCTTTCTAGTGTCCCACACTCAAGAACCCAATTCTCACAAGTACAAGGGTAACCCACCCAATCTCACACTTTAAATGGTTGAAACCCAACCCAAGCTTCTATAAGTGCACTCCCAAAAATGATAGTTTGTAGATGATGGTTTACACCAACAAAAACAATAAGTGGCTACATGTACTTGTTCTTCTTATATGTGGCATCAAAAGTCAAAACATTGCCAAATATTGCATAATCCATTTGGTTGATTCTACCACACCAAAACAAATTTCCAACCTTACTTGATCTTTGGTTGTGTAAGTCTATTGCAAACCCACATCACTTCTTTACAACTCAGCTAGGTAAGATAATGCAACATTCGCTTCACCGTTCCTCAATTGCTTTTGTTTCTCAATCTAGTTATACATATCATGTCGATGAAACTCGAGCTTTACAAATCCACTAGTCAATTTACCGAATGATCCATGTAAGTGTCATATGAGCACCAACCTCTCTTAAATGATTCATCTAACATTATATTTGACTCATTCATCTTCTTATGGCTTCTAAGCATAGGGGCATGTACATTACCCATTAATTCTTGTGTGATCATCAAAGTAAACCACATATTATTTATTTAATTCATCATACACATGCACATACATTTGAGCCTCACAACCACACCAAGTTTCTAATAATGCATCTCTTTGCTGATTAGCCAAGCATATATACTTTTCCTTACGATACCTTTCCCAATGATAATTTTTTTTGCACAATATCTTCACTGTTGTCTCTAACTTGTTTGCTTCTCTTAATACTAAATCCCTTAAGCCTACCATACATGTCATGTAACATGTATGCTACATCAACATTACTAAAATGAAATTTCATTAACTCATTAATAGATAACTTGCCAATCTGGATTCCAATAATCTCTATAACACCATCAATACCATAGTGTTCATCTTCCTCTATATCATTTCCCATTACTCTCTATTCCATCATCAAAAATTGCCTCATACATTTGACTATCAATTCACAATTAGAAGGAATATCCTTATAACACCCTCGGTTAACTAGGACAATCTCTTCCATTAGATCGTCTTACTTAACTAAGAGGTTACAAGTTTTAGAAAAATATGAAAGTTTTTTTGTACAAGAAACATTGGTGGAATAGAAACTTTATTTACAATAGTCTGTACAACATACATGGTCATTATCAATAAACTGTAAATACTCTAAATGTCAGGGGCGCACAGGCTCCCAAAGCAAGACTCAACTAAAACACCTACTGGTCGCTACTTATCTTAAGAGGGTGTTGAGCTGGAGTGGTCCCTACTCATAGATGGTCCCGGCTGCCTCACCCGACAACGACGGTGATAAGCACTAGATGTAGTTGTAAGGAGGTCCCGGGCCTCTACGGACATCTCAGTGAAGCTCAGTGATCAGTCTCACTCGGCCCTCAGCAGAAAGTGAGACATGGTTGGACGACTACCTCAATCTCCATCTCTAGAACATACGTCGAGATGGGCTCAGCTAGGATGGCAACAAATGCTGCATCAGAGACTACTGTCAAGTCCTCTTCCATGATGTCAATGACTTCCTCATCCGGATCCTTCTCTGGATCTTTTCCCGGGTCGTCTTCCAATTCCATCTCAAGGTTTGCTCCTGGTTTGGCTTGGGGAGCTCCTCCTCTAGGGCCAAAGGGACGTACTCAAGTGAGGGTGACCATGGAGTCCTCAGAGGCTCAGGTAGAGGGTGCGGACCTAAATGGTCTTCGTCCGTGTAGGCTCTACGCTCAGTGAACTTCTTATACTCCTCTGGCGTACCCCTCGCTTTATGCTCTAGCTTTCATCATGGCCTTCCGCCAAAATCATATGCACATGATGCATGATCGGTTCATAATCTTTATCTTTTATTACAAGTGTCATCGCGTAGGGTCCTCCTGTCTGCCTGCCTTTGTCCTTAATGTCGAGGATAGTTTTATTTCTTACTAGCTTATGATTGAACATCTCAATCCTTTACTTAAACTATGTTACTTACATTCTCACCATCTTTTCTCTTTGGGGGTTTATCAAACATTATCCTAAGTTTCTTATGACATTGTTCTTGTATTACCAGATGAGGAACTAATTAGATTTTAATGAGTTATTCTTACTCACTAGGGTATGGTTTATCTCATTCCCTGGTATCTCTTTTATGTACATGATTATTACTTATCTATTACCTTTATTTGTTTATTATGGTCTTATTTTATAATCTTATGGGGTTTCCTTACTTAGTGAGAATTAATTATAGCATAGGGGTAGGGATAGTTAATTTTAGTGGGATAGATAGGGTCTCTCTTTAACTCATGGTCCATGAGTGCCTCTTAAGCTTGTTACCTAATGGATTTCCTTTACTAGATAATTATTTTAATTTAAGGTTCCCTTTTCTTGATTTAGTTAAACTGGATATACTCTCGTTCTTCTTTTTAACTAGTGATAACCTAAGGTATAACGTGTGGGTTGTCTTCGGTTATTAGTCAGCGATTAAGGACAAAGTGGCTATATACCATAATCATCCATTCTTTATCACACTTTCATATTGATTCCTCGCACCTTAGTGCGACACTTTATCATCATATCTTTCCATATCACGTCTCATCGTACCCTTTTCATATCATTGTCACATCACGTCATACTAGGATCCTATCGAGACTTATTCTAAATTTTATATTTCGCAACATGATTTACCACTACATGCATATATAGTTCTTTACACACCTCAACTTCACACAATCTTACCACATACATATGTAGCACATAGTTACGTAATTTCATCTAATAAATTTGGGTACACACATATATCTATTCAGCATATCACGTCAATCATCCATCATACACATAATTATTAACATATTTGATGGTTCAGAGTCAGACTTAGAAGGGGATTGAATAAGTTTTAAACTCTTTTCATGGAATTTGAAACTATAAAGAGCAAGCAATCAGATTTTTGTAGCAGACTTGTTAAGAGCAAGAAATAAGAGAATGGACACAAGAAATTTATACTGGTTCACTTCCAATGCAAAAGTTATGTCCAGTCCCTTTAAACTAGAAGGATTTCCACTATTGTAAAAACTCCTTTTATAATTTCAGCACCAGACCGTGCCACAAGTATTCTTGACTCCAGCCACTTCTGGCTTAAAACTTAAGTATTCTTTCAATAAGTCACTCCTAGCTTAAACCCAAGTATTATTTCAAAAGCCTCTTCAGGCCATAACTATTTCCCACAGAAACTAAAGGCTGGTAACTCACCAGACTTTTACACAAATACAGGTTTGAAATATAAATTATGTTTGGTGTTTCTGAGAACTTAGTGTATGAAAGGATATAAGTGATAAACAAATACACTAAGTAAGAAAGCAAAGAGACCAAGGTCTGCTAAATGCAAAACAAAAAAAAAAGGTCTTTGCTTAAGAACTAAAAAAGAAGTGATCTTTGTAAACTGATTGCAAGATATTCTTTAAATGAATCAGAAGTTCTTTACTCTTCAATTTGAATTTCTTTATATTTATAGGTCACTTAAGATGACCGTTTGATGAATTGATGAAGAGATATAGCCGTTGCAGATCTGTTGGAGGAGTTTTGGCTATTGGGAGTACAAGACCTCAAGAAGTAAAAAGAGATCAAGAGTCTGGAGTGAAGGAACAACATAGCTCTACATTGAAATAATGTTCCTTGAGCTTTTCAACATAACAATCTTTCTATAGGCTTACTTCTTTCAACATGCAACATACAGAGCAAAGAAGTTAACCTTATAAACGTCTTCTGACGTGCATACTGACTCACTGAAATTTATAGAACAACTCCATTGGTTTCTTCCCATACACCACTAAAAAAACAACTGATAGCGATGGAAGGAATTGGTCGCTAATCCATAGAATGGCCGTCGCTAAAACCATTAGCGACGGCATCTCAGACGGAAAAGAGGACGTCGCTAAAACCCTCGTCGAAAACACAGCAGCGACGCCACACATGCCGTCGCTACCATATTGACGGCGTCAGGCCGTCGCTAAAATCGTCTCTGTCCCAATAACTCCAGCCGTCGCTAAGTGTTGCCATACAGCGACCTCGAAACCCCGTCGCTAATAACAGCTATCAGCGACCACCGTATGCCGTCGCTACATGTACTCATGTAGCGACCACCCTGGGCCGTCGCTATTTCTAACAAGTACAGCGACGACAGCATCCGTCGCTATTGGTTATGATACAGCGACCACAAGGCTCCGTCGCTAGTGGTTGTGATGTAGCGACCACACCACAGCGACCACAATATCCGTCGCTAGTGGTTGTGATTTAGCGACCACAGCGTCAGTCGCTAGTTTTAATAATTCAGCGACGGTACTGGGCCGTCGCTAACGGTCATTTTTAAATTTTTTTAAAATTGATTCAATGATAGGTAGGTTTTGTTAGTTTAACTTTAAAAATATCTTAATATTTTATATTTTGTATTGCCTGATAAAATTTTATAATTAAATTAAAATAATTTTTTTGAAGTAATAAATTATTATTAAAAACAAAATAATAGATTAAATTAATTTATCAAATAGGTTGAATTATTAATGATAGGTAGAATAAGGCTTTGTGATTTGAATGTAATTACCAATAAATATTGACATAATAAATAAAGAATGACAAAATAAATACTGAATGAAAATATAACATAACTAAAAATCAAATATACAATGTGTATAAATAAAAGAACTACAATCAAGGTGGTGGGGGATCCTGGGGTGGTGGTGGGGGCGCCTGGGAAGTGGGGGGAGGTAGCCTCGCCATCAACTGCATCAGTAGCTCCTGCTGCTGAGCAAGTTGCCGACGAGTTTCGGCGTGCTGCTCTTCGGCCCGCTGTCGGTCTGCCTCAGCCTTCTGTCGGTCCGCCTCGTGCCGCTCCAACAGCAACTGCCTCTGACGTCGCTCCTCCTGTAGCTCATCGTTCAGGTTTTGAATTACCTGAACGACCTCAGTCGGAAGACCAGAGGAAGACGAAGAGGAAGGGGTCTTCCCCTTTTTCGCCAGCTGCGTGCCGACGCCACCCAATCCAAACACCCTCCCTTTCTTGTTCACACCGCCAACAGCCTTCATATAGATGGCGTTGTCGTCAGAACAAGATAGGGTGGGAGGAACCTCCCCTTCAGGAGTGGAAGCCACCAGGTCCGCCTCCTTCTCGGCCCTCCTGGCCTGATACGCCTCCTGTAAATTCAAAAACAACGATAGGATTAGTAAGCTGATTTGTAAATTATAAGCATGTGTCAGTTAAAAGTAAATACCGCTAGCTCCGTAGTCTTCTGGTTTACCCATGCACCGGCTTTGTTCTTCTTGGTCATTTGCATGACCTCAAACAAAGAAGGCTCCCGGTGCTCCCTCTGCTCCTGTGGTGGACAAAAAACATTGAGATTATTATTTGTAAACATGTAAGACGAATCATAATAGAAATGTTTAACATAAATATACTTACAAATCTTTTCTTGTGCTCGAGGGTTGAAATGCTACCCCCAGTGTAAACCGAGGCTGCAGCATCGGCGGCTCTGTTGGCCCTATTCCAAGCACTCGCCTGCTGGAATGGGACCCCGCCCCACTTCTGGACCATCCCGTCCCAATGGTCCTCCGGGATCCAACGAGGGCGCTCACCCTTGTCCCTCACCTTCCAAAGGGTACTCTTGATGATTTTGGAGGTCTTTGTGGCAAAGACCTTCCTAATCTCATCAATCATACCCTCCGCCCACTGGTAATCACGCTGTAAAATGAATTGAGAAATCAAAATTAATAACAGGTCTATTTTACAAATCAAGTCACAATAAATGAGCTAGGAACTTACCGAGAAGGTGTCAAACCACCTATCTTGCACAACCTTCCCAGCATCTGTCCAAGATATATATGGACCATCCCACTGGGCCTTCAAAACCTTAGTAATCGCTTTGGTAGTGCGACTACTATCAACAAAGCTGTAATGACAACGAATCTTAGTAATGAGTAAAACAACACATAATCTAGGGAGACACCCAAAATTTCGGCAGAGTCTCCCCTGTAAATGTAACATTTCCAAGTTTAAATAGTTACCCTGTTACAAACAGAAAAGTGCCCAGTATAATTCAATCTATACAAGTACTAATTAAAGTAACATCCAATAAACCAACAAGTCTTTCCACTAAACCCTAATATAAAGTATCATACAAATAACATAAAAGTATATGAAATTTAGTCACTTACTCGTCTCCGGCCGGCACGGGTACCAACATGGGCAGAGGGGATGCCGGAGGTGGGGTCGCCTGATGGCCATGGTCCTCCATGCCACCAACTCCAGGAGTCTGCTCTGGGGTGGTCAGCTGTGGGGGTGATGGGGTGGTCTGGTGTGGTGGTGGTGATGGAGTGGTCTGCTGTAGTGGTGATGGAGTGGTCTGCTGTGGTGGTGGTGATGGAGTGGTCTGCTGTAGTGGTGATGGAGTGGTCCGCTGTGGTGGTGATGGAGTGGTCTCCTGCCCTGGGGTAGGAGTCCCCAGACGGGAAGCCGGGGTTCTGGACCCACCACCCCTACTGAAGGGCAGTCGACGTCCCGTCATCTGTGGATAAAATCATGAAAAAAAAGGTTAGTCTCAGGATATATATAAACCTATGTATATATGTTTAACAACTACATACTCTGTGTCTGTTTCAGTTTCAAATTCCCCCTCAGTTTCAGTGTCACTGTGGTTATCTGTTTGAACAAGTTCATCAGTATCCAAATCAGCCCTAGACCGTTTTGATCGAGAGACAAGGTCTTTGTCAATGTGTTCACCCCCCGTAGTGGCGAGTGTCTCATCCATTATGACTGGATCAATGTTGAACAACAAATTGGCATCGTTGAGCTCGTGTGGTGCAAGCTGATAAGCGTCATCGACCTCCTCGGAGACATTGTCAGTGATCTGACTTCGGGCCTTGGCCTTGATTACTGCATACCAGTCCCGATGTCCTCCCGGGAAGTCGGTGTAATAAACCTGCTCAGCTTGTTGGGCAAAAATGAAGGGATCAAACCCTTTATATCTACCATTCTTCTTGACCTCAACTAAGCCATAGTTGTTGTCAACCTTTGTTCCAACACCGATTGTGTTGTCGAACCAATCACATTTGAATAGAACAATATCTCTTCTTAGTCGTCCAGAGAATGAAACTTCAACAATCTCCGTCAGCACTCCATAAAAGTCTTCTTCCAACTGACCGGCGGTGCCTTTAACACAAACCCCGTAGTTATGGGTGCGCATCCCTTCACTCCATTGAAGAATATTAAACTTGTAGTCATTTACGTAGTAAATAGGCCATTTTTTAACAGTCTTCACCGGCCCCCAAGAAAGGGCTTGGAGTAAAGAATCTTCAATATGGTTGTTAGGGTCTTGTATCTATGTACAACATAAGAAGTAGGTCATTGTTACCATATTGACGGGAGTTAGAAGCAAATAGGCTTAAAAACACTTGGTATACGGGTCTTACATGTTGCGCGAACCAACCAACGAACTTGGATGACACCTCACTATGAATTTGGTCATCAGTTAAATCATTTTGCTCAAGTTTTAGCATATCTGTGTATAAGCTATTGAAAGAAACAAATAAGTTTAATATAAAAGCTACGTTAAGAATGTATAATATAACTTCTATGACTTACTCAATAAAGGGTTCCACTTCTGGGCAATTGAGAAGAATGTACAAGTGAGCCGCCTTTCGATCTTTCTCATCAATGTAACATTTTGTGAGCCTGCCCCCCGGGTGACCAGGATAGTTGAAAATCGACGTTTGTTCATCAAACCCTGTGCGGCTGGCTACCCCAAGATTGCGGGGAATTCTACTCATTCTAGTTTCTATCTCCGTTGGAAAATAGAAAGAAGCAAAGGTTGTCATTTCTTCGACTAAGTATGCCTCACAAATTGAAGCTTCAACGCAGGCTTTGTTTGACACTTTATCTTTTAAAGAGCGTAAGAATCTTCAACATCATTAACAAGATGGTGTTAAGTTAGAAAATACTATTATAAGCACGATTTGCAAGTAAATTAAAGAGTTCACCAAGCATTCACCTTTCGAATGGATACATCCAACGATACTGCACTGGGCCACCAACCAAGGCCTCGTACGGTAGATGGATAGGCAAATGCTCCATGGAGTCAAAAAAACTTGGTGGGAAAATCTGCTCCAACTTACAAATCAATACCGGGATAGTTTCTTCCATCTTCACAAGTTTCTCCACACTCAACGAAGTAGCCGTCAACTCCTTAAAGAAGTGACTCAACTCCACTAACGGTTTCCAAATAGGCTTCGGTAAGGCATGAAACGCGTACGGGAGTAGTTGTTGCATAAACACATGGCAATCATGACTTTTCATGCCAAACACCCTGCCCTCCTTCACGTCGACACATCTACTCAAGTTAGAAGCGAATCCGTCAGGCAGGGTCAACCCATTCATCCAAATACACACAACAATCTGTTGTGGTCTAGTTAAAGCATACTTTGCATGGGGTTTAAACATTCTTCCACGTCCCGCATCCCGCATCCCTCAACTCCAACTCCTTCCTAGAACACCAAATCGGAAGGTCTAGACGACTCTTCTCGTTGTCTTTTGTTCTCTCTTTGATGTCCATAACAGTGTCAAAAATATTCATGAAAACATTACGTTCAGTGTGCATCACATCAATGTTGTGTCTTAACAACAAGTCTTTCCAATATGGCAAATCCCACAACACACTCTGCTTCACCCAGTGGTGTTCCTTACCGTAACCCGCAAACTCCTTAACACTCTTGTCCCAGATGTAAGGATACTCTTCGACCCTCTGCCAAACCCGTGCACCAGATAACCTACGGGGTGGAGGTTCATTAACAATCTTGTTCTTCTTAAAAGCGGTTTTGTTCCTCCTAAACGGGTGATCCAACGGTAGAAACTTTCTATGACAGTCAAAGAAACTTGTCTTGCCACTAACAGGGAGTGATTCCCCCCCGGTATATTCCATGCATACAGGGCAAGCAAGCTTCCCCGACGTGGACCATCCAGAAAGCATACCGTAGGCCGGGAAGTCGTTAATAGTCCACATCAAAACAGCACGCATCATAAAGTTGTTCTTCAAAGACACATCGTATGTCATTACCCCGACATCCTATAACTGTGATAACTCTTCAACCAACGGTTGCAAAAACACGTCTATGTTCCCCTTTGGATTTTTGGGTCCTGGAACCAGTATAGATAGAAACATGACCTCCCTCTTCATACACATATCAGGCGGCAGATTGTATGGGGTCAGGATGACTGGCGAACAAGAGTAAGCCCTTCCGTATTGACCGAAAAGGTTAAACCCATCAGTACATAAGCCAAGTCTTACATTTCGCGGCTCGCCAGAAAAGTCCGGATATAGCTCATCCAAACACTTCCATGCTTTCCCGTCGGAAGGATGGCAAAGAAACCCCTCTTGTGTTCGGTTCAGAGCATGCCAACGCATGTGTTTTACCGTGGACAATGAGGCATACAGGCGTTGAAGACGCGGTGTTATAGGGAAGTACCACATTTTCTTCCTGGCCGTCCGGGTTACCTTCCCTCTCCTTTTAACGGTCTTGTAGCGTTCCTCATTACAATGCAGACATTTTGTGACACTCTCGTCTGCAAACTCATTTCTGAACAGCATACATCCACCAACACAACACTCTATCTTCACACAACCCAACCCCAAGTTTGCCACTTGTTTCTTAGCACGGTACAGGTTTGCTGGCATTCTGTGATTACTAGGCATGGTAGAACCCATCAGATTGACCATCCTATCAAAACAACCTCCAGAAAGATTATAATCTGCCTTTAGGCTTAAAGCAGCTAGGGAGGCGGACAACTCAGTGTGACTGTTGCACCCGTCCCACAATGGAGTCTGAGCCGCCGCCAACAAATCATAAAATCTCTTCACCTCCGGATTAGGATCCTCCTCTACATTGTCAGAGTCTCCATGACCTGCTTGGTCATTATGTTCCAGCATACGCCCGGTGGAGGGTCCAACATGATCCATCACCATTTGTTCTATGTTGTTGTACGTATCCCTGTTTCCTCCAACCTCGTAGTAAGACTGTTGCACGGGTACGTCTGATGGTCTACGCGGTAACTGCTCACCATGGTTGTACCAGCAGTGGTATGTTTCCATGAACCCTTTCTCAGTTAGGTGGCACATGACATCATCCGCGTATTCAAAACTCATGCATTTGCACCTTGAGCACGGACAACGAATCTTCTGAGTTGCTTCAAATCCAGGCGTGTTTGCCGTAGCGAACGGAATGAACTCCAATAGCCCCATCATAAACTCCTCAGTCACTCGCCGATTGCAATCTAGTCGGTTGTACATCCATCGCCGATTTGCCGGTACCTCCATTTATAATATCTAACAAGCACGATTTCTGTTACCTTACATGGTTAAATTTTTATTTAACTATCGGTTGTGAATCACTCTATCTCTTTGATGTTGCAAATTGGTGGGGCCCTATCCCATTCGGGATGAATATGCAACCATCCGTAACCCATCCCATAATTGTATGTGGTCTATCTTGAGTTGAATGAATGTTCATTTGAAATTTCGGCAGCATTTCGTATTGGTCCCCGAGTACACAGAGATACGTACGGTATGAAACACCACACGCACACATGCACCCTGGGGACAATACGAAACACCATAACCGAAATTTCTAATGCACATTCATTCAACTCAAGAACATAGACCACATACAACTGTGATGGGTTACGCCCTACAGGTTACAAATTCATACCAAACTGTCCAACCGGGACAATTCAAGATCCAACACAACACGGTACATCGACCGGTTGTTTTGAAACTTGAACGGGAATCTAATGGGTACACACACGACTAAACCCTAAATCTTCAAATCACGAGTTTCATTTTTTAAGTTCCCTAAGAAAGGGAGCCTGTCAAAATTTTGGCAGAGTCTCCCCTATAAACTAGACATTTCCCAAATTTATGAGCGACCTGTTACATACAGAAAACTTCCCAGTATAGATAAATAAACATACCATACGCATTGTATATGATATTCAGAGTTATGAACACCAAATCATGTTATCAGTACATAAAACTAATGCCTAATGAGCTCTGCTCTCCACTAACAAACAACATTACACATGCATCTTTAAATCATATTATCAGCACACAAAACCAATGCCTAATGAGCTCTGCTCTCCGCTAACAAACAACATTACACATGCATAAAAAATCATGTTATCACCATACAAAACCAATGCCTAATGAGCCTTGCCCTCCACTAACAAACAACAATCCATATGCATACACATAATGAGAAAGTCAGTGTTGGGGGATTACCTCGAGGAAAAAAGTGAGGGAAGAATATGAAGCTGTTGACAGACGATCACAGACCACGTGTAATGTGTGCTAGTCTGCATGACAAACCAATAAGTGGTTGGATAGTTACAAGTAGCAAGGAAACTAAACAAAGAGAGACACGTAAAGCAAATTATAGATTAAGTACATTGCAAGGAAACTAAACAAACAAAGACAGTCAAAGCAAATTACTCAATATTATATAAGGTCTATCTCTTTTCCTTTCTCCTTATTTTGATCTCTGTTATTATTTTTTTGTTGTTTTTGGTTTTATTGTTCAGGAAGATGTTGGGAGGTTTGAGAGGATGAAGAAGGTGTTGCTGGTGCTGTTGGGATAAAAGGGATGAAGGTTGTTGGGTCTGTTTTTTTTCCTTGCTGTTGGAGGTGAAGGGGATGATGCTGTTGGGGTAGTGAGGATGAAGAAGATGCTATCTGTTGGTGGTGATGGGATGAAGGGGATGAAGGTGAAGGTTGGTGGTTGTTAGGTCTAGTGAGGAAGATGAAAAGGTTAGTTCTCATGGTGGGTAGTGATGAGGAAGATGAAGAAGAGGATGGTGAAGGGAAACCAATTCCGGTTTCTACACCGAAATTCCTGGAAGGGGGCCCAAAAAATTATTTTTAATTATTATTTTTAGTAAAAGTTTTAAATAAAAGATAGGACAGGGATGGTGGTCACAACATCAAAGCACTTGGTGATGTATATTTATTTAAGCTTCTGAGTAGGTCAGCTGAAGAATATGGGTTTAGGAATGAAGAGGTCTTAAGGATCCCTTTTGAAGCTCAAGATTTTTAAGAGTGGTTCCATATCAGAAGGAACTATGAAAAAAAGGTTCTAATTAAGAGGAGGATAAAATTACCAACATGCTTTGATATATAATCATGGATTATCATGTCAGTAATTAATTTTGATTATCACAGGAGATTATTCCAAGCAAATTTATAAAGTTTTTTCTTTCCTAATATACAAGTTATATACTCAAATTAATGAATACATAATTAACAAATACAGCAGGGGCATCTTTATACATAAGCTTAACTATGCAAACCATCTTTGTACATAAGCTTAACTATGCAAATCCCAAAAACGCCTCGGAGCCTCCTCCGACACCGCCACCACCGCTCCTACTTCCTCAACCGCCCCTTCCTCCTCCGTTTCCTCCACTATCGCCGCCTCTAACACATCCCTCACCGACGAGCAAAACATCGACAACCTCGTCCTCCCCAAACCCGAGGTCATCCGCCGCCTCTGCTTCCTCAAACAACCTGTCACGCTCTTTGGTGAAGATGACGATGCTAGGTTAGATCGCCTCAAGTATGTCCTCAAAGCCGGCTTGTTCGAAGTCGATAGCGATATGACGGAGGGACAGACCAACGATTTCTTGCTTGATATCGCGGAGTTGAGGAAACGCCAGAAGACAGGGATTTTGGGCGAGAGGAAGAGGCAGAAGATGGATGACGGCGCTGGGGAGGACAGGGACGGTGGTGGAGGCGATGAAGATTTGAGTGAAGGCTGGTCTAGTGGTGTTAATGCTGACTCAGATTTGAAAAGGATGAAGGCAAATTTCGATGAATTGTACGATGAGGATAAGATTCTGGTGTTTTTCAAGAAGCTGTTGAACGAGTGGAAGCAGGAACTGCATGAGATGCCTGAGGCGGAGAAGCGAACCGCCAAAGGTAAGTCCATGGTTGCTACATTCAAGCAGTGTGCGCGTTACTTAAATCCACTCTTCAAGTTTTGTAGGAAGAAGGTGAGTCTCTTCCTTCCCTCTTGGTTTGTACTCTATGCTTTCCTTCGAATTTTGTTTGGTGGTGCTGGTTGTTTATGTGGGCATTATGTAACCTTACTTGTAATTGATCTTAGTTTAATTAAGACAAAAATACATGATTGGATGTTATTGTTACCTGTTTGGACTTTGGCGGAATAGGTTCTAGACTAGAACATGCTGGGGTCTAAAAGAAATTGAATCAAGAGAGATGGAAAAGTAAACTGTTGTCATTGTATCTTTGTAGAGTTAAATGGTTGGCACCTAGAGTTAATTGATATATGCCACCATCAACACTAGCACAGGGTTGAGCCCCTTGCAGCTGCTGTATGGTTCAATCTAATCCCCCTAGTTAGATATGATACCTGTGATTAGTTTCAGGTTTCGCGGGGTTTTTTTGGAGCACTGTTCCTAACATAATTTCATTACTAGCTTTTTTAGATCTTAACACTGTCTTGACAGGTTGGAGGGTTACACAATCTCCCCTGTCACAACAGTGTACAGTTAATATGTTGATGTAAGGCCGTTCAACTTGTAATTCTGCCCGAAACCATGGTAATGGATTCTATGGTACCTATTTATGAGGTTTATTATGTGATGGTGTTCTAAATGCATTATCCGGTGATGGTGTTTTAAATAGAGATTCCTGTGATAGTAAGAAAACAATTTCCCACGGTCCAAAGTGAGTTATATTCCAAAATTTCCTTCTCATTTTTTGTTAAATTCAAGCAAGTGTACATTCAAAAGTTCCCACTAGGAAACTAAAAACACACACTTTAGCATACTATCATTTAGCGATAAAATTTACAAGTCATAGCCAAATCATGCTTCTTGTACCCAATTTTAAAATTAACAAAAAAATTGAATAATACAAAAACAAATCATAAAAATATGTATACTTAAAGGTTAAAAGAACCTGTTTTTCTTGGAGAGAAGCTTGTTCTCATTGATCTTGCGGCCACCACCCTCAGTGGTATTGCTGGCCCCTTCTTTCCACTTGTCTGGTACTATCACCTTCGACAATTTCTTCTCACCTGCATCAAATTTACAAAGACTAACAAATTTCAGCATCAAATTTACAATTCTTAAGTCTTAACTAGTAGTAACCATCCTAATTCTCAATTGATAAGATTCTTAACTCATAATGACATACCTATACATAGACAAGATACAAAACACTAAATAAATTCAACTGAAGCTGAAATTTAAATGTTGTTCCTGTGTTGCTAACTAACAGATTTCAACATCACAAACACTAACAAATTTCAGCATCAAATTTACAATTCTTAAGTCATAACTAGTAGTAACCATCTTAATTCTTAACTAAGATTCTTAACTCATAAGCCTAAATTAGTAAGTAACTAAGTAGTAAGTAGTAACTAAAAATTAATAGTCTCTGTTAACTATTAATAATCACAGAAAACGGGTAGGTACACTCACTGAGTCTCTGTGGCAGGGAGGGAAACTCGCCGGAGGAGGGAGGACCAAGGAGAAGTGACCACCCGAGTGGAGGAGGGGAGCCGGGAGAAGATCGCAGCACATAGTCTCAGATGACCATCGTGTCTGACCACTGTCACTGCTGTGTGTGAGACGGAGGTGAAGGAGGGAGGAGAGGGAGACGGCAGGGAGGGAGAGGTGAACGGAGGTGAGGAGGGGGAGGGAGAGGTGAACGGAGAGGACGGAGGTGAACGGAGAGGTGAACGGAGAGGTGCACGGAGAGGACGGAGGTGAACGGAGAGGACGGAGGTGAACGGAGAGGACGGAGGTGAACGGAGAGGTGAACGGAGAGGGTGGAAGGCAGGTTAGGGCAGCTGAGAGGTGGGAAACTTAGGGCAACTGAGAGGGAAAGGGGCTGCTGTCGAGTAACATTAAAAATTTAGCGACGGCACACACGCCGTCGCTACAGACGTCACTACCTTTAAATAATTAGCGACGGTACACAAACTCCGTCCCTAATCCCCTGAAAACTAGCGACGGCCTCAACCCACCGTCACTAACTTCAATCATTAAAAGGAAAAACTGGAGGGAAGTGAAATACATAGCGACGGGAGGACGCTTCCGTCACTAATATCCTCACTCTTAGCGACGGTTTAAAACCCCCGTCACTACCTTCCAAGTATTTAAATTCAATAGTGTGGAGGGAAGACGAAAACATAGCGACGGTAGGCCTTACCGTCACTAACATTAGCGACGGCTGGATAAGTCTGTCACTAATCTCCTAAACCTTAGCGACGGTTATCCTACCCGTCACTAACTTCAACAGGAAAAGTACCTGGAGCATAGGTGAAAATATTAGCGACGGTATTGTACCTCCGTCACTAGTATAAACCATAGCGACGCGAATTGACCGTCGCTTTAGTTTAAGGGAACATTAGCGACGGTGGCCTACCGTCGCAACTGGTTGCCGCCAAGTGAAAACCAGGGCGGGAAAGAAAAATGGTGGAGGTAAAATATAGCGACCCCTATAGCGACGGTGTTGACAAGTGTTAGCGACCGGTTTGACACGCGGTCGCTAATTCAGTCGCTAACAACTTTTACGTCCCTTTTGGCATCAAGCGGTCGCTAACACGGTCGCTATTTAGCGACGGCAGGTGGTGGTCGCTAATTTGAGGTAGCTGTTTGGGGTTTTTTTACTAGTGATATGTTTGGCTTTTGCACTATTTTGTCTCCTTTCCTCTTTAGATGATAAGTGTAATTTTCTCTTGATACGCACATACTTCAAAGCATCATCAATTTAGACTTGATCTTTTTACTGTATGCTTAAGTTCTTGAGCAAATACTTGTCTTCTTATCTTCTTTGATGATTAAAGCAACTTTCAAAGAGAAATATTTGTTCTAGAGTTAAGCTTTTGATATAAATACGGGAGTAACATCTTTTATATATTTGAAAGCCTTGATTCTGAAGTATGATCGTGTCTTGTTTTAGACAAAGCTTGGTAGATCAGACTTCTCTTGAATTTTCTTTAGTCTCATACAGACTTGTGTACCAATATCTGATTTTTTATGATGAACTCCCTCTTTCATTTATAGCTTATGTCATACAGACTTTTGGCCTGAAATACTTAATTTAAAAGGTCAGATAACACATAGGCAAACTTTATTTAATTAGTTGCCTTAATGTGTGTTATTAACAAATCTTGAGATAAAAATCATCAACTATATTAATTTCCTTTCTTGTTTTAATCTATTGCGTCTTATTGTTGCTACTCAGAAAGCTACCTATTAAATCCCACTAGTAGTTATAAAGGTACTTATTTATTGGTTGAGTTCCTATATTTTATTTTATTACTAAGATAATGGTGTTCCTTATTTGGTTATTCCTTTATCTTTTACTTTATTTTGATAGGACAAATTAATTACAACTTATTTTTACTTTATACTTCTTGTAAAACGTGCGTAACGTGCCCCTTATTTTCTCTGCTCGTCATAGATCCATTATTTACCTTAATTCATTATTATAGTTATTAGTTATAAAACCTTCCCTTTTACCACTAAACTTCTTACTATCACTTATTCACGAATCAAGAAGCTATAGTTATTAAATTATTATCAATATTATTCATCTATAAGGCTAATAAAATCATGCTTATTATTGTTATTATCTTACTATTACCAACTATAACCTGGCATTATTGTAATAAAATCGACCAAGGTTATATTTAGTTTTAACAAGATACTTGAAGTTGTTATTATTATTATCTATAAAACTATTAAAATCTTAAGTTACCTATTTCCATTATTATCTTTATTACATAAAAAATCAATAAAGTCGTAACTCTTTATTTTATAACCTTTATTATTGTAACCTGTAAAAATTTACTTTATTATTATGTCGGTGAATATCATCCTCATTATTATTATTATGCACTATTGAATCCAATAATTCCTATTTTATTTATTTATTTACATAAAAATTAATTAAGATGAAATTCCATTCTTAACATATTACCATTTTTATTATTACATCGATAACTATAAACATAATTTATATTATTTATTTTTATTATTATTTTTATTATTTCCCCGATCCTTTTTAATTTTAATTATTACCAATATTATATTTATTTTAAAATTCACTAGCTGTTGCACGGGTAAAGATTTTTAGAGCGTCATTGCGGTAAGATAAAATAAAATATATTTTGGCATAATTATTTGCAGGATGCCTATAACACGTAGTTTTACAGGAAAACTCCTAACAGAACCTCCGAAAATGGTGGCGGGACCTCTGAAACGCTAGTGGAGCTTACATGCAACGAGATAGAACTTACTGAAGGTGGCAGAACTTCATAAAAACATCGACGGAGTTCACCAAAAGATGCAGAAACTCTTGAAACCACTGGGAAATTAACAAAATTTACAAAACTTCACAAAAGGATTAACCGAGGCCACAAACACAATTCAAAGTTAATAGAAATGAGATTGAGTGGAGAAATCCCCCTTACCTCATGATACGGTTGTTGCCCAAAGGGAGGGGGATGATTCAAAACTTATGGTTTTAAGGGTGGTGGTCGCGGGTTGGAAGAAGGTGATGGCGTGGTGGCTCGCAAAGGCGACGTCAACTCTTGGTGATGGCTCACAGTGGTGGAAAGAAGCTTTGTGGTGGCTGTTGTGGTGGTGGTAGGCGGTAGTTTGGTGGTGGGAGTGATAGAGATTGAGAAAGGGAAAATGGAAAATAAAGCTTAGGTAGTGGAGAGGTGTTGTGATGGTGCAATACAATGGTGGTGGAGCTAGGAGGAGAAGAATTGGTGGCCAAGAGTGGTGGCTCGTGGTGGTGTAAGGGCCGTGAGAGAGAGCAAAGAGAGAAGAGCCGAGAAAGTAGAAATAAAGTAGAAGAAGAAATGAAGTAGAGTTTAGGTGGTGTGGTGAATTTATAAGGAGAGGTAAAGGCCATAGTGATGACACCTAGGGAGGCTGGGTGTCGGGTGGTGGTGCATGGAGAGATGAGGTGGTGCATGGTGGTGGTACGGGAAAATGGTTACCGAAAAAGATAACTTAAGGTGTAAGAAACTGGGTGTGATTTAAGTTTTCGGTAACAGGAAATTAGAGTAGGTTTAAATAAATCTCTAGTTTATTCTAGGGTGAGAATTTGGAGAGACACTCAACACAAAAGTTGTAGGGTCTTATTTTCTCTTCAAAACAATATAAAAAATAGGCAATTCCGATATGGGAGTGAAAGTTATGGCCAAACCAAGGAAAGGTACGCCTAGGCCTCCCAAATTTTCAAGGTTGAAAAGAGGCAATTGGTGGGAAAAATCCATTTGGAATCGGCTTTCGGGCCCTTCATAAGAGTTGTAGGATTTTTTAATACAAGTCCACAAAAATAAGAATGAATTGATTCCGAGATCGGTAGAGAGAGTTATGCGCGATTTACTAGAACCTGTCTTGGGTGTGACCTTTTTTACTAAGCTGTGAAAAGCTAAATTTTCTTCACTTGTGTGATAGGAACTAGCTCTTAGAGTTTTCATGAAAGTTGTAGAAAACTTTGTTATGAGAATTATAGGACCAGAATCGCATGAATTAGACATCGTTAGAGGGTGTTATGAATTTTCTTGTGAACTATGCGTAATTTAACAAGATGACAAATAGGTTTTTGTGGTACAAAACCTTGAATCTCCGGTTGGGAACAATCCATTGAGAATTAGACCTTGAGGCCAGAAATGAGGGTTATCAGGTTTTTTTGTTAAGAGGAAACCAAGACAAGAATTTCTTGATTTTGACGGTAAAAGTTATGCTCGAAACACTATTAGTGTTCAGGCCGAGTTTGGGGGTTTTGTCTCAATGGGATGTTTTCTCAAAAATTGGGATCAATGGGGTCCAGATTAGAGTTGGGTTCCTTTAGGAGAAGTGTTTAGAATTCCAAAACGAATCATTAGAGACCAACCTTGCTAGAATCAGACATTCGTGACGTTTGCATGACTAAACTGGGGAGGTATCTGAGGTATAGGTTAAGCCTATGAGACCGAATTTATTTTCCTCTATTTACTACACGGTTTATTCTAACTAGACTAGTTTCCCATAGGTCCACTAGTCATGGGCCATATCGTTGACACACGATCATTCGCTGGGTCCTGGAGTTTTACTCAAGAACCTGACAATATTTTATTATTTAACATTATTAAACTTTATACTATCGTTAAAGACTATTAAATATTCCATCGAGTAAATACTATTAATCATTATTATAAGTTAAACATAATCATTAAATATTACTATCGAACATTAGTTAGTTACTACTTAGTAAATGTTATTATTAAATATAATTAAATATTATTACCCAAAATAAATATTATTATTATAAAATATTTTTATCAAATAAATATTATTAAATATTTATTACTATGCACCATTTTTATTATCACTGATTATCCATCTATACCTACTTTTCACACATTAGCATTTTCTTAACTATTATCACACACCCTTACTCTTATTATTCCCCTCACAACTTCCCTGTGCTTATTAACTGGACTTCTCCTTACTTACACTTTCTCTGGTTTACTATTACTAGACCTACTTAACATCCCAACCAAAACTCATTCCTTATCATTGTATCGCAATGAAGACAATCTACAAGGTAGACCGAAGCCTTATGCTTTCTACAGGGAGCTCGACAAGACACAATCAGGTGTTCTTGAGGGTTTGGGGCATCACCCTAAAACTTAGGTTGTTACAATCCTCAACATTCTGAGTGCCACAATTGGAAAGTTCATCCTAAAAATCATGTCAAAAAACCTAAAACACTAAATTTCACGAATTTATAAAATGTCATAATTAAAAAATTCAACTTATTCAATTTGACAAGTTATTTTGCCACATTCAAAGTTCAACAATAGTGTGTCTCAATCAACATACAATCTATTTAACGACAACGACTAAATTAATAAATAAAAACAACGACTAGCAGACTACTAACTATTGCAACCTCATCAACATTGTCAAACTTCTCAACTTCTTCAATGTTTTTCGTCATCGCAACCATTAACAATTTCCTTTTGGAAACCCTCCAATGCTACAATCTATAAACAACACAATGCACCGTTGTAGCTACATTTTTCCCCTAATTTTTTGGTATACGTTTTGCCCTAATATCTCTAACCTGAAGCATAAATCGGTTACTAGGAATTTTTTATTTGTCGGCTATTTGGTTTTTTTAAATAACATAATTTACAATATTTAATTTGTTGGGATTCAAAATTTTTGGATGGATGATGACGTGACTAACTATACATATGCCTTTAATGAAAAATACCATTACAAGATTCCAAATAAATTGGTTCATAAATGTTTAAGGGAATCAAATGTCCACGATATAAACGTTCCATTTTAGAGTTCATTAAATTTGAAATGAAATTAATGTTGGCTACAACTTACCAAACTTTCATAGGATAGATAATCGACACAGTCACTGGTGCCCATATTACACCATTGAGTCACAAAATACAACTCATCAAGCCTGATGGGGAGACTATATAACTTCCTCTAAATAAATAAATAAACAACTTTTAATTATTAAATTCAAACTATAAAACAAATAAACAACTTTGAATATGAATTATTTGCAACTTACCATCTGTCAGGCAATATCTACATGTGCCCAATTATTGGTGGTACATAGGACTCCACCTTTACCGCTACTTCAGTTATGCCTATAGTGTTCCTAAACATCCCCATACTTAAGCATAGCCCACTTAGCTAGTAAGCTAGTCCATGTCACTTCCTCAATCCACTTAAGATGGGTAAGGGCCCGTCTATCCTAGAACTACATAAACATAAACCATAACTTTTGTAATCTTGATTTTATTGTGGTTGAGAATTTCATGAAAATTTTATTTCCTTCTTTTCACAATAGAAGGGAATATGATGTTCAATCAGTAGGAGTGAGTTTTATTATGGTTATTAGTTATGGGTGAGGGGTAAAGGATATGATTGTCAATGGAGAAATGGTGGGATTAAGGTGGGTTTGAGGATGAGATTGAGGGGTTTAGATGAAAAAAGTTTTAATTGTGGTGACAAATTCAGGTAAGGAGTGGGGTGGGCAAAAACGAAGGACATTAATGGAAGGATGAGGTTGAAGAATGGTAAAGAGGTATTGGTGGTGGGGGAAATGATCGAGGGAATGAAGGAGAAGGGTTGTAGCTAATGGTGGTGGGAAGTGGTGACAGATTAGTGGTGGTTGAGGTGTGGTAGATGGTAATGGATAGTAATGATAGGTTAAGAGATGAGTAATGGTAAATATATTCTATTAACTTTTTAATAAAAAGAAGGTTTTGAAAACCTTTTAAAACCCTGATACCTAACTAATAATTTTAAAAAAGAAAGAAACTTATATGATATTTAAAAATAACACAAAGGAACAAAGATATATTTTAGTATTATAAAGAAATAATAAACATTCTCGTTTTGTACCACAAGAAGAATGTTTCCGTTTCCCGCGGGCATATTTTCGTTTTGTACCTTCATGAGACGGTGTCCTTTAGAGGTGATGTTTTTGAATTGTGGAAAAGTTCCAATTGCAGCTCCAGCCAAAATTCCTTTCGCAATGTTTTCGCTCCTGGCGGGATTACCACTCGCTCATCTTCATCAATCTCACTCTTAGGTACCACAGGATTTTCCTCTCATTCTCAAAATCTAAGAAAATGATTCAGAGTTGTTACAGGTGGAACTATGCGGTACCAGACACGAAATAGATCTTCCAAAGAACAAAGCTTTTTTCGAATAAGCCAATTCATTTGGGACCCTGCGGATCCACCCTTTTTCCTATTCAAAGATCAGTCTTTTGTCTCTGTATCGAGAATTCTTTGCAGAAAGGGGATCTTTTTTTTTTCTCTAATTTACGTTTTGGCACTGTTCTAGGTCTGTGGGGGATTTCTTTTTATTAACACGATGGATGATAACAACACATCTTCGGACCAAGTTATTGCAGAAATGGTCGAAATGGGTTTTGAGCATTCCGACATTGTGGAAGCCATAAAATTAGCGGGTCCATCTATTCCCAGAGCAGTGGAACACATCCTGAATAAAGGAGAAGCCTCATCCTCTACCCGAACCTCAAAATCCGAATTAAAAACTCATAATTGGAATGCTCCCAGGAAAAAACAACCTTTGCGCTCGTCTCGTCAAGTTCGACAGTCCAGGATACTCGACCATTTCGAATCCAATGATATCAAAGAGCACAAGGAGCCTTTCCCTCAAATGAAAGTTGACCCTGTTGTGTTTTCAGAGCCGGTTGAAGCTCAGGATTGGAATATTGTATCTGATTGGGAGCAGAGAGCTAGCAACTTGATGCAAAAGCATTTTGGTTTTTCAACTTTGAAGAGCTTTCAGAAGGAAGCCCTTTCTTCTTGGGTTGCTCATAAGGACTGTCTTGTACTTGCTGCAACAGGATCTGGTTTTATTCTTCACCTATTCAATATGGCTTAAACATGTTTTTATCCTTAGGAATATAATCATTTTTAATTTTAGTCCTTACAACAGTTTTTTTTTTGGCTCGCTATAAAATTTAAATGTTTTGAAAATAGTCTCTATTATCTTTAAGTGGTGACATGTTATGCATCTTGATATGTCACATCACTTACTATCTCATGATAATTGTTGATGTATCATATATGGGATTATGCATGACACATTATCAATTAATGATAATAGAGACCGAAACCGAAAAAAAGAGAGATAGGAATTGGGATCAAAAGTGAGGACATTTATACTGAATACAAACTGATTTAAGTCATTCAATATTTGTTGCTTCCTTTATAGTGTAGCTATATTGTGCATTTATTCGTGATCATGTTTTGGCAGGCAAGTCTCTGTGCTTTCAGATTCCTGCATTGTTATCTGGGAAAGTGGTGGTTGTGATTTCACCCTTGATTAGTCTTATGCATGATCAGTGTTTGAAACTAACAAGACATGGAATCAGTGCTTGCTTTCTTGGCTCTGGGCAACCTGATGGTACCGTTGAACAGAAAGCTTTGAGGGGCATGTATAGTATAATATATGTTTGCCCAGAAACTGTACTAAGGTATGGTTAGGACCAGGGGCATTGATCTTTAAGTCTTTATCCTTTTGGTGACATTCTTGTTACATTTGGTAACTTCAATGCAATACTGTGTAGATTGATTCAACCACTGCAGAAGCTTGCGGAAAGCCGGGGTATTGCTTTGTTTGCAATTGATGAGGTGCATTGTGTTTCTAAGTGGGGTCATGATTTCCGTCCACACTACAGGTTTTTTCTATCTATCCCTCATTGTTTATGGTTATTGGAGATGAACTGTATGAGTTAGTGTAGTTAGAAAATCTTGAATTTCATAACTTGTGGCTAGTATATTGAAGAAACTGAGATCAGTTATTGGTGAATTTGATCAATTATAGCACATTTCTGTTCTTTGTTTGGTCCATACTCGACAACTTTTGGATGTCTTAGTCTACTGTCATAACTATGACCCCATTTTTAAATGTCTGCTCTTGTTTCAGGCAACTGTCTGTGCTGAGAGAAAATTTCAACACTAGCAAGATAAAATCCCTGAAATTTGATATACCCCTGATGGCCTTGACAGCCACTGCTACAAAAAAAGTTCGAGAAGACATTTTAAAATCACTACTCATGTCGAAAAAAACCAATGTTGTTCTTACATCATTTTTTCGATCTAATTTATGCTTCATTGTGAGTTTGTTGATTATAACTTGTATATTCGTCTGGCTATACCATATTGTTGTTACACTTAAAGATTTACTGTGGCTTCATACAGGTAAAGGACAGTCGAACGTCACGGGCTTCTTATGCGAAAGATTTTCATGAATTGATTGAACTATATGGTAGTAGAAAGCAAAATATTGATGGCAATGAAAAAGCTTGCATGTCAGATTATTCAGATGATGTTTCCAATACCTCTGATGCTAGTAGCATCTCTGATACAGATAGTGTTTGTCCATACGACGTGGATGATGACCGAGATGATTACGCTGACACATCGAATTTTACAAAAGCAAGTGAATTGTCAATTGAGTTCCTGGAAAATGACAATGATTTCTTTCAAAGTGTGGATGGCTCAGATGGTACTAATCTTTCTGCTCTCTCTGACTTTGTTACAAATAACTGGTGATATTTAGTTAAGAAACTGAAAGTAAATTTGTTGCAAACAGTGAAGAAAATCAATCTCATTAGCATATATGGTTCCTAATTGTATGTATTGTCACATTTATAAATGCAGTTACCCATGGTGATTTTTGTGTACAACCTCCTGCCAAGGAATGTAAATTGTCTGAGACAATTGATCCACCTAAGAAATCAGAAGGAAGACTCAAAGAGACTTTAGAACAAGGACCAACAATCATATATGTACCCACCAGAAAAGAAACACTAAAAATTGCAGAGTATCTATGCAAGTTTGGTGTGAAGGCTGCTGCTTATAATGCGGGGGTATGGGTTATATATCATACTCAATTTTATTGGGTTAGATGGTCATTTAAATTTAGTGAATTGGAATTCAATAGGTTGGCCATGTCAATTGACGAAAGAATGAGCTCTAATTCATTATGAAGTATTAGGAAGCAGGAGATGAACATTTATTGGCCATTTTTCTTTCTGTTTTTAAACTATTGTGGCATCATGGCATGCTCTATTATAGATTTCATTAAACCAAACTAAATAGTTTTGTTGCATTATTATCTGAGGATTATTTACTGCAGAATCTCCTGTTGCTATTTGATTTATGTTGTTTTTTAGGTTTTAAATTGATTTATGGGCTCACTTTTTTTCTCCAGCTGCCCAAATTGCATCTTAGAAGGGTTCATAAAGCGTTTCATGAGAATACTTCAGAGGTATGCTTCTGGGGCCTATGTATTTTATTTGAATTGAGGCTGCCAGTTAATATGTCATCATCTTTTAGCAGTAAAAGTTGGTGTGCTGGATTCAGAAATTTCCAGTTGCACGTATTATTCATTGCAACTATTGCAACTTATGATTTATGACAGTCCAGGATAAAATGCATAGAACTTTTTGTCTGAATTTGATGGTTCCCAAGTTTCAGACTTTTCATACAGTCATACTAAATCTCTAGCTCCCTCCCCTTAATCTTTCATTTTGTTGTATTTTTGGTGCTTCTTTATAATTATTGTTACTACTTCTTAGGTTGTTCTTATATAATGCATCCCCCAAAAAATTGGTTTGTTGATATTAAGATACGATTCTGAATTGTTTTTACCCTTGTTTAGCCCTATGTTTCCGTGAGTTTACTACATATTTCAATTATTTCCTTCATTCCAGAACCTCAAAAGTTTGTCCAACAACATTGAAGCATTTGTGTTTTATCATTTTCAGGTTATTGTTGCAACAGTAGCCTTTGGAATGGGGATTGACAAATCCAATGTAAGAAGAATCATTCACTATGGTTGGCCGCAGGTCTGTTTTACAGATGCATTTTTCCTGACATAATTAATTAGGATTGAGATTTATCTGCAACTTCTTGTGCATTCCATGTATGCTTCCTCAGTTGTCATATTTTTTGGAGGTATCTCAATCGAATATGTAATTTGATCAGAGTTTAGAAGCT
Source organism: Clitoria ternatea (assembly GCA_037962975.1). Taxonomy (NCBI): domain Eukaryota; kingdom Viridiplantae; phylum Streptophyta; class Magnoliopsida; order Fabales; family Fabaceae; genus Clitoria; species Clitoria ternatea. Next base: position 14,871,857 of record CM075674.1, on the reverse strand, counting down.
TACTATCAAGAAGCTGGACGGGCAGGTCGAGATGGGAAATTAGCAGATTGCAGTAAGTTTATCATTAATTTTTACCTTGCAATACACTTTGCCTTTGGTCTTTGCTCAGTTTTCTCTTTGACTTTTAGGTCATGTTACTCCCTTGATTCACAAAAGTGGTTGATGGCTTATTGTTTTAATTCTTATGCACTACTTTCATTTTCCCCACAACCAGTTCTATATGCAAACCTAGCAAGCAGGCCATTCCTTTTGCCAAGTCGAAAAAGTGAAGATCAGATAAAACAAGCATATATCATGTTGGCTGATTGTTTCAGGTTTGCTTTGATGAATGCATCTTTATTTGTCTTTATTTTTTGTTTTATTTTATTACAAAATATCTATGTATATTTACAGATATGGAATGAATACTTCATGTTGTCGAGCAAAGACACTTGTTGAGTACTTTGGAGAGGATTTCAGTCATAAAAAATGTCTCTTGTATGTATTTAGTCTCAATGCCTTGCTGTTTATGTTTCAGCATCTATTAATGTGGAAAAATATTCTAAAATAGAACCACTGGTATTGAGATACCTTGTTTATTGCATTGACGTATTTGCTTCCTTTTGTAATCTAGGGATAATCTTGTAGTGTGTTAATTTGTTTGAATCATTTTAATTTAGTAATGCATGTTATCATTCACATCATCACTTTCTTTATGAACCTTGTTTCATCATGCAGATGTGATGTGTGCACGAATGGTCCACCTCGAAAGCAAAATGTAAAAGAGGATGCCTGTATTTTACTGCAAACTATAGGAGCCCATAATGTATGTTAAACAGTTTGATTTTTATACCAACTACATTTTCAATAAATTCTGTCTTACATGTGAATTATATGAAAATACACAACATATCTTTCAAACAGACATCTCATCTTATTTCATACGTATTTTTGTGTTTATTTCTCTGGGTTAAATTTCAATATGATAAATGGATTAAACAAATGCTTTGTTTTGTGGAGTTTCTGGATCAATAGTTTGAAGAGCTCAAGTTTTGTGAAACAAAGTTGTCATGATCCACTGATTGTATTTTCTTTATTGTGTAAAAGAAAATAAACTGATGTGAGATGGGTGCTAATTTTTCAGGCATGTAGCTTTTCGATGGACTGTTCATATGATGATGATATACATTTCGAGTCCAAGGATAGAAGACTGGGAGAGAGACCAAATCTTAAAATGTTAGTAGGAAAAATAAGGCAGCAGGTGAGCTTACATTTAGTTATCATCTTTCATTGTTATGTTGGATGTCCTATCCCGTTACTAATTCATGTAGCCAGTTTACTGCTTTCATATATGAATGTCCATATGCAGTTCCCGAAATTTTTGACCACTGATATATTGTGGTGGAGAGGTCTTGCTCGAATATTGGAAGTTAAAGGGTACATCAGGGAAGGAGACGACAAGGTATTTTTAATTGTTTTAGCTAGAAATAACCTACACACAGCTATATTAAGAAGTTCTTTTCATAAATTTTGTGCTTTAAAGTGAAAGCATTGAGGAGTTAAAACAATTAAAAATGCTAGTAACATACTTTCTAGCTAGTAGCATACTCTTCATAATTGTTTTAGCTAGAAATAACCAAAGAGGTAATTTAACGTAGACAAGTGCTGGTAACTTACTTTCTAACACCAGCCAAAACATTCTATTGAAAGAATGGCTAAGGTATCTGCGCAAAAACAAACTTTACCCTGTTATAAAGAACTTCAGGACACTATAGCTATCCTTGGATTGGATGAATTATCGGAAGAGGACCAAGTAATTGTAGCAAGAGCATGAAAAATTGAGTGTTTTTTATTAGTCTTTTTCATAGCAAAAGTATTTATAGGTTTGCTGTGGAAATATGTTAGTCTAAATGAAACAATTAGAGAGCTGAAGTTGTTTCTTCTTGGAGAATTAGATGGTCTCCCTGAACAAGTTTTCCACTATACGCAGACCCATGTTCAGATAAAATACCCGGAGCCAACAGAATTGGGATTGGAATTCATTAAGTCCACGAGTGAGGAAGCATTCTATGTTTACCCTGAGGCAGATATGTTGCTTGAAAGGAAAATGAAAACTAAGAAACCGTTTTCCTCATTCTCAGAATGGGGAAAAGGTTGGGCTGATCCTGAGATCCGTCGTCAGCGCCTTGAAAGAATGCAAGTCAGTAGAAAGCCGAAGTTGTTGCAAAGTCCCAAAAAGAAACGAAAGAGAAGATCCAAGAAAGTGCAACCTGATGCAAGGACTTCTAGAGGTAGATTGGCAGCAAGACTGGCAAAACTAGCAAAGTACAAGTGATATTTTACCTAGTTATTGAAACATAGGATTTATTCATTGGCATAGCCAACTAGAAATGAAATTCATGCATTGTTATCATCTCAATTTTGTCAGTATTAATTGTAAAGTTGATTAATCATCAGTATATTTATTTATTAAGAGTCTATTTGTTTGAGTTGAGTGAACCAGACTGAGATCGGTTGGAAAGCTAGAATTTAGCATTACTATTCAACCAACATCATAATTTGTATAGAAACCACATCCAATCATTCAATCTGGATTTATGTTGAATCGACATGCTTCTAAAGATGAACTAAACACGCTTTAGGATCTCCAATGGGAGCTAGATTTAGGGGAGGAGAAAATTTTTAGTTTGAAAAACTTTATTTGAGAATTTTGAAAAAAAAATTAAGGGGAGAGGTTTGGGGTTTTTTTAAAACCTTTGAAGACCTTTTTTTTTTGTTTTTACAAATTTCTCTAAATTGGAGTTTTTTTTTTGGAGGTTTTACAATTTTCAAACAAAAGAGGGCATGACCTCTCATTTCCTTTGAACTCATTATGTCTTGTAGCTTAACTAATTAATCTACTTTGAGGAACCTTCCTCTTACAATGGGTAATGTATCCTGTTTTACCATTTTTGTTAAAGACATTATAATTTCATCAGGAATTTTATGCTAATTTTTGTCTCACTTCGTTGTTTTGACGTGAGATTGGATTCGGTATTTCGGTTTTAAGGTTAGTAACTTAGTATTGTAGAAGACAATATTTTGTGAAATAGTGAAGAATTATTTATTGCAATGCCAGATGTACTAAAATACAATAAATAACTTTTTGTGCATGAATCTTGCTGTTTCACAGTTTTATTAAAAGATTTATCCCATTTAAAGTCAATGATGTACATAAGATTATAAATTAATTAATTTTATTAATCCCATTGTCTATTGTATAGGCTAAAATATATGTTTGGTCCATTATGTTTATTTTAGATTTTAATTTGATCCTAAACTTGTTTTTTTTTGGCTCAATTTAGTCCAGTGTATTTTGAAACGATTTTAAAATGGTCATTTTCCATCAAAGCTAACAGAAACCTACATTTTTAAATCGGTTATTATACAACTGATTTAAAATATACTTTTTTGTTGAGAGAGAAAAAACGAGAGAAAAAGAAAGAAAGAACATATGAATTCTATGTGTTGTGATCACAACGAAGTTTTTGCATTTATAGAAAATTGTACATAATTACAAGATACATAGTTTCCTATTTTACGTAAAGATAAAACCAATCTAATTAATCCTAATATATATGGTTACTATTCTAACACTCCCCCTCAAGCTGGAGCATATAAGTCGTATGCACTAAGCTTGTTATATATATATATATATAGTAAATTTGAGGACCTCTTAGAAATATAATGAAAACACTCGCTAATTGATCATCAGAATTAACAAAGTTAGTGGATATTTCACGAGACATGACGACCTCTCATGGAAAACTAGGTTCGAGGGAATATACATAGTGGCCTGATTATCACAAATAAGTGTCATCTGTGCAACCTCTCCAAATTGAGGTTCTCGAAGTAACTATTTGAGCCATATGAGCTCCTGACTCATTATAGCCATAACACGGTACTCCGCCTCCATATTGGACCTGGCTACAACACTCTGCTTCTTGCTCTTCCAAGAGACAAGATTACCTCCGACAAAGATACAATATCTGGAAGTGACCTTCTATTAATGGGAGAACCTACCCAATCAGCATCAAAGTATCCCACAACTCGAGTGTGTCTTCTGTCTTTGTATAACAAACCATTTCCTGAATCTTTCTTGATATATCAAATAATGCAAGTCACTACATCCTGATGTTCCTTATAAGGAGAGTTCATGAACTGACTTATCACACTAACTGCAAATGAGATACCTCAATGAGTGACAGTGAGATAGTTCAACTTACCAAGTAAGCGTATATATCTTTCAGGATCCAAAAGAAGCTCCCATTTATTTGGTAGGATCTTGACATTGGAACCCATGGGAGTATCAACTGACTTGAAATTTAACATAGTTGTTTCTTTTATAATATCCATTGCATACTTCCTTTAGGATATGACGATCCCATTTTTGGATTGTGCTACCTCTATCCTTTAGAAATATTTGAGTTTATTAAGGTCCTTCATTTGAAAGTGCTTGAAGAGATGTTGCTTTACCTTTGTAATGCCAAGATGATCACTGCCTATGATAACAATGCCATCCACATAAACTACTAGGTAAATGCAACCAACAACTAAATAATAATAGAAGACAAAGTGATTGGTCTCACTCCGGATCACGTCAAACTCATAAATCATAATACTGAATCTTCCAAACCATGCCCTAGGGGACTGCTTGAGTCCATGTAGGGATTTCTAAAGTTGACAGACCAGTCCAAAAGACTCCTTTGGAGCAACAAAGTAGGGACGTTGCTCCATATAAACCTTTTCAAGCAGTTCACCATGAAGGAAAATATTTTTAATGTCCAACTGGTAAATAAACCAATGACAAATGACGAGAATGAAGAGGAAGAGATGCACCAAAGGCATCTTGGCAACAGGAGAGAAAATGTCTCTATAATCCAACCTGAACATTTGAGTGCAATCTTTGGCGACAAGACAGGCCTTAAGGCGATCAACTGTTCTATCAAGGACAACCTTCACTGCATACGACAACCAATAATAGAATTCCTTGGTGGTAGAGGAACGAGGGCCCAAGTTCCACTACTTTATAATGCATACATTTCATTCATCATAGCTTGTTTCCATCCTAGATGGGTAAAGACATCTCCTGCATTCTTAGGAATAAAAATAGAAGACAAATAAGAAAGACAAGAGTAATATGATAGAGATATGTGATGATAACAGAAAGTAGTATAGTGAAGAAAAGGATCATGAGTAGAATGGATACCTTTATAAAGTGTAATGGGAAGATCCGACTTAGGAGGCGGGGCCAAAGAAGAGGTCGGATGAGTGAGCTCGGGATGTGAGTCTTCAATCGTGTCGGTTATAGATGTCAGCAATACAAGACGAGGACGACGTTGATAAACCTAAAAAGGAGGAGGAGGAAGGGGGTTTGAAGGGGGAGGAGACTCCTCGAGAGGAGAAAAGAGGACTGTAGATGTAGTCATATGGAGAAAAGGCTCTGGTGAAGGTACTCCAGAATCAATGATGTCTATTTTAACGCTTAGCAACCCTATTCTGTTAGAGGGGTATGAGGGAAAGAAGTCTAATGCAACACACCATGAGATGCCATAAAAGTCTAAATTTGATTAGACAAATATTCACGTGTATTATCACTTTGTAAAGTAAGAATGAAGATCCCAAATTGAGTTTTTATTTCATGGATAAAAGATTAAAAAAAGAAAATAAATCAAAATTCTCTTTCTTTAAATATAATTAAGTGCGACTGGAAAAATCATCTATAAAGGTAACAAAATACCTAGATCCTAAAGAAGATTAAATACGAGTCGGACCCCAAACATTTGAATGAACCAAATAAAAGGGGACGAGGCTTGATTATTAATATGGTTAGGAAAAAAGTACGAGTATGCTTGCTTAAGTGATATGACTTGCAAGACAAAGACTCTAATTTAGGAAAACTAGGAACTAATTTCCTTAACGCATCCAGACCTGGATGTCCTAACTAAGCATGAATAAGAAGAGGGTACACTGATGCCAGACCAACAAGAGATAGCCCATTAAGTTGATAGAGGTTGTGAGACTCACATCCAAAGCTAATCATCTTCTTCGTTTTCCAGTCCTATAGAGAAACAAAATCTTTAGTAAAAGAGATAACACAATTAAGAGTACGAGTAAGTTGACTAATGGATAACAAATTAAAGGGAGCATCAAGAGCAAATAACAAATCATTAATAGAAAGAGAAGAAAGATGATGGACAATACCAATACCTCAGGACTATGTTCACCTTCTGTCACCAATGGTAGAAAAGGAAAAAAAAAGGCTTATTACAAGTAATATGGTCGGTGCCCCTAAATTAAGGACCCAAAGAATGAGAGATGTCAGCAAAGGAATTACCAGTGTGTGCAACATCAGTAGTGGAACCGGAGATCTAACATTCTTCACACCACTTTAGGAATGCAGGAGGGAAATGGAGTCAGATTCGACAACAACAACGGAGAGGAAGGCGATGCAAGGGACACAAATATGTGAGTAACTTGAGCAGTGCGAGGAGGATGACCATGAAGTTTCCAGCACCTATGAATGTTGTATCATGGTTTGAGATAGTGGTTGCAATAAGGATGTGGCCTGGCCCCTTTACAAAGGGTACTATCGCTGTTGTAGGAAAGCAAAGTGGAAGAAACAAGAAGAGAAATAGATGGAGCAGCCATTAGTATGCTGGAAAAGAGAGAAAAACATGGGTAGCAATGGTAAAAGGGCCAAACGAAGGGGAAGAAGTGGGCCAAACGGGAAAAGAATACCAAATCGTGGTAAAGAAGACTGAAGCGAGCAAAGCCTAGTTGGCCGTGATGGCGTTGGAGGCCGGATGCACGACAAAGAAGGGTGGCACATGGAGTTATGCACAATGGACGATGATGGCGCGTGTGGGCACGTAGGTGACCCAATCAGGACGCCACCGGCGGGGATCAGCTGGTCTTGGAGAGAGCAAGCCAACTATGGGGTCGCTTGTTCGAAATGGCCAGTAAAGGTGGCGACAACAGCAAGAAGAGACCACAAAGAGACACCAGAGAGAGACTGGTCAAAGGTTTCGAAACCCTAGAGAGAGTTAGAATTTTGGAAAAAAAATTACAAAGTGGGCAGTGGCTCACCAGAGGATAACAGAAAGAAAAGAACTCTTCTGGCTTTAGATACCATATTGAGATAGAAAGAGAAAGTGAGAGACCATATGAATTCCATGTGTTGTGATCACAACGGAACTTTTATATTTCTAGGGAATTGTACATAATTACAAGATATACAGTTTCCTATTTTATATAAAGATAAAATCAATCTAATTAATCCTAATATATATAATTACTATTCTAACATTTTTAAATTGGTTTTTATTGAAAAATGGTTTTAAAAGTATATTTTAAATCAGTCATTTTATATCGATGCTCGATTGTAATATTCTATTTTTATTTGAAACCTTACATGAAACTAAGCGTTATTTTTTTCATTATTATCAATGAATATAACTATGTAAAATTATGAAAAAAACCTATTATCACCGAACAGACATATCAATTGATAAAAGGTTGTTTTAGCTTGACATGTGGTTTTATATTCAAGTCCCGATGAATGTAGCTTTGTTAAAACTTGGTAGGGAATACTTTATCATTCATAGTAGTCTTATTTGAATCTAGCTTGAATAAGGTACAATTAACCACACAAAAAACCATTATGGGTGCTCACTTAACCGTGACCCAACTTAAAATTGAAAAAATTGAATAAAAAAATATGTGCAAAGGGTAGGTTAGGTCAGGTTTTGAATGAAAAATAGATTTTAAAAGCAGTTTAAAATGATTTGTAACAGTTGAATTCGACGTTGAAATTTTTTTGCCTATTTAACCTATATTTGACCGAACCACATTACATTTTATGGAAAAGCTACAAAGATGGATATCCAATTAACCATGACCCAAGCTTGTCACAATAACCCTACTGTCACCTTCCGCACTCCTTCTATTTAACAGCCACGCACTTCTCTTTTTCACACCTCATCATATACCCTAGCATCCATGCTTTGAGCCCTAACCCTTAACCTCTTGTTTGTCTGTATTTCCCTTATCTCACTCCCTTTTCTCGAATAGTTGCATACTTCTCTTTCCCACATCTCAAAAAATCCAACCCTAATCAATTGTTCTTTATTCTTTAGAACCAACATCTCTATACATCATCATCTATTATTTTCACCTGGTTTATTATTTTTGCTATTATGGTTAAAGTGTCGTTTTTTTAATGAGTCAATGTTAGTTTGTTAGCCTTTTTAGAAGTGTCAAACCTGTGACCTCTATCTTTGTTTCTCCTTTCACCCTTTCAAACTACTCAATCAACATTATATCTTTGTTGAAGAGACATTTCCTTTCTTTATACATCCAAATAAGCTTCTCCATGATGTGCAAAATCATAATAGATTTACTTGCAAGATGCTCAACTTACGAAACTCATTTTTAGTCACTTGGTTCACCTGTTATAGAACCCAAGATCTACCAAACCTGGTGACATATTTGGTCAAAGTTGGGTTAGAAATAAGTGTAGTCAATTTGACATGGTTTAGAATTTGTTGGCCTGACTATGAAAAAGGGCTACATAAATTCGGGTTCACACAAACACACGTGTTAAGTGTATTCCTAATTTTCGTTTAGTTAAATTTAAGTTGTTCTCCCTACCAAGACCTAAATTTTCTAAAGGATTCACTCTTTATGGTATAAATAATTTTTTTTATATAAATAAATAATTTTTAAAATGGTCCAAACATGCATAAGCCTATAACCCGTATGGGAATTTCAATTTGAAATCTTGAATAACAAGTAAGTCTTTTTTAATGTAATCTTGTAAAACTCACTGTCTACTAACCAAATAGACAGACTGTCTGAATTACCAAATAGACTTAAAATCTTATAACGTAAGCATATACTTAATTTTAAGAACAATAGATAAGAAATCAATAATGGATAATTTTTATATTAAAATTTATGTTGAGCATATTTTAAAAATCAGAACGAACTATATTTATATTAATTTTAACTGAAATTTTTACTTTTATGTAAGGTTATCTATTGCAAAGTGGGAGTTGGATATGTATTTTCGGAGGGAGAATAGAAAATGAATTGAAGTTGAAGTAATGTGGTAACCCGAAAGCGAAGGAAAGTAGAAGGAGGTGGAATATTATAGTAAAAGTGGGTGTGGGATGAAGCATGGAGTTGAAGAAAATGGTTATTGGCATAATAGGGTTGTCGACGTCGTTTTTATTATGCGTGGGGAAAATAAAGAGAAGGCATAGGAAACAAGAGGCAGCAGAGAAATTGAAAGTGATAACTGAAGCGTTGGAAGCAGCAGAAGAAAGAGTAGCGAGGTACGAAGAAAGACATGATAGAATTTTGAGTCAAATATGCGCCTCTTACTTGACCAATACAGAGCTTCTTCAAGCATTAGTGGCTGCTCGTGCAACAATGGACCAGGCTTTGGACTTTGCTGTTCATTTGAGGAAAATTCAGTTCACAATCCTTAACCATCTTCTCTTTGACACGCCAACAAATTAATACATTCAGAGGTTCTTAAATTCAATGCTCCCACGCTCTTACCAATGCCATACTCACTATTTATTATGAATTATTATTTTACATGATTTTTGTATTTTTTTTTCAATTAGGTCGTTTAATGCTACTTACCTGTTGAAGTAATCAATCATAATTAATGTTATAAACACGTTCCTGAAGATAAATCTTTGATTTGTGATCAACATGAAGCATATTGAACATGCAGTGATCTTTTGTGCGATGGCCTCAATTTTCTCGTAGGTGTAACTATCTACATGAGACAACAATTATCTCAGCCAGATTAAAAGAGGCAGCAAAAATTGCTCATTGCACACTAAATGAATAGGATAATTCCTCATAGGTTATTTGGATCAAAAGCCCAATAAACCATCTAAAAAATTAATCATTATAATTATTTATACTATATAATTAATAATGTGATATTGTTTTATTGCTTTAATAATGTTAATCTATATAATTTAAAATAAATAATTATAAAATACCCAACACTACCTTTGTCTCAAAATAAATTGTTATGTAATTGTCCCGTTAGGGTTTCAAACTAATAATTTTTTTTCAATAATAACCAAATGAAGAAGAAAGAGAAAGTATGTTTTAAAAAAATAAGGGCAGATCATAAATTTTTGTATGTAATTGAGAAAAAATAATTGTAATTTTTAGTTTGTGCAAATTTTCTTTATCTGGAGAGTTAAATAGGAATGAATACAATAAATATTTAAAGCATTTCAAAATCAAGGAAATTTCTTCTATAAATAATTACTAAATTATAAGTATCGTGTTTTTTCTTATAAAATCTGAATTGGAAATCAACCTAGTTGAGGTACCAAGTCGAAGAGTGATCAATGCGATGGGTAAGTGGTTGAATTAGAGGGTTAATGGTTGTACCGTATTTTTCAGTATACACAAAAAAGAAATTTATGATATAATAAATAATACTAAAAAAATTATTAGTTTAAATACATACGTAATATTTACAAAAAAGTAAATGAAAATAATTCTAAGAGTTTTTACTTGTACATATATAATATAATAATTGGTACAATTATATCAAATAAATTTAATTTTGAGTAAAACCTCAAATTTGTTTCTAATGTATACACAATCAATCAAGTTAATCTCTAACTTATTGAAATAGTGTTATAACTTCCATCGTATGTAAATCATCTATTAAGTTGATTTTTGTCCTTGACATTCGTTAGATAACATTAATTAACGTGTCACATGGCACGTTAAGTTCCATGTAAATTGCCATGTGACAACTAAATGGCCACATTTTAGGCTGATTTTGACATTTTTTAAAATATTCTTCTTACTCACTCTTGGTAGTCATAATTATATCATATACACCCGTTTCATAAAAAGAGATGCAATAGTTTGATACCATTTAGGTTTTGATACCACTGCTGGCCGAGAGCCCCTTTAACATTAATATAATCATCAAAACTTTGGCAAAACTATTTTTCACACCTTCAAGCGTACTTTTGCAGTTACTTGTTTTGATAATTAAGTTCATGCCAAAGAGGGTCATAACAATGGATCTTTGTTCAGACATACTTCTGATACAGAAGGTCCTCAAATGAGGCGAGTGTAGAGCATACTCTATGTCTAAGATTATTGCATCCCTAAATTGAAAGATGTTTATGACATAATTATGCCGCCTTGAGTTTATAAAAGAGAATAAGTTTTAGAAACTCTTAGTTGTAAAACATACAAACTCATTTATTTCTTAGGAGGCATCTGCCTTATTATGTTACTAGAACGAGAAAATTGTCACCACTAAAAAAACAACTGATAGCGACGGAAGGTATTGGTCGCTAATCCACAGAATGGCCGTCGCTAAACACATTAGCGACGGCATCTCAGACGGAAAGGAGCACGTCGCTAAAACCCTCGTCGAAAAGACATCAGCGACGCCACACCTGCCGTCGCTAACATATTGACGGCGTAAGGCCGTCGCTAAAATCGTCTCTGTCCCAATAACCCCAACCGTCGCTAAGTGTTGGCATACAGCGACCACGAAAGCCCGTCGCTAATAACAGCCATCAGCGACCACCCTATGCCGTCGCTACATGTACTCATGTAGCGACCACCCTTGCTCGTCGCTATTTGTAACAAGTACAGCGACGACAGAATCCGTCGCTAGTGGTTGTGACGTAGCGACCACAATGTTCCATCGCTAGTGCTTATGATACAGCGACCACAATGTTCCGTCGCTAGTGCTTATGATACAGCGACCACAATGTTCCGTCGCTAGTGGTTGTGACGTAGCGACCACTGTAGCCGTCGCTAGTGTTTGTGATGTAGCGACCAGGTCGTCCGTCGCTAGTGGTTGTGGTGTAGCGACCAAAGTGTCCGTCGCTAACCGTCATTTTTAAATTTTTTTAAAATTGATTCAATGATTTAATTTAACTTTAAAAATATCTTAATATTTTGTATTTTGTATTGGCTGATAAAATTTTATAATTAAATTAAAATAATTTTTTTGAAGTAATAAATTATTATTAAAAACAAAATAATAGATTAAATTAATTTATCAAATAGGTTGAATTACTAATGATAGGTAGAATAAGGCTTTGTGATTTGAATGTAATTACCAATAAATATTGACATAATAAATAAAGAATGACAATAAATACTGAATGAAAATATAACATAACTAAAAATCAAATATACAATGTGTATAAATAAAAGAACTACAATCAAGGTGGTGGGGGATCCTGGGGTGGTGGTGGGGGCGCCTGGGAAGTGGGGGGAGGTAGCCTCGCCATCAACTGCATCAGTAGCTCCTGCTGCTGAGCAAGTTGCCGACGAGTCTCGGCGTACTGCTCCTCGGCCCGCTGTCGGTCCGCCTCGGCCTTCTGTCGGTCCGCCTCGTGCCGCTCCAACAGCAACTGCCTCTGACGTCGCTCCTCCTGTAGCTCATCATTCAGGTTTTGAATTACCTGAACGACCTCAGTCGGAAGACCGGAGGAAGACGAAGAGGAAGGGGTCTTCCCCTTTTTCGCCAGCTGCGTGCCGACGCCACCCAATCCAAACACCCTCCCTTTCTTGTTCACACCGCCAACAGCCTCCATATAGATGGCGTTGTCATCAGAACAAGATAGGGTGGGAGGAACCTCCCCTTCAGGAGTGGAAGCCACCAGGTCCGCCTCCTTCTCGGCCCTCCTGGCCTGATACACCTCCTGTAAATTCAAAAACAACGATAGGATTAGTAACCTGATTTGTAAATTATAAGCATGTGTCAGTTAAAAGTAAATACCGCTAGCTCCGTAGTCTTCTGGTTTACCCATGCACCGGCTTTGTTCTTCTTGGTCATTTGCATGACCTCAAACAAAGAAGGCTCCCGGTGCTCCCTCTGCTCCTGTGGTGGACAAAAAACATTGAGATTATTATTTGTAAACATGTAAGACAAATCATAATAGAAATGTTTAACATAAATATACTTACAAATCTTTTCTTGTGCTCGAGGGTTGAAATGCTACCCCCAGTGTAAACCGAGGCTGCAGCATCGGCGGCTCTGTTGGCCCTATTCCGAGCACTCGCCTGCTGGAATGGGACCCCGCCCCACTTCTGGACCATCCCGTCCCAATGGTCCTCCGGGATCCAACGAGGGCGCTCACCCTTGTCCCTCACCTTCCAAAGGGTACTCTTGATGATTTTGGAGGTCTTTGTGGCAAAGACCTTCCTAATCTCATCAATCATACCCTCCGCCCACTGGTAATCACGCTGTAAAATGAATTGAGAAATCAAAATTAATAACAGGTCTATTTTACAAATCAAGTCACAATAAATGAGCTAGGAACTTACCGAGAAGGTGTCAAACCACCTATCTTGCACAACCTTCCCAGCATCTGTCCAAGATATATATGGACCATCCCACTGGGCCTTCAAAACCTTAGTAATCGCTTTGGTAGTGCGACTACTATCAACAAAGCTGTAATGACAACAATTATGTTAGGAGTAAAACAACACACAATCTAGGGAGACACCCAAAATTTCGGCAGAGTCTCCCCTGTAAATGTAACATTTCCAAGTTTAAATAGTTACCCTGTTACAAACAAAAGAGTGCCCAGTACAATTCAATCTATACAAGTACTAATTAAAGTAACATCCAATAAACCAACAAGTCTTTCCACTAAACCCTAATATAAAGTATCATACAAATAACATAAAAGTATATGAAATTTAGTCACTTACTCGTCTCCGGTCGGCACGGGTACCAACATGGGCAGAGGGGATGCCGGAGGTGGGGTCGCCTGATGGCCATGGTCCTCCAAGCCACCAACTCCAGGAGTCTGCTCTGGGGTGGTCAGCTGTGGGGGTGATGGGGTGGTCTGCTGTGGTGGTGGTGATGGAGTGGTCGGCTGTAGTGGTGATGGAGTGGTCCGCTGTGGTGGTGATGGAGTGGTCTCCTGCCCTGGGGTAGGAGTCCCCAGACGGGAAGCCGGGGTCCTGGACCCACCACCCCTACTGAAGGGCAGTCGACGTCCCGTCATCTGTGGATAAAATCATGAAAAAAAAGGTTAGTCTCAGGATATATATAAACCTATGTATATATGTTTAACAACTACATACTCTGTGTCTGTTTCAGTTTCAAATTCCCCCTCAGTTTCAGTGTCACTGTGGTTATCTGTTTGAACAAGTTCATCAGTATCCAAATCAGCCCTAGACCGTTTTGATCGAGAGACAAGGTCTTTGTCAATGTGTTCACCCCCCGTAGTGGCGAGTGTCTCATCCATTATGACTGGATCAATGTTGAACAACAAATTGGCATCGTTGAGCTCGTGTGGTGCAAGCTGATAAGCGTCATCGACCTCCTCGGAGACATTGTCAGTGATCTGACTTCGGGCCTTGGCCTTGATTACTGCATACCAGTCCCGATGTCCTCCCGGGAAGTCGGTGTAATAAACCTGCTCAGCTTGTTGGGCAAAAATGAAGGGATCAAACCCTTTATATCTACCATTCTTCTTGACCTCAACTAAGCCGTAGTTGTTGTCAACCTTTGTTCCAACACCGATTGTGTTGTCGAACCAATCACATTTGAATAGAACAATATCTCTTCTTAGTCGTCCAGAGAATGAAACTTCAACAATCTCCGTTAGCACTCCATAAAAGTCTTCTTCCAACTGACCGGCGGTGCCTTTAACACAAACCCCGTAGTTATGGGTGCGCATCCCTTCACTCCATTGAAGAATATTAAACTTGTAGCCATTTACGTAGTAAATAGGCCATTTTTTAACAGTCTTCACCGGCCCCCAAGAAAGGGCTTGGAGTAAAGAATCTTCAATATGGTTGTTAGGGTCTTGTATCTATGTACAACATAAGAAGTAGGTCATTGTTACCATATTGACGGGAGTTAGAAGCAAATAGGCTTAAAAACACTTGGTATACGGGTCTTACATGTTGCGCGAACCAACCAACGAACTTGGATGACACCTCACTATGAATTTGGTCATCAGTTAAATCATTTTGCTCAATTTTTAGCATATCTGTGTATAAGCTATTGAAAGAAACAAATAAGTTTAATATAAAAGCTACGTTAAGAATGTATAATATAACTTCTATGACTTACTCAATAAAGGGTTCCACTTCTGGGCAATTGAGAAGAATGTACAAGTGAGCCGCCTTTCGATCTTTCTCATCAATGTAACATTTTGTGAGCCTGCCCCCCGGGTGACCAGGATAGTTGAAAATCGACGTTTGTTCATCAAACCCTGTGCGGCTGGCTACCCCAAGATTGCGGGGAATTCTACTCATTCTAGTTTCTATCTCCGTTGGAAAATAGAAAGAAGCAAAGGTTGTCATTTCTTCGACTAAGTATGCCTCACAAATTGAAGCTTCAACGCAGGCTTTGTTCGACACTTTATCTTTTAAAGAGCGTAAGAATCTTCAACATCATTAACAAGACGGTGTTAAGTTAGAAAATACTATTATAAGAAGTGTTTGCAATGAAATTAAAGAGTTCACCAAGCATTCACCTTTCGAATGGATACATCCAACGATACTGCACTGGGCCACCAACCAAGGCCTCGTACGGTAGATGGATAGGCAAATGCTCCATGGAGTCAAAGAAACTTGGTGGGAAAATCTGCTCCAACTTACAAATCAATACCGGGATAGTTTCTTCCATCTTCACAAGTTTCTCCACACTCAACGAAGTAGCCGTCAACTCCTTAAAGAAGTGACTCAACTCCACTAACGTTTTCCAAATAGGCTTCGGTAAGGCATGAAACGCGTACGGGAGTAGTTGTTGCATAAACACATGGCAATCATGACTTTTCATGCCAAACACCCTGCCCTCCTTCACGTCGACACATCTACTCAAGTTAGAAGCGAATCCGTCAGGCAGGGTCAACCCATTCATCCAAATACACACAGCAATCTGTTGTGGTCTAGTTAAAGCATATTTTGCATGGGGTTTAAACATTCTTCCACGTCCCGCATCCCTCAACTCCAACTCCTTCCTAGAACACCAAATCGGAAGGTCTAGACGACTCTTCTCGTTGTCCTTTGTTCTCCCTTTGATGTCCATAACAGTGTCAAAAATATTCATGAAAACATTACGTTCAGTGTGCATCACATCAATGTTGTGTCTTAACAACAAGTCTTTCCAATATGGCAAATCCCACAACACACTCTGCTTCACCCAGTGGTGTTCCTTACCGTAACCCGCAAACTCCTTAACACTCTTGTCCCAGATGTAAGGATACTCTTTGACCCTCTGCCAAACCCGTGCACCAGATAACCTACGGGGTGGAGGTTCATTAACAACCTTGTTCTTCTTAAAAGCGGTTTTGTTCCTCCTAAACGGGTGATCCAACGGTAGAAACTTTCTATGACAGTCAAAGAAACTTGTCTTGCCACTAACAGGGAGTGATTCCCCCCCGGTATGTTCCATGCATACAGGGCAAGCAAGCTTCCCAGACGTGGACCATCCAGAAAGCATACCATAGGCCGGGAAGTCGTTAATAGTCCATATCAAAACAGCACGCATCATAAAGTTGTTCTTCAAAGACACATCGTATGTCATTACCCCGACATCCCATAACTATGATAACTCTTCAACCAACGGTTGCAAAAACACGTCTATGTTCGCCTTTGGATTTTTGGGTCCTGGAACCAGTATAGATAGAAACATGACCTCCCTCTTCATACACATATCAGGCGGCAGATTGTATGGGGTCAGGATGACTGGCCAACAAGAGTAAGCCCTTCCGTATTGACCGAAAGGGTTAAACCCATCAGTACATAATCCAAGTCTTACATTTCGCGGCTCGCCAGAGAAGTCCGGATATAGCTCATCCAAACACTTCCATGCTTTCCCGTCGGAAGGATGGCAAAGAAACCCCTCTTGTGTTCGGTTCAGAGCATGCCAACGCATGTGTTTTGCCGTGGACAATGAGGCATACAGGCGTTGAAGACGCGGTGTTATAGGGAAGTACCACATTTTCTTCCTGGCCGTCCGGGTTACCTTCCCTCTCCTTTTAACGGTCTTGTAGCGTTCCTCATTACAATGCAGACATTTTGTGACACTCTCGTCTGCAAACTCATTTCTGAACAGCATACATCCACCAACACAACACTCTATCTTCACACAACCCAGCCCCAAGTTTGCCACTTGTTTCTTAGCACGGTACAGGTTTGCTGGCATTCTGTGATTACTAGGCATGGTGGAACCCATCAGACTGACCATCCTATCAAAACAACCTCCAGAAAGATTATAATCTGCCTTTATGCTTAAAGCAGCTAGGGAGGCGGATAACTCAGTGTGACTGTTGCACCCGTCCCACAATGGAGTCTGAGCCGCCGCCAACAAATCATAAAATCTCTTCACCTCCGGATTAGGATCCTCCTCTGCATTGTCAGAGTCCCCATGACCTGCTTGGTCATTATGTTCCAGCATACGCCCGGTGGAGGGTCCAACATGATCCATCACCATTTGTTCTATGTTTTTGTACGTATCCCTGTTTCCTCCAACCTCGTAGTAAGACTGTTGCACGATTACGTCTGACGGTCTACGCGGTAACTGCTCACCATGGTTGTACCAGCAGTGGTATGTTTCCATGAACCCTTTCTCAGTTAGGTGGCACATGACATCATCCGCGTATTCAAAATTCATGCATTTGCACCTTGAGCACGGACAACGGATCTTCTAAGTCACTTCAAATCCAGGCGTGTTTGCCGTAGCAAACGGAATGAAGTCCAACAGCCCCATCATAAACTCCTCAGTCACTCGCCGATTGCGATCTAGTCGGTTGTACATCCATCGCCGATTTGCCGGTACCTCCATTTACAGTATCTAACAAGCACGATTTCTGTTACCTTACACGTTTAAATTTTTATTTAACTATCGGTTGTGAATCACTCTATCTCTTTGATGTTGCAAATTGGTAGGGCCCTATCCCATTCGGGATGAATATGCAACCATCCGTAACCCATCCCATAATTGTATGTGGTCTATCTTGAGTTGAATGAATGTTCATTTGAAATTTCGGCAGCATTTCGCATTGGTCCCCGAGTACACAGAGATACGTACGGTATGAAACACCACACGCAGACATGCACCCTGGGAACAATACGAAACACCATAACCGAAATTTTAAATGAACATTCATTCAACTTCTCAAGATAGACCACATACAACATTGATGGGTTACGCCCTACAGGTTACAAATTCATACCAAACTGTCCAACCGGGACAATTCAAGATCCAACACAACACGGTACATCGACCGGTTGTTTTGAAACTTGAACGGGAATCTAATGGGTACACACACGACTAAACCCTACATTATTAACGTTGTGTTTCATTTTTTAAGTTCCCTAATAAAGGGAGCCTGCCGAAATTTTGGCAGAGTCTCCCCTGTAAACTAGACATTTCCCAAATTTACAAATGGCCTGTTACATATAGAAAACTTCCCAGTATAGATAAATAAACATATCATACGCATTGTATATGATATTCACAGTTATGAACACAAAATCATGTTATCAATATATGTCATCAACGGCTAATGAGCTCTGCTCTCCACTAACAAACAACATTACACATGCATCGTAAATCATGTTATCAGCACACAAAACCAATGCCTAATGAGCTCTGCTCTCCACTAACAAACAACATTACACATGCATAAAAAATCATGTTATCAGCACACACAATCACTGCCTAATGAGCTCAGCTCTCCACTAACAAACAACAATCAACATACATACACTTCAACACATACAACACACATAGCCGGATAAGTTAGCGTTAGGGGATTACCGTCGAAAGAGAGATAGCGATGGAGACAAAGCTGATGAGAGCCAAACACAGACCACGCGTAAAGTGTATTGGTCTGCATGACAAAGTTGATTGTTAACAGTGTTAATCAAAGTTCCCAACATTCAACTGGCTTCCATAATGAAGTTTCTAAAGATGTAACAGATAAGAATGTAATAACTTTTAGCTTTACAACTGACTAAGTTTATATCAACTTAAATAACTAATTTGACACATATTAAGAATATTAGTTGGAAGTAGTTTTTTTTGTATTAATGTTATTGAATATTAACATATCTCTAATATCATTTATTATACAAAACATTAATGATTTTGGGAATATATACAAGCAAAACATTTTTGATAAATGAAATGTGAGGATGATCAGGAAGAGCCATGGAAGAAGAGAGTGATGAATGAAATGTGAGGATGATCAGTCTCATGCTGAAAAGGAAGCAATTTATAGAGTGCTGGAGGGTCTGATCCAAAGAGCTAAGTTGGAGGGCTTCAAACCCTTCACTGATTTGGTTTTGATGGAGAGCAAGTTACCGAAGCATCCAATTCATAAAGTGCCTTCAAACGTAAATACGGCACATGTTTTTGCCATGTTTTATCATGTTATCGTAATTAACTGCTAGCGCAAGATGAAGTCTTCCCCAGACTACTTATTTGGCTGAGTGAGTGTCAAGTATCGTATCCTCTGTGCGTAAGCCGTATCCCACTTGAGCTTCGCGTATCGGAGCCGTATCCCATGTGTATCTGTTTTTGGGTTTCAATTAAATTATTTTTTTTTAATTCCGATACTTTTTGGATACGTATCGGGACGTATCGGTCGCGTATCGGTATCCGATACGTGTCTGATACGGGTACTTCTCCATTTTTGGAGTATCTGGGCTTCACAGGGAAACATCCATTTCTCCATCTCTTTTTCGGATGCCCAAAATAAAAGCTCTTTCTTTTGCTCTTGAGGAGGCTGAAACAACAATGTAGTGTGTTCTGTCCACAAGGTAGTTACAATCATAATGATCACTTGACTGGCAACTAGGATGAAGAAGGACCCCACACCTAGGCCGGTTGCAATGTCGGAGTCATATTGACAGTACTTTCTACCATCACTGTTTTGGGCTAACGTGGCCTGTCCCAAGAACAAAAGTTTACACTTCAACCTCATTTCAACACACCAAAACTTTATTTCCAGTTACAACTATCCTGACTTTTCTCTCATCACAACTTCACACCCTAATGTATAAGGAAACAGTACAACAGATGCATGGCAAAATTTTGAACTAGTAGCTAGCTTAATTACCCTTTAATGATTTATGCTTAGATTAATAGATTAATTAGGAGTAATTAATGAAAATTTAATTAAAATATATAACTATAATATTTAATAATTATTCAAATATATATATGTATGTGTATATATAATATTAAAATAATATTTGATTAAGTTTTTAATAGGTAATAATATTTAAATAATAGAATATTAAGGATTTTCCGGTATTATACATGTGGGGCCTATTTGTCGATCTTCAGGAGAGCTCAACCCACTTTTTTGGCCACCGGTTTCCAGCCAACCACCACTAGCAGCCACCTCCAGGAGAGCTCAACCCACTCACACTTACACCTCCCACCATAGTTGCCTCAACTTAGCATTTAATGTTAACTTCCTCCATCATTAAAACATATTCCCATCAACTATTGCTACTCTTCATTCTCGGCCAAGCCATTTCACAATCCTCCTTCATTCTAAAATTCCATATTCCAGCAGCTCTTCTCTTCCTCCAACACCACCGTGCACCACCATATCAACCACCACAGCCCACCAAATCACAGCCACACCACCACCTTCCACCTCCAATCATCTAAATTTCCTTCCTCCTTCTTCGACCTCTTCCAAACCGTGACCAATCCTCCACTTAAACAGCCCTTTATTTTCAGTTTTACTTTCATACAATGGCCTTACAAAATCAATTTTATTCCCTTGTTTAAGGAGCTTCAAAACCGCAAGCCAACACAGTTTCAATAACTAACATACTATGCTAATACTATGCTAATACTACAATGATAGTTATTCTTATCTGTAGAAAGAAATCCAAAAACAAGAAGGCCCGGTCCAACTAGTTACAAACAAAAATGTAGAGATCACATCACATGCCGGTTTTGACTATTATAATTGAAGTTGCATTACAAGAAACCCAACACAGTAACCATAAACCAACACATACAGAGACAACAAAAATAGAGGGAACGATGTACGTTACCTGCAGTCACGAAGGAGGAAGCCGGTGGAGAACAGACGGTGGCTCTAAAACGACGGAGGGAACGGAGCCTCAAATGCTCGAAGCTTCCAACGGAGAGGGTGAAGAGAGACGGCGGTTTCTTACTGGGGACCACGGTGGCTCAGAGATTTGGGGGACGGTAGTTCGGTGGTAAGGGGGACACGGTGCTTCAGACCTTCGGGCAAGGGTGGTTCGGTGGTAAGGGGGAGACGGTGGTTGGTGGTTCAAGAGAGAGAATGATGGAGGTAGAGAGACGAAGGAGACGAAGTCTGAGGGGTTTAGGGTACAGAGATGAAGGAGACGAAGTCTGAGGGAGGAAGAGATTGGGGAAAATAGGTTTTCCCCGAAATACATTTAACACTTAGCGACGGTAACACCGGTCGCTATAAAGGTCACTGAATTAAACTTATAGCGACGGAAACGACCTGTGTCGCTAATATAACAACACTAGCGACGACTACATCCGTCGCTCATTTTACAAATCCCTCCAAAATTTTGAAAGGCTCCAGGAACCTTAGCGACCGCAGAACACCGTGGCTGAAGTATCCATACATAGCGACGGCGGTACCCTGCCGTCACTACCTTGTCTCTAGCGACGGCCACTCGGCGTCGCTGATTTCTTGGAAGACATAGCGACGGCAGAGTAACCGTCGCTATCAGTTGGCGCCATATATAAGTTGGAGGGAAACCAAAAAAATGGAGGGAAATAACTTTAGCGACCGTATCAGTGACGGGGTAAGATGTAGCGACGGTATTAGTGACGGTTCTTTGCCAAATTTAGCGACGGTATTGTGTTGGTCGCTGAGTTTGTCACTATGTTTGGTATTCCAGGTCTCTTCCCCTTAGCGGTCGCTAATACGGTCGCTATTTAGCGACGGGAATCGTTGGTCGCTAAATTGAGGTAGCTGTTTAGGGTTTTTTTAGTAGTGTGTTAAGTCTGGGACCTTATTTGGCTAATTCTATTTTTGTAATGTTTTAGTTTGTTAGTTGTTTGTTAATATTTTGTGTAAAAATAGAGGTCATTAAATCAATGATCGATGATGATGAGAAAAATATAAAATATATGCAAGTGAAGCATTATTAAAAATAGAGTTCTATTCTTCTTCTTTCATCCTTTGTTTCTTCCATATGCAACATACTTAGAGTCTAAAAGACGTAAAGTCATCTTTGTGTGTGGGTCTGTTGAGTTACAAGTCTTAAAAATTTGTAACATAAAATAGAGCAGACCCATAGTCTGCAAGGCTAATAGTGATTTGGCCCAATAATGGTATCAAGAGTTGTGTGTTGACGGACCTGTATGGTGAACAACGATGGTAAACAATGGGCATTTCCTTACAAATCTCCCCATTCTTACAGGGAAGAATTTTGATAGGTGGTATGTACAAATAAAGAAATTGTTTAGCTTCCAAGATTTGGGGGACATCATTCAAAATGAATTTGAAAAGGTGACTGAGAAGAAACTGATGATTAAAGATTTGAAAAAGAAAGACTGCAAAGCCCTGTTCATAATCCAACAATGTATGAATGATTCAAATTTTTAGAAGATTGCAAGAGTAGAGTCTACAAAAGAAGCATGGGGCACTCTTCATAGAGCCTATGTAGGTGCAAAAAAGGTTAAGAAAGTGAGGCTACAGACTCTGAAAAGGCAGTTTGAGATGTTGCATATGGAAACCAATGAGAGCATTGGTACTTTCTTTAATTGAATGGAGACTCTTGCAAACTCAATAAAGTTGTGTAGGGAATCTTTCACCAATCAATATTGGTTGAGAAGATTTTGAGAAGTTTTACCCCAAGACTTGATCACATAGTGGTGGCAATTGAGGAGTCCAAGAATCTTGGAAGAATGACTGTGGATGAGCTTCAAGGATCTTTAAAGGCTGAGTGAGAGAGATAGTGAAAAGACCTCTGAGCACGCGTTGCAAGTTCAATAGCAATCGAGAAAGGAAATTGGAGAGAGCAGTCAGGGAAACAGAGGCAGAGACAAGTGGAAGAATCTCAACAGGAGAGAGATTTCTGTTAGAGAAAAAAATAAGCAAAATAATGGAGGACTCTAAAGAAAGAGAGGAGGTTTGGTGGCTCAAGAGGCGAAGGAGGAAAGAAGAAATTTGACAAAAGAAACACTGAGTGTTTCAACTATGACAAGAAAGGGAATTTTGTAGTTGAGTGCTGGAGCAAAGAGAAAGACCATAGTGATGAAGCAAGAAATGCACAAGAAGATGAAACAGACTCAGACGAGGTTTTGTTAATAGTGACAACTACTACAGGGAATGACAACAGTGATCAATGGTATTTGTACATTGGGTGTTCTACACATATGACAGGGAAGAAAGACTAGTTCGTGAGCCTAGATAAGTCTATAAAGAGCAAGGTAAAATTTGTTGATGATAGTACACTTACAGTGGAAGGTGTTGGCAAGATTAAAATCCGCAGGAAGGATGGAAAACAATCAACCATTGAATGGGTGTTATATGTTCCTGGAATGAATTGCAACTTGCTAAGTCTGGGTCAACTACTTATGTGATGAACATGGAGAACAAGGTGCTAAAGGTGTATGACAACAAAAGAAGGCTGATTATAAAATTACCATTATCTAAAAATAGAACTTTCAAGGTAAAGATAAATGTGTTTAAACATAATTGTTTTGCTACAGCAAACTTAGAGGAAAAATGGCTATGGCACTACAGACTCGGCCACTTTAATTTTAAGGACCTGAGTCAGATGCATAAGTCTATGAGGGGAGTGTCATACCTGAAGTTACTACCTGAAGTTACCAACTGAGAAGTGTAGAGATTATTTGGAGTGCAAACAAACCAGAGACGTGTTCAACAAGCAGACTCAAGTGAAGACAAAGCAGAAACTTAAGGTTAGATACTCAGATGTCTGTGGACCTTTCTAGACTGAATCAATTGGAGGAAATAGGTATGTTGTATCCTTCATTGATGATTTCACTAGGAAGCTGTGGGTCTATATGATAAGGAGGAAAAATGAAGTGCTTGAGGTGTTCAAGAAGTTCAAAGCTCGGGTTAAAAGGTCAAGTGAAAATCTGATACAAACCCTCAGGAAAGATAGTGGAGGTGAGTATACCTCAAGTCTGTTTCTTGACTTTTGTGAAGAAACAGGCATAGTGCATAAGGTCTGTCCACCATCTACACCCCAACATATAGAGTAGTTGAGAGGAAGAATATGAGAATCTTGAATATGGTGAGGAGCATGCTAAAATGTAAGTCTCTCCCTCATTACCTATGGAGTGAAGTTGTATTAACAACAACTTATTTGATTAATAGATGCCCTACTAGAAGATTGAAGGGTATAACACCAGAGGAAGCGTAAAGTGGACAGAAACCAGATATTAGTCATTTGAGGATATTTGGTTCAGTCTATTACAGAGATATCCCAGACCAGTTGAGGCAGAAACTAGATGACAAGAGAAAGCAACTGATTTTGCTTGGATATCATTCAATATGAGGCTATAAGATGTTTAGGTGGTGATTAGTAGAGATGTTGTGGTGGATGGGAGAGTAGATCTAGACTTAGGCAGAGTAGACTCAGACAGAGCAAACCCAGACTTTGTTAGAGCTATTATTGATTTTAATAGTTTTGAGTCTGCAGAGAGAAATATACCAGCAAGAGCACACTAAGGACTCAGAAGATCTCAGAGAGTGAGAAGTGGACCCAAAAGTCTAGGAGACTATCAAATATTTTCATATGCTAATATAAGTGCAAAAGGAGACTTAGTACATTTTGCCTTATTTGCTGATGCAAAGCCTATAAATTTTGATAAGGCTGCAGGTGATAAAAATTGGATAAGTGCAATGGAAGAGGAGTTGAGTTCTATTGAGAAGAACAAAACGTGGAGTCTTGTTGATTTTCCACCCAACAAGAAAGCAATTTCAGTGAAGTGGGTCTTCAAAGTGAAGAAGAATCCCAAGGGAGAAATAGTGAAACATAAAGCCAGACTAGTAGCTAGAGGGTTCCTACAGAAATAAGAAGTTGATTATAATGAGGTATTTTCCCCTGTTGTAAGGATCGAGACAATGAGAGTTATGGTAGCACTTGCAAGTCTACAAGGATGAAGTTAGTATCAGCTGGATGTAAAGTCTACATTCCTCAATGGTTCTCTTGAGGAAGAAGTTTATGTGGAGAAGCCCCCTGGATTTAGTGTTCCAGGACAAGAAAAGAAAGTCTATAGACTTAACAAAGCTATGTGATGAAGAAACATTTTGAGATGACAGACTTGGGACAACTATCCTATTTTCTAGGGATAGAATTTAGAAGAACAAAGCAGGGAATTGTAATGCATCAGAACAAGTATGTACTGGACATATTGAAGAAATTCAAAATGTCTAAATGTAATGTGGCAAAGACAACAGTTGAAACTAGTTTGAGTCTAAGAATTAAAGGAGAATGGAAGCCTATAAATGTAACCATGTACAGATAGATGGTGGGATCCTTGAGGTATTTGTGCAATACCAGACCAGACCTAGCCTAGAGTGTAGGGTTAATTAGTAGATTCATGCATAATCCATTGAGTTCACATATGGTTGCTGTGAAGAGAATATTGAGGTATGTGAAGGGGACTACAAATTATGGAGTGTTACTGCCAAATTACAGTAGTGAAGAGACAGAACTGTATGACTTTACAGACTCAACTGGAGAGGTAATAAAGATGATGGGAAGAGTATAGATGGCTACATTTTTCTATTATAGGGGAGCACCTGTTTTATGGTTTTCTAGGAAGAAGGATGGTGTAGCTATGTCAACATGTGAGGCAGAGTATATAGTTGCTGCTCTTGGAGCCTGTCAAGGTATCTGGTTAAAGAAGTTGTTGAAAGAGATCAAATTTTATAGGTGCAAAAACTATGAAATTGTTTGTGGACAATAAATCTGTGATTAGTTTGGCAAAGCACACCAAGTGAGCAAAGAAGAGTTAGTGTTGGAGTACTGCAAGTTTGAAGTGAATCTTGTATCTTTACAAAACCTTTGAAGAAGAGCATATTCAAATAGCTGATTGATAAGATGACATGCAGAGTTAAATAGTGGAAGTTTACAACCAAAAGTGGAGTGCGCGAAAAGTCTGGGAAAGTGAAAAACAAAATTATAGGGGAGTGTTAAGTCTGGGACCTTATTTGGCTAATTTTGTTTTGGTAATGTTTTAGTTTGTTAGTTGTTTGTTAATATTTTATGTATAAATAGAGGTCATTAAATCAATAACCGATAATGATGAGAAAAGTGTGAAATATATACAAGTGAAGCATTATTCAAAAACAGAGAGTTCTTTTCTTCTTCTTTCATCCTTTGTTTCCTCCACACACAACAGACTTAGAGTCTGAAAGATTTAGAGTCATCTTTGTATGAGTCTGTTGAGTTACTGGTCTTAAAGAGTAGACCCAAAGCCTGCAAGGCTAAAAGTGATTTGGCCCAACAAAATTACGAGCGTTAACAGATAAGATGGTGGTCTCATTCTTATCTTTATCATTATTACAAAACGTTAAACATAGTAACTTGACACGTAGAACTGGTACAATAATTATACAAAGATACTATATTATCTTACTTATATTTAGTCCTTGTAAATAGACTTGTGATTTGGTCCAAGATTCTTAATTAGGTCTTTATCTCAGTCATCTTTTAGTCTAGTATAGAAAGCCAAATTATCCTCAAAGTTTCAGAATTTGCAATTACCATCAACGTATTTTCTAAAATCTTTGAGTCCACAGGAAGATCAAAAAGATGATCTTGTATCTGAAAATCACTTGGTGATTCAGGGTTGCTTGAAAGCTTTAGGATCTTGAAAAGCTCCAATAAGTTGAACTTACACTTGAAACTTGTGTGGAAGAGTTGGATCTTCAAGGTGGACATTAAAAACTGGAAATATGGCTAGAACCACACTTCCGACAATTAATGTTCTAAGCATTGTACTAATTACAACATTTCATAATGATGGAAGGTATAGTCTATAAGAGAGACTCTAGTCGTTACTAGCATTCATTTCCTTCCATGAAGATCAATCGAACAGCACCAAGATGAAATGCTACATATCTTTCTTTTTGTCATAACTTAATTAGATCTAGATTAATTTCTAGATCTGCATATTGCTCACAGGAGTAACATAAAGAGAGCAGGAGTCAAATTTGGAGGTTTGGATAACTTCTTTTACTCTTGGTATGAGTGTTGAGATTAGTTTTTTGACTGACCATGTGAAGCCAAATTTATGTCTTCTAAAAACATTATACGGATTTAGAAGAGAAGGAATAGTACTTTCTGCTTGAGCACCTTCAAGCATGAAGGTATACTCAATAAGGTTTTCTAATTTATTTAAGAGGGACTTTTTAGAGGAGTCACGAATAGAGAGAGAAATTTTTTAGGAGAGAGTTACATAGCTAGGTCAAGGGTTGCCATTCATTTTTTAAAGTATTCTTCTTACTTACTCTTGGTAGTGACAATTATATCATATAACCTCAAATGATGAAATACATCAATTCGGTCCTTAACATATATAATATTATACTCTCCCTGTTACCTTTTATAAGCTCCTATTTAAAAGACACATGGTTTTAGAAGAGTAATTATTGTTTTGATTTTATAAAAAGTAGATTTCTCTTTTCCATTGTACTTCATTTAAAGTCAAACTTCACAATCCTATATTAATTATATAAATTTTAAAATATTAAATTCTTAAGAGTAAATTAAAAAAAATACAATAAATGCTTTTAGCTTTTTTTGTAAAGGCTTATAAAAAAAAGTAACATCATTTTGTTTTAAGAGTTTATAAAAGGTAATGGAAAGAGAGTATATCAATCATTAATGTTAACTTAAATACTTCAAACTACAATGTATATGTAAGTCATTTACTTTATGTTAATATAATGATATTATTTATAATTTTTTTAAATAAAAAATATTATTCAATAAAATCAATGTTATTAAAATAATCAAAATAATATAACATACAATAATACAAAGAATATATTAGACACAAAAATTTTGTACATCTAAAAAACCATCACATGGTAGGTTGAAGTCCTTGCTGTAGAAAAAATGGTTACCCAAACTCTTTGGGTGTTCAATTCCGCCTTACTATCAACCCTGGTCTTTTTTTAATTATCGGCATTCCTGTAAATTTTCCTCATGTTCAATGTTTTAATAACATACATAAGTTATTGTAAAAATTAGTATAAAATTTTAACTGATTTTGAAAATAGCAGTATATAATATTTTAATACTTGAAAAGGTCCAAATTTAATTCAAACTCAATTTTTTTTTTGGTGAACATTCAAACTCAATTAACTCACGTCCAACATTTTATCATACAAATTTGGGCCTATTTTACCATGGTCGTTGAAATTTAACACAAATTCGATCCATAAGACGACCCAATGTATGCAGAGACCTAGAACACTTCTGAAATAATCAGTATGGCAATTCCACCTTTCTTTACATAATCAATTCCTTCAACTTCAACATAATGCTGCGAATAATTCACTCTACTTAAAAATAAGGTGTTAATATATACAAGCCGACAGAGTGAATTCACTGAACTAGATAACATTAGTGGATTAAGCAATACTCGTATTTACAACTTAAACGTTTTAAATAAGGGGGTGAACAGAAAATTGAAATATTATTCACAGCAAATGCCGCTGAAGACATATACATGATGCATCCATACTAGAATGTCTCTTCTGGCTTTAGGAAATTGTAATATTCAAGCTGAGTCATCTCTCCGCCTGTTGCAGAATCAAACTGACATCGATAGAAGCTGCATCCACAATTCAATAAAGATTTGCACCAAAATTTTAACTCCAGGGAAAGATAAGAAGTCATAGATAAATAACTAGCTATCTGAACTATTTTCCTTCTTAAATTTTAAATATGGCAGCTAGTCGTCCGGTGCAAATATTGAAGAAGCATTTAAACCCTTGGACCTTTGAAAAAGAATAATAACACGTCATCCACTTCATGATTGAAGAAAAAAGCCATACCTTGGTTGATTTTAACAACGCAATGCACAAGTATAGAAAAGAGAGACAACTTTCAAAGATTAATGCAGTGGAAAGAAGTAGGCTTCAAAAATTGTCCCAATTCTACCATCATACCAGATTACTATTCACAAGTCATGTCTAAATGTGCAATATCACTTATGTAGCACCCAAAAAATGTAATAAAGAAAGGTATACATATGATCCATTACTGAAATACCTGCCATCCATGCCAAGTATCACAACTGTATTCTTTTGATGGCCAAAGGCAACAATATACTGCAAACCTTCATGCAAGCGAAACTGAGCCACAGACCACTCTGAGCTAAAATACCTAGGTAACACACCTATAACACAGACAGATGCAATATGGTTGAGTAACAATTTTGATTAAAATATTCATAATTTTCAGACAAAACAGAACAATGTCAAGTTAAAGCAACTATTGTAGTTCTAGTTCTTCTTTTGTTACCTAACAAGGCAGCAAGTTTCCATACATGATAAGTTAACTCGCAGCAGGAAAGTGTGCAAACCTCTAATAAATGAAAGAGATGAAGCCGCTGTAGGGCTTGCAGGATTAGACTCAGATACCCCATGGGTTCTGTCATTCCCCAACAACCCAGAATCAACCTTTAGGTTGAAAACATGAACGGTTCCTTTGTCACTTGAGACAGCTAGCCACTGTGCCGTAGGAGAGAAGGCAAGGCTGTATATCTCTGCTCGGTCTGCACCTCTCCGTACCTGAAAATCACCAACCCCCCAAAATTCCACAACAGATTGAGCTCAGTAGAAGACAAACAACCCCTAACTTACATTTCAAAACAGTTAGTGATCATTTTCTTCAGTTTATTTTGAAGAAATACTTACCTAGCATGCCAAGAAAAGAAAGAAAATATTTCAAAAAGTAGTTACTAAACATGCACTTAACCCATGTTTAATTGGGAAAATCATAAGGTAAAGAACTTGCTTAGTTTTTAAAAACACTCTTCATAAAGCTGGCATAAAATAAACAACTTCTCCAAATAAGCATTAACCAAAATCCACTACCGCTAGGTTCCCATTTGGTTAGCTAACTAGAATCAATAATCAATCACTCTCTTCATATTACACATTTTAATGCAGAATCTATGACTAGCAATAACATGGACAGACATACCAGATACACGGTTCAATACAAAATCTAGGACTAGGAATAAATTTTTCATACCAATTTCGTTCACTAGTTCAACATCAACTCTACCGAGTTTTAAAATAAACAAGGCCTCCCAGTATATTCGGGCAGCTTATTAGAGAAAATTAACCTGTTTTTTCATTTTACTTATCCAGCTTCATGAGTTCGTTCAACCTAATTAACCAAAACAAACAAACAATCACATATCCACTTATAAATTAAAATCAACCTCTTGGAGCAATGAACCATCGAGAGTATTGAAAACCCTAACGAGGGTGCCCTTGCTGCTAGCGGTGGCAACCAAGCGACCATCCTGGGTGAGAGCGAAACATGCGATTCTCGAATCATGAGCCATAATGAACTTCGTCCTCTTCGAAGCATAATGCTCAACCCTAACCTGACCCTTCTGCAAGCCAGGACACACCAAAACCATAGTGCCCGAAACCTGTGAAACCTCGCAAAGACCATTAGGGTTCGCAATGGTCTCGATTTGGTGGAGAACCTTAAGATCCGCGAAATTGTAAACGAAAATCTTGTGCGCGAGGACAACGATGATTCGGTCCCGTCGGAGACGAACGCCCTTGACCTCGGAACGGAAGGAGAGTTCGCCGATGCAGCGGGATTGGTGGTCGTCCCAAATCATGACCTTGTTGGGAGGGTAACGGGGGTCGGCGCCGCCGCCGACGAAGGCGAGGATGTTGCAGCGGAAGAGCATGTGGACGAGGCCGATTCCGCCGCCGGGGCCGAAGTCGCGGCGGAAAATCTCGCGGAAGGGGTCGCAGTTGTAGATACGGAAGCCGTGGTCGGTGCCAGCGGCAAAGCAGCCGGAGTCCTGATTGAAGGAGATGTGGAGGAGGGTGGAATCGGAATCGGAGGAGGGGTTGGGAGAAGTGGGGATTTGGGCGGTTGGCGGTGCTTCGTCGGGGGAATCGAGGGGCATTAGGGTTTGTGGGGTGTGAGACATTTGATTTGGGGTTGAAGTGGGAACTGAAAAAAGATTTGATTTTTGAAGGATTTGGGAGTGAAAATTGAGGTTGTGGGTTGTGGGTTGAGGGGGTTTGCGTGGAGTTGAAGATGATGGTATATTGAAGGGAAGAAGCAGGTAGGTCCCAGGTGAGTTGGGTTGGCTTCCTGTTTTTACTTCCGTTACAAGGGAATATTTATATTTATATCTATATACACATACATAGGTTATGTTAGGGATCCATACTCCATCAACTAATAATTTTGTTTATAAATATTGGATGATAACAGAAAAAATAACTGATAATTGTATTGAGAAAAAGATTTATATTGAGATCTTATTTGAATTTTATGTTTCGTTCATTTCTTGGAAGTAGATATTATATTTGTTCAATTTATATTTATTATCAAATTTTATAATTAAATTATTTATTCATAGTATAATTAATAGCATATATTTCAATGATTAATTTAAATTTGATAAGAATAAAATATATTAAAATATAATAAATGGAGTTGATAAAAATAATTTTTTAAATTAAATTATTTATTGATAGCATAATTAGTAACATTAGATAAAAATAAAAGGAGTTAAAGTATAATAAATGGAGCTTATATGAATAAAATCTATTCAATTAAATTATTTATTGATAGCATAATTAATTGTGTGTGTTTAATTGGTTAATTTGAATTTGATAGGAGTAAAATGTGTTAAAATATAATAAATTGAGTTGATATGAATAAAATCTTTTCAACTATATTGTTTATTGATAGAATAATTAGTAACATTTGATAATAATAAAATGTGTTAAAATATAATAAATAGAGTTGATAACAACAAAATATCTTCAATTAAATTATTTATTCATAGCATAAATAGTAGCATGTGTTTAATTGGTTAATTTAGATTTTATAAGAATAAAAAAGTATTAAAATATAATAAATGAAGTTGATAAGAATATAATTGGTTAAAATACAAATTCACCTCCTATAAAATTTAGGGTTTAGGTAAAACTCCCTATAAATAAAAGTGACTACTTTTAACTCTTAAAAATTTTAAGGATGATTAAATAACACCCCTATTATTCATTGTCATTGGTTCCATCTATATTAATATTCGTGGTTGAATAGTTAACAATAAATGACAGGGGCTAAAAGTGGTCATTAGGGAGGTTTTTCAAAATTCTATATTTTACAAGGGTGAATTTGTATTTTAACCAATAAAATATCTTCAATTAAATTATTTATTGATAGCATAATTAGTAGCATTTGATAAGAATAAAATGTGTTAAATTATAATAAATGGAGTTGATAAAAATAAAATCTCTTTAATTAAATTATTTATTGATAGAATAATTAGTAGTATTCGTTTGATTAATTAATTTGAATTTGATAAGAATAAAAGGTGTTAAAATATAATAAATGAAATTGATAAGAATAAAATCTCTTCAATTAAATTATTTATTTGATAGCATAATTAGTAGCATGCGTTTAATTGGTTGATTTGAATTTGATAGAAATAAAAGGTTTTATAATATAATAAACGAAGTTGATAAGAATAAAATATCTTCAATTAAATTATTTATTGATAGCATAGTTAGTAGCATGTGTTTAATTGGTTAATCTGAATTTGATAGGACTAGAAAGTGTTAAATTAAAATATAATAAATGAATTTGAAATTTTTTAATTAAATATTTATTGATAGCATAATTAGTAGCATTTGATAAGAATAATTGTGTTAAAATATAATAAATGAAGTTGATAACAATAAAATAACTTCAATTAAGTTATTTATTGACAACATAATTAGTAGCATGTATTTAATTGGTTAATTTGAATTTGGTAGAAATATAATGTGTTAAAATATAATAAATGGAGTTGATAAGAGTAAAATTTCTTTAATTAAATTATTTATTGATAGCATAATTAGTAGCATTTGATAAAAATAAAATGTGTTAAAAATAATAAATGAAATTGACAAAAATAAAATCTCTTTAATTATTGATAGCATAATTAGTAACATGTATTTAATTGGTTAATTTGAATTTGATAGGAATAAAAGATGCTAAAGTATAATAAATGGATTTGTTAAGAATAAAATATTTTCAATTAAATTATTTATTGATAGCAAAATTAGTAGTATATATTTAATTGGTTAATGATTAATTTGTATTTGATAGAAATAAAAAGGGTTAAAATATAATAAATGATTTGATAATAATAAAATCTCTTCAACCTAATTAGAGGATAAAAAAATTATTAATTTATTTGAATCGATAATCAATTAATTTATTTAAATTGGCAA
Organism: Clitoria ternatea; assembly: GCA_037962975.1. Taxonomy (NCBI): domain Eukaryota; kingdom Viridiplantae; phylum Streptophyta; class Magnoliopsida; order Fabales; family Fabaceae; genus Clitoria; species Clitoria ternatea. The sequence goes on along the minus strand of CM075674.1, from coordinate 14,838,330 downwards.
TCAATTTATTGATTATATAGAATAATAATATTATAACATTTTCGTGTATATATTATATAGAATAAAATTTTACACTTGGAGATCCTTTTATATATAATTATTATACAATCAATATATAATAAATGTATATTAAGGTATGGTGTAAAAGTTTTTATAACTTAATTAATAATTAATTAATTAATTTTCATAATAAAAATATTTTAATATAATAGAAAAATAAATATTTTCTAGATGATATATATTTAGAATATGTTATAATAATATACATTTTGAGATGTTTTTTATATAATTAATATATAATAAATGTAAATTAAGGCACGGTATGAAAAATTTTACAATTGAATCGGTAATCAATTAATTTATTTAAATCGATAAACAATTCATGATAAAAACATTGTTGTAACATCCTAATTTGAATTTCCGGAACAAAACCGTGGAGCATCAAAAAATTCAATTAGCAAATTAGTATAAAATAAATTTATTAAATTTGTTAAGCTTGATTTATTTAGTTTTCATCTATTAAATCCTAAATTAATTATTTTCCCTTCTAAATTTCTTCAATACTTTTTCCTAATTACACTTCTCTCTCAAACTCTTCCTCCCTCTCATTTGTCAACTCACATTCTCATGCTCTCTCCTTCCCTTCGACAGCTCCCTCATCATCTCTCTCTCGAGCTCTCTTTCTCACGTCTCTTCTGTCCTCCTGTAAGCCCTCTCCTATCTCCCAAGCATCTCTATTTCTTTTCTCCCTAATCTTTTCTTCAATTTTCACTAAGGTATGAATGATAACCATGGTCTCTAATTTCTTCTTCCTTTCCATATGCATGTAATTAAGGTTAGGTTTCTTCATTCTTCTTCTCCTCTTAGCTTAACTGTGACAGCCATGGAGTTTGGGGGCGAAGCTTATAAAGTCACCTTCCCCGTATTCTTCAACTTGTAAGGTAAGGCTTGGACTCTCCACATATCCCCCCTCTTTCGGTATTGAAGGAAATCGTGGACTCATGGCATTCAATTGGTTGACCATGCTTGGGTGTTGATTAAACAATTCTTAGGTTTTGGATTTGGGAGGAAATCGACAAAGGATCAAGGTTTCGTAAGCATTCGAGGTGTCGTTGAACCATGTCGGTGAGTTGTTTAATGTCGAAAATGTACCAAACTAGCGTTGTGGGTTTCAAAATGCCTATTTACATTGTTTTGAGATATTGAAATAATCATTATTAATTTTAAGAATTTTAAATTAGGGAACTTTGAAGTCGGAAGCTAAATTGGTGTTTGAAAAATTGTCCTGGAAAGCTGAAATCATTGTGAGGTACGTTTCGACGTACGAGGGGAGTTTATTGCTTGAGTAGCGAATAAGGAAATAGGTTTCAGGATCAGGTTTACTTTTAAAGTAAATAAATATGTTTAGTATCCTTACGTTGTTCTTTAAATTGAATATTATGTGGTTATGCTTATATGCCTCGTATGTATCATTATTGATTAAATTATGGTTTGATTGGTGTGAACTGATGATAGTTGGCCTTGTGGCATAAATATGATAATTGAGGTGAAAATTATGTTTGATTGTTTCATTAGTGAACTGATGATGAATTGTACAATTTGTATGATGTGATTCATTATTATTAATGGCTAAATTATACCCCGGTGATGAATTATGATTGTGAAATGATTAATGTGAATTGGTTTAGAAGAAGTGGGCTATAATGTCAGTGTTGAGTTTGATTATATGCGCTAAGATTCGCATCATATGCATTACACATTTTCATGACATCATATATATTTGGCGCTACGATTCGTCCAACATTATGATTTGCCGATGAGACTACCACTTGTAATGCTATGATTCACTGAGTAGTTCTCTAGTACTAATAAGGCTACTGCTTATAGTGCTACGATTCACTATGTAGTCCTTGACCACCACCGATTATAATGTTACAATTCATTGTGTGGTTGCTCAGGGTGCCACCATTTATAGTGTTACAATTCACTGTGTGATCACCTAGATGCCCCTCGATTATAGTGTTACGATTCATTGAGTGGGTTATTCTTGGTACTGTTGTTGTATTGGAAAGACGGATCCGCATAACATGCTTTTATGCATTGAAAAGAAATATTTTCAAAGTCCATGGCATATTATGATATCATTTGAAACTCTAGAGTTATATATTAGTGATGGAGTTATGGTGGTATGTATATGATTGGTGATGATTGACCTTGATCTATAGGAGCCTAGTGCTCATTGATTATAAGGATGATTGATTGATGTGGGAACATAATGTGAATTGACACTATAGAGAGATTTTTATGTAAATTGGTTATGTGGTTATGATACTTTATAAAGAGTATTGATACAATATATTGAATTGATGAAATATATTATGATAGGTATGAATCCTTGACATTGTTTCTTATTTACTGCTTTAAGTGGTACTCACCCATCTACTTCTGGTTTTAGTGAATTTTCAAGAGGATGATAAGGATACTGTTGGAAATATGCACTAAAAGCCTATATAGGTTCACATCATTTTGAATAAATCATTTTTTGTTAAATAGTTTAACAACCTTTATTTATCCTTGGAGTAATAGGTCATATGAGAGTTATTCCTAAAATGTCCCTAGTCAAGTATTTACGTGGGGACATGTAAATACATTAAGACTAGTGTATGAGTGTACTGATGATCTGATCTCACAGATCATGGATATAAATGATATCAAGTCTTCACATGGGTACACATTAAGAGTAATGATGTACTGGACAGACCCACCATGAGAACGTTGCATGGATCGTTACATGAACGTCATAAACGATTCTCAATGTGATAATGGTATATGTAGTCCTTTGACCTGAAGTCACTACGATTCCTACATAAGGAGTTTATTGTTTTAATACAATCAAACGTCTTCTGTAATAAGAGGACTATAAAGGTTGTGGTTAGGCAATGTACAAATTATGCAGAGGAATGTGAGTGATGTAGATGGGATTTGTCTCTCCTATGTGACAAGAGTGATATCTATAGGCCACTTGATGGAGTGAGACTAAGGAAATGTATGGCCATGCTAGAAAGAATAAATATTGGATATTTATTCGGATAAAGTCTACTTCGGTATCAAGTAAAACAAATTGGACCGTACAAGGATGACACGACCATGCCTTGGGCCCAATTAGGATATCGTGACAAAAGAAACAAACATATAAAATAATTATCACTTATAGGTTATGTTGTTAATAAATAATATTCAGACATAATGATGCATTGCTAGATGTCGCTCTTATTTTATATTAATAATAAAATAGTTTATTATTAATATAACCGAGTATTTTACCTATAGGGTCACACACATAGAGTAAGCCCATCAGAAAATAGCTTTTTATTTTAGTTGGACTAAAATAAGACTATTGAGCCTAACTCATTTAGAATGAGTAAGGAGCCCACTCTTTCGAGAGCAAATTAGGTCAAAACTAAGCCTATAAATAGAGCATAAGATGCTCATAGGCGGCTACCCAAAAAAGAGACACAAAAATACGCAAAAGTTGCAAAAGCTACACGCCATCAAACTAGCATTTGGAAGGTGTAGCATTTCTGGTAGGAGTACTCTTGTGGACTCCTAAAGGACGAGGCTACGATTGCTTCGATATTCTTCAAGAGGTAATCCTAAAACGTAATTTTTTTTTGTGTTTGTCTTATGCTTTGAAACACGGCGCTTTGCAAATCCTATGGGAATCCTTGTATTTCCGCTGCTCATACACTAGGGATTCCTAACTGATACCACCTGGTGATACTGGAGTATGGAAATGCAATGTAGTGTAATAAAGAATGATCATATGGTTGATACTTTTGTTAATAATGATGATATTTTGTGAGCTTTGAGATAACTGTGTGTATGTGTGTTTGTGTTACGCATAATTGTGTTAGGATTATGAAGCTTGATATGTAAGATGAATTTTTATGGTAATATTGAGTTGTGATAGGTCCATGCTATTGAGAGTACCTAATTGCTTGGAATTAGGTTGGTGTTGTTTAAGTATTTAGCTTGGAATGGTCTTTATACACAATTTCACATATCTTATTCGTTCTTAAGAATTTTGAGTCTAGTCTATTCATATAGGTCATAAATGATATGAGTATGTATGTGTTAAAATTTGATAGCAATTAGAGTAGTTGTGAATGAGTAAGGTAACCTTAAATTTCACAAATTTTCCATTTCTGTATATCTCACTTAAGTAAGCCTTCTATGTGTCTTGGATGTTTATTTTGTGTGAATCTCGCTTGAGCTAGTAGTGCCTCACTTAAGCGAATCTGAAATAGTTGGTCATTGCCTAATTCTCGCTTGAGCAAGGATGACCTCGCTTGAGCGAGATGCAGAGGCTGGATTCTAATTGTTTCTTGTTTGAGCGAGGATGACCTCGTTCGAGCGTGAGGATAATGTTTGGATTCTGTTTGTTTCTCGCTTGAGCAAGTATGGTCTCTCTTGAGTGAGAGATCATGCTTGGCTTCTATTTGTTTCTCGCTCAAGCGAGGGTGGTCTCGCTTGAGCGAGGGGTCGATGTCTGGTTTCTGTTGCTTTTTTGCTCAAGTGAGATTGTGTCGTTTGAGCAAGATCTGCAGACTCTGCTTTTCTTGTTGTTTCATTATGTATGCAATATTCTTGGGCCCTTTATGCATATTTTATGTTGTCTTATATTGGCACTACCCTTGGGTTCCATTGTTTATCTTCGGGGATGACAAACGTGAAAAATTTACTCCATTTTCTTCAAACCCTCGAGGTAAACTCAAAAAACTTACAAGGAGATATCGCAATTGTCATATAATAGAAAAAATGAATGTTAAGATGTTAAAATATAATAAATGAATTTTATAATAATAAAATCTTCTCAGCCTAATTAAAGGATAAAAACATCTATTAATTTCTTTGAATAAAAGTTTAGAATAAGAAACAAAAGAAATATATCATTATACTTTATCTCTCCTGGATCGTTATCAATTTAATGAAATCATCTAAAAGTGAATATTATCTCTCTAAATATTGTTTTATCTTGATAGATTGATATAGAATGAGTGTAAATATTTTTATTTGCAACTTCTTTTTTTGATTTATACACAACCATTTTTTTTTCTTTGGTTTGGACATTCTCAATTTATTAAGATCATCTAGAATATATTCTTTGAAATAAATATTATAAAAATTAATCACAAAAATTTGGAATAGATATTAATATATGTGATTTCTTTAACTATATGTGATTTGATTGAATATAAATGATTGAATCTAAATTTAAATTAAGAATTAAAATTAGTATGTGTTTTTTATATATAAAATACATGTTTTAGATCTAGATTTTTATAAATTTAAATATTTTTTCATTTAACCTCTCCATGATAAAATTTAATTTGAAAATTTTAAAACTAGAAATTAAATTGAATGAATTGATTTTTATTATTGTTGTTAAAATTAGTGGAACCAGTCTTGTGAAACTTTGAATTGATTATAATGTTATACATTTTGCATTAGCATTGTTCTTTAATTAGTTGATTTTGCAATATAATTTTAAATCTTTTCCTCTAATTTTGACAATAGTACAATACTAATCAATATTTTTATATTAGTTGTCTTATTCGTAATTTGAAATCACTTAACACATATTAATATATATTAATGGTGTTAATTAGTTTTAGTTGGGATAAGAATAACATGTTGATACTAAATCAATATCTTAAAAATTTTGCTTTATAGATTTGTAGTTTCTAAATTTTTTTATCACTTTTCTTGCTATAGTAGTCAATGTTATATTTCATATAAAGTCTTATTAGGATACATTCTTGGTAGAGATTCTCATCCATACCTAAGCCACCTGATTAAAGTGAATCAGTTAATATAAATCAAATTGGTGAGGAAAATGATCAATAGAAATGGTTTGGATCTTAATATCACAGTATGAGGACCTAGGTTAGACCAGTAAAGAAGATAACAAGAGTTTGGATTAATTAGGGTGGAAAAATCATGATAATTTTTTTATGGAATTGCAGAGAGTAACTAGTAGGGATTCTCAAGTTTTTGTAACCACTTTATCATTGTTTATTAGCTTAATATAACGGTGATTATGGATAATTTATAATTATGAAAATGAAATCATAGAAATAAAAATATTTAATTTTAAATATTAAATAATAAAGTTAGATTTTTAATAAGTTAATAAAAAAAATTTATGTTGAGTCAATAGATTTTGTTTTTCTTTAATCCAATCTCAGTTTGACTAACCTTAATCAACTTTAACTCTAAATTCTAAACCTAACAAATACTAATTAAAATATGCTAAAACATTAAGGTTGGATGGATGTTTAAATAAAAAAGAAATCAGACTAATTATGACAAGGAAAGAAAGATGAAGTTTAGATTGATCTCCTTCAATATAATTTTCAATTCTTGCATCTAAGGATTTCATTTTCTCCCTGTATATGATAATCCCATAGAAACAGTAAGATTTGATCCGAGGAATGCTCTCTCACATAAAAGGAGATTGGATAATTGCTAGTGATTTTAATGACATAAATGGGCAACAAGAAAAAAATTGAAGGACTCATGTTAATCACAGGAGATGCAACTCACTCTTTTAAAGGTGGAACATATGCAAGCTAATGGATATAGGGTCTAAAATACACACGTGGGGGCCCTGTTTAGAAATTCCGAGAGAGTCTTCAAAAGGCCTGATGAGGGTTTTGTAATGCTGAATGGAGATTAAGATTTCCAGAAGCTGAATTGAAAGTCATTTGGAAGGTGCTTTTCTCATATCGCCACCTAATATTTACTTATTTGCTACAACAGCTATGGCCTCACTAAGCCATTTAGATTTGTAAAAGCTTATTGCAATCTAATTGGGAGCAACCAGGAAACGCTGGAAAACCAGAATCATATGTAAAAACTGCCTTGGAAAACGAAAAAGAAAACTTTTAAAAAGATTGGAGGGAATTCAGAATATAGTAGCTAGTCAACAAAGATTTAATCCTTTTTTGGATCAATTAGAGAAAAAGCTACAAGTTGACTTAGCCTTGATTTTGGTTCATAAAGTCAAGAGGCCAATGACTGAGTGAAGCCGATAAAAATACAAGGTTCTATCATCAAGTCATAAATAGGAGACTAAGAAATAAGACCAACATGATCAAGAATAGCAATGAGGAGTGGACAGAGGATGAAGGCCAAATAAGAATTATGATTACTGAATTTTATAGAAGTTTATTCTCATCTGATCATTATTTTATTAGGAATTTAGTTTCCTTGTTATTGATGCCATGGAAATTTTGAATCTTAAGGCAATACCAATGAAGAAACTTAGCAAGCATTATTCCTGACGGGAGCATGGAAATCACTAGGGCCTGTGGTTCCCAAGTAGGTTTCCGTCAATCAGCTTGGAATTTGATATGACCAAAAACTTTTGTGAATTCATAAATCAAATGCGGATTCAGCCATCTCTGATAGAGACATATATCTAATTCCTATATGGTTGAGAGAATTGAGTTATAAGATGAACCGATTTTAATATCAACATTAGATATGATAAGACATAGATATAAAATATATTAGGATACCATATACAGTGTATGATAAAGAATGAGAAATTTAAATAAATACTTTATCTATAAAGAGGTGTTGGCTCACGTGTTCAAATTGTGTGATTTGAACAATGATAAGGCTCGGCCAAAATTCGGATGTGGTAGGGCTTGATCCTACAACACATGGGAGATAAAAAAGTCTTACCATTAGGTTACTTAAGATATTTAAAAAATACAACGCAACCGTAAATAGTTGTATTATATATATATAATATATAATTGTTAATAAAATCTATCTACAAAATAAACATTCTTTTCTTTTTTTGTTCAGTATACAAATAATATAAAAATTAAAATTGAAACTTACATTAAAATTAATGAAAAAAATGGAAATGTTTATTTTGTAAATAAATTTTATTAATAGATATACATTCTACAAATATAATATAACAATATATGATTGTATTATATATCTTAAATGTGTTAAGTAGCTTATTTGTGAGGCTCATCTTCTATCTACCATAAGTTATGAGATCAAACCTTACTACACTTAAATTTTAGCACATAAAACATTTTAATGTGTTAACTGTTTACGAGTGACCGGTTTAACCAATTGCTAAGCGCAATCATGTCCATTCATTCCAGTTGGCTTATATATGTGACATAGATTGAATTTATAAATGACGGGAAAAACAAGTTATTTTGCCATTAAAGTAGACTTATCAAAAGCCTATGATAGTCCGGATTGGTGTTTTATCAAACAAGTGCTACAAGAAATTTCTTCTTCCAATCACCTCGTTAAGGTAATAATGACTTGTATATCATCCATGAAAACTAATGTCTTGTGAAATGGAGACAAATTAGAATAATTTCAACCTTCAATTCATTATTTATTTGTTTTATGTCTAGAATAGCTACCATGTTTAATCCTTGCAATTCAATATTGGAAGTCAAGGACCAATAATATCTCACTTGATGTTTGTTGTGTTAGATTTTTCTTATTAATATATTATTATATTAATTTTGTGGATTAGCATTATTGAATTATTATTTCTATATTATGTTATTAATTATAATAAATAAATATTTATAGATATATTTTGTATTAAAATAGATTTAGCTATTGGGTCTTTAGTTGGATGGATCGTGATGGGTTGACCTATTCCATGTGTCCAGTAAGAGATTCCTGCTCCCATATGAATTTTGCCTATATAATCATTATCCCATTAAATGATTATCATAGAGTTAGTAAAACACTAAATATAGGGCAATCAGATTGAGAGTAGTATGCGCTCACTTTTGGAAATTCATGGATCGTTTGTCTTTAGGTACGCTTTCAGTCAAACTAATAGTAATATATACCTATATGATTATAAACTCTGTTGCATGATATGTGTTATAATTGTGTTATGAAATGTGTTATTTATATATGAATACAATTATTTTTCTGCAAATGATATCATAGCCTTGATAACACGTATCATGAATGCTAAATATTAATTGTAGAATTTAGTTTCCCATAATTTTCCCCCACTGCATTTCAGTTTTTGTAATTTTTTCTACAATGGTATGCGCCTCATGACTTATGAATGTTACAGTAACTTCCCATAGTCATGTTCCTTTATCTGTTGAAATGCATTGAATTTGGCATTAATTATGAACGTCTGGTATAATCGGTGGTGCCACGTTCTTCATTCTTTATTATTGTTATTTTTTTATAACTGAAATGCTATTCCATTACTGTTCCACTGTTATTCCATGTTGCGTGCCATTATACAATCTGTTAAAATTTAATATATATATATATATATAATTAACAATGTTAATCCTTTAACATTATATATATAGACAAATTGTGATTGCCGATATATATATATATATATATATATATATATATATATATATATATATCATTGTGATTCTATCTTCAGATATGTTTTTTTAATTGGCACAATTAAAATTATGTACATATATATTTCAATTGTTGTTAAACGTGTCGTTCTTGCATGTTACTATTATATATATATATATATATTTGTGTGCCATTATATATGTATTCATATTATATACATATAATATATTAATTTCATGTAGCAATATACAATTTTAAATTGTATGACATTAATTCTATGAGTATATATATTTATAATTAATATATACTTATTATGTATACGATAACTATAAAATATAAAATTAGTAATATTGTATACAAATTTTTTAATTATTTTGTACAAATGTCATCCCACCTATCGTGAGACCATTTATACAGGACTTGTGAAAATAAAATAATATATATATATATATATATATTGCATTAATAATAATTATATCCTATTGATATGGTGTTGTTAATGTGATTTGTCGAATACTATGCACTTGTGTTTTTATTTATGTCAATTTTGTATTGATGCCCTATCCGTGTTAGGATTTGGTGACATGAAATTTTATGCATTGTATTCTTTTGCGAATATTTCTTATTTATTATAATCTGGGACTTTTAGGTGGGATTATAATTAATAAGAAATTTTGTGATAGGCACACTGCATTTTACATGATCTAATTATGTATATTGATTATTTTTCGTATAGCAGTATCGATGCCCACTTCGGTAAAAACATTGAACGAGATTAATTATGAGGACTGAAAGGAATCTCTAGATCTGTATTTGGCTATGGTCAACATTGACTTAGCTTTGAGGGAAAACGAGTCACCCGCCCTTACTGATGAGTCAATTGCTGATCAAAAGGCTTATTGTGTGAAATGGGATCACTCAAATCAAGTGTGTTTGATGGTGATAAAGTACACTATAAAGAAGTCAATCAGATAGACTATTGTAGAAAATGACAAGGCTGCAACCTTCCTGAAATCCATTGGAGAAAAGTTTAAGACTTTTGACAAAGCTGAGAAGAGTCATTATTCCCCACTCTTTGGTAGAGCTAGGTATGATGGTGTTAGTGGAGTTTGTGAGCACATGCTGAAAATGGTGCATTATCGCAACAAACTGAGGGGGGTGAAGCTTGAGATTGATGATAGTTACCTAATTTGGAAAATTCTAGAATCACTTCCTTCTCAGTTTGATGTTTTGAGGACTTCTTGTAATACTCAAAACCATGAGTGGACTATTGATCAGACTATTGTCATTGTCAATAGGAGGAAGAGGCTATGAAAAAGGAAAGTCTAGAGTTGTTCAGTTTACTGACAAACCTCACAAGAATAAGTTTGTTGATTCTATTTCAAGGTCCAAATCTGTTCACAAAAATCACAATGACAAGAAAATGAAGAAAATGGTTCCTAACCTTGGTCCAGACAGAAAATGTTTCAAAGGAGAATACAAGTATTGCAAGAAGTTTGGACATATGTTGAAGGATTGCTATATCCTAAAGAAGAAGAATCAAAGGGAAGGTACACCTCTTGCTCTAGCTTGTTTTGAATCCAACGTTGTTGATGTCCCTCCTAATACTTGGTTGTTTGATTCGGGTGTAACTATTCATGTGGTGAATTCTTTGCAGGGGTTTACAAGCTTGAGGAAACCAAGTGATTTTGAATCAAAGATCATAGTAGGAGATGAATCTAGAGTTCCTGTTGAAGATATAGGAGTTGTTTCTTTGAGTTTTCCCTTTGGTCATGTTTTGCTTCTGAAAAATACTGTTTATGTTCCTTCTATACGTAGAAACATGACCTTCGTTTCTGTTTTGGATAATCGTGGTTATTCTTTTATGTTTGACAATGGCAAATTAGACGTTTATTTTGAATCTTCTGTTGTTGGACATGAGGTTCTTTGTGATAATCTTTATATGTTGACTCTTTCTGATATGGGCATGAATTCTGTTGTTGGGCATAAGCGTGGCAGGGTTGATGAAAACTCTTCCATGTTATGCCATAGGCGCTTGGGGCATATTTCAAGGCCTCATGTTGAGAAACTCACTAAGCATGAGATTTTTCCTGATTTGGACTTCTCTGATTTTGACGCTTGTGTGGCTTGTATTAAAGGTAAGCTTACTGCTAAACCCAAGAACAAATCTAGGTGTTAGAGTTGATTCACACTGACACGTGTGGGCCTATTACACCTACTGCTCTGGATGGATATAGGTATTTTATTACATTCATAGACGATTACTCTCGTTTTGGCTGGATAGATCTTCTTAAAGAGAAATCATGTTCCTTGGATGCTTTCAAATTGTTCAAGGCTATAGCTGAATATAAAATTGGCAAGAAGATAAAATATGTGCGGTCTAATAGAGGAGGAAAATATTATGGCAGATATGATGAGACCAGAAGGAATCCAGGATTTTTTGCTAGATACCTCCAAGAATACGGCATCGAAGCTCAATACACAATGTCAGGTACACCTGAATAAAGTAAAGTAGTAGAAAAGAGAAATCACACGCTTATGGATATAGTGAGATCTATGACATGTCCATCTTCCTTACCCAATTTTCTTTGGAGAGATGCCTTGAGAACCGTTGTGTATGTTCTTAACCCAGTGCCTAACAGGTCTGTACCAAGAAATACTTATGAATTGATGACTAGAAAGAAACCAAGTTTGAAACACTTGCGTGTTTGGGGATGTAAGGCAGAAGTGAGACCCTATAACCCTACGTTGAAGAATCTTGATCTCAAGACTGTTAACGGCTTCTTCATTGGTTATTTTGTGGGTTCAAGAGGTGGCAAATTCTATTGTCCTTCTCACTCTACACAAGTAATATAATCTGATCATGCAATATTCTTTGAGGGTGATTTGGGTAGTGGGAGCATTGCCTCACGACCAATTATCTTTGAAGAAGATAAAGTTGAAGTCCCTACGCCATAATTTTCTATTCTAGAAATCGATACAACTTCTTTCGTACCTAATAATGAACATGCTCCTACTGTTGATGATATTGTGATAGCACATGTGGCAACTCATCAAGATCATGACGTTGCTATTGACCAAGCCCCTTTAAATGATGAAATTGTACCTGCACCTATCACTGTTGAGGCTGTAGTGAGAAGATCTCAAAGAACACATTAGCCATCCATACCAGATAATTATATTGTGTATCTTCAGGAACATGAGTTTGATGTCTCAGTGATGATGACCCTATTAGTTTTGAACAAGCTATCTCTAGCTCTCATGCTTCTGAATGGGTGAATGCCATACATGATGAGTTAGCTTCTATAGCTTACAATAATATTTGGGAGCTTGTTTCTTTGCTGCTTGGTTGCAAACCAGTTAGCTGCAAATGGGTTTTCAAAACCAAGCGTAAACCATCTAGCGAAGTTGAAAGATACAAAGCTAGGTTCGTGGCGAAAGGGTACAGTCAGAGAGAAGGCATTGATTTTAAAGAAACTTTCTCGTTAGTCTCTACAAAGGATTCATTTCGAGTTGTTATGGCTATATTGGCTTATTTTGATCTAGAATTGCACCAGATGGATGTCAAAATAAATTTTCTGAATAGATATCTTGCTAAAGATGTCTATATGATTCAACCTGATGGGTTTACTAAAAGTAGCAAAGAACACTTAGTTTACAGGTTGAAGACATCCATTTATGGTTTGAAACAAGCTTCTAGACAATAGTACTTGAAGTTTGACCAAGTGGTCACTTCTTTTGGCTTCAAGGAAAATGCCTTAAATTAGTGCATTTACTTGAAGATGAGTGGGAGAAATTTCATCATCCTTGTCCTATACGTTGATGATATTATTCTTACTAGCAACTGCATTGATGTTTTGAATGAGACAAAGAACATGTTGAGTAACCATTTTGATATGAAAGACCTTGGTGATGCTTCTGTTGTTTTAGGCATCTAGATCTATCATGATAGGTCTCGTGGTACTTTTGGATTGTCTCAAAAGAGATACATTAATAGAATCCTCAAAAGGTTTAATATGTACTCTTGCTCTTCATGTGTCTCGCCTATTCAAAGGGGTGAGAAACTCTCTAATTCTCAGTGTCCTCAGAATGACAAAGAGTTGTTTGAAATTAAGAAAGTTCCATATGCTTCCATTGTTGGGAGCTTGATGTATGCTCAAGTTTACATTCATCCTAATATTGCTTAAGCTGTTAATGCTTTGGGCAGATACTTGAGCAACCCAAGTTTGAGTCATTAGAAAGCCGTGAAGAAGGTCTTGAGATATTTATAGAGAACCAATGATTATATGTTGACCTAGGCAAAGTTTGATTAACTTGAGGTCATAGGTTATTCAGATTCTGATTTTACAGGTTGCCCTAATGACCATAAGTCTACTTCAGGCTTTATTTTTATGATGGCATGAGGAACTGTATCCTAGAAAAGTGTCAAACAGACAATCACAACTACTACTATACAGGCAGAGTATGTTGCTTGTTATGAGGTTACCCGCTAAGCTATATGGCTAAAGAATTTGATTTCTGGCTTCCGCATTGTTGAAAGTATTTCTAGGCCACTTGTGATTTATTGTGATAATACTGCTATCATACTTCTCTCTCAGAATAATAAGAGCTACTCGTTCGAAGCATTTTGATATGAAGTACTTGTTTGTTAGAGAGAAAGTACTTGAGTTTCAGACTCGAATTGAGCACATTGCTACTCAGAGCATGTTGGCAGATCCACTAACCAAAGGCTTGACTGTTAGATCTTTTCAGAATCATATAGCCTACATGGGTTTAGTCAAGTCTTTTGATGTTTTGGATTAGTGGAAGTTTTATCTTGTAATCTGTTTATTAAGACATTTTATTTTGGATATTGACGTTATTTTATTGACATATCTTTTATTGCATTTTGAATGCTTGGAACTTGTGGAAATGAATTCATATTTCCTTATCTATATTGTGATTGAAATATAAACTATTGTGGTGTATAATGTATATCCTATCGGCTATGATTACATGCTATTGTGAAATTATTATATTTCTTAGTGATAATTAATAACTTGTTATGATAATATAGATTTTGTACTTAATAATTTAATAATGTTATCCAAGTGGGAGAAATGTTAGATTTTCTTATTAATATATTATTATATTAATTTTATGGATTAGCATTATTGAATTATTATTTCTATATTATGTTATTAATTATAATAAATTAATATTTATAGATATATTTTGTATTAAAATAGATTTAGCTATTGGGCTCTTTGATTGGATGGATCGTGATGGGCTGGCCCATTCCATGTGCCCAATGAGAGGTTCCTGCTCTCATCTGATTTTTGCCTATATGATCATTATCCCATTAGATGATTATCATAGAGTTATTAAAACACTAAATATATGGCAATTAGATTGAGAGTAATACGCGCTCACTTTTGGGCATTCATGGATCGCTTATCTTCAAGTAGGCTTTCAGTCAAACCAATAGTAATATATAGCTATATGATTACAAACTTTGTTGTCATGATATGTGTTATAATTGTGTTATAAATTGTATGTTGAAGTTATATTTCTATATGCATACAATTATTTTTCTGCATGTTGATGACTTGTTATTATTTGGGGAAGCAAACTCTCAACAAATGGACTGCGTTAGAAGAATTCTCAAGACGCATGACTTTCATGTTATGATTCATATCGATTCGATGACCTAGAATGATACATATGCATAGATTGAGGGTGAACAAATTGATAGAGTCTTCTTACCACAATCACAACCCTTAGGAGGCAATCTGAATAATGAAGACCAAACTAAAAATGAAATAGAGAATGACAGTGATAGTAATGATGAATTTGAAACTTAAATTGATATAGAGTATGTTTAAATTATTAAAATTCATTGTATGTAATTCTTTGTTTGTTAAATATTCATTACTTATAATTCATTGTATCAATAAATAACTGGTCGTAGTTTAAGATATGACCGTGGTTGTAGTCGAGGTGACGGTAATCACATTGTTGGTGGTGGGATTGATGATGTTGTGGGCACATCGGTTGCCTCTACTTCACAACAGCATACTCATGTGGCTACCCTTGTTGGGGATCATATAAACATCAATGATTCAGTCACATAACAGATTGTTGCTCAACCACCACAGGTTGTGGACGCATAACACACTTCCACTTCTACATCCAAAACATAAGACAAAACATAAGAAGTTAAGAAGTTCTTTAAACTTACAAGGGAAATACTAGTGGACATCAGACAAAACATAAGAAGTTAAGAAGTTCTTTAGGCACAAGGCCTCTACCTCCTGAAGAGTATTATGTACAAATACTGCCAAACTAATACAAAGCTTGAGTAGATTGAAGACACTTATTGGGAGGAGATGAACAAGAAGTGGAATGATGAGCCCTTCAAGGAGAAGAGTCATAGGAATAAGGTCGACAGAGCGATTGATATTGGTGCCTCCATTTACACTCGAGGTTCTTTTGTTGTGGTTGCACACAACGAATGCTAAGTTTCAGTTTTAGATTGTTTTAAATAATTAGTATTTACTAACTACAATGAACTCTTAAATAGGAATCTTTTATATTTTGAAAGCTCTAAAGATAGACCTTCCCTCCATAGCCTATGATTTGATGGAGAGGATGAAAAAAATAAGGTTGGTCATTGGGTCAATGACAAGACACATGTTGTAGTTGTAAGTTAATTGCTAAACTTAGGACATTTAATGTAATTGCAATTGAAAAATGTACTTAGGACTTTGGTTGGTAACTTAGGACAATTATTTTGAATGTGATTACAATTATAAACTATATTAGAATTTTTCTAGTTATTTTACAGGGATATTACAAATTTTGGTTTCCCCTATTTATAGGGGAAACTCTATCAGAATTAAATAAAAAATATTTAATATGACAACAACATTCATATTTGATTGGATTGAGCTTAAACTTGAAATTATACATAGTTATTAAGTGTAGGATATGAATATGGTAATTGAGAAGAATTATTCTTAATGTAATTATAATTATATATTGTATTCGGAACTTTTTTGGTTATGTTATAGAGATTTTAAAAGTTTTGGTTTCTCCTATTTATAGGAGAAATTTTGCCAAAATTTTGTTTAATTTTTAACTTAAGTCATATAGTTTCTAATCTTTATTATCCAAATTATGCTAGATGTCTATTAGGAAAGAAAAAGGTAGAGCTTGTCGTACAGACAAAGGGCGAAGTGGATGAAGAGGCACCGACCTTTTGTTTTGTTGACAACAACACTCTTTATATAGAGGTTGTCAGAGGTAAGAACAAGAAAAGGAACGTGTATAGTCTCAAACAACTTGGTAGGAAGTTCGCCTCCACTTCCCAACACCCTAGCTCCTTGACTACACCACCGAATTATTTTCAGGTCAACCTGAACAAGGAGCTTACATAAAATATTGTCGAGATTCTATCATTCCAAGAGATGCAGCAGATCACTCAATATCAAACCACTTGAGATATAGTTTCCCATCTAATGTGTGCCATGAACTACCAGAGTCAGCAATCTTCTTAGCAACAAGACTAGTACCAATGACGACCGCCTTTCTTGTATTGTATTTCATTTTTCACATTATACTATTTAGTTTTTACACACATTGTATATATTTGATTTTGATAGTTGTGTTGTATATATAAAGTTTACATTAATTAAATTTATGTATATTTTATTATTTAGCGTTATAAAGTAGTTAATTTAATTCATGAATTAGTAGTTCATTTAATTCGTGAATTTGATTTTTTTGTTAATTGTCATCTATCAGGTTATGAATGAGTTTAGGATTTTATTGATAAGTCTAAACTTAAAAAACTGTAAAAACAAAAAAAAAAATAAAAATACATTGACGATTGTCGTAACCTGTTGCTAATGTAATGAACCAAAAGATTAGTGACGGGTGGGTCACGACGATACTTATATCGATGAACCAAAAGATTAATGACGGGCGTGTCACAACGATACTTATATCGATGAACCACCAACATTGCTAACGTTATCCGGGACACTCACATTAGTGACAGATAGCATAGGCAATATACAAGTGTGGCGACGGTTAACTTACCATTGTATAGTCTGAAACATCTAGTGATTGGCCCTGTCTATCGTTAATAGGTTACCACTTACATTTGTCAATCAACTTGCCACAACTTTAGCGATGAATTTAAATCAAAATCATAGCGATAGAATTAGATACAATAGAGTATGCATCGCTAATAGTGTCATCTTTGAAGAAAAAAAGACACATGGGTGAGGATGTTAATAATGGATTATTTAATGTATGTTACGCACTTATTTTGTGGCTATTGGTCAAATCGTGTTTAAGTCACTAACTAGTTTAGCGACGGGGACCTAGACGTAGCTAGGACCTTCGTTGATCCCTTTAGAGGCCGTTTTGTAAATATAGAGACAAATTTATTTCATCACTAACTTGGTTATTATTGTTGTGTTAAATATGAGGAAGAAGAAAACCAGAGAAAGGCTCATTTGATAAGTTGGTAAACCCAATCCAAAACTAAAGGAGTACTTGGATTAAAATGCTCACATACAATGAGTTCCATGTATCATAAAGCTTGTGTAGGCAATAAAGAATGAGAGTCAAAGTTATGGGTGGATGTCATGGGGGGAATATGGTGAAAATCAATAGCAATTAAATTGTATAAATGTCAAGATGAATGATTCTTACATTTGG
The DNA here is from genome assembly GCA_037962975.1 of Clitoria ternatea. Lineage (NCBI taxonomy): Eukaryota > Viridiplantae > Streptophyta > Magnoliopsida > Fabales > Fabaceae > Clitoria > Clitoria ternatea. The sequence continues at coordinate 14,820,222 of CM075674.1, read as the reverse complement.
AATAGCATAACTTCTATATGGGAATTTATAACCCATCATGAACTTTGGTCTATGCATGAGGGTTCTAGCATATCCTTTTGAAATCAAAAGTGGATAATAGCTAATATAAAGTTAGGAGATATGATGTTCTAAGTAATTATACAGAACAAGTATCCTAGAAATAGATAGGATAAAGAAATGTGGAACTTGACCTAACTACAACGACCTACCGATAGACCAAGTTACCATAAGAAACATGACCCTAGACACAACTTGCCAGTAGAACCAACACTATAATTTCTTAATCTAATAACAAAAAGAAGACTCTCACAATATAGAAAACTTAGATTTATACTCAAACTCAATATGGTTGATCTTGCAATACATTCATGTCTTATATATAAGCTTGTTGGATTGGTAATACATTGGACTTTCTTTACAAATTTCACTATGCTTTCATTACCCACCAACACATATCGACTCCATTATACCTAAACTACACTAAGTCTTAAACATCCCATCTTCATGCATTCACGTTTATGACACTTATATCCCACTAGTGAAGCCATAAAAACTTCATTAATCCAAATAATGCTTAACAACTCTCAAAGTACATTAAAAATCTACAAAATACAATAAAAACTACTTTAGCAAATATATCCTAAAAAATAACCAAATTTATAAATAAAATAAAACTTAGTTTTTCCTTACATCCACTCTGTTGAAGGATTACATGTTAAAGACATGGTAACAAATCAAGAAGATTAAATTTGTTTAAAGATAAATTTACAGTGACTATAAATGAAATTATCACTAACATCTTCATTCCTAAAGAGGAATTAGGCCAAAATATAAGACCTTGGATTGGAGAGAAGAATGATTTATTTACAATGAAGAGTGCCTACAAGCTAATAAAAGGAGCTCTTCCTACTAAATATAACAATGTTTGGTGCAAAATATGGGAAATCAATATTGTTGAGAAAATCAGACATTTTATTTGGTAGATCCGGCATGGGAAGATTTTAACTAACAAATGCAAGGCAAAATGGAGGTTAGGGGATCCAAATTGCTTCCATTTTATAAGTATTGAAAATATGTTGCATGTATTGAGGGATTGTCTCTTGGCCATGTACCTGTGGTTTATTTTGTTACAAGAAACAAACATTTGCATGTAGGTTTATAGGAAGTTCATTGGAGGATTGGATTGATTAGAATCTATGGCATAATTCAAAGAAGGATCAAGCACAAGAGTGGGCCAACATTTAGGTTAATAGTTGTCATTGGATATCGTCTTGGTGAAATAAAAAGAACTACGATCCTTATTTTATTAGACATATTCGACCATATAAAGTGGTGTTTGAGAAACACAAATTATATCAAGCAAGAATTGAGAACCCATATTAAGTAAAATAAAAAGCTTTGAAACAAGTTCATATGAAATAATATCCTTAATGAAGGATTAGTATTGTGTTATTACTAATGAAGTCGGTTAATAATAATTTCTTAAAACATTTGGGTCTTTTTTTATGAGTGTGAGGCCATTTTGTTCTAGGATTAGGTGGTGATAAAAAAACAACCTTGGGGAGAACCTTTATCTCAACTTCAGGGTATTTGGTTTTCTATTCCATATTAGCCTTTCAAAAATTCTCTCATGGTTTGCTAAGGAATCCCACAAGGTTAGGAAGTAGAAACACATAAGATTCCTACGGAAATTTGTAAAATAAAATGTTTCAAAGCATCACATACAACAAAAATATGTTTTAGGATTACCTCTTGTAGATGTGAGATGAGTTACTCTATCAAAGCAATCTTAGCTTCGTCCTTTAGAAGTCCACATGAGCACTCCCACCAGAAGTTGAATCTCTAAATACTAGTTTGAAAATACCCAACCCTCACCATCGTTACGAGAATGTGTGTTCTTTTCTTTTAAACAAAAGCCTATGAGCATCTCATGCTTTATATATAGGCTCAAGTCTGACATGATGAGCTCCCCATAAAGATTGGGCTCCTGACTCATTCTAAATGAGTTAGGCCCATTCTAAATGAGTTAGGCCCAATAGCTTTATTTTAGTCCAACTAAAATAGAAGTTATCCTCCTATAAGGCTTACTCTATGCGTGTGACCCTATAGGTAAAATATTCGGTCACATATTAATAATAAACTATTTTATTATTAATATAAAATAAGAGTGGTATCTAGCAATGCTTCATTATGTCTAAATATTATTTATCATCAACATAACCTATAAATGATAATTATTTTATACATTCATTCTTTTTGTCACAATATCCAATTGGGCCTAAGGCATGGTCGTCGTCATCCTTGTATGACCCAATTCATTTTACTTGATACTGGAGTAAAATTTTACCTAAATAAATATCCAATATTTATTCTCCCTAGCATGGTCATGCATTTCTTTAGTCTTACTCCATTAAACAGCCCATAGATATCACTCATGTCACATGGGAGAGACAAATCCCATCTACATCACTTACATCTCTCTATATAATTTGTTCATTGCCTAATCACAACCTTTATAGTCATCTTGTTACAGATGACGTTTGATTGTATTAAAACAACAAACTCCTCAAGTAGGAATCGTGGTAACTTCAGGTTGAATGACTACATATACTATTATCACATTGAGAACCATTTATGACACTTAGTAACGATCCATGAAACATTCTCATGATGTGTCTGTCTAGTATAACATTACTCTTAATGTGCACCCTGTGAAGACTTAATATCTTCCATATCTAAGATCTGTTAGATTAGATCATCAGTACATTCAGATACTAGTCTTAATGTATTTACATACCCTATGTAAATACTTGACTATGGACATTTTAGGAATACTTCTCACATGACCTATTATTCCAAGGATAAACAAATTTAAAACAATTTTAAAACTAAAAAACTTATTTTATTGATAAGTACAAATGATACCTTAAAAGTATAATAACTCATAGTGTATTCACTAACAAGTTCCTATATAAAGGAACTTTCCATGTGAAATTAGACCCCACCATAAATCCCATATCAATCAAACCACAATAATTCCATCTACTATAAATAAATCATGTCTTTTCTTATTGACAAATAAACTACCTTTCTTTTTATTTTGGCTACTAATATCATTAAACTCTTTAACTATCATCCAACAACCTTCTGTCTAATTAGAGATAAGAGTTAACTCCTTCCATAACTTATCTCTCAATTTATCAGATGGATTAGCATAAATTATGGTGAAGAACCATTCCTTTTCATTAGAAAATTAAACACTTAAATGCAAGAACTAAAATTGACCCAAGATCAACTTAAGTTTGACTTTTTCCTCCTTCTAGATCACAACAATTCCACTAGAGTAACCTTTAACTTCAAAACTAAGGCTCTCTTTATAACCTAAGACTTTAAGGGCTTTATGAACCTTGGATTGCACCTAATCTCCATGATTACAATTATATTAAAGGTTTCATATGAAATAAATTCTTTACAAAACCTAAAGAATGCCATGCTAACAACCCCTTTGAACTTTGCCTAGATTGCACCTAACCTCCATGATCAATCTACACTCATACAATCCTCCTTCTCCTACATCACATCAATATTTTGATAATTAGATGTTGTATTAATCATGTTTGATTAATCTAGTCCTCTTTATGGAAACTTGTATCAACTAGTTCTAATGCAGGGCCGCCCCAATAATTGAAATTAAGAGGTGCAACTCTACGTGAATATTTGTGTCCAACTTGCTCCTTCCATGAACAAAATGGTGGTTCTCTAAGGGTATCATTTATGAAACCCTAAGGTTTAGGATTGGAATCAATATCTACCATTTTAGTTTCTTCTTTTAAACTGTGCCATTTTCCAACCTAATTGCAAGGATTAGGTGTCACTTTCTTAGTCCTAACAACCAGAATTTCTTGGTTGGCTATAGTTTAGGAATGACATCTTCCTCTTAATTTTTTAAGTTAATCTAAATCTTGTGCTTATATTAGCTGGTTTTCATCCATTTCTTTCTTTACCATCCATTTGTAGTCTATTTCTTGAAACTAGATTTTTCCTTTTTTGTTTTTGAATTACTTTCTAAGGACCCTTGGCTTGATTTCCCAAAGAGCCACCTCTCGCTATATTAGAATTATCCATGGCTTTATGTTCCTTACAATGGTTCCAATAGAAATGAAACAAGACCACCTAGAATTTTAGATTTTGGAGAAAACACATTTTTAGGTAAAAGTTTTAGAAAAGGATATTGATGTCACACTCAATAAATAAACGAAAAGGCGAGTGACAAGTCATAGAAGGAAGACGCTACAATCAAATATTGATAAGCATAGAGAGATTATCATAAGAAATTTTGTTTTGGTAAGATCAAAAAATGGTTCATTCAAGAACCTAATTAGAAAAACTCCCATAAAAGAGATAAACTCAAGATTTACTCAAATTCATCTTGATTGATTTTTATTACAATAGGGTCATATTTATAGGTTAAGTGGAATGCTTATACATTGAATTTTCCTACTACATATTCAACTAAGCATTTACTTCACAATAATAATTCTTAATCCACTAATTCTTAAATGAACACATTAGCATTGAAATAAAAGCCATGAACATTAATAATGACTTTGTAACTCTCAAAAACATTAAAATTTCACAATAGACATTAAAAACTCACTCAAGAAAAAACCATTCAATAGATACAAAATTTGCATGAAAAATAAAAGAAGAAAAAAAGTTAGGCTAACCTTATTTGACTCCCATCAACATGGAAGGCATAGTAGGTGAAAGCATTCATATTCAACTTTATAGTATCTATCTTTCAATTTAGCCATTGAAAGTAAAGGTTTAGATAAGTTTGATGATGCATGATTTATCTCTAATTCTCCAATTTAAATGTGTATAATTTGCCATCGCTTAGTGTGTAACATATTGCATTTTAACACATTTTTATCATTTGATCTTTATGTAATATTTGATTGTTAATATGTGCAAAAGAAAATAGATCAAAGAACTCAAGAATTCCAATCCAAAATGATGATCAAAGTGCCTAAGGATCAAAGGAATCAAGAAATATTCAAAAGGATCTCAAAAAGGGTAAAAAGTGTGCAAAATATGGAGAATCAGGGGGATGAATCGATTCATCCCCCTCTTGAATCGATTCATGCGAATTAAATGCACCAGGAAGTGAAATTTTGAGCCATGAATCGATTCATTCTGGCTTGAATCGATTCATACGTTTGAATCATGCAAAAATCAGCATTTTGAATCAATTCATTTGAGTTTCAAAGGCAATGAATCGATTCTTCCAACAAATGAATCGATTCATACGTGTAAAATTAGCCCAGAATTGCATTTTGGAAGCATGAATCGATTCCTCCCACCAATGAATCGATTCATGATTGAATAATTGGCCCAGAAACACGTTTTCAAGCTTCTGGAAGGTGGACAAAGCACTCAGGAAGGTGGGCAAGGCACTCAAATTGATCATGGAGCACCATGGATTTGATTAATCAAGAGTGCATCTTCCATTATGAATTAATTATGGCAAAAACTTGCTTTTGAAATCCTATAAATAGGCACAAGAGGAAGAGGCAGAGACACACCATTCTTCATTCAATTCTTCCTTCCTCCTTCACGTTCTCTGCTTCTCTTCTCTGTTGGAATTTTCCAGCAACTTCTTCATTTCCGGGTTAGTTCTTTGTTTGTAATTGTAATTATGGAGGGCTAAAACCCTTAGATTGATTTTCTTGGAGAATGTTGTAATGTAATTTTGAGGTCATTAATTTTAATATAGTATGCTTTTATTATTGTTATTTCTTCATAATCATTCTCTACTTATTTAATTCCATTTTGTTTAATTGAATTTGTATGCTTAATCGGTTTAGTTATTCAAATGGAGTTAAATAAGATTTCAAATTAGAATGGATTAAGGAAATATGCATGCTTAATGAATATTTTCATAATCACTTTTAATAATTATGGTTTGCTTAATTCCATAATTTGAGAATAGATTATGTATATAGGCGATGTTCTTATGTATGCTCAATAATTCCTAGATTTTAAGATCTTGACTCCTTTTGCTTAATTAGGATGCTTGATTCAAATATTCATTTTTAAATGAAAGTAAAGGAATTGTGAATTGAAAAAGACGCTTAGTTGATCAATTCAAATTGAGCTAAGAAATTAACATTAATAAGTATACAAGTTATTTTTAGTGAACCAAGGATAAATTTATTTACAATACTCCAAGAAAATCAATCGCTTGTTATTTATTGTTTTAAATCCTTTATTTACCTTGCTTTAATTTTAATTGTCACAATAAAAATCAATCAAAACCCCCCCCCCAATTGTATGTTAGTGAACTTATGTTTGTAAAATTTTTATTTGTTTAGTTTTAATTTTTAATTGTTAAAAAATTAGTTTAAGACTTGATTTTTCCTAAATTTTTGTGTTGATCCTTGAGAGAACGACCTAGGTTGACACCCTAGTACTACATTAATTAGTTTTAATGTACTAATTTGACGGGGCCGCGACAGCTCGCGTCAAATTTTGGCGCCGTTGCCGGGGATCAACGATCTTTAGGAAAAATTCTTGTTTTAAATTAATTTTTTTTTATTTGAAAAAAAAAAAAAAATTAAAAAAAAAAAATTTTTCTCTTTTTGTTTGTTTGTTTCTTTGTTTTATTTCTTTTGCATGATTTAGGATTCTTATGATTTATTGCTCATCATGATCAAATATCTTGTTGTATGCTATGTATGACTAGAAGAACTTTTGAGCATTTATATTCATTTGATCCTGAAATTGAAAGAACTTTTCATAGGTTAGTTAGAGAAGCTAGATTTAATAATAATTTTGTTGATATTGATAGTGATAGTATTTTTTCTGAATCTGTTGAAAGTAGTACTGCTAGTTTTTCTGATATGGCTGAACCTCGTGAAAGAACTCTTAGAGAACTAGCTGCTCCTGAATTCACATACGAAAGTTTGTGTATTCAATATCCTGATGAGGATGTCCCTTTTATTCTTAAGACCGGACTTATACACTTGTTGCCTAAGTTTCATGGTCTTGCGGGTGAAGATCCGCACAAACACCTCAAAGAATTCCACATTGTGTGTTCCACAATGAAACCCCAAAACGTTCAAGAAGACCATGTCTATCTTAAAGCGTTTCCTCATTCTTTAGAGGGTGTTGCTAAGGATTGGTTGTACTACCTTGCTCCAAGATCAATCACAAGTTGGAATGACTTAAAGAAAATGTTCTTGGAAAAATTCTTTCCTGCCTCTAGAACAACTGCAATCCGTAAAGACATATCTGGCATTAGGCAACTCTCTGGAGAAAGTCTTTATGAATATTGGGAGAGATTTAAAAAACTTTGTGCAAGTTGCCCTCATCACCAAATTTCTGAACAACTTCTTCTTCAGTACTTCTATGAAGGTTTACACCATGTTGATCGCAATATGATTGATGCGGCAAGTGGAGGAGCTCTAGGAGATATGACTGCTGCTGAAGCAAGAAATCTGATTGAGAAAATGGCATCTAACTCTCAACAATTTGGTGTGAGAAATGATTCTTTTAAACCCATGTTTGATTCCAATTCTAGTTCATCTGGAATTAAACTTGAGAGCAAACTTGATGCTCTCACCACTCTAGTCACACAATTGGCAGTAAATCAAAAATCCATGACTGCTAAAGTGTGTGGAATCTGCTCTTCACAAGAGCACCCCACTGATTGTTGTCCTTCTCTACAAGAAAAGGATAATAATAGTCCTCAAGCCTATGCAGCAAACATCTACCATGATAGACCTCCACCATCACAAAACCATGACCTTTCCACCAATAGATACAATCCAGGTTGGAGGAACCATCCAAACTTGAGATGGGGAAACCAACAACAAAATCCCCAACCTCCATTTCAAAACAATGCACCAACCTTCCAAAGACCTACACCTCAACCATCCACAAGTGGCCCTTCTTTGGAGGATCTGGTGAAACAAATGGCTGCACAAAACTTAGAGTATCAACAAAGAAATGATGCTACCATTCAGAGTTTAAGCAACCAAATTGGGCAATTGGCTTCATCATTAAGCCAGTTACAATCTCAAAACTCTGACAAATTACCATCTCAACCAGCTGCAAATCCAAGAAATGTGAGTGCAATTCAGTTAAGATCAGGTAAGAACCTTGAAGTACCCATACCTAAGGAACCTGAAAAACAAACAGATGTGCCCACAACGGTTGATAATGATGTGCCCTCTTCAAGCACAAGAAAGTCTGAGATACAACCACCCCAAATTCCATCTCATATCCCTCTTCCTTTCCCACCAAAAGCAATTCCAAGCAAGAAGATGGAAGAAGTAGACAAAGAAATTTTGGATACTTTCAGAAAAGTAGAAATAAATATACCTCTTCTTGATGCAATCAAACAAGTCCCCAAGTATGCTAAGTTTCTGAAGGAACTATGTACTCACAAGAGGAGACTCAAAGGGAATGAAAGGATAAACATGGGAAGAAATGTATCTGCACTGCTTAGTAAAGAAGTTTCAAATATCCCTGAAAAATGCAAGGATCCAGGTACGTTTTCTATACCCTGTATCATAGGCAATAACAAATTTGAAAATTGCATGTTAGATTTAGGAGCTTCAATAAATGTTATGCCTATGTCTGTTTTTAAATCTTTGTCTCTTGGAAATTTACAACCTACTGGTGTAGTAATTCAGCTAGCCAATAGGAGCACTGCTTACCCTGCTGGAGTTATAGAGGATGTTTTGGTTCAGGTAGAACAGCTTGTTTTCCCTGCTGACTTTTTTGTACTTGATATGGAAGAAGGTATGCCTCAAATTCCTGTTCCTATCATTTTGGGAAGACCATTTTTGAAAACAGCCAAAACTATAATTGATGTCCATGCTGGAACCCTTTCCATGGAATTTGGTGACACTAAGGTAAGATTTAAAATTCTAGATGCCATGAAACACCCTTCTGAAAATCATTCTATTTTCCAAATTGACATTATTGATAAACTAGTTTTTGAACATTTTTCTGATGTTGATTTGGAATGCATAGATGATTCATACAGTTGTTTTGCATGCAATAATTCTGAGAATTGTCATATTTGTGCTGAAATTGACAAATACATAACTGCTGATTTAGAGTCTATAGAAATACCTGTTCTAAATGCAAATTTTCAAGAAGACTCTAACAAATTTTTTGAGGTGCAAGAATCCAAATCTGCTTTGTTAGTTCCATCTACTTTGCAGGCACCTAATCTGGAACTAAATTTCATACTTGAAAACCTCAAGTATTCATACTTGGGAGATGATGAAGAGCTTCCGGTGATAATCTTTACTTCTCTTGATGAAAATCAAGAAGAAAAATTGCTGCAAAATTTGGAAAGGCACAAGAAGGCTAGACCACTATCCAATCTGCTTCAAAAGGATGTGGTATTTGAGTTTAATCCACCTTGAGGGAGTTTTTCTTACCCATCTCTTTACTTTTTCATTATATTGTCTATTTTGTATGCTCTGTCTTACATTGAGGACAATGTATGATTTAAGTGTGGGGGTGGGATCATTTGTGTGTTTTTATCATTTATGTGTTATTTTGTGTTGTGTGATTAAATTTTGTGTAATAAAAAAAATAAAAAAAAAAAAAATTTTTTTTTTAAAATAAAAGATTTTGTGTGTGTTTTTGTTTTAAAAAGGCATGTTTTATTGGAATTTTAAGATATGCATGAGTAACAAGTAAATTCTTTCATGACTGATATGAGATTAATGATATGTTATAATTTGAACTCAAACATTTTTGGTATGTTGAGAATGACATGATAATTGAGAAATGATCATATATGATGGAATTATACCTTGTGAGATTTTTGAGCCTTTAAATTTGATGGATCACTTTAAACCATCTTAATCCTTTCATGTGTGATTAATTCCTGAAGACTTACATCTTAATTTTTGTCTTGTTTCTTGATGATACTTGAAACTCATATGAATGTATTTTGATACAGGCATTTTGTTCAGTTGAGCCATTAAGCCAGATAAGCCTACCATGAATAAATTATCTCTTGCTAGCCATTTTGAGCCTATTTAACTGTTTCCTTGTTACAGCTCAAATAAGCCATGGATGAAAAAAAAACAAAAATATACCTACCTTAAGAAGTATATTGAAGCTTTGGAATCAAGTCAAAACAGGCATTCAAATAAGTGTGGGGGTGTGCAAAAAGGAATTGCAACTCTTGTTCCAAGTGTTATGCAATCTCATAAAAAAAAAAAAAAAAAATTTTATTTTACCAAATACCATACAATAAATGTTTTACCCTCACTGTTTGCCAGTAAAATTAATTGCTTCATTATTCTTTTTGGTATAAATATTTCATCCAATTTAACCTTGGCCACATTGCAACCCTGTGAAAGCCCTGTTGATCTATACATGCATTTGTGTTGATTGTGGAAATAAGAAACTTGCCAAATTTTTAGACTGTTTGTTTTTCAGAAATTGTTTTGAGAGTATACACAAACCTTAAACACTTGAGAGTTGAGAGTATGTCTTGTGAGGTTCTATCACTTATGATCTTCTTTTCAGTTTAATTTAATTTTCACATGCCTAAGTGTTTGAATGATTTTTATATATATCTTGATGCTCTGTATCTTTCATGTTGAAAACTCTTGTTTCTTTGTATATTTCTAAGATTTCATGACAAGCATGCCAATTCTGTGTGTTGTTTTCAACTTAATGTTTTCAATAAATTGTTATACTTGTTTTTATTTTGATTTTGCCCGGGAGTGCAAAAGAATAAGTGTGGGAGTATTTGATGATGCATGATTTATCTCTAATTCTCCAATTTAAATGTGTATAATTTGCCATCGCTTAGTGTGTAACATATTGCATTTTAACACATTTTTATCATTTGATCTTTATGTAATATTTGATTGTTAATATGTGCAAAAGAAAATAGATCAAAGAACTCAAGAATTCCAATCCAAAATGATGATCAAAGTGCCTAAGGATCAAAGGAATCAAGAAATATTCAAAAGGATCTCAAAAAGGGTAAAAAGTGTGCAAAATATGGAGAATCAGGGGGATGAATCGATTCATCCCCCTCTTGAATCGATTCATGCGAATTAAATGCACCAGGAAGTGAAATTTTGAGCCATGAATCGATTCATTCTGGCTTGAATCGATTCATACGTTTGAATCATGCAAAAATCAGCATTTTGAATCGATTCATTTGAGTTTCAAAGGCAATGAATCGATTCTTCCAACAAATGAATCGATTCATACGTGTAAAATTAGCCCAGAATTGCATTTTGGAAGCATGAATCGATTCCTCCCACCAATGAATCGATTCATGATTGAATAATTGGCCCAGAAACACGTTTTCAAGCTTCTGGAAGGTGGACAAAGCACTCAGGAAGGTGGGCAAGGCACTCAAATTGATCATGGAGCACCATGGATTTGATTAATCAAGAGTGCATCTTCCATTATGAATTAATTATGGCAAAAACTTGCTTTTGAAATCCTATAAATAGGCACAAGAGGAAGAGGCAGAGACACACCATTCTTCATTCAATTCTTCCTTCCTCCTTCACGTTCTCTGCTTCTCTTCTCTGTTGGAATTTTCCAGCAACTTCTTCATTTCCGGGTTAGTTCTTTGTTTGTAATTGTAATTATGGAGGGCTAAAACCCTTAGATTGATTTTCTTGGAGAATGTTGTAATGTAATTTTGAGGTCATTAATTTTAATATAGTATGCTTTTATTATTGTTATTTCTTCATAATCATTCTCTACTTATTTAATTCCATTTTGTTTAATTGAATTTGTATGCTTAATCGGTTTAGTTATTCAAATGGAGTTAAATAAGATTTCAAATTAGAATGGATTAAGGAAATATGCATGCTTAATGAATATTTTCATAATCACTTTTAATAATTATGGTTTGCTTAATTCCATAATTTGAGAATAGATTATGTATATAGGCGATGTTCTTATGTATGCTCAATAATTCCTAGATTTTAAGATCTTGACTCCTTTTGCTTAATTAGGATGCTTGATTCAAATATTCATTTTTAAATGAAAGTAAAGGAATTGTGAATTGAAAAAGACGCTTAGTTGATCAATTCAAATTGAGCTAAGAAATTAACATTAATAAGTATACAAGTTATTTTTAGTGAACCAAGGATAAATTTATTTACAATACTCCAAGAAAATCAATCGCTTGTTATTTATTGTTTTAAATCCTTTATTTACCTTGCTTTAATTTTAATTGTCACAATAAAAATCAATCAAAACCCCCCCCCAATTGTATGTTAGTGAACTTATGTTTGTAAAATTTTTATTTGTTTAGTTTTAATTTTTAATTGTTAAAAAATTAGTTTAAGACTTGATTTTTCCTAAATTTTTGTGTTGATCCTTGAGAGAACGACCTAGGTTGACACCCTAGTACTACATTAATTAGTTTTAATGTACTAATTTGACGGGGCCGCGACAGCTCGCGTCAAAGTTCATCTCCATACACGTTCTAACATACTTCCCCCTTGTTTGAGCCCTTGTAGTCCTATCAATTTTCATAGTTTTACCTATAGTTATTATTAGCAGGATTTTATAGTGTTCTTACGGTGGTGTGGGGTGGACAGCTGACACAGGCCCCATTTGGGCCTCCTTTGGGATATTTTTTACACTTTGTAAATAATTTTTGTTAGGAATATTATTTATTTTAGGAATTAATTAGGTTTAGAATTTTTTTAGTTTGGACCTTGCATGGCCACATTTTCCATTTTGGGCAACTTTTGGGCCTTGTGTAAGTACTAACTTGCTTTAGGCCACTTTTGGGCCATGTAGTTTTAGTTTTGGAGCCTTAGGTGAAGTTTTTCCAAGTCCACTCAAACCAATTCTGAATTTTAGATTTCAAGGAGGTATAAAACCCCATTTCCTTTGTAACTCCTCATAATTTGAGTTTTAGTGAGATAAGCTCCCACTTTTCTCTAGTTATTCTCCTTTGGACTCCTCTCAAAGGTGGTGAACATCATTATACCTTATCTCTCTAGCCTTAGAGATTGGCGGCACCTAGTTTCCTCATTGCTTCTCTTAATTCAAGTCTAGATCTAGGTTTCTCTTCACCTAAAATCTCCTTTTTTACTTCATATAAGTTTTGGCCAGCACCATGACAACATGAATTCAACATTTGTTCTTGCATTGGAGTCTCAAATAGCTTGGATCTAAGGAGAAGACAAGAGGAAGATTCACCCTTCTTAGGATTTTGAAGAAGTTCTTACAACATTTGGTATTTAGAGTCTCTAACCTCTCATTTCCTTTTCTTTAGATCTATTCTTTTTGAGTTCTCATACTGAATTTTGAGTTTGATATTTGCATTCTCCTTGTCCATAGCTTCAATTTGACATATCATATGTGAAAATCCATAAAAAATTCAATTGTCAAAATCTTAAATCTTAGATATACTTCTTTTGCCTTTGAATTTTGCAAAGTTGCTTCACAAAGTATGTTGTTGTACTAGTCTAAAATAAAACCTAGGAGTTTGAGAAAAAATTGAGCAAAAAAAATTTTAGGTCAACACTTTAACCTTAGGTGCCTTAATCACAAGTTACCTTGCTTTCCTTGCTTTTTTGTGCATTTTTCTTGCATCGTGTGGTTTATTTGTGTCATATACATGTTCTTAAGTGAAAATTATGTGTTGTACTACTGTAATACTGTGTGCTTATATGTGTGCATGTTAAGTGTTTGATCATTTGTCCTTGTGCTTATAGCTTCCTTAGTTGTTGTCATTGATTATGGAACTTGTTTCTTGTTGTTTCTAGGCAATTTCCTTAACTTTTGCTATATATTTGAGTTGTTGGAATCTAAAGCATTTTAAACACATCATTTAAAATGCTTAACAAACTTCTTGTGTTTGTGTAATCCATCTCTCTTTAAGGTGGAATTTGTGCTCATTAATTGTTGTAGGTTGTTAGTATTCTTAGGTGTGTTGTTTCTAGTTTAATTTTCATTTTTCCAGCATATTTGTGTCAATCTTTGTATACTGTAATTTCACTTATTTTGTTGTGTTTTTTGTCATAAAACCTTACCTTCCATCGCCTTAAATAATTGGAAGAAGATGCTTACATAGTGCCATATTTTACCTTGCCTTTTGTGGTCCTTTTGTGCATTTTTGGCATAATTTACAATTCTATTTTTGGTGTAGTATTTTTGTGAAAAAATGGGAAATATAAAAAAATAAGTGAAAAAAATTGTGAAAAGAAAAGAGCTTGAAAGGTCCACTTAATTGTGTATTTAATTTGGTCCTCTGCAAAAAGGAGTAAAAAATAAATGTTTAACCCCTTGAAATAAAAAAATTACAGCACCTTGTATTAAATTTATGCAATAGCATAAGTTTTTGTTTTGTGTTGTTTAGTGCACTTGAATTGAAGAAAAAAGACTTTTGAAAACCATATAAAAAATTATGGACTTGTGAGCATTTTAGAGTTTTTAGTTTGTTAATTTTTGTGTGCCTTCCTTTCTTTGTTGCATTTAATTGTTTGTTTGTCATTCTCGTCTCTTGGTTTGTCACATTATTACTCCACTCTTGTGTACCTTTCTTTCTTTGAGCTTTTGTTTACTTATCATATTCTTGTTTGTCTTATCTTACTCCTTTTGTTTTAGCTTCTTAATTGTGCTTTTTCTTACTTGTCTCTTTGATCTCTAAGTTGTGTCACTAGAGTATTTCACTTTTTGGCATTCCTTTGAGATTGGTTTAAGTGAGTTCTTATTTTTGGGTAGCATATTGAAGGATTGAGATTTGACATAGGGATTAACCTATGCAACTACAAGTATAGAGAGCTTGGTGGGTGACAGTAAACACTTTGTGAGCTAAGAGTGCAAACACCACTTTTTATTCTTTTTGTGTTTAAATATATCTTGTGCTAACCTTTGTTTTGAGTTTTCAAGTTGTTTCTTTGTAGCTTGGTGGACCATTGCTTAGATTTGGTGAACACTTGGAAGACTATTGTATTGGATTTGTATTTTCTTTTTTCCTTCTATTTTTGGGACATTTATTTTTTATGTACTTTTATTAGTCCTTGTATTTGGACTTTTAAGGACTTTGGACTTTTAGACATTGGTTTTAATTATTTGAGTAGGAGTAATGCGCTTAGGACTTAGATTAAATTTTTGCATAATTGACTAGTTTTGCTTTAATTGCTTTCTAGTTAGTATATGCATTTTGCATGCTAGGATTAGTTTAAATTTTACACATCCACTAGTTTGCTTTATTTGCTTTCTTGCTTGCTTGTTTTCTTGTGTGTTATTTTTCTTTTTAGGTTAGATAACTTTGAGTGACCGACAAGTATCTCATTTCTTATCTCTTGCATCTTTTGCATTATAACATGTCATATAGTGAGAGAATGAGAGATCCTACCCCCCTCACATGCGCCTAATTTTGAAAAAAATAAATAACATGAGCACTAGGCTAGATAACTTAAAAAATAGAGAGGAAAGAGAGAGACCCATTAGACATCGTAGGCAACATAGACATAGACACCATGATGAAACTAGTGAGGTAAATTATAAGCACCATAGGAGGCATCATAGGCCTCAAGAGGAGGGTGGCTTGAGAAAGGTCAAGTTAGAGGTCCCACCATTCCATGGTAAAAGTGATATAGAAGCCTATCTTGAGTGGGAGATGAAAGTTGAGTAACTCTTCAACTCCCACCAAACAAAAAATGAAAAAAAAAAGTTAGGATTGCTACCCTAGGTTTTCAAAACTATGCATTAGTGTGGTGGACCCAACTATGTAAAGAAAGAAAGAAAGACAATTTCCCACCCATTGATGAATAGGATGATTTTAAGACCTTATTAAGGAAAAGATATGTTCCCTCCTATTATAGGGGTGAGTTGTTGGCCAAGCTCAATAGACTTACCCAAGGGTCCATAAGAATGGAGGATTATTATAAGGCCTTAGAAATGGCTATAATTAAGGCCAATGTTAAGGAGGATGAAGAAATCCTCATGCATAGATTTTTACATGGCCTTAATCATAATATAAAAGAAAAGAGTGGAACTTCTACCTCAAATGGACATTGAGGAACTTCTCCATCAATGCACAAGAGTAGAAGCTCAACTGATAGAGGGAGCTTCTTATTATAAAGGGGACTTAAAACCTTTTAGGCCCAAGTGGAAGGGCAAAAAAGAATCCTCCACAAAAAGAGAAGGATCTTGGAGAAAGGGTAAGGAGCATGAAGTGGGCATTTCATCTCCTGGGATTAAAAGTGAGGTACATAAGGATCATCCTCCTACTAAACCCTCTAAACACACCCTTTCCAAACATGCCAACTCTTTATCCCAACCTACTTCTTCTAAGATGAGTTCAATAAAATGTTTTAAATGTTTAGAAAGGGACCGCATTGCCTCTCAATGCCCAACCAAGAAAACCATGATTTTAAGGGGCATTGATCACTACTCAAGCTATAAGGAAGCTTCCTCTTCACACTCTAGTGATAGCTCAAATAGTGATTCTTATGATAATGAACATGTCATAGTAGATGAAGATGAGCCCTTTATGATAAGAAGACTTCTTAGAGGTCACATAAGGGATGATGACACTACATAAAGAGAGAACATATTTTATATGAGATGTTACCTTAAAGATAAACTTTGTTCTATCATTGTGGATAGTGGAAGTTGCTCAAATGTGGCTAGTCAAAGGCTAGTTCACAAACTTGGTTATGAGCTAATTGATCACCCTAGACCTTATAAATTACAATGGCTTAATGAAAAAGGTAAGATGTTAGTGAACAAACAAGTTCATCTTTCTATATTCATAGGAACATACCATGATAAAGTTTGGTGTGATGTTGTTCCTATGGAAGCCATAATATTCTTTTGGGTAGACCATGGCAATATGAAAAAAAAGGTCACCCATGAGGGTTTCACCAACACCTTTACCTTCTTCCATAATAATAAAAAGTTTGTATTACATCCTTTATCTCTCAAGCAAGTCTTGGAAGATCAATTTCAAATGAAGTTGAAAAGGGATAGAGAGGTTAGACTTCTACCTTCCACCAACAAACACCAAAACCAAATACAAAAAAGACAAAAAAGATACTAATAAGGGTAAAGGAGTTCTCACTTTTGTTGACTCCATGAGGCATTTTTCTCTTCTTGCCTCCAAACTTCATGTGAAGAGAGCCTTGCTCCTTCACTAACCCCTCTATATGCTTCATGATATATACATGTCTAGCACCTCCTTGTGCTTAATGGGTCTCTCTCCTTCTTTACCCATTGATGTGTTTCATCCTCTAGAGGATTGTTTTCCAACCTTTCATATTTACTATGGGATGGATGGATCTTTATGTGTACATAGTTTACTTACGATTACTTGTAGGATGTATATAGTCACTATAGGTTCTTTTAGGATAAAGATATGTCTTTATTTTTGAGTTGACCTTTTCTCATGTCTTGTCTTTTGTAATTCTACTTGTATATAGGATTTTCATAGGTTTACCATTTGTTCATTGTCTAACCTTTTTTTATTCATACCCACATCACATACATGATCATGTTTTTACTATTCATTTCCATAAGGGATTATATTGGGAGCTAGTATTCTTTTTGCGTTCCATGCATATTCTAGTTTCTATTTTAAATGTCATTACACATTATGATCCCCTTAGGGAAGTTCATTATACTCTTTTGCATCATATGCCCTTATTTACTACTATTACACACAATCATCTATCTCCACCTCATCTCATCCTCAGTGAGCATCATGTCATTCATACCATCTCTAGGATGCATGAGGGATTTCATTGGTTACTTTGCACCCTCTTGGAAGATTTTTTGTTGTTTTCTTTTATGCTATCATTTCTTGTATTCTCACAAAGGTAAAGAGACTAGTATTTGACCTTGGTGGCAAATCTTATATTTTTCTTTCTTTTTCCTTTGTTTTTCTTTCACTTTTTGTTTTCATTTTCATTTTTTTAAAAACTCACTTTGTTCTCCCTTCATCTTGTAGGTTTGTCATAGATTGAGCATTGCCTTAAGGATTTTTAGTATTTGAGGACAAATCCTCTTGAAGAGAGAGAGCAAGACACATGCCTCACTTAGTCCTCTTGTGATCTTGTGAGACATTCTTTACACTTTGTAAATAATTTTGTTAGGAATATTATCTATTTTAGGAATTAATTAGGTTTAGAATTTTTTTTAGTTTGGGCCTTGCATGGCATATTTCCATTTTGGGCCACTGTTGTGCCTTGTATAGTACTAACTTGCTTTAGGTCACTTTTGGGTCATGTAGTTTTAGTTTTTGGGCCTTGGGTGAAGCTTTTCCAAGTCCACCCAAGCCAATTCTGAATTTTAGATTTCAAGGAGGTATAAATACCTTATTTCCTTTGTAACGCCTCATGGTTTAAGTTTTAGTGAGTTTTAGTGAGATAAGCTCCCACTTCTTTCTAGAAAAAATAGAGCATAGCTCATTGCCTTAGTTTTTTATCCTTTGGACTCCTCCCAAAGGTGGTGAAACCTCACCCAAATCTTATCTCCCTTAGTGTGAGTGGCAATTTCCACTTCCCTTTCCTTGCCTCTCCATTATCTCACCTTCCTACACTTAGATTTAGGTTCCACAAGCACCATATCTTCCAAATCCGTGTCGTATATGTCATGGACTGCACTTGAATTGCTTAATTTTGAATTTTGCTTCCATATTTGAAGTCTTCTTACTTAGGATTTAAAGAATAAAGAAAAGGAAAACCCACCTCCCTTAGGAATTCAAGTAAATTCCTACAACGAGATCTGGCTACCATAAGATTGCTATTACGATGCGTTTTTATGTCACGGTGGTGACATGATTTATAGATCAAATTCAGGGTGTTAGCGGCATTAGTGTGTTCTCTATTTTAGGGTTTTTTTAAGGTTGAAAAGATCTTTTTTCCTTTTTTTTCCTTGAAAAGTAAAGGTTGGATAATTTTAGTAAGAGGTGGAGGGTCTTTTTGTAGGTCCGGCTGAAAAGCTTTCTTCCTTGTTTTCCTTCAAAAGCTAGTTGTTAACACCATTTCAAGGCATAGTCTTTTCATTAGGTCACTAAAAAATCATACCAACTCCCCCTTGTTATTTTTTTCTTTTCAATTTCAATTCTTTCTTGGCACACATAACCCTTTTTTTCTTATCTCTTTTGCTACCACTCATCACCACTGGAGCCTCTCTCCTTTTTGGTAACTTTTCTATAGAAGCATGTTATCTTTTTCTCCTTTTGGGGTCTACATTGTTGTCTTTGTTTTATTTTTCTTTTTTATTCTCTTTAATAATAGAGAACACAAAAACAATTACTGTACTAGTTATTGATGTATTTGGAGTTCATGAGCCAATAACTTATACTAGGAAAAAAACAAAAGGAAAGAATAGGAAAAATGTAGTTGGTTGTAACTTTAAGAAACAAAAGACAATGGTGCAAGATGAGGATGAGAAAATGGAAGATGAAGTAGAAATTGAAAAAGAGGAAGAAAACATATTCAAATCCAGCTTAAAGACCTAATTATATTAGGAAATTAGTTTCCTAGTTGTATATGTTTTAGCTTAAAGACCTAAGTCAATTTTGTGGAATTCCAAATAAAACACAAGAACCTTACGTTAGATTATCGAATGAAAAATGAGGTTTTAGGAATACCTAGATCCATTGACGTTAACTAGAGATTACAACGGAATATATTAGTGCAGTGATCTTTCTCAGCCAAATCACCAAATTTCACAATAGGACTTGATCTTTCTCTTTGATGGGGAAGAGAAAAATAGTTTTCTGATTTGACATATTGGGGATCATGACCTTCTTTCTGATTTTAAACCTGTTAGGATTCCCATTAATCCCTAACAGGCCAAATCTAGGTTTCCACTCATTTAAGCCCATAACACTTTTTTATTATTATATTATTGTTGGTAGGCTAAAAAGCCCACTAATATTAGATCACTTTTATTGAGCCCAATTAAATGTAAATAGCTAATATAATTTTTATAAATAATATATCAGCCCATATTAATTATTAGAAATAAAATTTCTAACAATCTCCCATTTGGGCTTTACATTCATTCAAATATTTATATTACAAAATTCTTTAGGCGCGCAACTGTATGCTATTTACTTTTAGACCACCCTTAAACAATTTGATCCATCTTATAAAACAACAGGGAACCACTACAGATTTCATCATAATTAGATTTGACTAAACCACAATGATCACCATAATTGTATGTACTCGACGACATAGATCAAATATGGATAAGTGGCCTGAAAATTACATGCAATGTGATCTTAATCATGACTATTTCCAACTGGTCCAATAAATCTATTGAGTTATTGGAATAAAGAACTATTGAGTTATTGTCATAATAGATCTTCAATGGCCTTTTAATGCCATCGAACACACGTAAATAAGTTATAAAATTTCACTGTCATATCCCATGGTTGGACGCCTCTAAACAAGCAATAAACTCCACAGCCATGGTTAAAGAATCTATAATAGTCTATTTAACAGGCTTCCAAGAGATAGCTCCTTCAGCCAACATAAAGATATATCTTAACATGGAGTGTTTGTTGTCTTGACATCCAGCAAAATTAGATTCAGAGTACCCAATGATCTCCAAATTGTCTAACTTCTAAAAGTGAGCATATAGCCTTTTGTTCTCCTCAAATAGCACATTACATGCTCTACTGCCTACCAATGCTGCATCCCAGGATTACTTAAGTATCTGCCCAAAACTCCCACTACAAATGCAATATTGGGACGAGTACAAACTTGAGCGTACATTAGACTTCCCACAACTAAAGCATAAGGAATCTTTTTCATCTTATTAATTTCAAGGTCATTATTAAGGAACTATTTGAGGCTAAATTTGTCTCCATTGGCTATCGAGGTATCTCTTGGTTTACTATCTTTCATGTTGAATCTAGCCAAAACTTTATCGATATAGTTCTCTTGTGATAACCTTAAGATACCATGAGAATGATCTCTTAGTACTTTAATACCTAACACAAAAGAGGCTTTACCAAGATCTTTTATTTCAAAATTCTTTGATAGAAATCTCTTGGTTTCTTACAATAAGTCTATATCCCTACTAGCAAGCAATATATCATCGACATATAACACCAAGAATATATATTTACTCCTACTGAATTTATGATAAACGCAATTATCAACTATATTTGCCTTAAAATCATATGAGGTAATAACGATGAAACTTGTGATACCATTGACGGGAAGCTTGTTTAAGACCATAGATGGATTTCTTTAATTTGCATACCATAGACTTTGAGTCATTAACCATAAAATTTTCTGGTTACATCATGTAAATTCTTTCTTCAACATCACCATTTAGAAACATAATTTTAACATCCATCTAATGGAGCTCTAGGTCATAATGAGCTACAAGTGCCGTAATTGTCCTAAAAGAATCCTTCGCAGACACTGGAGAGAAGGTTTCTTTATAGTCAATGTCTTCTTTTTGAGTGAAGCTTTTAGCAACTAAACGGGCCTTATATCTCTCAACATTACCCTTCAAATCCCGCTTGGTTTTAAATATCCATTTGCAACCAATGGGCTTCACACCTTTAGGTAATTCGATAAAATCCCAAACATTATTATCTTACATAGACTTCATCTCATCCTTCATAACATCATTCCACTTTTGAGAGTTAGAACTTTGCATGCCTTGGCAAAAATTAATTGTACCATTTTCTGTTAATGCCATCCTTATATTCTTGAGAAACACAATATAATCATCTGGAATTGTATTCCTTCTTTCTTTAATAGATCTCCTCAATGACACTTTTTGAGGTTATTGAGCTTGCTCTATAGGTACTTGTGGGGAGAGAACTTCATTGTTGTCTTGTGTTGGGACAATGTCAAGAATAACTCCATTATTGTCATCTATTACTAGAGTAGATACTGGAATTGTAATAGGCACGAGGACTTGATCACTATTAAAGATTGGTTCTTCCTCAAAGACAATCTTCCTTATGTTCTCTTCCTTCCCAAACTCAACATCCTCAAGGAATCTCGCACTCCCCATCTTAAAGAATATAGTAGGATTGTAAAATTTATAGCCTCAAGAAGGTTCAGGCTAGCCAACAAAATAACAACTAACAGTCCTTGATTCTAGCTTGCTTTCATGCAGTCTATAAGGATGCACTTCAACTGGACAACCCCAAATGTGTAAATTCTTTAAGCTTGGCCTTTTACCAGTCCATAGCTCATGAGGAGTTTTGTTAACTGCTTTACTTGGCACCCTGTTTATGATGTAAACTACAGTCTTGAGCACTTCTCCTCACAATGACTCTGGCAAAAGAAGAATGACTAATCATACTTCTCACCATATCCTTAAGAGTTCTATTTTTTACGTTCTACAACACCATTCATGTTTGGTTTCCCAGGCATAGTATATTGAAGAACAATGCCATATTCTCGTAGGAAAAGCATAAAAGGTCATGGACGTTGTTCACCTGATCCATCATGTCTACTGTAATATTCACCTCCACGGTCAGATTTGATAGTTTTAATTTTCTTTCCAAGTTGAAGCTCAATTTCAGCATTAAAAGTTTTGAAAACGTCTAAGGATTGAGACTTCTCATGAATTAAAAATAGGTGGTCGTACCTTGAATAATCACTTATGAACATAATAAAATATTGTTATCCATTCCATGATATCTTAGGGAATGGTGCACAGATATCTGTGTGAATTAATTCTAAAACGTCCTTAGCCCTTTTAGCACATAATTTTCTAGAGTTTGTTTGTTTTCCCTTAATCCACTCAACACATACCTTAAATTTTGACAAGTCTAAGGGTCCAAGAATCTCACCTAACACATGCCTCTGAATTCTCTGTTTAGAGATATGACCTAAACACTTATGCCATAAAGTGGTTGAGTTATCATTTAATTTACGATTTGTTCCTTATGAATTTATTTGTAGTATTTCATCACGAGAGCTAATAACATCAAGAATATATAGATTATCAATCAAACAACCAAAACCAACAATATTTGAATTTTGATAGAAACTAAATTTATTATTTCCAAATGAACATGAAAAATCAAATTTGTCCAAATTAGAAATAAAAATTAAATTCCGCCTAAAAGACGACACGAGAAAAGTCTTAAATAAATCAAAATCAAATCAAATTATTAATTGTAATTTAAATGTTCCAATAGCCTCCACTATGACCTTGTTGCCATCACCTACATAAATAAATCTTTCATTATCACTTGATGGTTGACTCCAAAGGCAACCTTGCATGGGTACACTAATGTGAGTATACCACCAGAATCTAGCCACCAAGTATCATATGGTACAAAAGCTAAATTAACTTTAGAACAAACAAGAGAGAAAATTACCTTTCATTACACGCCAAGAGGCGTACTTGGAAACTCTTTCTTCATGTGTTCAGGTTTCTTACAAAAGAAGTAGTTAGGTGTTTTCTCATCCTTTTTGACTTTCTTTCACTAAGAAGTCCCTCCTACAACATCCTTATTATTCTTTCTCTTTCTATTCTGAGAATTTGAGGCCAAATGAGCACTTTCAATTTTACCTCTTAGTTGCTTTTCCTTTTCTTACACACAATGAGAAATAAGCTCATTCAAGGTCCATTTATCCTTTTGAGTGTTATAACTCACCTTGAACTGTCCAAAGTGTGCAGGAAGAGAAATCAAAACTAAGTGCATGAGCAAGTCATCAAAACTAAGTGCGGGAAGAGAAATCAAAACTGTCCAAAGTGTCCATAATGTACTCTTTTATGTTTCCCTTGCCTTTGTATCTCATAGAGATTAGCTTGGCAAGCAAACTGCTTGCATCAGCCTTCTCATTACTAGTGAAATACTTTTCAACAGAATCGAGGAAACCGTTAGCACTCCCACTCTCAGAAATAAATCCTCGAAATACTTCTGTAACATATCGTTTCATGATCATCAGACACATTCGGTTTGAGCGTTCCTACTTTTCAACCTTATCCTATTCTAGATTTTCCAGAGTTGGCGTGGGTTTAGCAGCCTGAAGTGCCAGATCAAGATCCATGCTACCAAGAATTATCTCAATTACTTCTTTCTAGACCTTAAAGTTTGTTCCATAAGCATAGAGATATGATTAATTTGAGCAGATAAGTTAACAACACTAGCAACAACAACTTGAAAAAAATATGCATAATTAAAAACAAATAAATAAAATATGCAAATAATGTTGGTGATACACCCATTACAAGATACCGAGCACAACATTAAGTTTATAGTCTTTGGACACACAAATTAATTTATAAGTGGTACCTTTAGTGTAATGATCAAATATTGATAATTAATTCTGTCAAATAATAGCCTTTCTTTGGAACAACTATCATTCACATGATTTTAACTTTACAATTATCACATATTTATCATCACATACATGTTATTATTTGGCCAGATTACGTCTTCCTTTGGGATGAGTACAAAATGCATAAATAATCTCATGCAAACATCTATTGTAATTCTAATTAAATTAATTTCTATAACAAGGAGATCTTTGGCAATAAATATTATATCAATTAATCTAATTAAAAAATTACTAGACAAATTAATCAATAAATAGGATTTTTTATCTACCAGAATTTATATTTAAATATAATTTTTTGTATTAATAATAACAATCAGATTAAACATGACTATATATATGTGGTAATAACTTTATAATATATATATATATATAATGTATATATGACAATAACATATAATATATATTACCATCTCGCTTAACCGTACCGACTTAAGACATAACACACATTTAAGCAATTCATAGAACATTCTTACCATCTCGCTTTAACCCAGTAATACAAATTTCTCTATTATAACCGTATTGACTTAAGTATCGGAGTCCTTTTTGTAGGTACACCTCTGGTGTGATTTCAAGGACAACGGCAGGAATTGATTCTTCATTACCTTAACACGAATGGCTTGGGGTTCCCACTGAGACGGTGTAAAGAGAGAGAGAGGTTCAACACTGGCTTAGAAGTCAACATCTTTGACCCTGTACACCGGTCAGATCATATCTTAAGTGGTAATAACTTTATATATATATTGTAATGCGCAAAGTTGAGATAGGAATTACCAACAAGTGGTATTAGAGTCCCGTTAACCATGTTAACTAGTAGATTACAACAAAATATCCTTTTGGTGAAATGATCTTCCTTAGCCAAATCACCAGATTCTACGATAGGACTTTATCTTTCTCTTTTATAGGGAAGAGAAAAGTACTTTTTTGATTTGACGTATTGGGAACCATGACCTTCTTTCTGATTTTAAACTTATTAGGATTGCCATTAACCTTTAACGAGTCAAATCCTGGTTTTCACTCATTTAAACCCATATCACCATTTTTTATTATCATATTATTGTTGGTAGTCTAAACAGCTCACTAATATCATATCACTTTTATTGAGCCCAATTAAATGTAAATAGCTAAATAAATTCTATAAATAATATATTAGCCTATATTAGTTATTAGAAATAAAATTTTTAACAACTATATCCTATATATCTATTTTTTTTTTTGCAATAACGATCATCTCGCTGCTCGTTATAGTGGTTTTGGGTAAGCCATTATGCTTCGCTATTTGAGATTGATAATTATGATTTTACCTATTCGATTTCCTATGAATCCAAGAATCTCACTATAATAGTATTTTATATGGAGATGTATGACCACACGTTGTGTTTATAAAAATGTTGACAAGCAGACCAATTATCGTCGTAGTTTCAAAAAAGAGTAAGAATTTTGAATTCATAGGAACTTGTTTGATAACTCGGCACACGGTAAAAATATCTTTACAAAGTAACAACTAAAAATTGTATACACATATTTATGATGGTTGGTTGGTTGTAAAAATGGGTTTTAACATATAAAATATACAAGAAAATAATAAATACAATTAGGGTTGGATTTAAGTTTTGTTCCATTTCCCAAAGAATTATGTATATCATGTCATGTATACTTACAATTTGACATGTTAATGTAACAAAAAATTACTAAACCCAATTTCTTATAGATAGATTCTAAAGTTCAGATTCTCATTAAGTCTTGATCCCTTGACAACTTTAACAAAAAGTGACTCCATATTATTCAAACGGACTTTTTAGCAACTAAGCCCTTAAGCTTTATTCCTAGACAAATAAGATATTAGAAATCTATTTCAATTCTAGATTCAAGAAGTGCTTTCCAATGACGACTATCCTTTGTAATCATGTAGCGGTTTGAGTAACTTAATACAAGCATTATCCTAATGACTGCTTCCCAGTGGCAACACCAACATAAAAATCATGCAATATTCTTCTTGTGCAAAGCAAGCATTAAGTATAGAAATAGAAACTAACATTAATCAAATGGCAAGCATACAAAAGTAGATCAATACATAGATACTGATAGAAAATTTACTACACTTAATCTCAACAAAAGAGATTTAGCCACACAATTTCATATGTACTATTCCTAAAAAGATAAAAATACCGAAGAGGAGAGATATAAGGCCTAAAGCTATCACTCCTAGGTCCTCCACGGTGAAGTGGAATGCTTTCGCTAGACCACACAAAGGGTTAGAACTCCTCCAGGGCTAGAATTTAGAGATAGTGAAAGAAAGGTAAGAACTCATGGACTACTAAGGTTACCTCTTACTAAGTATTTGTGTATAAAATACAGTCTCATGTAGTAAATTTAAGGTGGTTTTCAACATCAAAAACATGGTAAAATTGACAATTAACAAAGACCCAAGACTTTAATCCACACAATAACCTTCTCTATCTTTTGCCTTTGATTGAAAGTTAGCACTCTATGACCTCATGGTAAGATAGTGATCATTTATCAACCATGGCCCTCCTTCAAAGGCTTCTACAGATCTTCTCTATTAGTGAGCTTAAACCAATAAAAGTCATTATCAAGATCAATGATAGTCATTATATATTTTCTGTAATCAATTTCAAAAGGTTAAAATACCTTTTTAGCCCTTCAAAAGTCTAGGGTATAGGAAAAAGCCCCTATCAAATTTGACCTAGGATTTTGACCCTTATAAAAATTTAGGTTATGTGAAATCAAGGAAGGTTGACTTTTTGCTGAGGTGGCCAATGCATGGCCCACTTCAATAGTAAAACGTGGACGCTGACCTGGCTAAACAGTTGTTTAAATACTTAATTAGGTGATTAGCCATGTGAATTATAATTAATGGATTAAATATTTAAAAAAAATAAGAAATGCTCTTTTGCCAAAACGTGCGTTTTGATAAGTGTGTTCCCATTTCTTCATTTTCCCAGTTCTTCTTCTTCCTGGCGCGACCGAGTGACTCTGCATTCTCCTCGTCTTTAACCTAAAATTGATGGCAAGCTCTAACATTTCCACTGGGTCTTCCTCATCAATGGAGGTTGAACACGTAAAGTGCAAGTGTGGAAAGAACCTTGTCCTCCTCATATCAAAAACGAAGAAGAACAATGGACGGGCCTTCTGGAGGTGTCCATTTTTCTTGGTAAGTGGAGGAATGTCATTATTTACGTTGTTGGGTTTTTTTAAAACGTTTTTTTTTGTTGTGTCAGAGCAAAGAGGATTGTGGTTTTTTCAAATTGGCTCCTACTGCTTCCACTGGTAACATTGATGGGAATGATGGGTGTACCTGCAAGGTGGAGCTGGATAAGATGCGCGAGGAGTTTGAAAAGAAGTATGCAAAACTAAAATCCAAGTTGGTGGCTGAGAAGAGGAAAACTTCAATGTTGTTGACACTCCTCACTGTTTCCTGGGCCATTACCCTGAGCATGACAATGACATATTTAGCAAGAAAACATTAAGGAGAAATGAGATTCTGAGGTTGAAACGTGTGTTGTGGGTTTTTGGAAAAGGGTTTTTGTATTCAATAGGATGCAGAAAACACCTCTATTTGTTGTGTGATTTGTTTAGGAGTGTGTACATATTTAGGGTTTGGGATTTAGCCCCTTTTTAGGTTTTTAAGATTGAGGGTTGAGGAGTTGGTTTTGTAATGAATGTAATCCCTAATGAGATGGTTGTTATTTTGGCAAGCATTTGCTTTTTTCTTGAGTCATTAAGTGTTTTACTTTATTGAATTGTTGATGGAGTAAATTAACTAGTTGATCCCAATGCAAATAAGTTCTCAAAACAGGTACAAATTTAAATAAAACTGGTGTATAGATTAACTTGTCACATATTTACATAATTACAGTCATTAAAGGGGAAGTAAAATATCCTGGGTCTCTAAAACAGAATGGAATGAAAATTAAAATGTTCTTCAGTTGTTGTGGCTTTGTTGGGTTCCAGGGAATGTATTGGGGTCTGTTGTTGTGACTCTGCCCCTGCCCCTGCCCCTGCCCCTTCCTCTTCCTCTTCCCTGTGTTCCTCTTCCTTTTCCCTTATCTGTTCCTCTGGTTGAGGTTGATGTCGTGGCAGACTCAGCACCCATATTAGTATCAGTATGTGGTGGGTTTGGTGTAGTTACAGTCTGAAGAAGATTACATAAAATAATAAGATAGTGATGGATGAACACCAAAATACTAATGAATGAACACCAAAATTAAGCACTCTTACCTTGGTAGAAGGTGGATTAGGACATGTGGTTTTATTATGACCAACACCATCACAGTTTGCACAATGGTACTGGCCTGGAAATCTTGGACGCCTTGTTGTGTTGTCATCTTCATATGGGTCTCTTCTTCTCAATTTTTTTGGTCTACCAGGACGCCTCTTATAAGATGGAGGAAGAACTTCAGGTGCATCAACCTTAGGCCACATAGGCTGCCCATTGATAGGTTGGATAATACCTGCATAAGCCTGCACATATGTTGTCTTGGAGTACCAGTGAGAGACATAGGCTTCTGGATTGTCACCCTTGTACTTCATAGCAGATATGGCATGCCTACATGGTATGCCATTTAACATCCACCATTTGCAGCTGCACACTCTCTCACTCAAGTCAACTATAAACATATGCTCAGACTGAGTGTGCTTCAGTTCAAATAGCAACTGTCCTGCCCACACTGGAACCCACTGTCCACTAAATTCAATTTCTTTCCCTAACCTCTTATAGGGTCTTGGCATAATGTCCCCTCAATTGTGCAGACCTTAGACCTCAACTTGGCAAACCTCCCTAACAAGTATTGTCTTACCCATTCTAGCATTGTAATTATAGGCTTATCCCTAGATGGCAAGATAACTGAATTGAAAGCCTCACAGTTGTTCATGATTACATCACATGTTGAATAAGATGAAAAAGCATGCTTACACCAATGCTTTGTAGGAATAGCCATCAGCCACTCATATGCCCCATGATCCAGCTCCCTGATGGCCTGCATCTTGGTCTCCCAATCTTGGACATATGTAGCTTTGCTTGCACCTAGCATAAGATGCTTCAATAAGGCACCTCCACCAAATCTCTTCTTAAGGTTTGTGTATAAGTGTCTTACACAAAACCTGTGCTCCACTCCATCTAATAATTCCTTAAAAACCTGCACCAAACCCTGGAAAAAAAAATCAAGTCAAAACAAACAAACCTGCAACAACCAACTATAAACAATGAACTCAAATGTACAATGACAACATGGTTTAGTATACTACCTTCTGCTGGTCAGAGATGAAGACCAACTGCCTATCTCTGACCTCACCTATGTCTTCAAATAATAGACTCAAGAACCACTTCCAGCTATGCTTATTCTCAACTTCCACTACAGCCACTGCCAATGGAAAGTACTGATCATTCCCATCCCTACCAACTGCTGTCAAAAGTTGGCCACCAAACTTGGTCTTCAAATGGCAGCCATCAACCCCAATAAAGGGCCTACATCCATTCAAAAACCCCTGCTTGCATGCCCCTAAGCACATGTAGAATGACCCAAAACGTGGCTGCAGACCTCCTGATGGGTTGTCCAACTGCAGTTTGCATTTGTTGCCTTGATCAACCCTCTGTAACTCTGCACTGTAACTCCACAACAAGCTATATTGCCTACCAGCCTCACCCTCCAACACCTCAAGTGCAATCCTCTTCCCATTGTATGCACTCCAATAGGTTAATTGCACAACATACTGAGCCCTGATAAGTTCAATGATTTGAACCACAGACATCTTGGGATTTACCCTCAAATGCTTTAAAAGTATTTTGGCAACCCATTTTGAATTCTGATTCTTATTGTCAAACACTCTAGGACAGGTATGCTCAGGCCCTAATCTCTTCAACAATATGACATTTGTCCTGCCAACTTTACTCCCAAAAGCCTGCCATCCACAATCTTTATTTGCACACTTCATACGACATCGTTCAGGCTCATTCTTCACAAACTCCCCTTGCCTCCCCTTATACAGATTGTATTCCTTGATTGCCTGTCTGAACTGAACCATGGATTGAAACTCCATACCCACTTTTAGTTCATACTTCTCCCCCATTCTCTCTTCATCAAATGCCTCAGTTTGCCCCATGCCACACTCCTCATCAGTATCCATATCAGTATGCATTTCATCAGTATCATAGGTATCATCTATGTCTCCATAATCATCACCCCCTAAACCATGTAGATCCTCAACCCTGAAACATGTCCTGTTCTTATCCCTTTCATCCCTCTTATAATTTCCAAATTGTGAACCTTCACTGTCAGCCCCTGAACTATCTTCGGGTCTTGGCCCAGGTTCAGTTACATCAACCTCTGGAACATCAAATTGTGAACCTTCACTATCAGCCCCTGAACTATCTTCGGGTCTTGGCCCAGGTTCAGTTACATCTTCTACCTCTGGAACATCAAATTGTTCAGTATTCAGACTGCACACAAAGTTTTCTGTTGGCACTTCACTTGGCCTCTTACTTGTTAGACCAGAAGGCCCTTCATTTGCCACACCAGACAGCCCCTCACTTGTTACACCACTTGGGCCCTCACTTGATCCTTTGCTAGACCCTACACTTCTCAATCTCTGAAGTTGACTACTATAGAGTTTTTTTCTTGTCACAACTTTTGTGGGACTCACATAAGGGCTGTGACCAGGCACAGACTTTGTTCCCCTACTTCTTAATTCTTGTTGGGTTTCAAGGTCTTTTTGGGCCTGTTGGGTTTGTTGGGCTTGTTGGGAAAATTGGCTTTCATGGGTCTGCTCTGTTTGGGCCACACCTTCTTGGACAGCTACCTCTTCTGCCTCAGCCAAACCCACCACCACCTCAGCCTCTTCCACACAGTGCTTAACAAAAAGGTCAACCTCACAATTGTTATTAACTGCAAACTCACCCATTTCTAATGCATGTGAATCCCATGTTACACTCTTGTAGTCCATTTCTCCTGTTTTTTTCCACCATAACTTAAATTCCCCCTTATACCTAAGGTCTTCGACCAATGACCGTGCCTCAAAAAAAGACCATCTATCAATATCTACGTTGTGAATGGCATGTATTTCCTTATCAATGTAAGTACATGGTGGGCCCTCTTGAAATTTGCCCTTATGGTGTATCACAACCGTAAAATTCATACCTAAACAACAATGACATAAGCTACACAATAAGAACAATAAGTGAAAGCAGTATGGTCCAGCCCTAAACCCCAACAAACTAACAACATGTGCTCCTTCCACATCCCTCAACCGAACCCCCCTCTAAACACACAACAAATAAATAATTTTACTTTGACACAAAACTTCAAAAAACGTACCTGAAAACTTGAAACACCCGCGTTGTCTTCTTGCTTGTTGATGTGCAACCTGAAAACTCGAAACACCCACAGAGATTTTCGAACATGCACGCACCACACTGACACTCTTCGAGAAGACGATGGAATTGCAGAGGCACACCAGGAAGAAGACGACGACGGAATTGCAGAGACACACCAGGCACTCAAAGAAGAAGACGACGGAATTGCAGAGACACACCAGGAAGAAGAAGGAATTGCAGAGACACTCGGTCGCGCCAGGAAGAAGAGGAAATGGAGAGACACTTATCAAAACGCACGTTTTGGCAAAAGAGCATTTCTTATTTTTTTTAATATTTAATCCATTAATTATAATTCACATGGCTAATCACCTAATTAAGTATTTAAACAACTGTTTAGCCAGGTCAGCGTCCACGTTTCACTATTGAAGTGGGCCATGCATTGGTCACCTCAGCAAAAAGTCAACCTTCCTTGATTTCACATAACCTAAATTTTTATAAGGGTCAAAATCCTAGGTCAAATTTGATAGGGGCTTTTTCCTATACCCTAGACTTTTGAAGGGCTAAAAAGGTATTTTAACCATTTCAAAAGGTCTTGAACCATTTTTCTTCCAAGTAGCTTGACATTTATTCCCTTCTGCTAGGGTTTACAAATTGTTTTCTCTTCCATTTTAGATAAAATAAAAGTGAGGCAATCGTACCCACTCAACTTCCTCTCAATGGCCTGAAACCTCACATCTTGAAGTTTTTCCTCCTCAGATTCTTTAGATTCCTCGTATTTTTCGTTAAAACCTTCCCCAAACTTTTAACATCGATGTATCTTCCTCATGAAAACCTTCTTCACGAGTACCGTTATCATATTTTTCTGTGATAATATCTGTATAAAATTTTCTAGTTTTCCCGGAGTAATTTCCTCATCTTTGATATCATCATAAGCTAGTGGCCTCGTTTGTTCACCACAGAAAGATCTTTTTCCCCTTTAATCTTCTTTGGGCTTCGATCCAATTGGTCCTTTTCTTCATCTGAAACTGATAATGGCACAACCTTGGAATAGTCATCTTTGGATAAAACTCTTGATCCCCGAGTCATCGCTAATTTAATCCTTCTCAGCCGGAACCTTGAAACCAGCTAAGGCAATAGCCATTAACGGGTCTCCATGGAGGCCAACAACATACTTAAGCCAGCTCAAAAGGAACAAGCACAGAGGAGAAGACAAGAAAGAACTAGGGACAATCTTGAAAGATTCTTAAGGTTGACAGTAAGTTACCGCTTGTATCGAAATTCTAACAATATAGCTTGGTTAAAATAAAACTATAATACTATAGTAGCTCCCAAATAAAAGAATATTTTCCTGTCATTCCATCATGGATTCATTTTGAATTGAATTGAATACAAATCAGCAAAACTGGTGGGAACAACAACATGCACTGTCCTGGACAAACAGCCATACGAAGCTACATAACTAAATTACAGTGTCTAATATGTAATAATGCAAGAACCCCCCGGGGGGGGGGGGGGGTATCCTTTGGCCAAACAGCAGCTAAAATTTATTTTGTTCACTAAGAAAGAACTGAATCAAAACAAAACAAAACAAAAATGTATTTGATATAAAAATTGGTCAATGAAACCAAATGAGGCACTGTTATCTGGATAGATTAATCACACGCTCACGCATCGTCTTCCTGGCTTTGGGGAGTGCCAGCAAGCCAACCCCATACACCACCTGAACCCTGCCTTTGTTTAGCACTCAAGGCAGCTTGCTCAGATGCAGCCTTCTGCCGCTGGAGGAGTTCAAGTTCCTTCTGTAGCGTCCCAATTGTTTGGAGCTTCTGACCTAATTCAGCAACCTCCACCTGTGATCCCAAATACTCTCTTCAGTGAATACAAATTCAAATTCTTTCATCCATAATAAAAGGAGACAAAGAAATGCCAAACTTTTAAAGCAATCTAAGAAAGACAAACTAGACCATAACAAAGAGAGATCTTAAAATTATTTCAATAAGAGATTCTCCCATGCAGGTATGCTTCAACAAGTTATCCCTCTGCGGCTACACCAAACTGACCATAGAGTAACACGTATGTTGTGATTAGTTATAAAATCAAGCACCTTTGTGGACAATGGAAAATTTTGAAATTCAAATTCTTGATGACTTAGCCAATTTGTTACTCTGAACATTGTAGTACATGATTGACAAGGTGTACCTATGTTTTCCCAGTAACTTTTCCTCACCAAGCTACATTTAGGAAAAGAACTACAAACAACAATGACGGCACATTGAGCCCATCATTCCAATGCCTCTCTACCTGACAATGTATCTAACTAAGCAATTACTTAACTGCTGGTGAGTATACTTGGAGCTTGTTCGAGTATCTTGCATAA
Source organism: Clitoria ternatea (assembly GCA_037962975.1). Taxonomy (NCBI): domain Eukaryota; kingdom Viridiplantae; phylum Streptophyta; class Magnoliopsida; order Fabales; family Fabaceae; genus Clitoria; species Clitoria ternatea. The sequence goes on along the minus strand of CM075674.1, from coordinate 14,786,201 downwards.
TCGATTTTGTTCACTAGTTTTTTTCTGACTCTACCTGATGCTATCAATTGTGCACGGTGATTCCCAATATTTCAATAAGAACGGTGACAAAATTTTTAACCACTGTGCCCGTTGAATTAATGGTGCTCCAAACAAGCACTTAATTCACTTGAGCAATTAGTTATAATTCCAAAACTACTCCTCACTCCTAACTTTGGTCAATAAAAGCAATTGGGAAGCATTTTAATTTTTCACTTCAGCGACATAAATTTAATAATTATATTAAGTATTAACAAATACATCATATATGCATTGGGTTCAATGGGGAGATCAGGCATACATTTTAGACTCTGCTTTCATTCCCAATTTAATGATAATAAAGTCCGAAAATACTTTCTCATGATGAACTAGAGAGCAACATTGCCAAAAGCATTGATGATTACCTCTAGTTTGAAACACCTTGACTGCTCAGAAGCAAGCTGACCACGTACTGATTGGAGCTCCTGCATTATAAATGTGATAAAAGTGAGGACATCATGATTGCATCGTACACAGTGAATAATATTCAAATGTTGTTTATAAATCTCATTCTGCTAAGTTTATCAAATATTATTAGTAATACTTTATCTTCACCCTATGACAACCCCCTCTCCCACCCCAAAAATTACTTTGGGTCTATCTTCACACCACATTAAATGAGTAAGTTGTCACAAGCTGGTGATACTTGAATGTAACAGTTTCATTTGCCAATACTTTAGCTTGCATCGTATTCAATATGTACTGATAACATAATAGCCAGGTTCAAGTTCAACTGTTTCAAAATGAAAAAGGAACTTCAATAATTATTGTTACCTTGAAAAGGTCAGAGTTACGAGCTTCAGCTTCTGCCAGCTCTTGCTTTAGTTGAAGAGTTTGCAATTTCTCCTTGCTGAGTGATGATTCCAGTTCTTCTTTCTCAGCCTTCAGGACTGTTACAAGATCACCTTTTGATTTCTGTAAGATACCCAAAAAAACAAAATGTGAAACTGGTCCTAGCAGGAACCAAAATGAAACAGACCAAATGCAGGATGTGATCTATGCCTGTAATTTGAACATCCATACAGAATTTGCAATATTTGAATAGTAAAATAGGTATTCACTACATAAAAATGCATGTATAGCATATCTCTGTGGTTTGGAGTTTCTTATGCGCTTCCCAACAATTTTTCATCACTTTTGCCTTGGTTCTATGATTGGCAATAAATGAAAAAATATCACAATAACAGACCAATGACATTAGCCAGACGTGCTACTCTATGTTCCGAGTGAAAAAGGACATCTTTAAAATAATACATACTATTGAATCAACACTGTCCACTGCAAGTTCCTTAACTTTTCCTTCATGTCCAGCATCAAGTTCAGACTCCAGATCTCGGGTAGCATTTGTGGCATTGTGCACAGCAAAAACACTGTCTGGTATGGGATTATCAATTATTTTTGACTGCAAGGTTGATTTGTGGCTTGGTTTAAGGACATAGACCTGAACACAGCAAACTACATCAGGTGGGAAAGGAAAAAACAATAACAGCAGAAGAGCCCAATATTTTAAAAAAATATTCAGTTTTTCACCTCATTGTTGTAACGCCCATTGTATCCTCCAAATGATATAAGTACATCTTCACCATTATATGAGCTTACAACCAAACTTGAGCCCTGCCACAGGAAGCATTTTATTATCTTAGGCAGGTGGCACTAGAAAACTAAGTGAAAGGCCTGGGTATCTTCCTAATATGTGATGATAGCATGGAGTGGAGTTAACAACGATTGGTAAGCTAGTTAGAATTCATAGCGCATGCAATATGTGTGTATACATACATACATACACACACATGTTTATAAAATACAGAACTCCAAAACCAAAACTATTGTGATGAAACTACTTGCCACCAAGGGAGTGGGACAATTAATGCATGGAATGGTTATTTACACTAATATAATTATCACAATAACCTCTACAAGTGGTTAATTTACTACAAGATTAAAGTTTGAAAATTTTAACAAGAATTCATTATTTGAAATTCTCCCTTGACTAAAGGTCCCTATACAATTAAAAATACCTCACTGGCAACAGGGATACGCCCTTGAACAGAAGTTACTACAGACCAAGTCAGTGTAGACATATTCAACACAACAGTCTCTGAGACCCCTGCAAAATAGCATGAAATACAACTTGAAACAGGCATATAAAGCAACAGTAATATAAAATTAACAATGAATTCACAACCTTGGTGACGGATACAGATATATTAACTACATCATAAGTTACTATTCACAATTGATCCCAATAAAACACTAATGTTTTCCTAGTAAACTCTCCTTTACAATGAACTGTAAGGTTTACACTTTCGCACAGATAAGCACTTCTATCTTCAGATCAATTCATAATCAAATAATAGATTAGTCCTTTGTAACTTTTACCGCCTTTCTTAAAATCCATGAATTTATACCTGGTACAAGTAACTCCAGAATCTGTCATAAGAATCAAGGAAGTAAAAATTGAAACTAACATCCATCTATGGAATCATGGATGGAATATCCAAAAAGCAGTGGAAAAGCATGGGATTGGAGGGATATGCAACCAGAAGCAACATCCCGCAAAATAAAAACCTGTGTGAATTCACTCTCTATTCTCAATAATAATGCACTCCATAGGGGAGGGTGTCTGATGAAAGGCTAGCTTTTACCACAATGAACTTCTGATGTAATTCACTGATTTGTCCTTTTCCTAGAAAATTAGTAGTATGCAAATAATTTCTTTTACTCTTATTAAATGCAACTAATTTCTAGAAAGTTATTCTCTGGCCAGGTAGTTGTATTGGGATTCAAATCATGCATCGGAGGACCCTAATTTCCAAATCAGGAATCGAATCTTAAAATGTATAGTAAGTGTTAAAGGTTCCATCCCAAAATCAATTGGCAATGGTTGGAGTGGCCCAACAAGTATTTAAACCATGCGAAATATTATGAGGCAGACGATGTGGGACTTCCAACACACCCCCTCCAACGAAGCCTGCCAGACCAGGCAAAGGGTAATTTTTGACTCATAATGAAATGACAACTCTTTGGCCCATAACAATCAAAAAGAATGTTCTAGCTTTGATAGCATGTTAAAGGACTTCCAACACGCCTCCTCCAACGAAGCCTGGCAGAGCAGGCAAATCAAAAGTATATAAGGTGGAGGGTAATCTTCATCCTATGAGCTAGCTTTTAGGATTGAGTTAGGCCCAATACCCAAATTTAAGGGTAAGATACATGATCAATATAAAAACTCCATACAATAGTCATAATTCATTGCATAAACACATGCATAAATTCAAGTCTCATCAATGAACTTAAAAATAAGCTAAAATCCACCTCATAAAACAAAATAACAATTCAAAAACAGTAGCTACAACATAAGTTCAAGTGTTCTAAGCATGTAAAATTGTAAATATCATTCTTCATCTCCAAGATCAATTTTATGGAAACTAATAAAAGAAACCATTAATGAACCTGACAAATCTATAAAACTTGCTGCAGGCAGCCCATATTCCATAAAATTAAAAATGTAAAAAATGAAATACTTACTTAGAATTAGAGGCCCATATTCCTGTTACCCCAAAAAAAAGAGGCCCATATTCCAAGTTATATCCATTTCCTTTTTCTTCTTTGCTTGACCAGCCATCACCCACAAATAAATAGAAACAGAAAATAATAGAGAAAATGGGACCAGCAGAACACGTGGGAAGCACAAGAAGGAAAGCTTATTACAAAACAGCCAAAAAGGATGAGAGGGCCAGGCAGAGGAGAACAAGGTGCAAAGAAACAGGGAAGATGGACAGAGAGAGTGAGATTCTTTGCTTTAGGTTAAAAATATTCACGTGGGTCACAAGAGGGAAACAGAGAAGATGGACAAAGAGAGTGAGATTCTTCGCTTTAGGTTAAAAATATTCACATGAGTCACAAGAGGGAAACATTTTCAGCGGCTTCCCTCCCATTTCACAAAAGAAAATTAAAGTAGCCCTAAAAACCCATTTTTTCGTTTTGGGTCATCCCGATCCAACCCAGTTCAGAGTCCCCTTTCCGCATTTTTGAATTGTGCGAAACAGAGGTTGTTTCGCAATTCAACCGATTCTGCTGTGATACATGCGATGCGCAGTCCGATTCAGGGAGAAAACGATACCCATGTGCATTTCATATCGAAGAGGTGTTTTTTGTATTGAATGGCGATATGTATCACATGAATCGTACAATATCGACTACCATGTTCTTGGGTAAACATTCCCAGATATGGAGCTCAAGCTTCAAAAAGCAAACTACATTCTCCTCAAAAGTAATCCTCTGCCAACTACCTAAACAAGATGGACCAGTCTAGTGCATCTCATAGTTGGCTTCAACAATCTTCCATGCTTCGATTTCTTCTGGTTGTATTTTATTCTCCACGAGCCTTGAGCTTTTACATAAGTGATGAAGTTCCAAAAAACCATTGTGATGGTATCACTTTCATTCACTCATATAGAAGCTAATGGGGAAGAAAGAAACATGCAGGCTAAATAAACCATATTTGGTCTATTAATATATGTCAGCACATATTTAAGCACTCAGACAGGTCTTGAAGAATATTATGTATCATGAACTTTATTTGACATGCAGTGCATGTTCTAATCATCTTTACTCTAAAAAGGTATTTTCTTTAACACAAGCACCTTTGGGTAATCAATCAAATGCCTATTATTAACTTGAATCTCCCTCTACATTCATTCTTCCACCATTTTAGAAGCTTGATCCATGCCTAATAGTATGAATATGTGTAAATACATGCCTTCTAAAGCTGATAACTAAACCTATTTAATTAGTTTTTTAATTAGTTTCTTATACACATGCACACAAATGCGTGTGGACACACATGCATTTGCAAGCATGTCAAACCAATTAACTTTGCAGCACCACCATCAGAAAATTAGTAGTTATTTAGTTTGACCTCTCTAAGGGTACGTTGGTGAATTAAATTTTAGATGGTAAGAGGGGGAAGGACAAGGTTTACTGAAAGCCCTTTCTCCCTTTTTGTTTGTGAGTATCATTCTCTTTTTATACAATTTATAATGTCTTCTATCTCCCTTCTCACCCCTCTCATCCCCTCCTAATTCCTCCCTTCCCCTTCTCTCTAAACTTCCAAACTATCCCTAAGAGAATGGAGGTGTCTGCTACAACTACAAGAATTAAAAAAAATATTAGTCCATGAATCTTTAAGAGAAGATAGAGAGAGTGACGAGGGAAAAGAGAGAGAATTCATTTTTATATTAGAAATAAGAGTGTTTACAATTGAATGAGTGAATTGATATTATAAGCTTGACTTAACAGAATTTATAGGAGTGCTAACTAAGAACTGGCTGAAGTGACATGGCACTTTGACAGCTTACCCAATCCTAGCTAACTTAGTCATGCATCATGACTAGGGATAGTAATCCCCAGTGCCGTGAGACCAGAGAGCTAGCTAGAAACTAGTTCTAAACTATACACTGATAGAATCAAAGAATATTTTATAAAAGAAAACTCCATTCCCTAAAATGAAATATTTTAAATTTTATTTAAGTGACCAGGTGACAAAAAGTCATACCACTCTTATTGTCACCCCCACCAACAATGAACCAGTTTTCCCCTACTGTCACACCAGCATGTCCAGCACGAGGTGATGGGATTTCACCCAATTGTGTTGGTCTAGACCATTCCATCTGCATAGTTCACATATATGATTAGATGAAGATGATTTTTCTGGTCCACAACTTAATAGAGGAGGCAATGGTCTTACAGTCTGCAAATCGAGTACGTGTAAATCATTATAGCAAGTTGCGTGCGAGCCCCCACCAAATATAAGTAAGTATCGATCCACATGAACAGCTGCAGCATGATCAGACCTCGGAGAAGGAGGCACCCCACTGCCAGTTGAGACTTCTTTAGCATCAAGCATTAACATGTTTCATTTTTCATTCTGTTATATCTCTATATAGGACTAAGAAAACAGCACATAGCATATTCACCACTGAAGAAAATGTGGCATAAATTACCGCATATCAGAACTAGATTTTGGCATAAAAGATGCTTGCGAAACAAAGTCAAACTTCAATTTGTTCCTATGTCTGCTTTTATTTATTTTTTTGTTTACACCCTTAAATCATTAACATTTCCCAGCACATTAGTTAAAACTTCCATACCCACCAGGCCACCACCCTAACCCAACTAAAAAATACAAAAGTAAAATAAGAAACAAACAAGATGGAGGATTTTAATTAATTTCATCCCATGTCAAGGACTCCTTACACAGCATCAATTTCATCCCATGTCATGCTTTCCAAGTCAAGAATATGCAGATCATTCAAGAGAGTTCTCTTTGCATCTTGTCCACCAAAAATTACCAAGCTTGTCCCAACTAAGGTGACTGATTGGCCTCCACGCGATACCTAAAGGCACATATGAAAAAAAAAGAGCAATTTAACAGTTAGATAATTCATTTCTTTTGGTAAAAAAGGTTAAATCACACTACTTTACCTCGACAGATGCTTAAATTCATTAGCCTCCCCTCCATTTTAAAAAATCATTCTTCCTTGGTACGTGCAACATCACTGTGATCCATTTTAAAGTGAACAAGCCTTTTAGGGAAGTTTTTTCATCCCTGCAACAACTCTTGGCATTACTGGGACTGGCAGCTAATTTCCCTACTATCGATTTTGGGACCTTGAAAGATAAATTGAAGATCTTAGGTGAAGTTCCAAAATAAACAGTGGGGGAGTTTAAAATTTCATTTCACCCTCTAAAGTCCTAAAATCAATACTTGGATGTTCAAAATCAGCCGCCAGTGACACTAGAAGTTACAAAGAGAGGAGAAATGCCCTAAGGAGGCTTGTTCATAGTTGCTCATCATCTCTATAATGTTTGTTTATATTGAAATGGACTATACATTGCCATCTTTCATGAAAGGGAGTGTAATATTTTTTAAAATTAAAAGGAAGAAAAATGCAATGTAAGCATCTGTCAAGGAAGGGGACTGTAATGTACCCTAAATGAAAAGAAAAACATTTCTGTATTATATATTAAAAACCATTAAGTTTTAGCATGTGGACTTTCATTTCAGAATCAGCTGTTCAGACCAGGGAAGTCATAGAAGTTGGATTACCTAGTTTTGAGTTCTATTTGAACTAGTTTCCAAGGCTTGAACTTGATTGCTTCTGGGCTTGGGAAAACTTTAATCTTTCTATTTAGCCCAAAAGAGGGTTCTTACATAAATACTACCTTTGTTCCTATTTAAATGATAGAGAGAAAAATTAACTGATCAAGGAATCTAATCATTGTGAAATAATTATTGAATGAAATTTCTAATCTAGCCTTCATCTATTAGTTAGACTCTTTCTTTATTTCTCTCACTTCATAATTTCTTTGTAATGATAAAAGGGTATGTGTGGAAAAATATCATTTAATATTTATTGCCTTAAACTTAAACCACTAAGTGGACACATAAAAAGGAACAAAATTCATGTTCTCTCTCTGAATACTTAATTAGAACCGGAGGTAATAGATATAAGGTTCCTAACCAGACCTGTGTACAGATAGAGAAGGAAAGTCTATTTTTCCAAGATTCTGGCTAACTCTAACCCGGGATCAATCATGAAGAGGTTTTTTTCTTGAGTTCTGATTTGGATAGAGAAAAGCAAAGGCAACATGTCTCATGCTTCTATATAAAGTTCAACAGTTTTAAGATTTTTGGGTTAATAAGCATAAACAGAATAATAACAGATACATACCGGGGATTTCCCATAAGTCTTTAGAGTTGACCAAGTTTGCTTTTGCAGATCAAACACTTTCACTGTCATAACATAATTGGCATTTGATAATATAATAGTGGAAGCTTAATTGTAATTACAATGGAAAAGATATCAATAAAAAATACAAAAGTACAAAAAAAGAATAAACAGGGGGAACAACATATTGATGGATACAAACAAAGCAAGATGTTATATGCTTCTATAGTTTAATGAAACTTTAAGGATAAAAGAAACAAACACTACTAACAAAATTTGTACACAAATATTTCACTTAGGTATGCCCACAAAAATTTCATCACTCCAAGTCCCAACTGTCTTGATTGTTTTCCTTCAAGGAGAATAAAGGAATCATATCATGCCTTTTAGTTCTTTATATGAAGTGAAGAGTCCATCATGTTTTGTAAAGCTTGTGTTCTGAAAGTCATTAAATGACATTCATAAATTTCCCATTTCTACATGTTATAAGTTTTGCACAGACATGATGCTACCCCCTAATAGCATGGTAATTGGTAAGACATAATAACATCGTTATTGTATACCTTGGATACTTTCGTTAGGATCTTTTGTATGCCCAGCAATTGATATAAGTTTATTTTCCCAAGGAATCTACAGTGACAAAATTTCAATGTCAAAATCCAAACTATTCCAGAAGGAGCACTAGCAACTAACAAAAACATGTTGAAAATATTGCAGGGAAGAAGATGCAGGCCTTTTCAAAGGAGAAATAAATGTTTTCAATACAAACCAGGGAATGGCCAGCACAAGGGGTTAACGTATCTGAGACTGACAAATCATTAGATTCAACAACATTAGCTTCAATCTTTGACCAAGTCCAACTTCTCAAATCTAGAACCTACATTGTTTCAACACAATTCAAAGTAAATAGCACATGGTGTAGCCAACGCAAGAGGGAGATTAAGAAAAGTTATGCTGTAAAACCACAATATAAACCATTACATAAACCAAAATTGGCAGTCTCAACCAACCTTACAAAATATATTACTACTTAGCCAAAATGCATAGTTTGATGCAGCAGAGATATTAAATATTTAAATATACGCTTACATGGAGATCATTAAGGTATCGACCATTGTAGTTTCCGCCATATATGTAAAATTTGTCAAGCACAACTGCAGCTCCATGCTGAACATATAAAAACACATTGGATTAGAAAAAGGAATAAACTTATGAAACAAAAAAATATAGCAAGAGTGAAAATTATATTTTGACCTCATATCTTGCTTTTGGACGTTGACCAGATATTGGAGGTGCAATCCATTGGTCATAGACTCCAACCGAACCAAAGCCATCAATGACAACATCCTTGTCCTGGGTTCCAACTTGGCTTCCATTTTCAGTGGATATAGTTTTTATTTCTGGATATGAGTTCCCGTTCTCAATTACTGGTTCAACTCTGGTATTGTGCTGTAAATCCAGTAAGACAGAGTGGAAGACGGAGAAGTTACATTATGTGAACAGTACAGGACACATGGAGAAATACATGATGATCTCATTGTGCTTCTCTTTATGCATATTCACGATGGTATGTCTCGTAAATTTAATTCAAATCTCCAAGGATTAAATCCTAGATGCTACACAAAAGATCAGCACATGACTTGCTACAAAATCATTAAAACAACGTTCAATTGCCCAAACAACTGAGCACATGCCTGGTGGGTGAAACAAAAATGATTGAGCATTAGTAACACTTACATTCATTTGCACATCAACAACAGGATCAGGGTAAGGGTCTATAATGGAGTTAGATGCTCTAGAATACCAACCGGGATCCTCTTCCTATACAACAAAGGAAAATAGGAATGGAAGTAATCAGTTAATATTCCACTTTATATCAAGGAAGAATGTGAAATATAATTATTAGCATGACCTCCAATATTTTGACAAAAAGGCGCATGGCTTCTGTGGAAGACATGTTTCCAAGCTGGTTCCAGCTGCATCAACAGCTACTGCTTTTTAATGACATTCTCAACAAAACAAAAGCAGGAACACTATAGTGCTAATTGCAAGAATAATATAGAACAAAACATTGATAAAAACTCGTGCAGTACACATAACAAAAATTTGCATAATGTATAGTTGCATCCGCAAAGAAGCATGGTAAAATCTGAATTATGCATACCATTAATAGAGTTACAGGATCAATGAGATTGATACGGAAATAGCATAGAGAAAACAATAGAGGCTTGAATGTTTAAACCTTAAAGCACACCAACCTGGCCCATTTGCTATGTTCCACAATTTTCCATGAACTGGGTTCTGGGACATTACAGCGTCCTATACTAGCCTGACATAACAAACCAAGCATTAGATTCACGCATAACCCCATGAACAAACCCCAACCCCAAACCCAAAATAATATCAGCACATCCAAAAACACAAACAAAACAACTAATAGGCAAAATCAGCAAGATGGAAGGATCATTGCATTGGCAGACCAACATTCCTTTCCTCTGTGCTTTAAACGGGACAGCATATGCCGATTTGTGTGCATTTCATCAGAACCTAACCAAACTAGGCTAATCTAATTTTTCTCATCACTCTCGAATAGAAGACAAACGAATCGTGGAAATTCCTCACATTCTAATTCCACTCGCAACTTCCAGAAAACCAGATCTACGAACAATTATAACCCTAGAGTAGCTATGAGCAACTCAATTGATCAGAAACGCATTCCATCACTGACAAATAACAGAACAAACCATGAATCACGAAATTAAACACAGAAAGCTCCGCAAAGCGTGGAAAACGTGATGAGGTACCTGCTGATAGAGGCTGTAGAGAAGAAGAGCGGTGGACTTGGGGAACTTGGAGGTGAGGGCTTTGGTGGGAGAGGTGGATCCGTCGAATCCGACGTAAGAGGCCGCGGCGTAGAAGCGCTCTGGGTATTGCAGACCAGAGCTAGCTCTAGCCATCGCCATCTTCACTCTTCTTCTTCAATTCACAAACACGCCAATTCTTATTCTATCGATCGAATTCAATATACGATTAGGATCCTTCTTGTCCCTCGAGATTGCAACACAAACCTGTGTGTTGTTATTATTAACTTGTCTCAGTTTCCCTGTTACGTTATTGCAAACTTAACTGGTCCACCATAAATTCCACAAATTTACCATTAATCCCCCCAAGGTTTTCACAATTATACACTGTCGGTGTCTGTTATGTAATCTACACCTTGCAATTTGTGCTTGAAAATTGCTCTTTTTTTCTTTTTATTTTCACCCTTTTAATTTTTTAGACGAAAATGAATTCCTTTTATTCTCATTATCTTGGTAAAATCTTATTACGTTATTTTACATAAATTTAAAAAAGTTATTTATTTTAGTAAATGAATTAAATTTGTCAAATATTATTTTTATATCTACAAAATTATCATTTACTGTGTTAACATAGAGACATCGAATGACATCTAATCACCTCCAATATAATAGAAGTGCGTCTCCGTGTGAGGCACACAATGTAACGTCCCCTTAGTGATTCCTAAGATTTATTTCGGGGCTTGGTAAAATTAGAGTAAATTTTCACTTTTTAAACTTCCTCACCAATAAACAGTAGGAACCTAAAAACCACATCACTCAAAATCACCCAAAACCCTACTTTTCAGCCTGTAATCGATTAAACGAGGCTTGATAATCAATTACACCAGATCTGATAATTAATTACCAGAGGCTAACCTATGCAGGAAATTGACTCTACTCTCTGGTAATCGATTATAGGAGAGACTATAATCAATTAATAGCATATTAGAGTGCAGAATTATGCAGATTTTGGTACTCGGATCAACTTATGCACCACCTAACTTGTCCGTTTTGATTCTGATTGCTACAAAACTTCGAGGGCACTATGTTTTCCCCGTTCCGGACCTGTCACGCAGTCCGTACTCAAAAATTCCTCCATACGACCAAGATATACGTAAAAATACAATTAACTCAATTTCTAACAACTACACCACCTAAACTCATTCAAATGCAATGTAATCTCAAACACGCAAATCATAAACGTACCTAGGGACTTATTGATGCCCTCCAGGGATTCTGGATCCCACCAGAACTCCACATCACACACCCAATTGGCTAAAAACATCATTTCACCTTAACTAAACCTATATTCACATTATCACTAATGGCAATACTCTATGATTGGCTTCATGCCATTCAACCACAACACATACATCTATTTCATACACGTAATCCCTACTACCTGCCCATTCACACACATTATCAAATCAATGGCTCGGTGTCATGTAATAACACCTGGACATCAACTACTTTAATCATCATTATTTATATCAGGCTACCATACACATACACATACACATACACACATCCATGACCAACAATCGGGTCTTCAACACCACAATCCCATCATCCGAATCACTATACTCATTGTCCATAGAACATCATGCATCGCCAAAAAACATAGTTATGTTGTTACTATTTAGTTTAAAGTCATGTGTCGTCTAGACTCTTAGGGTTAATTCACCGGGGTTGATTAATCGTGAAAATTTTTTCTCTAATTTTTATTAAGCCCTAGGAATTAATTTTAGGAGCCTAGGCGGGACGCTACAGGTAGTATCAGAGAAAGAAATTTATTTATTAGAATGATGGTTAATTTGATTTGCATGGACCTAAATTAATTGTGAAAGTACAATGTTATGTACTATTGTGTGTTTTATTTGTGAAGTCTATAAAATGATATTTTCATGAAAGTTATGGCATTGCATTCCACTCCATGAGCTTCACCAATGGAGTTACCTTATTTTAAGGTTAATGGTATAGTATTTTCTTAATACCAATGGTATATTACACCTGATATCCTTGTTCATTATCTAGGTTGAATTATGGAAGACCATAGGCCAAGTGGTGACCTAATTACTGATGCACTAGTTCAGTTAGTCGGTGTGCTTGATAGGCAAGGTCGTGGTATTGGCAATCTTGATAGGTTTCTAAAGAGGAAGCCATTCACCTTCAAAGGGGGATATAACCCCGATGGTGCCTATTTATGGTTAAAAGAGATAGAACATATTTTTTGATCTCTAGAGTGTAAAGGCACAGAAGGTGGAATATGCCACCTACCAACTTATTGAGAAAGCTGAAACTTAGTGGTTTCCAGAAAAACAATGCATGATAGGCGATGAAAGGCAATTAATTTGGGTGAATTTCAAGGAGTATTTCTTGGAAAAGTTCTTTCTTGGAAATGCTAGAAGCTGAGAGGAGTTGGAATTCATGGAACTTAAGTAAGGTGTGATGTTTGTTGGTGAATACACCGCCAAATTCAATGAACTGAGCTTAGTTTATCCTTCGTTCCTAAATGAGGAAATTGAATCCTCAAGCTATGTTAAATATGAAAACGGACTTCAGTCTGAACTAAAAGAAGCTATCAGATATCAGGAGATTCATAATTTTCCTGTCTTAGTGAACAAATGCAGAATTCTAGAAGAAGATCAATTGTCCTGAATGGCCGAAAGAAAAACTAATAAGAATTTGAAAACCCAATCCGGGAAGTTCAAGAAGCAGACTCAAAGGGGTCTAAATTGTTATCGGGGAGGATCCTCTTCATTTAGTGGTCGTGGTGGTGGCTAGAAATTGTAATCAGAGGCCCGAAGTTATTTGTCATCACTGTGGCCAGAAATATCATATCCATCCTGAGTGTTCTCAAATGGATAAGGCTAATGCTTTTGGTAATTGCGATAATGTTGTTGGCTGCAGTGGTGGTGGAAACCGTGGTGGTTGTAATGGAAGGGGTCGTGGATCCCAACCTCCTAGAAGAAATGATACTCAGGCTGAGAGTAGTTAGTAACTAATTGCTCCTAGACGTGTGTTTTCTATTATTGGTGCTAAGGTTGATTAGGTTGTTGATCAGGTTCAAAGTAAGTGCTTACTTAATGATTTTTTTCTTGGTGTTATATTTGACTTTAAGGATACTCATTTAGTCATATCTAAAGATTGTGTGAGGCCTTTAAAACTGTCTGTTTCTAATTTGAGGGGTGCTTTGATTGTCAGTACCTTGACTGATTTGAAGGGTGCTTTGATTGTCAGTACCATTATGTGTAAAGATGTATCTTTCACTTTGAGTCATAGAAAATTCATCACCGACTTGTTCTGTTTACCCCTAAAGGATCTTGATATAATTCTAGGCATGAATTAGTTATCAACCAACCATGTAATGGTTGATTGTCAAAAAAAAAGTTATCTTTCCAATGGATCTTGTCCTTAACTTTTATGTAAGTGGTATCTCACAACTATTTATGATCCTTGCTTTTATCTGAGGGCGGGAGTTCATCTAATATTCATGAGTTATTAGTTGTATATGAATTCCCCGATGTCTTTTTTGAAGATGTTCCTGATTTGACTCCATAATGGGAAATTGAATTTGTTATTTACACCATATCGTGTGTCTCTCATTGAATTAGCTGAATTGAAGCAACAAGTTGATGAATTATTAGCTAAGTAGTTTATTCATCCAAGTATTTCATTGTGGGGTCTTCCGGTGTTACTTATAAGCAAGAAAGATGGTTTTATATAGTTGTATGTTGATTATAGACAATTGAACAAACAAACTATCATGAATAAGTATCTGTCGCCACATATTGATGATTTATTGGATCAATTAGAGGGTGTCGGGGTGTTTTCTAAGATTGATCTTTGATCTGAGTATCACCAGATTCGTGTGAAATCTGAAGATATTTTGAAGATGGTGTTCAGAACCTGTTATAGACATTATGAATATGTTGTTATGCCATTTGGTGTAACTAATACACTGATAATTTTCATGGATTACGTGAGTTGCATCTTTCATCCCTTCTTGGATAAATTTGATATGGTATTGATTAATGATATTTTGATATATTCCCAGTCATTGAAGGAACATGAAAAGCACCTCTGCCTTGTATTGCAAGTATTGTGTGATAAGAAACTATATGCTAAGTTATCTAAATGTGAATTCTGGTTAGATAAGGTGCAATTTCTTGGCCACGTGGTTTTAAAAGATAATGTGGTTGTGGATCCAGCTAAGGTTAAAGCTGTAATGACTTGGAAGCAACCTCAGCTTGTTACTGAAGTTCAAAGTTTTCTTAGATTAGCTGGATATTATCGAAGATTTATCGAAGGATTTTTCTTATTTAGGCTTGCTATTGATAAAGCTAACTCGGAAGAACCAACTATTTGTGTGAACACCTAAGTGTGATAGAAGTTTCCTGGAGCAAAAATATAGACTCACTTCTACACCTGTTCTTGCATTGTCTAATTTACAGAAGGACTTTATGATGTATTGTGATGCATCCAAGCTTGGCCTTAAGTGTGTTTTAATATAGAAGGAAAAAGTAATTGCCTATGCCTCGAGACAGGTACGACCACACAAAGTGAATTATCCTACTTATGATCTTGAGTTAGCAGTTATGGTGTTTGCTTTGAAACTACAGAGATGGTTCAAGGTTGATGGTCTTTAGTGATCATAAAAGCCCTAAATATCTCTTTGATCAGAATGAGTTAAATATGTGCCAAAGGTGAAGAATGGAATTCTTAAAAGACTATGACTTTGATTTGAAGTATCATCCTTGGAAAGCCAATGTTGTAGCAGATGCTTTGACTAGGAAGTCTATTCATATGGCATCTTTGATGCTAAAAGAGCATGATTTATTGGAATAATTTAGAGATTTAAATTTTGGTGTTGAAATACAGTTTGATGGTGCGATGATTGTTGGCACTTTAAAAGTTGTTAATGAGTTCTTGAGACTGGTGTATGAATAACAGAAGTTTGATTTAAGTTATATGTGAAAGAAGTAGTGAGGTTGCATGGTGTACCATCCAGTATCATTTTAGATCGTGATCCATATTTTACCTCATGTTTCTAGAGTAGTTTACACCAAGAATTGGGATCTGGATTGAAGTTGAATTCAGCTTATCACCTACAGACTGATGGACAATCCAAAAGAACTATTAAGAGCTTAAAAGATTTGTTGAGAACTTGTGTTTTGGAGGATGGTGGTAGTTGAGAGGATTTTCTTCCTCTGATTGAATTCACTTACAATAACAGCTATCATAGTAGCATTGTATGGTAGAAGGTGTAAATCACCTTTATGGTGGCTTAAAATGGGTAAAAGTTTGGCTTTAGTGCCTGAAATTGTACAATAGACCTCCGATCAAATTACTATGATTCGAGAGAAAATAAAAGCCACTCAGGATAGATAGAAGAGTTATTATGGTCAAAGGCGGAAACCATTGGAGTTTCACGTAGGTGATTACGGGTTTCACATGATAAGGGTGTAGTTCGTGTACTTAAAAGAAGAAAATTAAGCCCCAAGTACATTGGACCTTATAAAGTTCTAGAGCGTGTTGGCTCTATAGCTTACAAGATCGCTCTCCCTCCTCACTTATCTAATCTACATGATGTATTCCATGTATCTCAACTAAGGAAGTATATCTCTGACCCTAATCATGTGATTCCTTGTGATGATGTCAAAATCAAGGAAAATCTATCTGTTCCTCCCATTTTAGCTCATATTATGGAGCGCTTTGTGAAGCGGTTGAGAAATAAAGAGATTTTAATTGTGCATGTAGCTTGGAGGCATGGAAATAGAGTTACCTCGACTTGGGAGCGTGAGGATGTAATGCGAGAGCAACATCCAGAGTTATTCCATTAAGGTATATTATTATCTAAATTTTGAGGATGAAATTCATTAAAGGAGGGGAGAATTGTAACATCCCAATTTAAAAATATTAGGATAAGTTAAAGTTTCTAACATTAAATTAATTATCTTACGTAGACTTAATTTGTTAAATTAAATTTACTTTAATTATTTTTCTTAACTTTTCTTTTAATTATTTTATTTCCTCTCTTTCTTACTTTCTAATTCCCTTTTTTCTTTCTTCACTTCTTCATTATCTCTCTCCCCCTCACCCGCATCCTATTCTCCTCACCATAGCCATCACTCTCGGCAACCTTCCATCACCGCGATCATGCCATTTTTCATCAAATTCTCCATCAATTTCACTTAAATTCTCAAAGGTAAGTTCATGCCTTGCATTAATTTTCATTTCCTTCTCCTCCTTGGCATGCCATTAATTTTGTGTTTCCTTTTTTCTTCTCCGCTCTAGGCCATGAAAACCTTGAGAAGTGGTGGATAAAGCTTTAAGAGCCACAAATCCATGTTTTTGAGCTTGAAAGGCAAAATCCAGACCCATTTCCCTTCAATGCTCCATTCAGCAAAGAAAGACAAACACCTATTGCTTCTAAATTATGATCTTTGCTTCGGTTAATGTTGGGCAGTAGCTAGAAAGTGAATTGGAGGAAATCGGAAAGGATTTGGAGTCTCGGATACGTTTTGGAGTGTCATTGGCAAGTGGGACGCATTTTGGTAAGTCAAAACTTATCAAAATTATACCAAGTTAATGATTTTAGCTCTGAAACATTATTTAATAGCTTAAAGGTTGTTAAAATAATTATTGTTATTTTTTAGGAATTATCAGGTTAAAGGATTAGTGTTCGGAAGTAAAATCGAAGGATCGGGAAGCGAATTTGGAAAGCCAGATCGCTGACATATACGTGTTTATGTACGAGGGGATTTACGATTTAAGTAGTGAATAAGAATTTTAATTCCGGGCTCGGGTTTTATAAATGAAGCTATGTAGTTTAATAAATACTATTAAAATTATACATTCCGTGAGATAGTATTATGGTTATTTATTGTGTTAAGGATCGATGGTTGTGAATTAAAGCCTTGTGCTTATTAAGTGATGTTGATGATGATAATTTATGAATTATGTTGGAATATGCCAATGTTCGTAATGATTGGTATGCATTGATGTTGATGATAATTATATTAAATGATGTATTAGATTATGGTTGATTGCTCCAGCTAACTGGATTGATATTTATAAGTTGATGATTGGTGATTTGAAATATATTGGGGTTAGTGGAGCTGGTTTTAATGTATTATGTGTTTTATTATCATGCGTGACTATGATGATTTCTGTGTGGTGTGGTAATTAATGGCACTGAGCCATTAGTGTATATATATATATATATATGTGTGTGTGTGTGTGTGTGTGTGTATGTGATATTCAGGTTTGATTTGATATAAGTATGATATGACACTGAGCCATTAGATAGTTATTCATGCGTAATATCCAGGAATTGTTTATATAGATAAGATTATGACACTGAGCCATATAGTATTTAAAATCATGCATTATTGGTAGGAAATGTATTGCTTGAATGTTGTTTGATTGTGTTGAAAGTGTGATGTGAATGATTTATAAAGATTAGGATTGGAATTATAAAGTTATGATGTTGTATTTAATGAATTAAAAGTGAAATTAAGGAACTAGACTAGTAAAATGGGGATCCGGTGGGATTCAGTATCCCCAGAAATGCCCAATAGGTCCATATGGACGTTTAGAATCTGTTTGTATATCCATTCAGTTTTTAAATAGCATTAAGGTGATTTGATGTAGTGATATGGCCATAAGTTAGCCTAAATGAATTTTTACGCATATCTCTTTATTGGTTTGGAATTTTGGGAAATGGACTGCGCCAACAGCTCCAAAATAGGGGTAATATAGTGCCAATTTAGTTTGGTGTGGTTTGTAGTTGAATTGGGCAAGATAGGACCTAGGGAAGTTGGTAAAATGACCTAAAACCCATGACAGCAGCATTAGTGCTACTGTCATGGTTGGCGCCCAATGCCAGCTTCACGCTACGTGTCAAGTGAGAAAGTTTGGCCTGACACGTAGCGTCAGGTCCCTGTTTTGGCCAAGTTTGTTTTGTTGTCTGGAATTAAAACTTATGTGTTAAAATTTCATATTGATGATATTCCTTAGGGCATAGAAGTTTTTAAGAGAACTAATTAAATTGTTAATTATTATTTTTTAAAAAAATTTACCAGGATTTTATTTAAATACTTAAAATTAAGGGTAAATAAGTTAGGGATTTTACATTTGGTATCAGAGCAGGTCTATTCCGGATTATAAATCTTATGGGTGAAATATAATAATGAGTGGTGAGATTTGTATAAGTATGTTGGTGTGTGTGTGTGTATATATATATATATATATATATATATATATATATATATATGAATATGTATATGTGTAAGAGTAAATGGGTACAGGAAATTCTGGCATTGTGCTCACTAGTTCTCTGTCGACTATGATTCCCTGTATTGAGGTATTATTTCTAAACTCTATTGAGTTTGTTTAAGTATTAATGGTGGATTGTATTATTGTAGAATGACTGGCAGTTCTAATTTTGTTCCAGAGGGTGATTTCTTTGAAAAGTTTTCTAGAATGATGGGAAAGGCTGAATCTTGCCTAACCCTAGATAAATTTTTGAAGCATAACCCTTTTTTGTATAAGGGTGGACATGATCATGATGGAGTTTATATCTGGCTCAGAGAAATGGAGCAAATGTTTGATTACTTTAAATGCTCAAAGGAGCAAAAAGTGGTATTCTCTACTTATTAATTATATGATGAAGCTAGGGTTTGGTGGACTCATACCAAAACCCAGATGCCAGTTGTTGGTGAAGCTTTAAAGTTGGATAATTTTAAAAAGAGATTTCTAGAAAAGTACTTCCCTGATAATTATAAAACCAGAAAAGAGATGGAATTCTTACATCTTGAGCTAGGAAGAATGTCTGTAGCAAAATACATAGCTAAATTTGATGAACTGTGTGATTTGTGTTATCCATTTTCTTTGGAAGGTACTGAAAGTAATAAGTATACCAAATATGAATCTGGTTTGAGAATTTAACTTCGTAGTGTGATTGTTCCTTTGGAGATTAGGACTTATGCTGATCTTGTGAATAAAGTATAATTAACTAAGGAAGTTCAATTGTAGAGAGTTTCTTTTAGAAAAGACATCACATTTGAAAGTCAAAGGATTTGATTTTAAAAAGCATAGTCAATCTAGTCGAAGTGGATCATCGTCATCATCTCTCCTTCTTCTTCTTTATCATTTAAAGGCCATGGTGCTGTTCGTTCTGGTTATAGAGTTTGTTTTAAGTGTGGAAAAGAAGGGCGTTTGGCTACAAATTGTAAATCAGAGCAGCCTACTTGTTATCATTGTGGTCATGTTAGACATCTTAGGCCTGATTGTCCTTTGAGGCAGACTAAGAACGTACAGGGAAATGGGAGCATTACTTCCATGGCCCAAGGTGGCAGTTTTCAAAAAGGTGGATGCAGTGGTG
The DNA here is from genome assembly GCA_037962975.1 of Clitoria ternatea. Classification (NCBI taxonomy): domain Eukaryota; kingdom Viridiplantae; phylum Streptophyta; class Magnoliopsida; order Fabales; family Fabaceae; genus Clitoria; species Clitoria ternatea. The sequence continues at coordinate 14,766,183 of CM075674.1, read as the reverse complement.
GTGGCCGAGAAGGCCCAATTCAAAAACCTGATACCACACCGTCTGCCAGTACTCAGAAATGTTATTACTAGAAGAGTGTTTGTTTTTTATGCTTCAGATGTTGTACAAAATGATCAGTTAGTGCATAGTAAGTGTTTCATCGCTGGTAGTCTTGTAGATGTGATATATGATTCCGGAGCTACACATTTATTTATTGCTGAGAGTTGTGCTAGACATCTTAAATTACTTGTGGTGTTAATGAACAATGTTATAATTATTTCTTCTCCAACTGGTTTTATAATTAAAATTATGACTATGTGTGAAAAGATAAATCTAAGCATTGAGGGTCAAGTTTTCATTACAAATTTAATCTGTTTACCTTTGAAAAACCTTGACGTTATTTTGGGAATGGATTGGTTGTTTACCAATCAAGTTATGGTGGACTTTTATCATAAAGTGGTGGTTTTTCTACTGAGTCTACTCCTAAAAGCTTGGTATGTTTAATATTTATTTCTTTTATTTTTTATTTTGCAGGGATAGGTAGTCTGATTCCTATTGTATGTGAATTCCTGGATATGTTTGTAGAGGACATTCATAGGTTACCTTCAAGTCGAGAAATTGATTTTTTTATTGATCTAGTTCTTAGTGCTGAGCCAGTGTCCCGTGCACTATATCGGATGTCCTCTATTGAGCTAGCTGAGGTGAGAATGCAAGTTGAGGAATTATTGAGCAAGGGTTTTATCAAACCCAGTGCTTCACCCTGGGGTGCTCTTGTATTTCTTGTAAGAAAGAAAGATGGGAACATGAGAATATGTGTTGATTACCGACAGTTGAATAAGTTGACGGTTAAGAATAAGTATCCTTTACCTTGAATCGATGATTTGCTTGATCAGTTGTGTAGTGTATGTGTCTTTTCTAAGATTGATTTGCATTCTGGGTATCATTAGACTAGAGTGAGACCTGAGGATATTTCGAAGACTGTTTTTCAAACTCGATATGGTCATTATGAGTACATAGTAATGTTGTTTGAAGTTACTAATGCTCCTGCAGTTTTCATGAGTTATATGAATCAGATCTTTAATCCTTACTTGGATTAGTTTATTGTAGTATTTATTGATGATATATTAGTATATTCTAGATCTAAAAGTGAACATGTCTAACATCTCCACACTGTTTTACATATTTTAAGTGAGAAGTGGTTACATGCCAAATTATCTAAATGTGAATTTTGGGAAAAGAGTATTCAGTTCTTGGGGCATGTGATTTATAATGATGGTGTTTTCGTCGATCTATCCAAGATAGTTGCTGTTATGAATTGGGATAGGCCTAAATCTGTTATTGAGATTTGAGTTTTCTTGGTTTGGCTGGGTATTATCAGTATTTTATTGAGGGTTTTTCTCGTATTGCACTTCCTATGACCAAATTAACTAGAAAGGAGTGTCCTTTTGTTTGGACAGATGAATGTGAATAAAGTTTTAATGAGTTGAAAAAGAGGTTGACTTCTACACCAGTGCTTGCTTTACCTGATATCATCAGAGAGTTTGTTGTGTATTGTGATACATCTAGGTCCGATTTGGGTTGTATGCTGATGCAAAATGGTAGAGCTATAGCTTATGCTTCGAGGTAGTTGAGACCTCAGGAGCATAATTATCCTACTCATGATCTTGAGTTAGTGGCGGTTGTGTTTGCTTAAAAAATCTGGAGACGTTATTTATATGGATCTCACTTTATGGTGTTTAGTGGTCACAAGAGTTTGAAATACTTGTTTGATCAAAAGGAGTTGAATTTGAGACAGAGAAGATGGATGGAGTATTTAAGAGATTATGATTTTGAGTTGAAATGTTATCCTAGCAAGGCGAATGTTGTTGCTTATGCCTTGAGCAGGATATCTATTTATATTGCATCTTTGATATTGAAAGAATATGAATTCTTAGAAAGTTTTCGTGATGTGAATCTAGGTGTGATGATTTGTTCTTTTAATATCATGATGATTGGAATGTTAAAGATTACTAATGAGTTTTTGAAATCCTTGTCTGAATTTTAAGAGAATGATGTTGAGGTGAAAAAGTTGATTGATGCCCAAGCTAGGGGCAAGAATATACCATTGAACAGAGATTCTAGTGGATTATGGCGGTTTAAGAATCGTATTATTGTGCCTTCTGATAGCGAGTTTAGAACATAAATTCTAGCTGAAGCTCACAAAAGTTCACTGAGTATTCATCCTGGTGTAAGTAAAATGTATCATGACTTGAGACAACGATTTTTATGGCCAGGGATGAAGATGATAATTGATTATGTTGCATCTTGTGTTGTATGTTTGAAATCTAAAGTGGAACATCAGAAACCTTCTGGTTATTACAGCCACTTGATATTCCAATATGGAAATGGGACAACATAGCCATGGATTTTGTATTTGGATTACCCCGTTCTCATCCGGGATGTGATGCTATTTGGGTTATCATTGATAGATTAACAAAGAGCGCTCATTTTCTTCCTGTTAATATGAAATGATCTTTGGAAAAACTTGCTAGTGTTTATGTGAAAGAGATTGTATGATTGCATGGTGTATCCTTAAGTATTATATTAGATCATGATCCTTCCCCATTTCACTTCTAGATTCTGGGGAAATTTGTATGATGAATTGGGTACTGAGCTGAGATTGAGTTCATCATATCATCCTCAGACTGATGAGCAATCTGAACGTACCATACAAACTTTGGAGGATTTACTCCGTGCTTGTGTGTTAGAACATGGAGGAGGATGGGAGCAGTATTTGCCTCTAATTGAATTCACTTATAATAATAATTTCTATAGCAGCATTGGCATGGCTCCTTATGAGTCTTTGTATGGCAGCAAGTGTCAAACTCCTTTATGTTAGGCAACAGTGGTGATGTTTTGGTGCTAGGACCTAAAATAATTCAGTAGTTGAATTCACTTATAATAATAGTTTCCATAGCGGCGTGGCTCCTTATGAGGCTCTGTATGGTAGCAAGTGCCAAACTCCTTTATGTTGGGCAATATTGGTGATGCTTTGGTGCTAGGACCTAAAATAATTCAGCAGATGACGGATCAGATCAAAATGATCATAAATAAGTTAAAAGTTACACTAGATCGTCAAAAAAGTTATTATGATGCCAAACACAGACCTCTGATATTTCAAGTTGATGATCAGGTATTTCTGAGAGTTTCACCTACAGAAAGGTATAGGTCGAGCTATTGGTAGTAAAAAGTTGAGTCTAAGATATATTGGCCCATATCATATTCTGGAACAAATTAGTGATGTTGCTTATAAACTTGAGCTCCCACCAGTCTTATCTAGATTACATGATGTCTTTCATGTGCCACAGCTTTGGAAGTATATACTTTATGATGATATGATAGTTCCTGATGATTCTATTGAAATCAAGGAAGATGTAAAAGTACCACCTATTCCTCTTCGTATTAAGGGCTATCAGACTAAGCAGTTGAGGAATAAGAACATTCCATTGGTGAAAGTGTTATGGCAAAATCTTAATGAAGTATCATATACTTAAGAGTTGGAATCTGAAATGCGATATCAATATCCAGAATTATTTACTGAGGTATGTTGATTTTGAGTGTGAAATCTATTTTAAGGGGGTGAATGTAACATCCCATATGTTTTTATATTTAAATTATGATGATTTAAGAATATAATACAATTATTTGATTTAGAAATGAATTTAAAGGAGAAATTCATGATTTTACCTGATGCGTAGCGTCTAACTGACACGTAGCGTCAGGGTAGAAATTTATACCTGACGTGTAGCATCATCTTCGCGATCAGAATTAAAACCCCACAGTGACAGCAACGTGAAACAAAGGTTTAAATAGAATTCTGGACCTTTCCTCTTTCTCATTTCTTCTTTCAAAGTTCAAGAAGCTAATTGAAGTCAATTTGTGGTTGGGATTCAAAATGAATTGCGGATTAGAAGTGAGAAACTCAAGGTAAATACGTGAAATCTCTCAATTTTAATTTTTATGGGTGTTTCCTTTTTTTGCTTATTTTTCTTGGGGATGCAAGGAGGCTTTGAAATTTAAGATTCTAAACCGGTTAAAAAGTCCTTTAAGGCTCTTAAATGAAAGATTAAGTGATAAGATTGAGTTCCACTTTCTATAGGTTATGAACAGAGTGTCGGAAGCTTAGCAGAAGAGGGTTTTCTAAAAGTAACCATCGATTTTGGTTGTCGTAAGCTTATGAAGCTTTAAGAGTTGATTTTCAACTGATTTTTTGAATTAAATTAAGATTTCAATGGCTAAATCCCTAAACCCCTTTTGTAATTCTTGCATTTTTAGTGTTTTGGCGCATTGGTTCTTGTGATTAAATTAAGGAGCATTGGAAGTGAGGTAAGGGGAGTGTTCTAGAGTGTATTTAGTTAAGATTTTGTCAATTTTTATATTGTGAAGAGAAATTTGTATATGTATATGAATGTTTTTATTTAAGAATATATGGTTTACAATATGTTCATGATTACATAATGAGTTTGATAAATATGATTGGTGTAATAATGATGATTATAATGAGAAAGTGATGAGTTGTGATGAAAATAAGGTTTATGAGATGATATGATGAGATATATGATGTTTACAAAAATGATGATGATTAATGTGTTTTATGCCTTGATTTGGTGCATTATGTCCCATGAGATGGCTTTTTTATGCCAGGACAAAGTCCTAATGAATTTAAGATGATTATATTGTTGTTATATATTGTATATGCATGTTATGTGGTGTGGACAGTCACTCGGTATGTATTACCCCTCGCTTTTGACTCTAATGGTCTATGAAGAGACCTAGTTGAACTACCCAGTGGTTCATGGAGAGACCTAGTGGTTGAGGTGGGGAGCCAGAGGGCTCAGTGGACCAGGTAAAGTTCACGGGATGTCGGTGACTCCCAGCTGGTGGCTATTCCTTTAGTATCCGGATACTAGGTGTCGTTTTATTTGATTTAACCATGAGAGTCAATTATGATTAATTTATGATGTTGGGAGGATTTGTGATATGTTTAAGATATTTTGAATTGATTGAGAATTATGATGATTATGATGAATTATGAGTATATCTTGTTGTTGTAAGAGAAAGGATTAATGGATTCATATGTGAGGGAGGTGTGTGAAATCCTCCAGGTGATATTGTTTCTGTTTCAATTATTTGTATTATTTTATAATGCTAGATACCCACCCTTACAATTATTTTATAGTGAGTGAGAAAAGGGACATTACGGATGCCATGGAGACTAGTACGAAATGAGCAGTGGAGCAATGCCAGAAGAGTTGTAATATGTGGTGTATATATTTATCATATCATATATTTTCTGATGGATATGTGTATGTATATGTATGTGTATGGCTGTATTATGTGTTTTATTTCCATGCGTGACTATGATGATTTTTGTGTGGTGTGGTAATTAATGGCACTGAGCCATTAGTGTGTGTATATATATGATATATTCAGGTTTGAATTGATATGAATGTGATATGGCACTAAGCCATTAGATAGTTATTCATGCATTATATCCAAGAATTATTTATATGGATAAGATTATGGCACTGAGCCATATAGTATTTAAAAGCATGCATTATTGGAAGGAAATGTATTGCTTGAATGTTGTTTAATTGTGTTGAAAGTGTGATGTGAATGATTTATAAAGATTAAGATTGGAATTAAGAAGTTATGATGTTGTATTTAATGAGTTAAAAGTGAAATTAAGGAACTGGACAGGTGAAATAGGGATCCGATGGGATTTAGTATCCCTAGAAATGCCCAATAGGTCCATATGAACATTTAGAATCTGTTTGTATAACCATTTAGTGTTTTAAATAGCATTAAGGTGATTTGATACAACGATATGGCCTAGGTTAGCCTAAATGAATTTTTACGTATATCTCTATATTAGTTTAGAATTTTGGGAAATGGACTGCGCCAACAGCTCCGGAATGGGGATAATATAGTGCCCATGTAGTTTGGTGAGGTTTGGAGTTTAGGTGGGCAAGATAAGATCTAAGGAAGTTGGTAAAATGACCTAAAACCCATGACAGCTACTATCATGGCTACTATTGTCATGGTTGACGTGCAGTGCCAGCTTCACACTACGCGTCAAGTGAGAAAAGTTGGCCTTACGCGTAGCGTGGGCCTGACGCATAGTGTCAGGTCCCTGTTTTAGCCAAGTTTGTTTTGTTGTCTGGAATTAAAACTTAGGTGTTAAAATGTCATATTGATGATATTCCTTAAGGCATAGAAGTTTTTAAGAGAACTAATTAAATTGTTAATTATTATTTTTATAAAAATTTACCGGGATTTTATTTAAATACTTAAAATTAAGGGTAAATAAGTAAGGAATTTTACAGCAATAGACTTTAGCATCATTCAACTCAGTTTTCAAATAATCATTTTGTATTTTTCTTGAACTTTTTTAATAAAGAAAACTATGAACTACAAACTAGTGACCAAGATCTGAAATTTTCCAGCAAAAAAACACAAGATGAACACGTGAATTTAGAAGAGAGAAAAGTGGAAAGAGAGCACCTTGACTCTTGATACCACTTGATGTAGCCCTTTGATCTTCTTGAAAGGGAAATATTGGATCTAGCTCTTTTCCTCCTCTCAAACTTATGATTGAAGCCTTGGATGTAAGAAACCCAATTTGGAATGCAAGATAGAAAATGGAAATCAAAACTAAATGAGATGAAAAATGAAAAGACCTCTAACCATTTAAAAGGGAAAATGGAAGGGGAAAAGATGGAAGGATGGAAGAAAGGTTTGGAAGGTGGAAATGGATTATGGAAATGTCAGGATTTGAGATGCCACCATGGATGGATAAGTCTCTAAACTCGCCACTCTAAGGATGGAAACCCAGTGATGAGAGCTTGAAGAAGGTTAAAATCCTATCTAGCCTAAGGAAGGGAAGTATGCACTCATTTCTCATAAAATGTAATTTCATTCAAGACAAAAGGAAATGCAAGCCTTGTATAGGCTTAGGAGATATTCGGTAATGGCATGCTTATTGGGCTTCTAATACTCTCCTAGGCCCAAATAGCTTAAACTAGAGAAGGATAGCCAAATACAAGGCCCAATAGTGGCCCATTGGCCATGCAAGGCCCAAATCCTATCTATAATACATATGGAACCTTATTTTATACTTAAAACCCTATTCTTTTAAAATATTACATGAAGAGAATGTGTAGCTCTTCAAGTGGTCTTCCTTGGGCTTAGTGTAACACCCCCTTATATACACGAGACATATATCTATTTTTCTTGCTTTTTTTTAAAGATATACATATTTATCACTTCTTATCTCGTGTATACAAGGACGTATATACATATGATTTTCTTTGAATTTTGAAAGTAAAAAGTTTCAAATTATTCATAATGATAAAATGAACTTTCAAAAAATCATAAGTGATCAAAGATTACAGTATCATATCCAAAGAATAAGGTTTATTAAAGTTTAACCTTTACATTGATTTACAATCATCCAACTTATATTGTATTAAGGTAAACTAAAACTAAAAATTTAATACCTCTACTTCGACTGTAACCAATTATTTCCTTATCTTCAAACCATGTGATTTTGAATCCCATTCTTGTCACATCTCTTCTCCTATCCGATTGAGGATGAGACCAATTTACCCTCTTGTAATTTCATCCTTTCATCTTGAACTGCTAGCTATATATCATATAACATATATTTTGGACACAAAATTCAAACAAGAAAGAGTGAGAAATAAAATATAATACTTTACAGATAAGACATAAGCATAAGGGTTTTCACAATCTAATATAATAATTTTAATCATAATCATATACATAATCAGTTATAAATGTAGAGTTTTCATAACATAACAATTATATTTTCATTCACAACCACCCACATAGAATGTCATAATCACATGAATGCCATGCAATGTTTTTAATACTATCATCTCATTCATCCTATGCATGTGGGCCCTTAAAGTTTTAGTTTGCACTAGGCCAATCAGGAGTTTACACTATTCTATAAATTCTGGATAATAATAACATAAATGCCTTCATGGCATATGAACAGCTCAACTGGCGTGGAAACACTTAGAGACTAGTCAGACTGAGAAAGTTTTTATTGTGAAAGTACCCGACACTAGGGAGCGACCCCAGGTCACCTGAAGCACCCTTTCACACTCTCTCATCCCAAGACTCGCAATTAAGTCTCCTCTAATGTATCCTCGGTTTCTATAATTCGTCCCTAGGCAAATACCATAAAGGTTCACAAAATCATTTCAATAAACGGTACATTCCCATAAGTTCTTCTTTGAACTTCTGTTATACAGAAACAAATTTAGTACAGTCTTTAAATTCAGATCTCACCAAAATTGAGTTTCCAAGCCTTAAATATCTCAAAACTTTCTCTTAAAAAACTTCACATATTTACATAAACTTTCCAAATTTGAATCTTAACTAGATTGAGTTTAGAAATCTCGACTATAAAATATCCTTTAGTTATTTCATTAGGGAAAACCAATTTAAATTTCTGATTTCTAAAAGAATATATATATTTTTTAAAATCATTAATTAAGAATACTTAAAACTATAAAAATTTTCTTTAATTCAAGAATTAATTATCTCAACCTTTGATTTTCATAAAATAGCTTCTTTCTAATACTATATTCTATTCTAAAGATTAAAAATAAAGTTAATAAAAATTATTTCTAAGAAGAAATAAAAGACTAGAATAATGATAAAATACTTTCTCTTAGAATAAAAATTTAAAGAGTAAAGTAAGAAAATTCTTACTGAGTTTTAACTTTCCGTCATGCTTACTATATGCTCAAACTTCATATCACAAGGTCATCAATCATAATCAAATAATGTCAATCACGATCAAATAATATCGATCACAATTAAATATCATCAATAACAATTATAAACAAATCAATTAAATATAATTCAAATTTTAATGGTTATTTAAATTATTAAAATTGATTTTGAGTCCTTATAGTCCATTCCTTGCATAGGTCTATGTAAGTCCATATAATCCAGTCCTTGCATAGGTATAGTTCAGTTCATATGGGTCATAGTGGTCTAAGCCCTTGCATAGGTATAGTCCAGTTCGTATAGGTTATAAAAATCCAAGTCCTTGCATAGGTATGTTAGAGTTAGTTAAACCAGATATTTAATTTAAAATTTATTAAAAATTTTAAGTTAAAAAGTTAATATTTAAAATAATAATATTTTCAAATTTAAAAGGAGTAAGGGACTCCTCCCATTATTCTTATGTCTTTTCATATTATACTTTTATCTCACTCCCCCTTACCTCTTGTATACTGATTCGTTATTGTAAATCCGTGCACGTCTCGTCTCTGAGTTCTAAAACATACCAATTTCATTTTAATATGGTTACAAGATGAAAATTAAGATCACTACTTAAAGCAGAAATGGTAAATTTTAAATAGTGAATAGTGAATAGTAACGGTAAATAGTAAATCGTAAATAGTAACAGTAAATAGTAAAATGTGAATAGTAAAGGTAAATAGTAACAGTAAATAGTAACAGTAAATAGTAATTTACTATTTGATTAGTAATTTACTATTGAAATAGTGTTTTACTATGTAGAATAGTAACTTAAAATAATATTTTTTCCAATATAATAATAGATTTCTAAAAACGATATAAAAATAACCCTAAAAAATATAAAAGAGATGTATTCGTACCTTAGAATTTTAGCAGAACCTTCTTCCAAAAAAATTTATTTCTCTCTCTTACTTCCACCACTATCTCACTAGCACTACTATATTAAGAAAACTTAATCTGAAATTATGAATTCTAAAGAAGAATTCCTTCGGTATTTATAGGAAAAAAATTACTATGCATTCTATTATTTTAATATAAAAGTACTGTGTGTTTTTTGAAATTTAAAACCTGGTTACTGTGCACCTTTTGAAAATTTCATACATACACAGTATTTTGCATAGTAAATGTCGGCAGAATTATTAAGCCAAATAGTAACCTTTCACTCGGTATATTTTAAATATTCAAAATTAATCCTTTTTGAAATGTAGCGATACTATATCAGTTCTCACTAATTTTATAATAAGTAATATAAAGTTTAAATTTTAAAAATCTAAAATTTTCTGTTAATAAAAATTTATTAGTACGTTTTCAATTTTTTTACGATTAGTAAAAATCAAGATTTTACTCAAACCGATAATTTTTAGATAAGTCTACTTGAAATGGATTTTAAAAAATTTTCTTATAATTTAACTTTACATTCTTGTAAATATATTTAATTTTAAGTAACTTTATATGAATTTAAAATTATTTAAAATATATTATTTTATTAAAATATTTCAAAAATTTCAAAAAATTCCAGAAAATTATAAATATTATGTAGATCAAAAAGTTCTAAAGAACCATAGTCTAATTCCTTCAAAATTTTATTTTAAAATTCTAATAAGAGTTAAATCTTAAATATGTAAAAACATAAATATAAGAACATAAATAAAAATGTTGAATAATAAAGATATTAAAAATTATTAATATAATTTTATTAATTAGTGAATACTAATTAAGTCATTTTAAAATTCTCATTCAGAAATATTTTCATTTTATTATTATTATTATTATTATTTTAAAAAAACAAATAATTAAATATAAATACCAAAATTTCAAAAATAATGATAATAATAAACTAACTTATAGTAAGTATTTCTCAAGAAAGATATATTAATATCTATTTTCTATTTGTGTTGAAAATGGGATGTTACACTTAGACCTATGTAGAGTGGTCAGGAAGGCAGCTAGGGTTTACTGGGTGATGTCTTTGGCCCTTTTTGTCTTTGCCCTTGTTAAAGGACCTTTGTAAATCTCCAAGCCCTTGTCTAGGTTTGTGATGGGATCTTTATTGCTCATGTCCTTATCACCTCAACTTCGATAATTCCTTAAAAATTTATAACAATTATTTTAATAACTCCACACCATGTAAAAATATGTATTTTGAAGTTAACAACACCAATTTAACATGTTTTTAGTGATTATCAACTTGCCAAAAAGCAACCCACAATTTATCAACCTTTTGAGACGCCTCTACAACTTCAAAACTTTGTCGATTTCTTCCAAAATAACTTTCTAGATGTTGCCCAACACACACCCACTCAAGATTTAACAACTATAGATAATGGGTCCTTGATTTTTCCTAATCGAATGAAACATCGAAGAAGAAAATGGGTTTGTGCCTTACCTTGACACTCTAAAATGAAAAATGATGGTTTCCAAGCTTCACCTAGCAACCTCACATGGTTTCCACAGTCTAAGCTATGGAAGAAGAAAAGAAAGCCTAAAATTAGTAACATGCAAAAAGAGAAGGAGGATAAAATTTAACCACCATGGCACCCAAACGAAAATAGGAGGAATAAAAGTAGTAAGGGCGCAAGAACAATGGCAATTAAGGATGGTGAAGCAAAGGGAGAGCACGAGAAAAAAAGGAGCATGACAAGAGAGAGAGAGAGTAAGGAATGAGAGAGAGAGCTACCGAGAGGGAGAGTGCTTTAGGAATAAAAGAAAAATAAGAAAGGAAAAAGGGATTTAGGAAAAAGAAAAGTAAAGAATTGAAATAGAAATAATAAAGAGGGAATAATTAAATAATTTAAGTTTAGTGAGTTTAATTTAGTGGAATAATTATCTCAATTCTAGGCTCATTAATTTACCCATAAAATTTTAATTTAGGATGTTACACATCTCATTTGTTCTTCCTTGTTCTTGTGGCTTGTGACATATCTAGAGTTGTTCACGTGGAAAAAAATTAATGGAATTGTAGAGTATCAGATATGTTCATCTGATAAGTTTTAGGTTACATCGCCTAGTAATCTCCAAATTTGTTCATCCAACAAGTTTTGGATTTGTTCATTTGGTAAGTTCCAAATGAATGAAAGTTGAAGAGAAAAATCACACAACATCTAAAGAAAAATGGGGGAAAGGGAAAAGGAAAACATGCGAAAAGAAGTTAAAGAGGAAAAACACATGTCATAGTAAAATAGGAAATAAAAGTGGTTAATGAAATGATATTTTTATATTTTTCAGTCTATAAAAACAAACAAATATGAAAATAAAGTTTTAGAGTGGTGAGAATATAATTTCTCTATTTAGCTAAACTCGATAAAGCCTAACAAAATTCAAGCTCGATCCTAATAAGCTTGATTAGGTTCAAACAACTTAATAACCAATTATATATGATTGGGGTGTATTAGATTTTTTTATATATACTTATTAAATTTTATAAATGATAGCATAAGTAAAAATAATTTTAACAAAAAATATTGACATAATTTTCTGGTATAGATTTTGATTAAAATAACTTTTTGGATAATTTTTGTTAACAAATAATATTGAGTTAATTATCAAAGAAGTATTTTTTTAAAAAAATATGATAGAAAAGAAAATACAAAATGACAATTATCTTCTTTATGCTCTTATGAAAATTGTTTATGCTACTATGATTTTATATAACTTTTTTGTTTAACCACATGTATCATTCAATAGAAGCAATTTTGTTTGAGTGAGGTACATATTTATCACATGGGGCTAACTTTTCCATCTTTCCATAGGTGATTTTGTATCAGGTGTTGAGTATTATTGACTCCAGCCACTCCTGGCTTAAGCACAGCTCGTGCTTGAAGTATTCTTGACACTGGCCACTCCTGGCCCTGAGTATTCTTAACTCCAACCACTCCTGACTTGAGCACAGCCCGTGCTTTAACACACTAAACCTCTCTAGATTCCTATGAGTATTATTTTACAGCACCCACTCTTGGGGCAGACCTAAGTATTCTTTCACAAGTCACTCCTGGCTCAAACCTTGAGTATTCTTTCAAAAGCCTCTCCAGGCCAACAATGTTTCCCACACTAACAGAGTCTGGCAACATGCCAGACCTGCACTACCAGAGGATTAGAAGAATTATTTCAAATAGATAAGCCCTTTGACTTAGTAGAGTTAAGTGATAAACCATGAAAATGTGTTCGTGAAGAAGGAGAGGGCTTATTTTCCCATAGGGCTCAGTACATTCAGAAAGTGGAAGATGATTGAAAAATATACTGAGCTAGAAAGCATGACTTGGGATAATATACTATTAAGCACACAAAGGCATATCCCAAGTTACTATGGCATCTAAGTAGAAAGATGATTGCATATAGCGAGCTTTCTTTGTCTTCATGGAAGATCTTCCAGGTATAGTTACTCGTTGTTGAGCATACTGCCATTTCTTCATTTCTCATGAGCTTTAGTACACGAATGTCTCGTGTTCGTTCATGATCTTTTCTTTTTCCCTTATCACACTTCGATTAGTGTGTTCTAGCTCATATTCTTCTTTTCACAAGCTCTCTCTCTTTTTCAATTTTTTATATGCTCTTTTGTATTTATTTTTAACCTTAGTTCTCGGTGATAGATTTTGCTCTTCTCATGCTTTCTTCTATGTTTTTCAAGAGGCTTTTCTAGAGAAGAGATTGATTCTGTTTATATAGAATTATCTTGTTGAGCTTAGGAAGAGACTGTTCATTATATGAACATTAAGAGTTGTTGTACAGGGGACAAAAGACTTCTTGTTGAAGTTGCACAATAAGTAAGAGCTTTTGTTGTCAGAGAGACATTCTGTACACGCAATATAAATTTGAGAGCTTTGAGATGTGTGTAGTCATAGGTGGAGTAGAGGTAGCATAAGTTTCATGAAGGGAAAGCTTTGATTTAGGGAATCTCTGAATACGTAAGATAGAGGTGAAACTTAGATGCTTTTCAGACTAGATTAGAATCCACCCTATTTAGTCAATCTTTCTTTCAAGAATCTTTTCTTTAGGCTTTGATGGAGATGACTTATGACCGTTGATACTTCATGTCGCTTCTAAAATGATTTAGAATGAGGAGACAGGATCTGATGCTTTCATATATTCTGAAGCTTGAATGATGTTTTTCAGGTCTGGGTCTGGTGAGTTATTCTAATGCGAGAGAATTTCTTTTGAAACGAGTTACCAGACTTTTGATTCTTCTTTTGTCTTAGAATGTAGAGTCCATATTACGACTAAACCATTCAGACTTTGGATGCATGGGCTCCCCATTTCTTTTGTAGGTTAAGCCTTATGTTTCCTGAAACACTTAAACACCCACATCAAATAATAACATGTGACTTTATTCAAGTTAGCAAACATAATGTTAGTTATCAATAAATCTCATGAGATCTGGTATATATATAAAAATGGTTTCGTCTTCGACTAGACTTTTCTTCAACAAATGATTTTTAAAGTCCATGGCAATCATATATACATTTGAAAACTCATTGAGTTATACATAATGATAGAGTATTGATGATGTATTTAGAGATGTATGATTATGATTATTAGAAGCCTTATGCTTATTGTAACTAGTGATGGATGATCGAATTCATTATGAAAAGCTTTGATGCTTAGTTGATGCAAATTTATGCGTGGATTAAATTATATGATACAGTATGGTAAATCTTATGTTGAATGATATATTATAGTGTGATAATTAGTTATAACCCATGTGGTGCTTCTATTTACTGCTTTAAGTGATACTCACCCCTTTACTTGTGGTTTTAGTAAATTTTCAAGAGGGTGATGATGATGCCACCTGGTGAACCTGGAGCATGGAGTTCAATGTAATGTCATGAGGAGAAATTATGTCGTTGATGATATTGATATTGATATTGATAATGTTATTTTGCAAAGCCTTATGAAGCTTAATGTATAGATGTGTATATATATACTTGTGTGAATATGATTGATGATGATTGTGAATACTTGGCATTTTGATGAATATTGTATAAATGTGTATGTAAATGGTTAGGTGATTGATGCTTCCTAATATAGTGAAGTAAAACCATTCTTTGATGTCCAGATTCTTGCTTAGGAACTTATATCTGTGTGATGGGTAGGTTTTGGATATGGTCCTATACCTAGAAGGTTAAGGTCAATATGAATATAGTGTTGGATTTGTCTTAGTCTTGATATTGATAGGTTTTGATTGTTGTGTTATGGTTAAACTATGTTAAGAAAGTGGTTTTGAGCAACTAGATAGCTGATATTTGAATCTATGAGGTTTCAGAATCTCCGGAATAGTTGTACAACTTATATGCTATATGTGAAATGTGTTTGAGGTGTTTTGATTCTGATGAAATGGGATTAGTGTGGTCTTGCAATGCATAACAACTTAGAAATGGTTCAAATGCATTTTCCACGTATATCATCCATTTTTGGAAATTTTTAAGTGTGGTCAGTTCCAATAGGTCATAAACAGTGTGATTAAGCTTGTGTTAAAGTTTGGTGTCATTTGGAGTTGAATCGAATAAGTTAGGGGGTTTGGAAGTTAATTACAGAAGGAAATTCTACATTTTCTATAGGTCTGACCCTTTGGTAATCGATTACGTAATCGATTACCAGAGAGCAAGATTAATTTCTTGCACAGGTTGCTCATGGGTAATCGATTACCAGAGCCCTATAATTGATTGTCGAGCTTGCGTAATCAATTATAGGACATCCTGTAATTGATTACTGGACCCAATTTTAGGGGTTTTGTGGTTTTCATTTAAGGCAATCCTTATACTTCCATTGTTTATTGTCGAGGGTGTTCTAAATGCGAAAAATTTACTCTGATTTTATCAAACCTTGGGATAAATATGTGAAGTTAATAAGGGGATGTCGTAAATAGACTTCCAACCACTATTAAAATATGCTAAAGTGTTACATTATTTGTCATGTAGGATGCCATGTCAGCATCAAAATGACATCATTTCACTTAATCATAAGTCCCTAAGTATATTTCATCCATTTTCATCCCTAGTCAAACTACTTGACTATTTTGCATGATTTTAAAAAACTAAGGGCTAATTTGGATGAATTGGTTCATGAATAGTCCTACCTATAAGTAGTTTGATCACAATCCCTTATAGTATTTCCTATAAATGGTATGTTACCATTAGCATGCATATATAGCAATAAATTTCAAATTTCCCTTTCATTCATGTTAACAAATGATACACTACATGGAATAATTTGAGAAAGCATATACTTATAAATCAAATGAAAAAGTTGAAGTATGTTGCACTTGATCAGTGTTGTGCTATGACAATTGGTGTATTTAGTATGTTGGTGTGGTTTTTGTAATTTTATTTTAGTTTGTATGGGATTGCAAGTGACTTATGGAGTATTTTTTTCATTTGGTTTCTTAGTAATGATTAATGATGTGTTAAATGTGTGAACTTTTATTCTATGTAGAATATGTGGTATATTCTTTGTTAAGATGAATGACACATAAATTTAAAAATTATTATTTGCATGCTAGTGGTGACATACACTTTCTAAATAGGATTATCAGAAACTATGATCAAACCATTTTTGGGTAGAATTATTCATGAATGGATCATGCAAATTATATGGCTTTTCTAAAAATGATGCAAAATGGTCCCCCACTTAAAAAATAATAATACTGCAAAGTGGTTCGACAAGGGACAAAAATGCATGAAAAAAATACTTAGGAATTTATCTTTAAGTGAAACAACATTGTTTTGGTGCCAACATGTCATCTCACATGGCATATAACGTTACATGTCAACACTTTTTAAAGATAGTTGGAAGTTTGTTGAAGATAGGGACTAAAAGGAATGATGAATTACAAAGTGAAACTAATTTGCAATTTTTATTAAGTCAAGGATCAAATTGAGGGTTCAAAGGTCATTAGTTGGACTATGATTGAACCATGGTTGAATAAGAAATAATATATATATATATTATGATAATAATGATAATAACTTACATAATACAAATATCAAATTATATATTTTACAATAATAAAAGAATAAAAATGTAAATAAAATATTCTTTTAATGATTAGTAACATATGTAAACTATAAATCCTGCATGATAGTCAAAACAAAGAAATTAGACCAATGGTAAGTTTGTTACTTATTAGTCTCAAACTCCTAGGATTGGTCCTTGTTCTGGGAACTTACATTTTTCTTTTTCAAATAAACATGAACTAGTTGGATGGAATAACAATCATTTTAGCCGACTTGACACTGGTTTCTGAAGCACCAATTTGAAAGGATGGGTTAAACAAGTTATTTGTTTGGCTTCCTCTTCAACTAATTAAACTGACGAGTTTGATCCAATTTTAATAACATTAACTATTACTTTGTAATTATATAGACTTTTTTTAATATTCAACACTAATGATATATATGTAGCATCCTATTTTTAGAATTTAACTATGTTTGTGTGTTTGATCCAATCCTATATAGTTTAAAAGGATAATTCATGTGTTTAACTTATTTTGAGACTGATAGGAGAAGTAGAGTTTTAGATTCTGGTTAGGAGGGTATACCTGTCAATTAACTTTGTCTTTTTCATGAAGTCAACCATATCCTAAAGGTACTATTTACCTATCCTAATTTAATTAAAAACTTGAACCATTCTTTTTTCCTCTCTCTACTCTCACCCCACTCTCATTTTTTTTGTCTTTTTCTCCTTCTTCTCCTTCACGCCATCCTCCTTCTTCCTCACACCATCATTACTTCTATTGGAAAATATTAGACTAAGGTGTGTGGAATCACACTACTCTTAAGGGTTTATGTGTCAAACGCGTTATAGTAGCCTTTCTATCAGAATGACAGGAAACAGAACTTGCAAAAAGTAAAGAATTTTTTTTTCTCAATAAAGCTAGAACACGAAACGATTTTCATAAAAAAGGAAATAAATATAGTGAAAATAAATTGGTCAATTATATCTCGTTAATGATAAAGACATTACAGAATAAAATATTTAAACAGAAATTAATTGGTATATTTAACTATGGTAACTGCATCAGATATTATTTTCCTTTTAAAGCGTAAATCGTAACCTCCCAAAATCAGATGCCCCGATAAATGGCTTTCACGGGTAGGCTTTTCAAATTTAAGAAGAGTTGAAAACCAAGTAGTATGGAACTAAAAAAATCTTTTGAAATATAACCAAGTTGAAAGGCAAAATTTCTATCAATCCCCCATATATTTCAAAAGTTTTTTTTAATTTTTTAAATAAAAAATGGGTTTACATCATAATGCAAATGCATTAATTATATAGAAATAATTAAATTAAAAGAGCTGTATATAAAAATTAGAAACTATATTAAAAAAGGTAGGCCAACCCGCGACCCGGTGGGTTAGTGGGTTGGGTTGGGTTGAGAAAACTGGCTCACTCAAGAAAGTGAGCCAGGTTGGGTTATGTTGCAAAATGTTTTAGGTCATGGTGGGCCAACTTGTGTGGGCCGGGTTAACTCATTTTGACAGCTCTAATTGTAAGGGATCTTATTTAAAAACCAATCTTTATGAGAATTTTCTCAATATAATATTCTTGTAATATAAATTATCATATTTTCTTACAATTGAAGCTCAATTTAAGTTTGCGATCAAAATTTCATTTGTTTCACATTCCCTCAACATATTAAAACTAAAATATCTCATCATCATTTTGCATCACAACAACCACGTATATGCTACTAATTAAATTAAAAAGAGATAACATGGCTTATTAAAGCTTAGCATCAAAATAATTTTTCAAGCACTAATAATATTATAGTCATGCCATATGCCACACATCATCAAGTTCAAATTCACATGTAATCATAGATAAATTCATTATCATTTAACACATATGTTCTTAATATATTAGACTTCAATCAATCTCAGTTTCATATAATTCATCAATGCTCGCATCCGGGTTTGGTCTCATTTTTATATCTAATTGCCTTATGCATTGATCATAATTGATGAAGATTGTTGCAAACCAAACCTTAAGGATATGAGATATCTTCCCCTCCCTCAAAGGTTCTTGGTGAAAGAAACTCCTGAAGTGGAATTTGATGTGTCATTCATTGCCTTATCGGAAGATTATAGGGATGAATGCTTAATGGATGAAACACCTGAATCCGAAGATGATATATCTAGCGAGGCATTCTTCAATGATTGGAATAAAGAAAATTAGTCTAAAGAAGAAGAAGAGCAGGAGCTATCATTGGGTAATTTCTTTGATGAGGCAAGTGTTGAAGTAGTCCAAATTGAAGAAATGACAACAAAAGCCATTGAGGAAGTTGAGACTCAATTATGTATTATTATTGAGCAAGAAGTGATAGAGGAAGTAGAGGTCTCAGCTGAGATGGAAACCATATTTTGGCAACACAATAATGATATTAAAATTTGGTTGGAGCAAAGTGTGAATATGGAGAAAGAAGTAGAGGTTCATGCACAAGAAGGAGTAAATTCTGACTTTGACAATACAAAAGAAGAAGAAATTTAGCTATGGCATAAGGAGCGTTTGCTAGTGGTGACTACTATAGCTATGGAACCACAAGGAAACGGGAATCATCAATTCAAGAAGAGCACTCCTTGTGGCATAAAAAGATGAACGCTAACACAAAACAGAAAAAGAAAAAGAGTGAAGAAAAGAAAAAGAAGAAAAAGCTAAAAGAATGGAAAAAGAAAAATAGAAGGAAAGTTGTGTGGAGCTTGAGCCTCCAGTAAAGGAATGGAAAATTTAGTTTTAATAGACCAAGAGTCTATGGTTATAGGCAATGGGATCCTGGGGGATGAGCCTATCTCTGGTTTTTCTTGTACATAAATAAAGTAGTGAACAATTTTGAAAAAATTATAGAGAGAAAAATAGAGTTTGAGAAGAAAAAAAGGAAAGAAAAAAAGAGAAAAAAAAGAGAAAAGAGTGGAAAAGGTGTGTTAAAGTTTACAATAGACAAGCGTTTCACGAGCGTTCAAATGCCCACGAGTTGGTCCCATCAATCTGGTCCTTTGTTCAGAACCACGCATTAATACACTGCTACAGGACTTGGTTACGCCAACACCTATTTCGTTGGCACAGAACCCGCACGTCAAGACGCTGTTCCAAGGCGTACCTACGCCAGCATCCTGTCTCTTGGAACATGCCTTGCCAGAACATCAGTGTTTATACACTCATCCTCTTCCTTTAACAAAGACCCACCAACGTATGAACTTCTACACCATTCCTCTCTCACCATTTATGTAATTTCAATTCAGGTAATTTCAATTCCTCTAGTTGAATTCAAAAAAAAATATTCAGTTGTATGTTTTGTATTTTATACCATTATACAACACTTATTTCTTTCATTGTGTGGTTCAATGTTATATCATTGTTATTGTCATTTCCTTGTAAATAATTCCATTTCCACCACACACCAATTAACCATTCACCACACCACAGGTAATAAAGGGAAGTGCTTTATCCTTATCCTTAATACTTTGAAAACTGAAAACATTTTAGACATATAACTAGGCTATTAGTAGTATGAATAAAGTTTTCAAACTTTCATATCCCAAAATGCTAAGATAGATTGTTTGGGGCAATACTTGATCATAATTGCATATTTGTGCTGGTTTTGTTGGAAATATTTTGCCATGCTTTGATTGTAGTGTACTTGTGATTGCCTAGGTTAATAATTTGAAATCAATATAATTCTTTAAGTTTGGGGATGTGATGATTGATGCTTACCTTAGTATATTGTGAGACTTATGCCTAAATTTTATTGTGAGTGTGCTTGTTTAGCAATAATATGGCAAAACTTTCCTCTTCCTTTGCTTATGCATGATTGTAATCTGCACTTGGAAATGATAAAGGCCATGTTTCATAATTTAACTAGAGCCAAATATAGCCTACCTTGTCCATATTTATCTGTTGACCTTAAATACTGAGCCTGAGCCTTTTTGTTCTGTAATTTATACCTGACATTACAAGTCTTGTCTCTCTAAGAAAAACCATAAATTAACCTTGAGGTGTCATTGATGGCTTGTGTTGTCTTGATGGGTTGCTAGGGACTAGCAGCATTTAAGTTTAGGGAGATAAAGTGTGCCTAACAGCAATAAAAGGAACACTTTGAAAAATTTTTAGTTGTGAAAAAAAGTTGAAGGTACAACAAAAAGGTGCTTGAGAAAAAACAAAAGAAAAGGAAAGAGTCCCAAGGACTAGAAAACAAAAGAAAAAGAGCAAAGTTCTAAAAATGGTTAAAAGAAAGTTGAGAAAACTCAAGAGGAAGTAGCACCTTCTACTATTCTTTGAAAGAAATGGAAAGAAATTCGAGTTCAAGGCAAGGCAAACATCAATGAACACACTCATTACCCTTGCATTGACCAGAAAAACAAAAATAGAACCTGTAACTTAACCTCATTACAAGCCAAATAAAGTCCTTATTGATCCTTGTGCAGTTGTTTTCATGTATGATGCTTAGGGGAATTGCAAGCCTATGCTTACATGTTGCTTTACAAGTGAGTGTGCATATTTATGAACCATATACACGTGAGTGCAGAGAGTGATACACTTAACTTGTGAGATTAAAAGCATCATCATCATAACTTCCACTCTCAAGTATTGTATTCAGGTTATTGTAGATTATTTGAGAGGTTTATCATTTGTGCATTGTAGTTGGACTTGTGCAGGTTTGGCTTGGTATGGAAAATGAACCCAGTGCATTGATTAATTCAAGTTCTTACTTAAGTACAAACAAGTTTTAAGTTTAGGGATGTGATAAGTCTTGAAAAGACTTATTTATTAGTAGTATTTTTAAT
Organism: Clitoria ternatea; assembly: GCA_037962975.1. Taxonomy (NCBI): domain Eukaryota; kingdom Viridiplantae; phylum Streptophyta; class Magnoliopsida; order Fabales; family Fabaceae; genus Clitoria; species Clitoria ternatea. The sequence goes on along the minus strand of CM075674.1, from coordinate 14,744,593 downwards.
TATATTTTAATAATTTATATATCAAATTAATTATTATTTTATTCATTTAGTAATTAATTAGGAATTTTAGTTATTCAGTCAAATAATAAAATATTGTAGTATTTTTAATAATTAGTGATTTGATTTATTAATTTAAACTAATTAAAGGAAGTTGGTAATTTCAGGTGTTGTCATAGAGCTAGCCAACCAGCATAGGTATGCCCAACCCCTGTTGTTCTCCTTCAGCTACGCGTAACTACGCTGAGGGGGAGCGTGCCTATGCTGATGCTTGCCAAACCTCTAGCATACCCACGCCAAGAACCAGCTTCCCTACGCCCAAGGACGCTCACCATCAGACCCTGATTCCAAAAGCCCAACGTACCCACGCCTAGAACTAGCGTGCCTATGCCCAGCTACTGCTCTCAGTCCAACCCACCAGCGTATCTACGCCTATATCTAGCGTGCCTACGCACCAATGATTGATCCACTTAGTTCTGTTTTATTTTCAGAATCATAATTGCTGTATTTTTACTAACTTAAGTTAGTTATTTATTTTGTACTTCTTAAATTAATTACATTCTCTGTAATTATTTAATTTAGGATTTTCAGTTAAGCCTAGGAAAGCTATATATAACTGCATTGTAAGGGATCCAAAACTAATTTTTCAGATCTAATTTCACTTCTTAGATTTCTCCCATCTCTCTAGGTCTTCTCTCTCTAAATTTTCTCCTAGGATTGGGATTGATTAAAGCTGCAACCAAGCTAAGATTCAAGTGGCTGAAGTTGAAGATTCACTTGAAGCAAGTTTTGAACATTGGAATTATTGGATCACACCTCTTGGATTGGAAAATCCAAGGCTCATTCAGAAGCAATCATTAGAGAGGAATCATGATGAGAGCTTCGGATTACACTTCCTAACCTAATTGCTTCATGCCTAAGGAATTAGGTGAATAGCTAGGGTTCCCTTTAATTTCGTAATTGGCTTTAACATGAACTGATACCTAAGGAATTAGGATTATTTTGTGTTGAGTTAGTGATAATTACCAAAGGAATTAGGAGTTATTCATTTGTGAGATTGAACCATGCTTTAATTGACTCCGAAACTACTGTCATTAGGATTTAAGTGAAGTTGTATGTTGAGATTAATTCTAATTTGTGTGTTTAGTATAGATTAATTGCTAATTTAATTCTACTTGTGACACTATTATATGAAAATTTACAAAAACAATATTAAACTCAGAAAACCGTAAGACTTTATTGGCTTTGTTGTAAGGTTCAGCTAAAGACTCTTCAAGATTGTGGTACTTAACACAATCCCCTTGGGAACGATCAAATATATTACTTTTTAACGATTGGTGCGTTTGCCATAAAAATCATCATTCAATGAATTTGCATTAATAATCTCTAATTTTCACAAATTATAGTATATACTCATGAAACAATTAGAAAAAAAACATAATTATAGTAACTCATCAATATAATCATACAACTCCACCTTTATTAACAGAAACACCAAGATACAAACATGTTAAATTTTGACAACATATATCAAATTAACCAAATAAATGTATTGAGAGACATTGTCAAAACCATGCCAAATAGTTATTCAAGCATGTGAAATCACATATGCCAAATAGTTCCATGCTTGTTACTTATACTATTTATTATCCACGATCTTTAATGTGTTGATTTAACATAAATTTATCATTTTGTTTCACATTCCCTCAACATATTAAAACTCAAATATCTCATCATTATTTTGCACCACAACAACCACGTATATGCTACTAATTAAATTAAAAATAGATAACATGGCTTATTAGAGCTTAGCATCAAAATAATTTTTCAAGCACTAATAATATTATAGTCAGGCCATATGCCACACATCATCAAGTTCAAATTCACACGTAATCACAGATAGATTCATTATCATTTAACACATATATTCTTAATACATTAGACTTCAATCAATCTCAATTTTATATAATTCACAATGCTCACATCCGGGTTTGATCTTATTTTTATGTCTAATTGCATTATGCATTTATCATAATCTCCAATTTTTCATAAATTATAGTATATAATCGTGAAACAATTGGAAAAAACATAATTATAGTAACTCATCAATATAATCATACAACTCCATCTTTATTAACAGAAACACCAAGATACAAACATGTTAAATTTTGACAACATATATCAAATTAACTAAAAAAATGTATTGAGAGACATTGTCAAACCATGCCAAATAGTTATTCAAGCATGTGAAATCACATAAAGAAAACACTATAATTCCATGCTTGTTACTTATACTATTTATTATCCATGATCTTTAATGTGTTGATTTAACACAAATTCATCATCTGAACATCCAAGAAAAACTCACGCTGGTATCAACAATCACTCACTCATGATTTGTGAAACCCTTTGATCACAATCTTTTCTCAAGGTCAACATTTGTCCTTTTGTCCTTTCAAATATTCATTAGATATTTTTATAATGGATATACTTTAAGATTCTTACCTCAAGGTGTGACAACCCCGATTAACTAGAACATATTCCCTCACCGAAACCTCCTACGTAACTAAGGAGTCACAACTTGTTAAGAAAAAGTAGAAGTTTTTTTGTACGGTGATTGTCAAGTCATAAGTCAAATCTAATTTACATAGCTTAATTCTTTGGGTCTTATACATTCCCAAAAGAAAAGGGGCACACAAGCACCTAATAAAACATCAATACATATCAGTCAACAAACATAAGTCTGAACTCTATCCCTATATTAATTTTCAAAAGCAGAAGGTAGTCCTCGTCCTTTTCACAAGCAGTTTAACACCCACTATTGTAAATACTCGATGTCCTGCCTACGCTCACCCTGTCCTTTAACTAATGTACACGGAAGAGAAAACAACACAAAACTAGAGGGGTGAGTGCCAAAAGATTCCTATGCAAGGGGCAAGCCACAACACGTCACACATATTTATATCACCACTAAAAAAACAACTGTTAGCGACGGACGTAATTGGTCGCTAATCAATGGAATTCCCGTCGCTAAAACCATTAGCGACGGCATCGCAGACGGGAAAGGGGACGTCGCTAAAACCCTCGTCGAAAACATATCAGCGACCACATACACACCGTCGCTAAATTATTGACGGCGTGAGGCCGTCGCTAAAATCGTCTCTGCCCCCATAACTCCAGCCGTCGCTAAGTGTTGCCATACAGCGACCTCGAGGCCCCGTCGCTAATAACAGCCAACAGCGACCACGGTATGCCGTCGCTATAGGTAGTGAGACAGCGACCAAGACATTCCGTCACTAGTGGTTGCGATGTAGCGACGCCGAAGTCCGTCGCTAGTGGTTGTCATGTAGCGACCACAACGTCCGTCGCTAGTGGTTGGCAGGTAGCGACCACAACGTCCGTCGCTAGTGGTTGCCAGGTAGCGACCACGACGTCCGTCGCTAGTGTTAATAAGTCAGCGACGGACATGAACCGTCGCTAACGAGAATTTTTAAATTTTTTTAAAATTAATTAAATATTGACTGGTTTTGTTAATTTAGCTTTAAAAATATCTTAATATTTTGTATTTTGTATTGGCTGATGAAATTTTATAATTAAATTAAAATAATTTTTTTGAAGTAATGAATTATTATTAAAAACAAAATAATAGATTAAATTAATTTATGAAATAGGTTGAATTATTAATGATAGGTAGAATAAGGCTTTGTGATTTGAATGTAATTACCAATAAATATTGACATAATAAATAAAGAATGACAAAATAAATACTGAATGAAAATATAACATAACTAAAAATCAAATATACAGTGTGTATAAATAAAAGAACTACAATCAAGGTGGTGGGGGATCCTGGGGTGGTGGTGGGGGCGCCTGGGAAGTGGGGGGAGGTAGCCTCGCCATCAACTGCATCAGTAGCTCCTGCTGCTGAGCAAGTTGCCGACGAGTCTCGGCGTGCTGCTCCTCGGCCCGCTGTCGGTCCGCCTCGGCCTTCTGTCGGTCCGCCTCGTGCCGCTCCAACAGCAACTGCCTCTGACGTCGCTCTTCCTGTAGCTCATCGTTCAGGTTTTGAATTACCTGAACGACCTCAGTCGGAAGACCAGAGGAAGACGAAGAGGAAGGGGTCTTCCCCTTTTTCGCCAGCTGCGTGCCGACGCCACCCAATCCAAACACCCTCCCTTTCTTGTTCACACCGCCAACAGCCTCCATATAGATGGCGTTGTCGTCAGAACAAGATAGGGTGGGAGGAACCTCCCCTTCAGGAGTGGAAGCCACCAGGTCCGCCTCCTTCTCGGCCCTCCTGGCCTGATACGCCTCCTGTAAATTCAAAAACAACGATAGGATTAGTAAGCTGATTTGTAAATTATAAGCATGTGTCAGTTAAAAGTAAATACCGCTAGCTCCGTAGTCTTCTGGTTTACCCATGCACCGGCTTTGTTCTTCTTGGTCATTTGCATGACCTCAAACAAAGAAGGCTCCCGGTGCTCCCTCTGCTCCTGTGGTGGACAAAAAACATTGAGATTATTATTTGTAAACATGTAAGACGAATCATAATAGAAATGTTTAACATAAATATACTTACAAATCTTTTCTTGTGCTCGAGGGTTGAAATGCTACCCCCAGTGTAAACCGAGGTTGCAGCATCGGCGGCTCTGTTGGCCCTATTCCGAGCACTCGCCTGCTGGAATGGGACCCTGCCCCACTTCTGGACCATCCCGTCCCAATGGTCCTCCGGGATCCAACGAGGGCGCTCACCCTTGTCCCTCACCTTCCAAAGGGTACTCTTGATGATTTTGGAGGTCTTTGTGGCAAAGACCTTCCTAATCTCATCAATCATACCCTCCGCCCACTGGTAATCACGCTGTAAAATGAATTGAGAAATCAAAATTAATAACAGGTCTATTTTACAAATCAAGTCACAATAAATGAGCTAGGAACTTACCGAGAAGGTGTCAAACCACCTATCTTGCACAACCTTCCCAGCATCTGTCCAAGATATATATGGACCATCCCACTGGGCCTTCAAAACCTTAGTAATCGCTTTGGTAGTGCGACTACTATCAACAAAGCTGTAATGACAACGAATCTTAGTAATGAGTAAAACAACACACAATCTAGGGAGACACCCAAAATTTCGGCAGAGTCTCCCCTGTAAATGTAACATTTCCAAGTTTAAATAGTTACCCTGTTACAAATAGAAGAGTGCCCAGTACAATTCAATCTATACAAGTACTAATTAAAGTAACATCCAATAAACCAACAAGTCTTTCCACTAAACCCTAATATAAAGTATCATACAAATAACATAAAAGTATATGAAATTTAGTCACTTACTCGTCTCCGGCTGGCACGGGTACCAACATGGGCAGAGGGGATGCCGGAGGTGGGGTCGCCTGATGGCCATGGTCCTCCAAGCCACCAACTCCAGGAGTCTGCTCTGGGGTGGTCAGCTGTGGGGGTGATGGGGTGGTCTGCTGGGGTGGTGGTGATGGAGTGGTCTGCTGTAGTGGTGATGGAGTGGTCCGCTGTGGTGGTGATGGAGTGGTCTCCTGCCCTGGGGTAGGAGTCCCCAGACGGGAAGCCGGGGTCCTGGACCCACCACCCCTACTGAAGGGCAGTCGACGTCCCGTCATCTGTGGATAAAATCATGAAAAGAAAGGTTAGTCTCAGGATATATATAAACCTATGTATATATGTTTAACAACTACATACTCTGTGTCTGTTTCAGTTTCAAATTCCCCCTCAGTTTCAGTGTCACTGTGGTTATCTGTTTGAACAAGTTGATCAGTATCCAAATCAGCCCTAGACCGTTTTGATCGAGAGACAAGGTCTTTGTCAATGTGTTCACCCCCCGTAGTGGCGAGTGTCTCATCCATTATGACTGGATCAATGTTGAACAACAAATTGGCATCGTTGAGCTCGTGTGGTGCAAGCTGATAAGCGTCATCGACCTCCTCAGAGACATTGTCAGTGATCTGACTTCAGGCCTTGGCCTTGATTACTGCATACCAGTCCCGATGTCCTCCCGGGAAGTCGGTGTAATAAACCTGCTCAGCTTGTTGGGCAAAAATGAAGGGATCAAACCCTTTATATCTACCATTCTTCTTGACCGCAACTAAGCCGTAGTTGTTGTCAACCTTTGTTCCAACACCGATTGTGTTGTCGAACCAATCACATTTGAATAGAACAATATCTCTTCTTAGTCGTCCAGAGAATGAAACTTCAACAATCTCCGTTAGCACTCCATAAAAGTCTTCTTCCAACTGACCGGCGGTGCCTTTAACACAAACCCCGTAGTTATGGGTGCGCATCCCTTCACTCCATTGAAGAATATTAAACTTGTAGCCATTTACGTAGTAAATAGGCCATTTTTTAACAGTCTTCACCGGCCCCCAAGAAAGGGCTTGGAGTAAAGAATCTTCAATATGGTTGTTAGGGTCTTGTATCTATGTACAACATAAGAAGTAGGTCATTGTTACCATATTGACGGGAGTTAGGGAGCAAATAGGCTTAAAAACACTTGGTATACGGGTCTTACATGTTGCGCGAACCAACCAACGAACTTGGATGACACCTCACTATGAATTTGGTCATCAGTTAAATCATTTTGCTCAAGTTTTAGCATATCTGTGTATAAGCTATTGAAAGAAACAAATAAGTTTAATATAAAAGCTACGTTAAGAATGTATAATATAACTTCTATGACTTACTCAATAAAGGGTTCCACTTCTGGGCAATTGAGAAGAATGTACAAGTGAGCCGCCTTTCGATCTTTCTCATCAATGTAACATTTTGTGAGCCTGCCCCCCGGGTGACCAGGATAGTTGAAAATCGACGTTTGTTCATCAAACCCTGTGCGGCTGGCTACCCCAAGATTGCGGGGAATTCTACTCATTCTAGTTTCTATCTCCGTTGGAAAATAGAAAGAAGCAAAGGTTGTCATTTCTTCGACTAAGTATGCCTCACAAATTGAAGCTTCAACGCAGGCTTTGTTCGACACTTTATCTTTTAAAGAGCGTAAGAACCTTCAACATCATTAACAAGATGGTGTTAAGTTAGAAAATACTATTATAAGAAGTGTTTGCAATGAAATTAAAGAGTTCACCAAGCATTCACCTTTCGAATGGATACATCCAACGATACTGCACTGGGCCACCAACCAAGGCCTCGTACGGTAGATGGATAGGCAAATGCTCCATGGAGTCAAAGAAACTTGGTGGGAAAATCTGCTCCAACTTATAAATCAATACCGGGATAGTTTCTTCCATCTTCACAAGTTTCTCCACACTCAATGAAGTAGCCGTCAACTCCTTAAAGAAGTGACTCAACTCCACTAACGGTTTCCAAATAGGCTTCGATAAGGCATGAAACGCGTACGGGAGTAGTTGTTGCATAAACACATGGCAATCATGACTTTTCATGCCAAACACCCTGCCCTCCTTCACGTCGACACATCTACTCAAGTTAAAAGCGAATCCGTCAGGCAGGGTCAACCCATTCATCCAAATACACACAGCAATCTGTTGTGGTCTAGTTAAAGCATACTTTGCATGGGGTTTAAACATTCTTCCACGTCCCGCATCCCTCAACTCCAACTCCTTCCTAGAACACCAAATCGGAAGGTCTAGACGACTCTTCTCGTTGTCCTTTGTTCTCCCTTTGATGTCCATAACAGTGTCAAAAATATTCATGAAAACATTACGTTCAGTGTGCATGACATCAATGTTGTGTCTTAACAACAAGTCTTTCCAATATGGCAAATCCCACAAGACACTCTGCTTCACCCAGTGGTGTTCCTTACCGTAACCCGCAAACTCCTTAACACTCTTGTCCCAGATGTAAGGATACTCTTCGACCCTCTGCCAAACCCGTGCACCAGATAACCTACGGGGTGGAGGTTCATTGACAACCTTGTTTTTCTTAAAAGCGGTTTTGTTCCTCCTAAACGGGTGATCCAACGGTAGAAACTTTCTATGACAGTCAAAGAAACTTGTCTTGCCACTAACAGGGAGTGATTCCCCCCCGGTATGTTCCATGCATACAGGGCAAGCAAGCTTCCCAGACGTGGACCATCCAGAAAGCATACCATAGGCCGGGAAGTCGTTAATAGTCCACATCAAAACAGCACACATCATAAAGTTGTTCTTCAAAGACGCATCGTATGTCATTACCCCGACATCCCATAACTGTGATAACTCTTCAACCAACGGTTGCAAAAACACGTCTATGTTCGCCTTTGGATTTTTGGGTCCTGGAACCAGTACAGATAGAAACATGACTTCCCTCTTCATACACATATCAGGAGGCAGATTGTATGGGGTCAGGATGACTGGCCAACAAGAGTAAGCTCTTCCGTATTGACCGAACGGGTTAAACCCATCAGTACATAAGCCAAGTCTTACATTGCGTGGCTCGCCAGAAAAGTCCGGATATAGCTCATCCAAACACTTCCATGCTTTCCCGTCGGAAGGATGGCAAAGAAACCCCTCTTGTGTTCGGTTCAGAGCATGCCAACGCATGTGTTTTGCCGTGGACAATGAGGCATACAGGCGTTGAAGACGCGGTGTTATAGGGAAGTACCACATTTTCTTCCTGGCCGTCCGGGTTACCTTCCCTCTCCTTTTAACGGTCTTGTAGCGTTCCTCATTACAATGCAAACATTTTGTGACACTTTCGTCTGCAAACTCATTTCTGAACAGCATACATCCACCAACACAACACTCTATCTTCACACAACCCAACCCCAAGTTTGCCACTTGTTTCTTAGCACGGTACAGGTTTGCTGGCATTCTGTGATTACTAGGCATGGTGGAACCCATCAGACTGACCATCCTATCAAAACAACCTCCAGAAAGATTATAATCTGCCTTTAGGCTTAAAGCAGCTAGGGAGGCGGATAACTCAGTGTGACTGTTGCACCCGTCCCACAATGGAGTCTGAGCCGCCGCCAACAAATCATAAAATCTCTTCACCTCCGGATTAGGATCCTCCTCTACATTGTCAGAGTCCCCATGACCTGCTTGGTCATTATGTTCCAGCACACGCCCGGTGGAGGGTCCAACATGATCCATCACCATTTGTTCTATGTTGTTGTACGTATCCCTGTTTCCTCCAATCTCGTAGTAAGACTGTTGCACGGTTACGTCTGATGGTCTATGCGGTAACTGCTCACCATGGTTGTACCAGCAGTGGTATGTTTCCATGAACCCTTTCTCAGTTAGGTGGCACATGACATCATCCGCGTATTCAAAACTCATGCATTTACACCTTGAGCACGGACAACGGATCTTCTCAGTCACTTCAAATCTAGGCGTGTTTGCCGTAGCGAACGGAATGAACTCCAACAGCCCCGTCATAAACTCCTCAGTCACTCGCCGATTGCGATCTAGTCGGTTGTACATCCATCGCCGATTTGCCGGTACCTCCATTTATAATATCTAACAAGCACGATTTCTATTACGTTACACGTTTAAATTGTTATTTAACTATCGGTTGCGAATCACTCTATATCTTTGATGTTGCAAATTGGTGGGGCCCTATCCCATTCAGGATGAATATGCAACCATCCGTAACCCATCCCATAATTGTATGTGGTCTATCTTTAGTTGAATGAATGTTCATTTGAAATTTTGGCAGCATTTCGCATTGGTCCCCGAGTACACAGAGATACGTACAGTATGAAACACCACACGCAGACATGCACCCTGGGGACAATACGAAACACCATAACCGAAATTTCAAATGAACATTCATTCAACTTCTCAAGATAGACCACATACAACATTGATGGGTTACGCCCTACAGGTTACAAATTCATACCAAACTGTCCAACCGGGACAATTCAAGCTCCAACACAACACGGTACATCGACCGGTTGTTTTGAAACTTGAACGGGAATCTAATGGGTACACACATGACTAAACCCTACATTATTAACGTTGTGTTTCACTTTTTAAGTTCCCTAAGAAAGGGAGCCTGCCGAAATTTTGACAGAGTCTCCCCTGTAAACTAGACATTTCCCAAATTTACAAATGGCCTGTTACATATAGAAAACTGCCCAGTATAGATAAATAAACATATCATACGCATTGTATATGATATTCACAGTTATGAACACAAAATCATGTTATCAATATATAAAATCAATGCCTAATGAGCTCTGCTCTCCACTAACAAACAACATTACACATGCATCGTAAATCATGTTATCAGCACACAAAACCACTGCCTAATGAGCTCTGCTCTCCACTAACAAACAACATTACACATGCATAAAAAATCATGTTATCAGCACATAAAATCACTGCCTAATGAGCTCAGCTCTCCACTAACAAACAACAATCAAGATACATACACTTCAACACATACAACACACATAGCCGGATAACTTAGCGTTAGGGGATTACCGTCGAAAGAGAGATAGCGATGGAGACAAAGCGGATGAGAGCCAAACACAGACCACGCGTAAAGTGTATTGGTCTGCATGACAAAGTTGATTGTTAACAGTGTTAATCAAAGTTCCCAACATTCAACTGGTTTCCATAATGAAGTTTCTAAAAATGTAATAGATAAGAATGTAATAACTTTTAGCTTTACAACTTACTATAAAAGAGATAACTGAGAAACTGAATCCTAATCAATCTGTCAATGGGTATTTTTCCTTTGAATTGTGCTGAACTACTAGAAACTACTGTAAATGTCTATGAATTAAGTTCAAGGTTGATTGATTATCTGAAACAATAATATTCATATAATGGTTTCCTTCCTACCTTCTTATCCCTGATATCCTGTGTAACATGTTTTCAGTGACATCATTAATGATATTGAAGCTGTACCTGATGTTTGTCAGACATACAGAGTCATCACTATCACACTATAACACTATATTACTGTTGATACAGCCCAGCCTCAACAAGGATCATCACGAGATGATGGTGAGAGCTCCCGAGAGCATGGTCGTGACAGAGATCATGGGGGTGGTCGAGGATCACGCAGGCGGTGAATGCTTTAAGTGTGGCAAACCTTGTCATTTTGCTAGGGAGTGCCCTGGTAAAGGGTCAAGAGGGGCTCAGCCGAAGGTAGGGTCCAGCGGCTGGAAGAGCACCGCATGTCGCGTGGTGTCCGGTGCGCCCCTGGCTGGAAGACCACCGCACCGCAATTGTATAATTCGTGTGATTAGAGGATCAGACAAAAAGGAGGAGGCAATTTATGTGAAGGGTCTAAAATTCTTGTTTCTATTGCTGGTCATTGGAGGGAAATGAGGTGGACTCACGTTCAACTACGGTTTGAGTCTCACTTTGATAAATCTGTTAGTTAGCAACAGATTACCGTAGTTAGCAACAGATTACCGTAGTCTCACTTTGTTAGTTGAACCTGGTCATTTGTTAGTTAACAAATGAGGCAAATTTGTTAGTCGTTTAATTTGTATTTATTTTTAAACTATCCTTTATAACTTTAATTTTCATTTATTATTAAAATGGACTAATGTGAACATTGTTGTGCAATGTCAGGCCTTTAACATCTCAAGAATTAAATTTCACAAGTTATATAAACTTGATGATTAATTTTCAGGTTTTCTCTTAAATTAGTATGTATCCCCGTGTCCTCTTTAATATAAATATACAAAAATTATAAAAATATAAAAGTGGGGGTGAGTGCCTGTTCCTGTTGCAATGCAAGTGTGCATGTGATGTGAGAGAAACCTTATTGCCCAATGATATGGAAGTCGTTCATGTCTTTTCCTTCTTCCACTTTCCTCTTGTTAGTGCTTTCGTCTAGTCTGCATCACTCCTACCACCTCCATTTAATAAATATAACTCACTTCTTTTCAACACTTTTGAGTTTACAAATTGTGAATCGAAGTAGAATCATTTGAAATCGAGAAGAATCATAAAATTGTGCATTCTTGCGATTTTAGAAAAAAAACATTGGCTGCATAAAACAGTGTCTAGCATCTTCTCCCTCCAAGTGTTCATCGTGCTCTCAGCATTCATCAACTGCGAACCCCACTTCACCTTGCGTGTTCTCTACTGCTTCTGTTCATCTTGTCCATCAGGAACAACAATGAAACCCTAATACTCTCTCTCTACCTTGCCTCCCTCTGCTGCATTATTCAATATGTGCAGGAGTTATCTGTTCCCTAACATGTGCTACATCATGTGAAACCCACATGTCACCCATACCACTCATTAGTTTATTTACTGATATTGTATTATTATTGTAAGCATCTATGTTTGTTGCTCTTATTGATTTTTATGTGAATCTTATTGAATAAAATGAATTTTAATCATTATTAGATACTTATATTAATTTTATTTAATGAAAAAAATATATTGAATATGTTTGGAGGACATTAGTAGTGTTGATTTTATGCTTTATGTACTTGTCTGTGCTGTCTTTGAAGTTTAAGAATTTTAGTTTGAAATTAATATGAGAAAAGTATGTTATTACTAGATTTTTATAATGTGAATTATAGTTTTTTATGCATATATGAGTTTATATGCTTATAAACATATAGTTTAAATTTGTAGAATCTTACAATTCTACTTACGGTTTTATGATTTACTATTTTTACATTGTCTACCAATCAAAGGTAGAATCCCAATTTTGACGACCTTGCAAACTGTTATTCAGGATTGATAGACTAAACAATTAATACCTGCTACTAGGGGGGAAAATGTCTCAGAATAATCTGAACCAGGCTATTGATGAAAGCCTCTAGGTACCAGCCTTGCTTTGTATTTATTTAGAGATCCATCAGGATTTTCCTTAACGCCAAACACCCTCTTACAACCAATTAGGAAACGATTAGGAGGTAAATCAACCAAGGACCAAGTACCATAAGCTTGCAAGACATCAAATTCAGCTTGCATAGCAGACTTCCACTTAGGGCTGGTCAAGGCTGCCTAAATAGTAAAAGGTTCTACAGTGACAAGGAGGAAGGTGGGATGAAGTCGAGGCTTGATTATTCCTAACTTTGACCAAGTTTGCATAGTATGAACAGATCTAGAGGAAAATGGCTGTGAAGAGAGTTCTAAGTGTTGAGGAAAGGATGGTGAAGAAGATGAGGAATTAGGATCTATAGTTGGAGAGGCAGTGGAGGGTTCTAAAATTTGGTAAGAGCAGGGGCTCTGAGCAGAAAAATCTGGTGGAGAGAAGACATGAGAAGGAGAGGAAGGGGGAGATGATGAAGGCTGACAGATGCAGGGAAATTTGGAATTACACCAAGAGAAGATAGGGAAGCCAGATCCGACACAGATGAAGGAGAGGAGGATTATGAGGCAAAAGGGAATTTATACTCATTGAACAACACATCCTTGGAGCTTGGACACATATAACCTGCCATCAGGAGATAGACACGTGTAGTCTTTGTGTGATGTAGAGTAACCTAAAAATGTGCATTCAACAGATCCAAAATCTAATTTATAAGCATTGTAGGGTCTCAGCAAAGGGAAACAGACACATCCAAAAACTCTAAGAGAGTGATATTGAGGCTGCTCTTTGAGAAGAGTAGAAAGGGGAATAGTGCTACTTATTGAGAGAGAAGGTAATCTATTTATTAGATAAGTTACTGTTTGGAAAGCATGATCCCAAAAATGAATGGGCAGAGATGCTTGAGATAGTAGAGTGATTTTTTTATAAAAACTATTTATGTTTTTGACATATTTTTAAGAGTATCTATTATTGACTTGATTTTGTTTAATTTTTAAGAGTATCTATTGTTGACATTCATGTTCTTAACCACAAAGGGAAATAGCACAAGATTTCTTTGAACTGCATTTACCTAGCAAAGCAAAAACTCTAATGTTGTCACAGTTACTAAACCCTTAAGCTGATTACATAAATTAAAACCAGCACCTGAAGCATAAAATATTTAGAATTCTTGTTGTCTTTGTTAGATTTTGATCCCTTAGTCACAATTACAAACTACAATATGATGAAATGAAACTAAAATATAGACTCAATGATTATGATTTTCATTTCAACTTCAGAACACAGATTTGAAGCCATGACTTAAAAATATTTTTAAAAGTCTTACAAAATGTGAAGTCATACTTCGTTACGCCATATGGAAATCTAAGGTATAATGAATCTCTCTTGTCACTTTTATCTCATTTAATTTAGTAAGAAAAATAATTGTATTTTCTATCTTTTACAAACATGTTAGTTGATTATTGGTTTCTTTCTCCTAAACTCATTTGCTTTATTATACTCTTTCAATTACCAGACCTAGAAAAAATATCTAATCAATGATCCATAATATATTCACATTTTGTATGCATAAATGTAGTTTGTGTAAAAACTCAATTGAATTAACATGAAACTCACCTAAGCAGTTCCTGTAAATGCTACAAGTGCTGATAAAAAGTTGAAGCATAAAGCTTTTGGTATGTTGAAACCAAATCGTATTAGAATGCCAAAATCACCAATCCATATAGGAAAGAGACAAATAGCATCAAACTCAAACTTTTGGTGGGACTAATGAAAATCTGGAACACATAATACCAATGATTACAACAATAAATAAAATATAGAAAGAAAAATCAGAAAAAAAAGGGAACAAAATACTAAGCAAAAAGCATTTTAAAATGACAACAAAGTATGAAACCTAAAATAACAGAAAAAATTGTTAAGCTACTTTTTTGTTAGAGTTCTTTCCAAAATTTGTTTGGCTCAGCTTCTCCTTTTAAGGAAAACAGAGATTGGAAATAAGTTGGGCCACCATACACTTAATTTTGTTTACAGCTGATAGCAAGTGTTAAATGTTCAAGTGTTAAAGAGAAGCTCACAAACTTTGGTAGTTTAAGATAATAAATCTGATTTGTTTTTCCTTCTATAATCATAGTGATGCAATCAAACATAATGCAATCAAACATAATGCAATCAAATATTTGAAGTGATGCAATCGAACACACCTACGAGTTAGAGACAGAGACAGCCGCGCGTGGTGGTCCTCGGGTCTGGTGGTGGTCGGATGTAATGATGGTAATGGAAGGGAGGAACCTGAGTCAGGAAGGATGGCGTTCATTTCACAGAGGGAATAAAAGACAGACGGAGGGAGGAAGGAAGGGAAGAGAGAAGGAAAACTTACCTGGGTTTCTCGACGGTGGGAAGGGAAGAGAAGAGAAAGGGAAGATGACTGTCAAACCGCCGGCGGTGCGAGGCGCGACGGTGCTAGGCGGTTCACCGATGAAGCTACCTAGGAGACGCTGCTGGAGTGCGACGTGAGGGAGAGGGAAGTGCTGAGTCTCAGAGGGAGAGAAACCAAATTAGGGTTAGGGGGGAACTGATTTGGGGGCAGGAAAAGACACCGTCTGTCAAGGTAGATTAAAATCTTAGCGACGGAACACCACCGTCCCTAATAGAGTCACTAAACTGGCAGATATAGCGACGGTAGGAAATATCCGTCACAACATAGAGACGGCATACAACAACCGTCGCTAATGTTGAGTACCTATGACATGCTTTCAGCGACGGAATACAATATCCGTCACACTTTAGCGACCCCTACTCAAACCGTCGCTACCAACAACACTATAGCGACGGCCCGTAGCCGTAGCTAAAATTAGGGCGAATCAAAACACTTGGAGGGAAACGAAAAAAGGGAGGCAATGAAATCTAGCGACCGCAATAGCAACGGGGTCACTATTAGCGACGGTATATGCACCGTCGCAACAACTTGGCGCCAACAAGTGGGAAACAAAAAAAATGGAGCAACGAATATAGCGACCGCACTAGCGACGATGTGTTTTTTAGCGACGGTATTAGCGACGGTGTTAGTCGTTCGTATTAGCGACGGGTGTATATGGTCGCTAAATCAGTCACTAACATATTCTCCTAGGCCCAAGTTCCTTGTCGGTCGCTAATCCGGTCGCTACTTAGCGACCACTTTTGGTGGTCGCTATTTTTAGGTGGCAAATTGGGGTTTTTTTAGTAGTGTATTAAGTATCAAGAGATTATAATAGTTCATCCTCAAACATTGACATCAAGGAAATCAAAGATATAATATACACAACTAGCCATAATTCATAACATAAATCATAAAAGTTAGTCACACCACTATAATGATATGATGCATGAGTCAGATTCTTTATGGTTCATCTTATTTAATCACTAGTATGTAATGGGGCCCAGAATATCATCATCATAACATCATCATCATCATCAATACCTCTCCACGATACGTCTACCGGGAGGAACACATGAACATCATCAATATTATCACGCTAGAGTGATCGGAACTCGACAAGTTCTGGCCCAATGACAACATCTAGGTATGGACGCTCTCTCGTCCCAATCATCAATAATGGATCCATTTCAACAACACCATTGTGATCAATATATCTTACATAGAACTAACACTCCACGATCTTAGAAATATTCACCTTGAGTTGAAGTACACTGGGTTTACCATGGACTATCCAATCTCAAGGATTGACTCCAAGCCATTGGATGCCCACCCCAGTAATGCTCCCAAGATTCACATTCAAAATCGTGGCACCGATGTTCTCTAGTGTACCCATCACTGTGGCTCTAGCGTTAACTTATTTCATCACATCATTAACGTCTAACCATAACTCATATGCAGTATGCAACTATTACATTAAATTTTCTTACTCTTTTAATAATAACCGAGTGTTTGACGAAACCTTCCACACCCAATGGCCTTGTCCTCAAAATGAAAAGAATCATCCTTATCAAATTTAAGGAATGATAACATCTTTGCTATATAAGCCCATTCTCAAGTATTGCTTAAATTTTATCTTAGGACTACTGAAATCAAGGCTAATATCAATAAAATTAAATATCTGACATAAATCCTCTTAGTATGATAGTTCAAAACTCTTTAATTGAAAATTCCTTATATTGAATAAAACCAAATTTATAGAAAGTGTCTCTTGGCTATTGATGGTGTCCTCTGCTATATTTTCTTTATCGTAGGTTTTGAGGCTTGTAACTTATATAAATTTGTTTACTTAAGAATTTATTGTTAATAGATAGTTATAACTCTTAGCTAAACAATAATTACAACTTAAAAAAATCTGATAATAATAAATTTCCTTCATTTTAAGTTTTTAGGAAACTTAATTTAATTCCACATCGATCTTCACCTGAATAATCTGTCTTAAATAATTCAAGCAAATAGTTTATAAAATGTTTTAACAAAATAAAACTAAGTTTTTGTTTTACCAAATATCTTAAATTTCACATTTTCTTTACTTTAACACACAAAACTCAATTCAATAGGGACAATCAACACAACAGGCCATTTTCATTTTCTTCCTCAAACCCGGGCAAGATTTACATATCAATTCTCATACTCAGTGGGTATCAAATCAATAACAACCTCTTGCCCAATCATTTCACCTGAAAGTCCCTGATCCAAAATTCATAATTTATGTATTTTCAAACCAAGGTTTCCATCGACACCCAAACTTTCAATTTCTTTTCAAATAGTCAATCACAGTTTCTCTCTCATCAACTAACCACTTTGAATAGTCACAGTTTAGTCCTCAACCATATTAAATCATTTTCAATCAAATACTTACAATCCACACACATCATTCATTACATTCCATCACCTATACTTATTTTTCAATACTCACAATCGTAATTATATCAAGAAAACATATGCATCCCTTCCTATCATCATTCAACCATAACACCCCAAACCACCAAAACATCATCAAAAATTTATTTTATCAAGCAAATAACTCAAATACATACCATAGTTATGTATAGCAAGGAAACTAAAATTTATAAATCTAAACCAAGTGACATTACAACATCTACACACTATCACTATTCAGTTTTATCATAGCAAAAATACCAATTAATTTTAACACTTCAAACCCAATATCATACCTTGCAATAAGGGAACACAACACCAATTTACTCACAGCCCAAAAAAGGAAACTTCAAACAACATTATTTAATATGATCAATCCATACTTTTATACTCAAAATTTTATTTAAGATCAAGGGAATCATCATGCATGCCATTTGGTCAAGAGTTAATAAGAGCACACCACAATTTATTAACTATCAAACAAGATACATGTACATCTAAAAGCATTATAATCATGGTCACACATCATCACCATGCATGCATCAATTATTTGTCAAATCAAGCTAAAATCAAGTTCAATATTTAGAGAGAAACCACTAGCAAGGGTCTCGGCCATGGGTTCCAAAACACCACTACCATTTCTAAAACTTTTTAGCTTTTGCATGTTGATTTCAAAAGAAATTTCAACACTTAAACCCTCAAAATCATGGTTGTTTTGGAACTTCCATATGGTGAGAATCTTAGTAGGATTCTCACCAACCCAATGCATGTGAAAATCATGAGCAAAAATGAGAGCTTACTCCCCCTACATCTTGATCACTCACGACTAAGGAGAAAGGCAAAATGGCACTAACTTTTACTCATTTGTGCTCTCGGGCTTGGCATGTATGAAGGAGAAATTGAGGTTTGATTAAGGTTTAAGAAGGTGGAATTGAAGAAAGAAAAAGAGTGGTACTGGGTTGAAGAAATCATGAGCAATTGATGAATCTCCTTAAGAAATTTTTAGTGAAGCTAGAGAGAAAAGAGAGCAATGTTACAGCTAAAAGGGAGAAATGAAAATAGAGCAAAATACTTACTTCTTAAGCCATTCGTAGTACCAAAGAGAGAGTGGGGTCCAATCAGGTAAGAACATGTAGCACCAAGTGTCAAAAGCTAAATTGCCCATGTGTGAGTGGAAAGCTGATATGGCGTGCATTAGAGAGCAGAAACTTACAAAAATTTTAAAATTTTTAGCCAGAATTAGAGAAAACTCATAAGACAAAAGTTGTAGACCTTTTTTCTCTTCTAAATGAGCTAAAGCACGTAAAAATTCGACATCGAGAGTGAGTGATATGCCCTGATTACTGAAACTGTTCCAGTTTGAAATTAATCATGGGTAAGCATGCTTAGAAAAATTGCTAGGAAAAATTCACAAGGAATTAGCTTTTGGACTCTTCATCAAAGTTGTAGATATACAGATTTTGGAACTAACATAAGAAGAATCATTCAATTTCGAGGTTGTATGAAAGAGAAAAGTAGAAAATACTGAAAATGGGTAAATGTTATTCAAGTGGCCTCAATACTCAAGAGGGGTGAGGGTGAATTGAGTGTTTAAAAATTTTAACTTGGAATGCCCTTGAACTTGGTTCTTTATGCAATCTTAATGAGATATGCAAAACTTCTCAAGCAACAACAATTAAATGCACAATAATTTGTTTGATATGAGATAAAGAACCTCTTTGAGACAAGTGAGACTTAAGAGAGAAATGAGAATCAAGAGAGAATAATGGTTTGGTAATTTTATCAAACAGTTGGTGTGTAGGTAGTTTAGTAACTTCTTATGAACACAATTGATTCAAGCAATCAACTCAGGCAATTTAACAAACAATTGGTATGCATATATAAGTAAAGAGTTCAAGGTAAGAAGAAATGCAAACCAATTTAATGAGTTCCACCAATCCGATGTACGTCTCGCTTTCAAGCAACCCACTTGAAGGATTCCACTATTGAAGATTTGAGATACAAGCTTTGAGCAATTGTCTCCTAGTGTCCCACACTCAAGAACCCAATTCTCACAAGCAAAGGGTAACCCACCTAATTTTACAATCTCTCAATATCCCAAAGGTTAAACCCCAACCTTTGTAACCACTCAACCTAGAGTGAACTTTGGTGTTTGATGTTTTGTGTTTACAAGCAATATACTCTCTCAATAGAGTGGATAAGCAAATGAAGAGCTCTCACAATTTCTAACTCTCAACAAGAGAGGATATACAAGTTCTAAGCTCAAGGATTCAGAATATACAAATAAAATGAACTCACTAAGCACAAATGTAAGTAAAGATTGATTGCCTCTTGTTGTGTCTCTTGTGCTTGAGTTGGGGATCCATTTATAGAGCCTTGAAGGTCCTCATAGCCGTTGTGCATCATGGTTCCAGCTTGTCTCTGCGTATAGTGGGTTATGGGTCTTTGTTTCCCACTTAAATCTGTCTAATTAGTGATGTTTTCCACTACTTGAATCGATTCATTAGTATGTGAATCGATTCACATAGTTCTGTTTTGGGCATTTTAAATTTCAACCACGTGTCAATCGATTCATGCTTGGTGTGAATCGATTCATAACTTGCTGTTTTGAGTTTTGAGACTTCCAGGCCTTTGAATAAATTCATACGTGTAAGAATCGATTCATGTATTGCTGTTTGGTGCTTTTCCATGCTCTTTGATATTTTCTTGATGTATTTTAAGTCATGGTTCCTTTGCTTGATCTTCATGCATTGCTTTCTTGATTCTTTTGATCATTTGGGAGCGTGTTCTTCATGGTTTCTTGATCGTAGATTTTAAATGTATCAACTTCTTGTATTTCCTTTTGAATTATGCATTTGTTTATGGTCCAAGAGTAATGTTCTGCTTGTGCTTGAGTACTTGTCATTATCAAAACTAATCTGCAACATGCAAATACAGTAAATTTAATCAAAGAATTCCAGGATCAATGCACCATTTTTAAAACTGGTATTGAACTAGTCAGAACTGGGTTTCAAGGTCAACACAAAAGTTGAAGGGAATTTTTATTCAGAAATTTAAGGACAAGAATCATTCAATTCTGATAACCGTAGAGTGAGATAGACCTAATACTAAAGGGTGTGCAAACGTAAAACAAATTATCAAACTTTAATTCTTAATTAATTTCCAGGGATTAAACCATTTGGAATCAGTCCTCGAGTTCTGCATGGAAAATGTCACATTTTTCAATACAAACACTAAAAAATAAGAATGGCTCAGATCAACACTAGTGCAAAAATTGGATATAACAACGGGATATATTCACGGGTTATAGTGGATCAATGATAAAAACATGCGCGGTAGCATTTTTGAAATTATAAGGTGAATGATATAATCAGAGAAAACTATATATCCACGGTTAACATCATAACCGTCATCGTACATGTCAATATATATTCACGGTTAAGAAGTCAACCGTGGAAATATAGTACCTGAAATATATATCCACGGTTGTGCGCACAACCGTGGATATATATTCATGGTATGATCAGGGTTATGATGTTAACCGTGGATATATATTGATGTCTATAATGACGGTTGTATTTTCAACCGTGGATATATACTTTAGGTTTTAGGGTTTAATTACTGGGTACTATATGTCCACGGTTGTATATATAACTGTGAATATAGATTTAATATTTATCCACGGTTGGGGTCGTAACCATGGATAAATAGTTAACATTTATCCATAGTTCTTTGTTCAACCGTGAATATATGTGTAATATATTCAAGGTTTCAAGGGGAACCGTGAATATACATCCTTCTGAAACTTCAAAAGTCGCGCCTTTCTCTCTTTTTTCACTTTCTCCTTACTTTCGCGCTGGTTATCGTCTTCTTCCTCGTCCTCCTCTTTGCTGGTCGAAGGCTTCTGGGTTCCCTTCCTTCTTCTTTCCCGTGCCCTTCTTCTTCTTCGTTCACCATTGTCAGGTAAGTGCTTCGTTGCCCTTCTTCTTTCGTTCACAGAGAAAGCTTCGTTGTCTGAGAGTTTATGTTTTTATGTTTGACGTGAACTCTGTCTCTGGTATTTTGACATTGCCTGTGACACTGTGTGTGTAACAATGTTGTATGCCTGTGACATTGTCTCTGTTAAAGCTTGTATCTGTGTCTCTATTCCTTTTACACTTGCTGGTAATATTTTTGGGTCACTTCTATTTTTGTGTAATGAAGGTTGGATTAAAGATTGGTGTTGGTTGCTGAGGTAGACATTCAATTTTTATTGGTGTTGGATGAGGGACTTGTTGAAAAAGTTGAGGTGTATAAGTTGATTTTGTGTCAGTTTCATAATCAATTGGGGAAACATGGTTGTGAAAATGGAGAGATGTACTTGATATATTTTTATGGGATGTTGGCTGCATAGGCAGATTTATAGGGATTATATTGGTCTGGTTCTATGTTGGTTACTGATATTCTAAGAGCTGTGATGCATGAGATAAATTAAAATATGAATAGAGATGGATGATAAATTACTAATGGATATACTTACTGAAATTTGGTGAACTATGAAGCATGAGGTGAATCATAATATTAATAGGGAATAAATGCTAAATTATTAATAGATTATGGATGAGTTAGGGGTTGAGTCGGACATATATAATTAAACCAAATTCCTAAAGAACGCTTGTTTCACCCAGGAACACAACCGACTGAAAAATCACAGAAACAACCAATTGAATACAGAATTCTAATACGTCATGCATGCACCATGCTTGACCCCGATTTCTTTATTAGAGTTTAGCAACAACATCAAGTATCAACCTTGTGTGCAAGCTCAACCTTCATTTACTTTTATTGCTATTCTTGTTGGTTGCTCGTATATAATGTTATTTATGTCTATTGTATGTATGTGGTTTTGCAATCTTGCAAACTCGTAGGCTCATACTAGTTAACTAGTTAACTAGTATGGAAGTTGTTGTGCATATGAGTGAACCTTAGTTCCCCGTTTGAGATTTGACACAAATGGTCATTAAATTAATTAATGTTATCGTTTGTGTTGAATCTTGAATTGTCCGTTTGGACAGTTTGGGATGAACAATTATTTTTTATATGTCATTGTTAGTATGTACAAGTTAGGAGTTATTTTAAAATTTGATAAACTTTCGGTAACTTGCATTTTGTGTTGTTCTCTGGGTGCATATTTGGTTGTGGTTGAATTTGATTTGACCACTCTCATTTTGTGTACTTAGAGACCAATGCAAAATGCTACCGAAATTTTATCAAATTTTAAAATAACTCCTAACCTAACCTGTATATATGAATGACGTATAAAAACAATTGTCATCCTGAATGGGTATAGGACCACCACCTTTGAAGAAAAAGTGAGGTTGATCATAGCACCTTGTAAACAGTTGGCATGGATCAGAGTTGGATAACTGCATCACACCTAAGTCTAGAGTACGAGGGGGGAGTTGAATCATTTATAGAATTCGTAGCGAGGAATACAGTGGAGGTGAATGGAAAGTATTTTTGCCCTTGTGTTAAATGCTTGAACCTGCGTCGGGTAGACTTGGAAGAGGTGCGAGAACATCTACTGTGTGAGGTTTTCTGCGTAGTTATACACGTTGGATATGGCATGGTGAAGATGTGGTGGTGCCAAGTAACAGCTCTCAAACTGAAAATCAAAGCTCGATGCATGACACCGATGTCAACATGGATGACCGACTCGAGGATATGATCCGTGATATGGGGGTAGAAGGTTTTAAGAAAGCTCATGTAAATACGACTCTGTGTGAGGACTCTGAGCAGCCGTTGTATCCAAACTGCATAAATTTCACGAGGTTATCAGCAGTTTTGCGATTGTTTAATTTGAAGGCCATAAACGGGTGGACGGATGAAAGTTTCACTGACTTACTGAAGTTGTTGAAAGAAATGCTCCCAGCTGGAAACACCTTGCCGAATCGTAACTATGAGGCCAAAAAGGTGTTGTGTCCTATGGGTTTGGAGTATGAGAAAATACATGCATGCCCAAATGATTGTGTATTATTCCGGGGTGAGTTAGAAATGTTGCATCGATGTCCTAGGTGTGGGGTGTCACGGTATAAGAAGAAAGAGGCGGATTCTGATGAGGTATGCACTAAAGGGTCTCCTTTAAAGGTGTTATGGTATCTACCTATAGTTCCAAGACTAAAGTGTCTGTTTGCCAATGCAGATGATGCAAAACTTATAAGATGGCATACTGATGAGAGGGTTGTTGATGGACTACTTAGGCATCCGGCCGATGGATCGCAATGGAAGAAAATGGATATGATTTTTCCAGAATTTGCCCATGAACCAAGAAATGTTAGGCTTGCACTAGCCACAAACGACATGAACCCGTTTGGGAACCTGAGCACAAACCATAGTTCGTGGCCTGTTTTGTTGTTTGTTTACAACTTGCCGCCATGGTTGTGCATAAAGTAAAAATATGTGATGTTATCAATGATGATTTCTGGTCCACGACAACCGGGGAACGACATTGATGTATATTTAACTCTATTGGTTGAAGACCTCAAAAGGTTGTGGGAAGACGGGGTTGAAGTGTTTGATGGGTTTACCGGACAATCATTCAAATTGCGTGCCATGCTATTTTGCACGATTAATGACTTTCCAGCGTATGGTAACTTATTCGGGTACAACGTGAAGGGTCATAAAGCTTGTCCAGTATGTGAGGAGGGGACTAGTTCTGTGCGGTTGCATCATGGTAGGAAAAATGTTTATCTTCGACATCGAAGGTTTCTTAAAGTGAATCATCCGTTTCGGAGGTTGAAGAAGTCGTTTAACAGTGCCCAAGATTTTAAAATGGCTCCTCCACCACTATCTGGTCGCCAGGCATATGAAAAGGTGAAAGACGTCAACGTGCAATTTGGTAAGTGTGAAAAACAGCACCCGACACAAAACAACTGGAAGAAAAGGTCAGTGTTTTTTGACCTGCCATATTGGAGGGAGCTTGATGTAAGACACTGTATTGATGTAATGCATATGGAGAAGAATATGTGCGACAGTTTAGTTAGTACACTCTTAAACATACCCGGGAAGACTAAGGATGGCCTAAACTCGCGTATGGACTTAGAGTTGATGGGTATACGTCAGGATTTGCATCCACGATCAAAGGGCAAAAGAACATATTTGCCTCCAGCATGTCATACGTTATCCAGAAAAGAAAAGTAAAGTTTGTGTGAATCGTTATGAAGTGTGAAAGTTCCGTCTGGTTATGGCTCCAACATCAACTCTTGTGTTTCCATGAAAGATTTGAAGTTACCTGGGTTGAAGTCTCACGATTGTCACATGTTGATGCAGCAGTTTCTACCTATCGCTATTCGTGACATTCTTCCTAAAAATGTGAGAAATGTCATAACAAGGTTGTGTATGTTTTTCAATGCCATATGTTGCAAGGTAATCGTGCCCGGCGAATTGGATGTGATGGAACAGGAAGCATCACTTATATTATGTCAGCTTGAAATGTATTTCTCGCCCTCTTTTTTTGACATAATGGTCCACTTAATCATCCATTTGGTGAGAGAGGTCCGTTGGTGTGGTCCAGTGTTCTCACGGTGGATGTATCCCGTTGAGCGATATATGAAGATATTGAAAGGGTATATGAAGAACCAACGTCGTCCTGAAGCTTTAATTGTGGAAAGATATATTGCAGAGGAAGCAATTGAGTTTTTCACTGAATACATATCACATGCTGCAAGCATTGGTATTCCAACGACTCGTCATGAAGGGAGATTGGATGGGAAAGGAACGATTGGAAAAAAAATGAAGAACATGCCACGTGCTGATGTCCTTCAGGCACACTTGTATATTTTAAACAACACGGACGACGTGCAACCATATCTAGCCACACACAAGGAGCTAGTCAAGAAAAGTAACCCTAAAATGACTGAAAAGTGGTTATTGAATGAACACAACAAGAGTTTCATGCAGTGGTTCCAAAAGATCGTCTTGAAAGATGCATCTGCATCCTCGACATTACATCGTCTAGCACAAGGCCCGAACTTTGATGTCCTCACCTTTTGTGGGTATGACATAAACAACTATTCGTTTTATACAAGGACACAGGATGAAAAGAGTACAAATCAAAATAGTGGAGTAATGGTTGTGGCTCAGTCAATGCATTTCTCAACTTCAAAGGACAACAACCCTGTGATGGCCGAGTCATGCTACTTTGGTGTGATTGAAGATATATGGGAAGTTGATTACGGTCCCTTCACCGTTCCTGTGTTTAAATGCAAATGGGTTGACAATAAGAATGGTGTCAAAACTGATGATTTAGGAGTTACGTTGGTGGACCTCAACAAGATAGGGCATAAGGACGAACCATTCATAATGGCAACGCAGGTTGTAACATCCCTGTTTTTAGAAAAAGTTTTACCTTTGTAAATTTTGAATTATGGAGAGTTGTAAGTAAGAATAAGTTAATATATACCCTGTTGATGGTCTGTGGTATCTCAGAAATGTCATTTTTATGCATAATAATGGAATTTATATGGATCATTAGTGAAATTATGCAAAAACCAAGTGAAAAGGACTCTATTCCGAGTAACAGAGAGGAATTCCGAGTGAAGGAATGAAATTTCGAGTGTAACGTTATGTTTTCCGAGTAAAACATGACTGAGAGGGCTACCACCGAGTGGAGTCCTGACCTGAGAGGCAATTCTGAGTGAAGTGTGTTCAAGAGAACCACTTCTGGGTGAAATTCCGAGTCAAAACACCCTAGAAAGGACCGTTTCCGAGTCAAACATTGCCAAATGCTTCCTTTCCGAAGGAAATTCCTCTGATTGAAGCATTCCGAGTGAAAGAATGCATATATACTTATGTTTATGTTGATTTGATGCTTCCTACTGACTGGAATGTGCTGTGGAATCAATTGGGAAGGATTCCGAATAGTTTCGTATATGTTTGCTTAGGAAACCGAGTGGAAAATGGCAGATTGAGCCAATCCGAGAGAAATGTAAGAGGCTGAACCATTTCCGAGTGAGTCTATGAGAATGACCCCTCTTCCGAGTGAGATATACTCTACTGGACCAAAACCGAGAGGTAATGGCTTAAATAAGCCTTAATTTGGAAATATAGTTGAAGAAGTTGGTCTAAACCGAGTGAATGAAGACTCGGATTGCCGAGTGAAAACTCTGAGAAAGAGAGAACTCGGTCTGGACAGATATTACCGAGTGAGAAACCGAGTACCTGAGTCGGTTTCAAAGGAATTCCGAGCGAGCCTTGTATTTGTTGACTCGGAAGAAGAATTCCAGTCGGCATAGTAGTTAATCGAGTGAAATTTTCACTCGGTATTCAGTGTCAGTTTTGCATGTTGACTTCAATTTTGTCTTTTAATGCTTATTTTTAATTCAATCATGCGCACTATAGCTAGTAGGCGGCCAGAAGTGGGCACTGACGTAGCCTACCTCCTTATTTAAATCTCCACTGACACTCCATTAACACTCCTTACAGAGTTTCTCGCCAAATACTTTCCTGAAGATATAAGGAGGCAAAAAGAGCAGGAATTCTTTAATCTGAAACAAGGCAATATGACTGTTGGGGAGTACGCTGCTAAGTTTGATGAGCTGGCAAAATGTTGTCCCTACTACACCCACATGGGAGAAGCGTCAAGATGCGCAAAGTTTGAAGCAAGATTACGGCAAGAAATTCGCCAAGTTATATGTTGTCAACAAATTACACAATTCACTACTTTGGTTGACAGATGCCGCATCTTTGAGAATACCTCTAATCTTCGACGACCTGGAGCGTCTAATCATGGGCCAGAACGACGTATGCCAGATCGACAGCAAAGAAGGGATTTTCGAGCAGATCGGCCATATTTCCGACCTTTCAACTCAGCCAACCGAATTCCTCCTAGAGGTCAGGAGAACCAAAGCGGTAAAAACTGCACAATTTATGGACGGATTGGACATCATGATGCTGACTGTTGGTACAGAAATAAAAATAACCAACAACAAGTAACTCAAGGACAGGCAGTACGACCAACAGGTCAAGAAAGTGGAGGATCTAATGCAAATACCTCTACCAACAATGTCCCAAGGATGCAAAATATTCACCGCGGCAACAATTTCAATCAAAACAATAATCCTAGAAGGCCCGGAAATAACTCTACTGGAAGACCAGGAGGAAATGCTAGAGTTTTTACCATGAATGGTGTGGAAGTATCACAAGAGAACGATCTTGTGCAAGGTACATGCTTTATAGGAAGTACTCTATTAAATGTATTATATGATTCTGGAGCCACTCATTCCTTCATATCTGAGAATTGTGTAAAACATTTAAAGCTTCCTACAACCTCTCTGCCTAATAAGATGATTGTCACGACTGCTGCAAATAAGCCCATTTGCCCTTCCTGTATGTGTTTGAAATGTCCTCTCAACATCGAAGGGAAAGCTTATCAAGTAGATCTGATATGTTTACCTTTGATTGATCTAGATATTGTTCTAGGAATGAATTGGCTTGCTGCCAACCATATTCTGATTGATTGTCATAATAGATCCATCACTCTCGGGTCTACTACATCTTATTGTGATCAAAACACTGATCTTTGTCCTATTAGCTCAGAAAAGGTAATTCCAGCAAAGGAAGTCTAACTATACATGATCCTTACTGAATCTGAAAGTAAGGCCACTCCTCAAATTGACCAGATTCCTGTTGTTCAGGAATTTCCAGAAGTTTTTCCTGATGATATACTAGAGCTACCACCAAAGCGAGAAATTGAGTTCAGTATTGACATTATACCGGGTGCAGGACCAATCTCTATTTCTCCTTACCGAATGTCACCCAAGGAACTCAGTGAACTTAAAGAACAAATAGAAGAACTTTTAGAGAAAGGAATGATTAGACCCAGTGTCTCACCTTGGGGAGCACCAGTTCTTCTAGTCAAAAAGAAGGATGGTAGTATGCGGTTATGTGTTGACTATCGTCAGTTGAATAAAGCTACGATCAAGAACCGATATCCTCTCCCAAGAATTGATGATTTGATGGACCAATTATGAGGAGCCACTATCTTCTCAAAAATTGATCTGCGATCAGGCTATCATCAAATCAGAGTGAAGAAAGATGATGTACCCAAAATAGCATTCAGAACACGATATGGGCACTATGAGTATCTTGTTATGCCCTTTGGAGTTACAAATGCACCTGCAGTCTTTATGGGATACATGAATCGAATCTTCCATGAGTACTTGGACAAATTCGTAGTTGTATTCATTGACGATATTGTCGTCTACTCCAAGAACCATGAGGAACACGAGGAGCATCTCCAAATTATTCTAAATACTTTGCGTGTAAGGCAATTGTACGCCAAGTTTTCAAAATGTGAATTCTGGTTGACAGAAGTGAAATTTTTAGGACATGTCATCTCTAAGGAAGGAATTGCTGTGGATCCTACAAAGGTAGAAGCTGTACTAAATTGGGAACAACCCAAGAATGTGACGGAAATCCGCAGTTTCCTTGGACTGGCTGGATATTATCGTCGATTCATTGAGAATTTCTCTCGAATTGCAGCACCTTTAACTAGGCTGACTCATAAAGATCAACCATTTGAATGGACTGACAAATGTGAAAGCAGTTTTACGGAGTTACGCCAACGACTCACTAGTGCACCTGTCTTGATTTTGCCAGATCCTGCCAAGCCATATGAAGTGTATTGTGATGCGTCAAGACAAGGACTAGGATGTGTCCTAATGCAAGAAAGAAAGGTTGTTGCTTATGCTTCAAGACAGCTAAGAATGCATGAAGTTAATTATCCCACACATGACTTGGAATTAGCTGCAGTTGTGTTTGCCTTGAAAATCTGGAGACACTACTTGTATGGTACATACTTTGAAGTCTTCAGTGATCATAAAAGTTTGAAGTATCTATTCGACCAGAAAGAGTTGAATATGCGACAACGTAGATGGATAGAATTCATCAAGGATTATGATTTCGAACTCCGATATCACCCTGGAAAGGCAAATGTTGTGGCTGACGCACTTAGCAGAAAGGCCCTACGCCTATCATATATGATGACAAATGAGTTGGAATTGATTGAACAGTTTCGCGATTTGAATCTAGCAGTAACACCAAAAAAGGGGAAGCCTTATGGTTGGAATGCTAAGAATTTCCAATGATTTCTTAGAACAAATCAAAGAAGCTCAAGCCAATGACCAGGAATTACAAGATCTAGCAGAAAAGACAAAAGAAGGAGTCTCAGAGGTTAGCAAAGATGAACATGGGGTGATCAGGTATCAACAGAGACTCTGTATTCCAGTCAACATAGATCTTAAAAGATCCATCCTGGATGAAGCACACAAAAGTAAATACAGTATCCACCCAGGATCAACCAAGATGTATCAGGACTTGAAGAAATTATTCTGGTGGCAAGGAATAAAAAAGGATATAGCTGAATATGTGATAGCTTGTCTGATGTGTCAGAAGGTAAAGGCGGAACAACAACGACCAAGTGGGACCCTTCGTCCTTTGGATATTCCAGAATGGAAATGGGATGAGATTGCTATGGACTTCGTGACGGGACTTCCCAGAACATCAGCTGGATATGATGTTATTTGGGTAATCGTGGATCGATTAACAAAGACCGCTCACTTCATTCTTGTCAATATGAAGTATTCCCTAGAGAAACTCACCCAGATCTATATAAAGGAAATCGTACGATTACATGGAACACCCACTGCAATTGTGTCCGACCGAGATCCTCGTTTCACATCACAGTTTTGGAAGAGCCTGCAACAAGCTCTAGGAACTCGTCTGAAGTTAAGTTCCGCATACCACCCACAGACTGACAGACAATCAGAAAGGACAATCAAAACTCTTGAAGATCTATTGCGTCTTTGTGTCCTAGAACATGGGGGAAGTTGGCAAGAATACCTTCCACTTGTGGAGTTCACTTACAACAACAGCTACCATACCAGTATCGGAATGGCCCCCTATGAAGCTTTATATGGAAGGAAATGTCGTACACCTTTATGTTGGTATGAGACTGGTGAAAAGACAATAATTGGACCAGAGATTGTTCAGAAGACTACAGAACAAGTCCAAAAGATCCAAATGGCAATGAAGGCTTCGCAAGATAGACAAAAGAGTTACTACGACAAACGTAGAAAGCCATTGGAATTTGAAGAGGGCGATCACGTATTTCTCAAAGTTACCCCTACCACTAGAGTAGGAAGAGCTTTGAAGGCCAAGAAGTTAAGCCCCAGATACGTAGGACCCTATCAGATTTTGCAAAAGATAGGAACTCATGCCTACCGTATTGCTTTGCCACCCGAGCTGTCAAACCTTCATAATGTCTTTCATGTCTCCCAACTCCGTAAATATGCACCAAGCCCTGATCATGTTCTGAGTCCTGATCAGTTTGTTCTGAAAGAGAACCTCACCTTTGAAGCATCACCAGTTAAGATTGTTGACCGACGTCTTAAACAGCTAAGAGGTAAGGAAATCTCTTTGGTCAAGGTAGTTTGGAGTCGGACAGATGATGGGGATGCTACTTGGGAAATTGAGGAGAAAATGAGAGAGTTGTACCCTCAATTGTTTTAACTTTGAATTTTGGGACGAAATTCCTAAAAGGGGAGGAGAATGTAACATCCCTGTTTTTAGAAAAAGTTTTACCTTTGTAAATTTTGAATTATGGAGAGTTGTAAGTAAAAATAAGTCAATATATACCCTGTTGATGGTCTGTGGTATCTCAGAAATGTCATTTTTGTGCATAATAATGGAATTTATATGGATCATTAGTGAAATTATGCAAAAACTGAGTGAAAAGGACTCTGTTCCGAGTAACAGAGAGGAATTCCGAGTGAAGGAATGAAATTCCGAGTGTAACGTTACGTTTTCCGAGTAAAACATGACTGAGAGGGCTACCACCGAGTGGAGTCCTGACCTGAGAGGCAATTCTGAGTGAAGTGTGTTCAAGAGAACCACTTCTGGGTGAAATTCCGAGTCAAAACACCCTAGAAAGGCCCGTTTCCGAGTCAAACATTGCCAAATGCTTCCTTTCCGAAGGAAATTCCTCTGATTGAAGCATTCTGAGTGAAAGAATGCATATATACTTATGTTTATGTTGATTTGATGCTTCCTACCGACTGGAATGTGCTGTGGAATCAATTGGGAAGGATTCCGAATGGTTTCGTATATGTTTGCTTAGGAAACCGAGTGGAAAATGGCAGATTGAGCCAATCCGAGAGAAATGTAAGAGGCTGAACCATTTCCGAGTGAGTCTATGAGAATGACCCCTCTTCCGAGTGAGATATACTCTACTGGACCAAAACCGAGAGGTAATGGCTTAAATAAGCCTTAATTTGGAAATATAGTTGAAGAAGTTGGTCTAAACCGAGTGAATGAAGACTCGGATTGCCGAGTGAAAACTCTGAGAAAGAGAGAACTCGGTCTGGACAGATATTACCGAGTGAGAAACCGAGTACCTGAGTCGGTTTCAAAGGAATTCCGAGCGAGCCTTGTATTTGTTGACTCGGAAGAAGAATTCCAGTCGGCATAGTAGTTAATCGAGTGGAATTTTCACTCGGTATTCAGTGTCAGTTTTGCGTGTTGACTTTAATTTTGTCTTTTAATGCTTATTTTTAATTCAATCATGCGCACTATAGCTAGTAGGCGGCCAGAAGTGGGCACTGACGTAGCCTACCTCCTTATTTAAATCTCCACTGACACTTCATTAACACTCCACTAACAGTCCACTCACAAAAGCTGTGCCCCATTTAGTTTTCCACTTACTCTCTCATTATTTAAACCAGCGCAAGGACTCTTAGGGAACACACACACGAAACACACCTCCATCATTCTTCTTCCTACAAGTTCCTTTCTCTCTCTTTTCTCTTCTGTTTCACTTGGAATTGGTGCAGGACAGTGAAAGGGAACCTCTTCTTCTTCTCCAAGAACTCCATTAAGGTAAGGGGGTATATTCTTTGGTGCTCTGTGGGAAAACCGAGTGAAGGAAAAGGTTAAGGAACTTGTTCCTCACCTTTCCAGGACAGATTCAGTGTTGTATGTATTAAATGCTTTAATTGTTACTATTTGTATATATGTATATATTTGTTACTAAGTGCATCCTCCACTGTACCAAGTGTATGCTCTAGAGGTTTTTCTTCTTCAAAAATATTTTCATGATGCGAAATGCATTTATTTTATCAATTGATTCCTTGGGTATCTATGTGTTTCCAGTCTCATCATATCATTCCCAAGCTCTTTGAATTCCATCAATTATTTAAACATTGTAAGATATTCGTTTATTATTCTAGAAATATGTCTATTATAACTTGGTTAAAATTATATTTTGTATAAAGAGTAAAATAATATATTCTTTATGTAATTACTCACAATTAAGATGTTAACAATGTTAATAACAATAATACTAACAATAATAATAACAATATTAAGATTGATGATAATTAGAATAATAATAATAATAGAATAAGAATGATAATAATAATTATAACTTTCCAATAATTTAAAAAGTATTAAAGAATAGCTTCTAAATGAAAATCCAAGTGAAAAACATTAAAAACAGAGTTTTCCGAGTGGAACAAGGGTAAATCCGAGTGAAATAAGTATGATTCTGAGTGGAATCATGCTGAGAAGGGTTTTCCAAATGATCTGGCTAAAAATCCGATTGAAATTACACTAGAAAGTTATTTTCTGACTGAAACAGGTTTGATTTTGAGTGAAAATAAACTGGAAGGCTGTTTTCCGACTGAAACAAGTTTGATTCTGAGTGAAAATGAGTTCCTGAGTGAAATCAAGTATGATTCTGAGTGGAATCAGTATGAAAAGAGTTTCCTGAATAAAAATAAGATAAGTTCTGAGTGAAACATGAATTTACCGAGTGAAATTAGTTGAAAAGGGTTCTGTCTGAATAAGACACATGCGAGTAAAATAAATCCGAGTAACATAATCCTGATTCCGAGTGGAATCAGGTTGGGAAAGGTCTTCTGGGTGAATTAACTTTATATACCGAATTACATCAAACTAAAATGAGTTCTCTTAGTGAAAATAACTGTTTGCTGAGTAAAATAAATTATTTTCCGAGTGAAATCACTGAAAAGAGTTGTCTGGGTAAAACTAACTGTTTTCTGAGTGAAATATGATGTTTTCCGAGTGAAATCAACTGGGAAGATGCTCACCGTGTGAAAGTAAACTAGGAAAAGTTATCCGAGTGCAATAAGGTTGTTTACCGAGTGAAAATTTATTCTCAGAATGAAATACATTCATTTAAGGTTGAATCCGATTGAAATCAAGCAAATCTGAGTTATTACAGATGTAACACCAGTCGGATTAGTAGAAGCAGAGCTTGTTATTATTAATTCCATCTTCCATTCATAATTCATCACTGGAAATCACACAGGTACCCATGATTCTTAGTATTTTCAGTCCAACACAGTTCATATCTTTTCACAATTCAACAGAGTATATGCACTTAGTAACAAATATATACATATATACAAATAGTAACAATTAAAGCATGTAATACATACAACACTGAATCTGTCCTGGAAAGGTGAGGAACAAGTTCCTTAACCCTTTCCTTCACTCGGTTTTCCTACAGAGCACCCAAGAATATACCCCCTTACCTTAATGGAGTTCCTGGAGAAGAAGAAGAGGTTCCCTTTCACTGTCCTGCACCAATTCTGAGTGAAACAGAAGAGAAAAAAGAGAGAAAGGAACTTGTAGGAAGAAGAATGATGGAGGTGTGTTTCGTGTGTGTGTTCCCTAAGAGTCCTTGCGCTGGTTTAAATAATGAAAGAGTAAGTGAAAAACTAAATGGGGAACAGCTTTTGTGAGTGGACTGTTAGTGGAGTGTTAATGGAGTGTCAGTGGAGATTTAAATAAGGAGGTAGGCTATGTCAGTGCCCACTTCTGGCCGCCTACTAGCTATAGTGCGCATGATTGAATTAAAAATAAGCATTAAAAGACAAAATTGAAGTCAACACGCAAAACTGACACTGAATACCGAGTGAAAATTCCACTCGATTAACTACTATGCCGACTGGAATTCTTCTTCTGAGTTAACAAATACAAGGCTCGCTCGGAATTCCTTTGAAACTGACTCAGGTACTCGGTTTCTCACTCGGTAATATCTGTCCAGACCGAGTTCTCTCTTTCTCAGAGTTTTCACTCGGCAATCCGAGTCTTCATTCACTCGGTTTAGACCAACTTCTTCAACTATATTTCCAAATTAAGGCTTATTTAAGCCATTACCTCTCGGTTTTGGTCCAGTAGAGTATATCTCACTCGAAAGAGGGGTCATTCTCATAGACTCACTCGGAAATGGTTCAGCCTCTTACATTTCTCTTAGAATGGCTCAATCTGCCATTTTCCACTCGGTTTCCTAAGCAAACACATACGAAACCATTCGGAATCCTTCCCAATTGATTCCACAGCATATTCCAGTCGGTAGGAAGCATCAATCAACATAAACATAAGTATATATGCATTCTTTCACTCGGAATACTTCAATTAGAGGAATTTCCTTTGGAAAGGAAGCATTTGGCAATGTTTGACTCGGAAACGGGCCTTTCTAGGGTGTTTTGACTCGGAATTTCACCCAAAAGTGGTTCTCTTGAACACACTTCACTCAGAATTGCCTCTCAGGTCAGGACTCCACTCGGTGGTAGCAAAAATTTCAATCGGATTTTTAGCCAGATCGTTTGGAAAACCCTTCTCAGCATGATTCCACTCGGAATCATACTTATTTCACTCGGATTTACCCTTGTTCCACTCGGAAAACTCTGTTTTTAATGTTTTTCACTTGGATTTTCATTTAGAAACTATTCTTTAATACTATTTAAATTATTGGAAAGTTATAATTATTATTATCATTTTTATTCTATTATTATTATTATTCTAATTATCATCAATCTTAATATTGTTATTATTATTGTTAGTATTATTGTTATTAACATTGTTAACATCTTAATTATGAGTAATTACATAAAGAATATATTATTTTACTCTTTATACAAAATATAATTTTAACCAAGTTATAATAGACATATTTCTAGAATAATAAACGAATATCTTACAATGTTTAAATAATTGATGGAATTCAAAGAGCTTGGGAATGATATGATGAGACTGGAAACACATAGATACCCAAGAAATGAATTGATAAAATAAATGCATTTCGCATCATGAAAATATTTTTGAAGAAGAAAAACCTCTAGAGCATACACTTGGTACAGTGGAGGACACTCACGTTCGATCTCCATGAAGAATCTTGGGAGTACAACTGGAACGGCAACCCAATGGCATCAGAGTCGCGCCTGATAGCCGGGTGAGAGGATGCAATTCTAGTGTACTTTGACTAAATGACGGAGTGTAACTATGATCGTAGGGATCCAAGTTCCAAAAATATTTAAACGATAAGAACCAATGAGTTCATTTGTACCATATGGAACTTGGACCGACCCTGATCGCTCTAGATGATTGGAATGGAGATATTCCAAAGAATGAGATGAAGAAAAATAGATTTATTGGGCCCACATGCATCATGAGACTTAATCAAAGATAAATCATAATAAATTCAATTCATGCATTTTCATGACGACATGCTTGATTGTTATAAATATGCTAATTGTATGAATTATGTGATATTATTTGTTAACTGGATTATGTCCGCACCGGATTAACCAATCAGGGTCTTGGGTTATACTCACCCTTACTGTTGACAATTTTCAAAGGAATTAGAAAATCAAGAACCCGAGTGTGAAGAATAGCAATATGCTAAACCCACTGAGAACGATCATTAAAGATAGAATATTTATTATTAATAATCAGACACTGGATGACTGTATAATATTTAAGGGTGCCTGCATGCCCCATTCTGTTAAAAGTACAATTACTTACAGTTTATGAATGACTATGTGATATATTCATTATTTACTTCTATTGATCTACCATCTCTTTAAAAAAAATATTCATTTTTTTCTAAAAACTGTTAACACTCTCAGTTAAATAGGATGAACCTACAGAAGGATTTGTCTTATCTAACCGAGGGTGTTACACAGGTGAAGCAAGTTTTTTATGTTGCTGACCCAGCTGACAAACGATGGTCAATTGTTATCCAAGGTAGACACATTGGAGACCCCAATCTTGATATTATGAAAATTCCATCAACTACAACACGTATTCCAACATCTATCATGGAACATGACATGGATGATATAGTTGCCAGTCGTCATGACCACCATGAAGGCTTGGGGGAAAATATTTCATCTTAATAGGGTATTAATCTCGTTAGTGATTCATTGAATTACATGTTATATTAGTTATTCGTTGTTTTAAATGTTATATTAAATATTTGACAGTTTTGTTTCCTTGTTTGGACAGATACTCATGGCTGACCAGGATGGACAATCCAGGTCTGACTCACAGCCAGTGGTTCCTCTGCTCGGAAGAGCAGAGGTGTTACCCGGATGCCAGACGTTGCACTTAGGCATCACCGGGGAGAGAGACTACTTGTTGACATGGATGTCAACACCGGTAGATTTAGTGGACTGAATGCCATGAAGTTTAGCAGTTATTTGGGGGTTGTGGCTCGGTCGAAGATGTCCATCATTATCCCCGACTGGGATAATGTTGAGGAGGTGGTGAAGAACCGGCTATGGAGTGATGTTCTGGTAACTTAGATATAATTTGCAGCAGTTTTATTTTAGTGTATTATTTCATGTAACTCTTAATAAGGACTCCTTTATGGACTAACTCCTTTCATGTAGGATTCTTTTGACATACCATCTTCTGACATAGCAAGGAGGAAGGTCCTCGGTATTATGGCTGAGCGATGGAGGTCGTTCAAATCCATACTCACCACGAGGTATATTGAACTTTAAATTCTTAATCAACGCTTCACCAAATTGCATTAATCCTTAGTTTAAATGTACCTGAATTGTAGGTATGTATTTGGGGACGACCAAGGAAAGTTCCCTGGAGATAAATATCCATTCATCGATCAGGAGACCTGGGATGCTTTTGTTGCATCTAGACACTCTGCCGAGTTTCAGGTACATTGGTTTTTAGATGATTAAATTTTGTATAATTTAAACGGCTAACTCTGAATTTTTTTTCTTGTTGTAGGAGACCAGAAAGAAAGCCCAGGAGACTAGGAAGCTAAATGACTGCCCACACACACTGTCACGTGGGGGTTACCGTAGGTTGGAGGAGCGGCTGGCACAGGAGAGGCTGAGTCAGTGTCAGACTGACACTGGTATTGTGTATCCCCCTTCCCCACCTACACGCCACGACAAATGGAAGCAGGCTAGGATCAAGAAGAGTGGGGAATACACTTCCTCACAAGCTCAGGAGGTTGCCTCACGGATAGTAAGTATTCCCCTTTGTATCAGTGTCTATTTTTTGGTTTACGTGAAGGAAGTGAATACTAACTTGTTTGGTTTCAGGATTCCTTGGTTGAGCAATTAACCCAAGGGTCTTTCGTAGCCCATGGACGGGAGGATATTTTGACTACCGCCATTGGCAGGCTAAAGCACCCAGGAAGAGTGCGTGCTGTTGGTCGAGGTATAGGTAAGTGGTAAATAACTCTATGCTTTCATTTTGTTATCTGTTAAACAATTATGGGCTAATCATTCACATTTCACAGGCCTCCGCTCCTATTACGGTGCTCCCGACCCTGCCCTCTCCCTTGAGAAAATGGTGGAGTAGAAGGTGGCAGTTGTGAAGGCTGAGTGTATTTTTATGTTGATGTAGGTTTTGATAATGACACAACAAATGAAGGATCAAGATCAAACATATATGATTAAGGATAAATTAATTATGTTTGATGATGAAAAATTGATGAATTACAATGAAATAATTCAAGGCATTTAAAGAAGCTTAAATTAGGTGAAAATGATCAACAAATGTGCCTAAGGATCAAAAGAACAAAGCCATATGCAAGTACATGTCAAAAGGATGAAAAATGCACAAGAAAATGGAGAATCAGGTAATTGAATCGATTCACACAGCCATGCATAGCCACTTGAATCGATTCATGCGAAGGGAATATGGTTAGGATGCATTTTAAGTTGATTGAATCGATTCACCACACATTGAATCGATTCATGCGTTTTAGTTTGGTCCAGAATATGCCTTTACATTGGTTGAATCGATTCATCCTAGTCCAGAATCGATTCACACGTCTGATTTGCCCAGTAACTCTAAATTCAATGAGATGAATCGATTCACATCTTGAAAGAATCGATTCTCATGCTGTCTGGGGCCAAAATGCACGCTGGAATCATTTAAAACTTGAAGAGAAATATTCAAAATTCAAAAGAAGACATTATGCAACATGGTTGGAAAGTTCAAGGCAATGCTTCACACTTTGTCCCTCTCCACATGCATGTGTCACATTGGTAATGCAATTTAATTTGAATTAAATCAAACATGCACATGCCATGTTCTTCTTGGAGACACTAAAAGCTCATTGGAATTGCAATGCCATTTTGAATGGAGACACACATGTTCCAAGTTCAAGCTCCCAAGGAATTTAATATTGCAACATGCCATACCATTGGAGCCTATAAATAGAGAAGAAGTTGAAGGCAAATGATGTCCCAAGCATTTGAAGCACTTCCATTTGCTTACTTCTTCCTCCTTGCTTCTTGCTCTTCTACTTACTCTCTCTTTATTTATTAACTTGCATAATTCCTCTTTAAGAGTTAATTGAGAGTTAGAAAGGAAGTTATCTTGGGTGAGCTAAATTTGTATATCCTCTCTTTGAGAGTTATTTTTGTATGAGCTTTAAGTTGTGTATCCACTCTATTGGAGAGTTATCATTGTAACCATTAAAACACCAAAATCCCTTAGAGGTTTGGGTTGAGGGTTCAACCTTGTAATTGTGAGATTGAGAGATTGGGTGGGGTGCCCTTGTACTTGTGAGGATTGGGTTCTTGAGTGTGGGACACTAGGAAGCCGCGATTGCTCAAAGTTGTATCTCTAATCTCCAATAGTGGAAATCCTTCAAGTGGGTTGCTTGAAGGCGAGACGTACACCGGTGTGGTGGAACTCGTTATATCGGTTTGCAAATTCTCCCTTCCCTTAAACTCTTTATTATTGTGAACTTAATTTGCATGCCTAAATACTTATATCAAATTGGTTTAGTAAAATTGAATTCTTGAATCAATTGACTTAAACATTGTTGGATTTAATTATTGAGGAAGAAAAATATTGGTCTTAACAAATTGGTAAACAATCATGCTTAATTAATTTAAGTTGTTCTAGTCATACTTATGTTGAAATTAATTATGGCATGCTAAGAACTTCAAGAATTGGCTAAGCTAATAACTTGCTTTACTTATCAAAATCATATTCTTGAACATAGTCCATTCAACTCAAAATGTTTTAGTATGAAATGTGCTTCATAATTATTACATCTTTTATATTGCATCATTTGTGTACTATTAACCATTTTGAAAGGGATTCCGCACGAAAATTTGAAATACTCAATTCACCCCCCCTCTTGAGTATCGAGGCCTTGGCTAACAATTGGTATCAGAGCTTGACTCTTGGAAGATCAAGCTTAACCGCTTCAAGAGATCAAGATGGCCTCTACTTCTTATGATGCATTTCCACAAGGTGAAATAATAAATAGACCACCAATCTTCAATGGTAAAGACTTTGTTATTTGGAAAGAAAGGTTGAAAATCTTTATCCAAGCCTATGACCTCAAGGTATGGAA
Organism: Clitoria ternatea; assembly: GCA_037962975.1. NCBI lineage: Eukaryota > Viridiplantae > Streptophyta > Magnoliopsida > Fabales > Fabaceae > Clitoria > Clitoria ternatea. Next base: position 14,704,337 of record CM075674.1, on the reverse strand, counting down.
TGCTATTCAATTTGGTCCTTTCATTCCCAAATACATTGTTGATAATATAGAATGTATGAAGCCCATGAACTTATGGACTAAAGAAGAAGAAAGAAAGGTACAATTTAATTTAAGAGCTAAAATTCTTATCACATTAGCATTAGAACCTAATGATGTTTCTAGAGTTATTACTTGTAACAATGCTAAAGAAATGTGGGAAACTCTTGAAACAATTTATGGAAATACTAATGGTGATAAAGATGCAAGAATTAGTACTCTTTCTAGTCAAGATGAAGAATTCGAAAGAAGCATTGAAAAAGAGAACAACGAGAAGGAAGAAGAAATTGCATGCCTAATGACAAAGCACTCTCAAGATGATGAGGTATGCTCTTTAAATGCTTTTAGTGATGATAGTGATGATGAAATTGATAAAGATGAATTGCTAGAAGCTTTTAAAGAATTGCATGAAAAATTTGTCTTGTTATCAAAGAAATATGCATGCTCAAAACAAACCATTTTGAAGCTTGAAAATGAATTGCATAATGTGCACATTGAAAAGGAAACTCTTAGAATTCAAAATGATGAATTAGAAGCTTCAAATGTATCTCTTAGGACTTGTAATGGAAATGATGATTGTATGCTTATTGATAAATGTATGCTTCTTGAAAATGAGAATAAAGAATTAAAAGAAGCACTTAGTAAGCTTACAAGTAGTGAAAAGATTCTAAGTGTACCTCTTGAAGATCAAAAGCATACACTTGATAGAAGAAAAATAGTTCATTACAAGAATCCTCTTGCTTCCTACAAAGAAAAATCCAAATCCTCTCTAAGATGCACAAACCATGAAAGAAAAGGAAACTCTATGATTAATTGTTTTAAAAGGAAGCACATAGAACATAATAGGAACCATTATAAATCTACTATGAATTATTCTTTGGATGCAACTTGCTTTTATTGTGGAAATTATGGTCATATATCTTCTAATTGCTTTATAAAGAAATCCCGTCAAAAATGCATGAGAAAGGTATGGATTCCAAAAATAACTTTGAAATCTTAGACTAACAAAGAATGGACCCAACTTTTAAAAGGGTACCACAAAAACCTTAAACTTTGTAGGGATATTTCAATCGGCAATTTCTCATTGACGAATAACCAAGGAATCAAGATTCACAATCTTCACCTAAAAGAACAAGGGATGAAAAGGATAAGAACGTAAGGCTTTACACAACTACAAGGTACGATCGGATCCTTACTTTAGTGGATTAAATATCATGTTGACTATGTGTTATGTATGCTTAATTATGTTGAACAATCTATGAACTTGGTTGATATTTTATTAAGAATCTTTAGAAATGTCTAAATAATTCTATACTTATTCATAATGAATTTTGATGTGTGAAAATCAAACTTTGATTTAAATGATTGGTATAAAGTTTGATGAATGATTACTTGGATAATATGTTTGATTCTATGAAAAAAAAAAAAAAAACTTAAGATATATTTATCCATGTATGTTAGAAAGGATTGAAACATCAAAGTGTCGAAATGTTAAATCGTGATGCTTAGATTCAAAATGATGCATGAACTCTTGATGAATAAATTTGGATGATGTATGCATTATGAATCCTTGATAATGTATGAATTCTTAATGACATGAACTTTTGATTGAATATGAATTATTGATGTTATTGAACAAGAAATATGTTGGTTAGCTAGTGGTATCTAAACAACAAACATCTTCCTTTAACAATGGTTTCAATTGAATTAGTAAGGGGAAGATATCATGGGGACATATTCTTGATTATATACTTGTCAATATACTTTGATGATAAATACATATGTTATGACAAGTTGATTATGACAAACTTTAAAGTTGCTTTGAGTTAGAACTATGTTGTGCTTACATGTTTTACAAAGTTGACAATCTTAGGCAAAATTTTTCTATGCAATTATATGTTGGTTTTGATAATGCCTAAGGAGAAAGTATGTATGCTCTATGCCTAGACTTTAATTTCATGACTAGTAATATGACAATGCATGATTTTGATGACATGTAAATGACAATGCATGATATGTGACAATACATGGTATATTAAGAGAAAATGCATTATAATACATGACATGACCTTCCTTGATACACCATGCTTGAGCAAATTGGCATCTATCTTGAGTGACATATATGTTTGATGATGATCTTGAATATGAAAAGAAATTTGAATATATGCATCGTTGAAATTGAAAAGAGTTTTTGAACAAATATTATGAAGAATGATGTATGCTTGAAATGTCAACAATTTGTGATAATATGCTTAAATGTTTATAATTGATATCTAGAGCTCAATTTGGCAAATCCACCTAGTGATATCATGACTAGATACTAGCAACAAATGGCATGGACAATGAATAAGAAATAAATGGTGTTGATCAAGAAAAGAATGTTTGACATAAAAGGGTCATAAAATTGGCATGTGTTACAATACAAATGCATGAGTAAGCCAACATGTTGTATTAATCATTCCATCATTTCTATGATACCTATATTTGAGTGCATATTGTTGAAAATTCTTCTATGATTACCACTTTGATTAATGATTGATTAGTGAATTTTATATACATTTGGTATCTAACTCTTGAGTGGTATCTATTCATATTATGACTTCTATTCATTGCATAAGTGGTATCTATTAAAAGGTGATGAAGTGCTTAAGAAATAAACAAATGGTATCAAACTTGCTAAATAAGGCCAACATGAACAATTGGTATCAATTAGCTTAAGAATTACATCAATTAGCTTAACAATTGGTATTCAATTATATGTGTTTGGTGCTTAACTTGATTGAAGTTAATAACAATTGGTATTCAATTTCAATTGGTATTCAATTACATGAGTTAATAACAATTGGTATTAGACTTGATCAAATTAGTGTAATTGGGTTCATAACAATTGGCATCATTTAGAGTTATTACTTATAACAATTGGTATCAATATATGTCAAAGAGGGAGAAAATATCATGACATCTTAGTATCTATTAAATGATTAAGAAGGAGATATATCTTGCATGATACATTATGATCTTTTAACAATTGGTATATCTTTCAACAATAAGTATCTATTAAATGCATGACATATGTTCAACAATTGGTATCAAACTTCATCAAATTGATTTCACATGTTAATAAGTGGTATATGTTTTTAAAAGTGACATCAATTACAATAGTAAGGGGGAGCATACACATGAATGAATATCCATCATTTTACCTCTCTATGATTATGATTATGGCACTTATGCTTACAATTTTATTCTCCTATATGCTTACTTGGAAAAATCCTTGTGTGTTTGATAATGCCAAAAAGGAGAAAATTATATGCTCATTTGAAATGATATATGTGCTTACTTGGAAAGAATGAATGGGTGAAATGATATATTTGCTTATTTGGAAAGAATCATGTGACGCTTACGATACTTGAAAGTAATATCAATTACATAATTGAAAATGAGTTAGCAATCAATTATATGTTTACTTGATAAATGAATTATGTGATTGATTATTGACTCTAAATGCATAAAATTGGCATATATCCTTGATCATGTTATGAGTTTTTCTTGCTCTAAATCTCTCTTATTCGATTACATGAGTTTATATCTTGATGGCATAGAATACAATTAAGATGATGATCTTTTTGATGATGCCAAAGGGGGAGAGTTTAGTGAAAGGATTAGTAAAAAGAATACAATGTCATTTATGCCAAAAAGAGAATATTTAATATGATTATTGTTTTATCATAAGGAAAGTTTTTGATGATGCCAAAGGGGGAGAAGATTATAGGAAGATATATATATACACCCTAAATGGAATAAAGTCTTTTACAAAAGGGGAGAGATATAAAGAAAGAAATATATAAGAAAGGGGGAGAAGATATACACTACCACTATGCTCTAAAAATTAGATGAACTATTTTGTGGTATCTATTGTATGATTGGTATCTATTGTAGATGATTAAGAGAAAGAGAACATATATTAAAGAGGAGAGACCTTATTAAAGGGGAGAGATCTTTTATCCTTAATATTCTCTTCTTGACTTGTGCCTATGATTTCATCAACAATTGGTATCAAATTGTATGTGATAGGGCAAGTCTTTCTTGCAATATATTTAAACTATTGTGATACTAACACCCCAAGAGACAAGCATTTGTTGTCATCATCAAAAAGGGGGAGAATGTATTTTTATGTTGATGTAGGTTTTGATAATGACACAACAAATGAAGGATCAAGATCAAACATATATGATTAAGGATAAATTAATTATGTTTGATGATGAAAAATTGATGAATTACAATGAAATAATTCAAGGCATTTAAAGAAGCTTAAATTAGGTGAAAATGATCAACAAATGTGCCTAAGGATCAAAAGAACAAAGCCATATGCAAGTACATGTCAAAAGGATGAAAAATGCACAAGAAAATGGAGAATCAGGTAATTGAATCGATTCACACAGCCATGCATAGCCACTTGAATCGATTCATGCGAAGGGAATATGGTTAGGATGCATTTTAAGTTGATTGAATCGATTCACCACACATTGAATCGATTCATGCGTTTTAGTTTGGTCCAGAATATGCCTTTACATTGGTTGAATCGATTCATCCTAGTCCAGAATCGATTCACACGTCTGATTTGCCCAGTAACTCTAAATTCAATGAGATGAATCGATTCACATCTTGAAAGAATCGATTCTCACGCTGTCTGGGGCCAAAATGCACGCTGGAATCATTTAAAACTTGAAGAGAAATATTCAAAATTCAAAAGGAGACATTATGCAACATGGTTGGAAAGTTCAAGGCAATGCTTCACACTTTGTCCCTCTCCACATGCATGTGTCACATTGGTAATGCAATTTAATTTGAATTAAATCAAACATGCACATGCCATGTTCTTCTTGGAGACACTAAAAGCTCATTGGAATTGCAATGCCATTTTGAATGGAGACACACATGTTCCAAGTTCAAGCTCCCAAGGAATTTAATATTGCAACATGCCATACCATTGGAGCCTATAAATAGAGAAGAAGTTGAAGGCAAATGATGTCCCAAGCATTTGAAGCACTTCCATTTGCTTACTTCTTCCTCCTTGCTTCTTGCTCTTCTACTTACTCTCTCTTTATTTATTAACTTGCATAATTCCTCTTTAAGAGTTAATTGAGAGTTAGAAAGGAAGTTATCTTGGGTGAGCTAAATTTGTATATCCTCTCTTTGAGAGTTATTTTTGTATGAGCTTTAAGTTGTGTATCCACTCTATTGGAGAGTTATCATTGTAACCATTAAAACACCAAAATCCCTTAGAGGTTTGGGTTGAGGGTTCAACCTTGTAATTGTGAGATTGAGAGATTGGGTGGGGTGCCCTTGTACTTGTGAGGATTGGGTTCTTGAGTGTGGGACACTAGGAAGCCGCGATTGCTCAAAGTTGTATCTCTAATCTCCAATAGTGGAAATCCTTCAAGTGGGTTGCTTGAAGGCGAGACGTACACCGGTGTGGTGGAACTCGTTATATCGGTTTGCAAATTCTCCCTTCCCTTAAACTCTTTATTATTGTGAACTTAATTTGCATGCCTAAATACTTATATCAAATTGGTTTAGTAAAATTGAATTCTTGAATCAATTGACTTAAACATTGTTGGATTTAATTATTGAGGAAGAAAAATATTGGTCTTAACAAATTGGTAAACAATCATGCTTAATTAATTTAAGTTGTTCTAGTCATACTTATGTTGAAATTAATTATGGCATGCTAAGAACTTCAAGAATTGGCTAAGCTAATAACTTGCTTTACTTATCAAAATCATATTCTTGAACATAGTCCATTCAACTCAAAATGTTTTAGTATGAAATATGCTTCATAATTATTACATCTTTTATATTGCATCATTTGTGTACTACTAACCATTTTGAAAGGGATTCCGCACGAAAATTTGAAATACTCAATTCACCCCCCCTCTTGAGTATCGAGGCCTTGGCTAACACTGAGTACCAGGAGGAGATATCTAGGCTCCACCAGGAGATGGCCCGATTCAGGGAGGAGATGAAGGCCTCACTCAGCCACCACCAGGAGACTACTGCACCCGCTAGCGACCCATAGGTTAGATTCTTTATTTAATTTCCTCAGTTTTATTGTTTGTAATCACTTTATTTCATTGTTGAATAACTTTTGCTTGATGTGTAAATATATAGATACGGAAGGTTAGCACTAAGGGGTCATGCGCTGCGGCTGACCCTGACGATGATGGGGTCGAGCCACCAGACACCCGTCAATATGACCTGTTCGTTGACGGGTCGGAGGAGCCAGTTGCCACTGGTATGGTGTACAACTTAGGCCCTGTGGTTCACTATCAGACATTACCTGATGGTATGTCCAGGGTCTCTGTTGTGCTCATCCTCGAGGAGGATGCTGCTGTGCCAGTGGCAACTCTGGAGGTGAAGACCGTCGGTCAGGCGGTGGGCCACTTTCTGATGTGGCCCAACAGACTTCTGGTGATTGCCCCTGGACAGGTAAAAACCCTAAACACTAACTAATTTGGTTATATTGTCAATTATGGTACAAAATGTGATGGTTGTCAATTGTTCAACAGGAACAGACATTGAAGAAGCCAGACCCGGCCAAGGATCCCATCCGGATGCTATGGCGCATCGGGTATGAGCAAGGAGAGGACACTGTTCAGGTCCCATGGCAGCCACTAGTGTTCGGCCGTCCAAGTGAATTTCCAGTTTACCTTACACATTCTGACATGTGTGACATTATTTCAGGGACGTCGATGCTGAACGCCTCCATCATTCAGTTGTGGGAGCTGTAAGTATATCATTTTTTGTCTAATTTTTTCATTATACAAGTTATTTGTCACTAACCACGTCTTAACTTGTTTAGGTTTCTGGCAAAACTCTGTGTGGACTTGGGTTTCCAAGGAACTTATGGTTTCTTAGAGCCCTCGCTCATACAGAAGCAAGGAAACACCCCGCAGGACACCCAGGCATACATCCAGAATTGGATGTTTGAGTCTGGGAAGCCTGTATACATGGGCCCCTATCATAAAGGGTAATATTCTATTCCATAATTATTGTCATGAAATTTTGCATTTTGAAGTCTCACTTATCACTGGTAACTGCAGGGCTCACTGGACGCTTGTGGTGATCTATCCGAAGGACTATCTTGCTCTGCATTTTGATACTTTGCATCGGACAGTTCCACAAGACCTGAAAGATATAGTAGACCGGTAAGTTAATCCCTAAAAAATAAGTACAAATTCGATTACATCATTTTTAGAACTATACGATTCTAACTTATCTTGTGTTTTGTTTGACGTAGGGCGGTGGTTGGATACAATCTACTGATTGGAAACAAGTCCAATGGAAGAAAAGTTGCATGGGTGCACCCAAAAGTAAGTCAATCGTATTCATTCAAATCTTCAATACATATTTTTTAAGTTGCGAATTCACTTATTCTATACTATACGTCCATTGTAGTCTTACAGGCAGAAGGGTACCTTCGAGTGTGGCTATTTTGTCATGCACACTGTGCTGACCATTGTCCAACAACATTTAGTAGTTAGATGGACAGATGTAAGTCTCATCATTTGGACTACTTTTCTACCAATTTCATCAATTTCATGTAATAAATAAAGCTTTTGTTTTAATTGTTTTGTGCATTGTTTGCAATACTTTAAGGACCGATCATATTTTCCAAAGGCACTTGTAGATGATGTTAGAAAGCAATGGGCCTCACACTTTATTGAAGTTAGGCGAAGCTAGATATAGGATCTTTATTCTTTTATATATGTATCTAGTAGGATTTAGGGTTTACTTTTATTAGATTACATTCAACTTAATTGTATATACTTTCATTTTTTAGGTTGTTATGAATTGATATAGAAAATAAATTGTTATATACATACCATTCTTTTTATATAGTGTTGCTGTGGCATGCTGTATACTATACTGGTTGTCTGAATGCAGGTTTGGGAAACGATAAAACAGAAACCATATTAAAAAAAAACCTCAGTATTTATTCACGGTTATGGTAACAACCGTGAATATAGACTATATTTATCCACGGTTACAACCATAACCGTGAATATAGATTCTATTTATCCACGGTTGTCCATCATAACCGTGAATATAAGTACTAAAAGGTTTCAGTTACAAACTACTTATTATATTCACGGTTATGATGGACAACCGTGGATATAGATACATTTTATCCACGGTTAGTAGCATAACCGTGAATATAATAAGTAGTTTGTAACTGAAACCTTTTAGTACTTATATTCACGGTTATGATGGACAACCGTGGATAAATAGAATCTATATTCACGGTTATACTGGACAACCGTGAATATAGATACACTTTATCCACGGTTATTAGCATAACTGTGAATATAAGTAGTTTATAACTGAAACCTTTTAGTTCTTATATTCACGGTTATGCTCGATAACCGTGAATATAAATAGTAAGTTATATTCACGGTTGTTCTTAACCGTGGTCAGATATGATTTATTACCACGGTTCTTAACCGTGGTTAAAGGCCCTCATCTACTACCACGGCTGCAACAACCACGGTTCTTTAACCGTGAATAAAGGCCATTTTTAACCGTGATTATATCCATTTTTTCCACTAGTGCAAACACCTGTGGCACTCATTGGGTCAGAATCAGTGAAATATGCTCACATACAATTTACAAATGGTCAACAATTTCATTCAATTTTCATTACATGTACCACCCGGGTATTTTAAAGTTACCAAGACCATCACCAAACCTTATTCCATCACTTGCTCAAAGTAAAGACAATCTCTGGCTTCATACTAATGCATACTCTGACCAACCACGCAGCTCATCGCATCTATTATCATATATAAAATAATATTTTCTCTTGCACTTAATTATTCTTCTAAATAAACTTCTATCATACGCATACACAACACACACATATATATCAAATAAATTCGGCCGAAGCCCGAGTATTCATATCACATAGCATATACACGTATCATCATCTTACCTTTGGTCTAAGGACCAATTACACACAAATGAGAGATGTTACACAAGACGATAAATATTCATAAGTAATATTAGAATCACCACAACAATAAAACCATGCATATTTTTTAAATAACAACTTTTCCATTCAAGTAACGAAGCCAACAAAAAAAACTAGTCGCTTTAATAACCATTTCACTCAAGACAGCATCGTGACTTGGATTCTGCCATACAAAACACATCAAGACAAACTAACAGAAAAAATAAAACATTTCAGATCAATAACATTCACGCTAGTTAGAATTTAAGCAATACCTCAATCATTCTTCTCCCGGTTTTGCTACCCTAAGTGTTCAAAGGCATAAAAATGCTTAATATTTTTATCAATCAAATCACCACTAATAAGTCATAAAATGATAACGCTCACATCCAAATAAACATGATAAAATCCATTCTTATTTTATGAACAAAAAGCCAACATAGTAGAACTCATCATTGCTTTCATAGGCATTGATTCAAACATATAGCAAGCAAGGATAACACATACACCAATTTCACATTAAGATAATATGTACAATTAATTTGGCATCAAGGATTAAATAACCATTTATGCAAATACTTGGTAGATAATTTAGTAGATATATAATTCAAACGAAAATACTTATCTTGAGTTAAATAGATGATTCACAAGGGCGCTTTAGCAATACAACCTTGTCTTAGCTTTTATGAAGTCCATCGTGCCCTCTCTCACCACTACACGAAACAAACTGCACAACAAGCATTAACGGCACATCTCTAGTATCAACAATCATCGTCATGCAACATCATTTCTACCACATGACCAACATTGTGAAGACTAACACATGTCGTGATTGAAAATAAAAAGTTACATAAACCCTTAAAATTGGTGGAAAATATTAGACTGAGGCGTGTGGAATCACATTGCTCTTAAGGGTTTATGTGCCAAAGGCGTAACCCCCCAGAATACAGCAGCCCTTCTATCAAAATAATAGGAAACAGAACTTGCAAAAGGTAAAGAAATTTTTTCCTCAATAAACCCAAAACAAGAAACAATTTTTATAAAAAAGGAAATAAATATAGTGAAAATAAATTGGTCAATTAAATCCTGTTAATGATAAAGACGTTACAAAATAAAATATTTAAACGGGAATTAATTGACATATTTAATTATGGTAATTGCATCAGATATTATTTTTCTTTTAAAGTACAAATTGTAACCTCCCAAAATTAGATGCCCTAATAAATGGCTTTCACGGGTAGGCTTTTCAAATTCAAGAAAAGTTGAAAGCCAAGCAATGTGTGACTAAATTTTTTTTTTGAAATATAACTAAGATAAAAGGCAAAATTTCTAACAACTTCATCACTGATACCATTTCACAGAGCCCCTCAACCACTCATTTTTCTCTTGCCTCCTCTCCCCACCATGACCATCTTCTTCTCCATTACACCATCAATTTCGTTTCTGTAACACCCTATTTTTATTTTTATATTAAAATTTTGAAGGAATTAGATTGTGGTTCTTTAGAACTTTTTAATGTACGTATTATTTATGATTTTCTAGAATTTTTTTGGAATTTTAGAAATATTTTAATTAAATAATATATTTTAAATAATTTTAAATTCATATAAAGTGACTTAAAATTAAAAGTATTTATAAGAAAGTGAAGTTAAATTATAAGAAAATTTTCTAAAATCTATTTCAAGTAGACTTATCTAAAAATGACTGGTTTAAGAAAAATCTTGATTTTTACCAATCGTAAAAAAATTGGAAATGTATCAATAAATTTTTATTAACAAAAAATTTTAGATTTTTAAAATTTAAATTTTATATTACTTATTATAAAATTAGTGAGGACTGATATAATATCGCTAAATTTCAAAAAGGATTGATTTTGAATATTTAAAATATACTGAGTGAAAGGTTACTATTTGACTTAATAATTCAGCCAACATTTACTATGTAAAACACTGTACATGTATGAAATTTTCAAACTTGCACAGTAACCAGAAATGAAAATTTCAGAAATTGTACAGTACTTTTATTATAAAATAATGGAATATATAGTAATTTTCCTTCTTATAAATACCGAAGGAATTCTTCGTTAGATTACACGATTTCAGATTAAATTTTCTTAATATAGAAGTGCTAGAGAGATACTGGTGGAAGTAAGAGAGAGAGATATTTTTTTTGGAAGGAGGTTCTGCTAAAATAACAAGGTAAGAATACCTCTCTTTTATATTTTTTAGGGTTATTTTCATATCGTTTTAGAAATTTATTATTATATTGGATATAATATTATTTTAAGTTACTATTCTAAATAGTAAAATACTATTTCAATAGTAAATTACTATTCAAATAGTAAATTACTATTTACTGTTACTATTTACCTTTATTATTCACATTTTACTATTTACTGTTACTATTCATGTTATACTATTTACTGTTACTATTTATGATTCACTATTCATTATTCACTATTCAAAATTTACCATTTCTGTTTTAAGTAGAAATCTTAATTTTCATCTTGTAACTATATTAAAATGAAATTGATATGTTTTAGAACTCGGAGACGAGGCGCATACGGATTTTCAATAACGAATCATGATACAAGAGGTAAGGGGGAGTGAGATAAGAATATAATATGAAAAGACATAAGAATAATGGGAGGAGTCCCCTACTCCTTTTAAATTTAATAATAATATTATTTTAAAATATTAACTTCTTAACTTAAAATTTATAATAAATTTTAAATTAAATATCTGATGTAACTAACTCTGACATACCTATGCAAGGACCTGGACTTTCATAACCTATACCTGGACTGAACCTATGCAAGGACTTGGACTAGTTTGACCTATATGGACTGAACTATACCTATGCAAAGACTGGATTATATGGACTTACATAGACCTATGCAAGGAATGGACTATAAAGACTCAAAATCAATTTTGATAATTTAAATAACCATTAAAATTTGAATTATATTTAATTGATTTGATTATAATTATTAGTATTTGATTATTATTGATGATATTTAATTTTGATCGATATTATTTGATTGTGATTGACATTTTTTTATTGTGATTGATGATATTGTGATTGATAATATTTGATTATGATTGATGATCTTGTGATATGAAGTTGAGCATATAGCAAGCATGACGAAAAGCTAAAACTCAGTAAGAATTTTCTTACCTTACTCTTTAAATTTTATTATTTTAAATCTTTTATTTCTTCTTAGAGATTTTTTTTATTAACTTTACTTTTAATATTTAGAATAAAAAAATTTAGTATTTATTTAAAAAGAAGTTATTTTATGAAAATTAATTTATAAAAAGGTTGAGATAATTAAATCTTGAATTAAAGAAAAAGTTTAAAATTTTAAGTATGTTTGCTTAATGATTTAAAGATTATTCTCTTTTAATAAAATAAAATTTTCAAAAGAAAATTATTTTCTTTTTCCAACTTAATAACTAAAGATATTTAGAAATAATTGAGATTTCTAAATTTGATATTGTTAAGATTCAATTTGAGAAAGATTATGTAAATTTTTATATGAGAAAGTTTTGAGATATTTAAGGCTTAGAAACTCAATTTCAGTGAGATTCGAAAACTGTACCAAATTTATTTCTGCGGGACAGAAATTCAGAGAATTGAGAAAATGTACAGTTTATTAAAATGATGTTGTAAACCTTTAAGGTATTTAATAATTGAGTTTCTAAAAGTCTTCACCAACTAAATACACGAGTAGTTCATGCATCATAAATCATTAAAGTGAAACAAAATGATATTATATGGGGACGGATTATAGAAACCGAGGATACATTATAGGAGACTTACTTACGAGCCTTGGGATGAGAAGGTTTGAAAGGATGCTTCAGGGGACCTGGGGTAGCTCCCTAGTGTCGGGTACTTTCACAATAAAAACTTTCTCAATCTGACTAGTCTCTAAGTGTTTCCATGCCAGTTGAGCTGTTCATATTATTATTATCCAGACTTATGGAACAATGTAAACTCCTGGTTAGCCCAGTGCAAATTAAAATTTAAGGGCCCACATATATAGGTAAGTTATGGCAAGGATATTGCATAACATTCATGCATTCATAATTGATTGTGTATGTGATTGTGATTGATATTATTATATATTAGTTTGTGAAAACCCTTTATTGCTTATGCCCCATTTAGGAATATTATATTCTGTTTCTCACTCCTTTCTCCGTGTTTTTGTCTCATATGTTTTAAATTGATGGTTCAGAGGGAAGGATCGAAGAATCTCGGCAGTAAATATAGCACGTTCTAGAAAGGGAGCTCGGTATGAATACCGTGGTCCAATGAATAAATAATGTTATTAAGTAACTATTTCTGGGCCATGGAGTTTCTTCTCTTTCTTATAATGTTTAATATTTATTTTTTTCGGATGAATGTAAAATGACTTTATAAAGTTTTAATAATGTTTATGAGGTATTTCAGAAATGATGTATGTAATTTATTCCGATAGTTTCTCTTTAACAATCATATCTTTAGGAAAAAAATTTACAAATTTTTCTAGAATTTATTAAGGTGTAACAGAGGGTGTTACAGGTTTCACTAAGAAGGAAAGCTTAGATTCAGAGAATCTCTGAATGCGTAAGATAAAGGTAAAACTTAATTGCTTTTCAAACTAGATTAAAATTCAACTTGTTTAGTCAACCTTCCTTTTTGCGAATATTTTCAATAAACTTTTGATGGAGATGACTTGTGACCGTTGATGCTTCATGTATCATACCACTTCTAAGGTTTGAAGGGAGATGACAGAGTCTGATACTTTCGTGTTTTCTGAAGCTTGAAGTAATGTTGTTCGAGTCTAGGTCTAGTAAGTTATTCTAATACAAGAGAGTTTCTTCTGAAGCGAGTTACCAGACTTTTGACTCTTTCTTTTGTCTTGGATTGAGAAGTTCATGTCACGATTAAGTCTTCCAGACTTTTGATGCGTGAGCTTTCTATGCATAGGCTCCCCCTTTCTTTTGTAGCTTAGGCCTTTTCCTGACACACTTAAATACCTACATCAAGTGATAGCAGATGTCTTCATTTAAGTTAGAATTCCTAATGTTAGTTATCAACAAATCTCATGTTTCCGGACTTTTTCTTCAAAACTTTTAAATTTTTCTATTTTTATAACTCTGTTTCCCCAACTGTATACTAAATAGACACTTAAAGGGAAAATGTTGTTGTTTAATATTTTAAACTTTGTTATTGATCCGGTCTCAATACCGGTATCCGATCTGCTATACATATTTCAACGTCTTTGATAAGACATCTACGTGTAACCGGTGTCATCGGTATACATCCGGACTGTAATTCCGTATCAGGCGTTCTCCCTATACCGGTTATCCAGGATAACACCATGACATCGGATAATACACACGTCACTATGCAAAAGACAAGGATTGTTGCTACAGGGATCGATCAATAATTCCCTGCACTACGAGCCAAATTCTGCTCACGGGAATGGTCAACTTGTTCCCTAATCCTAGTCTACATTCTCTACGCTCAATATAAAATAGCCACTTGACCCAATCATGCAGGTAAGTGCGCAATATAATAATGCTAATGGGAGTTGGTGGTTCCCCACCAACGAGTCCTCGTTAATCGAGCCAATCAGGTATATGAACTAACTTCATGATTGAAGTGAGGGATCTTCCTATTCTTCCTCAGCTCTTTACGACTGAATCTTCTCTAAATACATTCCTTACTTGGAATATAATCACTGACTTGAGCGTCGGAGAATCTTTGCAGGTGACACCACCATTCGCCCACTTCAACGCGTTAGGTCGGTGTGAAGGATCTCCAGGACGCCCAATCCGCTCTCCTCATTCAGGGATAACGGATACACACATCGGATATACATACATCCGGTATCTTATACGGTATTGACATACTATTCGTGACTGGCTTGAGATCGGATCTCTTTACCCCGGTCCAGGACAGATCATTGGCACGCCCGGTGGGACTCGATAAAGTTATTCCCATATCCTTTGACAGAGCAGGTAATCTACCATGCAAGGCGAAGCACAAGACTCCATCGAGAATCAAGCTGAAGGCAGAACCAATCCTAATGCCTACAGAAAGCTCAACCTTGATTCTCATGGGGGCAACTCAAAGAAGATAGTAACTGTGTCTGATCCTGATCCTCGCGATGAGTTGATCAGACAACTTCAGAGGGAACTCGCTGAACTGCGAAGAGAAAAAAGGCAAAGCGAGGATAAAGAGTCATCTCGCACGCGAAATACTCCCCACACAACTGACGGTGAAAAGTCCACCACTCTTCAGTACTCAAAGATCCCAACCTTTGAGGAGGGAGAACAAACTCGCGATTCTGAGGATGCAGCTTCCCGAAGAAGGAGAGATTCAACAACAGCACCCCCATTGTCTTACAATCTGAAGGTTCCTTTTTCAAGGAGACTTATGGGCATCAGCATCCCCAAGCACCTTCAAACCACTCAACCACTCTCCATCGGAAAGTATAATGGTAAAACTGATCCAACTAAGCACCTTGATGCTTATGTGTTTGAAGCCATGTACTTGGGGGCTGATGAAGACGTGATGTGCCGAATGTTCCCTCGAACATTGTCTGAGGAAGCCCTCGGGTGGTTTAAAGGCCTGCCTTCTGGATCCATAGATTCTTGGACGGAAATGGCAGCTGCCTTTGAAACCCACTTTGTTATCTCCAGAGACGTACCCAAGACATCTCACACCTTGGCTCAGATTAAGCAAGGTGAAACAGAGGGCTTAAAAGATTTTTTGAAGAGGTTTTATAAGGAAGCGGCCCTGGTTCCTAACCTCACAGAATCTATCAAGCTGCATATCGTGATTGAGGCATTGCAGCCAGGATCAGCTTTCGCTCTTTCATTAGCAAAGAGCCCCCCGACAACTTTTGAGGAGTTCAGGAAAAAAGCCTCAAAGTATGTGAGCATAGAGATGCACTTGGAGGCAATGGCTGCAAAGAAAAAGCCACCAACACCATCTCCCCAAACCCAGAAGGGTAAGGAGAAGACGAGGTCAGAACGCATGGAGAGGCCATTCACCAATCCTAAGGTGGATAACCGCCCTCCTCGACCTCGAGAAAGGCATGTCAATTCTTTCAGCCATTATGCACAGTTATCTGCCAGACCATCTCAGATTTTGAGAGAGGTCGGATGGCCAGTTTTCAGCACATATGGCATCAGGAGACCAGCCCCTATGAAAAGACCAGGAAATTCACGAAAGTACTGTGATTTTCATGAACAAAATGGTCATTCCACTGATGAATGCCAAGCTCTAAAGAACGCGGTTGAGACGCTAATTAGAGAAGGCAAATTGAAGCAATACCTGTTCAAAGAAAAATCCTTTGACAGGGAAGAACGGAATGAGAAAAGAGAAAGAGATCCCGACGATGGGGATGATAACAATCCCAGTCCGGTTCGAAAGTTCTCTGCTGCAGAAAAGCAAAAAGGTGTAATGACCGATAATGCAGCACAGAAAGACAGCATGCCCCAGCAACAACATCAGGGCCGACGTGAAGTCATTGACATGATTGCTGGAGGGTTCGCTGGAGGAGGAGCTTCAATTACAGCCCGTAAGAATCATCACAGAATGATTCTATCTGTGCAAGGGAAAGTCAAAGACAATCGCCCTTACAGAGGAGGAATTGAGGCTCCCATAATCTCTTTCTCTGACGAGGATTTTGGCCCAACCGTTCCTGGTGGTGACGATGCTGTAGTCATCACTGCTGTGATCGCCAACAAGGACGTCCGAAGAATCCTTGTTGACCAGGGAAGTTCCTGCGATGTTATTTTTTATAATTGCTTTGAAAGAATGGGTTTTAAAGACTCAGACTTACAGCCTTACACGCAGGAACTAACAGCTTTCAATGGCGCAAAGCAACTAACTAGAGGGTATCTTGATACCCTTATCTCGTTTGAAGGCGAGCCAGGAGCCAGGACGGTTAGGTCTCGGGTGCTAGTGATTGATGTCAAATCACCATTCAATGGCATCATAGGCCGTCCTACTCTGAATGCAATGGAGGCAGTTGTATCAACCCCACATCTCCTTATCAAGTTCATTGACAAGGATAATGCTGTGTCATCTATCCGGGGTGATCAAGAGATGGCTAGGTACTGCTACAACCTTAGCCTCAACATGACAAAGCTGGATGCCTCCAATAAAAAGAGGAAACTTAATGATGCTGGAACATCGGCTGGATCTGTAAGTCTTGTCGACCTGGATCCTAGAGCGGATTTGAACATTGATCCGTTCAACCCATCAAAGCCCACACCGGATGGAAGTTCCAGGGACATTGTCTTGGGAGATTCTCCAGAAAAGATCACCCATATCAATGACAAGCTAGATGCTGAAATAGAGCAGCGACTGCTGGCTCTCTTACAAGAGTTTAAAGACCTCTTTGCATGGACTGCAGCCGATATGCCAGGCATAGACCCTGAATTCTGCTGTCATAAACTTTCCGTCTATCCAGAGACGAAACCTGTGGCCCAAAAGAAAAGACGATTGGGCCCAGAGAAACAGAAGGCAGCTTGCCAGCAAACTGAGGAATTGCTGAAGGCCGGATTCATCAGGGAAATCCGATATTCCTCTTGGCTTTCGAATATGGTGATGGTCCCTAAATCCAATGGTAAGTGGAGAATGTGCATTGACTACGTGGACCTCAACCGCTGCTGTCCAAAAGATCCTTATCCTCTTCCTAATATAGATCGGATGGTGGATGATTCCTCTGGTTATCAATACCTGAGCTTCATGGACGCTTATTCTGGTTACAACCAAATTCCGATGTGCGAAGAGGATCAAGAGAAGACAGCTTTCATAAATGATCGTGGTGTCTTTTGCTATACAGTCATGCCCTTCGGCCTGAAAAACGCTGGGGCGACATATCAGCGTATGATCAACAAGGTTTTCGAAGGTATGCACACCAAACTTGTTGAAGTATATATCGACGACATAATAGCAAAGACACCGGTTGGTGGCGATCATATTGACGACCTGCGCCAAGTATTCACCCGTTTGAGACAATTTAACATGAGGCTGAACCCAATGAAGTGCACATTTGCTGTCCCTGCTGGGAAGTTTTTGGGTTTCATGTTAACTCAACGTGGTATAGAAGCCAATCCAGGGAAGTGCCAAACGATTCTAGACATGCAAAGTCCTAAGAATCTCAAAGAAGTCCAATCCCTGAATGGCAAGGTAGCAGCTTTGGCACGATTCATGCCGAAAATGGCTCACAGGTCGCTCCCTCTGTACAAAATACTGAAAAAGTCCAAGAAATTCGAGTGGGGACAGGAACAAGAAAAAGCTTTCCAAGAGCTTAAGGAGGTGTTGTCCAAACCTCCCATTCTCACAAAGCCTGACCCCGAAGACACACTCATTCTGTACTTGGCTATTTCAGATGAAGCTTTGGGCGTTGTCTTGATAAAAGAAATTCCTGATGGACAAAGACCGGTCTATTTCACTAGCAAGACCTTGCAAGGTGCTGAAATCCGGTATCAAAAAATTGAAAAGGCCGCCCTCGCTGTTGTTTGGGCCTCACGACGGTTGCGTCCGTACTTTCACGCCCATCCAATCATAGTGAGAACGGATTTGCCACTCCGTTCAGTCTTAATCAAGCCCGATCTTGCTGGGAGGATGATCAAATGGTCTATTGAACTCTCTGAGTTTGATATATCCTACGAACCCCGCAGCGCTATTAAAGCTCAAGTCCTGGCTGACTTTATTGTGGAAATGACAGGGACTGATCCGGATTACCCTCGAGTCCATTGGACCATTTACGTTGATGGTTCATCAAACCAAAGAGGCTCAGGAGCAGGTGTAGTTCTCGAAAGTGATGACGGAGTACACCTGGAGATCTCCCTTCGTTTCAATTTCAAAACATCCAACAACCAAGCTGAGTACGAAGCTTGCTTGGCCGGGCTAAGAGCTGCGATTGACATCGGAGCTTCTGAGGCGACACTCTGCAGCGATTCACAGCTGGTGATTTCGCAGATCTTAGGAGATTATCAAGCTCGCGAACCTCAACTCCAATTATACTTGAACTGTGTCAAGGAGTTGACTGAGAAATTCTCCAAAGTGGAGTTCAAGCATGTTCCACGTGAAGAGAATACGAGAGCGGATATACTCTCCAGGTTAGCAAGCACTAAACGACCGGGTAGCACTACTACTCTGGTTCAAAGCACGCTAACGTCGCCCAGCATCCCTCTTTTCCCTTCTCTAAACGCCATAATGACTGACTCCCTTTACGGAGATACATGGATGGCTCCTTACATCCGTTATTTGGCTGATGGACAGCTACCCACAGATGAGAAGGAAAAGACGAGGTTAAGGAGAGAATTACCGTATTTCACTATGATTGATGGTAATCTCTACAGAAGGGCACTCTCTGTGCCCTATTTAATTTGTCTCAAAGAGGATAAGGTGCAAGGTGTATTGGATGAAGTGCATGGAGGACAAAGTGGACACCATGCCGGAGGAAGAAGCTTAATGCGAAAAATCCTCAGAGCTGGATACTGGTGGCCCACAATGAAGCAAGACTCCATTGACTTCGTCAAAAAATGCGACGCTTGCCAAAAATTCTCTAACCTACACCACACACCGGCGGAAGAACTCTTCACATCCGCTGTTCCATGGCCTTTCTATCAATGGGGATTGGATATTCTGGGCCCCTTTCCAACTGCTCCTGGGGGCATCAAATATCTCATTGTAGGGGTCGATTATTTCACTAAGTGGATAGAAGCAGAGCCGGTGGTGCATATTACTTCAGCCCGAACTCGCCGTTTCATGTATGAAAACATCATAACACGGTTCGGGGTCCCAGCACGGATTGTCACAGACAATGGCACCCAGTTCACGGATAGAAAATTCACAGATTTGCTTGAAGGGTTAGGAATAACCCAAATATTCTCATCCGTCGAACATCCCCAAACTAACGGTCAAGCTGAAGTGGCCAACAGGGAGGTGCTGAAGGGACTAAAGAAGCGCCTTGGTGAAGCCAAGGGCGGTAGGACAGACCAGCTGTGTCATGTCCTATGGGCATATCGGACAACGCCTCATTCGTCCACCAATGAATCCCCATATCGCCTAACATACGGGGTCGAGGCAATGATACCTGTGGAACTGCAGATTGCTTCCACAAGGGTTAAGTACTTCTCTGAAAAAACCAACAATGCTAACTTGGCATCCGAAATAGATGTCATACAAGAACTCAGAGAAGACGCTTTCATCCGAGATCAAGCCATCAAAGCCAAAGTTGCTCTCCGGTACAACAAACGAGTCCAATCAAGGACTTTCAACGTTGGAGATTTGGTTTTGAGGAAAGCAAGTATAGGGAATAAATTCGCCCATCAAGGCAAACTAGCACCAAACTGGGAAGGCCCATACAGGGTATCCGAAGTTACTGGCAAAGGCTCTTACCGCCTTGAAAACCTTGATGGCACTCCTATCCGAAACAAATGGAACACCCAAAACTTGCGCATCTACTATAGCTAGCTGTTGGAACCATCTACACTCTCCTATCCTTATCTTGGATTGAATACTGGAGAATTTATTTTCACAGCTACGCTCTCTTTGTAATTCTTATTTTTGATTTAATAAGAATCTCTCATAACAATTTAACTCTTTCGAGTTTTTCTTATGCTGTGATTTTCAGTTTATCCGGTGTACAAAAGCATATTCAGGACGGATGATCTCAGCTACTTATTCTGTAGTTGACGATGTAACTCTTCGAATATGCGCAACGCACAAGAACATACTCAGGACGGATGATCTCAATTACCCATTCTGTAATTGACGATGTAACTCCTCGAGTGTGTAAAAATTGAAGGCCCAGATTGTAGGATTAAACCGAACTCTGGGTACGGTTAGTAGGTTTGGCTGAACACCGGTGAAGGCTCAGATTGTAGGATTAAACCGAACTCTGAGTACGACTAGTAGGATTAAACCGAACGTCGGTGAAGACCTGAGTTGTAGGATTAAACCGAACCTCAGGACATGGGTTGTAGGGCTGGTCCTTCTTCAAGGCCACAAACCGAACCCCATTCGAAGACTACATGGGTTGTAGGGCTGGTCCTTCTTCAAGGCCACAAACCGAACCCCATTCGAAGACTACATGGGTTGTAGGGTTGGTCCTTCTTCAAGGCCACAAACCGAACCCCATTCGAAGACTACATGGGTTGTAGGGCTGGTCCTTCTTCAAGGCCACAAACCGAACCCCATGCGAAGGCTTGGGCGCAGTAAGCTGGTTTTTCTTCAAAACCACGCTGAACCCCAAGTGACGGGCGCAGTAGGTTCAGGATTAGCCCTGATCTGAACCCCGTATTGAAGGCTCGGATTGTAGGATTAAACCGAACTCTGAGTACGACTAGTAGGATTAACCGAACGTCGGTGAAGCATTGTCATTGGATAAAACCAAAGACCAATTGAAGAACGGCTGGTAGGATTAAACCGAACGCCAAATATTACATGGACAGTAGGATCAAACCGAACTCCAAACACAACAAGTAAGTTATACTGAACTCCAAATTAATACTCTCGTGAAGTTCTTTATTTGGAAGTTTTATAGCTTATAGTTCTGAGTCATCAATTCTTCAATTGAGACCTGACTTGTAAACTCCGACACAAACAATTCACTCGGGTACACCACAATCTAAGGTATATTCACCCAAAATTTCTCAGTCGGAAATATTTGAAGAGGAATTTCTATTTTAAATCCTCACTTTTAAAAAAGCTCTCACGAGAAAATGACACTCAGTTTATTCAAATTCATAATCACCCAATGAAACTGGGGGACAGCATCAACGGTTTAACGAATATCTTGAGGAATGAACTCTCGTCTAAACGATCTCACAATCATTCCCCTTAGGCCGTTCTTGAGACACTGATGTGTTCCCCCACAAGCGGTGGTTTTATTATGGAATTCATTTCGCATGTATATGTCCGGTATGGAGATTTTGTTTTACAATCCGATCTTCATTACTTAAATCCGGAATAATACAATACACATGCAGTCCCTCTATTAAAGTTGTTTTTCACTAAACAAGAATAGAGGTAAAAAACTCTTTTATTGATTCAATAAGAATTACAATTCGTGTAATAATCCGGAGCTGATCCCGGAACACAGCGAATTCAAATCAATAAAACGAAAAAGCAAACAAGAAAGGCGCTACTCTTTCCGGCTTGAGTCTCCCTCCTTCCCCTTGCCTTTGTCTCCGGTCTTGCCTCCTTCAGTGCGAGAGCTCGATCCTGTACTCGAGGGTTTCAAGAGGGAAGGTCTCATTGATTGACCTTTAGGTAAGGGAGCAAACTTATAAGGTGTTCTAGGCGGACTCTCTTGACGATTGTCAACGATGGCCACCAGTTTCCCTTGGTGAAACTCATAGAACGGATCAATACCGTTCAAATTAAGTGACACCTTGGGATTCCGGTATAACACCTGACGAATTGCCAACCCGAAAGCCTCCTTGACTGCTTGGTCACACATGTTTACAGCATCGTCCAGGTCTGCTTTCAGGGTCTTGACTTCGCCATTCGAATCCGCCAGCTTTGATAGCAGCTCCTTTTCCTTACGTGTCCAATCATCCACTCCCAGAGAATGGACGACCTTAGCCTCCTTCAACCCCTTTTCCAGCTTTGAAGAGCGTTCCTTCTCCGTGCAGAGATGAGCATTGAGGTCAGCATTGATTTTCTTCTGATCAGAAATTTGACCCTCTAGCTCCTTGGCAAGACTCTTCAACTTGGCAATTTCTTCATCCTTCTTCTGATTTTCTTCTTCGGAAGTTTTTAATTTTCCTTCTAATTGGAGGATGATTGCCTTGTCCTTGCCAACCACCGAGGTGAGCCTCTCATTTTCTTCTGTGAGCTCGCGAACCGACTTGAGGAGCTCGGATAAATCAGCCAAGTGCTTCTGTCCGTCGTCGCAAGCTCTGATCAGTTCTTCGTTCTTTAACGAGGGCTTCACCTTAGGTGAGGATTCAGGAACGCCCTCAGGAACAGAGTCCTCGTACACCGGATGTTGAACAAGACCGGAATTACCTTCAAGAGAGCAGGGGGCTTTGGGCGCGAAGTAGGTCGTTATTGGCTTCGCCCCACAAGTGATTACACTGCCGGGGGCATCCGGAGTGGGTTCTTCCGCTCTCTTTTCTTTAGCAGGCCCTGGCTCAGCAGCCCCTCTTGAAGTTTTTGGCTTTTTGGGTGAGGATTGACGGTCTGAGGTTTTCAGAGGATCACGCTTAGTCCTCTTCTTTTTCTCGACCACCTTCTCAGATCCGCCCTCAATCAGAGGAATATCGTCACCAGCAGACGAAGTTAATATTATCGTCTCAGCAGTAGCCTTCTTCGAGTTCCGCTTTGCCTGAATGTCATTTTCAGCTGCAACGGAAGTCTCTCCGGCCTTGAGACCTTTTAGTCTATTCATCTCTGGTGATCCGCTCTGAATTTCACCTGCACAATTCAAAGACACAATCAGAAACGAAAAAGTTTCAAGACATGACATAATAACGCATGAAGAATGGCAGGGAAATTACGTAAATACTCCTCGCGAGTAGACTTTGATCCTAACAAACGCCTGCAGGAGAAAAATTGGTGTGAGGCTGTGTAGGACTGCAGAGCCAAAAGAACTGAGATTGAAGTTGGGCTCAGTTCGTCCTCCTCGGTATAGTACGCTTGGGAGGTCAACAAAAAATGTTCGTGCGTCCAAGTCACTGGGAATTTTGGAATCCCTTCTTCAGTCAACCAAAAAATTGATTCACTCGGATGGACGCTAATCCTTGTGAAATAGGACTTGAATGAACGCCCATCAACTTTGGCGGAGTCAGTATACGCCTCGAAGTTGATGATCTTGGAGATAGTCCGGAGGGATATCAAGCTCACTCCTCCTTTCTCCTTATTTGCACGGCGGACCACTTGAGTGAAGTAAAAAAGCATGGCCACCGTCGGTTTAAAGTTGAAGTGCTCCCCAAGCACTTCAAGAGAGCGGACCAATCCCCATCCGTTAGGGTGAAGTTGCGAGGGGGCGCAGTCCAAGAATCTCAGGACTCCCATCTCAAACTTCGTCAGGGGGAAACGCACACCCAAGTTCAGAAATATAAAATCATACATAAACAAGGACCTCTCGTCCGGTGTGTGGCATATCCGAACCGATGGAAGGGGAGCATATACATGAAAGCACCATTTGTATTTGTCCTTCTTCCATAAGGTAAACCGCGGCTCCAGCTCCCCTTCATCCTCCCGAGCATGGACGGACGGTGTCTCACGAAATTCCTCAGCCACCCAGCTGAAAGGGCGTTTCTGTTGGAATTTCACCCAGTCTATCCGGTGTGCAACCACATTGCAGAGGCCGGATTGGGTCTTCAAGATATACTTCTCGGAAGAAGATCCCCCTTCAGATGACTTTCTCCCAGTCGCTTTCTTCACCACCATTGTGAAAGCTTTTACACTGCGGTAAAAATCCACATCGTCAGATACATACAGGTCACCGCTCTCAGCACTCTCACTAGAGGAGGATTCTGAAGAGGGTATAATCGCCTTTCGCCTCTGATACGGCGACGCCTCCCTCTCTGAGCTTAGTGGCTTCGATTGAAAGACCACTGGAATCCTCCCACCACGAACTGTGGGGTTTTGATTGAAGGCCCTTCCTCCTCTTCCTCTAGGGCTGATACCACTAAAACTAACACCTTTCCTAGACATTTTCAGAAATTGAAACAAGACACAAAGTATGGAAAGAAAGTGGTTACCTAAGGATGGATGAGGATAGTGAATTAAGATTCACAGAGGCAGACACGATAATCTTCTCGAAACTTTTGCAGAAGTTCGTCAAGAGAATTAGGAGAAATGGTAACTGAGATTGCTAAATATGCCTATATCAGGGCACCAAAATTTTTCAAATACCCACTAAACATAACCTGTCGTTTACCCCCAAACGACTCCCCGTTTAGTGGACCAAAATTGTCGTTTAGTACATCAAGGCGCGAAAA
Organism: Clitoria ternatea; assembly: GCA_037962975.1. Lineage (NCBI taxonomy): Eukaryota > Viridiplantae > Streptophyta > Magnoliopsida > Fabales > Fabaceae > Clitoria > Clitoria ternatea. The sequence continues at coordinate 14,679,320 of CM075674.1, read as the reverse complement.
TGCCATCGTTTCGTCACAGAGCTTTCTAAATGGGCCTACTAAATCCAAATTTTAGGCCCAACAAGCCCCTACGTGACGGTTATTAAGACATGCGCATTTAACGCAATAATGGCGCACCCACGTGAATTAAGGCATTAAATGTCCAATCATTAGAAACGTGGCCACCATTACTCGAATACCAAGGGTTGCGAAATTCGATAAACTTCTGATATTCCCATTATCGAATCCGCCCTTAAAATTTCGTCACTCCGGAACATGGTTCCCAGAGCGGATATTTACACTTCGGTACAAACCCGAAATCCAGACGTACTACGATTAATATAGCTCATATGAGCAAGTCAACTGCTTCCTCACATCAGCTAGGGGGCTAGTAGAGGTAAGACTCGGATTTCGGATGGAGCGAAAATTGCCAATTGAATCCGCACTCCCTTGATTGGAAAAATTCATCAGGACGGATGATCTCAATCACTTATTCAGTGATTCGATGATGTAACTCCTGGTACGAAGGACTCCAATAATCACACCAGGACGGATGATTGGAAAAATTCATCAGGACGGATGATCTCAATCACTTATTCAGTGATTCGATGATGTAACTCCTGGTACGAAGAGCTCCACTAATCATTCCAGGACGGATGATCTCAATCACATATTTTGTGATTCGATGGTGTAACTCCTGGTGTGAATCATTCCAGGACGGATGATCTCAATCACCTATTTCAGTGATTCGACGATGTAACTCCTGGTATGAACAATTCTCATCATCATTCTTACGATGAAAGTATTCACTCAATCCGTACTCCTACGATTGGAAAATGTCTCCAGGCTGGATTATCTAAATCACTTAATCTGTGATCTGACGATGCAACTCTTGACGATGTGTACTTTTCCAGAACGGATAACCTCAGTCACCCATTATGTGATATGACGATGTAACTCCTAACGCGGTGTACCTGCCCAGGACGGATGATCTCAATCACCCATGCTGTGATCTGACGATGTAACTCCTGGCGCAATACACACCCAAAGGACGGATGATCTCAATCACCTAATATGCGACCTGATGATGTAGTTCCTGGTATCGTACACATCCCCAAGACGGATGATCTCAATCACTTATGAAGTGATTTAATGATAAAACACCTGGCATGATCAATACTCATAATCATCTTTATGATGGAAAATTCCGAAAGTCAGTCCGCACTTTCGCATTCTAGTGGTATTCTCCCAGGACGGATACTCTTTGTCACCTATTCTGTGATACAACGACGTAACTCCTGGTGTAGAAAAAACTCCCATCATCATTCCTATGATAAAGGGCTCAAACACCACTTCCTTGCGGTTCCCTAAACTTGGAACAATACTATCATCTCCTGTAAGAATATTACGGGTTAGAAGCAGTCATCCGTCCTGTTACACTACTTTGTTAAACAGCGGATCGACCCATCTTTCCCCAAAAGAATTAAGGATCATGCCCCAAAGACAGGCACCTTCTTCTTAATACGCACTTGGGGACATGTATATATTTATCCGTTCTAAATTTTATTTGTTATTTAATCTTCCTAGGCTATTATTTCAATCCGGCCTTAAGATTAATTACACTGAACGGATTAGTAACGATTTATATATACATGAAACAATGAAGACAAATTTCTTCAACCAAAATTCATTCATTGAAATGAAATCACATACAATAGTTCAAAATCCGGAGTTGATCCCGGTACACAACTGTACATATAAATGAAAACAAAAAATTACAGAGGAGGAATCTGTTCTTCAGTTTTTTGCGCCTCCTCAGCACAAGGCTCTCGTCCCCCTTCCTTGGGAACCTCATCAGGAATCTTCCCCCCAGGAGCTTCAACCCTTTCTTCAGTAGAGGGAACCTCGGGCATAGGAAAAACATAATCCGGTCCCATGGTTTGACCCTCAGGAAGAGGAGGCAAACCATACAGGGACATCGGTGGATCTTCGTGACGACCATCCACCACTGCGACTAACTTTCCCCCATGGAATTCATAGAACGGATCCATTCCATAAAGGTCAAGTTTCGCAGTGGGGTTGCGGTAGAAAACTTGGCGTATAGCTAGGCCGAAGGATTCTTCGACAGCACGGCTGCATATATCAACAGCTTCTTCTCTCTCAGCTTTCGCTGTAGCCAATTCTCCCCGCAACTTGGACTGCTCCTCACTAGACACCTCGAACTCCGCATTCCTAGCCTTCAGTCCCTCTATCTCAAGAAGGAACTTCTTCTCCCTTTGAGACCACTCCTCAGCATCAGCTTTATGTTTATCCTGGCTGCTGCGGAGTTCTTCCTCCTTCTCTGCCATTTTGCCTTCCAAATTTTTAAGATCGACTTTGAGTTTGAGATTCTCTTTAGTGATGAGATCCCCAAACTCCTTAGACTTATGAAGACGATCTTCCATTAACTTCACGGCGGCTTTGTCCTTTTCTGAGGAAAGCTTGAGTTCTTTCAATTCGTCGCTCAATTCCTCAACTTTATCGGCGTTGCTAGCCAACTCGCTGATTGAAGAAAGCACTCCAGCAAGTTCGGCTAGCTGCCACCTTCCGGCCTCACACGCTTCCGTAATCTCTTTAGGACTGAGTGTAGGCCGGAGTTTGTACATCGGAGGAGGAAGAGTGGCTGGAGTAGAACCTTCATAAGAGAGGAAGGGGGTGAGAAACGAGGTCGTTGGAAAGGAGGTCGGATTTGACCCAGAAGCTCCAGCAGCAGTTTCTTTACCCTCCGAAGTTTTGCGCTTTTTAGACGGGCCTCCCACTGAGTCATTCTTGATTTTTCTTCTCCTCTCAGAAATTGGAGGATGACCCGTGGATTCATCAGCGGCAGAAGAACCGCCCTCAACCAACGGAACGTCCCCTTCAGCATCCGAGGTCAGTATTATTAACTCAGGACGATCCTTGGTTGAGGGCCTGGGCTTCACTTCATTCTCACGGGTGACGGATTTACCAGCCGCTTTGAATTTCTTTAATTTATCCATCTCCGGAGTTTGCTGTTCTATTTCACCTACATGAACAAACACAAGATGTCAGCAACTACAAATATTCTATACACATTTGATAATGGAGAAAAGATAGAATAAAACGAGAAGTACGCAAATATTCCTCCCGGACTCCGCTTGAGCTACTTAGCAGACGCCTACACGAAAAGACGTGACGACCTGTAGTGTGTGATTCAAGCGCGAACAACACTCTCGACGTCTCACGAGATAGATCGGATTGGTCTGTGTAGTACGCGTGCGAGCTCAAGAGGAAATGTTTGTGTGTCCAACTCAGGGGAAATTTGTCGACGTCCTCTTCGTCCTTCCAAAATTTTGGTTTGCCCTTCTTGATGGAGATGCGAGTGAAGTAAGTCTTAAAGGACTTCCCATCAACCTTGGCCGAATCAGTATAAGACTCAAAGTTCACAAAAGAACAGAGAGTCCGGAGTGTCACCAGACCAACTCCGCCCTGCTTATTCGCCCTTCTCACTACCTGGGTGTAGTAGAACAGCATCGCTACTGTTGGCGTGAAATTGAAGTGCTCCCCAAGCACTTCGAGAGCTCGGATGAGGCCCCAACCGTTGGGATGAAGTTGAGAGGGTGCACAGTTCAGAAACCTCAAAACACCCATCTGGAGTTCGGTTAAAGGGAAACGAACTCCCAAATAATGAAAGATAAAGTCATACATGTACACTGAACGGTCGTTGGGGACGACATGACATATCCGCTCTGTTGGAAGTGGTGCGTAAACCCTGTACCACTTTTTCGTCTCTTCATCCGAACTCAGCGTGAACCTCGGTTGAATCCGAGATCCCTCCTCATCCGCATGACGAGAGGCAAGGTCCTTAAACTCGCTGGACACCCAACAGAAAGGCCATTTAGCCTGAACCTCCTCCCAGTTTAGCCTCGAAGCAACTACGCTATAGAGACCTTCAGTTGTCCTCGAAATAGCGCTATTTCCAGAGGTTCCTTCTCCAGTGGCCATTTGGAAATATCTAGACCGAACTCCTTAATCTACGATAAGGAATAAAATGTCGTCAGAAAGTTGCAATCATTACTCACTGCATTTTTAAAGCAATTACAATCAGAGGGCGACTCTGAGAAGGGAAAGGTCACTTCCCGCAGTGAATAAGATCCCCTTTCTGAGCGACGCGGTTCAGTCTTAGGAAGAATCACAAGGATTCTTCCCCACGACTGTTAGGGTTGAGGGAAACTGATTCCCCCCCCCCCTTAGATGAAGCCTACTTTCTATAACAGCGAGTAGCAAATCAAAACGAAACTAAAGCGATAAGGAAAAGATAGTTACCTCAGATGACAGTAATGAATTTGAGGAACGATGAGACCCTCGCAATGTAGGCGATAAACTTCCTTGCAAAATTTCTGCAGAGTTTCGTTGAGAAAGCAAAAGCAAGTGGAACCCAGAATCCACTAAGTATTCCTTTTATAGGAAACAAAGAGGATCGGTTACCTCCTCTTGAAGTTGTGTCGTTCTCGATAAAACGCACCCGTTCACAAGCGAAACGACACAACCGTTCCAAATTCTTGGGCGCCAAAACGATAGCGACTCAGCAAAGGGCTATCCACTAGGCCCAAAAGTTTCGAAAATTTCAGGCCCATTAAGCCCAAAACGACGGTTAATGAGATTTTCATCTCAGGCGCAATAATTGCTTGCCCACGTGATTAAAAGCATTAATGTCTAATCATGCAACGCAATTTACGCTTTACAGCCGTTACACGAACTTCAAGAGCTTTCAATTCCAATAAACTCTTGAAATTCTCACACAACGAATCTTTGTCTGAATCCGTTGTGGCAGTACCGAAAGGTCTTTTCTATTAAATTCAGAACGGTTCTTTATGAATGACAACAGATGCTAAAGAACTATTACACACGTAAGCTTACCGATATTAAGACCTCTCGCAGGTTGAGTAGCTTATGTGAACAACTATTCAGTCCCTCACACAAGCTAGGGGACATATGATCCGGTCTCAATACCGGTATCCGATCTGCTATACATATTTCAACGTCTTTGATAAGACATCTACGTGTAACCGGTGTCATCGGTATACATCCGGACTGTAATTCCGTATCAGGCGTTCTCCCTATACCGGTTATCCAGGATAACACCATGACATCGGATAATACACACGTCACTATGCAAAAGACAAGGATTGTTGCTACAGGGATCGATCAATAATTCCCTGCACTACGAGCCAAATTCTGCTCACGGGAATGGTCAACTTGTTCCCTAATCCTAGTCTACATTCTCTACGCTCAATATAAAATAGCCACTTGACCCAATCATGCAGGTAAGTGCGCAATATAATAATGCTAATGGGAGTTGGTGGTTCCCCACCAACGAGTCCTCGTTAATCGAGCCAATCAGGTATATGAACTAACTTCATGATTGAAGTGAGGGATCTTCCTCTTCTTCCTCAGCTCTTTACGACTGAATCTTCTCTAAATACATTCCTTACTTGGAATATAATCACTGACTTGAGCGTCGGAGAATCTTTGCAGGTGACACCACCATTCGCCCACTTCAACGCGTTAGGTCGGTGTGAAGGATCTCCAGGACGCCCAATCCGCTCTCCTCATTCAGGGATAACGGATACACACATCGGATATACATACATCCGGTATCTTATACGGTATTGACATACTATTCGTGACTGGCTTGAGATCGGATCTCTTGACCCCGGTCCAGGACAGATCAGTTATTATTGTTCTTTTTGTTTCACGTGTCATGTTTTACTTAAAATTTTATCTAATACACATTGTGAATTAAACAAGTTAACAACATAAACTTCATGCTAAAAAAATTATTTTAAGGATTTAATATTAAATTTTTAAGGAGTTAATTATAATTTCAATCAAATTATAAATTTACCATCACCTCTTTATTTTAAATTTACCAAGACAATTTACTAAGGAGACTACATCCAGTACCTTCACATCTGAAGGATTTCCACTATGTAAAAATCATTTACATCAGGTGTTGAGTATTGTTGACTCCAGCCACTCCTGGCTTAAACACAACCCGTGCTTCTGAGTATTTTTGAATCCAGTCACTCCTGACTTGAGCACAACCCTTGCTTCAACACACCAGACCCCTTTGGATTCCTATGAGTATTATTTTGCATCACCACTCCTGGGGTAGCCCAAGTATTCTTTCACAAGCCACTCCTGACTCAAACCCCGAGTATTATTTCAAAAGCCTCTCCAAGCCAACAGTGTTTCCTACACTAATAGAGTCTAGCAATACACCAGACCTATACTACCAGATGATTGGAAGAATTATTACAAGCTGAATGAATAAGCCTTCTAACTTAGCTGAGTTAAGTGATCAACTACATAAGTTGGTTTATAAAGAAAGAGAAGGACTTATTCATTCAGTAGACTCAATGTCTGTGGAATATGAAATAAGAGTATGACAGGTACTGAGACTGAAAGCATGACCAGAGATGATATGCTCTTTGAAGAGTAGAGAGATATTAGTTGGTGGCATATCTCTGGTTACTATGGCTTTTGGGAGAGAAGAAATACACATAATGAGCTTTCTTTTTCTTCATGGCAATTCTTCTTGGTCTGATTTCTTCTCCTTAAGTAGATTATCATTTCATTCTTTTTCTTGGGCTTTTGTATATAAACATTTGGTGCCCGTTCATACTTTCTTTTTTCATTCACACTTTTCTTAGTGTGTTTTACCCTTTTTCCTTTTCTTCAACAAGCTCTCCCACTTTTTTTATTTTTTATTTTTGTGTTCGCTGTATTTTTTTCTTGCTTAAGTTTGTTTCTACTCTCTTGCTCTATCTTCTTTTGAAGACATTGGTTCTATTTATAGATGAGTTTTCCAAAGACTCCAAGGAGAGGATAACTGATATAAGTCCATTGGGAGATGATATATTTAAAGAGAAGAGTATTGCACAATAGATAACAAGGTTTTTTTTGTCAAAGAGAGACGTTCTGAGCACGTAATTGTAGAAGGCTTTGAGATATGTGCGAGCATAGACAGGGTAGAGATAACGTAAGTTTCACAAAGGAGGATGCTTTTATTCAGAGAATCTCTGAATTTATAAGGCACAGGTGAAAGACTTGACGCTGTTAAAATAGAGTATAGTCTTCCTTGCTTTGTCATTCTTCTTTTCGTGGATCTTTGCTTAAACGTGCTTACGAGGATGTTTTCTGACCGTTGAGATTCTTTGAGCTAGACTTATATAGGAACTTTCTTTAAAAAGGATTGAGTCCGGTTGAAAAACAAGATCTGATGTTCAGACTTTGAGGTATGAGATAAACTTTTCTGAGCTAGGTCTGGTAAAACATTCAGATGCAAAGATCTTTTTCTTTGAAGGCGAATTTCTAGACTTCAAGGTTTTTCTTATTTTGGATCGAAGGGTTTATGTTGAGACCAGAATTCTTCCAAACTTTTGACACACATACCCCCCCTATCTTTTGTAACAGAAGCCTTATGTTTTCCTAAAATACTTAAACTCACATATCAAATAATAACATGATATGACTCTATTTAAATTAGAAGACGCAATGTTAGTTATCAATAAATCTTTAAAAGAATTCTGAGTCTTCTTGACTTTAACATTAAGTATTGTAGTGCTTTGTTATTTTAAGTTTGAAAGCTTGTATTTTTTAGTGTTCTATGACTTTTTTTAGACATATATAGTTTTTGTTATTTTAATTAGAGATAAACTCTCATAAGTTTACTAGTTAACTCCCAAGTTAAGTTTATGAGATAAATGAATCTACCAAAGACAGGTCAAAGACTGATATACTAAGGCCCATACCAAGATACATCCTACAAAAATTGGTGTATGTATATATGTATATGCATATGTATATGTTAGTGTTGCGAAGCATAAGCTAATGACCTAGCATTGATAGCTAAGGCTAGGGCAATGTCCTTAAAGATCTTTTTCATTCCTAGAACGCACATTATATATCATTTATTGATGTGTCAATTAATACTAAAGCTTCCAAAATGGACTACCTAACCCAACTTTTACAGGTTCATCGAGCTTTTCTTAAAATCTCTGGTATTGCATTACTAATCGAGTCAAAACTTATTGATATAAAAAATTCCCATATAGTAACTTCTTATTTTTTAAATTTTATAACTGTGATAACTAGTACATATTTTTAATAATAATTTTAGTTAAATGATATTTGCAATAATAATGTGATAACATATTAGATCTCAACATGTTCAAGTAATATATATTAATTCCCGTTAACTAATCAAGATCTCATTTGGAAGAAATAGTCTTATTTTGATATGGATATTTTTAATTTAAACATGTTTTTCTCATATAGATGATATTTGTGTTAAAAGAATATCAAGTAACATATACCATATTAAAAGATAACACATCAGATGATGAGAAATATCCTCTAGCAATATTTATATGTAAATTCTGGCTTCTTGTGTTTATTTTTGCTTATTAGTTAGATAGTTCATTGTTATTGTGTTACAGGTGAACTATAATTCCATTACATCACACGTCTTTCTATATGAGGTGAAGTATCCTTCTGAAATTCTCATATTTATATTATATTTGTTTTACTAAAAAAATTGTGAGTATTTTCATAACGAGGAAATAAAAAAATTCAATAAAATTATTTTTTGTTAATTTATAAAATAAATAATGTATTTTAAAAACTATAAAATAATCAACATATATTAATTTTAGAATAATATAATTTGGATTACATCTTAATTTAAAAGCAACTATATTTTTTATAGAAAAAAATCCTTTCATACTTGTTTATTTTAAAAAGTAAAGTTACTTTTAGAAGTTATTCTTTCCCTAATATATTTTAATAATTCATAAAACAATTTTTGTAATATGTGCTTCAAGACACTTTTTTTTAAAAATCAAAAATATTTTTTATTCAAAATTGTATTTGACTTACTTAAAAGTTATAAATAATTAATAATAAATGTAAAGTATTATAATCTTAACTTAATATCTTAAAATATTATGAGTTTGTGTAACCTATTTAACTTTACATAAAATAAAAAATGAAAGGGTACTTTTGTATAAAACTAATTAATATAATCCATTTGTAATCTACAATGCAGTTCAATATAATTTCCAATAAAAAAATAATCTTTTATTTAATTTGAACCACATATATTCATATGCAATTCTTTTTTGGGTTTATTAAACTTTTTCCATATGTGTTGACAAATTAGCTACCACTTATTATTAAACCTCATTTTTTATTATTTTTTATTATGTTGAAAATTTTTCTTTATTTTATGCAAGGTGGTACAATTTAGATAAACCTTTTTTCTATTGTAGCTTAGATAAATGTTACTCTCTTTCTTACATTTTATAAGTCTCTCTTATAATAATCACACATAGTTTATAGTTTAGAGTTTTAAAAAAATAATTATTGTTTTGATATAATGAAAGATAATTTGACTTTTTTAAATTTACCTTTACTTAAAACAAATCTCCATCATTCATATTAATTGTATAAATTTAAAAATATTGAAGGGTAAGCTAGAAAAACATATAATAAATAATTTAATTTTTTTGTAAGAACTTGTAAAAAGAAATAATATTTTTTTGGTGTTTAAGGGGTTATAATAAACATTTGTTTAATTTGAACAATATGAGAGATTAAAAGTAGAATTATTTTATTAAAATTTATATAAAAATTGATTAGAAATCAGTATAAATAAGTATTAATTTTAAAAAAAAGTTATATATTCTTTTAATTTTTAATCTGTGTAGTTTTAAATAAGTTTAATAAATTCTGGACGGAGGAAGTGATATTTTATTAAAACTCGCAGTAATAAAAAATAATAATAATTTATTTTACTGTTGTAGTTGCAGGCGCACGAAGGGTGACCCTCTCAGGCCATCGTTTACTGTAAGCTTCTTCGATTCTTCTTATCGCACACAAACAAAACAATACACAGACATACCTTACCCCATTATTCCAACACCAACCACTCGCCGCCGCTGCCGCCGCCACCACTGCAAGACCAATTCCTCCACCATTGCACCGCAAACAATCACCCACATTCAACTCCCTCTCAATTCAATTCTCAATTCATCACTCTCTCCCACTATCACCGTAGGGTTCGTTTGTCGGTAGCAAGTTAGGGTTAGTCGAGAAGCGAAGAATGGATCAGGCGCGATCGGCGAACGGCGAGGAGAGCGTGGGGATTCCGGACGATTTGCGGTGCAAGAGGTCGGACGGGAAGCAATGGAGATGCACGGCGATGTCGATGCCCGACAAGACGGTGTGCGAGAAGCACTACATCCAAGCCAAGAAGAGAGCCGCGAATTCAGCCATGAGGGCCAACCTCAAGAAAGCTAAGAGGAAGTCAAACTCACTCTCTCTCCCCGACTCTGACCCTTATTTCGATTCCAAGAGTGACGATTTCGATCTTCCCCTTTCCTCCTCCTTTAACCCATCTTCCAAAAAGATCTTGGATAAGCTCTCCAAGAACCAGTTTCGTTACACCCCTGATGCTGATTCTAGAAGAGGTTCCTCTGCTCGACATGCTCTTAACCCCAATGACGACGACGACGACGACGATGATGTTGATGTTGACGATGATAATGGTGAGGATGGTGATGATGGTAATGATGATGGTGATGGTGATGGTGATGGTGATGCCCCTCTATATGAAGACAATTGGGTATCCTATGATTCCCAGCCGGACTCGTCTCGCAGAAGATCGCGTCCTAGCTTGGATGCTAATGCCACAACTGTGAGTTCAGTTTCATGTGAATGAGTAAACCTAGGATTAGTTTGGATATTGTATTCGTTAGACATTTTAGTCTTTAAAATTCTAAAATTTCAATTTAGTGTCTTACTTTACGAATTAGAGTTAAATTTAGTTTTTTTTTCTCTTCTGGGTGTAGAGGATACTGAAAATATGAATTTGAAAAAAATATAACTAAAGTGATTGATTTTTAAAACTTCAATTTAGTGTTTGACTTCACAATTAGAGTTAAATTTAGTTTTTATTTTTTGTGTAGGACAGTGAAAATTCAAAAATAAAAACTAATTAAATGATTTTTAAATTCTATTTTAGTGTCTGACTTTATAAATTAGGGTTAAGTTTAGTTTTTTCTTTTGATTGTAGAAGGATGGTGAAAAATAAAGTAGAAACAAAAAACTAAAATGGATGTTTTTTTGTGAAGTCTGAAGACTAGATTGAAGTTTTTAAAATCGGAGGGACTGAATGTTGGAGTCATGTGATGGAGAGTTTACTGACTAGCTAATTCTGATGTTAGGCTTTGTGTGTACTGTACTGAATTGGAAGGTTTTTGGCAGGAATATTCTGATGGGACTTCGGGTTCTTCTGAAGATACTGGTGGGCAGACTTGTCATCAGTGCCGGAGGAATGACTGTGGCCGTGTTAGTTGGTGTGCGCGGTGTGATAGGAGGGGATACTGTGATGGATGTATATCAACTTGGTGAGCATGGAATTTTAGTGAAGATGATAATTATTTACTATTTCAGTTGGATGGATGATCGGTAACTGTTGTGGTTTTTACTTGCTCTTAGGTACTCGGACTTTTCATTGGATGAAATACAGAGGATGTGTCCAGCTTGCCGTGGTATATGTAATTGCAAAGTTTGCTTGCGGAGTGATAATTCGATAAAGGTATTTTGAGATAGTTACCAGCTTAAAATTTGATGAAGCATAAATTTGAAGTTTAGCATATGTAATTTCTTTTTCCAGTTTGTGAAATTTCTGGTTTTGCTGAGATTAAGGTTCGGATACGTGAGATACCTGTTCTAGATAAGTTGCAGTATCTCCACGTGCTGCTGTCATCAGTGCTTCCTGTAGTAAAGCAGATCCATTGTGAACAATGTTTTGAAGTTGAGCTTGAAAAGAAGTTGCGTGGTAAGGTCCATTTCAAGGTTTATTTGGGTTTGCTTGCAGATTAGCTTTGTCAGTAGTATTTGGCTATGTTGTTTTTCTTTCTGTCTTGCAAACAAGTATTTTGCAATATTGTTATAATGTTTTTATCCCTCAGGTAATGAAATAGATCTTCCGAGGTTAAAATTGAATGCCGATGAGCAGATGTGCTGGTACATTTACAACATTTATCTTCCATCATATGCAAGTTCTTATTCATAGATAGTATAATGCTCCAGTATTTATTTTGATTTGTTTCCTTGCAGCAATTTCTGTAGGATACCTATTACTGATTATCATCGGCGCTGTCCTAGTTGCTCATATGATTTATGCCTTAATTGCTGTCGAGACCTTCGAGAAGCAACTGCAGATCGCAGTAAAGAACCCCAAACTGAGCAAGCAAAAACTTCTGATCGAAACCTATTAAGCAAGTTTCCTCATTGGAGATCCAATGACAACGCAAGTATTCCATGCCCCCCTAAGGAGTACGGTGGCTGTGGTTATTCATCATTAAATTTAAGCCGAATTTTCAAGATGAACTGGGTTGCAAAGTTGGTGAAAAATGTAGAGGAAATGGTTAGTGGCTGCAGAATTAGCTGTGCTGATGGTCCGCCAGAAACCGAGTTGAATTCTCCAAGGCTTTGCCAGTATTCTCATAGAGAAGCTAGTGATGATAATTATCTTTACTGTCCAACATCCGAAGATCTGAAAACTGATGGGATTGGCAGTTTTAGACAGCACTGGAAAAATGGTGAGCCCATTATTGTTAAGCAAGTATTTGATGGGTCATCCATTTCAAGCTGGGATCCAATGGTCATATGGAGAGGAATTCTAGAGACAACAGATGAGAAAATGAAAGGTGAAAACAGAACGGTTAAGGCCATAGATTGCTTAGATGGGTCTGAGGTACATAGATATCTATAACCCTTCTCTTTTTGGTGATTGACTTTGTATTGGTTTCTTCTATTTCACTATGTTTTTGGTTCACAATTTATACTAAATTAATCTTTGGTAAGGCTGAATTTAGTATTTTTATATTGTCAGATTGATATGGAGCTTTCTCAGTTCATGAAAGGATACTTTGAAGGGCATATTCATGAAAATGGTTGGCCACAACTATTGAAATTGAAGGATTGGCCTTCACCCAGTGCATCTGAAGAATTTCTATTGTACCAAAGACCTGAGTTTATCAGCAAACTACCTTTACTTCAGTATATTCACTCCAAGTGGGGCCTTCTCAACGTTGCAGCTAAATTGCCTCATTACTCCTTGCAGAATGACGTAGGACCCAAGATATATATATCTTATGGGATTAGTGATGAACTTTGTAGAGGTGATTCAGTGACGAATCTTCACTTCAATATGCGTGACATGGTATAATACTTTATCCTCATCAACCCAAGAGATGAGAAATGCTCCTTTTTTTTGTCTTACTTATAGTTTTCAGTCTGAATGGATACGTATTATTTAACAGCCGCCTTATAGTAATCTGGGTTCCTAGATCGACTGCAAATTCATTATAGCTTTGGTTCAATTTCAAGTGTCTTAAAAATATAAAATTGACTATTCGTTGTTTATGTTTGGTTATGCATTTGTCATGTCTGGAGTGAAATAATGGAATTTTGATTTATTTGAACTTTGACGAAATAAAGGGAAAGAAGAGGGCTACAGGTAAAGTACCAAATAATAAATTTGCTGGGTTCCAACAGGTGTACCTTTTGGTTCATACAAATGAAGTGAAGCTGGAGGACTGGCAGAGAGGTAAAGTTGAAATGATGACAAAGGCTTATAAGGAATCTGAGGTGCAAGAATCTCGTGACCATGGGTTTGAAATTTGTCCCACTGCTGAAGGTAATATGGTAAATTGTAACCTTCCAGTTTCACAGAATGGAGATGTCTCTGAGAAACCACATTCTGGAGTTCTTTGGGATGTGTTTCGTCGGCAGGATGTTCTGAAGGTGGCTGAATATTTGAAAATACATTCAAAGGAATTTGGGAAGTCAGATGATATTGTAAATGAATTTGTAAGTCTTCAAAAAACATTTAAAATTACATTACTCCCCCTTTTTGTTTAATTTACTTTTTCCCTCTTTTTAATTGCTAATGGTATGCATGGATTGTATTCAAGGTTGCATGGCCTCTTTATGATGGAGTAATTTTTCTTGACAAACACCATAAAAGAAAGTTGAAGGAAGAATTTGGTAAGGTCTCTGTTTTTTTGGTTTTTTTTCCCCCAAAATTATCAAGAGCTAGGCAGACAAGTAAAGTAGTAGGTTAGTTTAGTTTGACAAGGTGGAATTACATAGGACCTTGCCCTTGGGAGCTCCATTATACCCGCAAAGTTGACAAAATCCACTACTTAAAAACCTCATCATTTACTATTTTACTGCTATAAATTCTGCTATTTTCAACACTGGATCTGAGATTCTGAGTTAGCATCTTGCACTGGGATCATTCTTCATATGTTGTTAAAAGGTTAGTTGGAAAAACAATGGAAATAAATTTGCTGGCTTAAGAAAAATGATAGTGAGCCTTGTTTGAGGCCTAATTGTAGGTATATGAGAGTGGTTTTTTCATGTGTACTGTTTATCACTGAAAATTTAGTATTGATGTGATTAGTATCTTCTAAATAGGAGTGGAGCCTTGGTCATTTGAACAGAATTTGGGGGAAGCTATATTTGTTCCTGCTGGTTGCCCTTTCCAAGCAAGGAATGTTCAGGTGAGTTCATATACTGAATTGTTGAGCTTCATAATTTTTCTATCCATGACTTGAAACACGCAAAGGATGAGAATTTTATCTGATTGAGTATCTAGCATTGGTAATATTACCCCTCTAGTTTTTTGAGTATGTAATCTAGAAACCAAGTAACTGAGGTGATGTTCTAGGGCTTATACTAGCATAACTTAGTAATTTGAATTTTATGGTAAACAAATTTTTTTGGTCCATTATTTTTGCTACTTGAGCTGATTGTTATGACATTGATTGATTGATTTTTTTTTGGGCTTCTTAAGTTACACTACCATCCTGTCTATGAGTATTGAGTATCTAAGTTAATTTGCACTTTCCCTGTTGAACTTATAAGAAAAGAAACCAAATGATTGAATGGTGTCTTCTATTATTCAACTATCGGATATGTTGAATTTGATTCCTTTTATAACATCAATAGTTTTTTTTTTGGGTGCAATCTTCCTTCCAAAGTTGATGATCCCACCCCATCAGTTGGAAGAACTTTACAATCACTAGTTATTACAATGCTGTGTATTTAGTTGCCAGTTCAAGGCTTTGGCTAGTTAGGAGATTTCTTAGAGTAATCACATAAGATTTTCCCAAATTACACTTACCTACCCTCTTGATATAGAAATAACACCAGTTAGATGTGGGATATGGGCAAACGTTTTGGAGGTCAGTAATTTATTCTCAATTTTCTGAAATGCCCAAACTCTGTTAACTGAAGGTAAAGGAATCAACTGTTTAGGTTAGTTATTAAAAGTGTTTTAATAGTTTCTCAATTAAATTTATATTGCATTTCTCTTTGGGATAGACATTAATTCACTTTGGTTGTAGCCCAGACTTATTACATTTACAACCAGTTGTCACAATTATCAGAGTATTGAATTTGATGAATTAAAATGAAAACTAATTTATTTAATGGAAACAATATGGATTCTCAGTTTGTCGAATTTGTCATAGTTTATGTAATTGCTGTTTGTCTATATTTCAGTCCAATGTTCAGTTGGGCCTTGATTTCTTATCACCGGAAAGCCTGGGGGAGGCTGTAAAACTGGCAGAAGAAATCCGCTGTCTACCCAATGAACATGAAGCAAAGCTTCAAGTATTGGAGGTCAGAAGAGAGAAGTGTTGTTTAATTATTGCGTTTCCCTTCTGTTTGTTACCACTTGCCTGTCCCTATTTTTCTCTTTTTAAAATGCTCAGTGTTTCATTTAATCTGTGTTAACCCTTTGCTGTTGGTGTGTACTTGTCTTGGACACCTATGCAGGTCGGGAAAATATCTCTTTATGCTGCAAGTTCGGGCATCAAAGAAGTTCAGAAACTTGTACTTGACTCCAAGTAGGCAAATTTTAGACTTGTTTTGGTTATTGCTTTAGTCCTCAATGGAAATAATTTTTGCTTGACTGATGGTTCTTATCCTGTGGCTTCAAAATTTTACACTTGTTAGGACCCCCTCAGGGTCAAACATAAACAAATATGTCGTATTTGTTTGATCATTTCCTTAGTGGTTGACTTTTTGTGATAAATAATTCTCCCAATTCAACACTTTACTGTTGCCAAAGTGAATCATTTTTTGTTTTGCCAGACTTGGTGCAGAGATTGGATATGGAGACCCTAATTTGACGGCAATGGTTTCTGAGAATTACGAGAAGATGGTTAAGCAGAGGCAGATTACTTGTGCTTGAACTTCTTCATTTAGTAGGTCACTGAATCAGAGAAAACAAGAGAGGGGGGGGGATCAATGTACATTAGTTGTATTTGAGCGATATTTTAAAGGTTGGTTTTCAGTGTAGTTGATCAAATACCTAGGTGATAATTTAATGTGTGTATAATAGTTACAGACATTAGAGAATCATATAATGAGAAACTTCAAATCTGTATTATTTCGGAAAGTGGAAAAGAAACATGTAGTAATATATATACAAAGTTGTAAACTTGTTTGTGCTTGCTCTTGCTGTCCTTTTAGTTGAATTGAGAAATGCTTGGCAAGGGGTCTCTCACAAAAATGGAATTGGTTTAAGTAGAGAGGAGGGTAAATGAGTCAGCAATTGTATAGAAATCTGACTTGAACCTTGGCCATGCTGACTCAGGTGCCTGAGCATTTAAAGTAAAAAGCCTACCCCCACGAGCGCAGCACACAGATACATTGTGTCGCCTGAACGAGGGACTCTCTACTCTGAACTCTATTTCGTAGTATTTCACATTTCTAACCAAATCTTCTCTCAAACTTGATTTTACCAACGTGCCTTTAACGTCGGGGCGTTGCCCTGATCCCGTTATGCTTCGAATCACCGCTTCACCCACCTCATCTGCCCCTCCAAAGGCTTCAATCCTACAAAACACGCCCTTTTATTCATAATAATAACAAGTGCACTGTGGCAAATATATTAATATAACCATGACTTTTGCTAGCTATTAGCAGTAGTACTTACGAGAAGTCTTGAGCAACGGGTGAAACAATGAGACTAACATTGAGTTCACCGGTGGAACCGGGAGGACCAAATGCAACAAGCGGTTCATTGACACTAGAACGTGGTCGTGGGTTCAAAGGAGGAGGATCCAACGATCGTTCAATTTCTCTTCTCTTGGTAGCTCGATACAGCACCGTCTGATCTCCAACCCAATTTGCTGGGTATATGAATTCTGATAATCCAAAAATCCAGAAATATTACATGATACTTCATCCATCCGTTTAAGTATATATTGTTAAAAATGAATTACCGAATCCTTCCTTTGGGTCAAAGCAACGGCTATAGCCGGCAATGGGGTAAAGCACGTCGAGTTTGAGATTACGGGCCGTTTGCGGAGAGAAACCGAGAAGAAAAGTTGTAATGCCGGCGAAGTTTGCACCAACAGCTACAAGTGAAGCTGAGCCAACGCCCACAATAAGGCGCCTCTGAAATTTTGTGGCTAATGGCCCAAATTCCTCTGCTGGAGACCTTCCTCCTCCTCGTTCTCCCAAACACTGTGCTATGTGAATTCGGTTCCATGCTTGCGCTGCCATAATTCTCAGTTTACTTGGTCCCCCCTTTTATTCATTGCTACAACTCTTATCTGCTTTCTGTGGTTCTCATTCCTTCCACTGGATTTCATTTTATTCCTTCCTCCATTCTTTAACATGTCCTTCCCATACTTTTTTTACTGTAAATATATTAAATTATCAATTATTTTTTATAAACTTTAAATATACCCCCTTTATATTAATTAAGAAAGAGAAATCACTATTTCAAATTTGAAGATGTAATTAATAAGATATAATAAATACATTTTATAAATCGAAAACGGTATTATAAAAAGGATAAAAAAAAACTCAAAAATAAGATTTTATAAAAAAGATCAGCGGGAGTATTTAACTATTGAGGATCGAAAACACATTTATTAATAAATATAATTAGTATTGTTAATTTTTATACTAATTAATTGTTTATTGTTTATTGTTTTATTTTTATCATTTTTATTTATTGTTCTTAAAATTCTCTTTACTTTTAATATTAACAAGGGTATTATGGAAACAACAACAACTAATACGCTTTTAAAATTTTAAGTAAACTCTTGAAATTGTAAGTGTACAGTTAAACGGAAACAAATAGAAAAACAAGCTAATTTGTTTAAGCTTAAACTAAATTATTTAAAAAACTGATATATTTATAAGTAATTTTATAAAATAGTAATTATTAAAATAAGATTGAATGTTTAGTTATGATTATAAAAAACTATTTTTTTAAAATAAGTTGATCTTTTCTTTTAGTCATCTGAATAAATTACTTTGAGAAACTGCTCAAAGAAATTTCATCAAATAATTGTCAGTTTTTTTTCACCTTTTATTTTTAAAAATTTTTAAACAAATATATATAAAAAATTATATTAAATGATTTTTAATTTTAAAAAATAGTTTCCCTTCAAAAACGTTTAAACAAACTCACTTAATATGTAAGCCAAACTAATTGTAGAGATGGTCTTATTAACTAATATCTTAAGGACATTGTCTAAGAAAGTAAAAATATTTTTTTATTATTAAAAATTGTGTGAGGATTAGTTAGAAATTAAAATGAATAAGTTATACTTTAAATGAAAACTTTTCAATTTGACTTTTTTAACTGACGATGATGCTTCGAAGGTAAGAGTTTTTGACCAATATAGGGTAGAATCTAAAAATATTTAGTGGTTTAGGGTTCATTTGGAAAAATTTAATGGTCTGGGGTTGAAGTAGTCAAATCAGCGTTTAAAAACCGTAATAGGAAAAGACGGTTTCTGAAACCGCATGCCAAGGAGACGGTTTCTCCAGAGCATGCCAAGTGTCAACCTGGGGTGAAATCGTCTCCTCAAGAGACGGTTTTAAAGTGTAGAAATCGCCCTTCAATGAGGCGGTTTAGGACCCGTCCTGTCAAGCATAAACTGTCCCATGGGGAGGCGGTTTATTTGTACGAAATATAATAATAAATATATTTATCAAATATATCTTTAATAATGTTTATTATTAAATATTATAATCTGTCCACTTTTAGTTTTTATATAAATTTAAAAATTCGTTTAGTTTTAGTCCCTAGAAAAATTAAGTTGTTTGGAATTAGTTTTTTCTATTAAGTGATTTATGATAACTAAAAATGATATTTAATATTAAATATTTAACTAAACACTAATATACTAAATATTTAACATTGTTTGGAATTAGTTTTTTCTATTAAGTGATTTATGATAACTAAAAATGAGATTTAATACTAAATATTTAACTAAAAACTAAAATACTAAATATTTAACATTGTTTGGAATTAGTTTTTTCTATTAAGTGATTTATGATGACTAAAAATGAGATTTAATACTAAATATTTAACTAAAAACTAATATACTAATGACTACCCACAAATGCATTTTCATCACTGTGAGAAGTTCACATTTAAAAGGCCAGAAATTGGCTCCGATTGCCGTGCAAATCGCCAATTCACCAGGCGGTTTCCAGTGTCAGGGGAACAGGTCTGAAAAGCAGTGAAACTGTCTCTTGGAAAGACGGTTTCTGACCGTTGACTCTGTAAACTCGTCTTTTCATTGGACGGTTTCTGTGCATGGGTGACACGTGTCAAACATGTAGAAAATCGTCCCCCCATCATGCGATTTATAAACACGATTTGACATATAGCACCACAGACCACAAATTTTTTTAAAACATACCCCTTCCCCCTAAATATTTCTTAAAACTACCCCTATCCTGCCAAAATCCCCCGAAGGTAATGTAGCATTTTCCTTCTTGGAAATACAAAACGTCCAGCTAAAGTTTTTTTTATTTACAATTTAGTCCCACATCAAAATTATTATTATTAACACATAGAAAATAAAAAATGACCCTAAATAAAACATGATAAATTAAACAAAAGTTCATATAGTGTTCCATTGAAGGACTAAAACTAAAAGGAACAATAATGTAACATTTTCCTTTTGGAAATACAAAATGTTAGCTAAAGGTTTTTTTATTTAGAATTTTTGTTTTTTAACACCCAAATAACATCAACACCTATTTTATATTTATTTATTTATTCTATTTTTAGTATTTTATCAGGGTACATCATTTATCTATAATTTAGTTTTCAAGAGGTTAGTCTAGTGCGAAAGCTAATCTTACATATGACAGGTTGGATCCCATTCATTTATTTTGCATTAAAAACTAATAGGACATTTTGTAATTAAACAAAATATAAGGGGAGTTAAGCTTCAAATTTTAGAAAAACCATATGAGGTTAACTTTTACCTTTATCTCTCGTATAATGATAGATAATATTCTACGTATTCAAAGTAGTTAAATATAATTTAAACTAATCTTTTAAACAATTCTACTTCAATAAATGGGTGTGAAAAGCTATAAGTTATAGCTACATGAAAATTAAAGTCATTAGTGTGAGATATAAATGTCAATTCTTCCGTAAGCACTTTGCTTGAAGTGAAACACAGTCACCTCTAAAATAAGTTGGCGGGCCTTTAAATTTTACTTTGTATTTAATTTTGGTATACTTTCTATTTATATTTAACTTTGGTATACTTCAACCGTTTCTAGCTATCTAGCCCTTCAGAGGAAGAAGAATTATCAAACTTACACAATTCTATTGTCTTAATCATGTGCCAAAATTTCTCATTTACTTCTTATTTATTTCACTATATTAATTTTATTTATTTAAGATATTTTTCTCTCTCCTATTTTTTTTAGTGTTAACAACATGTATTCTCCTAGGTATCTCTACTTATTTAAGATATTTTCTCTCTCATATAAATATTATTAAAAATTTTAATTATTAATATTTTAAAATTTTATTTTTTATCAATGAAAGAAATAATATTAAAAAGTTTATAAGAATATCATAATCCATATACAAATATTAATAAATTACAATTCAGATAAATATAAAAGAGATTTTTTATACCATTTAAAATTCTTTATAAATATTTAAATACAAATAAAATTTATCTTTCGCTTATCATGGTTATTTTCAAGGAAAGTATATAGGAGTAATCAATTAGATAGATGCTTGTTATACATTCATGTAAGTGCTTGTTTGATTTTGCATTTGACATGACACCATCGTTTATGGGATTTGGTTGCAATTATTGATGATGATTGTATTTTCCATGTCTATTTACTTTAAAATTAAAGTATATTGTAACTTTACCGTGTTTATTAGTTAAAAAACAATATTTACCCACTCTTAAATCAATGATTTAATAAAAAGGGAAAATAATTGTTTGTTGATTTTAGACAAAAGTAGAAATTATTTTTTCCAATGTTTTAAAAATTTTAAAAATTGGGATAGTGATCGAACTGGTGAAGACACTTGTTCACAATTTATTAATTCAATCGTGGTTAAATCGTGGTCGAATATGCTAAAATATATAATTTTCATATAATGTATAATTCTCGATATATATTAACAATAAATAGTATAAAAATTAAGTTAACTAAGAATCATATTATATGTTTTATAGGATAAAAAACTAAAATAAAGAAAAATAATATGTAAATATTAATATGAGTTTATTTATTTATTTAAAATATTTTAGAATAGATTTTTTTTAAAAATAACAAAAAATGGAATTTTTTGAAAGGCTTAATTATGTAAAAGAAATCATTGAAATTATGTGAAGCTAGGATCATCCCCTAAAAGGTTTTTTTGTTACAACACCTCAAAATATTTTTAACATTTGTAAATGGCTACTATCATCAAATTCCGTCAGTTAAGCGTTGAGGTGGTCATACATTAGTCACTTACAGACACTACAATTTTTTATAATGATTATTATCAACGGTTCCATTGTTTAACCGCAAATAAAAATAAGCACATAACAGAAAGCTCATTGTCAGCGATTGTTTCTTTTAACCATTAAAAAGGAATCCTCAAGTGCACTTCTTCACGTAAATTTGAACAACTCCACAAGTGTTCTTTGGTTTGAAACAAATTATCTAAGACAAAACAATTTCCATAACATAACATTTAACATAGCTATTCCATTGCAACAAACAATGACAAAGACACTGAATTGGATGACCCACTAATCTAATTGATAGAGAATTATAAATGGATCATTTTTTTTTTAATTTTTACTAAAGATTCAGAATAGATGGACTTTTTTAGGGCCTATTTTACTGATGAGATTTATTACCACTTTAGCTACATTAACGACTCAACCGGTTACTCGAGAATCCAAATTATTTTATTTCTTGATGTTAACAATGTATAATGGTCAAATAGGGTCATTTTCTTCTAGAGATATTTTACTTTTTTTATTATGTGGGAATTAGAATTAATTCCTGTTTATCTTTTTTTATCCATGTGGGGAAAGGGGGAAGAAATGTTTGTATTCAACTACAAAATTTATTTTGTACAAGAAGTTCTAATTTTTTTATTAATGGGAATTATGGGTATAGATTTATATGGTTCTAAAGAACCAACATTAAATTTTGAATTGTTAACTAATCAATCATATCCCATGACACTAGAAATAATATTCTATATCAGATTTCTTATTGCTTTGGCTGTCAAATCACCAATTATATCTTTACATACGTGGTTACCAAACACCCATGGGGAAGCACATTATAATACTTGTATGTTTTTAGCTGGAATTTTATTAAAAAATATATGGGTTGGTTTGAATTAATATGGGATTATTATCCTGTGCTCATTCTAGCGTGGGGAACAAGTTTGCGCATCAGGGCAAGTTAGCACCAACTTGGTAAGGTCCTTATTGCGTGTCTGAGGTCGCAGGAAAGGGATCATATTGATTAGAGAACCTCGATGACACACCAATTCGCAACAAGTGGAATGCAAAGAACTTAAGAATTTATTACAGCTAGTTGGTAAGTCGGCATGTACTCTTTTTCCTAACTTGAACTTTTTCCCATTGGGTTTTTCTCAAGAAGGTTTTAACGAGGCATGTCCCAACTATGCTTCTCTTGTAAACATTTCATTTAATGAGAAATTACATCAAATACTGTGTTGCTTTCACTTTTCTTTATTACATGTTTTTCTTTTAAGCTTTGTGAACGGTGTGGATGACGGCCCTCTAGACGGATACTCTCAATTACTTATTTTGTAATTGACGACATAACTCCATGAGCGGTATCCCAGTTAACTTCACCCCTATGAGTGACGAGGATTGGTCCTTATTCAAGGCCATACCGGACCCCCCAACATGTGGTGCAAGTCAAATCTTCATCTCAGTTACCCAATCTCTAACTAACGATATAGCTTTACAAATGGCGTGGAAAATAGCCCTGATGAGTGGTAAGGATTGGTCCTTGTTTAAGGGCATACTAGACCTCAACGAGTGGTGCCCCAATTACCTATTCTGTAATTGGCCATGGAGAATAAACCTCTAGATGGATAGTCTCAGTTACTTATTCTATGACTAACGACATAACTCCATGAGCGGTACCCCAGTTAACTTCAGCCCGACGAGTGGCGAGGATTGGTCCTTATTCAAGGCCATACCAGAGCCCAACGAATGGTGCAAGTATTGTTTATGCGAAGACCAATGATACGGTCTCTGTAGAACAGTCCTCGTACAGGTAAACAACTAAGCCTAAGTTAAACAAGGCCCAAAGTTAACATCATATAAAGATAAAATCCTTACGGAAAAACTACAAGGTAAATATTTCACCAATGATGTAGCAAAATGAGTACAAAGATATCAAGAAGTCTACGTAGCAGAAATATATATTCAAAATGATAGCAGAATTAGTCAATACCGGAGCTGATCCCGGAACACAGCTTACATTCAAATACGAAAATTTAACTAAGTAGGGGGAGTTTCTTCATGAGCTTCAAGCTGGGTCTTGCCACCCTCTGCAGGCTTAGCTCCCTCTCCAGCGTTGTCTCCAGTATGTACCAGCATCTTATTACCTCTGCCATCACCTTTCTTGGTCTCTTTCTCTTCCTCTTCATTTTCAGGTCCAGGAGAGGCCGGACGAGGCTCCATACTCTGTCCTTCAGGGAGAGGCGGAAGCTCATATAAAGACTTTTCAGGCTTTTCATACCGTCCGTTTTTTTACAGCGAATAACTTACCTTCGTGAAACTTATAAAATGGATGCAGTCCATATAGGTTGAGTTTCACGTTGGGGTTACGGTAAAAGACCTAACGAATGGCCCTGCCAAAGGAATCATACGCCACATCGGTACAAATTTTCTGAGCCTGCTTGGCTTTAGCCTTTGCATCAGTAAGACTCTTCCTCAGTTTGACGTTTACTTCTTCGAGCGACCCGACATCTGCACTCCCCCGCTTGATATTTTCAATATGCTGAAGCAACTCCTTCTCTCTCGCAGCCTATTCTTCAGTCTGCTTCAAATGTCTGGCCTCAGAAATTTGTAACTCTTCAGCTAGTCTGGCAAATTTCTCTTTTTCCATTCTTAGATCCTCCTTCAGCTAGGAGATCTCTTTCCCTTCACCTTTGAGCTCAAAGATCTTCTCCTTCAATGCTTTCGCAGCTATCTTTAGAGTAGATATTTCATAGAATTGTTCGTTACCCAGCTCTTTAGCCTTCTTCATACGCTCATAAGCAATCTTCAGGTTTGCCCTATCCTTGGCAAAGGAAATACTGAGCTGCTCTACCTTAGTGCTTAATTTGTCAGCTTCTTCCACACTATCCGCCGTCCTGCTCAAGGAGTTGAGGAGGCCAGATAGTTCAGCTAACTGCCATCTACCGGCCTCGTACGCCTCCTTGATCTCAAAGACTTCCAGTGTGGGTTTGAGCTTGTATGTTGGTTTGGGAAATGTTGGAGGCATGGGACCTTCGTACTTCAGAAAAGGGGTCAGGAATGAGTTGGTTGGGAGTGAGCAGGACACTACTTGTTGGGAGCCACCGGCAGTTGGATTTGTCCTGAACTCAGCCCTGGAAATGGAGACAACCTTCTTCTCCTTTGGTGCGCTGGTCAAACCGGTCTCTTCTAGGGTTTTGTTTTTTGACTGGCTTGGGAGAGGGTGGCTTCTACGTTCTGATATCCCTTTGGCTTTTCCTTTTCTTTTTCTCATTCTCTTTCTCTTTTTCAGGCTGCGCGATACCGGCCTGATCAGTTTTGTTCAGCAAGGGTACCTCACTAGTTGAAGCAGATGTAAGTGTGATGGATTCGATGTGTGCTTTGATGGCGTTCCTTTTGGGTTGAATGTTGTTCTCCTCAGAGGATGAGTCTTTATCTGCCAGCATTCCTTTCAACTTGTCCATGGCAGGGCATAATTCTTCTATTTGTTCTGCATAAGCAAATGAAAATATGTTAGCTTCAAACACAACACATACCAGTATTCAGACAGTAAAGGATAAAAGCAGGAAATTACTTAGATATTCATTTCGAATAAAGGTAGACCCCAATAGACGCTTACGGGAAAATTTCCCACACACTAAAGAGTATGTTTGCAAGGTACTCAGGACTTCTACAGAGTGAAGGGACAGTTCATTTTCCTCAGTGAAGTAGGCTTGGGAGGTGAGTAGTAAATGTTCGTGGGTCCACTCGACTGGGAATTTGAGAAGACCTTCTTTATTCCTCTAGAAAACCGGTTTATTGGGTTGAATCCAGATCTTTACAAAATAATTTTTAAACGACCTCATATCCACATTAACAGATTCTTTGAAGGCTTCAAAGTTGACAACCCTTGCATCAGAATGGAGAGTCACAAAGCTCATGCCGCCCTTCTTATTTGACCGACGTACTACTTGGCAATAGTAAAAAAACATTGCCACAATGGGTTTGAAGTTGAAATACTCACCCGTCACCTCTAGAGCGTGGATGAAGCCCCATCCATTAGGGTGCACTTAAGAGGGAGCACGATCTAAAAATCTTAGCACTCCTATTTTGAACTCTATGAGAGGGAAGCGAATCCTAGTTGAGAAAAAACAAAATCATACATGTACACAGATTGATTGTTTGACATGTGGTGGCAAATTCTATCATCTGGTTGGGGTGCAAGCACCATGAACCGTTCTTTTAGCCTTTCCTCAACATAAACAGGGAACCTCAGAGATAGCCTCCCCCTATCTTCCCTGGCATGTCGGGATGCTATTTGGCAAATTTCCTTCTCGTTGACTTTTACTCAACTGGTGTGCTACCATATTGACACACCCCTCGACGGTTTTGAGGGTGGTGACATTTTCAGAGGTGCCTTCAACGGCCATCCTACTTATGGCAAGATGAAAAGTGTCTGTGTTGCTGTAAAAAGCTATATCATCAGAGAGGTAACAATCAGCACTCACCTCGCTCTTAGAAGAGCGGCTAGCCCCTGAGCTAGAGGGGGAGTCAGATGAGGGCATTACTACCAGCTGCCTTGAGTGAGATGCTTCACCTTTTTCTAAACAGTGAGGCCGATGTCAAGAGTTGACCGTCTTGATCGTCTTGACCGATGTCCGGAGTTACCTCACTTACTCTCAGTTTTACACCGCCTCAGTGAAGTGAGGTATTTTACACCTAGGTCTAGTGGAGACCCTAGGTTCTTCAAGTATAGGGTGAATTTGATGTTTAAGTCCGTATCAGAGTCAAGGGAACACACCGGAGATGCACCTGTAAAAGATTCTCTAATGCTTAAGTTAGTACGAGTATTACAGGAAATAAAGGTATTACAGAGGTAACTCTTAGGATTAGTTCAGATCCTCTTACAGTAATAAATGAGATGTATTTATAGGGAATACCTGAGTAAGAGAAGTGATTTGACTCTTCTCCTAACTTACTGTAGCAACAGTGTTTGTAGGGACATGTTGCCCATACTGATTATGACTCTGTCTGACTGTCAGGGTGGGGACCGAACTCTTCACTATAGGTCTATAGTCATACTAGTTTTAGACTCCAGTTGTGATAGTTTATCCAGGTTCTTCTGGTAATTCTGATGACGTGGCATCGTATAATAAGACCCCGTCGGTGAGTAGTGGAGTCCGGTTAGCACCCTGGATCATTTGCCCCCTAGCTTATTTTTGTGACGTTGTTACAATAATAAGCTATTCCATGCCTCTAGTGGAAGGTCTTGTAGTCTTAAATTTAACTTCAAGTCATGGTGTCTTTGTGACAGTTGTGCAGATGCGTCCGATTACGCCATGTATGGCGGGTGAGGTGAAGCATTTAATGCGCGCCGCCTGAAAAAACTGTCGTTTCACGTGAGTTGCTGATGTGGCGATCCGTGAATAGTTGTTTTACTTCACACACCGTCTGATGACGTCACTCTGGTGTGAAGCGACGCTTACTTTTGGGGCCTTGTCGCTTCGACTTCCATCTCGTGCAAGGTCCGCGACGATTGAACTTCGGCCCATGGGATTTTGACGCCTATATAAGGAGAGTAACTTTCACTTGTTTTTTCACTTTGCATCTTTCTTCCAGACACTCTGTCCGCTCGTAGTCTCTGTCTGTCTTCTCACCTCGTCCTAGCCCGTGCTAGAAGAACAATTCGTACTATAAATACAGGTAGCCCTTTGACCCCTTCTTTCATTTACGGGGTCTGTTTTTTCTACTAACCACGACTAAGATCGAGACAGTTCTTGTGAAATAATTTCAAACCCTTTTATTTCTTGGCCACCCGAGGTTCCTCGTCAAGGACCTTGGCTCACGCAAATGGATATCTATCAATGGATGACTCTAGTCAACCGGCGTAATCCAAATTCTCAGGAGCTGGAGTCTTCTACTTCTGGAGTTCGGAAACCTAAAATCACCCTTACCTCTCTTGTCTCCATATCGGGATGAGGATTCCAGCGTAGTGCACTACAACGCTGATGATACTGACTTTTATTCCACTACCATTTTTAGAACATGTCGCCAGCATGGATGTTGTTGGTTCATCCGTACTGAGGAATAACCCCGATGACACCTTTATGATAGCTGACAAAGTAAATTGGCTAGCCTAGAAAGCCGAAGACCCTACTTTTGAGTTTCTCAAGATGTACTGGCCGTCTACAGCCGTCTTGCCAAGCCTACGGATGACGTGGAGCTTGAAATTGAGTATCACGAGCGTGCTAGGAAGTATGCCAACTCCTTCGCCCTTTTTCCCCCAACACTCACAGAGCGGATTTACCATATTCCAAGAGACCGCTTCTTATTCTTCCACGATTACACAATAACAAAGCTGGGAGTTCGGTTCCCTTTGAATGCCTCTGAAATAGGGGTATTGCATTTTTTAGACATCACCCCCAGTAAAATCCATCCTAATGGTTAGGCCTTAATCCTATCCCTAGAAGTCCTTGGCAAGCATTTAGGTTTCACCCCGACCGTCACCTTTTTCTTTTGGTTCGCCTGTGTGATGCGTTGAGGTGGTACTGGAATTGGATTTATAAATTTGACGTGGCAGAGCAATATCATCAACTTCGATGCGTTTGTTGAATCTTTCAAGATAGCAGGAGCCTCTTTCAAGAACTCTTTTCTTAAACTTTTTGTTAAGGGGACAGACCCCCCTTTTGGAAGGATGAGGAAGGCTGGAGCAAGATTCACACCGGCTGGACTCACAAACATTTTCTCCCGGGGAGCATAGCTTATGCAGTCAAGGACTCTTACCTCTCCGAACCTTCCAGGGTCGTGGTCAACGCCTTTCATAATCTCTCCCGAGGTGTTCCCCTCAAATGTCGCTCTCTCCTGGGCACTACAGAGACACGAAATGAGTACCTTACTCATTTGAGTATTTGCCCTTTCTTTCACTTTTCCCTTTTATAATTTTTTATACTTTGGTTTTTCTGATAACTTATCTTTTTTCAGGGAACATGAATGCTGACGCTTTGGAAAGCTTCCGGTAACTCATGGAGGGTTCGGTGGTCGATGTTTCCGTTGAGAATAATTCCACCCTTAAGCTAAAGAAGGCCCCGAATCTCAACATCCCAAGCGGAATTGTTGCTGTTGAGGATGCCTCTAACAAGAAGAAGGGGAAGAAACAAAATGGAGGTGCTTCGAAGAGGCAGAAGGTTGACCCTATTCCGAAGGCTCTGGACAAGGTAAGGGGGTGGCCACCGAGGCACCTTCTAAGGAGGAAACTCCAGTTCCTACTTCCGGTATGGAGGCTTTGGAAGAGCTCCTCGTCCGTGCCTCTACTCCAAACTTTGGCTTTTCTCTTCCATTCCGGCTTAAGGAAGGACTTAACCAGAATGATATCACTTTTACCTTGGAGACGACAATGTGGTATAATATCAAAACTCTCTCTACCATCTACTCCACCGCCATTGAGGGACCCTAACAGGAGATGGAGCGGCTGAAGGACAAAAATTCCCACCTCTCTAAAGATTATAGGTGTGCTCATCAGAGGATTAAGACCTCAATGAAGTGAACCAGGCTCTTCAAAAATCCGAGGAAGACCTGAAAAAAGAAAGGGACGGACTCCGTGATAAGGTGGGGACCTGGAGAATCTTGTGACCGAGCTCCAAAAGAAAAATGAGGATTTGTCCATAGTGGTCCAAGATGAGCAGGCCAAATATAAAGACGACATGATGAAGTTTGCTTGTGCTACTATAGACTCCTTCAGTCATGCGGTTCACCAAGTTGCCTACCGGAACTGAGGTACCCCTCTCAATCTTAACGAAATTGATTTCTTTAATCGATTCTGTAATGGTGAGTAGGTAAGGTAGGCGGTCAGTCCTATGTCCCTTCTGATGAGCCCTTCAAGTTCACCCCTCTGGCCACGAGGGAAGATGATACCGTCCCTGAGGAAAACCAGAATGAAGATGATGTCGGTTCAAAAAGAGAGGAAAAGGACGGTGGCCCCTCCAATCCTTAGATTTATTTTGCATTCGCTTTGTAGGCGGGATGACCTCCACCCTCTTTTTTGACAATATTTGCTTGACTGATATGCCACTTCATTTTGTCCGATGTATAGTCACCTTTTTTGTGAATGAAATCATTTTCTTATTGCCTTTAATTTTATCATTTTTGTTATTCAGAATCTATTCATAAAATATCGGTACTTATTACGGTCGTAGTTTACTTGATATCAAGTAAACCTTATTAGCTTATGATCCGGTCTCAATACCGGTATCCGATCTGCTATACATATTTCAACGTCTTTGATAAGACATCTACGTGTAACCGGTGTCATCGGTATACATCCGAACTGTAATTCCGTATCAGGCGATCTCCCTATACTGGTTGTTCAGGATAACACCATGACATCGGACAATACACACGTCACTGTGCTAATGACAAGGATTGTTGCTACAGGGATCGATCAATAATTCCCTACACTACGAGCCAAACTTTGCTCACGGGAATGGTCAACTTGTTCACTAATCCTAGTCTACATTCTCTACGCTCAATATAAAATAGCCACTTGACCCAATCATGCAG
The DNA here is from genome assembly GCA_037962975.1 of Clitoria ternatea. Taxonomy (NCBI): domain Eukaryota; kingdom Viridiplantae; phylum Streptophyta; class Magnoliopsida; order Fabales; family Fabaceae; genus Clitoria; species Clitoria ternatea. The sequence goes on along the minus strand of CM075674.1, from coordinate 14,648,919 downwards.
GTAAGTGCGCAATATTATAATGCTAATGGGAGTTGGTGGTTCCCCACCAACGAGTCCTCGTTAATCGAGCCAATCAGGTATATGAACTAACTTCATGATTGAAGTTAGGGATCTTCTTCCTCAGCTCTTTTACGACTGATTCCTCTCTGAATACATTCCTTACTTGGAATATAATCACTGACTTGAGCGTCGGAGAATCTTTGCAGGTGACACCACCATTCGCCCACTTCAACGCGTTAGGTCGGTGTGAAGGATCTCCAGAACGCCCAATCCGCTCTCCTCATTCAAGGACAACGGATAACTACATCGGATACACATACATCCGGTCTACTAGACGGTATTGATATACTATTCGTGACTGGCTTGAGATCGGATCTCTTGACCCCGGTCCAGGACAGATCATTGGCACGCCCGGTGGGACCCGATAAAGTTATTCCCATATCCTTTGACAGAGCAGGTAATCCTCCATGGAAGGCGAAGCACAAGACTTCGTGGAGAATCAAGCTGAAGGCAGAACCAATCCTAACGCCTTCAGAAAACTCAACTTTGATTCTCATGGGGGCAACTCAAAGAAGATAGTAACAGTGTCTGATCCTGATCCTCGTGATGAGTTGATCAAACAACTTCAGAGGGAACTCGCTGAATTGCGAAGAGAAAAAAGGCAAAGCGAGGATAAAGAGTCATCTCGCACGCGAAACACTCCCCACACAACTGATGGTGAAAAGTCCACCACTCTTCAGTACTCAAAGATCCCAACATTTGAGGAGGGGGAACAAACTCGCGATTCTGAGGATGCAGCTTCCCGAAGGAAGAGAGATTCAACAACAGCACCCCCATTGTCTTACACTCTGAAGGTTCCTTTCTCAAGGAGACTTATGGGCATCAGCATCCCCAAGCACCTTCAAACCACTCAACCACTTTCCATCGGAAAGTATAATGGTGAAACTGATCCAACTAAGCACCTTGATGCTTATGTGTTCGAAGCCATGTACTTAGGGGCTGATGAAGACGTGATGTGCCGAATGTTCCCTCGAACATTGTCTGAGGAGGCCCTCGGGTGGTTTAAAGGCTTGCCTTCTGGATCCATAGATTCTTGGGCAGAAATGGCAGCTGCCTTTGAAACCCATTTTGTCATCTCCAGAGACGTACCCAAGACGTCTCATACCTTGGCTCAGATTAAGCAAGGTGAAACAGAGGGCCTAAAAGATTTTTTGAAGAGGTTTTATAAGGAAGCAGCTCTGGTTCCTAACCTCACAGAATCTATCAAGCTGCATATCGTAATTGAGGCATTGCAGCCAGGATCAGCTTTCGCTCTTTCATTAGCGAAGAGCCCCCCATCAACTTTTGAGGAGTTCAGGAAAAAAGCCTCAAAGTATGTGAGCATAGAGATGCACTTGGAGGCAATGGTTGCAAAGAAAAAGCCACCAACACCATCTCCCCAAACCCAGAAGGGTAAGGAAAAGACGAGGTCAGAACGCATGGAGAGGCCATTCACCAATCCTAAGGTGGATAACCACCCCCCTCGACCTCGAGAAAGGCATGTCAATTCCTTCAGCCATTATGCACAGTTATCTGCCAGACCATCTCAGATTTTAAGAGAGGTCGGATGGCCAGTTTTCAGCACATATGGCATCAGGAGACCAGCTCCTATGAAAAGACCAGGAAATTCACGAAAGTACTGTGATTTTCATGAACAAAATGGTCATTCCACTGATGAATGCCAAGCTCTAAAGAACGCGGTTGAGACGCTAATTAGAGAAGGCAAATTAAAACAATACCTGTTCAAAGAAAAATCCTTTGACAGGGCAGAACGGAATGAGAAAAGAGAAAGAGATCCCGACGATGGGGATGACAACAACCCCAGTCCGGTTCGAAAGTTCTCTGCTGCAGAGAAGCAAAAAGGTGTAATGACCGATAATGCAGCACAGAAAGACAGCATGCCCCAGCAACAACGTCAGGGCCGACGTGAAGTCATTGACATGATTGCTGGAGGGTTCGCTGGAGGAGGAGCTTCAATTACAGCCCGTAAGAATCATCACAGAATGATTCTATCTGTGCAAGGGAAAGTCAAAGACAACCGCCCTTACAGAGGAGGGAATGAGGCTCCCATAATCTCTTTCTCTGACGAGGATTTTGGTCCAACCGTTCCTGGTGGTGACGATGCTGTAGTCATCACTGCTGTGATCGCCAACAAGGACGTCCGAAGAATCCTTGTTGACCAGGGAAGTTCCTGCGATGTTATTTTTTATAATTGCTTTGAAAGAATGGGTTTTAAAGACTCAGACTTACAGCCTTACACGCAGGAACTAACAGCTTTCAATGGCGCAAAGCAACTAACTAGAGGGTATCTTGATACCCTTATCTCGTTTGAAGGCGAGCCAGGAGCCAGGACGGTTAGGTCTCGGGTGCTAGTGATTGATGTCAAATCACCATTTAATGGCATCATAGGCCGTCCTACTCTGAATGCAATGGAGGCAGTTGTATCAACCCCACATCTCCTTATCAAGTTCATTGACAAGGATAATGCTGTGTCATCTATCCGGGGTGATCAAGAGATGGCTAGGTACTGCTACAACCTTAGCCTCAACATGACAAAGCTGGACGCCTCCAATAAAAAGAGGAAACTTAATGATACTGGAACATCGGCTGGATCTGTAAGTCTTGTCGACCTGGATCCTAGAGCGGATTTGAACATTGATCCGTTCAACCCATCAAAGCCCACACCGGATGGAAGTTCCAGGGACATTGTCTTGGGAGATTCTCCAGAAAAGATCACCCATATCAATGACAAGCTAGATGCTGAAATAGAGCAGCGACTGCTGGCTCTCTTACAAGAGTTTAAAGACCTCTTTGCATGGACTGCAGCCGATATGCCAGGCATAGACCCTGAATTCTGCTGTCATAAACTTTCTGTCTATCCAGAGACGAAACCTGTGGCCCAAAAGAAAAGGCGATTAGGCCCAGAGAAACAGAAGGCAGCTTGTCAGCAAACTGAGGAATTGCTGAAGGCCGGATTTATCAGGGAAATCCGATATTCCTCTTGGCTTTCGAATGTGGTGATGGTCCCTAAATCCAATGGTAAATGGAGAATGTGCATTGACTACGTGGACCTCAACCGCTGCTGTCCAAAAGATCCTTATCCTCTTCCTAATATAGATCGGATGGTAGATGATTCCTCTGGTTACCAATACCTGAGCTTCATGGACGCTTATTCTGGTTACAACCAAATTTCGATGTGCGAAGAGGATCAAGAGAAGACAGCTTTCATAAATGATCGAGGTGTCTTTTGCTATACAGTCATGCCCTTTGGCCTGAAAAACGCTGGAGCGACATATCAGCGTATGATCAACAAGGTTTTCGAAGGTATGCACACCAAACTTGTTGAAGTATACATTGACGACATAATAGCAAAGACACCGGCAGGTGGCGATCATATTGAAGACCTGCGCCAAGTATTCACCCGTTTGAGGCAATTTAACATGAGGCTGAACCCGATGAAGTGCACATTTGCTGTCCCTGCTGGGAAATTTTTAGGTTTCATGTTAACTCAACGTGGTATAGAAGCCAATCCAGGGAAGTGCCAAACGATTCTAGACATGCAAAGTCCTAAGAATCTTAAAGAAGTCCAATCCTTGAATGGCAAGGTAGCAGCTTTGGCACGATTCATGCCGAAGATGGCTCACAGGTCGCTCCCCCTGTACAAAATACTGAAAAAGTCCAAGAAATTCGAGTGGGGACAGGAACAAGAAAAAGCTTTCCAAGAGCTTAAGGAGGTGTTGTCTAAACCTCCCATTCTCACAAAGCCTGACCCCGAAGACACACTCATTCTGTACTTGGCTATTTCAGATGAAGCTTTGGGCGTTGCCTTGATAAAAGAAACTCCTGATGGACAAAGACCGGTCTATTTCACTAGCAAGACCTTGCAAGGTGCTGAGATCCGGTATCAGAAAATTGAAAAGGCCGCCCTCGCTGTTGTTTGGGCCTCACGACGGTTGCGTCCGTACTTTCACGCCCATCCAATCATAGTGAGAACGGATTTGCCACTCCGTTCTGTCTTAATCAAGCCCGATCTTGCTGGGAGGATGATCAAATGGTCTATTGAACTCTCTGAGTTTGATATATCCTACGAACCCCGCAGCGCTATTAAAGCTCAAGTCCTGGCTGACTTTATTGTGGAAATGACAGGGACTGATCCGGATTACCCTCGAGTCCACTGGACCATTTACGTTGATGGTTCATCAAACCAAAGAGGCTCCGGAGCAGGTGTAGTTCTCGAAAGTGATGACGGAGTACACCTGGAGATCTCCCTTCGTTTCAATTTCAAAACATCCAACAACCAGGCTGAGTACGAAGCTTGCTTGGCCGGGCTAAGAGCTGCAATTGACATCGGAGCTTCTGAGGCGACACTCTGTAGCGATTCACAGCTGGTGATTTCGCAGATCTTAGGAGATTATCAAGCTCGCGAACCTCAACTCCAATTATACTTGAACTGTGTCAAGGAGTTGACTGAGAAATTCTCAAAGGTGGAGTTCAAGCATGTTCCACGTGAAGAGAATACGAGAGCGGATATACTCTCCAGGTTAGCAAGCACTAAACGACCGGGTAGCACCACTACTCTGGTTCAAAGCACGCTAACGTCGCCCAGCATCCCTCTTTTCCCTTCTCTAAACGCCATAATGACTGACTCCCTTTACGGAGATACATGGATGGCTCCTTACATCCGTTATTTGGCTGATGGACAGCTACCCACAGATGAGAAGGAAAAGACGAGGTTAAGGAGAGAATTACCGTATTTCACTATGATTGATGGTAATCTCTACAGAAGGGCACTCTCTGTGCCCTATTTAGTTTGTCTCAAAGAGGATGAGGTGCAAGGTGTAATGGAGGAAGTGCATGGAGGACAAAGTGGACACCACGCCGGAGGAAGAAGCTTAATGCGAAGAATCCTCAGAGCTGGATACTGGTGGCCCACAATGAAGCAAGACTCCATTGACTTCGTCAAAAAATGCGACGCTTGCCAAAAATTCTCTAACCTACACCACACACCGGCGGAAGAACTCTTCACATCCGCTGTTCCATGGCCTTTCTACCAATGGGGATTAGATATTCTGGGCCCCTTTCCAACTGCTCCTGGGGGCATCAAATATCTCATTGTAGGGGTCGATTATTTCACTAAGTGGATAGAAGCAGAGCCGGTGGTGCATATTACTTCAGCCCGAACTCGGCGTTTCATGTATGAAAACATCATAACACGGTTCGGGGTCCCAGCACGGATTGTCACAGACAATGGCACCCAGTTCACGGATAGAAAATTCACAGATTTGCTTGAAGGGTTAGGAATAACCCAAATATTCTCATCCGTCGAACATCCCCAAACTAATGGTCAAGCTGAAGTGGCCAACAGGGAGGTGCTTAAGGGACTAAAGAAGCGCCTTGGTAAAGCCAAGGGCGGATGGACAGACCAGCTGTGTCATGTCCTATGGGCATATCGGACAACGCCTCATTCATCCACCAATGAATCCCCATATCGCCTAACATACGGGGTCGAGGCAATGATACCTGTGGAACTGCAAATTGCTTCCACAAGAGTTAAGTACTTCTCTGAAGAAACCAACAATGCTAACTTGGCATCTGAAATGGATGTCATACAAGAACTCAGAGAAGACGCTTTCATCAGAGATCAAGCCATGAAAGCCAAAGTTGCTCTCCGGTACAACAAACGAGTCCAATCAAGGACTTTCAACGTTGGAGATTTGGTTTTGAGGAAAGCAAGTATAGGGAACAAATTCGCCCATCAAGGCAAACTAGCCCCAAACTGGGAAGGCCCATACAGGGTATCCGAGGTCACTGGCAAAGGCTCTTATCGCCTTGAAAACCTTGATGGCACTCCAATCCGAAACAAATGGAACACCCAAAACTTGCGCATCTACTATAGCTAGCTGTTTCTACACTTTCCTATCCTTATCTTGGATTGAATACTGGAGAATTTATTTTCACAGCTACGCTCTCCTTGTAATTCTTATTTTTGATTTAATAAGAATCTCTCATAACAATTTAACTCTTTCGAGTTTTTCTTATGTTGTGATTTTCAGTTTATCCGGTGTACAAAAGCATATTCAGGACGGATGATCTCAGCTACTTATTCTGTAGTTGACGATGTAACTCTTCGAATATGCGCAACGTACAAGAACATACTCAGGACGGATGATCTCAATTACCCATTCTGTAATTGACGATGTAACTCCTCGAGTGTGTATATGTTGAAGGCCCAGATTGTAGGATTAAACCGAACTCTGGGTACGGTTAGTAAGTTTGGCTGAACACCGGTGAAGGCTCAGATTGTAGGATTAAACCGAACTCTGAGTACGACTAGTAGGATAAACCGAACGTCGGTGAAGACCTGAGTTGTAGGATTAAACCGAACCTCAGGACATGGGTTGTAGGGCTGGCACTTTTTTAAGGCCACAAACCGAACCCCATTCAGAGATTACATGGGTTGTAGGGCTGGTCCTTCTTCAAGGCCACAAACCGAACCCCATTCGAAGACTACATGGGTTGTAGGGCTGGTCCTTCTTCAAGGCCACAAACCGAACCCCATGCGAAGGCTTGGGCGCAGTAAGCTGGTTCTTCTTTAAGACCACGCTGAACCCCAAGTGACGGGCGCAGTAGGTTCAGGATTAACCCTGATCTGAACCCCGTATCGAAGGCTCGGATTGTAGGATTAAACCGAACTCTGAGTACGACTAGTAGGATTAACCGAACGTCGGTGAAGAATCGTCATTGGGTAAAACCAAAGACCAATTGAAGAACGGCTAGTAGGATTTAACCGAACACCAAATATGACATGGACAGTAGGATCAAACCGAACTCCAAACACAACAAGTAAGTTATACTGAATTCCAGATTAATACTCTCGTGAAGTTCTTTATTTGGGAGTTTTATAGCTTATAATTCTGAGTCATCAATTCTTCAATTGAGATCTGACTCATGAACTCCGACACAAACAATTCACTCGGGTACGCCACAATCTAAGGCATTTTCACCCGAAACTCCTCAGTCGGAAATATTTGAAGAGGAATTTCTATTTTAAATCCTCATTCTCAAGATCTCTCACGTGAAAATCTCACTCAGAGTTTATTCAAAGTGATAATCACCCAATGATACTGGGGGACAACATCAACGGTTTAACGAATAATCTGAGGAATGAACTCTCGTCTAAACGATCTCACAAACATTCCCCTTAAACCGTTCTTGTAACAATAATGTATTCCCTCATCAGCGGTGACCTTATTATGAAATTCATTTCTCATGTATATGTCCGGTATGGAGATTTTGTTTTACAATCCGATCTTCATTACTTAAATCCAGAATAATACAATACACATGCAGTCCCTCTGTTAAAGTTGTTTTTCACTAAACAAGAATGGAGGTAAAAAACTCTTTTATTGATTCAATAAGAATTACAATTCGTGTAATAATCCGGAGCTGATCCCGGAACACAGCGAATTCAAATCAATAAAACGAAAAGGAAAACAAGAAAGGCGCTACTCTTTCTGGCTTGAGTCTCCCTCCTTCCCTTTGCCTTTGTCTCCGGTCTTGCCTCCTTCAGTGCGAGAGCTCGATCCTGTACTTATGGGTTTCAGGAGGGAAGGTCTCATTGATTGACCTTTAGGTAAAGGAGCAAACTTATAAGGAGTTCTAGGCGGACTCTCTTGACGATTGTCAACGATGGCCACCAGTTTCCCTTGGTGAAACTCATAGAACGGATCAATACCGTTCAAATTAAGTGACACCTTGGGATTCCGGTATAACACCTGACGAATTGCCAACCCGAAAGCCTCCTTGACTGCTTGGTCACACATGTTTACAGCATCGTCCAAGTCTGCTTTCAGGGTCTTGACCTCGCCATTCGAATCCGACAGCTTTAATAGCAGCTCCTTTTCCTTACGTGTCCAATCACTCACTCCTAGAGAATGGACGACCTCAGCCTCCTTCAACCCCTCTTCTAGCTTCGAAGAGCGTTCCTTCTCCACACAAAAATTGGCATGGAGGTCAGTGTTGATTTTCTTCTGATCAAGAACCTGACCCTCCAGCTCCTTGGCAAGCTTCTTCAACTTGGCAATTTCTTCATCCTTCTTCTGAGTTTCCTCTTCGGAAGTTTTTAATTTCCCTTCTAATTGGAGGATGATTGCCTTGTCCTTGCCAACCATCGAGGTGAGCCTCTCGTTTTCTTCTGTGAGCTCGCGAACTGACTTGAGGAGCTTGGATAAATCAGCCAAGTGCTTCTGTCCGTCGTCGCAAGCTCTCATCATTTCTTCACTCTTTAACGAGGGCTTCACCTTGGGTGAGGATTCAGGAACGCCCTCAGGAACGGAGCCCTCGTACACCGGATGTTGAACAAGACCGGAATTACCTTCAAGAGAGCAGGGGGCTTTGGGCGCGAAATAAGTCGTTATTGGCTTCGCCCTACAAGTGATTACACTGCCGGGGGCATCCGGAGTGGGTTCTTCCGCTCTCTTCTCTTTAGAGGGCACAAGCTCAGCAGACCCTCTTGAAGTTTTTGGCTTTTTGGGTGAGGATTGACGGTCTGAGGTCTTCGGAGGATCACGCTTAGTCCTCTTCTTTTTCTCAATCACCTTCTCAGATCCGCCCTCGATCAGAGGAATATCGTCACCAGCAGACGAAGTTAATATTATTGTCTCAGCAGTAGCCTTCTTCGAGTTCCGCTTTGCCTGAATGTCATTTTCAGCCGCAACGGAAGTCTCTCCGGCCTTGAGACCTTTTAGTCTGTTCATCTCTGGTGACTCGCTCTGAATTTCACCTGCACAATTAAAAGACACAATCAGAGACGAAAAAGTTTCAAGACATGACATAATAACGCATGAAGAATGGCAGGGAAATTACGTAAATACTCCTCGCGAGTAGACTTTGGTCCTAACAAACGCCTGCAGGAGAAAAATTGGTGTGAGGCTGTGTAGGACTGCAGAGCCGAAAGAACTGAGATTGAAGTTGGGCTCAGTTCGTCCTCCTCGGTATAGTACGCTTGGGAGGTCAACAAAAAATGTTCGTGCGTCCAAGTCACTGGGAATTTTGGAATCCCTTCTTCAGTCAACCAAAAAATTGATTCATTCGGATGGACGCTAATCTTCGTGAAATAGGACTTGAATGAACGCCCATCAACTTTGGCGGAGTCAGTGTACGCCTCGAAGTTGATGATCTTGGAGATAGTCCGGAGGGATATCAAACTCACTCCTCCTTTCTCCTTATTCGCACGGCGGACCACTTGAGTGAAGTAAAAAAGCATGGCCACCGTCGGTTTAAAGTTGAAGTGCTCCCCAAGCACTTCAAGAGAGCAGACCAATCCCCATCCATTAGGGTGAAGTTGCGAGGGGGCGCAGTCCAAGAATCTTAGGACTCCCATCTCAAACTTCGTCAAAGGGAAACGCACACCCAAGTTCAGAAATATAAAATCATACATAAACAAGGACCTCTCGTCCGGTGTGTGGCATATCCGAACCGATGGAAGGGGAGCATATACATGAAAGCACCATTTGTATTTGTCCTTCTTCCATACGGTAAACCGCGGCTCCAGCTCCCCTTCATCCTCCCGAGCGTGGACGGACGGTGTCTCATGAAATTCCTCAGCCACCCAGCTGAATGGGCGTTTCTGTTGGAATTTCACCCAGTCTATCCGGTGTGCAACCACATTGCAGAGGCCGGATTGGGTCTTCAAGATATACTTCTCGGAAGAAGATCCCCCTTCAGATGATTTCCTCCCAGTCGCTTTCTTCACCACCATTGTGAAAGCTTTTACACTGCGGTAAAAATCCACATCGTCAGATACATACAGGTCACCGCTCTCAGCACTCTCACCAGAGGAGGATTCTGAAGAGGGTATAATCGCCCTTCGCCTCTGATACGGCGACGCCTCCCTCTCTGAGCTTAGTGGCTTCGATTGAAAGACCACTGGAATCCTCCCACCACGAACTGTGGGGTTTTGATTGAAGGCCCTTCCTCCTCTTCCTCTAGGGCTGATACCACTAAAACTAACACCTTTCCTAGACATTTTCAGAAATTGAAACAAGACACAAAGTATGGAAAGAAAGTGGTTACCTAAGGATGGATGAGGATAGTGAATTAAGATTCACAGAGGCAGACACGATAATCTTCTCGAAACTTTTGCAGAAGTTCGTCAAGAGAATTAGGAGAAATGGTAACTGAGATTGCCAAATATGCCTATATCAGGGCACCAAAATTTTTCAAATACCCACTAAACATAACCTGTCGTTTACCCCCAAACGACTCCCCGTTTAGTGGACCAAAATTGTCGTTTAGTACATCAAGGCGCGAAAATGCCATCGTTTCGTCACAGAGTTTTCTAAATGGGCCTACTAAATCCAAATTTTAGGCCCAACAAGCCCCTACGTGACGGTTATTAAGACATGCGCATTTAACGCAATAATGGCGCGCCCACGTGAATTAAGGCATTAAATGTCCAATCATTAGAAACGTGGCCACCATTACTCGAATACCAAGGGTTGCGAAATTCGATAAACTTCTGATATTCCCATTGTCGAATCCGCCCTTAAAATTTCACCACTACGGAACATGGTTCCCAGAGCGGATGTTTACACTTCGGTACAAACCCGAAATCCAGACGTACTACGATCAATATAGCTCATATGAGCAAGTCAACTGCTTCCTCACATCAGCTAGGGGGCTAGTAGAGGTAAGACTCGGATTTCGGATTGAGCGAAAATTGCCAATTGAATCCGCACTCCCTTGATTGGAAAAATTCACCAGGACGGATGATCTCAATCACTTATTCAGTGATTCGATGATGTAACTCCTGATACGAAGAGCTCCACTAATCATTCCAGGACGGATGATCTCAATCACATATTTTGTGATTCGATGGTGTAACTCCTGGTGTGAATCATTCCAGGGCGGATGATCCCAATCACCTATAAAGTGATTCGACGATGTAACTCCTGGTATGAACAATTCTCATCATCATTCTTACGATGAAGGTATTCACTCAATCCGTATTCCTACGATTGAAAAATGTCTCCAGGATGGATTATCTAAATCACTTAATCTGTGATCTGACGATGTAACTCTTGACGATGTGTACTTTTCCAGAACGGATAACCTCAGTCACCCATTATGTGATATGACGATGTAACTCCTAACATCCCATCATCATCCTTATGATAAAGGGCTCAAACACCACTTCCTTGCAGTTCCCTAAACTTGGAACAATATTATCATCTCCTGTAAGAATATTACGGATTAGAAGCAGTCATCCGTCCTGTTACACTACTTTGCTAAACAGCGGATCGACCCATCTTTCCCCAAAAGAATTAAGGATCATGCCCCATAGACAGGCACCTTCTTTTTAATACGCACTTGGGGACATGTATATATTTATCCGTTCTAAATTTTATTTGTTATTTAATCTTCCTAGGCTATTATTTCAATCCGGCCTTAAGATTAATTACACTGAACGGATTAGTAACGATTTATATATACATGAAACAATGAAGACAAATTTCTTCAACCAAAATTCATTCATTGAAATGAAATTACATACAATAGTTCAAAATCCGGAGTTGATCCCGGTACACAACTATACATGTAAATGAAAACAAAATTACGGAAGAGGAATCTGTTCTTCAGTTTTTTGCGCCTCCTCAGCACCAGGCTCTTGTCCCCCTTCCTTTGGAACCTCCGCAGGAGTCTCACCTCCAGGAGCCTCAGCCCTTTCTTCAGAAGAGGGAACCTCGGACACAGGAAAGACATAATCCGGTCCCATGGTTTGACCCTCAGGAAGAGGAGGCAAACCATACAGGGACGTCGGTGGATCTTCGTGACGACCATCCACCACTGCGACTAACTTTCCCCCATGGAATTCATAGAACGGATCCATTCCATAAAGGTTAAGTTTCACAGTGGGGTTGCGGTAGAAAACTTGGCGTATAGCTAGGCCGAAGGATTCTTCGACAGCCCGGCTGCATATGTCAACAGCTTCTTCTCTCTCAGCTTTCGCTGTAGCCAATTCTCCCCGCAACTTGGACAGCTCCTCACTAGACACCTCGAACTCCGCATTCCTAGCCTTCAGCCCCTCTATCTCAAGAAGGAGCTTCTTCTCCCTTTGAGACCACTCCTCAGCTTCAGCTTTATGTTTATCCTGGCTGCTACGGAGTTCTTCCTCCTTCTCTGCCACCTTGCCTTCCAAGTTTTTAAGATCGACTTTGAGTTTGAGATTCTCTTTGGTGATGAGATCCCCAAACTCCTTAGACTTGTGAAGACGATCTTCCATTAACTTCACGGCGGCTTTGTCCTTTTCCGAGGAAAGCTTGAGTTCTTTCAATTCGTCGCTCAATTCCTCAACTTTATCGGCGTTGCTAGCCAACTCGCTGATTGAAGAAAGCATTCCAGCAAGTTCGGCTAACTGCCACCTTCCGGCCTCACACGCTTCCGTAATTTCTTTAGGACTGAGTGTAGGCCGGAGTTTGTACATCGGAGGAGGAAGAGCGGCTGGAGTAGAACCTTCATAAGAGAGGAAGGGGGTGAGAAATGAGGTAGTTGGGAAGGAGGTCGGCTCTGATCCAGAAACCCCGGCAGTAGGATCCTCCGAAACTCTTTGCTTCTTGGACTGACGCCTTGCAGGATCATTCTGGATCTTTCTTCTCCTCTCAGTAACGGGAGGCTGACCCGAGATTGCACCAACATCGGACGTACCGCCCTCAACCAGTGGGATGTCCCCTTCAACATCCGAGGTCAAGATGATTACCTCAGGACGATCCTTAGTTGAGGGCCTGGGCTTTACTTCATTCTCACGAGCAACGGATTTACCAGCCGCCTTGAATTTTTTCAGTTTATCCATTTCCGGAGTTTGCTGTTCTATTTCACCTACATGAACAAACACAAGATGTCAGCAACTGCAAATATTCTATATATATTTGATAAAGGAGGAAAGATGAAATAAAACGAGAAGTACGCAAATATTCCTCCCGGACTCCGCTTGAGCTACTTAGCAGACGCCTACACGAAAAGACGTGACGACCTGTAGTGTGCGATTCAAGCGCGAACAACACTCTCGATGTCTCACGAGACAGATCGGATTGATCAGTGTAGTACGCGTGAGAGCTCAAGAGGAAATGCTCGTGTGTCCAGCTCAAGGGAAATTTGTCAACGTCCTCTTCATCCTTCCAAAATTTTGGTTTGCCCTTCTTGATGGAGATGCGAGTGAAGTAAGTCTTGAAGGACTTCCCGTCAACCTTGGCAGAATCTGTGTAAGACTCAAAGTTCACAAAGGAACAGAGAGTCCGGAGTGTCACCAGGCCAACTCCACCCTGCTTATTCGCCCTTCTAACCACCTGAGTATAGTAGAACAGCATCGCTACTGTTGGCGTGAAATTGAAGTGCTCCCCAAGCACTTCGAGAGCTCGGATGAGGCCCCAACCGTTGGGATGAAGTTGAGAGGGTGCACAGTTCAGAAACCTCAAAACACCCATCTGGAGTTCGGTTAAAGGAAAACGAACTCCCAGATTATGGAATATAAAGTCATACATGTACACTGAACGATCGTTGGGGACGACATGACATATCCGCTCTGTCAGAAGTGGTGCGTAAACCCTATACCACTTTTTTGTCTCCTCATCCGTACTCAGTGTGAACCTCGGTTGAATCCGAGATCCCTCTTCATCCGCATGACGAGAGGCCAAGTCCTTAAATTCGCTGGACACCCAACAGAAAGGCCATTTAGCCTGAACGTCCTCCCAATTCAGCCTCGAAGCAACTACGCTGAAGAGACCCTCAGCTGTCTTCGAAATGGCACTATCTCCAGAAGATCCTTCTCCAGTTGCCATTGGAAGTATCTAGACCGAACTCCTTAATCTATGATAAGAAATAAAATGTCGTCAGAAAGTTGCAATCATTACTCACTGCATTTTAAAAGCAATTACAATCAGAGGGCGACTCTGAGAAGGGAAAGGTCACTTCCCGCAGTGAGTAAGATCCCCTTTCTGAGCGACGCGGTTCAGTCTTAGGAAGAATCACAAGGATTCTTCCCCACAACTATTAGGGTTGAGGGAAACTGATTCCCCCCCTTTTTTATGAAGCCTACTTTCTATAACTACGAGTAGCAAGTCAAAGCGAAACTAAAGCGACAAGGAAAAGATAGTTACCTCAGATGACAGTGATGAATTTGAGGAACGATGAGACCCTCGCAATGTAGGCGATAAACTTCCTTGCAAAATTTCTGCAGAGTTTCGTTGAGAAAGCAAAAGCAAGTGGAACCCAGAATCCACTAAGTATTCCTTTTATAGGAAACAAAGAGGATCGGTTACCTCCTCTTGAAGTTGTGTCGTTCTCGGTAAAACGCACCCGTTCACAGGCGAAACGACACAACCGTTCCAAATTCTTGGGCGCCAAAACGATAGCGACTCAGCAAAGGGCTATCCACTAGGCCCAAAAGTTTCGAAAATTTCAGGCCCATTAAGCCCAAAACGACGGTTAATGAGATTTTCATCTCAGGCGCAATAATTGCTTGCCCACGTGATTAAAAGCATTAATGTCTAATCATGCAACGCAATTTACGCTTTACAGCCGTTACACAAACTTCAAGAGCTTTCAATTCCAATAAACTCTTGAAATTCTCATACAACGAATCTTTGTCTGAATCCGTTGTGGCAGTACCGAAAGGTCTTTTCTATTAAATTCAGAGCGGTTCTTTACGAATGACAACAGATGCTAAGGAACTGTTACACACGTAGGCTTACCGATATTAAGACCTCTCGCAGGTTGAGTAGCTTATGTGAACAACTATTCAGTCCCTCACACAAGCTAGGGGACATATGATCCGGTCTCAATACCGGTATCCGATCTGCTATACATATTTCAACGTCTTTGATAAGACATCTACGTGTAACCGGTGTCATCGGTATACATCCGAACTGTAATTCCGTATCAGGCGATCTCCCTATACCGGTTGTTCAGGATAACACCATGACATCGGACAATACACACGTCACTGTGCTAATGACAAGGATTGTTGCTACAGGGATCGATCAATAATTCCCTACACTACGAGCCAAACTTTGCTCACGGGAATGGTCAACTTGTTCACTAATCCTAGTCTACATTCTCTACGCTCAATATAAAATAGCCACTTGACCCAATCATGCAGGTAAGTGCGCAATATTATAATGCTAATGGGAGTTGGTGGTTCCCCACCAACGAGTCCTCGTTAATCGAGCCAATCAGGTATATGAACTAACTTCATGATTGAAGTTAGGGATCTTCTTCCTCAGCTCTTTTACGACTGATTCCTCTCTGAATACATTCCTTACTTGGAATATAATCACTGACTTGAGCGTCGGAGAATCTTTGCAGGTGACACCACCATTCGCCCACTTCAACGCGTTAGGTCGGTGTGAAGGATCTCCAGAACGCCCAATCCGCTCTCCTCATTCAAGGACAACGGATAACTACATCGGATACACATACATCCGGTCTACTAGACGGTATTGATATACTATTCGTGACTGGCTTGAGATCGGATCTCTTGACCCCGGTCCAGGACAGATCAGCTTATTCCTTAATCGATTGTCTAATTCTTTAACATCGACTGCGGATTTTCATAATGCATTGAAATTTTAGTATTTTAATGGACGAATCACTCCGGGGCTTAATATAGGCTTTTCAACAGCTCCGGGATTTAATGTGGCTTAACCACTCTGGGGTTTTTCAACCGCTCCATGTAACACCCCTAATTTCGTTATTTCTTATTTAAAATAAAATTTCAAAGGAATTTGATTATAGTTCTTTAGAACTTTTTGATTGTTATATAATTTATAATTTTTTAGAATTTTCTTATTTTTTTATTTTATTATTATTTTTTTATTATTTATTTTTTTTGAGAATGACAAAAATACCCTTAACCTTTCATCTAATAACCAAAATGCCATTACTGACATCATCGCTTACATCATCATCACTTACATCATCGCTTATATCATGAATAGTAAAATAAATAATTAAATAATCTTAAATAGTAAAATTTTCTTCCTATAAATAGATGGCTCATTTACAACATTTCCACACCAAAAATTAGAGAGAGAATCTAGAGAGATAGTGCGTAAGAAATTAGTGGGGAGTAAATTCTTTTGGTAAAAGGAAGTTCTGCTGGAGGTGTAAGGTAATAACTTTCTTCTATATTCTTTTTATAATTTTAGTTTATTTTTTTTAGCACTCTTAAACCATTGATATACTAGTACTATTATGAATAAGTTACTATAGTAAAAATAATTTACCACTGTGTTATTTTTACTATTTACCATTACTATTCAAAATTTACTATTTACAGTTACTATTCAAAATTTATTATTCACTGTTATTGTTCATGATTTACCATTTACCACTACTATTCAAAAAGTTACTATTCACAATTTACTATTTACTATTACTATTTAAAAATTACTATTTAACATTACTATTAATGACTTACCATTTACCGTTACTATTTATTATTACTATACATATTTACTATTTATCATTCTGATAGCAATCTTAATTTTCATCTTAAGCTTATACTGAAATAAGTTAGTATTAATATTTTGTTAGAACTTGGAGGCGCAGAGCGAATTCACTTTTGGTAGCAAATCAAGGTAAGGGGGGGTGAGATTAAGGATATAATATGAAAATACATAAGAATATTGGGAGGAGTCCCCTACTCCTTTTAAACATAACAATATTATTATTTTAAAATAATAACTTTTAACTTAAGATTTATAATAATTGTTATTAATAAATTAAGCATCTTGTGTAACTTAATATCTAAAATATTTAAGAACTTGAACTATTATGACCTATGCGGACTGGATTGAACCTATGCAAGAACTTGAACTATTATGAACTTGACTGAACCTATGCAAGGATTTGGACTATTATGACATATATGGACTGAACTAGACCTATGCAAGGATTGGACAATCTTGGACTTACATAGACCTGGAGGAATTGACCATAGAACTTAAAACAAACTTTATTAATTTAAATAACCATTGAATTTTAAAATTATCATATTTATAACTGATGCTTAATTATTTGATTTGATTATGATTGTTAATATTTATTTATGTTTTATGATGTTTGATTGTGATTGACAATGTTTGATTATGATTGATAATCTTGTACTGTGGAGTTTGAGCATATAGCAAGCATAACGGAAAGTTAAAATTCAGTAAGAATTTACTTATCTCCTACTTCTTTATTAACTTATTCATATTTATTCAAATTACTTTTAAGAAATTTCTTAGATTTCAATAAAACTACATAAGTTTTTAGAAATCTCTTTTATATTTTAATATATATGTATATATCTTTACTAAAATTTAGATTTTTTTAGTTAGTTTATTAAAAAGAAAAAGAAAGAGAAATTATTTTATAAAAATAAATTTTTTACTATATACATATATATATACATATTATTTAAATGTATAAAAATATTATACAAAATTTTCAAGTACTAAGGTTTTAAAGATGGATAATTCCAAATTCGAGTTTTTAGAAATTGATTTTGAATTGACCTATAAACTTTCTAAAGAAGGTTGTGAAATATATTTAAGGCTTTGAAACTCAAATTTATAAGGAGATTTGATTTGTGATTTGAAAAGGAACTGTACTAAAATTCTATGTGCGTATTTGAGAAGTTGAAAAAGTACAGTTTACTGGGGTGGCTATGTCGCGATTCGTAGGCCCTGATAATATATTGAGTTTCTAAAAGCCTTAACCAACTAAATACGCAAGTAGTTCATGCATCATGAATCATTGAAGAGAAACAAAATGATATTGTCTGGGGACGGATTATAGAAACCGAGGATACATTAGAGGAGGCTTAATTGTGAGCCTTGGGATGAGAGGGTGTTAAAGGGTGCTTCATGGGACCTGGGGTAGCTCCCTAGTGTCGGGTACTTTCACAATAAAAACCTTTTCAATCTGACTAATCTCTAAGTGTTTCCATGCCAGTTGAGCTGTTCATGTTATTATTATCCGGAATTATGGAACAGTGTAAACTCCTGGTTGGCCCAGTGCAAATTAAAATTTAAGGGGCCCACATATATAGATAAGTTATGATGAAGATATGACATATCATTCATACATTCATAAATTGATTGTGCTTGTGATTGTGATTGATATTATTATACTAGTTTGTGAAAACCCTTTATTGCTTATGTCCCATTTGGGAATATTATATTCTGTTTCTCACTCCTTTCTCTATGTTCTTGTTTCATATGTTTTAAATTAATGGTTCGTACAGAGGGAAGGATCGAAGAACATTGACAGTATATATAGCACGTTCTAGAAAGGGAGTTCGGTATGAATACCGTGGTCCAATGAATAAATAATGTCACTAGGCAACTGCTCTTGGGCCATGGAGTTTCCTCTCTTTCTTATAATGTTTAATGTTTATTTTCTTCGGATGAATGTACAAATACTTTATAAAGTTTTAATAATATTGAGGTATTTCAGAAATAATGTATATAATTTATTCCGATAGTTTCTTTTTAACAAACATATCTTTAGTAAAAAAAAATTATTACGAATTTTTCTAGAATTTATTAAGGTGTAACAGAGGGCGTTACAAAGTGGTATCAGAGCAGTTAATCCAATAGGCCTGGGGAAAAGGTCTATCTTGCTTTGTCTGTAAACTCTGTATATGTGATAGAGAATAGAATATCCGGCTTGGTAGTTGTAACACCCCTATTTTTATTTTTATATTAAAATTTTGAAGGAATTAAATTATGGTTCTTTAGAACTTTTTAATCTACGTATTATTTATGATTTTTTGGATTTTTTTGGAATTTTGGAATTTTTTAATAAAAATAATATTTTTTTAAATAATTTTAAATTCATATAAGTGACTTAAATTAAAAATATTTACAAGAAAGTGAATTGAAATTATAAGAAAATTTTCTAAAATCCGTTTCAAGTAAACTTATCTAAAAATTATCGGTTTGAGAAAAATCTTGATTTTTTCCGATCGTTAAAAAATTTGAAACGTATCAATAAATTTTTTATTAACAGAAAATTTTAGATTTTTAAAATTTCAGCTTTATATTACTTATTATAAAATTAGTGAGGACTGATATAATATCGCTAAATTTTAAAAAGGACTCATTTTGAATATTTAAAATATACCGAGTGAAAGGTTACTATTTGGCTTAATAATTCTGCCGACAGTTACTATGCAAAACACTGTGCATGTACGAAATTTTCAAAGAATGCATAGTAACCTGGAATAAAAAATTCAAAAATGCATAGTACTTTTATATTAAAATAATGGAATGCATAGTAAAATTTTTTCCTATAAATACCGAAGGATTTCTTCTTTAGAATTCACAATTTCAGATTAAGTTTTCTTAATACAGTAGTGCTAGTGAGATAGTGGTGGAAGTGAGAGAGAGAAGAAAAGTTTTTGGAGAGAAGGTTCTGCCAAAATCCTAAGGTAAGAATACTTCTCTTTTATATTTTTTTAGATTATTTTTATATCGTTTTTAGAAATCTGTTATTATACTGAAAATAATATTATTTTAAGTTACTATTCTGCATAGTAAACACTATTTCAATAGTAAATTACTATTTCAATAGTAAATTACTATTCAAATAGTAAATTACTATTACTATTTACCGTTACTATTC
This sequence comes from Clitoria ternatea, assembly GCA_037962975.1. Taxonomy (NCBI): domain Eukaryota; kingdom Viridiplantae; phylum Streptophyta; class Magnoliopsida; order Fabales; family Fabaceae; genus Clitoria; species Clitoria ternatea. The sequence continues at coordinate 14,629,212 of CM075674.1, read as the reverse complement.
ACGATTTACTATTTACTGTTACTATTTACCATTACTATTCACGTTTTACTATTTACTGTTACTATTCACGATTCACTATTCACTATTCACTATTCACTATTCACTATTCAAAATTTACCATTTCTGTTTTAAGTAGTAATCTTAATCTTCGTCTTATGCTTATACTGAAATAAGATTGGTATTAATATTTTTAGAAATCGGAGGCGCAAAGCAAATCCATTTTGGGTAACAACTCAAGGTAAGGGGGAGTGAGATAAGAGTATAATATGAAAAGACATAAGAATAATGGGAGGAGTCCCCTACTCCTTTTAAATCTGATAATATTATTATTTTAAAATATTAACTTTTTAACTTAAAATTTATAATAAATTTTAAATTAAATATCCGGTTTAACTAACTCTAACATACCTATGCAAAGACTTGGACCATTATGACCTATATGGACTGGATTATACCTATGCAAGGACTTGGACCATTATGACTCATATGGACTGAACTATACCTATGCAAGGACTGGATTATATGGACTTACATATACCTATGCGAGGAATTGACCAAAAGGACTAAAATTGATTATATTAATAATCATTAAATTTTGTATTATGATATGTATTAATGATATTTAATTGATTTGATTATGATTGATTGATTGATGATATTTAGTTATGATTGATATTATTTGATTTTGATTGATGATATTGTAATGTGGAGTTTGAGCATATAGCGAGCATGACGGAAAGCTAAAATTCAGTAAGAATTTCCTACCTTACTCTTTAAATTTTATTATCTTTTATTTCTTCTTAGAAATTATTTTTAACTTTATTTTCAATATTTAGAATAAAAAAAAAATTAGTATTTATTTTAGAAAGAAAACATTTTATGAGAATTTATTTAATTAAATTTTGAGTTAAAGAAAAATTTTGTAATTTTAAGTATTTTTGGTTAATAATTATTCTCTTTTAATAAAACAAAATTTTTTTGAAAGAAAATTATTTTATTTTTTTCCAACTTAATAACTAAATATATTTGGAAATAATTGAGATTTCTAAATTTGATTTTGTTAAGATTTAATTTGAGAAAGATTATGTAAAGTTTTTAGATATTTAAGGCTTAGAAACTCAATTTCAGTGAGATTCGAAAATTGTACCAAATTTATTTCTGTGGGACAGAAATTCAGAGAAAATGTACAGTTTATTGAAATGATGTTGTAAACCTTTAAGGGATTTAATAATTGAGTTTCTAAAAGCCTTAACCAACTCAATACGCGAGTAGTTCATGCATCATGAATCATTAAAGTGAAATGAAATAATATTGTCTGGGGACGGATTATAGAAACCGAGGATACATTAGAGGAGGCTTAATTACGAGCCTTGGGATGAGAGGGTGTGAAAGGGTGCTTCAGGGGACCTGGGGTAGCTCCCTAGTGTCGGGTACTTTCACAATAAAAACTTTCTCAATCTGACTAGTCTCTAAGTGTTTCCATGCCAGTTGAGCTGTTCATATTATTATTATCCGGACTTATAGAACAGTGTAAACTCCTGGTTGGCCCAGTGCAAATTAAAATTTAAGGGCCCACATATATAGGTAAGTTATGATGAAGATATTGCATAACATTTATGCATTCATAATTGATTGTGTATGTGATTGTGATTGATATTATTATGTATTGGTTGTGAAAACCCTTTGTTGCTTATGTCTTATTCGGAAATATTATATTCTGTTTCTCACTCCTTTCTCCGTGTTTTTGTTTCATATATTCTAAATTGATGGTTCAGAGGGAAGGATCGAAGAATATCAGCAGTAACTATAGCACGTTCTAGAAAGGGAGCTCGGTATGAATACCGTGGTCCAATGAATAAATAATGTTAATAAGTAACTGCTTCTGGGCCATGGAGTTTCCTCTCTTTCTTATAATGTTTAATGTTTATTTTCTTCGGATGAATGTACAAATACTTTATAAAGTTTTTAATAATATTTGTGAGGTATTTCAGAAATAATGTATATAATTTATTCCGATAGTTTCTTTTTAACAATCATATCTTTAGTAAAAAAAAATTACGAGTTTTTCTAGAATTTATTAAGGTGTAACAGAGGGTGTTACAGTAGTAACTGTGATTGATGTGACAAATCTCAGTTACTATGAAACAGGAAACTAATGGCTGGAAACGATCTTGCTGGAGTTGTAGAACGCTTAATCAATGCAATGGGAGCACGTGAAGGTGAAGGTAACGATGCCTTGAGAAGACTGGACCTATTCGAAAAGCGCAATCCACCTCGTTTCAAGGGAGGATATAACCCTGATGGAGCACAAATCTGGATTCGAGAGATAGAGAAGATCTTTCGAGCATTGCAATGTAATGAAGCTGATAAGGTAGTCTTCGCTACTTATGCCTTATCTGAGGATGCCGAACATTGGTGGGATAGCACGCGTAGACAATTCAAAGTCAACGACGTGGAGATCACTTGGGATTATTTCAAGGATATGTTTTTGGAGAAATACTTTCCAGCTGATGTTAAAGAGAAAAGACAATTCGAATTCCTGTCGCTGACCCAAGGAAATATGACCGTTGGAGAGTACGCATCCAGGTTTGAAGAGCTATCTCGTTTTCATTCTCATTATAATGATGCTACTAATGAAAGAGATCGGTGTGCAAAGTTTGTAAATGGATTGCGGCCAGAAATTAAGGAAGCTATACGAATGCAGGAAATCCGTAAATTTTCTGTATTGGTAAATCGCTGCAGGATCTTTGAAGAAGATCATAAGGATAGAATGACCAAAAGTCGTGAGCCCATTCACAAGGCAGGAGAAATGAGAAGTGGAGGACCTCACAATCACCAAAGAAGAGACTTCAGGAGAAATAAGCCTTACCAAGCGCCATTTCGCCGGTTTGGAGCAGCATCTGTTCCTAACAGACCCCAAGCTTCAACTGGAAGCTATTACCCAACATCTGCACCAAATTTTAAATGTTTTGTCTGTGGAGAACCCCATTTTAAAAGGGATTGTCCTAAAAACACTTATGTTTGCTTTAAGTGTAACAAACCAGGTCATCACATCAAGGATTGTCCGGAGATGAAGAGGGAAAACCCTGAAGGTGCAAGTACAAGCATAAATACTCAAGGAGGCGCGCACAGTGCAGTCGGAAGGCCGAAGGCAAAAGGAAAGGTTTTTGCAATCACTGGAGAAGAAGCATCTCATTCTGATTCCATGGTGGAAGGTAAGTGTATCATTAATAAGATTTCTTTAACTGTTATGTATGACTCAGGTGCATCACATTCCTTTATTGCCAATGACTGTGTAGAAAAACTAAAGTTACCTGTGATAGAACTACCATTTGACTTATCTGTACATACTCCTGGAAACAATCCCATTGTCACTTTTAAAGCCTGTTGGAAATGCCCTATTGTCATAAATGGTAGGGACTTTAAGGCCAATCTTTTCTGTTTACCCCTTTCTGGCTTAGAAGTTATTATTGGGCTAGATTGGTTGTCTGACAATCATGTTCTAATAGATTGTCATAATAAAACCATAATGTTTAAAGAACCAATGAATTTGAATCCTGAGGATTCGAGATTTCTAACCGCCAACCAAGTGAGTGCCTCTTTAAAAGGAGGGGCTCAAGGATTCATGCTATTGCTTTCAATGAAAGGAGAGCAAGAATCAAAAATCAAAAATCTGCCGGTTGTGTGTGAATTTCCTGACGTTTTTCCTGAAGATATCCCTGGTTTACCCCCAGAAAGAGATGTGGAATTTGCCATTGATCTAGTACCTGGAGTTGGACCCATTTCAATTGCACCACACCGAATGTCACCTCTAGAATTAGCAGAGTTAAAGAAACAACTTGAAGAGATGATAGAGAAGCAGTTTATACGACCCAGTGTATCCCCCTGGGGTGCACCAGTGTTGTTGGTTAAGAAAAAGGATGGTAGCATGAGGTTGTGTGTAGATTATCGACAACTGAACAAGGTGACGATCAAGAACAAATATCCTCTGCCAAGAATTGATGGATCAGCTGCGTGGTGCCACGGTGTTCTCCAAAATTGATTTGAGGTCTGGATACCATCAGATAAGGGTAAAGAAAGATGTACCAAAAACTGCTTTTAGAACACGCTATGGCCATTACGAATATCTAGTAATGCCTTTTGGTGTAACTAATGCACCAGCCGTATTCATGGATTACATGAATAGGATTTTTCATCCATATCTAGATAAATTTGTAGTGGTGTTCATTGATGATATATTAGTGTACTCTAAAAGCAAAGAAGAACATGTTGAACACTTGAAGGTTGTGTTGGAAATCCTGAAAAAGAAACAACTGTATGCAAAGCTGTCGAAGTGTGAATTCTGGTTGGAAGAAGTGAACTTTTTAGGACATGTAATTAGTCAAGGAGGAATAGCTGTAGACCCTTCCAAGGTGGAGGCAGTTTTAAAATGGGAGAGACCAACCACGATCACTGAGATTAGAAGTTTCTTGGGCTTGGCTGGATACTATAGGAGATTCATTGAAGGATTTTCAAAGCTAGGATACCCATTGACCAAGTTAACATGGAAAGGACAACCTTTTGTGTGGACGACACAATGCGAAAATAGTTTTCAAGAGCTGAAAGATCGACTTACTTCTGCGCCGGTGTTAGTACTCCCCGATCCACATCGAAGTTTTGAAGTTTACTGTGATGCGTCTAAACAAGGACTAGGAAGTGTACTCATGCAAGACAAGAAGGTTGTAGCCTATGCGTCGCGCCAATTAAGGCAACATGAGATTAACTACCCTACCCATGACTTAGAATTAGCTGCTGTAGTCTTTGCCTTAAAGATTTGGAGGCATTATCTATACGGTGCAACATTCGATGTGTTTAGCGATCATAAGAGTCTCAAGTATTTATTCGACCAAAAGGAGTTAAACATGAGGCAACGGAGGTGGATGGAGTTCTTAAAGGATTACGACTTTGAGTTACAGTACCATCCTGGAAAAGCGAACGTAGTAGCTGATGCTTTAAGTCGAAAGTCTCTGCATGCGTCCACAATGATGATTAAAGAGCTGGAATTGATAGAAAACTTCAGAGATATTAACATAGCAGTAAAGGTTAATGCTAACAGCTACAGATTAGGAGCGTTGCAAGTGACAAGTGAATTCCTGAGGCAAGTTTTAGAGGCTCAAAGAGATGATGAATTCCTGCAAGAAAAGAAAGAACTCTTAAAACAAGGAAAAGAAGTCGAGTTCAATGTAAGAAGTGACCAATTGCTGAGGTATAAGGATCGAGTGTGTATCCCTAATCAAGAGGAGTTAAGGAAAGCAATTCTGGAAGAAGGCCATAAAAGTTATATGAGCATTCATCCCGGAGCTACTAAAATGTATCAAGATTTGAAGAAGTTATTTTGGTGGCCTGGAATGAAGAAAGCAGTGGCAGAGTACGTAGCTGCATGTCTAATTTTCCAGAAGGTTAAAGTGGAACATCAAAAACCACCTGGAATACTACAATCAATGGAAATACCAGAATGGAAATGGGATAGCATTACCATGGATTTTGTGACTTCTCTACCTAAAACTCCATTAGGACATGATTCAATATGGGTAATAGTTGATAGACTAACAAAGTCTTCCCACTTTATTCCCATCAATATTCGTTACTCTATGGAGAAGCTGGCAAAATTATACATCGAGGAGATTGTGAGATTGCATGGAATTCCTTCAAGTATCATTTCTGATCGGGACCCTCGTTTTACATCACAATTCTGGAAGAGCTTGCACAAGGCTTTGGGAACAAGACTGCGTCTAAGTTCAGCATATCATCCTCAGACGGATGGACAATCAGAAAGAACAATCCAATCTCTAGAGGACTTGTTACGAGCTTGTGTGTTAGAGCATAAAGGAAGTTGGAATCAATTCTTACCATATGTGGAGTTTACTTACAACAACAGTTTCCATGCTAGCATTGGCATGGCACCTTTTGAAGCATTATATGGAAGAAAATGTAGGACCCCGCTGTGTTGGTTTGAGACTGGTGAAAACTTGATGCTAGGACCAGAGTTGGTACAACAAACCACGGATAAAATCAAAATAGTTCAGGAAAAGATGAAGGCAACACAGAACAGGCAGAAAAGTTACTATGACAAAAGAAGAAAGCCGCTCGAATTTCAAGAAGGCGATCATGTATTCTTGAAAGTCACACCTATGACTGGGGTCGGTCGGGCAATGAAATCTCGAAAACTAACTCCTAGATTTATTGGTCCATATCAAATAATTCATAAAGTTAGTCCTCTTGCCTACCAAATAGCATTACCATCTTTTCTTTCTAATATTCATAATGTTTTTCATGTGTCAAACTTACGAAAGTATATATTTGATCCTACACATGTTATTGAACCTGATGTCATACAAGTTAAAGATAATCTTACATATGATGCACCACCTATCAGAATAACTGATAGAAGAATAAAGAAGCTAAGAGACAAGGAAATTCCACTCGTGAAGGTCATTTGGAGTGAAACGAGAGGGGAAGATGCTACATGGGAACTAGAAAATGAGATGAAAGAGTCTCATCCCCAATTGTTTTACTAAAAAAAAAAAGTGTAAATTTCGAGGACGAAATTTTTTTTAGGGGAGTAGAGTTGTAACACCCCTAATTTCGTTATTTCTTATTTAAAATAAAATTTTAAAGGAATTTGATTATAGTTCTTTAGAACTTTTTGATTGTTATATAATTTATAATTTTTTAGAATTTTCTTATTTTTTTATTTTATTATTATTTTATTATTATTTATTTTTTTGAGAATGACAAAAATACCCTTAACCTTTCATCTAATAACCAAAATGCCATTACTGACATCATCGCTTACATCATCATCGCTTACATCATCGCTTACATCATGAATAGTAAAATAAATAATTAAATAATCTTAAATAGTAAAATTTTCTTCCTATAAATAGATGGCTCATTTACAACATTTCCACACCAAAAATTAGAGAGAGAATCTAGAGAGATAGTGCGTAAGAAATTAGTGGGGAGTAAATTCTGTTGGTAAAAAGAAGTTCTGCTGGAGGTGTAAGGTAATAACTTTCTTCTATATTCTTTTTATAATTTTAGTTTATTTTTTTTAGCACTCTTAAACCATTGATATACTAGTACTATTATGAATAAGTTACTATAGTAAAAATAATTTACCACTGTGTTATTTTTACTATTTACCATTACTATTCAAAATTTACTATTTACAGTTACTATTCAAAATTTACTATTCACTGTTATTGTTCATGATTTACCATTTACCACTACTATTCAAAAAGTTACTATTCACAATTTACTATTACTATTCAAAAATTACTATTTACCATTACTATTAATGACTTACCATTTACCGTTACTATTTATTATTACTATACATATTTACTATTTATCATTCTGATAGCAATCTTAATTTTCATCTTAAGCTTATACTGAAATAAGTTAGTATTAATATTTTGTTAGAACTTGGAGGCGCAGAGCGAATTCACTTTTGGTAGCAAATCAAGGTAAGGGGGGGTGAGATTAAGGATATAATATGAAAATACATAAGAATATTGGGAGGAGTCCCCTACTCCTTTTAAACATAACAATATTATTATTTTAAAATAATAACTTTTAACTTAAGATTTATAATAATTGTTATTAATAAATTAAGCATCTTGTGTAACTTAATATCTAAAATATTTAAGAACTTGAACTATTATGACCTATGCGGACTGGATTGAACCTATGCAAGAACTTGAACTATTATGAACTTGACTGAACCTATGCAAGGATTTGGACTATTATGACATATATGGACTGAACTAGACCTATGCAAGGATTGGACAATCTTGGACTTACATAGACCTGTGCGAGGAATTGACCATAGAACTTAAAACAAACTTTATTAATTTAAATAACCATTGAATTTTAAAATTATCATATTTATAACTGATGCTTAATTATTTGATTTGATTATGATTGTTAATATTTATTTATGTTTTATGATGTTTGATTGTGATTGACAATGTTTGATTATGATTGATAATCTTGTACTGTGGAGTTTGAGCATATAGCAAGCATAACGGAAAGCTAAAATTCAGTAAGAATTTACTTATCTCCTACTTCTTTATTTACTTATTCATATTTATTCAAATTACTTTTAAGAAATTTCTTAGATTTCAATAAAACTACATAAGTTTTTAGAAATCTCTTTTATATTTTAATATATATGTATATATCTTTACTAAAATTTAGATTTTTTTAGTTAGTTTATTAAAAAGAAAAAGAAAGAGAAATTATTTTATAAAAATAAATTTTTTACTATATACATATATATATACATATTATTTAAATGTATAAAAATATTATACAAAATTTTCAAGTACTAAGGTTTTAAAGATGGATAATTCCAAATTCGAGTTTTTAGAAATTGATTTTGAATTGACCTATAAACTTTCTAAAGAAGGTTGTGAAATATATTTAAGGCTTTAAAACTCAAATTTATAAGGAGATTTGATTTGTGATTTGAAAAGGAACTGTACTAAAATTCTATGTGCGTATTTGAGAAGTTGAAAAAGTAGAGTTTACTGGGGTGGCTATGTCGCGATTCGTAGGCCCTGATAATATATTGAGTTTCTAAAAGCCTTAACCAACTAAATACGCGAGTAGTTCATGCATCATGAATCATTGAAGAGAAACAAAATGATATTGTCTGGGGACGGATTATAGAAACCGAGGATACATTAGAGGAGGCTTAATTGTGAGCCTTGGGATGAGAGGGTGTGAAAGGGTGCTTCAGGGGACCTGGGGTAGCTCCCTAGTGTCGGGTACTTTCACAATAAAAACCTTTTCAATCTGACTAGTCTCTAAGTGTTTCCATGCCAGTTGAGCTGTTCATGTTATTATTATCCGGAATTATGGAACAGTGTAAACTCCTGGTTGGCCCAGTGCAAATTAAAATTTAAGGGGCCCACATATATAGATAAGTTATGATGAAGATATGACATATCATTCATACATTCATAAATTGATTGTGCTTGTGATTGTGATTGATATTATTATACTAGTTTGTGAAAATCCTTTATTGCTTATGTCCCATTTGGGAATATTATATTCTATTTCTCACTCCTTTCTCTATGTTTTTGTTTCATATGTTTTAAATTAATGGTTCGTACAGAGGGAAGGATCGAAGAACATTGACAGTATATATAGCACGTTCTAGAAAGGGAGCTCGATATGAATATCGTGGTCCAATGAATAAATAATGTCACTAGGCAACTGCTCTTGGGCCATGGAGTTTCCTCTCTTTCTTATAATGTTTAATGTTTATTTTCTTCGGATGAATGTACAAATACTTTATAAAGTTTTAATAATATTGAGGTATTTCAGAAATAATGTATATAATTTATTCCGATAGTTTCTTTTTAACAAACATATCTTTAGTAAAAAAAAATTATTACGAATTTTTCTAGAATTTATTAAGGTGTAACAGAGGGCGTTACACTCCAGGGTTCAACAAACTTAACAACTCTGGGTTTTTTCAACCGCTTCGGGGTTCAACGTAACTTAACCACTCTGGGGTTCAAAGTAACTTGACCACTCTGGGGTTTTTCAACCATTTTGGGGTTCAACATAACTTAACCACTCTAGGGTTTTTCAACTGCTCTGGGGTTTAATAAATGAACCGCTCTAAAAACTAACAAACAAACAATAGTTATTTCAAATTTGTATTTTATTTCAGAATAGCACCTCGACTGCATGCCTTGTTAAAAACCTCCTAAGTAAACCGTGTGGGAAAAACCTTAGGTAGGGAAAAAGAATGCACAACTTATGGTGTCGGTTAGCTGTAGTATACACACAGGTTCTTTATATTCCATTTATTTTTGAAAACTTCGCCTTGTAAGGTTTCCATTAGGTAGGCTCCCCCCGAAGTTACTTCATTCACCCGGTACGGTCCTTCCCATGTTAGTGCTAGCTTTCCTTGATGTGCGAGGCGGTTTCCAACCGATGCCTTCATCAGGACGAGGTCACCTACAGTAAACCTTCTCTTTTGAACTTTGATGTTGTAACGCACCGCGGCCTTAGCTTTGACTGCTTGAACTCGCACAAGCGCTGCTTCTCTAACTTCCAAAAAAGGTATAACTCATTTCTTAACCTCAAGTCGTTGTCCTCATTATCAAATTCTTGAACCCTAGGCGAAATTTGGTTAATCTCGACCGGTATGACCGCATCAATACCATATACCAACCGGAATGGTGTTTCACCTGTAGACGAGTACGATGTTGTCCTGTATGCCCATAAAACATGGCATAACTGGTTGGCCTATTCTCCATTTGCTTCGCCAAGCCGTTTCTTCAAACCTTTGAGAATTTCTCTGTTCGCTACTTTGGTCTGCCCATTGGTTTAAGGATGCTCCACTAAGGAGAATACTAGCTTGATCTGGAATCCTTCAAGGAGGCTTTTAAACTTGGAGTCCGTTAATTGCGTTCTGTTATCCGTGATGATCCTTCTTGGTATTCTAAACCTTATGATCATATTTTCCTAGAAAAACCTTTGGGTACGTGCCGTAGTGATGTGTACGACTGCCTCTGCCTTTATCCACTTGGTGAAGTAGTCAACTGCAACTATGAAATACTTGACTCCACCAGGTGCCTTTGGAAAGGGTCCTAAGATATCCATGCCCCACTGATGAAAAGGCCATGGGACAGTCGATGTGAATAATTCTTCTGCAGGGATGTGGTGTTCATTGTTGTTCTTTTGGCAAGCATCGCATCTCTTAACATATTCGACTACGTCCTTAGCTAAAGTGGGCCACCAGTAGCCTGCCTATAGAATCTTTCTTGCTAGACTCCTTCCTCCGTAGTGGTGGCCACGCGTGCCCTCATGCACTTCAGCTAAAACATCCTTAACGTCAGCTTCATTCAAACATTTTAGGTAAGAAGCAGATATCCCTCTTCTAAACAGGTTTCCATCTACCAACACAAAGCTTGGTAACTCCTTCTTTAACTTCATTTTCTCCAGCGGGTACTCCGGGAGTTGTCCGCTCACCATATACCGTATGATTGGAATGACCCAGGAGTCTTTTGGATGAGCTCTGAATTGGATGACACACACTTTAAGTGGATTCAAAATACTTGGAGCTGCTAAAGTGCTCTGTATGACCATAGCTGTGGACCCTACCTTTTTGGTGCTTGCTAGTCAGGACAAAACATATGCTCTGAGATTCTCTTTCCTAGGAACATGCTTAAACTCCACATTTGTAAATTTTTCTCCTAACTTCCTGACCTTGGCTAAGTACTACTGTAACAACGGCTCTTTGGCCTGATAGGTTCCATTGATATGCGAAATCACAAGTTGTGAATCACTGCACAGTATTGCCATTTGTGCCCCTACATCTAGAGCTGCCCTGAGTCCTACTAGACATGCCTAGTACTCTACCTGGTTTTTGATGTTTTGAAATCAAACCTCAGTGAGATCTCTACACTCACCCCATCCTCGCTTTCAATAACCACTCTGGCCCCACACCCTTTTCCATTTGACGATCCATCAGCGTAAATCATCCAGTGCTCCCATAATGGTGTTGGGGCTTCTCCTGTCAGTTTCGTCACAAAATCAGCCAATACTTGAGCCTTTATAGTTGTTCTAGGCTCGTAAGTAATATCGAACTCTAATAGTTCTATAGCCCTCTTCATCATTCTTCCTGCTAGGTTTGACTTATGGAAAACTTTTCTTAATGGGAGATCAGTCGGGACTGTGATAGGATGCACATGAAAGTATTGTCTTCAACATCAGGATGTCCAAACTAATGCCAAAAGCTGTCTTCTCCAACTTCTGATACCAGCCTTCTGATCCTTGCAGCATTTTTCCAACAAAGTACACCGGTCTTTAGCCCTCAATTGTCTCCTTTACCAGTGCAACCCCAATAGCTTCATCTGATACGAAGAGATACTCTTACAGTTTCTCTTTGGGGTGTGGTTTTGTTAGCACCGGAGGATTGGCTAAAACCTCCTTCAACTCTTAAAATGCTCTCACTTGCTCTTCTTTCCACTAAAACTTTTTGCTCTTCTTTAACGCCTTGTAGAGGGGTAATTACCGGAGTGTCATTTTCGGCATGAACCAGGATAGTGCTGCCACCTTTCCATTTAACGATTGTACCTCCCTCACATTGGTTGGACTTTAAAGATCTCTCACCACCTTACATTTGTCGAGGTTAGCCTCTTTACCCTTCTGGGTGAGCATGAACCCCAGGAACAGCCTTGTGGGCTCTACCAACATACATTTCAACGGATTCAACCTCATGTTGTATAGCTGGAGTCTCTAAAACACCTTCCTTAAATCTTTAACATGATCTCCTCCTGCCGTGGTCTTGGTTATAATATCATCAACATACACCTCCACCGTCCTCGATCTCATAACTTCAAACACCTTGTTCATCATTCTCTGGGAAGTGGTTCTGGCATTTTTCAATCCGAATGGCATGACCGTATAGCAAAAGACTCCCTTATCATTAATGAACGTCGTCTTGTCCTCATCTTCCTTCCACATCGGGATTTGATATTACTCAGAGTATGCATCCATAAAGGACAAGAATTGATACCTTGAAGAATGATCTATCATCTTATCAATACTAGGAAGAGGATATGGTTCTTTGGGACAACACTTGTTCAGATTTATAAAATCTGTGTACATCCGTCATTTGTCATTCGCCTTCTTCACCATCACTACATTTGAGACCCAGGAAGAATATTGTACCTCCCTTATAAAGCCGACCTTCAACAACTCTTTTATTTGTTCACATGTCACTTTCTATGTCTCTGGCCCCAACCTCCTTTTCTTCTATGTTATTGCCCTTGGCTCCGGATAAACTACGAGTCTATGACAACAGAAGTTTGGATCTATTTCAGGCATATCGGTTGCCGTCCAAGCAAATAGATGTTTGAATTCCTTCAACAATTTAACTAGCCATTCCTTCATTCCGACGTCGAGGGAGTCATTGGTCTTAGTGCCCCTGGCAGGTTCTTCCTCCAACATAATCGTCTTCACTCTGCCCTTTGGCGTAGGTCTCTGAGGATTCTCAGGGTTCAACACCAATTCTTCTCTAGGGTCCAGATCTATCAGGTTTACAGACTCCAACATCCGTTATTCAATCTTTTTCTCTTGATAGATTCTTTTATTTTCTCCATTTGTACACTGAGGTTATAGTAGTACCTTGCCATTTGCTGGTCACCCCGAACGGAGGACACCTAATTGTCCTTATCGATGAACTTTATCAGCAGATGAGGGGTTGAGACCACTGCTTCCAGGGAATTCAAAGAGGGACGTCCAATAATCCCATTAAACGGGGATTTCACATCTATTACCAATACCCTCGTGCGTACCGTCTTTGACCCTAGCTCCCCTTCAAATGTTAGCCTGGTGTCCAAGTAACCCTTAGTGGGCTGCTTAGCCCCATTAAATGTCGTCAGCTCCCACGTATAGGGTTGCAAGTTGGAGTCTGAGAGTCCCATCTTCTTAAAGCGTTCATAAAAGATGATATCGCATGAACTCCCTTGGTCCACTAGCATCCTCTTGATTGTTTTATTTGCCACTACGGCTTCAATTACTACCGTGTCATCTCCATCGGGCACCGTCAGGCCGTAGTCATCATTGGTAAAAGTGATGGCAGGTGTCTGAATTCCACCCCGAAATAGTCTGTTATCTGCCTTGGCATAATCATTCTTAAATGATTCTTACGTGCCGAATTTGATACTCTTCCCCCAGCAAAACCTCCAGCAATCATGTCAATAACATCTCTTTTGCCCAAACTAGGTGGGGTTTCATCCATGACTCATCATCCTCGTCAATATTATCTACTATGACTTTCCCTTTGTCTAACATAGGCTTCTTTAAACTTCAGGCCTCCTCTTCCTTAACGGGACTGATCTCTTTCCTCCTTGGCCCTACTCTTTCTGACTCCGGATTTACCCTCTACCGAAACAGGTACTGCTTCAACTTTCCTTCTCTTATCAATGTCACAATACTTGTTGGTATTCCCAGCTCTCTTCATAGGCAAAGGCTTCCTTACTCCATACACCATCATTCCTCTCAAACCAACTTCCCTTAGAATCTGGCCGGGCCATACTGCCAGCGGGGTGTATTGTACAACATTCACACTCCTTCTTTCTCTAGGCCTTAGGAATACGTCTCGTATAGGACATTTCCTTTCCTATTTCAACATCTTCCTCTCCACTCTCTGAACTTCTTCCTGGGCTGTACTCTTTTGTTTGGCAGCTACCAAATGCATTTCTCTTCCCACCTACTTTGCTGCTTTACTTCTGAATTCTTCGAATGTACGATGTGGGGTTTTTGCTAAAGACAATGCAAAGGGTGACTGTGGTTGTAAGGCTTCTACCGTAATATGCATATGTATTTCTTCTGTCAACCCTGGTATTGATGCGACTTCCTTATAAAATCTCTTCAGAAAATCTTTCAAACTTCCTTCCGCCCCTTGCCTGATTTGTCCAAAAGTATGAGACGTGTTGGGAATATCTCTTGACACTACAAAATGCTGTAAAAATGCATGAGCTATATCTTCACATGAATCTATTGACCCTATAGGTAGACTCTTGAACCATCCCAAGGCTTCAGCAGACAACGTCCTTGGGAATATCCTACACATAATATCCTCCTCGGCTCCTAAAAATAAAGACTCATTAACATAAATGTCTAGGTGGCTACCTGGGTCGGACTCCCTTGAGTACTTCCCAACCGACAATGGCTGTGGAGTTTGGAGGTGCCTAGGTATGGGGACACTTAATAATCTCCTAGTGAATGGTATCTTGAACTGATATTCACCTCCTCTACCATGCTACATGGTCCTTCTTTAGCTACTCATCTCCTCGGTCCGGTGCGTGGACTCTTACTTATCATAGGCATGAGTTTGAAATCACTCCTATTGGTGATGAACATCTTGCTGCCTCTGATTTACATCGGCGTTCTCTTTCCAAAGCTCTTGAAGCTCTTTTCGTAGCTGTCTGATAATCTCATCTTGGGATCTAGGTGCACTATAGCCTGCGTCCCCAACTTCGTCACCTGGGTCTTCACTATCCCTTCATTATAGTCCAACGTCTTTGTTACATTCTGGACATGCCCCTCCGGGGTTTCACTGCCTCTCTGGCGATTCATGACTTATTCTTCTTTGCGATATGGGACTCATAATTTACGCGGTCACACCGGGCGTACCAATGTTCTGTCCTAGAACCGGGGTCAAGAGTTGACCAGTGTCCAGAGTTACCTCACTTACTTTCAGTTTTACACCGCTTCAATGGAGTACGGTATTTTACACCTAGGTCCAGTGGGGATCCTAAGTTCTTCAAGTATAGGGTGAATTTGATGTTCAAGTCCGTACCGGATTCAAGGGAACACACCGGAGGTGCACCTGTAAAAGATTCTCCGATGCTTAAGTCAGTACGAGTATTAAAGGAAATAAAGGTATTACGGAGGTAACTCTTACGATTAGTTCATATCCTCTTACAGTAATAAATGAGATGTATTTATAGCAACAATGTTTTCAGGGACATGCTGCCCATACCGATTTTGACTGTCTGACTGTTAGGGTGGGGACCGGAGTCTTCAGTATAGGTCCATAGTTATACTAGTTTTAGACTCCAGTTGTGGTAGTTTACCTAGGTTCTTCTCGTAATTTTGATGACATGGCATCGTACAATAGGACCCCGTCTGTGAGTAGTGGAGTCTGATTAGTACCCCAGATCAGATTCAAAAAATTATTCTTTCATAAAAGTTTTAGATATTTGAATAATGAGTGTTATAGAATTTTATTTACATAAAAATAATCTTTGTAAAAAAAGTTATCTTGAAAATACTGAGTGTTGTCCAAGCTGGAGATGGAATCTGTGAAATCTAAAACCTATTTAAAAGGGGTTGCTTTTTTATTTTCAATTATTGAAAACTTTTTGTATTAAATTAAAAGTTGTGTCCCACATAAAAGTTGTAGATAATCTAGTTATTGAAATTTAGGAACAAGCCTTGTTTAAAAATAATTTTTGTAGCATGAGATATTATAAAAGTACTAATATATGTACTTGTATACTTTCTTGGAGATAGTTTGATACACTATGAATTTGTGATATTTTTTAGTGGAAGTAGAATTTTTAGTCTTCATGAAAATTTTATATAAGAGGATTACTGAAACACAAAATTTGGTCTCATTCAAAAATTATTTGTATATCTCAAGATATGGCTAATTTTGCTAAAGATTGTCAATACTAGAAATTTTCCAAAAACTGATGTGAGTGATAATTGCTAACCTAAATGATTATTCTGTGAATACATGACATTTTTGTTTGGAATTTGAATTTATGGTCTTCATGAAAAATATAGATAATTGAATTATGGATATATAGGACTTGGTTTCACTCAAAAATGAATTGTATAACTCAAGACATGAATCATTTACTAAGGAGTGTCAATGTTGGAAATTATTCAGAAAATTGGTTTTGATGTTACTTAATGACTTTAATGGTTTCACATACATGAATAATGTCCTGTACATGGTTTATGTGATATTTAGATGAATCATCCATGGTTATAAAGATCATTGAATACTCCTTCTATGAAATACAGGTTATGTGTGATTTGAATAGTTGCATATGAATTATTTGGAATTAATGATAAATGTACATGAATGTCTTATGGATTATTGAGATGTGATGTTGAACTGTAAAAATATGATTCGAAAAAATTGATGAATTATTATACCCTCTAAAGACTTATGACTATTATTAAGACTATTGAGTTATAGAATCATGGTATGTTGATTAATAAAGAGAATTAAAGGCATTCATGCATTATATGCATATTGAGATGCATCTTGGGAATATAGAGGTCCCTAGATTGCCTGTCCGGTAGGGGGATGCTTTGTGATGAGTCCAGACTCTACTTGTTCTACATTATGATAACACATGGATCGGTAGGGGTCTATGTTTGCCTTCCAGTTGTGGTTTCTCTATTTTTGAGCTCAGACCCTACTTGATGCAACATGGATCGATAGGGGTCTATGTTTACCTGCCAACTATGAATGCTCTATTTTTGAGCCCATACTTGACGTAATATGGATCGATAGGGACTTCCAATTGTGGCTGCTATATTCGAGCCTAGACCCTACTTGACGCAATCTGGATCGGTAGGGGTCCTTGTTTTCCTGCTAATTATGGTTGCTCTATTTTGATCTCAGACCCTACTTGTGTAACAATGTAGTATATTCCCACCAATTAGAATGGATCCATCATGACATCATTGGCTAATTGAAAGATTGATAAATCAGTGTTGTTTGGCATGTGCATTGTATCATAATTATCTGATGATTGTGTTTGTACAGTTTTACTTATTCTGTAATTATTTTATACTTTCTCTCACTCTTACAACAAATTTATTAGTGTATGTTAAAAACTCTAAGGCCAATAAGTTAATTGCCATGACATGTGTTGATGAATTATTTGTTTGATATGTTATATGAATTGTTTGATTATTTGATACATTATTTGATTAATGGCATGTTAACTACATGTTATATGACTTGTTTGACTATTTGATAAATTAGTAAGCATGGATAGAAACGTTGCATTTCTCTAGTATTAGTATGAACCTAGTTGTGAAGGAAAAAACATGGTAAGAAACCAAAATGATGTTATGGCTGTTGCTTTTAACTGCTTAGCAGAAGCCTTAGAAAGATAGAGTTAACCTAGGGGTACCGAAGGATTACACAAACTGGATCGCTTTCTAAAAAGGAAGTCATCACAATTCAAAAGTGGTTATAATCCAGAAGTAGCTTATCTCTTGATAAAAGAAATGAAGTGCATTTTCCGTTCCTTGCCCTTGCTAAATGTAAGAAGGTGGAGTATGCCACCTGCATGATGATAGAAGAAGCTAAAAACTGGTGGATTCACACCAGAGCACGTATGGTTGAAGTTAGAAGGTAGCTAGGATGGAACAACTTCAAGAAATGCTTCATGGAGAAATACTTCAC
This sequence comes from Clitoria ternatea, assembly GCA_037962975.1. Taxonomy (NCBI): domain Eukaryota; kingdom Viridiplantae; phylum Streptophyta; class Magnoliopsida; order Fabales; family Fabaceae; genus Clitoria; species Clitoria ternatea. Next base: position 14,611,202 of record CM075674.1, on the reverse strand, counting down.
AACCAGTGCTCGAAGCCAAAATGAGTTGGAATTCTTGGAGTGGAAACAAGGGTCTATGTTTATAGGGGAATATGTTTCTAAGTTTGAAGAGTTGTTGTTATTTTACCCCTCTTTCAGCAAGTAGGTACCAAACCCTCTAAGTGAAATTTGAAAATGGACTAAAGAACGACATCAAACAAGTTATTGCTTATCAAGAGATCAAAAGTTTTCCTACCTTGGTTAATAAATGCAAAATTTTTGAAGAAAACTATAAGACTAGGTTCAAACAAGGTTCAGCAAACAGTTAAGACCTTAGCCAGTCAACTTTAAGACACAGACTCATTTCTATCCAAACCATTTCAGGGGAGGATCATCATAATCTTCTGGAAGACGTAACAATTTTCTAGGTCTCAAGTGCCACAAGTGCGGAGGTAATCACAACATCCGTGATTGTAATAGACGTCTGGAAGATGTCACTTTCTTTCCATGTAAGTAGAAGGGCCACATCAGCCTAAATTACCCACAGAATAGTTAGATTGTCAACGACAATAATAACATTGTGAATGTTCGAGGAGGTTCTAGCTATCAAGGAGACCATGGAGGAAATGAACACGTGGTTCAACCTCCGAGACAGAACAAAGAGCAAAAGGATAGGAAACCTCAACTAGCAGTAGGGAGATGTATGTTATTAATGGTGTAGAAGCTCACCAAGCAGAGACCTCGTTCAAAGTAAGTGCAAAATAAATGGTACTAATTTATTTATGTTGTTTGATTCAGGCGCTACACATTCTTTTATTTCGGAGAATTGTGTTAGAAGTTTACAATTGTCTATGAAACCTATGATGTGCGACTTCATTCTTTCTACCCCTAATGGTAAACAACTTAGAACTACCAAGATATGTGAGGCTTGTCCTATACTTATAGAAGGTAGAAGTTTCCTTGTAAATCTTGTTTGTTTACCATTGGAAGATCTAGAAGTAATTCTAGGGATGGATTGATTATCAGCTAACTAATCTTGGTAGACTGTCATAACAAGATTGTGATATTCCCACTTGAAGGAGACATTATTCCCAAAAATCCTAAAAGCTTCATTCTGAAAGAAGTGACTCTGGTGTTTGTAATGTTCGTTATTTCCAAAGGAAAGGATGAACCTAAAGGGATTGAGTTACTAATTGTCTATGAATTTCTTGAAGTATTTCCAAAAGACATCTTAAGTTTACCTCCCGAGCATAAAGTAGAGTTTTCAATTGATCTCATTTCGGGAGCAGGAACTATATCAGATGTCACCTGTGGAGTTAGCTGAAGTAAAGAAGCAAGTAGAGGAACTATTGGAAAAGCAGTTTATTCGACCTAGTGTATCACCATAGGGAGCACCAGTGTTGTTAGTCAAGAAAAAATATGGTAGCATAAGGCTATGTGTTGACTGTCGTCAATTGAGTATTGACAATGAAGAACAAATATCCACTACCAAGAATCGATGACCTGATAGATTAATTGAAGGGTGTTGTCGTATTCTCCAAGATTGACATGTGATCAACTTATCATCAAATCCGAGTAAAGTTTGAAGACATTCCAAAGACAACCTTCAGAACACGCCATGGTCATTATGAGTATCTTGTGATGCCATTCAGAGTAACCAATGCTTTAGTTGTGTTCATGGACTATATGAATCGAATCTTTCACTCGTACTTGGATCAATTTGTTATTGTCTTCATTGATGATATTTTAATTTATTCAAAAACCTGGGAGGAACATGAGGAACATCTTTATGTAGTGTTGATAATTTTGAAAGAAAAACAACTGTATGCAAAATTGTCCAAGGAAGAATTCTGGCTAAAAGAAGTAAGATTCTTAGGTCATGTAATCTCTAGCGAGGAAGTATCGGTGGATCCGTCCAAGATAGAAGTTGTAACCGCATAGTAAAGACCTAAGCCAATCACGGAGATAAGAAGTTTTCTCATATTAGCTAGTTACTATCAAAGTTTCATCGAAGGATTTTCCCGAATAGCTTTACCAATGACTCATTTGACCAGGAAAAACCAACCTTTTGTCTAGACGGCAGAATGTGAGGGCAGTTTCATGAACTAAAATCAAGACTCACATTTACAATAGTGTTGGTTTTGCCAAATCCATATGAAGACGTTGTAATATACTATAATGCTTCAAAGATGTGTTTAGGATGTGTTCTTTGAATAATTGCATTTAAATTATTTGGAATTAATGATAAATGTACATGAATGCCTTGTGAGCTTTTCACACATAATCTGTATTTCACGCAAGGAGTATTCAATGATCTTTATAACCATGGATGATTCATCAAAACATCACATAAACCATGTATAGGACATTATTCATATAGGTGAAACCATTAAAGTCATTAATTAACATCAAAACCAACTTTCTAGATAATTTTCAGCACTGACTCTCCTTAGTAAATAATTCATATCTTAAGTTATACAATTCATTTTTGAGTGAAACTAAGTCCTGTATATCCATAATTCAATTATATATATTTTTTATGAAGATTGTAAATTCAAATTCCAAACAAAAATGTCATGTATTCACAGAATAATCATTTATTTTAGCAATTATCACTAAGACTAGTTTTTGGAAAATTTCCAGTATTGATAATCTTTAGGAAATTAGCCATATCTTGAGATATACAAATAATTTTTGAGTGAAACCAAATTTTAGGTTTCAATAATACTCTTATCTAAAATTTTCATGAAGACCAAAAATTCCACTTCCACTCAAAAACATCACAAATTCGCAGTGTACGAAACTATCTCAAAAAAAGTATACAACAAGTACATATAGTAGTATTTTTATGATATCTCATGCTACAAAAATTATTTTTAAACAAGGCTTGTCCTAAAATTTCAATAACTGAATTATCTACAATTTTTATATGGGGAAATATCTAATTTAATATAGAAATTTCTCACTAATTGAAAATACAAGTTCATAGATTTCATCTCCAATGTAGACAACACTAAGTATTTTCAAGATAACATTTTCTACAAAGATTATTTTTATACAAACACAATTCTATAACACTCATTATTCAAATATCTAAAACGTTTATGAAGGAATAATTTTCTGAATCCTTACAAATAATTTTTGAAATTAAAAAAAAAGGTCAGGTTCTTATATAAATTTTGAGTAGAAATGTGTTTTAGTAAAATATTCATATCTTGGGTTACATATATTATTTTTGAGTGAATCTAAATTTTGTATTTTTATAAGACAAAGATATAAAACTTTTATGAAGACTCTAAATATTGAATCCTTATGAATATTTCCCAGTTTTAAAAATAAAATATTGGTTCATAGATTCCAATTTTTAGATTGTACATACTTTAGTATTTCCTAGATATCTTGAGATATATAAATTACTTTTACATAACACTAATTTCAAAAGATTAATAACTCATACATACAAGTTTCATGAAGACACTAAAGTCAAAATATGTAAGGAAAATTCCCAATAAATTAAACTTTGCACAAATAGAGGATATAAACTTCTAAATGAACATACGTTAGTATTTTAATCATAACTCAGGCCACAGACATCTAAATCATATGATTCAAAGCTCAAAATTCATATAACACATAGATATACAACTTTCATGAAGACAGGCAAATTCACACTTTTGAATCCATGAAGTCAAGGCACAAGCACAAAGTTAAATGTTGGAATCCTAACACATAGATATAGCTCTACCCATTCCATAAATATTTACCACCCTTTCCCCTCTTACCTTAATAAAGACTCCTAAAGTGTCTGAGAGATTTCTCTTGTTTTCCTAACTTTAGCCTAAGGAGTGTTTTTGATGAAATGGAGAGAAATTAAGGGATAACTCTATGTGCAGATTTGGAAATCAGAAAAATGCTAATAGGTAACGTAACTTGATTCAATTATAGAAAGCAAATGGTGAATTATTTTGTAGACAAGGCTAGGTGGATGTTTTGTTAATGATGTTGTGGTTAGAAAGGTGAAATCATTGTTGAAAATGGTCCATAATTTGTTGTCATTATTGGCATAAGTGGGAGGAAAATGAATTATTGAAATAAAATACCAATTTTGGAACAATTTTGGTATTTGAGGCATATCTTTCTCTAATCTCAATGGATTTTGGTGACTTTGGTCACGTTGGAAAGATATGAAACTAAGGCACAACTTTGTAGTTGCACACATTTCCAGAATCAGACTTTAATTAGGTCTTAAAGTGCGTAGAAGACAACACGTTTTGAGAGAAGGGTGTGGCTAATTTGATTGGAGTAAATGGACAAAATGGAAAAAGGAAAAGAAATTAATAATTAAAAAAATAAGTAACAAGTTGTTTGGTTAACTTTTACCTAAGGTACAAGATTAAAATTATTTACAGTGGTAAAAGGTTAAAAATAAAGATGTTTTCCTAGTTGAAATTTACGTAGGAAGTCGAGATAAAATGGATAATACTGTTGATTCTTAACTTGAATAATTATACATTAGAATTTGAATTTTAAAAAATTGGGATGTTACAATTCCTCCCCCTAATAAAATATTTCATCCTCAAAATTTAATGTACCCCATTTCGTAGTGGACTAATTATGGATATTGTTGTCTCATAGCATTTTCACGCTCCTACGTTAGTGTTACCCAATTCCCTTGCTTCCATGCCATTTTCACTAATGGTACATCCTTGCTCCCCAAGCGTTTAATTAACCTTTCCATTATCTGTGTAGGATCAGCGGGAATGGCCAAATTATCTCTGACCTCAACATCATTAGTGGCAATCATGTAAGTAGGATCTGGCATATATTTCCTCAATTGCAATATTGGAACACATTGTGCAAGTTTGCAAGATGAGGGGGAAGTGCAATTTGATAAGCCACTAAACCAATCCTCTTCAAGATTTCATATGTTCCAATGTACCTCGAGCTCAGCTTTCTACTTTTCAACGCTCAGCCAATGCCTTTGTGAGGGGAAACCTTCAAAAGCACATGGTCACCAACTTGAAAATCAAGCGGTTTCCTCCTTTTATCATAATAACTATTTTGCCTATCCTGGGCCACCTTCATCTTCTCTTTAATCATTTCAATTTGTTTAGTGGTTTACTGCATAATTTCAGGCCCTAATGTTAGACTCTCACTAGTTTATAGCAAACATAAGGGCGTTCGACACTTCCTACCATACAATACCTCATACGGAGCTATATCGATACCGCTATAGTAGCTATTATTATAAGTGAACTCAATTAACAGAAGAAATTGCTCCCAACTACCACCATGCTCTAGCACACAGGACCGTAATAAGTCCTCTAAACTTTGTATAGTACGCTTTAAATGTCCATCCGTTTGAGGATGATAAGTCAAACTTAATTGGAGTTTCAAACCTAATTCCTGATGTAAGCTTCCCTAAAATCTTGAAGTAAACCTTGGATCTCGGTCTGATACAATGCTTGATGGTACACCATACAATCTTATGATCTCTTCTGTATATAATTGTGCCAATTTTTGCAAAGAATTCTTCATGCTTATAGGGAAAAAGTGAGCGAATTTAGTCAGTCTAAATTCAAGACTAAAGCAGTATGAACCCTTGGGATTTTTTAATAACATCCATCAAGACTCTTAGTCAAATGAAGTATGTATGTATGGCTTACTAAAAATGTTAAATAAGTATGATAGGATAGTCTGAAGCGCTCGAATTGCAAGAAAGAGAGGGAGTCCATTAAACCGAAATTATCTTAAAAAGATAAGTTTATGCTCTCATCAAAAGCTACGATAGGTAGAATTCTGAATGAAGCAACAGACTCTGAAGTCCACTCGTCTCTCAAAAGAATGTCTCTGAAAAGCTATTCCTTATTTCTATATAAGAGTCAACAAGAACTTTCATATCTCAATCCTGCACCTTGCATCAAAAAGGAAGAAACAAAAAGCTAAAGTGCCCTATGCAGCAACGAAGGTAGATGCCTCACATATCTCGAAGTGCTAGAAAAACTGAAAGTATAACAGTATAGAAAGCCTAGAGTCAACGTTTATAAGAGAGTACCTCTTAAGCTCAAAATGGCTAAGCAATTAGGTGACTTTTAATGAAGACTATCAAAGCAAACCATTTTGGTATAAATCTCTGAAGCATGACAGAATCAAGCCCTGCAAGTGCATATCCCTCAAGAATCAGAATATGATTAACGGGCCGATCCTCTCTAACAGTTGATCAACGACTATCTCAAAGAAACCTATAAATATGAGAAAGTTTCAAATAATAAAAAGCTCTTGACACATCTGAATATTCTCTGATATACAAGAACACAAGTCTGAAAGTCTTTGTTTGTAAAAAGTTCTAAGTTCTTGTTTCTATAACACAAGTCTTCTTTGTAGTTCTGCTTCCAGCAGACCATGAGTTATTGTTTATTATAACTTAGCGTACCCTATTTCAATACTATTTATTCTTGTACGCTAGGTTATCTCTTGTAACACAAATCTTTCTATCACTCATCTTTGTATAACAAAGGTTGGTGTGTTCACCAATTCATAGTTTAAGTAGGAAACACTTTGTGGCCTGAGGAGGCTTTTAGAAGAATACTTGGGTTATTGATCAGGAGTGGCTTGTTAAAAGAATACTTGGATTTAAGACAGAAGTGACTGGAGTCAAGAATACTTGAGGCACTAGTCTGGTGTTGTTGTTGTAAAAGGTGTTTTTACAATAGTGAAAATCCTTCAGATTTGAAGGTATTGGACGTAGCTTTTGCTTTGGAAGTGAACTAATATAAATCCACTGTGTGATTTTCCCTTAACCCTTATCTCTTTAAGGTCCGTTGATTCTAACAGACTAGTCTATTCAGAAAAATTAGTTGTCTTTAAGACTACATGAAAAGACTTAAGACTTATTCAACCCCTCCTTCTAAGTCTTACTATGAACCATCATAACCCATATAGCATCATTACCAGTTCGGGTCTTAGGTAACCCGGATACAAAATCTATAACAATCGCATCCCATTTCCACACTGGAGCCTCTAACGATTGCAGCACCCCAGATGACCTCTAGTGTTCTACTTTAGCCTTCTGACAACTAAGGCAAGATGACACATAGTCAACAAAATCTCGCTTCATGCTAGGCCACCAAAAACTCTTCTTTAGGTCTTAGTACATCTTGGTCGATCTAGGGTGAATACTCAACATGCTTTGATGCACCTCTTCTAAGATTGCTTGTCTTAAATCAACATCACATGGTACATAGATTCTGACTCATTAATATTTTATTCATACATAGGACTGTAGCAGGATATACTTGACTACAGGGAAGCATCTGCAGAAGAAAGATGCATTGGGTCTACCCAAAAGTAAGTACTTCTAATAATAACCAGTGTTATTTATTGACTTCTTATAATTTTAAATAACATTATCAAATTGTTTATTTGATGTACCTTGTAGTCTCATAAACAACAAGGCAACCATGAGTGCAGGTATTATGTTATGAAGATCGTTTTGACCATTGTCCAAAACCATATAGTAGATATGCATGGACAATTGTAAGTATTTACTTGCCTATATTTTATAAATTTGTATTCACATAGTAATATAACTTTTTGGTCTTGAATAGCTAATTGTTTTATTTTTTGTTTGCAGCACTTTCAAGATCGGTCACCCTTCCTTTTGACAGACCTAGATTATGAGAGGGAACAATGCGCTAAATACTTTTTTGAAGTAAGCGAAAGACTACGATAAACATTTTTTGTTTTATTTCACTCATTGTACCTAGTGTAGGATTGTACATAATATTCATTGTGGATATATACTATATTATATTGTTTATAATATATTAATACATAATTTTATTTCATTAGTTGTAGTTTTCTTCTATTAATTGTGTAGTTTGCATCTATTAATTGGTGAATAATTCTTCCCAAAATGAACTATCTAGGATAACATACTGTGACTGCTTATGGTATTTAAAATTGCAGGTATGGATATATTACTAAAACAAAGCACATATGCTAAACAAAAATTAACATTTAAACTCGGTTATGACATAACTAAGTTTAAATATGTGACTAAACAATTTAAATGGATCTACATTTAAACTCATAAAAAAAATAAATTTAAACATTTAAACTCGGTTTGAAGGAAATGAGTTTAAAGTGGGTTTTTAACCTTGGTTGCTAACCGAGTTTAAAGGTCCATACCTACTAACTCGGGTGATATAAACTCGGTTGATATAAACTCGATTGCATAACCGAGTTTGTATCCCTTTTTTAACCGAGTTTGTATCCCTTTTTCCACTAGTGTAGTTTTCTCTTTAATTGTTTACTATTCTAAAAATTACCACAAACATATATGATTTTTAGTTTTATAGTTTTCATATAATTAAGATGTTATAAGGATTTACTCGAATCCATAGTCAATCTTGATGTGTTCCTTTTGAAAGTCTTGATCTCTTTTAAAAATTTTCCCAATGATCTTTATTCCTCCTTAGTACTCTCTTTGATGGCGAAAAGAATGAAAGTACATTTATTTTTAATGTTGTTCTTTTTTCTTTCATGAGTACCCGTTGTTTTGTTTAGAGTTTAGAATTTAAGAAGAAGGAAGAGTTTTATTTTGTTTAAAATATCAAAATTTAAATAAAATCCCAACCAGTACAAGACTCTTTTGATTTAGTATCAGGGCTTAGCGTGTGACATGTCCCACGCTACAGTTAAAAACTAAAAATACGCGTAATGTTTGGTTGTGGCATGGGATTCCTATCTCATGCCAATTTTAAACGTTCCAGATTCATTGGTTTTGTAATAGATAAAGGGTAAAATTTTAAAATCCTAGCATGGGATGAGGCATTCAATGTCAAATTACAACCCAACCATTTTGTCCTTCATATATATCTTCCTCTTTTTCAAACCTTTCTCTCAAATTCTCTCAATTTCCCAAGTGTTATTGGTGTGATTTAAAGCGTAGAGGAAACTATTTCATTCCCTGTTGGTGTAATTGTACTTGTGAGGCAAAAATGAGTATTTTGAAATGATTGAAATTTAAGACAAGTTAAAGGTTAGTAATCTATTTAGTTCATTTAGTTTTATACTTTAAGATTCTTTAGAATACTTGTAAGAAACTCTAGGATAGAAGCCTTAGATTATTAAAAAATATTAATATTTAAACTTTATGATAGATGATTTATTATATGGTTTAATTGTTTGTTAGAGCATTTATCACACATGGGTACAAATAAAATCTTACAATTTAAGAAATTCAAGACTTTACAAATTTAAAAATTAAACTTTGAACTTATAATTTTAAACAACAATTAGTTTATAAATTTCAAATTATAATTTAGAACCATCATAAAATTTTAAAATTTAAAATTCAGACGATATGGACAATCATAAAATTTTAAATTTCAAATTATAATCTTAAAATTTAGAACAACCAACATAAACTACAAACCAACGCGAAATACAAACAATCTCTCATTTATAACAATTATAAAATTTTAAAATTTAAATTATAATTTAGAAAATAGATTTTGGAAATTTCTAATTAGATTTTAGAAAAATAAAAAAATTATAAATTTCAAATTAGTATTTTAAATAATAAAAAATTTATAAATATACAAATTAAATATGTACTTAATTTTTACATAATTAATTTAAGTTTGATGTGTTATTTTGAATAATATATATATATATATATATATATATATATATATATATTATAATTTGGTGGTATATTAACAATGTAGATTGTGATGGTCTTTTGTAGATGTATGATAGATTATGTCTTCATAAAAGAGGTATATTAAAAATGTGTGTTTGTTAAAAGGATTTTAAAGTTTATTAATAAAGCTACACAATATTTAAAGAATGGTATAAAGTGTTTAAACGTGAGATATGAATATTGTAAAATATTAAGTGAAAATAAGATTATACAACTAGTTTTAACGTGGGAGTGGGCTCATATACAAAATTATGAGTGTCCCACCTAAGAGCTACCTTTAGTTGTTGCGTGGGGCTATATAAAGTTGGGGTATAAGTTACGTAAGTAATTATATTAAATTATTAAAATAATCTAACAAAGTTGAATACTGAATTTTTACTAATTTACATTAATTTTAAGACGCAGTAATTCTTACAAAAATATCTTACAACAAGGAGAAAGATAAGTAGGGTGAATCAGACAAAAATTGAAGAAAATATTCCATGCATGTTTATGCGGGACATATAGAAAAATAATGCAAAAGTAATTTTATTTTAGAATTAATGTGTTTTCGATATGTGTAAGTATACAGAAAAAGACAGACTACGATTGAAAGTGTCAGAATTTTTTTTTAATCTTCGAGTGATGAAATTGTATAAAGTGAGAAAAACCAGTTTTTGAAAAGTTTGAAAGAAAAATTCGAGTAGGAATATATTATCCTTAATTTTAACATTTGAACATAAATTTATCTGATGAGAAAGGAGTAATCTACAATGTTACACCGTCTCGTGGTGGTAAAATCGACCACTATATCCACGATTTAATGCATCTTCCTCTTTAGAAAGACATGCCACCTTGATCAGCTAATTTCAAATGCTACTTGTTGCTGAAAACGATTCAAACCCTGCATTCTTATTAGACCAGTTTCTCCAAACCTCATCTGGTGTAGCAGTTTCGGCTTGTTGGACACCACCAAAGAAATTTCCATGTCCACCACCACCCCCTCCTCCTATTCCCAACAAATCCAGAGTCATCACATCACCACCACTTCCTTTAACAGCACCACTACTTGAACCTCCATTATTTGTTGCTCCTGATCCACTGTTGCTTCTACTGTTCTGCTCCATGATCTTCGATAAAGCCTTGCTTTGATCCAATATAGCGTTGAACATGTCCACACCATTCATTGATGATCCATTTGAAGCGGTGAAGTTGTTGTTGTTGTTGTTATACTGAGAAGACATGTTAATATTAATATCCTGTTGGGAAGAACTTTGGATGAATTGGTTCATGAAGGATTGTTGTTGTTGTTGCACCATAGTCGCGAATGATGGTGGTGCCATATTTGTGGCGAAAGTTTTTTCATTCACTGTTGCGCCCATTTGTGCGGCTTTTTGCAGCAATGCAGTGGCTGACATGTGTGGTGATATTGGGCAGTGGAGCCCATTTTCTTGATCAAACATGTTGTTTGAGCTTAGTTGAAGAGAAGGAGAAGGGTTTGATGAGAGGCCTCTAGTAGTGAACATGGTTCCAGCCATGTTGAAGGGTTTTGGTGCAGGAGGCATTGGCATGAGCTCGTGTGGGAGAGGTAGTGGATGCTTGAGATCTGAGGGGTTGAATTCGGAAGTGGCACTGATTTGTGGATTGGGAAGATTAGTGTTGGTGTTAATCATTGGTAAACAGGAAATTACGAGATTTGGGATTGGTTGGCATTGCATGTTTGAACCCATCTTTGGTAATTGTTGTCCTTCATTGTTGCCTTTGTTGTTCTCCTCAGCCAGTGCGTCACAGAATGCTCTGTGTGTAATGAAGCTATCTCTTCTGCAAACATAAAGTAAACAGTAAGTTCATCATGAGATGAGACACATGCAATTAGAAAGAAGTACAGATAAGGGAACATTAAGAGTTTTTATTTAATCATTTAGAATAGCAGACAAAAATAACAAAATACATAGAAATTATAAATTAGAGTGATTATATTTCAAACATAAAGTTAAACCATAAACATTTTAGATTTGTTTAGTTTTTATTTGAGATTGCTTAATTAAAATGGTCTAAAAACTATTTTCTATTCTATTTGTTGGAACAACTGTGAGCATTGTGATTAATATTAATTCAGGGAATATCTTCGCTTTTACAATTGGTTAACAAATAAGTATTAAATTAGTATCTAAACAATGTTATCTAGTAAAAAAATAAGAGGATTATATATATCTATATATATATATATATAGATATATATATATAATATGCATGCATGTTCTCATGGACAATCTCTCTCTCTCTATATATAATGACTAATATTTTTAGTGTCACAGGGTACGAATCTTTGACGCGGCCAAAAAAGTTTAATATGATTTGTGACTTATCTTGTAGACTAAAAAGACTTGGCTTCTGATATATATATTCTTTTCACCATGCAAAAATATATAGATATAGATGCTACTTGCACTTATTGTTGATGATTCATCAAGGCGTGTGATGATATTTTTTTATTATAACTAGATAGAAAAATTTTCATAACAGACAATTATACTAACCTAGAAAATGTATTAGGAAAACGAATTCGAAACTGGAAAGCAATTAAAAGTCAACATGGGTGCGTGTGGTCAAAGAAACACCTCCATGCAATTAACGCTCTATTTATAAAAGTATACGATAACGATATATATATATAGCTATACCTGCATGCAAGTTGTGCACGAAACTAGCTAGGAACGAATATTGATGAATCAAATTCCATAAACATAATATAGCACGTAGAAATTTTATATTGGTATATCGTATGAATATATATAAACCTGGAAAAGATGGTTCCACAGTCACATTTGTATTCCCTGGTGCCACAGATTTTAGAGTGGGCTTTCCAATCAGATTGAACAGCGTATTTCTTTGAGCACTTATCACATTTCCACTTCTTCTCGCCGTGCTTTCTGCAGAAGTGCTTTTTGATGCCAGTGAGATCGCCAAGTGCTCTTGCTGGGTTGTGGTGGACACAGGAAGGTTCTGGACAAACGTAAACCCGCTTTCGAATTTCTGTGCTCGTTCTTTGCTTAAGCTTCCATGGCAAGTTGTGTCCTCGCCGGTGCAACTGAAGGTTCTGGTCTCTTTGAAACCCTTTGTTGCATATCTCACACATGAACCTGTTTGTTGCCATTAGTGTTGTTGGTGATAGAGCTATAACTTCAGCACTTGGATCTGCATCACACACGCGAGCGAGTGAGTGCCAAACACTTGTTTTCCTTTTTTTTTTTTTAAGTTTCATGTTCGATGATGAATTATGCATCTTCAAAATTAATTCAATTAATGTGACATTATGCACCAAAAGTAATAATTGTTTCAAGTAATGGATATATACGGGGGATGGATGGATGAAGAAAGTGACAAAAAGCTTACAAAAGTTAAGATATGAATAAAAATGTGTTATATATTTGATTATTCTTAATTTGTTCACACAAAGAAGATAGAAGAAGAATGAAAAGAGAAGGGCATTGTATATAAATAATGAAAATTCTAATAAACAAATAAATTCCAAACTCCAAGACCTCTCTCTCTCTTTGTCTCTTCTCTTCCACCCATTTTCAATTTTGTTTTGGCACGTTCAGATACAGACACTAAAAAACAAACAGAAAAGAACACTTCATAGCACCACATAAAGAGTTAGCCAGAAAGCAAGAGGTATTTCATATGGGAAAGTATAACCCTGAAACAGTTTTGAAAGAAAAAAAAAACAAAGGAAAAAGGGAGAAAACTGCTAGGAGTCAAGCAAAGTCAACAGTGAACAGCAATGATTGTAATTAAAACCCTGCAAGGCAATAATTGAGCTTTCTTTAATTGCCTTCTAATTACTCACCAATAATTCATCATTTTGCAATCAAATTCTAGCTTAAAACATACCCAGATCTTTGTCTCCGTTCAAAACAAGATGACTTGTAACAGATCGAGCCACTTAAGTCTTATCCTCTTAATTTTATGGGCCAATAATTAATTATTATAATTAAATTAATGCACTCTAGTTAATTAATTAATTAAGCATGTCATCATTCAGAAATTTAATGTAAACCTTTTTGTGGGATTTCATTTTCTTTTATCATATGAAAGCCATTTTGAGCTAATATACAAGCAAATTAGGCATCATTATTTCATTTTTTTTATGCTATCATTGTTTCATTTATAGAATCAAAGGAAGAAGATCATACATACTGTATTTTTTTATTTAACAAAATGGAAGATATATACCAGAAATTTGTTATTTTCATTTTTAGAATAAATGAGAGGAAGAAGAAACTTATACCGTACTTTTTTATTTAAAAATGAAAGATATACACAAGGAAAATTGTTATATAATTATATTCATTTTTAGAATCAATGAGAAGGGAGAAGAAATATATATACTGTATTTTTTTTAATAAATGAAAGATAAAAAAATTATATTTTATTCTAGGAATATAGCATGTGCAGGCCATGGATGAAAGTATTCATCTATGGCTGTATGTAGCTTTAATTTGATTATGCTAAATCTACAAAAATTAATACAAGACAAGATGAAGAAACTAAGAATGAATATATATGAGTAAATGGAGAGAAAAAGAGTAAACTTTTGAGAGATATGGTTGTTTGAAAAGTTAAGTACCTGGATTTCCTGGTAAACTCCTTTTCTTCTTAACAGGTGCAGATGGTTGAGAATTGGTGTTGGAACCATTGCTGTTATTTGTTGTTGTAGTTGAAGTATGAGAATGTGGACTATGGAACTGACAAAGCATCTCTGGTTGCTGTTTAGCTGCATCTTCTCTGGTATTCTCTGTAGAGAAGCTCCCACTATCACAACTTGTGATATTTGACATTGAAGGTAGGTAGCCAGAGAAAAGGGAAGAAGAATCTGTTGAAAATGTTCCCTCTATAAACAACTAGTGTTTGTTTCTTCAGACAAAAAAAAAACTAAGAGGAAAAAAGAGAGGAAAATTGAAACAGAAAAGATGGGATTTGTGCAAATAGAGGAAGACAAAAACCAGGAAACTCTCCTCCTTTTATGGTGTGTAGACGAGGGTGCTTGCTGGCACAAGAATACAAGAACCAGACTTTGAATTTGCAATGAAATAAAATAAAATAAGTATACACTATACTTATTTAAGGCACTATACATATGCCCCTACCGTTCCTTATATTAATAAAAAGCCCACCACTTATTTTTCGGGCTATATAATAATTAGCTTATTACAGGACCCTCAGAATATTTAATTAATTAAATAGAGCAAATTGAAATAGGCCAATTTATGATCATAATAGGAAATGAGATTTTGGCCAAAATAGGGCCCTTTTCAAAAAAAATTATGTTTTAGGGGTTAAAAAAAAATTATTTGGTGGTCTGGGGTAGAATTTAACGTTAATATATTATATATTAAATACAAATATATATTTTAAATTAAAATATTATAAATATA
The DNA here is from genome assembly GCA_037962975.1 of Clitoria ternatea. Taxonomy (NCBI): domain Eukaryota; kingdom Viridiplantae; phylum Streptophyta; class Magnoliopsida; order Fabales; family Fabaceae; genus Clitoria; species Clitoria ternatea. The sequence goes on along the minus strand of CM075674.1, from coordinate 14,596,115 downwards.
TGTTTAATTTATAAATTATATTTTATAATATAGAGTATATATTTATTATGTTATATATATTATATAAGTTTTTATTTTATTTTATTTTATATTTATATATATGTGTAAGAATAGAATGTATTATATTTAATAGTATTTCTCATTTACATCAAAAAATCAGTTGGCCTGGTGGTTATAGCATCACATTGTGATTTATGGGTGACATGTTCGAGTCTGGATGTGGTTAATTTTAACAATTATTTTCCTCTGACAGATGGAGGTTAAATTCGTCTTCCCAACAGGTGAATTCTGACACCCCACCACCAAATAGTTTTTTTTTAACACCTAAAACGGATTTTTTAAAAAAAAGGCCCTTTTTTATTTATAATAAAATTTGTTTGATAAAAATATGTTAATTAAGTTGAGTTTAAACTAATTTTAAAAATAATTTTTAGTAATTTATTTTTAAAAAATCATTTCTTTATTTTTATTTTAAGTTACCTTTAACCTTACACCTTAAATTCTAAATATCCTACCATTTCCATCAATGTCACCACTATTCTCACAATCATTGTCACTATTGTTGTCACACTGTTATCGTTATCACCATCACCTCATCATTATTATTATTGTTATCATCACCACCATTATAATACTTTTGTTTACTTGTAAAGTATTTATAATCAAAATTATAAAAGTTTTACCATACATACAAACTAACGTATGAAAGTGAATACAAAAATCAAGTTTTGCTTTTCTAATAATTTGAAACTAAAAACTACATACAAACTCGAACAGGACCTTAAATATGACATTAGTTTACTCAAACAAACAAATTTGTAAGAGAACTTATTGAATTTTTTTATGATCACATTTTTATAAAATATCCATCAATTCAAAAAGTTTAAATTTATCTAATGAGAGAAGTTAGATAGATTATTAATTTCATAACATTATAATTTTACGTAAAAATTAATCAAAATTATAGACATATATAATGAATTTAAACTACCTAATAATTATTCATGAAGTAAATATGCTAGATTGTGATTAACAAAAAAGAAGTTATATCAACAAACAAGTGTTTTTGGTTTTAAAATCCTGGAACGTACGTGTCTACACATTGGAGAGAAGGAAAAAATAGAACTCCTTTTGCGGAAATGCATGAAATCATGTGCTAATATAGTGAAGAGTACTTTATCCAAAAATACTATAAATGGATTGAAATGTACATCAATCGATTCCCACGCCTTAACTTTTTGTTTTAATTGGATCAACTCATATGGAAAAATAAACAAAAAGAATTTACAAATAATCATTTCTTAATAAGGATTAAGGAAGGGCTTTATGGGCACTTCACTTGTGGTAGTTTTTTATAAGTTTAATTTATTTGACGTTGCTAGAGGACGAGGCTTCAAGTTGGAAACTTTGTCTGTTTCTGGGGATATTTTAAAGCAAATACCCATTGTTCCGAAAATGCCCTTCTTTTTTCATCAAAATAACAAATTTGCCACTACGGTAAGATTCAGCCGCCTAGGAGTTGGAATTACCAGTTTAACCTTACCCTGTCACGGGTTGATTCTGGTCGAATCATTCTCGAAAATGACCCCACAATAATACAAAAATTCTTCTGTTCACGTGTGTTCTGGGTAATTTCCGATGGGTCACAGACCGGGGTAACTTTGATATTAAAATGCAATTGTGGGGCTTTTTTGTAATTTGATTTAACTTCTTTTTATGCTTAGCAGTGGCGTGTGGTAATTGGCCTCCCTTATTTATTTTTTCCTCTTTAAGAATGATACTTTATTAATATACTAACGTTTTATAAGATCGTTGGCAACTTTACAATTACAAAAATTGAACCAAACGGGTATAACAATTGCTAAAATAAATGGGTATTTATTTAACGTCATTACCAACTCATGTGTTTCACGATACTATACAATTAGTGAAACTAAAAATTATTATTTCAAAACTTGTGTTTCAATGAGAAATATCAACTTACTAAATTTATTTTTCATTGCTGTGCTGATAAAAGAAAACTTGTCATCGATTCGGGTCATGTCAATTATTTTTTCATTGTATTTTTTGTAACAATTTCAATCGTTATTAAATCGCCTGTCAGCTAATTGGCCACATATTATACTATTAATTAGTAACAAATAAATGATTTAATAGGCATGAAGGTCAAGATTCACAATATATTGATATACACATAATTAATTAGTTATAAATAAACTATCTGATAGGCATGAAGGTCAAGATTCACAATATATTGATGATATACATAAATTCATAAACTTTGGACTGTTTTACACTTAATCAACTCTTCTCACTATGTAAATGGATTTTTTGCTGTTGCATAAAATATAAGGTCAAAATTAATTCATCTAATTCATGATAAATGAATACATGACTTAATCATAGTGAACCATAAAAAATCCTTATTATTGATATATGATGAGTGTTTTTAAAACATTTTAAATAAAATTAAACAGTTGAGTGTGCATTAGAAAATACACTTTTTTAGAAATGTAAAAAAAATCACAGTGAGCCTTAGTGTTCTTTTTTTAACCCAATATCTCCTCCAACATAGGCGAAGACTAATTCCTTATGTCTCAAATGGCTTAATCTTCAATTTTTCATGGCTTTTCTTTTATCAATATTAAAAGGGTATTGGGGTACTTTAACTTATACGACATTAAGATATTACAGAATTGACACGTATAAAAGATGCTTATTATATTACTTAACAAAACTTATTGAGAAGTTTTCCATCATAAACTTTAACAAAACTTCAATATTCGATAGTAAAAGAGTTGATATTATATATAAAGAGAGCATTTGTAATGAGAATATGATGATATGATGAAAAAATGAAAACAATTATGAAAGACCATTCATATCAAATCAAAAAATGTGATTAATTTAAATTAAAAATAATATCATGTACTACTTTTTATTCTAACTAAAAATGATAATTTATCTTTTAAAAAATTTTAAAAATTGCTACGTCATTATCTCTAATTAATGGAAAAGGTGATAAAGTTCCCAAATTAAAAAATAATCAGAGACAATGATGTAATTGTTTTTAAAAAATTTTAAGAGATAAAATATTATTTTTTAATTAGAATAAAAAGTAGTACATACATGAATGATTATAATTAAAAGATTTTTAAAATCACATTATCACTTAAAAAATTATGTGACTTTTTAAAAAAAAAAACTCACATGATTGATATATTCTAATTTCAATAATCTATAATAAAATCTAATGGTTCAAATTTGTTACGTTCACTCTCACTCTCTCCTAAGAGAATTCTTCTCATAAGATATTATATAGATTGAGTATTGTTAATTGGTGATTGTGTTTTTTCAAGAAATAAAGCAAGATGGTTAAGAATATTTTATTCACTTAATTTAACATGAAAATAATAATAATAATAATAATAATAATAATAATATATTATTGCTGTCGTGATTCACTTTTTTAATACATTTGTCATTGCTGCGTATACGTTGATGTTGTTATTCATGAACGTACAAGAAATATATTGTCAATTATCAAGGTCGTAAACTAATCATTTTATTTGAATTAGTACTTCATTGAGTATATTAAAATTCGATAAAATATGATATATATGAAAAATAAAAAAGAATACTTTTGTTGGTTTTTCAGTGAGAATTGCAAAGTGTGTTGAGTAAATATGTAATGTATCATATTGATGGGACTTTGGAACCGCAGCTGAGGTATTATGATCACGTACGCCTTTTTGGTAGATGATGAACAATATTGGCTCCTGCTTTTGTGTCTATCTTCACTTCTCTTTTTGACAATGACAATTTTTAGCTTATTTCAATATTCTATTCTAATCTGCTTAATATAACACCACTTTCAAAATAATGAAAGAAAGTGACTATTCCATCTAACGTGCTGTCCTCCGTCCTTTACGTTCTTTTTTCATATGCGTGTCCTGCGACTACCATTTCATGATTAGTGCATATTTCATTTTTCTTTTTTAAATAATGGACAACACTTTACTACTCATAAAGTTTTTCCTATTAATATTCAAGGAATTCATCCTATATGTTTATCATTCATTACTCCGAAATAAAAGAAGGGAAGAGATAAATAAAATGTTTTCTCAAAAAAGGGCATCTAATAATACTATTAGAGGTCATTTTATAGGTTGTAATGGGATCAAAAGGTATGTAAAAATTAATGACAAGTAAAATGGCCAAAAAAAATAATGATGGTTGAGCATAAAGGAACCGCAATCATAATTAATAAATGATACTTTGTCTTGTAAAAATAAAACAGGAAAAAATCACAAAAAAAATGATTCGATGATAAAAGATTTTCTTTATAATCTTATGACCCGACTATGTTAGACTCAACGACATGTGTGTGATAGGCGTGTGATAAGGCTGGTTGGTGATCCCATGCATTAGCCTTTTTTCCAAGATATCAAGAGTTGATCAGAATATATAAAGACATCATTAAGAGGAAGAGTTTTGAATGTGAGACTTGCAAAGTTAAGGAATGTCAAAAACCAAACAAAGTCATTATTCCAACAATCCCCCACTAATGATTTTGCAAGGAAAAGAAGCTATTTGGGCAGAAAAATTTATTTTTGCGCATAAGTGTTAATATCCAAATAATTGAATTAACATGTAGTGAAGTGAGGTATCAACATTCCATTCAAATAATGAATTTCTCTTAAACTAGTTAAGCTAGGGTTAGAATCCCCCACTACACACACCTTTACTTTAAAATGTAGAGTTTCCATTACAAAAAGTAAAATAATTCTCAACCTTGGAAATCATGTGAATACTTTTAAAAAAAATTCTAAATCTTTTAAAGAAGACGACTTTTACCATTCTCTGTAACGTCTCTGTCTAAATTTCTAGAATTTACCCCGAGGTCTAATGAAAATTAGAGAAAATTTTTCCCGGTTAGAATGCCCCTAGTGGATAAACCCTAAGAACTTAAGCGGTGCGTAACTCAACAACTTAAAAACCTCCTTTTTCACTCTGTAATCGATTACTCGTGAACAACTAGTACAGGATTTTCAAACTTGCTTTTTAGTAATTGATTACATTATTGATTAGCAGCAGACAAACCTACAAAATTATGTAGATTTTGGCCTCCAAGCAAACTTCTACACCCCTAACTTGCCTGTTTGATTTTTGAATACTACGAAACTTTACGAGCATTATCTATGACTTATTCTAGACTTGCTACTAGTGTCTGTGCACAAAAATTTCTCTGGATCGCAGAGTTATGCAGAAAAATGCAGTTTACTCATTTTCATGCAACTTCCCTACCAAAACAACTTCAAATATCATTCAATTGACAATTTCTCTTCATGCATAAATTCTAAATATACTTAGGATCCCTTTAACACATTATGGGGACTCTGAATCCCACCGTAACTAAAAATCACCTATCCAATTGGCTTATTTAGCCATTTTTCTCTTAAAACTTAAACTCCAACGTTTTACTCTCTAGATCATTAACTCTACACCATACAATTTCTTTCGTATCTCATTGTTAATAATGTTTACATCCAAACTTAAATTCTACTCTGGAGTTTTCAATACATAACTTATTCCATATCAAAATCATTCAATCAACCACAATACCCATATTAGACTACCACCATTCAATACGATTCATATTGGTTTAATATCTACACATATACACACAACAGAACCTGCCCATAATAACACATTTCATCAATATAATGGTTCAGTGTCATTTCACAATTCTTGGTCATTATCTATACTATTCATAATCAACAACATACCATAATTCGGTTACATATATTCAACTACATCCATCCACCATGTTAGCAAATAAAATTCATCAATCATCATCACAAGTGCTCATCAAATTTCCAAATATCAATCATTACCAATCACACTCATCACAAACATAAATGTATACATATACACACATCAATATCATAACCATAATAAATTCTCAAAACATAATTATATATATATATATATATACATCAATCAAAACATAAACTCCATCTAACTTAGCTTTTAGCTCATCCTTGCCTTATTTAGTGCTCGCCTCTATGGTGTCTACCAAACCCCTGCCATTAATTACTTTAAACCACAAAAATGGTGAGTGACTGCAATTACAGGTTAATGTAGAAAATACACCAGTAGGGAAAATCATAATCTAGCTACCTTTTTAATTAAGTACATTACTAATTAATCATAGCTAACATTCACATGTGTATATCTATCATACTTCAGCCACCTAAATTTAATTAACCCATATCACTCTTTGGTCCTTATTAATACCAATTCACACCACTCAACTCATATAACCATATTTCACAACTTCATTTAATCTATAATTTATCATGTAAAATTTTCATGTCATTACTAGGCTTCACATGTCATTCCTATTATAATCATCATCAATAAAGGTTATAAAGCCAACCATGAATATCAATTCAAACCATTTAATCACTTCTCATTTCATCATAACTAAATATTAATGTAAAGTAAGATCTCGATCATCATCATCAATTCATCGCCACGGAGTACATAACTAACTCTTAAACATATATATATATATATATATATATATATATACATACATATATACATACATACATGCATACATATATATATATATAAACTCTAGTATCTATATATTAAACCAGACCGACTATCAATTAGGGGTCCTATTTGACTACTTGTGAACTCTACTGGTCCACTAAGCCTTGCCTAGCTCCCCACCTCACCATTGGGTCCTACCTGACCTCTAAGTAGCTCAACTAGGGTATGCTCGACCACTAGAGCCAAAATGAAGGGTAAAATATACCAATCGACCATCCATACCACACAATCATGCATATATAATAACTATATCTCAATATATATTTAATTGATTCTCAATACACTGCCCAGACACCATAATCATCACCCTGGGACCATAACCAAGCCACTTAGGCATATTGTTCGCTTTTATCTCAATTTAATTAATCAATGCACATTAACATGTCATCAATTGCATATAAGACCATGATGTATCATTTTTATCCTCCAAACATATAACTCCATAATTTAAACCATAACTTCATCAACATATATATATATATATATATATATAATTTTCCATCCCAATATTCAAATTCACACTATCCAACATATATCACATTCCTAACATTTTACAATTTACATTTTCATAATACATATAACAATTCACATTGTCATTCAATTTTATGAACATATATCTATAATTAATTTCTGACGTCTCCATAATTAATTTATTTTACATCAACTTAATATCAATCAGCACATAACTTTATAAATCATTAGACTTTTAGTGAAATCTCACCACATTCACATATCTTACCACAATTATCATAATTAATTATTCATCACCATATCACTTCACATATTCATGAAAATTTCTCAACACAATTAATTATCAGTCATTTTTATTCTTTCTTTAATATAGTCTTAGTTATAATTAATCTCTTTAGCTATTTTATAAGTTTTACCTCATAATTATTCATATTTAGAAACCAATCCTTTTATTATTATCTTAATTCATTATTAATCCATTATCCATCAATATTACCCTTTGTACAGTGCATCTCATAAGCATTATAATGTGTCTGATAAACACTTTTGTAAATAAATATTATTAAATAATTTTGAAAGTACATAAGTGTGTCTCAATAACACTACCATAACAAGCTATGTATCTCTTTCAAATCAAGCATTACCTTCTCTTGTCATAAGGATGAGATGTAATGCATCTAGAGTAATTGTATGACTTAGTTTGACATAATTAAGTATCCATCATACTTTTCTCTATCTAAGGCTTAAGCCTTATCCCCCTCGATATATCCAAGATGTAACTCCAATTGCAGCTTGCACCACTAAAAAAACACCTGTTAGCGACGGAAAGACTCGGTCGCTAATCCATGGAAATACCGTCGCTAAAACAATTAGCGACGGTATCTCAGACGGGAAAGAAGCCGTCGCTAAAACCCTCGTCGAAAACATATCAGCGACCACATACATGCCGTCGCTACCATATTGACGGCGTAAGGCCGTCGCTAAAATCGTCTCTGCCCCAATAACAAACCCCGTCGCTAAGTGTTTCCATACAGCGACCTCAAAATCCCGTTGCTACTAGCAGCAACCAGCGACCACCATTGACCGTCGCTATATGTATACATGTAGCGACCACTGAGGTCCGTCGCTGTAGTTATACATGTAGCGACCACTGGGATCCGTCGCTGTTTTTAAGAATACAGCGACGACAACATCCGTCGCTAGTGTTAACAATTCAGCGACGACAGTATCCGTCGCTAGTGTTAACAATTTTTAAATTTTTTTAAAATTGGTTCAATATTGACTGGTTTTGTTAATTTAACTTTAAAAATATATTAATATTTTGTATTTTGTATTGGCTGATAAAATTTTATAATTAAATTTAAATAATTTTTTTAAAATATTAAATTATTAAAAACAAAATAAAAGATTAAATTAATTTATCAAATAGGTTGAATTATTAATGATCGCTACAATAAGGCTTTTTGATTTGAATGTAATTACCAATAAATATTGACATAATAAATAAAGAATGACAAAATAAATACTGAATGAAATATAACATAACTAAAAATCAAATATACAATGTGTATAAATAATAAAAATACAATCATGGTGGTGGGGGATCCTGGGGTGGTGGTGGGGGCGCCTGGGAAGTGGGGGGAGGTAGCCTCGCCATCAACTGCATCAGTAGCTCCTGCTGCTGAGCAAGTTGCCGACGAGTCTCGGCGTGCTGCTCATCGGCCCGCTGTCGGTCTGCCTCGGCCTTCTGTCGGTCCGCCTCGGCCCGGTCCAACAGCAACTGCCTCTGACGTCGCTCCTCCTGTAGCTCATCGTTCAGGTTTTGAATTACCTGAACGACCTCAGTCGGAAGACCAGAGGAAGACGAAGAGGAAGGGGTCTTCCCCTTTTTCGCCAGCTGCGTGCCGACGCCACCCAATCCAAATACCCTCCCTTTCTTGTTCACACCGCCAACAGCCTCCATATAGATGGCGTTGTCGTCAGAACAAGATAGGGTGGGAGGAACCTCCCCTTCAGGAGTGGAAGCCACCAGGTCCGCCTCCTTCTCGGCCCTCCTGGCCTGATACGCCTCCTGTAAATTCAAAAACAATGATAGGATTAGATAGGATTAGTAAGCTGGTTTGTAAATTAATAGCATGTGTCAGTTAGTGGTAAATACCGCTAGATCTATAGTCTTCTGGTTTACCCATGCACCGGCTTTGTTCTTCTTGGTCATTTGCATGACCTCAAACAAAGAAGGCTCCCGGTGCTCCCTCTGCTCCTGTGGTGGACAAAAAACATTGAGATTATTATTTGTAAATATGTAAGACGAATCATAATAGAAATGTTTAACATAAATATACTTACAAATCTTTTCTTGTGCTCGAGGGTTGAAATGCTACCCCCAGTGTAAACCGAGGCTGCAGCATCGGCGGCTCTGTTGGCCCTGTTCCGAGCACTCGCCTGCTGGAACGGGACCCCGCCCCACTTCTGGACCATCCCGTCCCAATGGTCCTCCGGGATCCAACGAGGGCGCTCACCCTTGTCCCTCACCTTCCAAAGGGTACTCTTGATGATTTTGGAGGTCTTTGTGGCAAAGACCTTCCTAATCTCATCAATCATACCCTCCGCCCATTAGTAATCACGCTGTAAAATGAAATGAGAAATCAAAATTAATAACAGGTCTATTTTACAAATCAAGTCACAACAAATGAGCTAGGAACTTACCGAGAAGGTGTCAAACCACCTATCTTGCACAACCTTCCCAGCATCTGTCCAAGATATATATGGACCATCCCACTGGGCCTTTAAAACCTTAGTAATCGCTTTGGTAGTGCGACTACTATCAACAAAGCTGTAATGACAACAATTATGTTAGGAGTAAAACAACACACAATCTAGGGAGACCCCCAAAATTTCGGCAGAGTCTCCCCTGTAAATGTAACATTTCCAAGTTTAAATAGTTACCCTGTTACAAACAGAAGAGTGCCCAGTACAATTCAATCTATACAAGTACTAATTAAAGTAACATCCAATAAACCAACAAGTCTTTCCACTAAAGTTTAATATAAAGTATCATACAAATAACATAAAAGTATTTGAGGTTTAGTCACTTACTCGTCTCCGGCCGGCACGGGTACCAACATGGGCAGAGGGGATGCCGGAGGTGGGGTCGCCTGATGGCCATGGTCCTCCAAGCCACCAGCTCCAGGACTCTGCTCTGGGGTGGTCAGTCGGGGTGATGGGGTGGTCTGCAGTGGTGGTGGTGGTGGTGGAGTGGTCTGCTCTGGTGGTGGTGGTGGTGGTGATGGAGTGCTCTGCTGTAGTGGTGATGGAGTAGTCTGCTGTCCTGGGGTGGGAGTCCCCTGCCGGGATGTCGGGGTCCTGGACCCACCACCCCTACTGAAGGGCAGTCGACGTCCCGTCATCTGTGGATAAAACCATGAAAAGAAAGGTTAGTCTCAGGATATATATAAACCTATGTAACATTTTGTTTAACGACTACATACTCTGTGTCTGTTTCAGTTTCAAATTCCCCCTCAGTTTCAGTGTCACTGTAGTTATCTGTTTGAACAAGTTCATCAGTATCCAAATCATCCCTAGACCGTTTTGATCGAGAGACAAGGTCTTTGTCAATGTGTTCACCCCCCGTAGTGGCGAGTGTCTCATCCATTATGACTGGATCAACGTTGAACAACAAGTTGGCATCGTTGAGCTCGTGTGGTGCAAGCTGATAAGCATCATCGACCTCCTCGGAGACATTGTCAGTGATCTGACTTCGGGCCTTGGCCTTGATTACTGCATACCAGTCCCGATGTCCTCCCGGGAAGTCGGTGTAATAAACCTGCTCAGCTTGTTGGGCAAAAATGAAGGGATCAAAGCCTTTATATCTACCATTCTTCTTGACCTCAACTAAGCCGTAGTTCTTGTCAACCTTTGTTCCAACACCGATTGTGTTGTCGAACCAATCACATTTGAATAGAACAATATCTCTTCTTAGTCGTCCAGAGAATGAAACTTCAACAATCTCCGTCAGCACTCCATAAAAGTCTTCTTCTAACTGTCCGGCGGTGCCTTTTACACAAACCCCGTAGTTATGGGTGCGCATCCCTTCACTCCATTGAATAATGTTAAACTTGTAGCCATTTACGTAGTAAATAGGCCATTTTTTAACAGTTTTCACCGGCCCCCAAGAAAGGGCTTGGAGTACAGAATCTTCAATATGGTTGTTAGGGTCTTGTATCTATGTACAACATAAAAAGTATGTCATCGTTAGATAACGGGAGTTAGAAGCAAATAGGCTTAAAAACACTTGGTATACGGGTCTTACGTGTTGCGCGAACCAACCAACGAACTTGGATGACACCTCACTATGAATTTGGTCATCAGTTAAATCATTTTGCTCAAGTTTTAGCATATCTGTGTATAAGCTATTCAACGGAAACGAATTTAGATACTATAAAAGCTACGTTAAGAATGTATAATATAACATCTATGACTTACTCAATAAAGGGTTCCACTTCTGGGCAATTGAGAAGAATGTACAAGTGAGCCGCCTTTCGATCTTTCTCATCAATGTAACATTTTGTGAGCCTGCCCCCCGGGTGACCAGGATAGTTGAAAATCGATGTTTGTTCATCAAACCCTGTGCGGCTGGCTACCCTAAGATTGCGGGGAATTCTACTCATTGTAGTTTCTATCTCTGTCGGAAAATAGAAAGAAGCAAAGGTTGTCATTTCTTCGACTAAGTATGCCTCACAAATTGATGCTTCAACGCAGGCTTTGTTCGACACTTTATCTTTTAAAGAGCGTAGGAATCTTCAACATCATTAACAAGATGGTGTTAAGTTAGAAAATACTATTATAACCACGATTTGCATGGAAATTAAAGAGTTCACCAAGCATTCACCTTTCGAATGGATACATCCAACGATACTACACTGGGCCACCAACCAAGGCCTCGTACGGTATATGGATAGGCAAATGCTCCATGGAGTCAAAAAAACTTGGTGGGAAAATCTGCTCCAACTTACAAATCAATACCGGGATAGTTTCTTCCATCTTCACAAGTTTCTCCACACTCAACGAAGTAGCCGTCAACTCCTTAAAGAAGTGACTCAACTCCACTAGCGGTTTCCAAATAGGCTTCGGTAAGGCATGAAACGCGTACGGGAGTAGTTGTTGCATAAACACATGGCAATCATGACTTTTCATGCCAAACACCCTGCCCTCTTTCATGGCAATCTTGAGTGTGGGACACTAGGAAGCCGCAATTGCTCAAAGTTGTATCTCTAGTCTACAATAGTGGAAAATCCTCTAAGTGGGTTGCTTAGAGGCGAGACGTACACCGGATTGGGTGGAACTCGTTACATCGGTTTGCAAGCTTCTCTTCCTTACTCCTTTACTTTCATATACTGTATATTTGTTGATTGGTATTGTTTGGTTGAGAAGAGCATCCTTGAACTTGCTTAATTTGTTATATCTTAGATATTGCACACCAAGTGTTTGCTAAATTATCTTAGCTATACTTACCTCTTGTAGTGCATTGCATATCATTTTTACTTGCTTTCACTTGCATAATCTCATAAACTTGGTTATAGAAATCAATTTCAAAGGTATTCCAAGCAAAAGTTTTATTACTCAATTCACCCCCCCTCTTGAGTATTGAGGCCACTTGAACAACAAGTGGTATCAGAGCTTGACTCTTGGTAGATCAAGCTTAACAGCTTCAAGAGATTAAATGGCCTCAAGTTCTCAAAATGTTTTTCCCGAGGGTGGTGCGATAAATAGACCTCCCGCTTTCAATGGGGAAGGGTATGCCTTTTGGAAAGAGAGAATGAAAATCTTCATTCAATCAATTAACTTGAGAATATGGAATACCATTAAAAATGGTCCTTATATACCAATGCATACTATAGATAGCAAGAATGTTGAAAAACCTATAGATGAATGGACAAGCGAGGAAGAAAAGAAAGTCCAATATGGCTACAAGGCCAAAAATCTCATTACTATGTCTTTAGGTCAAGATGAATTTTTTAGGATAATGACATGCCAAACTGCTAAAGAAATATGGGATACTCTTCAAGTAACCCATGAAGGTACTAATGATGTAAAGGACTCCAAAATTAGTACCTTGACTAGCCAATATGAATGCTTTAGGATAAATTCAGGAGAATCTATTGTAGATATGCAGAAAAGGTTTACACTTATTATCAACCATCTTATTACTCTTGGCAAAGTATATACTAACAAAGAGCTTGTGCATAAAATTTTGAAAAGTCTTAGCAGCGAATGGCAACCTCTTGTCACAGCAATAAAACAATCTCCTAGCATCAATGAAATATCTCTTGCAACACTCTTTGGAAAATTGCAAGAACAAGAGCAAGAACTTAAAGCATTGAAGCTAGCCGAGGAAGAGGAGAAATCCACCAAGAAGAAAGGGCTAGCCCTCAAAGCCACCTCAATGCATGAGGAAGAATCATGCAGTGACTTAGATGAAGAAGAAGAGTTTGGGCTATTCGTAAAAAGATTTGGAAGATTCATGAAGAACAAAAAGTTCCAAAAGAACTTTAAGCCCCAAGGTAAGAAACCTACCTCTAATGAAACTTCCTCTTCACCAAGTTGTTTTGAATGTGGCAAGGAAGGGCACTTCAAAGCCGATTGTCCAAACCTCAAAAAGAAGGGCAAGGACAAACAAAGAAGAAGAAGAGCCTATATTGCTTGGGATGAGAACGATGTGAGCAGCTCCGACGACTCGGAAGATGAGCAAGCCAATCTTTGCTTAATGGCAAATCATCAAGAAGAAGATAATGAGGTAAATCTTCTTGACTTAGATAAAAATGAGCTGTTAGATGCATTTGAAGAATTATATGATAAATTTACAAAAATCTCTAGTAAACTCAAAGCATCTAGGAAAACTAGTGATACCCTTGAATTGCATCTCATGGAAGTATGTAAAGAAAATGAGAGCTTAAAAGAAGAACTAGAGAAAGTTCAAACATGCTCTAAGGATAAACCATGTGATTTTGCAAACAGGTGCATTGTATTAGAAACCAAGGTTGAAGACCTAAATAGGATAATAGAGAAATTCACAAATGGAAGAGATAATTTGAATATCCTACTTGGGCAACAAAAATGCATGTTTAGTAAAACCGGTTTAGGATATGACCAAGAACATAGTAATCACAAAATGGAGAAGCACTATAAAAACTTCTTTGCACCACCAAGCAAATCCTCTTCACCCTTTATGAAATGCAATCATTGTGGCTCCAAAGGACATAGTGCTTATAAGTGTAGTGTTAGGAAACTAGGACCAAAAGTCTTAAGAAAGGTGTGGGTTCCCAAAGGAACATTACCACAAACTAACCTTAAAGGACCCAACATAAAATGGGTACCTAGTTCTCTAAACTGATTCTGTTTTGTAGGTATGCTTCAAGGCAAGCAACACCCATTGGTACTTGGATAGTGGGTGTTCAAAGCATATGACAGGAGACATAAGCAAATTCACATCATTCACTCTCAAACAAAAGGGAAGCGTCACCTATGGAGACAACACTAAAGGAAGAATCCTAGGCATTGGAAATATTGGTAAGAATTCTTCCACATCCATAAATGACGTATTGTATGTTGAAGGCCTCAAACATAATCTACTTAGCATAAGTCAATTATGTGACAAAGGATATAGAGTTTTATTTGAATCAAATTGTTACATAATTGAGCATAAGACCAATAAGGAAATTAAGTTTGTAGGCCAAAGAATTGATAATATTTACATGATTGATATGGATAGTTTGTCTACAAATGATGAACAATGCTTCATTTCAAAAGAAGATGAAACATGGCTATGGCATAGAAGAATAGCTCATATACATGTAGACCACCTGAACAAACTTGTTTCTAAAGATTTAGTAATTGGTCTACCAAAGCTTAAATTTGAAAATAGATTTTGTGATGCATGTCAAAAAGGAAAACAAGTAAAGGCATCTTTTCAATCCAAAAATATTGTTTCTACTCAAAGACCTTTACAACTTTTGCACATGGACTTATTTGGACCATCCAAAATCAAAAGCTTTGGAGGTAATTACTATGGTCTAGTTATAGTAGATGACTATTCAAGATATACATGGACATTGTTTCTTGCTTATAAAAATGAAGCATATCATGCATTCAAGAAACTTGCAAAAATTATCCAAAATGAGCAAAACTCAAAAATTGCATCCATTAGAACCGATCATGGGGGAGAATTTGAAAATCAATCTTTTGAAAAGTTTTGCGAAAAACATGGTATTAATCACAACTTTTCAGCTCCTAGAACTCCACAACAAAATGGAGTAGTTGAAAGAAAGAATAGATCGTTAGTGGAGCTTGCTAGAACCATGCTAAATGAAAACAATATTGCAAAACATTTTTGGGCCGATGCGGTAAACACCGCGTGTTATGTTATGAATAGATGTTTGATAAGGCCTATTTTAAAGAAAACCCCCTATGAGCTTTACAAGGGTAGAAAACCCAACATTGCATACTTTCATATCTTTGGATGTAAATGTTTTGTGCTCAACAATGGAAAGGATAATCTAGGAAAGTTTGATGCAAAATCTGATGAGGCAATATTCCTAGGATATTCTCAATCAAGTAAATCTTATAGAATTTTCAACAAACAAACAAATACCATTGAGGAATCTATTCATGTCAAATTTGATAAAAATAGCCATAACCCTCCGAGAAAGGAAGATGTTGATGATCTTGTAGGTACCTTCCAAGAAATAAACTTGCAAGACAAAGAAGAAGAAGTCAACAATGATGAAGGTGCAACACAAATTGGGAGACAACAAGATTGGGTAACCTTGAAGGATCATCCCTTGGACAAAATCATTGGAGAAATAACCAAAGGGGTAAGTACTCGAAACGCCATTAGAAATGCATGCAATCACTTGGCTTTTGTATCCCAAATAGAACCCAAAAATATTGATGAAGCCATTATTGATGAACATTGGATGTTGGCCATGCAAGAAGAGTTAAACCAATTTGAAAGAAATGAAGTTTGGGAACTTGTGCCAAGACCCAATAATCATCTAATAATAGGCACCAAATGGGTTTTTAGAAATAAGATAGATGAAAATGGTATAATAACTAGAAACAAAGCTAGACTAGTTGCAAAGGGATACAACCAAGAAGAAGGAATAGACTATGAAGAAACATATGCTCCCGTAGCTAGGTTAGAAGCCATTAGATTATTGCTAGCTTTTGCATGTTGTATGGATTTCAGACTGTATCAAATGGATGTCAAAAGTGCGTTCTTAAACGGCTACATTCAAGAAGAAGTTTATGTAGATCAACCTCCCGGTTTTGAAAATCATAAATTTCCAAACCATGTCTTCAAATTGAGAAAAGCTTTATATGGTTTGAAACAAGCTCCAAGAGCTTGGTATGAAAGACTAAGCAAATTCCTTTTAGAACACAACTTTGAAAGAGGAAAGGTTGATACTACATTGTTTATAAAACGCAAACATAATGACATCCTCTTGGTACAAATTTATGTAGATGACATAATATTTGGTGCTACTAATGAAAATCTTTGTCAAGAATTTGCCAAGATTATGCAGAATGAGTTTGAAATGTCCTTGATGGGAGAACTCACCTTCTTCCTTGGACTACAAATAAAACAAGCCATTGATGGAACGTTCATTAGCCAAACTAAATACTGTAAGGAACTACTTAAAAGGTTTGGAATGGACAAGGCAAACGAGACAGCCACACCCATGAGCACATCCTGCTATCTAGACAAAGACAAAAAGGGTAAGGACATTGAAATCACCAAATATCGAGGTATGATTGGATCCTTACTGTATTTAACTGCGAGTAGACCTGATATTATGTTTGCGGTATGCATGTGTGCTAGATATCAAGCATGTCCTAAAGAATCACATTTGACTGCCGTAAAAAGAATTTTGAAATATCTTGTGGGTACTCAAAATGTTGGTTTATGGTATCCCAAAGGCGTTGAATGTAATCTTTTAGGATATTCTGATTCCGACTTTGCGGGGTGTAAGCTTGATAGAAAAAGTACTACTGGTACATGCCATTTGCTTGGTAGTTCCCTTGTTTCTTGGCATAGCAAGAAACAAGCAAGTGTTGCATTGTCAACGGCTGAGGCAGAATATGTAGCAGCTGGTAGTTGTTGTGCTCAAATTCTTTGGATGAGACAACAACTTCTTGATTTTGGTATTACCTTGAATAAAGTCCCCATTAAATGTGATAACACTAGTGCCATTAATATCTCGAAAAATCCAGTAATGCACTCTAGAACCAAGCACATTGAGATTAAGCATCACTTTATTAGAGATCATGTGTTAAAAGGGGATTGTGTGCTTGAACATGTAGAAACTTCTAGGCAACTAGCTGATATTTTCACAAAACCCTTAGCTAGAGAGCAATTCATTCACATAAGGAGAGAGTTAGGCATTCTTGACATGTCCAGTTGTGTTTGAATCTTTTGATAAGAACCTTGTTGAATGGCATAATGCATGGTATATATATCACATTTCATGTTTGGAACCTTGTTGTTTGATATGTTTGAAGTTTTTGACTCCATAATCGATTACATTGTTAATCCCAATCGATTACTAAGCTTCTGTTTCTAAGATAATCGATTAGAACTCACCCATAATCGATTACAATCATTCTGTTTCTAAGATAATCGATTATCCATTATCCATAATCGATTACGAAGCTTCTGTTTTAAGTTTAAAATGTTTCCTCTTCTTCATAATCGATTACCACATTGCTCCAATCGATTAGGACGATTCTGTTTCTAAACTAATCGATTACCTTAAGCCTCTAATCGATTACCCTCTGCACAAAACGTTTGAAATTCCTCTGAAACAGTGAACTAATCGATTACCATCTGTCTCGTAATCGATTATCACGTGTTCTGCAGAATCAAAACTGCAATTTCCTAGGCACACTCGAGCCACTCCCTCTCTTAACTCACTTCACTCCTCTCTAAACTCTCTTTCCTCCTTCCTAAACCTAATTCTCACCTATAAATACCCCCTCCTTCACCTTCTCATCTCACACTACCTCTCCCAAAACTCTCTATCACTCATCTCTCTTCAACTCTCTCTTTGCCTTTTTCCAACCATGTCTACCTCTAGAAATGTCAAGAGAGCTAGGTCCTCTGCTGCTCAAGCTCATAACCCCCTTGACTTCTCAAGGTTCTTCTCTTCTCCTAGAGATCTTCAGAATTTCATGAAGAACTTTTCTGAAAGGGAGATTATGACCCCTCACTACACCATTGCCGACACTTTTGACAACCCAAGCCTCACCTTCACCCAAAGTCTCCACCACTACAACCTTTTCCCCTTCCTCTCCCTCAAAGAAGAAGAATACTACCCTGAACTCATGAGGGTATTCTATTGTAACCTTCGCCTTGTAAATGGGATGGTTGAATCCAAGGTCAAAAACACAACCATCAAGCTGTCAAATGCCCAATTTGCAGAAATTTCCAAACTGCCCCTCAACAATGCTGACTTTGATGGAGGCGAACCCGAGGATGAATGGGGTTTTAATCCCATCACTGCCCGCCGTTCTTTGTGGAAGCCGGCTCCTCCCATGAGCAACCACAAACTAGTTGGCCACTTGACCATGAACAACCGCCTGCTCCACTTCTTCTTGGTCAAGATGATTGTTCCCCGTGGTGGGAACTATGCTCTGGTTGAAGAGGATGATGTCCTCTTAATGTGGGCCATGCTGAACCACAAAGAGATCAACTGGGTTCAGTTGATCAAATTCCACATGCGCCATGCCAAGGACCAGCAAAAGCTCCCTTATGGTATCCTCCTCACCAAAATTTTTAAATTCTGTGGTGTTGATTTGGCAGGGGAACTCTCTGAAAAAGTGCCCCCAAGAGCTTGCATTGGCACTTCCCACCTCAATAAAATGGGCATGGTCAACATTGCTGGAATGTGGATTCTAAGGAGTGACCGGGAACATGGTGCCAACCCCTTTGCTGAACCTGCTGCTCCTCCTCCTCCTCCACCTCAACCACAAGCTGCACCATCAGCCTCTTCATCTGCACCCCAAGCAGACCCATTTGCATCTCTCTACGCCCATCTTGATCGCCGCTTCGACCGACTTGAAAACTCCCTCCAAGAGTTTTCAATGACCGAGCAGCAACATTTTGAGATGATGCAGCAGCGTTATGAAGAGCTGGCTCACCAAATTGCAGAAATCCGCTTCTTCAACCCGGATAATTAGATTTTTTTAGTTATGTTTTGTTTAGCTGTTGGTTTCTTTTTGTTGTTTTCTGAATTTTGAATAATTTTACTTCTTGTATTTCCCATTTTTTTTCAATTCAATAAAAGTATCTTATTTCAGTTTATATTATTTCTCTTCACTGCTCTAATTATTTTTGATGATTACAAAGGGGGAGAAGAATATATGTTCATATGTTGGATAATGCTCTGATACAAATATTTGGATAATTAAATATGGATAATATTGATAGATGCTCTGACACTACAATTTTAAATATGCTCTGTTAACAAAATTTGAAAAACATTATCTGTTTGTTAAATTCCTTTTGATAGGGGGAGAGTTATAGATAAGAGATAATAGACAACAGATAAAATGAGATAAGACATTGGCTGCTGAATGTGATTACTCTGATTTTTGAAATTGGTCATCTGCTATTTGAAAAAGAGATAATGTAGCAGAGTTGTTTTTGCAAAAAGATAAAAGATAAGTCTATATTATTTAAACTAACAACCCTCAAGAGATGAACATAGTTGTCATCATCAAAAAGGGGGAGAATGTGTTTGAATATGTTAACAGGTCCAAAGATGTGCAAAGATTTTGATAATGACAAGCACTCTTGAAGAAACCGATGCAAAAACAAAGACATGAAATCAGAATTGAAGTAACAGCGAAGCTAATCGATTAGGCCATAGATGCTAATCGATTAGGAGCTTTCTGTTTTAGAAGAAATTGCATCAGGTATGAAAGCTAATCGATTAGGGAGCTGAACAATCGATTAGGTACTCACTGGAATTAAGGTAATCGATTATACACCAGAGACTAATCGATTACAACAATCAGAAATGGGACAAAATGCATCAGGTATGAAAGCTAATCGATTAAGGGAACCATATAATCGATTAGTGAGTCACTGGATTTAAGGTAATCGATTGCAAGACAGTCTAATCGATTAGGCAGATGAGAAATCAAATTAAATGCATCAGGTATAGATGTTAATCGATTAGAGGAAATGAAATAATCGATTAGGAAGTCTCTGACTTGAAGCTAATCGATTACAACGCGAGGGTGTAATCGATTACGCTAGTGGAAAAACATATTTAAGTGGGAAACCAGCTCATGTCTCCACCATTCTTCAAATTCCCACTAAGTGCAACGGCTATGATGAACTAGGGCACATCTCAACTGCTATCATGGCTCTATAAATGGAAGAAGAACACAAGCACAAAGAGCAACCAACAAGAACCAGGAAGCAACAAATCCTTAGCTCTATTTTGTGCTTTGTAAGCCTATTTCTTGTATCTTATACTTCAATTGTATATCCTCTCATCTTGAGAGTTAGAATTTGGGAGAGCTTTTCATTTGTATATCTGCTCTATTGAGAGAGTGTATTGATTGTAAACAAACACCAAACACAAGCTATTTCACTCTAGGTTGAGTGGTTGTTCACTCTAGGTTGAGTGGTTACAAAGGTTGTGGAATCAACCTTTGGGATATTGTGAGACTGAGAGATTGGGTGGGTTGCCCTTGTACTTGTGAGGATTGGGTTCTTGAGTGTGGGACACTAGGAAGCCGCAATTGCTCAAAGTTGTATCTCTAGTCTACAATAGTGGAAAATCCTCTAAGTGGGTTGCTTAGAGGCGAGACGTACACCGGATTGGGTGGAACTCGTTACATCGGTTTGCAAGCTTCTCTTCCTTACTCCTTTACTTTCATATACTGCATATTTGTTGATTGGTATTGTTTGGTTGAGAAGAGCATACTTGAACTTGCTTAATTTGTTATATCTTAGATATTGCACACCAAGTGTTTGCTAAATTGTCTTAGCTATACTTACCTCTTGTAGTGCATTGCATATCATTTTTACTTGCTTTCACTTGCATAATCTCATAAACTTGGTTATAGAAATCAATTTCAAAGGTATTCCAAGCAAAAGTTTTATTACTCAATTCACCCCCCTTCTTGAGTATTGAGGCCACTTGAACAACAGTATAGATAGAAACATGACCTCCCTCTTCATACACATATCAGGAGGCAGATTGTATGGGGTCAGGATGACTGGCCAACAAGAGTAAGCTCTTCCGTATTGACCGAACGGGTTAAACCCATCAGTACATAAGCCAAGTCTTACATTGCGCGGCTCCCCTGAAAAGTCCGGATATAGCTCATCCAAACACTTCCATGCTTTCCCGTCGGAAGGATGGCAAAGAAACCTCTCTTGTGTTCAGTTCAGAGCATGCCAACGCATGTGTTTCGCCGTCGACAATGAGGCATACAGGCGTTGTAGACGCGGTGTGATAGGGAAGTACCATATTTTCTTCCTGGCCGTCCGGGTTACCTTCCCTCTCCTTTTAATGGTCTTGTAGCGTTCCTCATTACAATGCAGACATTTTGTGACACACCTGTCTGCAAACTCATTTCTGAACAGCATACATCCACCAACACAACACTCTATCTTCACACAACCCAACCCCAACTTTACCACTTGTTTCTTAGCACGGTACAGGTTTGCTGGCATTCTGTGATTACTAGGCATGGTGGAACCCATCAGATTGACCATCCTATCAAAACAACCTCCAAAAAGATTATAATCTGCCTTTAGGCTTAAAGCAGCTAGGGAGGCAGATAACTCAGTGTGACTGTTGCACCCGTCCCACAATGGAGTCTGAGCCGCTGCTAACAAATCATAAAATCTCTTGACCTCCGGATTAGGATCCTCCTCTACATTGTCAGAGTCTCCATGACTTGCTTGGTCATTATGTTCCAGCAGACGCCCGGTGGAGGGTCCAACATGATCCATCACCATTTGTTCTATGTTGTTGTACGTATCCCTGTTTCCTCCAACCTCATAGTAAGAATGTTGCATGGTTATGTCTGATGGTCTACGCGGTAACTGCTCACCATGGTTGTACCAGCAGTAGTATGTTTCCATGAACCCTTTCTCAGTTAGGTGGCACATGACATCATCCGCGTATTCAAAACTCATGCATTTGCACCTTGAACACGGACAACGAATCTTCTGAGTCACTTCAAATCCAGGCGTGTTTGCCGTAGCGAATGGAATGAACTCCAATAGCCCCATCATAAACTCCTCAGTCACTCGCCGATTGCGATCTAGTCGGTTGTACATCCATCGCCGATTTGCCGGTTCCTCCATTTACAATATCTAACAAGCACGATTTCTGTTACTTTAAAGTATTGTAATTTTATTTGACTATCGGTTGTAAATCACTCTCTATCTCTTTGATGTTGCAAATTGGTGGGGCCCTATCCCATTCGGGATGAATATGCAACCAACTGTAACCCATCTCTGTTGTATGTGGTCTATCTTGTGTCGCTGATGTTCATTTAAAATTTCGGCAGCATTTCGCATTGGTCCCCGAGTACACAGAGATACGTACGGTATGAAACACCGTACGCAGACATGCACCCTGGGGACAATACGAAACCCATAACCGAAATTTCATATGAACATTCAACGTCTTAACATAGACTATATACAACATTGATGGGTTACGCCCTACTGGTTACGAATTCATACCAAACTGTCCAACTGGGACAATTCAAGATCCAACACAACACGGTACATCAGCCGGTTGTTTTGAAACTTGAACGGGAATCTAATGGGTACACACACGACTAAACTCTACATTATTAAATCATGGCTTTCATTTTTTAAGTTCCCTAAGAAAGGAAGCCTGTCAAAATTTTGGCAGAGTCTCCCCTGTAAACTAGACATTTCCCAAATTTACGAATGACCTGTTACATACAGAAAACTTTCCAGTATAGATAAATATACATACCATACGCATTGTATATGATATCCAAAGTTATGAACACCAAATCATGTTATCAGTATATAAAACCTAACATCAATGAGCTCTGCTCTCCACTAACAAACAACATTACACATGCATAAAGAATCATGTTATCAGCACACAAAACCATTGCCTAATGAGCTCTGCTCTCCACTAACAAACAACATTACACACGCATAAAGAATCATGTTATCAGCACACAAAACCAATGCCTAATGAGCTCTGCTCTCCACTAACGAACAACATTACACATGCATAGAACATATTATAAACATATCAAAACCAGTTCCTAATGAGCTTTGCTCTACTAACAAACAACGATTGACATGCATACATATATCGAGAAAGTCAGCGTTAGGGGATTACCTAGGGAAAAAAGTCAGCGATGAATACGGAGCTGAAAAAAGACGATCAGAGACCACGCGTGATATGTGTTACTCTGCATGACAAACCATACGGTTGTTAGACAGTTACAAGTAGCAAGGAAACTAAACAAAGAATACGCAATCTGCAACCTGCAATGAGCTACGTGCATTATCTCTACGCATTCTTTGGTGCATTATATCCTTCTCTGACAAATTATTCCTTTGTTATCATTCGAATTCCAATTCATATACCCATATACGTCCACCCCAACCACCCACTATTTTAACTTGCATACTTAAACCCTAAACAACATTATTGTATATCAAAAGCCCAAGATTGTTCTTTGCTTAATGTGTACAAACCGACGTTAAAGTTAAAACACAACCAACTAATTGATTAACACATTTGTAATTCAGCACTGAAAAACCACATTCAAACTGATGCACCCAAGGTTGTTAGACTCGAGAGTCTACCTAGACTCCTTTTTGGCTAGGTAGACTCGCGGGTGGTGGGGTCGCGTAGGTGCAGTCACAGCCTCGCGGGTAGTGGGTCGTAGTTGGCGTCACAAAATCACGAAGAAAAAGAAGGGTCGCGTCGGTGTCGGAGTTGGAGAGCGGTGGTGGGTCGCACAGTGTCGGCGGCCAACACGAAGTCGAATGGTGTGGAGGGCAGTGGCTGTCGCGCGAAGTAATGGAAAATGAACAACCTGTGTGTGAAACCTAAAGAAACAGGGGCCAACACGCTGCGTTAGCGTTTCATTAATTTGGGAATTAGGATTTTCAATTTTTCAAACTTGGTGGATCCGCGTATTCAAAACTCTAGAGTTTGCAAGAGTCTACCCGATACCCCAAGAGTCTACCCGAGTCCGAAAGGGTCCGAGTTTCCAGCGTTTTAACTCGTTTTGCCTACGTAGAAACGTAGACACGTAAGAGTCTACGAGTTGACTCTAGAGTTTGACAACCATGAATGGACCAA
Source organism: Clitoria ternatea (assembly GCA_037962975.1). NCBI lineage: Eukaryota > Viridiplantae > Streptophyta > Magnoliopsida > Fabales > Fabaceae > Clitoria > Clitoria ternatea. The sequence goes on along the minus strand of CM075674.1, from coordinate 14,571,630 downwards.
CTAACAAAAACTGTCTTCAAAACCCGTTGCTTTACTGAATAGCTTAAGCTTTTAAGATAGTTGGTCCTTAACCCATGGTTATGGAATAGAATCAATTAGCATGGAACATTTTCTTCCACATGTGAAAGCCCCTAGTATATACTAAATTGAAAGAGTGACAAAGTACTTCCATAGTTGTGGAACAAAATACCTTTGCATCTTAATACATGTATTTAATTTATTTGGAAATATTAGGGCGAGATCTACTTTTTAGTTAAGTCAAAGCAATAACAAGAAAAATTCTAATGGAATATCTTTCACAATTCATACAGATAGTTCACTAATAGACTGGGGGATAAGTAATACTAATGATTCACATTCAAACTATTTGGAATCTAGAACAAAAAGGTACGCAGTTGGCCTTCAACTCAATTATGTCCATATGGACTGGTATTTTCCCCCTTTCTAATGTCTAATTATAGGTTCTTGTTATTGTTAGATGCTAAAAAAGATTATATAATTTGTTGAGATAAGTCTCATATGAACACCCTATAAGGCTTGAGACAACCCTTAACTCTTGAGCTATTTTTTGGATTGAGGTGGGCCCGTCATTTTCTAATATGGTATTAGAGTCTAAACCACCTTAAATGTTGGGTCACTTACACATGTTCAGTTCTGAAAAATTCGCGTAGGTTGAGCTAAGTCTTATATCAATATCGGCTAGGACTATGGTCAGTATTACACCCTATAACGCTTGAGGCAACCCATAACTCTTAAACTAGTTTTTGGATTGAATTAGGTCTGTCATTTTCTAATATACAGACAAAAAAAATTAGTAACTTCCGCCAATTCATATCCTAAAATTTCATTTGCCTTCAACCGCCAAATTAAAAGCAAATATAATTAACATTCTTGTAGCACTTCTACCATTTGAAACTCTCAGATTTGACATACTCAAAATTAAAGCAAACACCATACACATGATCAAGCACAGACTACAATACCATGATTGTAATTTCATGTAACAATCAATTATGTGAATATTCATGCAATGCAATTTTTGCCCGTAATAGATTTGGAGTTTTGCAGTTTGCGCTATACAGTCATAAAAAATACCAAGCATAGTAAATAAACAAATGCTACAGTACACCACAAGCAAACTTGAAGATTCACTAACTCTTAACAAAAAAATTTTGGTTATTAACATGCTGCCAGAAGTGTTCTCAGGGAGTTAGGATGAGTTATTTTAATATTTTATTTTTTGCATGTATATCAATTTTATGAAATTTTATTTGCAGAGCAGAAAGGATTGAAATTAAAAAGTTTTGTCAAAAATTCCTGTCACACACTAAGAGGGCAGTGTAGAATTCACTAACCCAGGGTTTATTTCATTTCCAATATTTTTTACTAAACTGATTTCAAATTCACTCTTTAATTTGTATACTTCTATAATTCATACGTTCCATTAATATTCAATTATTATTTTAGTTTTAGAAAAAACAAGCAGAAGTTTTTAAATTATCTTGATAGTTGTATTATATAAACCCTAACAGAAGTTTTTAATGAAAGTTGAGCACTCACTGAATTATATAGAATGCACACAGCTGAGTCACCATAACAGAAATCTATTATGGCTTAATAGACAAACCTAACAGCTTAGCTGGCTGTAACTACTTGCAGTTACGGTGGCTTTACATGATATTGACACTATCTCTAATACCTAACAATTGTATTAGCTGTGATTCTTATGAACCAAAGACTTTTTTAAATGAATTTTGGAATATGATAAAGGGGATTGGGAAGTGAGGATCCAGATTCAAACCCTTCTCCCAAGTTAGTAATTGAGGGTGAGGGTCTAAACTCTGCTTCCACCACTTAAATTATTATTTATGTCAAGCATCAACTACTGTATTAGTTACAAACCAAAGAATACTATTAACTTAAAATTTTAAACCTTTTTTTTACTAAGACAAAGGAAACTCTACACACAGGACCAACCCCACTTGTGAAGAATTAAACAAATTATGGACGCTTTTAAATGCTGTATTTGCTTAACTAAAAAATGAACACAGTGAAGATACTTCAATTTCAGCATTGGATTCAATACAGTCTTTTAATATAGAGTGGTCCTTGTTTAAGAGCAGGTGTTGTGCATGATAACAGCAGGTGTGCCTAAGTCTCATAATGATAGGCCATGGAAAGTTTATTCGAAGGAAGGCATTAGAAGCATGGTTATATCTACTAGACCTGAATTGTTAGTTTCGTGTAGTAATTGTGTTTTTAGGCTTTTATTTTAGGCATAAGAAGCATGGTTGAATCTACTAGGCCTAGGCCTGAAAGGTTTTCTCTTGTTCAGAATTTTTTAACAATGAATAGAAACAATAACTTCTTCAATTCTATATAGTCAGGCCAAACTTTAACAAGGAAAGCAAGCAACAATGTTATTTATACAAATAAACAACGAAATGGAATGAAGGAGGTGAACAATTGGTGAAAATAAATACTCATATACACCTGGAATCAAACATACATGTAAGGATACAAATAATGCCCTGAAACTTAAATTCAAACAGAACAAAAGAAGAAAACAAGATTGAACTAGAAAACCAGTAAGCTGCTCACTAACCAGTTTGTGAGACAGGCTCACGACGGCAGTGGAGGTGGAGCTTCGACGAACGCTTTGTCAGAGGGGCTTCGGAGGTGAGGAGGAAGTTTGGTGGAGGTGGAGGTGGAGGAGAGGGAGGGAGGGAGGGGGAACTCAGAGGTGAGGAGGGGGAGGGAGACGTGAACGGAGGGAGGGAGGGGGAACTCGGAGGTGAGGAGAGGGACGGAGAGGTGAACGGAGGGAGGGAGGGGGAAGACGGAGGTGAGGAGAGCGAGGGAGAGGTGAACGGAGGGGGAAACCGGATGAACGGAGGCAGGGAGGAGAGGTGATCGACGGCGGCTGCTCTAAGAAGGAGTAGGAGAGTTAGGGCAACTGAGAGGGAAAGGGGTTGCTGTCGAGTTACATTAAAACGGTAGCGACGGCACCCTATCCGTCGCTAACGACGTCACTACATTTCACACTTAGCGACGGCAAAACACATCAATTAGCGACGGTGGAAACCCACCGTCACAAAAATCAATTATTAAAAGAAAAAATTGAGAGGGAAACTGAATTCATAGCGACGGTCGAACCAATCCGTCGCTAATCTCCTGAACCGTAGCGACGGTTCCAACCCACCGTCACTAAAATCAATTATTAAAAGAAAATATTGGAGGGAAACTGAATTAATAGCGACGGTCGAACCAATCCGTCACTAATCTCCTGAAAATTAGCGACGATGTCACCCCCACCGTCACTAACTTTGAAGGTGGAGGGAAGACCAAAACATAGCGACGGCAGAGAATCACCGTCATTAACTTCTTTAAAATAGACTAAATAGCGACGGTAGGAAAATTACGTCACTAATTTCCAGAGCACTAGCGACGGCGGAATGTTCCGTCACTAGTATTGACGAATATGAGCGACGTCTGAACACCACCGTCGCTACATTGTAGCCATAGCGACGTCATGGAAGACGTCACTGAACCATTCGAGGACATAGCGACCCTACAATGCCCGTCGCTATCAGTTGGCGCCATAAATATATTGGAGGGAAACCAAAAAAGTGGAGGGAATTAACTATAGCGACCGGGTCAGCGACGACGTATGGTATTGTGACGGATGTAGTGACGGTTCTATAAGTATTTTAGCGATGGGTATGTTTCGGTCGCGGAAGTGGTCACTATGTTTCATGTTCCTGGTCGTTTCCATTTTGTGGTCGCTAAGACGGTCACTAATTAGCGACGGCGTGTTGCGGTCGCTATTTGGTTGTAGCTGTTACTAATTTTTCTAGTAGTGTTGTGAGTCACAATAAAGTGATACTATTGGTGTAAGTCTTCCCTATAAAGTATATTAGCTAATAAGGTTCTCAACCATTCTACTTGTTGACCTGTTAACTTAAGAGTAATGAATTTAGAATAGTGAAACATGCAATACATGTCTATATTGTAGACTTTTAACTTAAGAGTAATGAATTCAGATTCCATATAATGGAACATGCAATACATATTTGTATTGTAAACTTTTAGGAAATAGCTCATATACCCAAAGTGAACACATACCCACTAATGGAGTTTACCTTATCTTTTTCTGAACCCAGTTTGCATCAAAATAACCTTCCAATATTAAATGAAATTTTGAGAAATACAAACTCTAATTTATAATACCTTGCAAATATTTCAAAAGACGAAGTAAAACATTCCAATGTTCATTATTTAGATTATAAGTATAGCGACTCAATCTATTTACAACATGTGTAATATTGAGTCTAGTATAATTCATTAAGAACAAAACACTACCAATATTTTTTGCATATTCAGATTAACATACACTATCACCATTGTTCCTTTTTAAACATATACCAGAATCATAATAAGTTATAGTAAGTATTACATTTAAACTATTAAATCTTTTTAAAAGCTTTTCAACATAGTGTGATTAATTTAGAGAAAAATCATTTTGTTTTCTTTATCTTTATTCCCAAGATAACATCGCTTCTCTCAAATCTTTTATGTTAAATTTGGAACATAAAAATAATTTTGTTTGGTTACTCACATCCAAATTGGTTCCAAAAATTAACATATCATCGACATATAAACATATTATCACACAACTAACTTCAAACAACTTTGTGTAAACACAATTATCAAATGAATTCACAATAAATCCATGTTCAATCAAAGTACTATTAAACTTTTCATAACATTGCTTTGGTGCTTGTTTCAAACCATATAAATATTTTTTAAATTTGTAAACTTTGTGTTCTTGACCATTAACAACACAACCTTCTGGTTGCTTTATATAAATTTTCTTATTCAAATCACCATTTAAAAATTGTATTTTTACATCCATTTAATGAATGAGTAAATCATTTATAGTTGTCAAAACAATCAAAGATCTTATAGTAAATTTTTTTTTGTGACTGATGAATAGGTATAAAAAAAGTATATTCCATATTTTTTAATAAAACTTTTGATTACTAATCTAACTTTAAGTTTTCAATTGAACCATCAGGTCTTATTTTCTTTTAAAAATAGTCTTACTCCTTATAGGTTTGCCACCAACAGACAAATCAACAAGTTCCCGAGTGTAATTACTCATTATTGAATCAATTTTTCTTTTATAGTTTCTTTCTAAAAAGTTACATCAATAAAACTAAATGTATCATTATATGTTTTTGAATCTTCTTCCAACATATAATAATAAATTAATTATTCTGAGAAAATATCAACATCTTCAATGTAAATTAGAATAACAATTGTAAAACTTAGTCCATAATTAGTTTCAATTTGTTGTCTTTTACTTCTTCTAGGTTTAAAAGAATTTAAACTAAATGATATCAATTCAAAAGTAAAAGCATTAATAGTTAAAGGTAAATATTTAGGTTTACAAACATAACCATTCAAATCACTACTTTTTCTTTTACAGGAAAATATTTTCAAAGAACTCAACATCTCTAAATTCAATAATAGTATTAGAATTCAAGCAAAGGAATCTATAAGTAGCACTATCATGAGCATATCCAATAAAAACAATATCAATAGTTTTAGAACCAACTTTTGATTTTTTTAATCCGGTATCAGTTTGGCTAAACACCCCTACACTTTTAAGAATTTCAAATTAGGGGAATACCTTTTCCATATTTCATAAAGGGTTTTATTCAAATATTTATGAAGGACTTTATTAAAAAATAATATGCACTTAGAATAACCCCCTAACAAACTATCAAGCATACCAAAATTAATCAATATAATATTCATCATATTTTCACCTTTCTTCCTCACGGTTTCACACGTGTAGGAGGCAGAGAGTAGACTTCTTTTCTTCCTCCATTGGCGTAGCTTCATAGCTCAAATTGGAGGTCCACTTGGCATTAAAACTTGAAATTGACCATGTTTTCGGAGTCAGGGCAATAAGGTAAGTCTATCTGCGACCTTAATGTCATATTCTCCTCTCCCTTTCATTTTCTCTCTCTAGCCGAAAATGGCTTTGCATGCGAGGTCTCTTGCATTTTTTTACCATGGTTTTGGAGCTTAAGGATAGCTTTCATGATAATGGGCGTTCCAAATTCACATATCCCTGTTCCCCTCTTGATTAAATGTTATTTTGCATGGGGGAAATATCGTTTTGCATTTTCCTAGCGAGTCGAAGACTGTAAATGACTTCTATGGCAATGGGTAGGAAGAAATGTTAATGGATTTGTGTTTCGATGCTCGTAGGTATCTGAACGAGTACCGGATGTTTATTGAGTGAAGCGGGTGTTAGAACCGGAAGAGAAGCGGAGGATTATCGAGTTGAAGCGTGATTAACATCTTAATCAACTAACCAAAGCTTGGAATTAAGGTAAGGGAGTGTGTTGGGTTAAGGTTAATGTAGGAATTTTGTTTACTCCATTCAAAATTAAAGGAAAAGGATAGATTATAGTGACATTATGAAGAACTAGTAAGATATTATATACAATGTGTAAATGTGGAATAATGAATTAAACTGGTGTTAATTTAAAATTTGGAGTATGAGTTTGATAGGGAACCTTGATGCACAGGAAATAGATAACTTAATTATACGCAATAATGAGATAAAATGAGTAAGTGTTGATAAAGTGAAAAGAACAGTGATTTTAAAAGTCTATAATTTGTAAGAATTTTCAAGCAACGAGTATGAGTTGAAGGGGTGTAATGACGTATGGCAAATTAGATCTAATGTGTTTGATGATATTGAAAATAATGATAGTGATATGAAAATGATTAACTAATGATGATTATAATGTTAATATAATATGATAAGTTGAAAATGATGAATTGAGTTGTTATTGGGTTATGGAGATGGTTATTATACCTTGATGGCATTGAATACTATGATTGATGTTTTTGTCATTATTAACGATTTGATGACCTGATGAAAAGATTTGAAAATAAAGAGTATAATATGGAAATTTATGCCAGGTGTGGCTTATTCTGATATCCCATGGCGATGGCTTTTATGTCGAGGATGATTTTATGATGGTTTGTAATGATTATCTGCTATTTATGTACATTGTGTGGTGGGGACAACCATTCGGTATATTTTACCCCTCGTTTTTGGCTCCCATGGTCGTTGGTGACCCAGTTAAGCTACCTAGTCAAGTAGGACCCAATGGTTGAGATAGGGAGTCAGGTGGGCTAGGTGGACCAGGTGGGTTCATGGGATGTCAGGTGGACTCCCAGCTGATGGCTGATCCTTTTAGTATCCAGATACTAGAGTCGTATTATTATGATTAGTTGAGAGTCAGTGTTGATGATAGCTGAGATGATATCCATTATATTGATGGTGATGAAATGATGTTAATTATATTATAAGATAATGTTAATTATATTAATGATGGAATAATGCTAATTATATTAATGATGAGATTGATATTAAATGAATTAATGATGAGTTTGACATTATTAGAATTGATGATGAGATTAGTGTAATTGAATTGATGATGAACATATTGAGAATGAAGGATGAGATTTATAATGAGAGGTGATGTGCAATATTAAAAGCTAGAAGGTGAATGTTTTAAGTAAGTATAATAGATAAAGAGTAAGTCAAAATAAATGCTCATGAATAATGCTAATAATGAACAAGATGAAATTTAATTAGGAAGGTATCTAGATTATGTTTTTTCTAATGTTATTTTCTATATTAATCTTTAATTTCAGTCACTCACCCCCTTGTTATTGTTTTAAGTGACTGTTGGCAGGTGGCTGATAGACACCACGGAGGCAAGTACTAAATGATAGTTAATTTACATGTATGTGTATATACATAGGTCTTGTTGAAAAGTTAATGGTGATGATAAAATTTATGTGATGTGTAAGTATATGTGTGTGTGTGGACTTATGGTTGATGATGGTAGTATGGTGATTGTGTAGTTGCCTTGTACATGTAGATATATGCTAGTATGTTTTTGATGATGATTCTTAATAACTAATAACATTGTGATGGTTATATATAGTGGTATATGTATATGTGTGGCGATGATGAAAAACAAAGTATGTTTAAGTAGATATGTCACTGAGGGAGTTACTATTAGTGTGACAGGAAACTTCATAATGCTCTAGTCATAAGAAAAATGGGAGTCTGTAAACTCAAAATCATTCTTAAAATGAATAGTCTGTACTCATCAAAGGCATCAATGAAACAAAGCTTGAATGAAGCTACAGATCCTAAGATGATCACTCATTTCCCTTTTGAAAATGTCTGAAAAGAAACTCTCCTTTTTGAATAAGGGACAACAAGGACTTTCATGTATTAATTATGAGTCTATCATCAAAAAGGAAACAAACGGAAAAGTTGAAGCACTATACGCATCAATCAAGATGCTTTGCATATCCCAAAATGTCAGAAAAGTTGAACCTGGGCAAATCAGAAAGCCTAAAGGTAAACGACTATGAAGATGTATCTGATTGCTTAAAATGGATAAGCAAAAAGATAACTTTAGGTAAAGACTATCGAGGAAAAACTTTTTGGTATATATATCTAAAGCATGACAGATTCAGGCCCTGCAAATGCACACTTATCTTATCCTTGAAAAGATTAACGGTTTCATTCCCTTCAGTGGCTGAATCAACGGTCATCTCAAGAAATTCTATAAATACAAGAAGATATCAAAACGTGAAAGAGGTTGACACATTGAACATTCTCTGATCTCTTCCTTACAAGAACCAAAAGTCTGAAAGACTCTTATTGTAAAAGTTCCTAAGTTTCTAAGTTCTTGTATCTTTTGCATAAGTCTTTTTTATAGTTTTGCTTCTAGCAAACCTTGACTTATTGCAATCTGTAACTCAGTGTACCTGTCTTAACACTATATATCCTTGTATGTCGAGTTATCTATTGTAACACAAAACTCTTTATCACTCTTCTTTGTGTATCGTATTTGGTGTTGTTCATCAGCTCGTAGTATAAGTGGGAAACATATTTTGGCCTGAAGAGGCTTTTAAAAGAATAGTTGAGTTTTTAGAGCCAGGAGTGGCTTGTTGAAACAATACTTGGGTTTAAGCCAAAAGTGGCTGGAGTTAAGAATACTTAAGTTACTAGTTTGGTACTGTTGTTGTAAAAGGTGTTTTTACAATAGTGGAAATCCTTCAAGTCTAAAGGTATTGTACGTAGTTTCTGCTTTGGAAGTGAACCAGTATAAATCTATTGTGTGGTTCTCTCTTAAATTCTTTACTCGCAAAGTCTGTTAAAAATATTTACTATTGAGAGTCTATACAAAAAATAAGTTAAGACTTATTTAACCCCCCTTCTAAGTCTGACTCTAAACCATCAATTTTTTTCTTCATGAATTTAGCTTCCAAAAAAAACTAGACTTTTAGAATCAATATTCTCATAAAGAGATGGTAAACGGATTGATATGTCCTAGTCTACCATGCTAAATATCAATAAACTCCACAATATAAATATAGAAGAAGCATTATTATTATCGACAATGTTCAACACATATAAACCACTATTTAGATACCCTTTCCCACAAAATCTCCATTATGAGTAATCACCATTTTATCAAATTCCAAAACAAATTTTAGTGCCTTATTAGGCAAAGCACCAAAAATGAGATTTCTATGGATAAAGGGAACATATAAAACATTGGATAAAACTAGAGTTTTTCTAGAAGTTAATTTGAGAAGTATTTTTCCTTTGCCGCATACCCCAACAATTGGAATATTATACCCATGTAGACAATGTCACCTCGGTTGCATTTTTAAAATCTTGGAACAACTCATTTGTTGCACGGATATGGCCACAAGATTTGCTTCTACAACTACACCAACAATAATCTCCTCATCCTTCAGTAAATTTGTTTGTGCTTTTGAAGACTGACCTTTGATAAAAGGTTTGAAATTTTTCCAAAGAGGGTTAAAATGCTTTGTGTCTATTTTTTCCACACATAGATAACAAAGTATTGATGTTGTTTTTTTAATGTTGGTATGTTGTGTGGTTACTTGCTTCTTGTCTTGCCATTTGTTTGGTTTCTTTGCTTTGTTGAACATGTTTCTAGAACCACCACTAGTTTCAACCAAGTTAGCATTTAAAAAGTTTTGAGTAGAGTTTTGATACTAATCCTTTAGACGATTAGCCTCTTTAGTTTTCATATGGCTGACTAGCTCCTAAAGTGTGAAATCATTCTTTTTGTACTTGAGATGATTTCTGAAGTCATCCTTAGATGAGAAGAATTTTTCGATCAACATATTTGCTTGAAATATTTTATACATTTTTATACATTCATTTAGGATGTCAACAACCAAATTCTCATACATGGACTTGCTTCATGACAGGTTTGTCATCCACCATTTGGAACTATAACCACTTTCTAGTCAAGTACTTTTTCTTTTCAACACCATCCACTCCATATTCTTTCTCTAGTTTTTTCCAAATAGATTTGATAAATTCATCCATAAAAAACAAATTAAACAAATTTTTAGTCAAATGAGCCAAGATATGACCATATACCAATTTGTTACTTTTTAGGTAAGACTCCAAATGGATGGTTGTCTTTTGAACCACATCAGACTGAACATCTTTACCGGTAGGAATGACCAAGTGGGTCCTTGAACAAAACATAATCAATCTCATACTGCAAAAAGAAGATGAACAGTTTTTATAGCCATTGTTTATAATTAGTGTTATCTAATGGTTCAAGTTTAGAGAGGTCAGAAAATACATGGTTGTTGTTAACTTCCTTCTTTAGTTTGCTCCCACCTATATACCTAAATATAGGAACAGTATCTATCCCTCATGGAAGAAAGTTTGCAAAACCAACCAGTATTGGCATATCCAATGCAATGCCATGTAACTTTTATAAGAATTAATTTTTAACCCGGATGCAAGCTCAATAAATGTTAGGACACCTTTGATGGTCCTAATAGTTTTACTTGTGGCCTTAACGAACAACAAAGTACCATCATCCCCCGAAAGAATTAGTTTTCAATTTTGGTTTAAGCTAACCCTCAAGTTTTAAAGAAAATGTGTTGACTGACTCGTAGGCGAACACATAACTAATTATTAGCAATGGAATCAATAAATTTTGTGCCTTCAGGTTTATGTTTTTATTGAATTAAAAAAAGTTAAGAACTAGTCAACTGCATGTATATAAAATATACTCGTCAATTAATACAAGCAAGATTTTAGGTAAAGATCTATATCCGTGTTGAATGCCCATAAAATGTATGATTTTCCTGTCTAAGCTTTGATTGCTTAACTTCTAAACATTGTTTCAACAACCATGATTACGCCTTTTTGCTCGTACAGCTCTCAAATAATTGATGCATGTGAATATATATATATATATATAAACATTGGAATATATTCACCACTAAAAAAACAACTGTTAGCGACGGAAGTAATTGGTCGCTAATCAATGAAATTCCCGTCGCTAATGGTTTTAGCGACGGCATCGCAGACGGGCAAGAGGACGTCGCTAAAACCCTCGTCGAAAACACATCAGCGACCACATAACTGCCGTCGCTACAATATCGACGGCGTAGGGCCGTCGCTAAAATCGTCTCTGCCCCAATAACTCCAGCCGTCGCTAAGTGTTGTCATACAGCGACGTCGAATACCCGTCGCTACTAACAGCCACCAGCGACCACCGTCTGCCGTCGCTATAGTAAGTGATACAGCGACCAAGTTATTCCGTCGCTACTGATTGTGATGTAGCGACCACAGTATCCGTCGCTAGAGGTTGCGATGTAGCGACGCCAATGGCCGTCGCTAGTTGTTGTCAGTTAGCGACCACAACGTCCGTCGCTAGTGATTGTGATATAGCGACCACAGCATCCGTCGCTAGTGTTAAAACGTCAGCGACGGACATGTCCCGTCGCTAACGGGAATTTTTATATTTTTTAAAAATTAATTCAATATTGACTGGTTTTGTTAATTTAACTTTAAAAATATCTTAATATTTTGTATTGGCTGATAAAATTTTATAATTAAATTAATTTATCAAATAGGTTGAATTATTAATGATAGGTAGAATAAGGCTTTGTGATTTGAATGTAATTACCAATAAATATTGACATAATATATAAAGAATGACAAAATAAATACTGAATAAAAATATAACATAACTAAAAATCAAATATACAATGTGTATAAATAAAAGAACTACAATCAAGGTGGTGGGGGATCCTGGGGTGGTGGTGGGGGCGCCTGGGAAGTGGGGGGAGGTAGCCTCGCCATCAACTGCATCAGTAGCTCCTGCTGCTGAGCAAGTTGCCGACGAGTCTCGGCGTGCTGCTCCTCGGCCCGCTGTCGGTCCGCCTCGGCCTTCTGTCGGTCCGCGTCGTGCCGCTCCAACAGCAACTGCCTCTGACGTCGCTCCTCGTGTAGCTCATCGTTCAGGTTTTGAATTACCTGAACGACCTCAGTCGGAAGACCAGAGGAAGACGAAGAGGAAGGGGTCTTCCCCTTTTTCGCCAGCTGCGTGCCGACGCCACCCAATCCAAACACCCTCCCTTTCTTGTTCACACCGCCAACAGCCTCCATATAGATGGCGTTGTCGTCAGAACAAGATAGGGTGGGAGGAACCTCCCCTTTAGGAGTGGAAGCCACCAGGTCCGCCTCCTTCTCGGCCCTCCTGGCCTGATACGCCTCCTGTAAATTCAAAAACAACGATAGGATTAGTAAGCTGATTTGTAAGTAAATTAAAAGCATGTGTCAGTTAAAAGTAAATACCGCTAGCTCTGTAGTCTTCTGGTTTACCCATGCACCGGCTTTGTTCTTCTTGGTCATTTGCATGACCTCAAACAAAGAAGGCTCCCGGTGCTCCCTCTGCTCCTGTGGTGGACAAAAAACATTGAGATTATTATTTGTAAACATGTAAGACGAATCATAATAGAAATGTTTAACATAAATATACTTACAAATCTTTTCTTGTGCTCGAGGGTTGAAATGCTACCCCCAGTGTAAACCGAGGCTGCAGCATCGGCGGCTCTGTTGGCCCTATTCCGAGCACTCGCCTGCTGGAATGGGACCCCGCCCCACTTCTGGACCATCCCGTCCCAATGGTCCTCCGGGATCCAACGAGGGCGCTCACCCTTGTCCCTCACCTTCCAAAGGGTACTCTTGATGATTTTGGAGGTCTTTGTGGCAAAGACCTTCCTAATCTCATCAATCATACCCTCCGCCCACTGGTAATCACGCTGTAAAATGAATTGAGAAATCAAAATTAATAACGGGTCTATTTTACAAATCAATTCACAATAAATGAGCTAGGAACTTACCGAGAAGGTGTCAAACCACCTATCTTGCACAACCTTCCCAGCATCTGTCCAAGATATATATGGACCATCCCACTGGGCCTTCAAAACCTTAGTAATCGCTTTGGTAGTGCGACTACTATCAACAAAGCTGTAATGACAACAATTATGTTAGGAATAAAACAACACACAATCTAGGGAGACACCCAAAATTTCGGCAGAGTCTCCCCTGTAAATGTAACATTTCCAAGTTTAAATAGTTACCCTGTTACAAACAGAAGAGTGCCCAGTACAATTCAATCTATACAAGTACTAATTAAAGTAACATCCAATAAACCAACAAGTCTTTCAACTAAACCCTAATATAAAGTATCATACAAATAACATAAAAGTATATGAAATTTAGTCACTTACTCGTCTCCGGCCGGCACGGGTACCAACATGGGCAGAGGGGATGCCGGAGGTGGGGTCGCCTGATGGCCATGGTCCTCCAAGCCATCAACTCCAGGAGTCTGCTCTGGGGTGGTCAGCTGTGGGGGTGATGGGGTTGTCTGCTGTGGTGGTGGTGATGGAGTGGTCTGTTGGAGTGGTGATGGAGTGGTCTGCTGTGGTGGTGGTGATGGAGTGGTCTGCTGTAATGGGGATGGAGTGGTCCGCTGTGGTGGTGATGGAGTGGTCTGCTGCCCTGGGGTTTGCATCCCCAGACGGGAAGCCGGGGTCCTGGACCCACCACCCCTACTGAAGGGCAGTCGACGTCCCGTCATCTGTGGATAAAATCATGAAAAGAAAGGTTAGTCTCAGGATATATATAAACCTATGTATATATGTTTAACAACTACATACTCTGTGCCTGTTTCAGTTTCAAATTCCCCCTCAGTTTCAGTGTCACTGTGGTTATCTGTTTGAACAAGTTCATCAGTATCCAAATCAGCCCTAGACCGTTTTGATCGAGAGACAAGGTCTTTGTCAATGTGTTCACCCCCCGTAGTGGCGAGTGTCTCGTCCATTATGACTGGATCAATGTTGAACAACAAATTCGCATCGTTGAGCTCGTGTGGTGCAAGCTGATAAGCGTCATCGACCTCCTCGGAGACATTGTCAGTGATCTGACTTCGGGCCTTGGCCTTGATTACTGCATACCAGTCCCGATGTCCTCCCGGGAAGTCGGTGTAATAAACCTGCTCAGCTTGTTGGGCAAAAATGAAGGGATCAAACCCTTTATATCTACCATTCTTCTTGACCTCAACTAAGCCGTAGTTGTTGTCAACCTTTGTTCCAACACCGATTGTGTTGTCGAACCAATCACATTTGAATAGAACAATATCTCTTCTTAGTCGTCCAGAGAATGAAACTTCAACAATCTCCGTCAGCACTCCATAAAAGTCTTCTTCCAACTGACCGGCGGTGCCTTTAACACAAACCCCGTAGTTATGGGTGCGCATCCCTTCACTCCATTGAAGAATATTAAACTTGTAGCCATTTACGTAGTAAATAGGCCATTTTTTAACAGTCTTCACCGGCCCCCAAGAAAGGGCTTGGAGTAAAGAATCTTCAATATGGTTGTTAGGGTCTTGTATCTATGTACAACATAAGAAGTAGGTCATTGTTACCATATTGACGGGAGTTAGAAGCAAATAGGCTTAAAAACACTTGGTATACGGGTCTTACATGTTGCGCGAACCAACCAACGAACTTGGATGACACCTCACTATGAATTTGGTCATCAGTTAAATCATTTTGCTCAAGTTTTAGCATATCTGTGTATAAGCTATTGAAAGAAACAAATAAGTTTAATATAAAAGCTACGTTAAGAATGTATAATATAACTTCTATGACTTACTCAATAAAGGGTTCCACTTCTGGGCAATTGAGAAGAATGTACAAGTGAGCCGCCTTTCGATCTTTCTCATCAATGTAACATTTTGTGAGCCTGCCCCCCGGGTGACCAGGATAGTTGAAAATCGACGTTTGTTCATCAAACCCTGTGCGGCTGGCTACACCAAGATTGCGGGGAACTCTACTCATTCTAGTTTCTATCTCCGTTGGAAAATAGAAAGAAGCAAAGGTTGTCATTTCTTCGACTAAGTATGCCTCACAAATTGAAGCTTCAACGCAGGCTTTGTTCGACACTTTATCTTTTAAAGAGCGTAAGAATCTTCAACATCATTAACAAGGTGGTGTTAAGTTAGAAAATACTATTATAAGCATGATTTGCAAGTAAATTAAAGAGTTCACCAAGCATTCACCTTTCGAATGGATACATCCAACGATACTGCACTGGGCCACCAACCAAGGCCTCGTACGGTAGATGGATAGGCAAATGCTCCATGGAGTCAAAAAAACTTGGTGGGAAAATCTGCTCCAACTTACAAATCAATACCGGGATAGTTTCTTCCATCTTCACAAGTTTCTCCACACTCAACGAAGTAGCCGTCAACTCCTTAAAGAAGTGACTCAACTCCACTAACGGTTTCCAAATAGGCTTCGGTAAGGCATGAAACGCGTACGGGAGTAGTTGTTGCATAAACACATGGCAATCATGACTTTTCATGCCAAACACCCTGCCCTCCTTCACGTCGACACATCTACTCAAGTTAGAAGCGAATCCGTCAGGCAGGGTCAACCCATTCATCCAAATACACACAGCAATCTGTTGTGGTCTAGTTAAAGCATATTTTGCATGGGGTTTAAACATTCTTCCACGTCCCGCATCCCTCAACTCCAACTCCTTTCTGGAACACCAAATCGGAAGGTCTAGACGACTCTTCTCGTTGTCCTTTGTTCTCCCTTTGATGTCCATAACAGTGTCAAAAATATTCATGAAAACATTACGTTCAGTGTGCATCACATCAACGTTGTGTCTTAACAACAAGTCTTTCCAATATGGCAAATCCCACAACACACTCTGCTTCACCCAGTGGTGTTCCTTACCGTAACCCGCAAACTCCTTAACACTCTTGTCCCAGATGTAAGGATACTCTTCGACCCTCTGCCAAACTCGTGCACCAGATAACCTACGGGGTGGAGGTTCGTTAACAACCTTGTTCTTCTTAAAAGCGGTTTTGTTCCTCCTAAACGGGTGATCCAACGGTAGAAACTTTCTATGACAGTCAAAGAAACTTGTCTTGCCACTAACAGGGAGTGATTCCCCCCCGGTATGTTCCATGCATACAGGGCAAGCAAGCTTCCCAGACGTGGACCATCCAGAAAGCATACCATAGGCCGGGAAGTCGTTAATAGTCCACATCAAAACAGCACGCATCATAAAGTTGTTCTTCAAAGACACATCGTATGTCATTACCCCGACATCCCATAACTGTGATAACTCTTCAACCAACGGTTGCAAAAACACGTCTATGTTCGCCTTTGGATTTTTGGGTCCTGGAACCAGTATAGATAGAAACATGACCTCCCTCTTCATACACATATCAGGCGGCAGATTGTATGGGGTCAGGATGACTGGCCAACAAGAGTAAGCCCTTCCGTATTGACCGAAAGGGTTAAACCCATCAGTACATAGTCCAAGTCTTACATTTCGCGGCTCGCCAGAAAAGTCCGGATATAGCTCATCCAAACACTTCCATGCTTTCCCGTCGGAAGGATGGCAAAGAAACCCCTCTTGTGATCGGTTCAGAGCATGCCAACGCATGTGTTTTGCCGTGGACAATGAGGCATACAGGCGTTGAAGACGCGGTGTTATAGGGAAGTACCACATTTTCTTCCTGGCCGTCCGGGTTACCTTCCCTCTCCTTTTAACGGTCTTGTAGCGTTCCTCATTACAATGCAGACATTTTGTGACACTCTCGTCTGCAAACTCATTTCTGAACAGCATACATCCACCAACACAACACTCTATCTTCACACAACCCAGCCCCAAGTTTGCCACTTGTTTCTTAGCACGGTACAGGTTTGCTGGCATTCTGTGATTACTAGGCATGGTGGAACCCATCAGACTGACCATTCTATCAAAACAACCTCCAGAAAGATTATAATCTGCCTTTATGCTTAAAGCAGCTAGGGAGGCGGATAACTCAGTGTGATTGTTGCACCCGTCCCACAATGGAGTCTGAGCCGCCGCCAACAAATCATAAAATCTCTTCACCTCCGGATTAGGATCCTCCTCTGCATTGTCAGAGTCCCCATTACCTGCTTGGTCATTATGTTCCAGCATACGCCCGGTGGAGGGTCCAACATGATCCATCACCATTTGTTCTATGTTGTTGTACGTATCCCTGTTTCCTCCAACCTCGTAGTAAGACTGTTGCACGGTTACGTCTGACGGTCTACGCGGTAACTGCTCACCATGGTTGTACCAGCAGTGGTATGTTTCCATGAACCCTTTCTCAGTTAGGTGGCACATGACATCATCCGCGTATTCAAAACTCATGCATTTGCACCTTGAGCACGGACAACGGATCTTCTGAGTCACTTCAAATCCAGGCGTGTTTGCCGTAGCGAACGGAATGAACTCCAACAGCCCCATCATAAACTCCTCAGTCACTCGCCGATTGCGATCTAGTCGGTTGTACATCCATCGCCGATTTGCCGGTACCTCCATTTACAATATCTAACAAGCACGATTTCTGTTACTTTAAATTATTGTAATTTTATTTGACTGTCGGTTGTAAATCACTCCCTATCTCTTTGATGTTGCAAATTGGTGGGGCCCTATCCCATTCGGGATGAATATGCAACCAACTGTAACCCATCTCTGTTGTATGTGGTCTATCTTGTGTCGTTCATGTTCATTTAAAATTTCGGCAGCATTTCGCATTAGTCCCCGAGTACACAGAGATACGTACGGTATGAAACACCGCACGCAGACATGCACCCTGGGGACAATACGAAACACCATAACCGAAATTTTATATGAACATTCAACGTCTTAAGATAGACTATATACAACATTGATGGGTTACGCCCTACTGGTTACAAATTCATACCAAACTGTCCAACTGGGACAATTCAAGATCCAACACAACACGGTACATTAGCCGGTTGTTTTGAAACTTGAACGGGAATCTAATGGGTTCACACACGACTAAACTCTACATTATTAAATCATGAGTTTCATTTTTTAAGTTTCCTAAGAAAGGGAGCCTGTCAAAATTTTGGCAGAGTCTCCCCTGTAAACTGGACATTTCCCAAATTTACGAACAACCTGTTACATACATAAAACTTTCCAGAAATGATAAATATACATACCATACGTATTGTATATGATATTCAGAGTTATGAATACGATCGAGAGACAAGGTTATCAGTACATAAAACCAATGCCTAATGAGCTCTGCTCTCCACTAACAAACAACATTACACATGCATAAAGAATCATGTTATCAGCACACAAAACCAATGCCTAATGAGCTCTGCTCTCCACTAACACACAACATTACACATGCATAAAGAATTATGTTATCAGCACACAACCAATGCCTAATGAGCTCTGCTCTCCACTAACAAACAACATTACACATGCATAAAACTCATTATAAACACATCAAAACCAGTTCCTAATCTCTCTACTAACAAACAATAATTGACATGCATACATATATCGAGAAAGTCAGCGTTAGGGGATTACCTAGCGAAAAAAGTCGGTGATGAATACGGAGCTGAAGAGAGACGATCAGAGACCACGCGTGATCTGTGTTACTCTGTATGACAAACCAAGAAGTCGTTAGAACGTTACAAGTAGCAAGGAAACTAAACAAAGAGAGACACGCAAAGCAAATAATAGATTACACAGCCATGACTTCTTAGTGATCTAGACACTTGGGATCCACGTGAGAATGAGTCCATGAGAGACGCAACAGAGACTACATTTGCATTATTAAACATTCTAAACGTTTTTTGTTAAGACTCTTCTTAGATGAGTTAATTTATAAAGACTCTTCTTAGATGAGTTAATTAGTTAAAAGACCCAAGTAATATCTTTTCAAATCAAATGCATTATTCTCTTCCTGTTGGCCTAAACATTTCAGCTTGTGCAGCTGCAATAGGAGTCCCAGAGGTGTTTGTTTAGTTGAATAAGGGTTGTTAAATTAGGATTAATTATAAGTAAATTTTTCATTTGTTGATTAAACAAAATTTAAACAATTATATAATTAATATTGATGGTTAGATAATACCGTTTACCTCGTATTGTCCTGTGTACCAGTTCTGTACCTCGTATTATGAAGTTTTTAAAGCTTCCTATTGAGCTAGCTCCTTCCTTTAAGGTTATAGTGGGGAATCATAATTACATGGCAGCTAAAGGATTAAAATAGAACTTGGTTCAGGCACAAGTAAATGTGTTTCAATCAGTGTTCTTAGAGTCGTGTCTCGCGACGTAGAATCGGACGATTCTACGTCTCACGGTTGTTTTGAACCATGGTTATATGTAGTTTTTTACCACCGTTCAGAACCATGGTCAAAAGTCCCTACCTATTATCACGCTGGGAACAACCACGATTATAGAACCGTGGTTAAAAGCCTAAAATACACCAGTGATAATTTTCTCATGTTTCAAATTTAATCATTATAAAGTCTTGAAAACTTAAGTCTAAAAGGAGTTTCTTTAACCCAAGAATCTTCCTAAAAATTTATAGTAGACTCGTCCTCTAGTCTCCACCAATCCCACACCATCATCAAACTAGTCTCTTTTAATGTGTAAATCATTTGGGAGTAACAGCTGGATAAAAGGTGATTTTGGGAGTAATAAAATAATAAATTCTGATCCACTATAAATAGGCATTGCTAAAACCCAAATAGATGTCTAAAACATCACCCCTCAAGTTGAAGAGTTTTAATACATAAGAGTGAGCTATAGAGCCAACAAGGTTTGGGTGTTTCATTGTTATTCCACATATAACAAAGATGTCCCTTTTGGATGATATCCGGCGACCTTCCGTGGATTATGCTCCTAGCATTTGGGGAGACATTTTCCTTCCATTTGCTTCCAACTCTTCTACGGTATATTTTCTATTACACCTCACGTAAGGGAATTAATTGGGTACTTTTGCCAAAATATGCACCAAAATTTGTATGAGTGGGACTTTAAATACCTAACAGCTTGATGATGGAGGATGCAAAATTTTTATGAGTCACGATTGGGTTCATTTTTCAACTACTGATTTGCTTTTCCTGTTTCAAGAAAATTTGGGTCTCCACACTAGCATTACATGTTGTGGTTTGATCATTTTCACTCACACATTCCATTGAGCATGTCAATAGCTAAATAGAATATGCCTATTTTTCATTCAGCTTCATAGACATTATAACAAACATGTGAAAGGAAACCCATGAAATTCATTTTAAAGAAAACACACATTTTTCATTCACATTCTTCATATATTACAGACTGTTCACATTAGATTCACCTAAGACCAAACCATATATTAATTTGATACCTACTTCTAAACCTAAGAATATGACCACCTAAACCCAACCATGATTAAAGCAAGCATGAAGACACTTTACGATGCATCATTGCCTAAACAGAGAACTTTAACCCACCGAGCCTAAACAGAGAAACGGCCAAGCATTTCTTATTATTTAATTAAGTTAAGAAATTATAACCTTTTCTTCCTGTGACCAACGCGTGAGTGGAAGAAAGGGAGTGGAAGACCAGCCTTCGAGGACTACCGAACCAGCCTTAGACCAGCCTTCGAGGACTACCAAACCAGCCTTCAAGTGGAAGAAAGGGAGTGGAAGCACGGGGAGCCGGAGGGAGGGATTCGGAGGGAGGAAGTCAGAGAGAGGGGTTCGGAGGGAGGGGTTCAGAGGGAAGGAGTCAGAGGGCAGGGAGGGACATAGAGAGTGAGTCGGAGGGAGGGATTCGGAGGAGAGGCTGGGACGGAGGGTAGGGACAGACTTGGAGGGAGGGCTTTGGAGAGGTACTGACAGAGGTTATTTTTATTTTTATTTTAAAAAGTAGTTAGAATCTGCATTTAATGTTCCAGTTTAAAAATCGAGTTCTTTCTCAATATTCCTCTCAGTATTTACTCCATTTAATTTTCTCCAGGCTTCTCCATCCCTTTATTTACTCTCTATGCATACCCCTTGATTCAACCGCAGGGTGTTGTATATGTGTTTGAGCTTTAAGGCTATAAAACATCAAGGGTCTGGTTGGGCGTTTGAAATAAAGTGAGGAAAATTCTTGCACGAGTATATTTAAGTTCAACCAATTTAAAACTCAATATATTAAAATGACCATAAAATCTATGTTAAAGTTATTTTAAATTATCTTGAACCTATGATTAGTTGTATAAATATTATTTCAGTAAATGAACCTGATGATATGTTTGGCCAAACTAAATTCACACTAATTTACATTACATTTCATCAATGTACAACATGCATACACTAATTCATCTCACTCACAATTCTCAACAACACACTCACTATTTACCATCATCACAGACACACACATCATATGGAAACATCATTATCACTATAATTGGGCAGCAACCTAAGGGGGGCTAATATTTTCATCACACACAAAATAAACACAAGACATCAAAAACAAAATCTAATTCTCACTTTAATTACTACTAGCACCAACTACTATACAAATGAAACTACTTGTTAACACGAGGTATTCAAATGTAATGAGATGAAATTTTCAGAATCAATCTAAGTATATTAACAATTTTATAAAGTATAGGAATTAATATTAAAAGAAAATGCTAAACAGACAAACATAAAAAATTATATGAACTGTGGGAATTAAAAATTGATCGAAGAACTTCAACATTTGAATAGGGTATATAAAAAACAAGTCAAACTACATTTTAATAGATTAAAATGAAGGTTTATATACTCAAAACGATTATTCGTAATCATCATTGCATAAACATTTAGAAAATAAAGAAAAGGAAAAAATATATTATTAGTTGCATAAGAGAAGGAAATGAAAAGCAAAGATATACTCAAACAGAAGCAGAGAAAGAAGCTTTAATAAAAACTTTAAAGTGCTAGTTAAACACAGACAAAAAAGTTTCTATTCGATTCCATTCTTTACAAAACACAGAGAAACATACATTCAGAATTAAAATACAACTTGAAAACATTCATCTATTCAAACATACATTCATTGCTACCAGCTATTCTATACAATAAAATCATAAAAAACAGAGATAATGAAGGGTTACCGATTGACTACAGAGAGGGAGGGTTCACAGTAACACAGAGAGAGACAATAGGGCTGGAGAGTAAGAGCCTACGGAGGAGACAGAGAAACACAGTCAGAAACACAGAGAAACATACATTCAGAATTAAAATACAACTTGAAAACATTCATCTATTCAAACATACATTCATTGCTACCAGCTAAACCCTAAACCCTAAAACATATTTGAATTAGATATTGTAAATAATATAAAATTTGTGTTGCCTATATATTTAATTTGCTCTCTCTAGTCTAGTAACTTTATCAACAGTAACATACATTGGCTTATTAACCATGACTGAATTACAATCCTTCATAATTTCATTCCTAGTTGGCATGATTCTAGCAACCTCAATACCATAATTGACCTCATAAAACCCATTCTTGGAGTTGTTGTAGCCACAAGACTCACCACAGACTAGCTCATAGATGCATGTTAAACCCAAAAAACAGATTTTCTTGGTCAGTTTAATATGATCCTACTGGATTTGTTAACCAATAAGGATGGAGTAAAAATATTAGTCTTAGATCTTTGGAATAATTTACTAACTACTAATCAACCTTACCAATTTCAGATATCTTAATTGAACTAAGCAAGTCTAATCAAAACAAACCCAACCCAAGAACATGACACATGAAACAAACAATATTTGAAACATGAAACAAAATTTGAGCACAGATCCAAAGATCAAAAACATTGAAAAAAACACTAAACTGCACACCCACTATACTGATACACTACACATACTGCACTCCGCTCATTACACTACACTCAGTCAACAATCATAAACATAAACACACATAAACATAACCCAGACAATTTCAATAACTAAATTAACAGTTAAGAGAAAGGTTGGATTATGATACCTGCTGGTGAGGTAGGTTCACCGGTGACTCTGCCAGTGAGGGAACTTCTGAACGGAGACGGAGGGGGAGACAGCTCCAAGCCAGGGACGGGACACAGGGAGGGAGGTCGACGGCTGCAGGAAGAAGGGAGGAAGGGAGGGAGGTCGACGGCTAGAGGGACGTTGACAGAGGGAGGGAGGTTGACAGTGGAAGGGACGGAGCCTCGAACGGAGACGGAGGGGGAGGTTCGTGAGAGAGGTCGTGGTGGTTCGTGAGGCGCAGAGAGGGAAAAAAGAGGGATTAAAGGCTTGGGGTGGAAAGGTGATCGACGGGGATTGAGGGAGGGGGAGATGGCAGCTGAGAGAGGCTAGGGAGCGGTAGGGCAAATGAGAGGGAAAGGGGTTGCTCGAAGATAGATTAAACACTTAGCGACGGCTATCATCCGTCGCTACCAACGTCCCTAAATTAAAACCTTTAGCGACGGCATGACAAATCCGTCACTAACCTCCTCAAAAGTAGTGACGGGGTCACCCTACCGTCACTAACTTCCCTTCTTAAAAGTAAAAAGATGGAGGGAAGACAAAAATCATAGCGACGGAACACAAATCCCGTCACTAATCTCCTGAATATTAGCCACGGCCAGAGAACCCGTCACTAATCTCCTAAAATTTAGCGACGGGGCCTTCGTACCATCACTAACTTCCCTTCTTAAAACAAAGAAATGGAGGGAAGACAAAAATATTAGCGACGGCACAATATATCCGTCACTAATCTCCTGAATATTAGCCACAGCCAGAAAACCCGTCACTAATCTCCTAAAAGTTAGCGACGGGGCCTTCTTGCCGTCACTAATCTCCTGAATATTAGCGACGGTAGGACTACTCCGTCACTAGGACAAAACCTAGCGACGCCATTTAGCCGTCGCTAATGTTTGGCGCCAACAAAAAACCATGGAGGGAAATCAAAAAAGAAGGATCTGAGATATAGCGACCGTACTAGCGACGGTGTTCATAATTGGTAGCGACCGTATCCTTTTGGGGTCGCTAAATTCGTCGCTACAACTTTTTTGGTCGCTCTTTATTTATAGCGGTCGCTAACCCGGTCGCTAGTTAGCGACAGCAATAGGTGGTCGCTAATTTGAGGTAGCTGTTTAGGGTTTTTTTAGTAGTGATTGTTTATCTTCCTTTGCATATGCATCTTGTAATCTTACAATTCCCACAAGAACCTCTACTTAATTTGTTAATTAATGACGTGGTTTTTGGGTATTAAAAGCTACATATTAATTTCTAAAATTGCGTTAACAGTTAGATTTTACTTCTTTCATATCAAAAAAATTTCCATTTTCTAAAACACAAATTTTAATACTAATTTTTAAATAATATTATTTTATATAAAGTTGAGTTATTCTAATATTACATAAAAATGTTAATATAATATAATATATTTTATTATTAATAAAATTTAAAATATTTTTACTAACAATTTATTAAAAAGGTTATATCAATAAAAGTTTTCCAAACATTTTTTTAAATTTTATGTGTTAGTAGATCATAATTTCTTTTAATATATATATATATTATCAATCAATCAATTAAGAGTTTCCTTGAAATAGTTGAGAAAATGAAATTATTAACTATTCGACTCACTTGTCTCTTTCCTTATTTTCTCTATTTCTTCCAAAAATATGAATGAGCAGCTTGCTGCAGCATAATATTATGTATAGTAACTTTTTTATATAGAAAGATTATCGCTGCACAAGAAATTAAATCTTTCTAATATTATTGCAAGAAAGGATGTTGAAGAATCTATAAAACTATAAAATAAGAAAAATGTATTTTTAGTGTGGTTTGGTTTGGTTTGTGATTCCCTCTCTCAGAAACAAACTAACTCAAATTAAATCGCATCTTCATATATTTTTAGAATCAAATTTATTTAGTCAATTAAATAAGATCAATGTGTAATCTTTTAGCGAAAGCAAATATTTAAAGTCAATTTTATTTAGAACCAATTAATTAAGATTACAAAACTAATAACATTTTTCACCAACAAAGAAATATATATTATTCCACGAAGGGTACTCCAACCCACATTACATCCTACACCAGTTGAAAAAATCAAATCAGTACAAACTTTATAGACAACTTAATGGTTCTCTATCCCAATCAAAAATACGATTTTATTCTTATTTTTTCTAAAGATGAAAATCATAATTTTTTAGTTGATTAACAAATTCATTCACAAAACACAAGAGGTGCTTCAACCCATGATACAAGTCCTTTACTAGTTCTCAATTACACACTCTGTAAGCACAAGAGTGGTTTCATACACCATTCGACGAATGATGTATTAAATCTAATCAAGTTAACCTTTATTCAAGTTCATGCTCGTATTTTAATGAGTTGGAATATTCAATTAGCACACATAAACATACTGAATCAGCATGACTCTATAACAAATTATACTTACAAATACATAAAATAACAATTATATAAAATTGCACTATTAAAAAAATTACGGTTTGGTTAGGATTGATTTTCATATTTTTTTTAACTGAACCAAATCAAATTACAAATACTTTTGACATGCAATTTAATTCATTTCTTCTTCAAAAACGATCCAAACCGAACTGCAAACAACTCTAAAATATGCAAAAGAGAGAAAAGGAATATATTAAATAAAACAATTTCAACGACCTATACATTAGTACATCAAATTATTATTTTTAAATGAAAAAATATTTTGTTGATCTTTCACAAGTTATACACACATACTTTTCTTTTCTACAAAAAATTAAGTGAAAATAAAAATAGCAATTCAGATTTTTTTATTACCCATCGATGGTGTGATTTGCTGTACGTGGGAGAGTTGAGCCATGGCACGACCCATTGGCCCCCACTACTTTCTGATAAACTTGGAACAATAGGTCCCGTTGATTAAGATTGGAACTTTAATGTCGTCCACTAGCAACAATAATATATATAAGAGACTATACTCTTGTAAGGCTGTAGCCGAAGTTATTGTCGTTTGCATAGATCAGATTTCATATAATATATATATATATATATATATATATATATATATATATATATATATATATATATATATATATAGAAATAACCTATAATATATATTGTTGTGCAATGTGCATATTGTATTGAGTGACAAGTTTATCAATTAAAAGGTAAAGGAAGAAATAAATTAACAAATGGAAGGGAAGGAGACAATGGAATGACGAGAAATGGGTCTAAAGTTGGGGTCAAAGCTCTCTCTCCATATATACCAAACTAGTAACGGCATTTTTGTAGTTTCATTGCTTGCATACTTTGTCATTATATCCAAATCATATGGCTTTGTTATCATCGATGATTATTGACCTGTGTGAGAGAAGCAGACATAGAATAGAACACTCAATCCATGCATATATACAAACAATAATAATTCAAAGAAATGACCAAACGAAACTTCCGATTCACGTACAATTCATATAATGATATGTAACCATCGAATAAACAACCATTACGTTTGTTTCTTTGTTTTCTTTTTCCTCGCTGCCCTTGAGAGGATAAATGAATGCCATGCTTGATCCGTTAAATTTTTTTAAAAAAATTTCTAATAAAAATTAAACACGTGTTAAAATATACTGCTGAATCAACCGAGTTAAAATGTGTTTTATATAAATTATTTTTGAAGATTATAATTATAATGGATTTATTTTGTATTTCACGTGCATCGAGGATGCAGGGGATAATTATAATGCGGTCTTATCCTGCTTCCACTGTAATTCTGTAAAGGCAATCTTTGTGTTATGGATGAAAGATCCTCATCAATCATTTTTAGCAAAAGTTACACTCATACACAATTTTTGAATGTTAGCAGGAAGTTGCACTTGGCACATGTGGGACATTCACTTGGGTGTGCGACAAATTTATTCATGCCAGATATCTAGATCCAATATGTGCTTTTATTGGTATCAATTCATAAAATTTATTTCCTAAATTATAGGATAAATGTATTATTTAAATTATCTAACGTATTTTATATTTTTAAAACATTTATTCACTTCAAATCCGTCTAAAAAAAGAAATATTTGCAACAAAGCTCATAACTTGTTTTATAAAAAAAACTATACCACCTATTACAGAGTTATTTATAAAATGAATAAATCTCAACAGTTAAATCCTATTATAAATGATTAAAATTAAAATATATAAATTATATAAATTTAAAAAACTTTTAATCACAACTATTTATGTATTTATGTATGTTTATGTGGCTCAGCTCTTACTCTCACCTAAAACAATATTCCTTTTATTCTTTTTGCTTGCAGTAATTTTTAAAAAAATATATTTATTTTATTTATGAAAAAAATTTATTCTTTCTTTTTTATTATGCCCTTAAGTACTTTTAAATAAATAACTACAATTAAAATGTATATTAAATGATGAGAGAATGTATTTTAAAATTTTTTAATATATAATTTTTTTATAAATTGTTTCAGATGAAAAAAAACGACGTACTATATATCACATGCATGAATGGTTTACAGGGGGTTTTATAATTATTATATGTAAATCTTTTCCTTTTTTTAATTTTGACATAATTTCATAGATCAACCTGTAGGATATGACTGGAAAAACAAAATTCATGATTTGATCATTTATAAATAGTGCATTTGCCGACAAATAATTTGGAAACCCTAATAAGGTCCACATAATTTAGGGTTTAATGAGGCACTATAGCCATAAAAACACTCACTATTGAGTACTCACTAAATAGACAGCACTTTTCGATCGATTCCCACATGGGACCGACATGGTTGCAAATGATATGAACCTGCCCATCGCCGTGCTCCTCGTCATGTGCAACTGCTTATACGTCTTTGTTTGAACTGCTAAAAGTAACATTTTCCATCAAAGCTTTTCCTTTTCCTTTTTTGCATATAATCATCATTCTCTTTCCTTGTCTTTTGGTATATGGGGGTGGGGAAAGAGAGATGATTTTGCAGATTTTATTTTATTTTTGCTTTTGCAAATAGGATCAAACTTAAAATGGCATGGTAGATCCACACAGATATTGTGAGTTCTTTTTGTTGGCGTTTGGTAAATAATGATAAAAAGAAACCCCATGCAGTTGGTTGAGTTGGATGTTCAATGATGGTTAAGCTTTTAGCCTTTACACTCTAATTAATTCCTTGTTATTTCAAAATTTGAAGCCTTTTTCTTTCCCTGTCCTCCATTGATGCTTCAATTATAAAAGCGGTAAAAAAAATGAATGCTTAAGTAAAGGGGATATACTTTTGAACAGAACCCTAGATTTTTTTTTCTATATATTGTCTCCTCCCAATAGATGATTTGGGACAATGTATATCAGTGGCATTAAAGGTCTATCTGCATGTACGATTTAAATCTCATGAGCTGCACTTCAGGCCATTTTGTGGTAATTAATTGGCCAAATTGAAAGAGTATTAATTTTTCTGGGACCGTCGAGTCATTGAGTCATCGACTTGTAGGAATTGAAAGAGCATTCGCATGCATGCATTGGGCTGGCTATATATGAAAATTCTAAGAAGCATTTTCACCTTAGCATGCAGGATTTATCTTAACAATCACCTTTACAATACATTTTCCCCGCGAGTAAATGGCTTGAGTAACTTTTTAGTGCTTCACACATCAATCTGAGTGGGATCTCTCTTAAAGTCCACGCGCATACTTTTCCTAACATGCATCACACATGCCAGGTTGGTAATTCTAAAAATTTTCATTTTGCCTGGTATGTTCTAAATGACCATTTTCAGCTTTAAAAAACACTTCAAATTATTATCATTGATGAACACATACAATTTAGAATTCGTTAGAAAAATTCTAGTTCATATTGTTACCCGATACTCATGCAGTTTCTGCAATATCGTCTAATCCAATTATTTGGTTCTGTTTGTGTATCACATGAGCTATCAACATCTAATCAATATCCTGTAATTAGTTTGTTTCTCTCTATTTCTATTTTTAGTATCTATCAAGCCCATCTTGTAATTAGGATTATATAAACTCCCTTTGAGTTGTTTTGCTGCATGAATTCAATTTCTCAAATATATGAAAAGTAATAGATATAGCCTTTAATTAATAATAAATAAAGTGTTAATAAAAATATTTTAAGTTTTTATTAACAAGACATTACATATAATATTAGTATACAAATCAACTTTTTATATCAACAAAATTATATTGTTAGTATATACCTATTAACACTTTATTTTTTTCTCAGTAAATACTATTATCATAACAACAATTAAATTTTAAATGAGTGACTAAAATGACAAGTTTCTTTTGGTGAAAACAGCATTCTCTAAGACACAAGTTGATTTTGTCAGTTGCAAATTAAATTTGATGGGTCATTGAAGAATGCATAAGCTAACACGCAATCAACAATTTGGTGAAACGTTGGCTTGTGTGTCCTTGAGGAAAAAAGTGAGCCCACTCAGGAAACAATATTACATTCCATGGTTAAGGGAAATATAAGGTAGATTTAGTAGTACAAAGGAAAGAGAATAAGGTCATCTTTAGGTAATTTGTATTTTATTTTATTATTTTAAAAATTTGTTAGATAAAATAATATTATTTAATAAAAAATTTATTTTAGTAGTTTGTAATGTTTTTTAAAAGACAAATTTAAATAGTATTTGAATTTAGTAAATTTTATTTTATTTTTTTACACTGTTATCCTCACTGATTTCTTTTTAAAAATCATTCTTATATATTTTAAAATTATGATCATTTTGTTATCATTTATATCTCACAGTTGATTTTATTAAATATATTCTAATTCAAACTTTAAGATACTAGTTAACAAACTTCAACCAACTTTTTAGTTTTCAATCAGTTTATTTATTAATTTCACCCCACAAACTCTAATTAAAAAAATTCTTAATTCAGATCGATATCAATTTCGTGACTGCCAATGTTACATTCCACCGTTATATTATGTGTAAAGTGATGGCTTCTATACCTTTGATGCTATTCAAAAGCTACAAGAGAATCATGAACAATGCACACTGTACGAAACTAAAAACAAATACCGACTATGTAATACATCCAACTTCAATCGTTAAATATTCACCTTATTAACAAAATTGTACATAATATAAAATTACACGTCAGTTTATTTATTTATATAGTTTAATAAATTTAGTTTACAGCCTCAGTTTATTTACATGGTCTAATAAATTTAGTTGATAACTAATATGTGATTTTTATGATTATAAAATATATTTTTTATAATTAAAAATTTTAATCATTTTATTTTAGATTATTTTTAATAGTTAAAAAATGTATTTTCACTACTAAAGTTCATGTCAATAATTAATTAGACCCTTCAAAACCTTGTAGATAAACTTTTATATATATATATATATATATATATATATATATATATATATATATAATTCTGTTTACTCAACAACAAAGAATATATAAAAATAATGTAAAAGGATATAAAAACAGGTAAACAGCGATATAACCTAAATAGATTCTCATGTTGGTAAAACGTGGAATGATAAGGAGCCCGTGAAGGTGAGTGGGACCCAGGTGGAGCCCATGATGCATATCCTTCAGTTCACGCTTGAAACTTGAAAGTGAGAGAATAGGGCGGGAACCACATCTATGAAATTTCCTTGAAAGGTTTATTTTTTGTTGTTTCTAGCAATGCTTTTAATTCGAATACGATTACATGATTTTGATGTCCATTAACAAATAACAACACACTTGTCTCTATCTTCAACTAACTTAAAATCATTTTATTTTCAAAATTTTCAGCAACATAACCCCGCTCAATTAATGAAAAGTACATTATTAGTTTATGAATACTGAATATTCATGGTTACCCATAAGTCTAATGTATCAATATTTAATAAACGAAAGCTTAATTTGAAATTTAAATTGATATCAAGAAAAAGAAATGTAAACTCATCCTACAAAACATTAGAACTCAATATGGTGGTGGTCTGAATTCTGAACCAAAAGGTGCCCTAAAAATCAAAGGCAAGATTGGCCAAGTCGAAAGGAAGCGCGCTAGTAACTGAAGCACCCTCTAGTTTTCTATAGACTTTTATGTTTTAATTCTTCTAAAAAAGTCTCTAATTAGTTTTTAACCAAGGTTATAAAAACAGTATCAAACCTTACCGTTCCCAATCTAATCCGGACATGTAAAAAAGCCGGGGGATAGGAAACCGGTTAAGAACCGGTTGAACTTCGGTATTAAAAACTGATTAAAAACCAACCAAAATAAAATAAAATAAAATTTCTCATTTGTTTTTTTTTAAATTTTATTCTAAAATATTTTTAAATAAATAAAAGACTTATATATAATATTTGTATATTAATAATCCTTAATAAACTTAATTTTTATATAATTTATTATTAATATATTATGAATTATATTATATTATATTAAAAAATATATTTTATTATCATTGATTCGACCACAGTTGAATCAATAAATCATGAATCAATATCTTTATTGGTTTAATCACCGATCTAATTTTTAAAACATTATTTCTAACAAATGAAGGAAAATACTATTAATTAATTAGGGAGGGATGTGATCACAAATTAGTCATCCATTCTAAATTCTTTTTAAGGGTGATTTACCATATTTTACAATTATTTAGGAAGACATTATACATACATATATTCTTGTTCATGGAATGTTGAATTTTACGTAGAGTTGTCAATTTCATATTGAAGACTTTTCTTTTATTTATGTGACTTTCTCTCCCTTTCTTTTCTGTTCGATCTTGAATTGTATTAAAAAAATTAAGCAAGGACTTGGTTATCTGAGCATAGTAGTCTCTGCAACAGTAAAAAAAGTCAAGTAAGAAATGTTAGAATGAGGTAGTTGACTAGCTTGGCCAAAAGGAAAAGACTATTCAAGCATTTAGTTTGAGTATGGGCTTTAACGGGATGGACTAAAAAGACTTGGAGAAATTCAGGTTTCTAATATTATTGTTTAAACCCTGATTCACCTTGGTGTCGGGCTTGGTAAGCTACCTGTACTATTTTGGAACATTTATAATTTATGAAGTTTTTATTTCTGTTAAAATAAAATTAGTAATAGTGCAAATATATATTTATATAATATATATATATATATATATATATAATTGGTTTAGCGGACTATCAAGACCTAGCTGGGTTTTTTTATGTCTAAACTTCGGTTTTACTGGACTAGGCTCAATAAGTCTGGTTTCTTTTGTGGTTTTCATTTTTAATAACCAAACTTATCCATTTTACAGGTAAATTTGAGTTGGTATGGTAAGTCCAACCCATTTTGACAGCTCTAACTTTATGTGTATATTTATTTTAATTATACATAAATGCACAACCTTGTCTAGCAAAAAAAAAACCTACCAGCCCAATTTGTCATGAAGTATAAGGCCTAGAAAAAGTTAGCCACAAATCCAAAAATCTTAGGCAACTTTTTAAAGATGCCAACTATTTTGGGTCTTTAAACCATTTCTGCTTTGTTGTTTTAGGCTTTCTTGCGCCATTCAATCGATAAAACAAACACGAGCTATAGGTTTGTTTTACACATTATGCTTTATTTGCCTGGGACTATTTCATGAAGATGGATTTTTTTCGGAAAGATCTTGAGGAAAAATTTAAATTTTTAATGGTTTGGTTAGAGAGGGAAATGGGTGGGTAGGATTTAATTTCTGTGACAATGAAATCAAAATCTAAGTCAATAGGATGGAATATGTTTGAGTTATGATTATTAACAACAAAAACTGAGTTTATGAGAATTAGAGCTTTAAATTCACTCTTTACTAAACATATTTCTCAATAAGTCTAATTAGAACGAAGCCTGGAGCAAGATTGTCTTCAATTACATGGAGGAAATTAGTGGTTAATATAAAAAAAGTGAGTTTATCACTTCTATTGTCCGATGTAAGTAGAAGATTTCAAATGGGATGAACACTAGAACTTCAACCATGCGGTTTTTTAATTTTATTTATATATAATAATATATTTATTAAAATATAAAATAATTTAAATAATATGTATGTATTAAAACTTATTATAATCGAATTGAGCGGTATGTACGGAGTAATATGAATATTCTCTCAACTGGTGTGGAATCTTTCTTTCACTCTATTATTATGTCAGTTCAGTGGGAATTTAGTATTATAGAATACTGGCTCACTGGGAGCTCAATGCCTTTGACCATGATGTCTGAGGTTCTTTTTACTCTTGTTCTAGAACACGTGATGATGGTACCTGTAAATACTCTCTCAAGCTTAAGTTAGTACGATTTTAAAGATACCGAAGCACAAAAAGTAATAACTGACTTACTTAATTCTTTATAAATGACAGTATTTATAGTCTCTGCAAAGGTCCAACTTGTGATTCAACATGTGTCAGATGACCAGACTACTTTTTAGTCAAGTTGGATCCTATGTTCAGAGGGTCTAACTTTCTTGTAGGCTTTTAGCGGTATTCTTTCGATAGGTATATTGGCCATGATGTCAGTCGATTCATACCATCTTATTGGATCGTCGATTATTATCTTTTCTTGTTATCCCTTAGTTTTGGGGCCGGTATGGACATGAGATCATTTGTCCCCTAGCTTGTTAGTGATAGTGGATCTGTAATGAGCTATGTTTGATATCAACTTATTCATTTTAATTTGTAATGTAACTTGTTTGTCTGGGTGTTAATTTATAGTGTCCTCTTTGAATAAATTCAAAAAGAAATATTAAAGAAGAATAAAATATAATATAATAAAATTAAAAAAAAACTTCATAGAAAACACGATGACACATGTTATTTTCTTATGGGCACAACGCTTGGTCTTCTGGGGTAGGTAAGTGTCTGCATCATTTTACGCCTAAATGACACACTTCCTCGAATGCTATGGGCCGCACCGTTTTATCTTCCATTACGTCCTTTGGGTCGTGTCTATTCGTCTTCCATCCTGCTGCTCCCTAAGCCTTTATAAATAGAAGGCGTTGGCCAAAAGAGCCTCACTTTGCTTTTGACTCCAGAGAAATTCTTCTCTTTCAGTATGCGCTGTTTTTCATCCTGGTTAATACTCTGGCCCATATCGAAAAAATAGAAAGAGTAATCCCCATAGGTAGCCTCTCAATCCTGGTCTTTCTTTCATACTTTATTTTATTAGAAAATGTCAAACCGAGATTCAGGGAATGGCCACACAAGGGATGATTCTATGGAGATCCTCTCCAAGCATCCATCATGGCTGTCTATGGGCCCCAACATAAGTCGTGGGTTGCATAAGCGAATATACGTTAGGAAAGGGCCAAGAAAAGCCACCATAGTTACTTTGAGGTTGGTGCAACTTAAGACCTTGACATTTTCATCAGAATCGTTAACCGTTTCTTACAATCTAACATCGGCTCATTCTTCATCACCAGAATTATCTCTCACTCATGATACAGATTCGAGCGCGGTGCATTATTATGTAGATGATGTAGATCTTTATGAGAATGTTCATTTTTTTAAACACATAGTGTACAAGATGGTGGTGGGAATTTCATACGTTAGGACTGATCCTGAAGACACCACCATGTTGGCAGACGGGATCAACTGGATAGCCTGCAAGGCCAAAGACCCATACTTCTGGGTTCAAAAGGAAATTTTAAACATTCCTAGCCATCATATTGAGGCTACTGATGAGGTTAAGCTAGATGCATGATGGATCTTGAGGTCTAGCAAGTATAAGGATAAGTTCACTTTAATCGTGCTGCTATACAATGATCGGGTCTACCATGTGCCCCGAGAACGATTTTTCTTCTTGTATGAAATTTTTTTCACCAATGTGGGACTGCGTTTCCCCTTTAATAAATTTGAGATTAGGGTAGTCAAGTTTTTGGACATCTACTCTAGTCAATTACACCCCAACTGTTGGGGCTTGATTTTAAGGTTTTGGCTAAGCATATGAGATTTACTTCCATCGTTGCCATATTTTTTCGATATGCCTGTGTACTTTGTCAAGGGAATTCTAGTGGAGGACTAAACATATAGGATTTACTCCTACCGTTGCCATATTTTTTTGATATGCCTGTGTACTTCACCGAGGGAATTCTAGTGGAGGACTGGACTTTATAAATCTCCGATGTCAAATTGACATCGTCAATTTTGAAGCCTACATGGAATCAACCAAGACTATTGGTGTTTCGTTCAAGCACTTCTTTTTAAAAGGTTTTGCTAAAGGCGATGAGTCCTCATTCTAGAAGGACGAAGATGAAGGATTTTTATTTCATACCAGTTGGACGCACTAACATTTTTTGATAGAAAGCTCTACATACGTGGTGGAGGAAGGGAAACTAAGTGAGGGATCCCAGGCAGTGGTAGATGCCCTTCATGACATATCCCTAGCTGCTTCTTTAAAGTGTTGTTCCTTACTAAGGGTTGAGGAAACAAGGAAAAAGTACCTTGCGACTCTGGGTATACACATATAGGATTTCTTTTTATCTATTCTTCCTTCATTTTGGTTATCTAGTAGTTGCACTAAAAACTGGTTTTGCTTTGATGCAGGAAGCATGAGAGGAAGCGCCTTAGATTAGCTCTAGGGAGTCATGGGTGGCGTAGAGACCAATCCTGACCAGGAAAATTGGGTTACTCCTTTCCTCAAAAAGGCAAAACGGGTATCCTTGCCCCAAGATGGTGTTCCCCACTATCAAGAGACAAAGAAAAAGAAAATGGTTTTCATAGAAGGACAACAGAAAAAGCAAATAGTAGCTGAGGGAGTTACCCGGGATCCCTTTAAAGGAAAGGGTCCTGCCAACCTGAAAGCCCCTGTCAATTAACCTCATGTCATCCCCTCTGATATGGCTAGTGGGGAGGATTACTTGCACCTTCTGGAGTGAATAGTTTCTCCTGAGTTGGATTTTTCTCTCCTATTTAAAGAGGGATTAAACTCTCAAGAGTTAGACTACGCTCTTAACGAGGCAGTCTGGTCTACTCTGAAGAGTTTATCCATCCTACGTTCTTTCATGGTTAAGGGGCCCCTCACTGAGATCGACCATCTCCGGGAAAAGAATTCCTGTTAATTGGAAGATCAAGTTTGAATTTATAATCATAAAAAAGATTTAAATAAAAGAAATTCAACCCTTTAGAAATCTAAGGCGACATGCAAGAATGAGAATGAACAGCTAAAGGTGGAGCTTGAAGAGCTGAAGAGGCAAAATGTCATTCTACATCAGGAGAAATAAGATTTCTCCACCAAGGTTCAAAATTAGGATGCTAAGTATCAAACTGATATAAGGCTTTTTAGCTGGGTTATGGTAGAGGCTTTCAGCCATGCGGTTTAGCAAGTGGTACACCAAAACCACGGATACACTCTTAACCTTAACAAAATTGGGTTTTGCAACAAGTTCCGTCATGGTGGGCTTGTAACCATGGTGAATGGTGAAGACTATGAGCCATTAAATGTAACATCTATTTATACTCCCCTACCTGATGACGAGGATGATTATGTGCCTAATGGTGATGTCAGAGCGAGGGAACCAAGCCGATGTTAATTTCAATGCTCTGTAAATGGGATAAGCTCCATTTTATTTTTGAAATTTTTTTACTAAGTATGTTTTGGCCGTTGTGCCAACTTCTCATTTGTATTCCGGGCTCTAGACTCGTTATTATTTTTTGAATGAATAGTCAATTTCATTTTGATGTGCTGTTATCTTTATTATTTATTGTCTATTTCCTTAAATTTTTATTCTTACTATCTCTTTATACTTTACTACCTTTGCTTAACTTCTTATCATAATTCAAGTGAAATACTTCTCTGGGGTCTGGTCATTATATGACCGTACCTCTCTGGGGCCAACTCATTACCACTATAGGGGTTTGGTTTTAGTCACCTCTACCGCTCTAGGGTAACCACTCCGGGGTTTTGGTGTTAACAACCTTAACTGTTATGGGGTTAGAGTTTTGAAATGTGAGAAAATTATATGAAGTTGTATTCCATTAATAAAGTACATTAAGTTATTTCGGTTACATGTCTCATTAAAACCTTCAAGGAAAAATGTTGTGGGAAAAACCCTTAGTAGGAAAAAGAGTACATGACTTATGATATTGGTTAGCTATAATAAATACGTAAATTTTTATATTCCACTTATTCTTGGAAACTTTGCCTTGTAGAGTCTCCAACAGGTATGCTTGTTCCATTATCATGTCATGGACCCGATATGGTTATTTCCAAATTAATCCTAATTTGCCCTGGTAGGAAAATCAGTTTCCTACTGAGGCTCTTCATAAGACCAGATCTCCAACATTAAAACACCTATTCTAGAATTCCTTATTGTACAGTAAAGCAGCCCTAGCTTTTACAGCCTGATTCGGGACAAACGCTGCATCTCGTACATGAAGGCCTTCTAACTTATTCCCGATTCTTGAGTCGTTGTTCATTTCTTTGAATTGCTGAACTCTAGGAGATATTTGGTTAATCTATGTCGGGATTACTGCTTGTATTCCATATGTTAACCAGAATGAGGACTCATCTGTCGAGGAATGTTGAGTTTTTCGATATACCCATAACACATGACACAATTAGTTAGTCCATTCCCCTTTTGTGAGTCCTAACCGTTTCTTCAAACCTTTTAAAATCTCTCTGTTAGCGACCTCGACCTGTCTGTTAATTTGGGGATGCTCCACTGAAGAGAACACTTGCTGGATCTGGAGCCCCTTGAGTAGATCCACAAGCTTAGCGTCAATGAACTATGTTTCGTTATCAGTAATGATACCTCCTGGTATTCTAAACCTGGTGATAATGTTTTCATAAATAAAACGGAAGGTTCTTGCGAATGTTATGTGGACCACGACTTCAGCTTCAATCCACTTAGTGAAATAATCTATGCCAACTATTAAGTATTTGACTCCACCTAAAGCCTTTGGAAAGGATCCTAAAATATCCAACCCCCATTGAAAAAATGGCCATGGAACAGGCGATGTGAACAATTCTTCTGCTAGACTTGGTATAGGTTGCCAAAATTTTGACATAGGTCACACTTCTTCACATATTCTATGACATCTTTTGTCATGATGGGCCACCAACACCCATCCCCAAAGGATTTTTCTTGCTAAAATGATGTCCACAAGTCCCCTCACAGACTTCAACCATGAATTCAACAATCTCTGCTTTGTTTAGACACTTGAGATACGGGGTTAAAAAGCCCCTACAAAAAAGTTATTCATCGATCAAAACATAGTTTGGCAGATCTTTCTTCATCTTCTTCTTTTCAACTGGGTTTGTTAGGAGTTGCCCATTAACAATATACCAGATGATGGGTACTACCCAAGAATCGTCTAAAAATGCTTTGGCCTAGATGGTACATATCCTGACAGGTGCAATGATGCTTGAGTGGCCAAAGTGCTTTGGATGATAGTTGTTGTTGATCCAACCCTTTTCATACTAGCCTATTTGGACAATATATTGGCTCACATATTTTCCTTCCTCTGGACATG
The DNA here is from genome assembly GCA_037962975.1 of Clitoria ternatea. Lineage (NCBI taxonomy): Eukaryota > Viridiplantae > Streptophyta > Magnoliopsida > Fabales > Fabaceae > Clitoria > Clitoria ternatea. Next base: position 14,532,876 of record CM075674.1, on the reverse strand, counting down.
TTTGTATTCTACTTGCTCAAAACTTGCCTTTAGCTCTTTCACTTTGGTCAAATATTCCTACAACAACGGCTCTTTGCCCTAATAATTCCCAGTTACTTGATAGACAACTAATTGAGAATCACTATAAAGTACTGCGGTCTTGGCACTAACATCTAAAGCTGCTCATAATTCAGTGAGATAAGCTTCATATTCTGCTTGATTATTCAACACTTTGAAATCAAATCTTAAAGAAATTTTGACATACACTTTGTCCTCGCTTTCTATCATGACTCTTGCCCTATAACCCTTTGTTATCCAAGTGGCCTCAATTACTCAAGAGGGGGATGAATTGAGTATTAAAAACTTTTGTTGACATGCTTGTGAAATTGGTTCTTTAACAAATATGTTTAGTGATGATGATAAACTTAATCTTAATTAGAATAATAAAGAAGTTTAAATAAGAAAGTTATTAAAAGCAACAAATTAAGCAAGCACTTTAAATGTACAAATTTAAAGAGATTAAGGAAGAGAAGATTTGCAAACTGATATATACGAGTTCCACCACACCGGTGTACGTCTCGCCTCCAAGTAACTCACTTAGAGGATTTCCACTATTGAGAATTTAAGATACACGCATTGAGCAATTACATCTTCTTAGTGTCCCACACTCAAGAACTTAATCCTCACAAGAAAAAGGGTAACCCACCCAATCTCACAATCTCTCAATTACAAGGTTGAATCCCAACCCAAAATCTCTCAGAATTTGTGAATGTGATTTTACAAGTGTGACTCTCTCAATAGAGTGGATATACAAATTTAAGCACTTGAGAAATATTTTCTTTTCTTAGAAAAGAATATACAAATTTTAACACTCAAGAAAATATTTTTCTCACAATATAACTCTCAAAAATAATTGCAAAGAAAATAAATCAGAGAGTTAATAGACAAGGAATTAAGAGAGAACAAAGGAGAAAGCAAGGAATGCATTTGCTCTGTGTGTGGTGTTCTGCCTCTTCAGTTTCCTTTCTATTTATAGGCAAAGCAAGGTACATGCTGCCAAAAACTTAATTGCAACTGGTTCCTTAATTTATGCGTTGGAATATTGCCAGCGATCCATGTTTCCTGACTTGAGAAGTGCAATTGTCTGCTTTAATAAGTGCAACGCTGTTTCAATTAGAGAGTCTCGATAGATGAATCAGCGGAGTTGAGTTTTTGAAAACGCGTACTGATAATTTTCATGATTCAGCGCATGATTCCAGCTATGAATCGATTCTTTCAGTTCATTTTTGCACTAAAAACATCAAATGAATCGATTCCTGGTCTTCCTGAATCGATTCCTGGGCTTTTTACCATGTGTGAATCGATTCCTAGTCTTCCTGAATCGATTCCTGGGCTTTTTACCATGTGTGAATCGATTCCTACAAGGGGGAATCGATTCCCAGCCCCTTGAATCGATTCCTAGTGGCCTTGAATCGATTCCTGCATCCTTTTTCTTGACCCGAATCATTCTTGATTTTCATGATTTTTGATTAATTGCTTTGACAACATCCTTTAGATTTCTTGATCCTTCAATTATTTGTTATTCATCAAAACCTGTTTCAACATACAAATACACCCTTTGCATTTGACAAGCCATCAACATATATGGTAGAGCTGGCAAAATGGATTGACCCGTATGGGTTGGCTCAAGCCCGCCATAAAAAACGTAGTGCGTGAGTCTTAAAAATAAATTCAAAGTTAATAACTGAAATTAAAAAACCCGATAACAAAAAAGTTTGAAAAAATGGGTTGAGTGCAGGCCGGCCCGGACGGGCCCAGGCGGCCCGAGTCCTTTTTAAAAAAAAAATTAGTACTATTTATTAGTTAATTTAAAAATATAAAAAGTACTATTTATTAGTTGGTGTTTTTACAAGAAGGTTTTTTCAAGAAATCTTATTGATTTTATAGCATTTATGTGTTAGTATTATTAGTAACTTAGTAGCTAATGTTTCTTTCATTTTAATTTCCAGTTGTAGTACAAAAACAAACATATTTTTTACAAGTTATTGATTTTATACCATTGTTTGTCTATCAATAATTAATTAATTTCAATAGCACAAATTTTTTTACAAATGTTGTTTTAGAAAATTTCTACTAAGTTTGTTTAGTTTTTTGTAATTCAATTTTTTATAAATCAACTTTTTAATAAATTTTTTTTAAAAAAATGGGCCGCCCGATCAAGCCTGCAACCCATTGAGGGCTAGGCTAGGGCCTCTAATTTCAAGGCCTGAATTTATGTGGGCCTTTTTAGGCCCGACCTTAAGTTGGCTTGTAACCCGATAAAGCCCGACCCGTTTAGGGCCACCTGCCCGAATTACCAGCTATAATATATGGCCCAATGGGCCCAAGAAAGGGATGATGCTTCTCCTGTAAGTTAAACTACAAAATCGGCTAACACTTAGGCTTTGATACTCATTCTTGGCTCATAGTAGATATCAAATTCAGATAACTCGATTGTCCATTGTATCATCCTTCCTGCCAGATCAAGTTTATGAAGTATCGTTTCGTAATGGCAAATCAGTGCGTACTATTTTGGGATGGGCGTGAAAGTACTGCCTGAGTCTCCTTGATGTGTAAACCAAAGCCATAGCAGCATTTTCCAACTTTTGATATCGAATTTCAACCACTTGGAGTGTCTTCCCAATAAAGTACATCGATCGTTGCCCTTCAAGAGTCTCTTTAATCAAAATCGTTTCTAACGCCTTACATATACTCATAAGTATATGTAAAGTTACTCCTTAGGGTTTGATTTAACCAACATCGATGGATTAGAGAGAGTGTCTTTCAAACTTTAAAATTTTTTTTCGTGCTCTTCTCCCTATTCAAACTTCTTATTCATTTTCAGGATTTTGTACAAAAAGAGTGATTGATGTGCCATTTTTGGCATGAACCGAGACAACGATGTTATTTTCCAATTCAGAGACTGTACTTCTCTTGGACTGGTGGGACTATAGATCTCCTGAATCACCCGACATTTGTTTGGGTTGGCCTCAATTCCTCTTTGTGTCAACATGAACCCTAAAAGTCTTCCAACTGGTACTACAAAGGTGTACTTCAAAGGATTCAAGCGCATGTTATACGCTTGTAGTCATTGAAAAATGATTTTAAGGTCTTCCACATGATCTCTTCTAGCCGGGGTCTTAACGATAATATCATCGATATAAACCTCAGCAACTTTTGAGTGTATCCCTTCAAAGACCTTATTCATCATACGCTAATATATTGCCCCGACTTTCTTTAGCCCAAAATGCATCACGTGTAACAGCCTTGATTTTTTGGAATTGAAGTCTAAGCTCTCGAGACCTTCAAGAGTACCTTGTTGGGTATTTTAGGAGAGCAAGGCTTAGGTCTGATCCCCAAATCATCATAATAGTGTGAAAAAGTGAGATTTAAGAGAAAGTGAGCGGTCAGTTATTCAGTCAAGTGAAATAAACGAGCAAGAGAAGTTGGTGTTAGTATGACTCCTAGAGGAGACTTTTGATTTATGATGAATTATGTGAATGAATGAATGTATTTAAATTGGCAATTTATCTATTACTTAGATAATTATATTTATGAATATATTTTTATTGTTATTGTTAGACAAGTTATGAATGATGCTTAGTTTTAATAATTATAGATAATGATAATTAATTTTGAATTAGAATGTTTAGAATTATCTAAGTAACCAGATTTGATTTTAAGATTTAATGATTTGTGAAGCCCAAGATTTCATAAGACTTAATTAAGTTCCCTATAGTAAAACGATTATCGAATAATGCATTACCTTGATATTGGTGGATAAATAAATATTATTTCTAAAGATTTTGGTTAATGAAGTAAAAAGATAAAATATATTTTTATTAAAATTATTATTAATAAAATATGAGAAATATAATTGTAATAAAGCTTAGTTAAGGGATTAATTAACTATTTTTATTATTATTTTAATAATAAACATCGCCTGATTCCTCAAATTTGAACTATGGGACCTAGTTTGGGGTCGGACTTGTGTTTGAATATGTATACAGGGTCAAGGATGTTCAAAGATTTTGATAATGACAAGTACTCTTGAAGAAACCTATGCAAAAACAAAGATATGGAATCAGGTGCTGAGTAACAGCGAAGATAATCGATTAGGTAACTTATGCTAATCGATTAGGAGCTTTCTGTTTTGGAAGAAATTGCATCAGGATGTAAGCAAATCGATTATGGAAATGAAGATAATCGATTATGAACTCACTGGAATTAAGATAATCGATTATACACTGAAGCTAATCGATTACAACCATCAAAAATGAAATCAAATGCATCAGGTATGATGTCTAATCGATTAAGTCAGCTATACAATCGATTAGGAAGCCACTGGAATTAAGGTAATCGATTACAAGATATGTTAATCGATTAGGAAGCTACGAAATCAAATTAAATGCATCAGGTACAGATGCTAATCGATTACAGGAAATGAAATAATCGATTATGGACTCTCTGACTTGAAGCTAATCGATTACAACGCGAGGGTGTAATCGATTACACTAGTGGAAAAACACATTTAAGTGGGAAACCAGCTCATGTCTCCACCATTCTTCAAAATTCCACTAAGTGCAACGGCTAGGAAGAAGAAGGGCACACCTCAACACTTCAATTGGCTCTATAAATTGAAGAGGAACACAAGCACAAAGACACACCAATAAGCTACAAATCCTTTGCTCTATTTTGTGCTTTGTAAGCCCTATTTTCTTGTATCATTTCATTTGTATATCCTCTCATCTTGAGAGATTAGAAAGTGTGTGAGCTATCATTGTCTATTCACTCTATTAAGAGAGTAATTCACTTGTAAACACTTCATAAACACCAAAGATTTTCACTCTAGGTTGAGTGGTCACAAAGGTTGGGGTTCAACCTTTGGGTATTGAGAGTTTAAGAGATTGGGTGGGTTGCCCTAGTGCTAGTGAGGATTGAGTTCTTGAGTGTGGGACACTAGGAAGCTGCAATTGCTCATAGCTTGTATCTCTAAACTTCAATAGTGGAAATCCTCTAAGTGGGTTGCTTAGAGGCGAGACGTACACCGGTTTGGGTGGAACTCGTTACATCGGTTTGCAAGCTTCTCTTCCTTACTCTCTACTTTCATATACTGTATGTTGATTGATTGGTATTAGTTGCTTGTGAAGTTCATACTTGAATTTGCTTAATTTGTTATACTTCAAAAGCTGCCTACTAAGTGTTTGCTAAATTGCCTCAGCAATACTTTCCATTGTAGTACATTGCATATTTTCCTCTACTTAATTTCACTTGCATATTCTCATAAACTTGGTTGTAAAAATCAATTTCAAAGGTATTCCAATCAAAAGTTTTATAACTCAATTCACCCCCCCTCTTGAGTATTGAGGCCACTTGAACAACAGGACTCTGGTCAATCGACTCGAGATTAGTAATCCAGTAAGGAAACTAGTCCTCTTAAGATTGTTTCATGAAAAAATCAAAGGCACCTGACTCGGCTTAACCAGCCAAATCAGAATCCTTAACGCTTCCTACGTTTGACCATTTATATACTTTAGAATGTCCGATGGTGACACGGTCAGTCTCTAGTGACTCGTTTTGGAGTTTTAGAAACTTTTCATGAAGAGTTAGAAACCCGGTTTGGACCCTATCACCCCCGTTTTCCTATAAAGTCATTTCTTTAAAAATCGTTTTAAAACTCAACCCGAATATCTTTAGTGTTTTGGACCCAATTTTTGCATACGACCATGGAATTGAGCGACCTTGGTATCAAACTCTTCTTTTTGAAAATATCTTTAACCTCCATTTCTATCCCCAAACTCCGATTCTCACCCTGTCAAACCCAAAATCGAGGATTAAGCATATTCGCCTTAAAATTTTGTTAAAAGGACGTTTTTCCTTGCACCTAATTCGGAAAAAATTCATAACTTTTTCATACAACCTTTGATTCATGTAAACTTGGTGTCAAAATCTCTGTAATAAAATTATTTACATTTTTTGTGAATAAATTGAAGGCTGATTCTTTCCATATTCATACCGTTTAATGAATCTTTATGACTCATTAATTGTTTCATTTTTATACTGGCTGTTTGTGGGAAAACTCACATATCTTTCTCGTCTGTTACTTAAAACACTATGTTCTTTTTGCTATGAATTTGTATCAATGCATTTTACAATTGTTATAAAGGGCCCAAAACTCAATTCTTAAAGGAGAATTTTTGGCGAATTTATTTCTGAGCACCTACCTGATTCGGAAGCGTTTGGGATAGCCTGTCGTAAATCGGGCATATCTCGAGCTACTGATATCTGATCATCGCGTATGATATATCGATTTAAAGAGAAAAAGAAGACCTACAACTTTAGTGTTGGGAGTTTTCTCTAATTAGAATTCCACGAATTATTCCATATTTATTATTAACGTGATTATTTTCCGGTTCATGAAAATCCTGCACACTTTGGTTTCTTGCCCGACAAGTTAATTTTCTGGCCACCGATTTTCTGACCACCTCACCACCCTTGGACACCCTTATGGACAGGTGTCACCATCCAGTTTCTCTCCTCTACTCAGCCCTCCAACCTTTCACTCTAGCCACTAGAATTTCATGCAACTATTAGCCATAATCATGACCCTAGGTTCCTATCACTTCAACCACATCAGCCATCAGCCCCTCATTCTTTCCCTTTCATGGCAGCAACTCTTCCCACTCTTCTTCAATTTCTTCTTCCAGATTGAAGGGAAATCATCACTCTCACTTTAAGCCAACCAATTAGATCTTATGCAAATATCTACTCCTCACATGAGACAAAGAATTCAGCCAACACTTTTCCTCCACTCTCCATCAACGTCCAGCCTCCACAATCTCCTCTTACCAATCAGCCAAATTCTTCTTAATGCTAACCGTCATCACCTCTTAACTCATCATCCACCATCATCTATTCACACTACTTCTTTCCAACTCTTTTCCCCCACTCACGGTCACACTTCTACCATATTTAACCACTCTTTCAAACTTCAAATTCTTTTCCTCTTATCACTTGATTCACGGCTAACCACCACCAATCAACTCCATCTCCATTCTTTTGCATGTCATGGCTTTGGAGGAAGCTTATCTTCTCACCTTGGAGCTGCACCAAAACCGCCACTTATCAAGGCCATTCTAGGTAAAAATTAGCAAAATTTTCTTCTTAACTTTGTTCTTGAAAATGTTGTGGTCAAATTCTATTTTGGGACTTGGAAATTTATGGAATTTCCTTGTTGATTTGGGAGCTAGAAATTCTGATCATCCACCCCTTTTTGTTGAAGCTCAAGGCCGTGACTCATCTTGAACCACCTTGAGTAAGTTTGTTATTTTTCTTCTTGATCATTACTCTTAAGTTCTTGTACTCAATGCTGTCCTTACTTTGAAAATTTGAAATGCGGGAACCCTTGCCAATTGAAGCCAAAACTGTGGCTGTTCCCTTCTCCATCTAACCATGCATGTCTATTTTCTAAGGATCCAGAGGCTTAGACGGCAATCGGAGTACGATAGAAACGATCGGTGGAATTTTTGTCAAAATCCTCAAATTTCTTCTCCGAGCAGCATCTTAAAAATGAGGTAAAGAGGGTTTCCATCTCATTTAATTTCAATTCTGGCTGTGCTATGATGATGCTTAAGTATTTAGGAACTTACGTTTCGAATTTTGTCACGATCCAACGGTCGGATCTTAAATCATAGAATTTTTCATAACCGACGACTAAAAGTTACATTTTTTGAATAAATCAATATTCTGAAAATTTATTCGGCATCGTACAACGTTCGTATATTCGAAGGAATTTTATTGCAATCGGATACGCGAAAAAGAAATTAGTAAAAATTAGCGGTTAGGTGGGCTCGGTTACTTTCAATATGGTTGTATTAAATAAATTCTTAATTCAGAGATTATTATGTAATTTGTAGTATATTTTTCGATGAGCCTCACTATTAGATAAGTTAATTACTCATTAATCGACATCGAATTATTTTAAAAAATATCATATTTGGTAAAAGAATTTTGATCGGGTAATCACAAATTTTTAAGTTACTCAAAAACATTAAAATTAAGGAATTAGATTTTTTGAAGATTTCTTAAAGTAATATGACCTACGAATGGAAAATAAGAAATTTAATTTTTAGAAGAATTGATGGTGAAAAGTTCTACTCTTGCCTTTCTAAATAAGGTTTTCTTAATTTAAGCAAATAAATATACTTTGATTTTTCAACAATTAGATTTCAAAAGAAAATGGATGAAGTGTTATTACTAAACGAATTGAAGATTTTATTTAAGATTTCCATAATTTAGGCCCAAATAAAGATTTTTGGAGGAAATAAAGATAAGTGCATTTTCGTATAATAGATATTAAGAGTAAAAGAAGAAAATATTAGTAACAAATGTTAGTAACTACTTTAGTGACCACTTAGAAAAATTAAAAAGTGATGGCTTTAGAGATTAAGAAATTGGAAATAAAAGATAACAATTTAGAATTTAAAATTTTGACTAAGATTCTAAGAATGATTTTAATAGATTAATAAGCTCATTATTTAAATGGAGTTAGAACCGAAAATTTTACTTTTGGGTAATAACATGGTAGAAATCAAGTTAAACACTACGGTTAGAATAAGGAATCAAAGGAAAACTTTGATCTAGATTAGATGCTAAAAAATGAAATCTTGGTTATACTAAATTTTGGTATATAATAAAATAAATAGGATTGATGAATTAGTTAATGACTAAGTAACATCAAGATATTTTGCTTTAAAGAAGTTTTAGGTCCTTAAGTAGGTGAAATGAATAATTCTAAAAGAAAAGGATTAATTATAGTTATGAAAATGGAATAACTAAATTAATTATTAGGAAAGAATTATTTAGTCTAGTAAGATTAAGTTTAAGTAAGATATTATAATTAGAAATAAGGAATTAAAAAATAGGTAAAAAGGGATGTATAACTTATTTAAAGGAGAAATTGTTAAAGAATAACGGGAAAAAAATAACTAATGAGATTAACTAAAAATTAGCTAAGTACTTAGCAATGATATGTTAAGTGATAAATTGATAGACCCATTTTACTTAGTCAAATATAAAGAGTTATAAATAATTTTAAATATACACGAAAGTTTACCGTACTATTAGATGCGCGACCCATGTACTACCAAAAAGACTTCTGACAACATGACCTTTCTGAATGCCAACCTAGTAAAATGATTATTAAATTATGCGATAATATAAATGGTTGACGTGATGTATTGGTGGATATATGATTGTGAATGATATATCTCCTAAATGAATTTCTTTGGTGAAAGTTATGTGATGCATGAAAATCTAAAATGATGTGTATGTATGTGGGGTATTAATATCAGTAAGGGTTCCAATGTGGTTGGATGAGAAAGTACTCAAATACAAATGAATTATGTAGTAACAGAATACCCATGATGTTGAGTTATGGAACCTCATTTCATTTCTAAGAGTTGGAAAATAAATTACAAACTTTTATTAAAAGAAAAGGAAGGTTGAAAAACATTCGATGTTAAGAGAAATATTCAACGTTAGAAATATTATGAGAAAAACCCTATCGAGGAACCAATTCAGAATGAATATAAGAGTCGGGACATGCATCATATCTGGTGAATAAGGGTGGCGTTGAGAAACTCCCTAGAGCATAACAGTGAGGGTTACACTGAAGAATCTGCCAACGCCTCGATACCTGAGGGTAGTCTAGGGAGTATATCGGAAGTGGGAATTCCAAGTGGCATCAGATTCGCACTCGTTGCCGGATAGCCTGTGAAAAACCCTGATATACTTTGACAAGAGGCGGGATTTTCTATGACCGTGGAGTGCCTGTTCTGTAGAGATTATGATTGGCCAATTTATGATGATAGGACTATGTGTCCTTACCCTTTGTGAAAACCAGAATGAGGAGAGCTCCGGTTGCTCTAGTGGACGGGGAAATAAGGCGGGATTTGATTGATTATATGTTGTTATTGACGGAGAAGCATGCATCATACTAGTGTACCGTGTTAGTAAAGATACAACATTCATGCATTTCATTAAATTATGGTTATTTTAATGCGTTGATATAGCAAATTGATAAATGATTAGGGGGTTTAGTAAGGAATAAGAGTGGTGAGATAATTTAGATATTCATAGGATCCCCAAAAGAGTAGCGGATTGATTGATACTAAGTGTATGATGTGGGGCGAGTGTCAATAATGACACTCCCTGATTTTGTGGAGATGGCGACTCACCTTTACAGTTGATTACTTCAGACCACCGTTTAGACATGTTTATCGTACTAGAGGAACAACAGGTCCAAATCGGTTAACGGCTATTCTAGAGGATGCTCTAGTAGATGTACCACCACCACCACCTCAGCAGGACATAGAGAAACCTTATGACTGAGACGTAGAGGTCGTAGAGAGTTCAGTTAGAAGATACGACGATCCACCTTAACCCATGAGTATGGCAGAGCTCAAAGAGATGTCCGAGAGGGAGGCATCTGTGTTAGCGGACCCCCTTAGCTTTCATCCACTACCAGCTCCACTCATGGCCCCATCTCCTGTTTAGCCGGCAGAGGCTCCAGTGGTACCAGCTACAGATGGTGCAGTTCAGAGGGAGCCTATGCCCGAGTATATTCTGCTTCCCATGGAGGAGGATGAGGAAGAGGATCTTGAGGAGCATCCCCTCGAGGACGTGCCAACAGGCTTGGTAGACCCTGCAACACTCTCGACCTTACCTCAGCAGATTCAGCCAGCAGTTCTTCTTGTAGTTCACGAGACAGGTAGGGTCGAGAGCATTCCTATAATGCCGAGAGTTCTGATTATGATGTCGATGGAGAGATATCTAGTGAGGCGATAAGGGGACCATTCCCAGGGCTTTCTTCGACATATTTACAGGAGCTACATGTATGGCGAGACTGAGGAGTACATCAAGATGTCAGCTGTGGCCCAGAGTCTTCTTGCCAAGGCTTATGAGGCCTATATTAGTCACAGGCATCAGAGGATCCGTGATATCAGTGACATACCGTCTTTCTAGCACCACCCCTCCAGACTATTCCAGATTAGCATATGCTTCTGATCCACCTGCATCTCTGTGGTCTGATGATGAGTTTCTAGGTGAAGGTCCTTAGTGATTAGGTCTATTTTGTTTATTTTTGTTTCCTTGTATTTTGTTTAAGGAGTCTACGTGACCCTCCTTTATTTTAGTTGTATAATTCCGACTTGACCAGTGTATATATAATATTTTATATATATATATATATATATATATATATATGCCTTCGTTCCACCATGTATTATCTTGAATAAAAAAAACTTCCACATTTTCCCTAAAATTAATAACCTCTTAGTTAACCAAGATAATCTAGTGGAAAAGATTATCTTAGTTAATCGAGGGTGTTACATCATGCTGTAACAAAAGACACCTTGATCATTACAAACACTATTTTCTCCTCATCATCTTTCTACATAGGGATTTGATTTGATTATACCAAGAATATGTATCGATAAATGATAGGAACTGGTATTTAGAGGACATCTACCATTTGGTTGATGTTGGGTAATGGGTACGAGTCCTTTGGGAAACACTTGTTTAGATTAGTGAAGTCTGTGCATATTCGCCATTTTTCATTAGCCTTTTTTTTCCACAACAATGTTAGATACTGGGGATGAATATTGTATTTCTTGAATAAAATCATCTTTTAACAATTTGTCTGTTTGTCCGTAAGTCGTATGTTGTTTTTTTGGCCCTAATCTCTGCTTCTTTTGGGCTACGACTTTGGACTCCAGATATACTGCTAGCTTATGGCAATAGAAATTGGGATCTATGCCTGGCATATTAGCTACCGTCCAAGCAAAGAGGTGTTTAAATTCTATCAACAATTTTATCAATCGTTCCTCCATATTAGTTCCCAAGTTATCTTTTATGTTCATAGTCTTGGTTGGATCATTACCTAAAACAACAACTTTCATTCCACCTTTCGGGGTCAGTCTAATCAGGTTCAAGGGGTCAGACACCACCTCTTCCATGGGATCTAAATTTATGAGATTTACTAACTATCTTTATCAATGAGTTTAATCAATAAATATGGGGTAGAGACTATCGCTTCCAACACATTTAACGATGACTTTCCCAAGATACCATTGGAGATGACTTGACATCAATGACTAACATCCTTGTGTGCACTGTTCTTGATCCTGGCTCCCCTTCAAACGTTAAACGAATGTGAAGATCTCTTTTTGTAGACTATTTCACTTTGTTAAGTATAGTTAGGTCTTGAGTATAGGGCTGAAGATCCATATCAGTAAAACCATTTTTTAAAAAACAATCATAGAAAATCACATCACAGGAGCTTCCTTAATGAAGTATTAGAAAAATTTAAAAAATTTAAAATTTCAAGAATTCCAATTCCTAGTAATTCAATTTCTATCATTCTTAAGATTAATTATTTGAATAAATTAATTTAATATTTTAATTTTTAAAATCACTTGTTTGGTTTAAGTGTTTAAAATTTCATATTCTAAAAAAATTTGGTGGTTGTGGTGGTGGTAATAGTGATGACTGCAACTAAAAGGTAGTCATGGTGGTGGCAAGTGCAAAAGTGGTGGTAGTAATGATAATGATACGGGTGATGGTAATAGTGACAAAGATAATTTAGGTGGTTGTGGCGGCAACGATGGAGCGAGTGGTGGTGGTATGGAAATGATAACGGTTGTGGTGGTGGTGACGATGGTAGGCATGGTGGTTAAGGGTGGGCAACGATCGGGTTCGATCCAAATTGAACTTAATCATTTCTCACTGAAGGAACACAAATATGGTCCATTTTCATTCGATAAAAAAAATTAAATATATGGGTCTTAAATTAGTTGGGGATTGGCATCTATGAGTGGTTTTTTAGCGGAGCTTCACATTAGACAACATGGGTCTCCCTTACAATGGTTGAGCTATTGTTGATGTATTTATAAGGATAAAACCCGGTCTAGTACTTAATTGTGATGCTTGAGTTTGGGTTGTTATGTGACATAAGCCATATTTTTAGGCCTAGTCCAACCTATTTAAAAGTTTGACTTGGCTTGGTAGCTTGTTTACATTCTTATTTGCATTATAAACAATAAAAGGCCAACATGTAAATATCAAATAAATTAATGATCTTATCCCAAACAAATAAATGAATCTCTAAAGGGCAAACAATCTATATAAAATATATATTTAAGGCGACTAAAATAAACCTTTAGTGGTTTATGTTTCAAGTAAATCCTAATTAATTTCTTCAAGTTTTTTTTGGTCAATTTAGTTCTTTAAGTTTTGAAACATTTTTAAATTTGTCCGTTTCTATAAGGTTACTAAAGGTGTTAATCCAATTGATTAGGTTAAGAGTTTTAATTATTGGATGAATCCTTTAAGATAACTGTTTTTGCTCCTTTCTTATAAAAACTCAATTAATGGTAAAAATATAGCATTATAATCCTCAAAATCTCTTACTTCCTTATTCAATGGTGGATTTTGAGGACTTATATTGTGGATTGAAGAAGGAAGGTAGGAGATTTTGAGGATAATAATGGTGATTTTACCTATTAAGTCAAGAAATGAGATTCTTGGACTCCTTTAAAGTTTTGATTATGAATAAACATTATATTATTTATGTGACTAGCATTTTGAAGTTGTCCATATATGACAAAGAAACAAATACAATACACAAGCCAAGAAAGAACACATGTTGAGAAGTTGTCTTTTACGGGCAACCTCAAGCACCCTATTGTAGAAGGTAGAAAATACAAGCAACAAGTTAAACATGTTCTCCAATGTAGATTTGCATATGTCCAAACAAATATTAGTTAGTCTAACCTCCATATATCTCTTAAAGGCACGCCTAGGACTAGAGAAGTGTCCTAATTACTATCCTACAAAAGGATAGTTAGAGGCAAAAGCTAAAATGAAGATTAACAAGGACAAATATGATTTTTTAACTACCAACAACTTTTACAATTGTTACATGCACAAAGATATGACTAATGCATATGTCTCATAACGTCTTCTTTTATGAAGCCTATATGAAAGGCTCACTTCAAAGAACAATACATAAAACTCTATGATATTCAGAAGCTATAAGTTGCACACTCTATTGTAAATCTTTTGTATGTTTTCTATAAAGTTTTAAGAGCTTGCATTGTCTTAAATTCCAAACACTTAGTTTAGTTTTTGAAATCTTAGACACCTAAGGTCTTCTAAAGTCTTATGTTATTTTCACTCTTGTAATTGCTAGTTGAACCTGAAAAGGCTTGTTTAAGAAATAATACTTAGGTAACTATCTTAGAGAGATAAAGCGTGTCAAAAAAACATGGGATCTGTTGTGTATAAATGTTGATTGGACTCAACTTCTTGACCAGTGAAACAAAATCATGTGCTGCTTATACAAGGACTTGACGTAGCCTTGGGTTATTACGTAAACTAGGATCAATTCTATGTGTGCTTTTCTTTTGCTTAAAATATAATTTATTTACTTTCTTTAAAGATCTAGTTACTATGAAAAACTTAGACACCATGTTCTAAGGAGGTCTAAATATTCTTTTAAAAAAATTTACTAAAGTTTTTTAAAACCATATTAGTGTGTTCCTATAATACCTTTATGGGTAACACCTAGAGGTTTAAATTTATTCTTTAGGATAATTAGATGGTCCCTAAACAAGCGTTTTATTTGGTAGGTAATATTGATGAAGGTACTATGAAGGATACTATTAGAGGTTTTGTAAAAGGGGAGCAACAATAGTCATATTAAAGGGTTTATCCAACAGAAAAAAAAAGTGTAACACCCTTTTTGTTATCTATTTCCCTTGCGTGTGCCTAGTTGGTCTAAATAGCTGCGTGCTAGAGACGAGGTTGTGGTTTGATAGTTGGCATGGCCCAAGGGGTTAGTAATGTGGATGTGAGTAGAGAAGCCATTTTGTTTTGGTTCCAAAGAGCTAAATTTAAATATTTTGTGAATTTTATACATTCGTGATCTAAGGAAATTATTTAAGAAAGTCATTTTGTGAGAAAATATGTTATATTTAAGATTAGGATTTAAGAAATCAATTTGGTATAATTTTTTAGAAATTATTTTCTTGGGAAAAATTTGGTATTTATTGATTTTGAGTAAATAAAAAAATAACTAAGATAACTATGATAAATGAAGATTTTAGTTTTGAGTGTTTCAAAATTAGTATATTATAAATATTTATAAATAGTTTAGGGGCAATAGTGTTTCAAAAATTTCAAATCAAGATTTTAAAATGCACCAAACAAAGAATTTCTATATCTTTGTTTAAGTTTTTAGTTGATTGCACCCTTGTAACTTCTCCCTGCACCTTTTTACAGAGTTGGTGTCAAAATCCACGCCTAAACTCTCCCACAACTTCACTAAGACAATCATAGAGATGAGTGTTTTAAGTGAAATTTGGGATTTCATTTTGTCATTTCTCTGGTGAATTCTATGGTGTACTTTGGCCTAGTGGGTGAATGGTAGGCTAAAGAATATCAACCATTAGATGTTAATCAACGGTCTTGATTCATTGAAGGTAACCTGTTTAACAGGTCACATGTAAATTTTTTAATATTTTTATTTCCCCTTGAAATCTAATAAATTCTAAATGTGCCAAATTTTAATAAATTTTAATATATCTAATTAATATTCTATAATTAATGACATACCCTATTAATTTAATTAATATACCCTATTAATTTAATTAACTTAAAAATAGAGAAATCCCTGAAAAAATAGGTTTGGTTGGTTCTTTTTAGTCTTCATCTTCTTTAAGTTGGAATCCTTCTCCGAAGCCATACTTTGCGTCTGTAAAAACTTCTCGTACTTCCGCATCAACTACTACGCCATTGTTAAGGTGACCCTCACTGTTTCATTCCTCACCAATCCTTTCTCTCTCATCCTCATCCTCGACCTCCTCGCCTCCTAGACCTTCCTCTACCTCTTCCATCCCGCCGATCAGCCTCTTGTCATTCTCGGCCATATCTTCTTCGATTTTGAAACCCCTCTTTTCTTGCCGCACTCACTATTTTTGTCCTTTTCCTCACCAGTGTTGGTTCTGTCCTTGTCTCCGCTCTCATGGTCGGTGTTGTTGTTGTTTTCCTTCATGGCATATTCCACATTCCCGAGGATCTGTTCCTTGACGAGAGGATAATTCTCAGGCCACTAGATTCCTCTCCTTCCTTCGCGGTCCTATCGTTGTCGCCGTCGCCGGTGTTCCCAACGTCTCTGCTCGTGTTTGGAGCAAATTCAATGTGAAAACGTAATTTCTTTTCTTTGATTTCTTTAATCTAATTTCTTAATATTTTAAAACTATCCATCAAAATGTGCCTAAATGTAATATATAAAAATTATATGTCAAATATTTAAATTGTAATAACATGGCATAACCTATTATTACAGGTTACCTTAAATGGGTTTACTGTACACCCAAAAAAACAAGATGTACCATAGCCTTTACCCGTTTTTCTTTTACCTCTCTGTGGCATAGCTTATTTGTTCGGCTTGCTGTATTGCCCTTTAACCTTGGGCCTCTTGACAGACAAAAAACACCCATCCTTTTCCCATTCCTTCATTTTACAACATTTCAACCATCTCCATTTCCTCTCACACGTGAGCCACTTTCTCTTTCTCTTTTCTCTTTTCCATTGGTGATATTTTTATGATGATAGTTATATGCTTCAACATTAAATTTTTTATGCATGATATGCAATGTCTAATGATTGAGTTAGGCTCTGAGATTTTGATATATTGGTAATAATATATGTGCAAAGTTGTTATTGACCAATTTCATAATATCTTCAGCCAAAATAAATGTTATGAATTTTTGAAACTATAGTATGATGCTTGAGTTTGTGAAAAGAAATGATGATTACTGTTAGCATTTTATGGCACTGAATTGACAATATTATTTTTGAGTAAACACCCTAGTTAGTCCCTAACTCCAACAAAGTTGGACACTTAGGTCCTCCAGTTAATAAGTGAGCCTCGTTAGTCCTCCACATCCGTCAACGTCGGACAAATAGATCCTTGTTGTTAATGAAGTGTTAACATTCGTGAGTTTCAGCTGACGTGGATCGTTAAATTCCAATAGAGATGCCACATCAGAGTCGGCAGAGATCTATTTTTCCAACGATGACAAAGGACTAACGGGACTCGCTTATTAACTGGAGGACCTAAATGTCCGACTCTGCTGGGGTCAGGGACTAACCGGGGTGTTTACTCATTGTTTTAATTTTTTTTATCCTGCTTTGCTATATTCTTTGTTTTTTTGGATTAAAAGAAAATTTAATCAAAAATAAATATCCATATGCATATCCTATAATATTCAAAATGAAACAATTACAATTATGGATTCATATCTACAAAATTTCAGATATTTTAAGAACCCGGAATACCGTATTTTGGAACCAAACAAGATCTCACTAAATTAGGGGGGACTAGTAGAAAATTCTAAGGCTAGCAAATTGAAAATTTCATTTTGGTAAATATGAAAGAAATGACCAGAAAATCATGTAATAAGGGGAAAAATTCCAATGCTAGCTAATTGAAATCTAGACACAGGTAGCATAATCATGCTTGGCATGACCCTCCATGAGTCCTAGAATGGTGTTAAACTGTCTAAAGACTTCCTCAACCTTCAAAGCATACCATTTAAACCAAAAAATTCAACAGTCTGCTCAGATAAAGTACGTCACAATACCTTGCCTATAGCAAGTTGCCAGCAGCATCAAGGGCATTAGTTCTCTCACGAATACGATGGCTCATGCCTAACATCAATGGCCAACCTAGTAGCAATGGTGCTCAACATCCCAAGGGCAGCCACAACAATACCATACATAGCAGCAAATGTAAAACTCATAAATATGCTGATTGTTAACATTTAACTACCTCTACCTGTAAGCATCGCTTGTATAATATCTAGTAACAAACCCAATAATAAGTCCAACCCATAGATCGATAGAAAGGATCAAAAGTCAACATAAGCCCGAAAAATAAAGTCAAAAATAGTGATGGAAATGATACTTTTTAATCACTTTTTTTCAAAAGGGAGAGAAGCAAGGGTCTCAACGGCAATTGTGACTTACAGCTAGATTTCTTTCAATTTTTCCAACTAGATCAGCTCCAGCATCAGCAGCCTTGGTATAGATGCCACCACCGACTCTACCAAACAGAGCCATGGAAGATCCACCCAAACCATAACCAGTAATAGCCTTAAAAAGACCTTTCCAATCATCATCATAATATAGCTT
Organism: Clitoria ternatea; assembly: GCA_037962975.1. Classification (NCBI taxonomy): domain Eukaryota; kingdom Viridiplantae; phylum Streptophyta; class Magnoliopsida; order Fabales; family Fabaceae; genus Clitoria; species Clitoria ternatea. Next base: position 14,514,600 of record CM075674.1, on the reverse strand, counting down.
GAAGAGATTGATGGTAATGTACAGCACCAAAAGACCACTTGCTGCAAGAAGGAAACCCATGACTGCTCCAGACCTGAGATTCATCCCAAGGTAACCAGATAGGACTGAAGTTATTATACTAAGCAAGAAAGATACAGTGCTAAACAATGCAGTTGCGAAGGCTGGCTTGCATACCTTGTTCTTGTCATGTGTAGGGCTGGTTCTTAGTACTGAGATTGAGATCTGAGAACCTTCTACTGAGAATTGAGGTCCTCTTTGAGCTCAGGATACTAACAATGAAGCAAACTCAGTGTTTCAGTGGTTATGGAAGCTATTGAATTAGGAAGGAACAAAATGTCGAAGAAGGAGAAGAAGAACCACAACGGCAATGAGAAAATGGAGAAAGAAGAACATAGATAGGGTTTGTCCAAAACGGCGTTGTATTAGATGTGGTGTAATGCGTCGTATTAGTCCCTGACCCCAGCAGAGTCGGACACTTAGGTCCTCTAGTTAATAAGTGAATCCCGTTAGTCCTCCACGTCCGTCAACGTCGGACAAATAGATCCCTGCCGACTTTGACGTGGCATCCCTGTTGGAATTTAACGATCCTCGTCAACTGAAACTCATGAACGTTAACACTTTATTAATGGTAGGGATGTATTTGTCCGATATTGACGGACGTGGAGGACTAACGAGACTCACTTATTAACTGGAGGACCTAAGTGTCCGACTCTGTTAGGGTCAGAGACTAACTGGGGTGTTTACTCATTATTTTTCGTCTAGTGTTGTCTTGAAATTGGATGCTATTGTAAATCAAAGTGGATGTGGATGTGAGATTGATGTCATTTAAATGTGTAATTAATTAAAGAGTGACTATGAGCTATGATACCCAAATAATGTAATGTTTTTCTTCGCGAGGCAGAATATTTTTGGTAATCTAGAAGTATTCCATAGGTGATAAAATCCCAATTTTGGCTAGACCATAAATTTGAGTGTGTTGTGGTTTTATTGACATTAGTTTGAGGTCAATGAGAGTTATATACTAGTTTTTATGGAATTTCTAAGTTTATTATGCAAAGCTGAAAATTGATAAGGGTAGTTAAGTAATTTTCATAATTTTGATCCTTTTATGTATTTTTACAAATTCTGGAAAAATATGAAACTAGGTTTAGATATATTGAAGTATAATGTGTTCAAAGGATTTTTAATTTTAAAATTATTTTGCCTTTTTGATAAACTTGGCAAACTTCGACTTGAAATTAGTAAAACATGGCCAAGTAATTTGATATAAGTAATTTTGTCAAAAGTGGCATTCAAAAGTATTTTAATATCAATCGTGATTATAAAGTGATTTAATGTTTTGATTTATCCTTATTGGTTACTTGGTAACTTAAAGGGATTCCTGAAAGGTCTATAGGTTTACCTAAGGTCTTACCTGCGATTCGATTTATAGAACTTTTAAATATTTATTGCTGGTTGAATTTTAACATTTTTAGGAACTCCATTCAACCCAAAGGTTTTGAAAGAATACCTAACTTCTGAAATAGATAGCAATGCCATAAGTAGAAAATTTTGGATAGACTTAATGATTTGGAACTTTCGAGAAAGTATATATCCTGTTGAGCTTTGTGGATTAACTCACTTGATGGGTGGTTATTCCATATTGTTTTCAAATTCTCTTATATGTAATTTGTTTGGGTAAAAGGTGGAAAGAAAAAAAAATTGAGTGATTATAAAATGAATGGAAAGATAATGAGTTGAAATTAGAAGGAAATTATGTTTTTGAATGAAATGAAAGAAAAAAGAAATTATGTTATTTATTTTTATTTGTTTATAATAAATTGAGTTGACAAAATTATCCCTAAAATTTTATTATGTGTGTTTCCAACTCTTTTTTTTACGTCGATCTGTGTTCAAAATAATTTTGTTAAAATTTCCATCCAAACAACTCATGATATGAAGAGATTTTATGTAACCCATGGAAATAAAATCCCACCTACTCGATTTTCCATTACATCCAAATGATTGAAAATTATTAAAAATTTATCTATTTCCTTTGAATTTATTTTCATTGCCAGAACTCCTTCCATGCAAACAAGACATTATGCTAAACAAAGTTTGAATATTTTTAAGACTATTCAATTTTTTATAAAGGAAAATTTTAAAAGTAATTTTTAATACAAAACTACTGTGACTAATTTTTCAAAAAAGTTCTCTCTTTTTAACATTCTCTTTAATTAGTTCACTTAATAACATCTAAATCCTAATATTAGTTTTTAGCTAAAAATGTTAAATTTTAGTTTTATTTTATAAATTCTTACATTTAACTAGCTTTTAAGTGCAAAAAAAATTGAGCCAACTGTAGCCTCAATTAAGCAAAATGGGTTGGACATTTGAGCTTGAAGATGATTTAAAAACTATTTTAAATTGGCCTCTAATTTGGTATTTGATCAGAAAAACTCTGGTAAAATACTATTTATTGCGGGATAATCAATTCAGTTTTTATCATGCAATTTAACAATTTTGTTCTGTTAAATCATGATTATGTTCCTCTAATTTCGTTCCATGAAACTTACAATTACCATTGATGAAATATTTTTTATCTCATTGAATTTATCATATGAGAAAATTCTGTACATTTTGTTTGATCACTCGGGCAACTTAAGATCACAATGAAGTGAAGCACCAGTAGCTTTCAAGTGAATTTGTTTCCAAAACTGAAAATCTCATAATGGCAGCTACTTTCGGAAATTCCTAGTATATTAGACCATTACTATTCATAATAATCTAGAGGCTTGCTAATATTTTCATTGACACCAGAATCTACATTCAAATGCTTTCTTCTGTTGAATCCGGAGTCCTATGACCTGAGCAATGACTATGCAACACTTACACTCTGGTACGAGCCCTGCTGCAACTACTGAATGAGCCTTGAAGGTTCAGGGTGTCTCTTGTTTTCTGTTTCCTCTGTACATGCAAGAATTCATTTGCCAAAGATTCCAATGCTCTAACTGTCAATGGTCTGTTTCTTGTGCTCTGCCTCCTGGGAGTCACATCATTTGGCTTTATATCGTCCTCCACTATTTCCATCATTTCGCCATCTTCAGACTTAATTGGAACATCAGGTGTAATGAACTTGATGGAAGGTTGTGATTCACATTTTGCAACTTTATCAGGAGAAATTCTATTCAGAATGCGTCCTTCATCTGAAGAAGCTAAAGTCACATCCTGCTGATGGCTGACTGGATCACCAGCTTTCTTGTTTGCATCTAGAAAGCATGATGACTGAGAAAGTCCTAGTTTTTCTGATGCCAATCCTCTTGCGGAGTTCTCAAGGATGCGGTTTGTCTCAGCCTTAACACAAGCAGTGAGTCTCCGACGTTTGAGTGGAGGAACAGCGAGATTTGATTGACCTGATCTTGCTCTTCGACTGAATTGATGCTTTATGGTTCTCTTTAGGTGATTACCATCAGATACACAGATCATCTGATCTTCATGGTTTTCTGCTATCTTCTTTGCATCTTTATCAGGGCTAACATCCACTTCTTTTTGGCTGATAACATCTCTATTGTGTTTACTTTTATGGCATGCAGCATTATTATTCTTTTTGCTGTATCTGATAGCAGCTTCTGTCTCAATTGGCGAAATGTCATCAAGAGAGCTCCTAGCACTTTCTCTTGCAATCCCAGTCTTCTTAGAAGTACCTTGCAATTCAACAGGTGGATATCTCAATTCCCTAACCTTGGATAATTTTCCATCATAAAGCACACCAGTGTCAACAACTGTAAGCATTGTCAACTTTTGATTGATGCAATCAAGCTTACCTTTCATGTGTTTTGTTTTGCTGATATGTGTCTTCCCTTTATTATATGTTGTATGAGCAGCATCTACCTCAATTTTACCTACTAAATTACCAGGTAAGGATTTCAATTTCCTTAAATCAGATGACTTAGCCCCATGTACCAAACTGGTATTGATAAATGTACACTTCACATGATCTGCACTGTTTTTAGAAGCCTGAGGTTTAAGGTAACAATGGTGATCAGGTTGATCATCCTCTTTGGACCCCTTTTCTGCCTTTTCATCGTTGCAGCCACTAGCTTTAGCTTTTTTAACTTTAAGCTCGAGAAGATTTGGTTCAGCTATAACTTTGCTCAAGACATCACTAACAGAATCAAAGTAATGATCACCTCTCACAAGTTTTTTCCTTGAAAACTTCTTAACACCAGGGATGAGAAAAACCAAGAGATTTTTGGTTCTAACATCTTGGTTCTTGAGTTTCTCTGAGTGCCAACCTCTTGCCAGTAAGCGGGGCCAAACAGCTTTCCAGAAGATATCATCACTTTTGGCTTCACTTGGTTGATATCCTCCAGTAAAAAATTTGATTATATCATGGGGTCCAAGAGAAGACCAACCTTTGCTAGTTGGCTTAGAAAGCACCTGATTTTTCTTCGCAGGCTCCACAGCAAGGCTTGTAAGGTCTTCCTTTCCCTTACCAATACCTACAGCTTCCACAAGAACACCAAGTCCAACAATAGATTTCAAAGAAGAGATATATTCTTCTACTGAAGTTCTCCCCTCAGCATAAGACTTGGAAACCTGATTACAGAAATTAGCAAAGTGAGAACTTAAGAAATCAAAGTCCATTGACGATAAAGGTCCAAATAATATCATTGGTCCATCATTAGCAGAAACATAACCATTACATCAGATATTTTTCCCTAGTAACCATTGTATCTAATGTACAAAGCAAAAGTAATAGTAAGTAAATAAAATCCTTGGTAACTTGTTTTAACTTTTCAAATCCAACTAGGAAATGCAAACTGGAATAACTATCAAAAGGACCAAGTTGATGCCTAATGCATATGATGAAGTTAAAAACGTAAGTTCTCCCTGATCAAGTTCTGGAATTGAACCAGGATACCCTTAATATAGAGGTTTTGTTTTTTCGTTAGCCTAATGAACTATTTCTGCACCCACTAAGTCAGGCCCTCATTGCTGATCACTTCATGGTTGATCCACATGTATGCCTGTGTGCGCACACACATACTGCACAGTTTAAACCCGATAATCCTTAACTTAATTATTACAATCATTAAAAAAAATTGCATAACACCAAGAAAGGAGTAGAAAGAAGGCTAACTTTAATAAATCCACATTGCAAGTTTCAAAGGACTAACTCAAAAGATCAGGTAAAATGCAATGACACAAGCTAAGCTAAAGATCAGGTAGGTATCTGAAACATACGTATTATATAGTTCATCAAGAACACTGGAAATAAGGGACTCAGAGATGGCAAGGTTGAGTACCTGTAGCAATGTATCTTGAAATTCTTCTGAGACATGGGAAATCAAGCGAGACATTACTTCTTGTTGCTTCCGACCGGGAAAAATTTTATGTCCTCTTGTGCATTTTCTCCCTTTTATTTTCCTGCAGTCTGACCATCTACGATATTCATCAGACTTGTAAAATTTCCCATAGTAAAATGAGAGTATTTCACCCATCCCTTTATTCTCTAAAAATCTTTTCAGCTGAACAAAATTCTTTCCAAAGATAAACAAACCAAGGAGAAAACCTTTTACATCAGCATCACTCCATGAATTAGTCAATGTGCCAGGAGCCATTAGATAATTTTTGCTTCTACTGAGTTGACCTTCTGTCGTCACAGATTGGGATGTGGTTACTTCTTTTCCATCATCTGATATACCATTCTTTTTCGCATTAACTGCCGCTGCAGGTACAGATACATTAACTTTACCATCATTGTCTCCAAGATATCCCCAACCTTCATGTCTATTTACCCCCACTGGCACCACATCATTAGGTACCCATATCAGTGGGATGGGTAGACCCAATGCAAAGCGGTGTGAGTTATCATTTACAAGTTCTGAGTCAGCAGGATTCATCAGAAGTTGTAGCCGTTCTGATTCTTTTATCATAGAAGGAACTTCCACCTGGTATTCATGACCAATTCGAGGATCTGACTGCGGTTCTCCAACTATGTTGCCTATATCAGGAGAACTTGGAGAAGTTAACGGCCTATTAGATGCATGCTCCATGGAATTATCATAATCCATGTCAATTGATTCCATCTGCCAAGAAGTATACTCATTAACTCAATCAAGAAAACACATCAAACATGCTTCAATCATGAGTTGAACATGGTATACATACTATTCATGCACAGGGAGTCAGGGATTTCCATCAATCACACATCAGCCATTTCATATTTTCCAGCACTTAGGTTTTTTGAAGAAATATTTTCCAGCAATTATGCACAGCATCGTACTTGTTGAAGGCATTCAGATTTGATAACCATTAGTATTCAAATACAAAAGCCGTTTTTCTAATCTTTTCCTTAACTCTTAATTTTCAACCCCATATATGCATGCATATTTAGCTAGCTAACAGAATATTAGATCTCTCCATGTCTTCTATAATTCTGTAACCACTGTCTATGGACTGCTCGTTTGCATATCAAGAAAATCATAAATGTGTATGTGTGAAAATTCTTTTTAAATAACAAGAGTTACCATTTTTACTGGTTATGAATTTAAAAAAATTGAAATATATATATAAATACAATAATGACTTTCAACCTATCAAAACCCAATGTGTGGTCACCCATTGATGCTTATGGAGATCACTGCACAGGATTAGAATAATAGTGCCAGAGGAGCAATTTTTGGCTAAGGAATTCTTGATTGACCAAATTTTCCAAAACTTGATATTTTCAGCACCCAAGTAATTCGAAGCTAGCTCAAATTGAAAGCATTTAATTGCTACTATGATAAAGCAACAGAACCCTGAGCAATGGGCTTCCTAAATCACTCACATAAAACCCTATCAATTCTCTATGCTGGAAAAGCAAAGTCAATTTACCTACCCTACCCCTTCTCGAGTACAACACTGTCTTCACAGATTGACACAGATTCAGAATATGATCACACTATATATATATATATATATATATATATATATATATATATATAGACACAGACGAACTTAGCAGGGAAAAAACAGAACACCCTTTGTAAAAAAGGAAGTCAAGGTGAATAATTTTGATTATAGAACAAACCCCAGATTCACTTATATGTTAGTGCATAATCAAAGCTAATAAGTATACTAGCAAATAAATCATTAAATTTAAATATACAATAAACAGACTTAGTCGTATATAACTAAAGAAAAGTAAACGAATTCATGGAAACCACAAAACATCAAGCACATTGACATAAAGATTGAACACACCCCGCATGATCACAGGCTAAAAATTAAACGGAAACAATTTATCACCCAAAAATATTCAAAAGGGTCTTTCTTGGAATCCTATGAATCATGATATCGTTACGCAACGCAAAACAGCAAACATATAATCAACAAAAGCATCACAAAGACAAAACAAGATGATGATTGATGAGTATATGGCACAGAAGGATATGATTATATATGAACATTTGGTAACCAACGTGCAAGCGTTGGAACCGTGAAAAGCACACATACATAGACATGTGTGTATTACACGAAATGAGTGGTGATACATTTTTGAGTTTATATTAATTTTGCACATGTGTTACATAATTTAAAGTTTGGTGAAACGCATTGAAGGGAAGGACTAAAACAAAAGCACAATGTAAAAATGTAACAGAAGAAGATAAACAGAGAACCTGGCTTCAAAGAGTGAATTCGCAGAGAGAGAGAAGAGGGAACGAAGAAAATGAGAGTATAGTACTGATATATGTTATATACACTAGTTTTTGAACGCGCCGAGTTACGTTAAACGAGTGACTCGACCGAGTTCGAGTGATTAGAGCTGAGTTGAAGTATTAGAAATAAACACACTAATGTAAATTATACTAACGTTATGTTTTTTATGCTTAAATAATGTTATGCACTAATATAAGTTATAATGTTATGTACATTATACTATGGAATTTAAGAATATGAAATGTATTAAATAATGGTGATATTCTAGTGTCTAACTAATCATTTATTAGAACAATCACCTTTCTTAAATCCTTCAACCAAAAAGAGGTTTTGACATTCACTTAGCAAAGTTTCATAAAAAACATAAGTATGCTATAATGTAAAGAGCTATGTAATGGACTAATAACACCAAAGCTGGTTAACAAAGTTATTTATTAAGTGATATATTTTTTTAATCATAAGTATGTTATAATGTAAACAATCTTGTTGTGAGTTTGAAATATCTACATGATATTAATTGGCTAGCTCTTTTGGTAATTTTCTTTCGATCCACTTATCTAGACATGGTTAATATATTGATCAAATGATGCATGTTTGATTAAGGTCTTAAGTTTGAATCTTATATATAAAAAATAAATCGTTGTATTGTAACATCAAATAAGAAAAGAAGTAATGGTACGATAAGAAAAAAATGGGCAAAAAATTGAAACTTCGTATTTAGGGCTCTAGTGGGTTGGCCAGGCTTAGCTTGAAGCTACTTCAGGCCAACCTAAAATAATTAACGCATGGTTCAAGATTGAGCCAAAACCTCTCAACTCGATCTTCTTGGGAATCTCTATTCTTACCTCCCATTACACCCTTAAGTTTTTTTATTATTGAAGAAGACAAAAATATCATTATAATTAATTAATCGTAATCATGTATTCTAATTAAACAAATACAATAATTAAGTACTTTTCTCAATTGAGAGATTCTATCCATTATCATTTTTAATTAAGATATAAGGTAGTGTTTATATTACCTGACAATTTTTTTATAACTTCTATTAGATATGAGTAAGTTTTCTTTTTAGCTTTTATTCCACGTAAAGAAAAAAGATATCTCCTACCAAACACTACCTTAAAGATAATCATAAATATAATCTGTATCAATAGAGGAAAACATATATCACAACCAATTAATAAGAGAGATAATATCATGTATAGGATATTGTAATCTATTCAAATTTTGGTTTGTGAAAAATCAATTGTTTAAATCATTGTTATCAAAATCGGACCGGACTGGTTGGTCTGACTGATTGAATCGTGAACTAGCTAGGTGACTAATTCAGGTCAATTCTTTATAAGTACCAATTCGATCACGATTCAATCTCAGGTTTTATCTGTGGTTTGCATGAATCGATACATTCGCTGGTTCCGAAACATTGATTTAAATCTCCTGAAATTATCCAAAGAAACTTTCCAAGTGAACAAATCTGCTAGAAAGTACTGAATTTGTTTATTTAAAAGTTCATCTAAGTAATTTTTGAATATTCAAACACTCCATTTGAAGTATTTACCAAGGTTCATCATTGTTTGTTCTAGAGTGTTTTTGGAAACGATTATGATTATAGATATGTATATAATTATAGTTGATTATTGAGTGTGTTGAATGAAAAAGAGATTTTAAGATAATCTAATTTGTTTAATATGTTTAAAATAAATAATTATTTTGTAGTAAGATGACAAAAAGTATATGAAATTATTTATAGTTGTTAGATATATTTAAATTAATTTATTGATAAGAACACAATATAAAAACAAAAATTGTCTGAAGTTTATAATCAAAACCTAAAAAAAATTCAGATTCTAATTATAATTTGAAATAATCTAATTTTGAGAAAAGCAAAAAAAATACTATTAGATTAAGATCTAAAAACCGGTTATATCTATAGTATCTTATCATAATATTATCTCCTAGTATTAATTAACTGTTATATGTCTTCTTTAACATAGATATAATTATTATAACTGAGTGATTATTCTTGCCTTTTAATTAATAATGATAATGCAGAAACTTCTCAATTCGTAAGTGTATCTAATTACAAATTTACAATATCTATCTGTTTGATAATATTAATTTTATGTTTTTGAATCCAATATAAATTGAGGGGGACGAGAACAGAGTATGCATTTGAAACTTGAAATTACAAAAATTCTCGTTCTGGTGACTTCTTCCCCCAGGCTCCAAATTTGAAGTGGAACCGAAAGCCTTCGATAATCACAACACAATGGCGTGCTTAGTCTCTTTAACCTTCACCGTTCCTCCTCGCGCTTCACCAATGCTATCACCCAACAACAAGGTTCTTTCTCTTCCTACACATTACATAACCCCAACTTTTTCCTTGAACTTTCTGTACCAATCGATATTTGCGTAAGTGAGTGAATATATAATATTACTTAAACATAAAACTCATTTCGGTTTCACAATGAATGGAAAAATATAAGCAGCTTAAACTTAAGAGTTCTACTTGCATAGCAACTCTTCACTGTGCGATGCTGTTTTAATTAAAAGTGGAATAAAGGTTCTATGTTTGTGTTGAATGAATAATTGTTACTTTTGATGACTTACTAGCAGGGATTGTATCGGTTAGATCTTGCTTTGGATAGAGTTCCTCTCGGAGCAACAATTCGTACAGGTTTTTTCCTTTTCAGTTTCTCACCTAATTGCTATCTATTTTGCTTTTGCCCTTAGAAACTAACTAGTATGTTATAAAACTCTTCAGTCTTCACTCTGTTTGCATTATAAATGTTTGATAATTTTGATTTTCTATACCCATCGTAGTTTGGGATGAGGTCTTCAACTGTTTGGGAACCTTGAGAAATAATCCGATTATTAGATTATATTTTGTCCAAGTCAGCGTATAATAATCTCAACAATAGATTGTAATCAGAATCTGAAATCTTTTAAATTATGATTATAAGTTAATAGATTATTTTTCAGCCAACTTTTGTTTCTCTATTTTATTTCTATCAACTCATTAACTTAAATATAATTATTTATCCAATTGCTACAAATCATTCCATATCATTTTTTGTAATTTTACTGCAAAATAATCGGTTATTTTAAACAACCCAAGCGAATTAGATTATCTTCAAACCACTTTTCATTCAACACATTCAAACATATACCACAATTGATTATAAATTTATATCTATAATCAATTATTTTGATAAATACTTACTTATTTAAATAATCTATAATCATAATCATTTCCAAACAAACTAGCTTAGCTGTTTATGTCGATAGTGTTCCGGTTGCTTATTACATTAAGACAAGCTCACTGCCAGTATCTTGGAATATTGGCACTAGTAATTAGCAGAATGTGAAATTGTAAAGTTGAATATCAATTTATCAAATTTAAACTTGCAGCTTATGCTATCATTTTGTAGTTTTGGGACACCAATGGGCATAAAACAAAGAGGAAAAAGAAAATTATATATCTTACTTGGGAGTGAAATAGTTGTCATTAGGGTGGAACTGCTACAGCCATTTTAATGGTTAGGTTGGATTAGAGTTTTGGATCTGCATTGTAATTATGGCACATACTTTTAGATGTGAACTGAAAACAAATGTCTGTGGAAGGTGATTATCCGTGAGCATGACAATGAATGAAAGAAGAGCATAAACAGAAAAGCAAAATCCTGGGAGTTAAAAAGTGAAGCTTACCTATATCATCTACCCTCATTTTTGAAAAGCAAAGTGGAAGACAACTCTTGGATTTTAAAACCTGTTAGCTTTGCTTAGTTCTATGAAATATACAGTATCACAATGTTATATGCTGTAGGATGGATTGGAAAGTTCTCTGTTTGGGGACACTCTTTGGGGACACTCTTGCAGCTTTATTGATTGTATTATAATTTTGCTCTTGCCTTTGCTTCCTTGAATGGGAATTTCAGATTTCAGAATAATCTTGGGTCAATTCTTGCTGTGGTTAACTTTCCTTCCTTGATCTGTGTTGTCCTCTGTTACCCTCATCCCTTGGGATTTTATATGTAAATCAGAAAACTTGCATGATGAGATGCTGCAATGAATACAAAAAAATTATAAAGCAAAATGAAAGTTCAATGGTTCCATCATGATGGATGATGTTAGCTACACTACATACACATAACCGTGTGTCTATCATTACCTACACTTACTAGGATTCAAACTTAGGCAACTTCTGGAAGTTATATGGAACGCAAATTCTTTTACTTGTGTTTTGAATAATAAAATGATGTTTGTACGTAGCCTTTTTAATCTGAGTCTAAATACCATATTTGCAGCTCGAAAGATTCTTGGATCTTGCAGTTCAAATAAAAACATACTATCTGTGAAAGGATGCTGTCTATGTTGCTTGATGTCTAGCAGAAGATTTCTACATGAAACTTACTCATATAATTTGGATGTAGATTATTCCACTGAAATAATTATATCTGGTTTTTGGGTGGGACCTGATGAGGATGATGGGTGGGGATTTGTGGAAGCTGTAATCGAACAAATACATTGATCTTGTTTGTTTGAGTTGATTTTTTTTCATTTATATCAAAGATGAAGTAGTAGATGTGTGACTCGCAGTAAGCTGACCGCAGTTTCTATTCTGCACAGGCTTAATTAAACTAACCACAAAGTTAGAAATATAATGTATAAAAGAATACTGGAGGGGTATATGTTTTAGAATTTAATTGGAATATATTGTATGGGGTCGTTTGTTACAAGAATTTTCTTTAGATTATGACGAATCTTAATTTAGAAATCTTATATTTTCATATATGTTATGCCTTTTTTTAGAATGAAATCGTAAGAAATTTTCCAGTTATGTTTTTTATCAATAAATTTTTGAAGTATGAGGTGAAAATTTTAATTTCTTAAATATTTATTTTAGTTATATTTAAATAACATTATCAAAAACTTCTATGCTAATCAAACATTTTTTAACATTTTTGATAGTCATGATTCCAAACGTTTCTTTAGTGTAGAAGTTTTGTATATTGATTTCTGATAGAGTGGAAAAGTGGTTAGTTAGTTAGTTATTAATTTATTGTTTAGTTTGTTATAGATTAGTTCAGTTGTTGTGTTTTAGTTGGCTTTTCATTCTTACTTATTAGAACTTATAAATACTTATATAATTAGCCTTTATAATTATCTTTTTCAATATGAATATGAATATATACAATATTTTGTTTTATGATTTTTATTCTCTTTCTCTCTTACTTAAAATTCAGTTAATTTCTAATCATGAGATGTCTTGGAAACATATTTCTTTTATAATTGTCAAGAAAAAATAATTGACTTATATAATAGTTATATTGTTCGAATAAAAATATTTCCGGCGATAGTACATTAAATCACAGTTGAATTTTATATTTTATTGAAAGACTGAATTGAAGCTTCAGAGACGGGTTTTGCTCAGTGTACAAGTTTTGATCAGATGTGGGTGAACTTTGTTAAAACAGTATTGTCTTCTGGACAAACTACCAAAGTTGATTGAACTTGTTTTTGTTTTTTTTTTTTAATGGGTTCAATATATTTTTTTATAAAATTAAGAAAATTTAATTTTCCTCCCAACAAAATTTCTGTTATTTAATCCCTCGTTAGTACAAAACAAGTTTAGAAATAGTATCTATTTTATTTTATTTTATTTTAGTCCTCATTTTTCTATATTAATTATAATTTTTATGATAGACTTTTACATCATTGTTTGGCATATAATATAATCATCTTAAGTATCACCTAACTTATAAGTTACAAAAATCCTAAGAAGTTATTTTTTTTATTTAAAGAGATTTTATATTCACTATTAAGATAATTAAATGACATATCAATCAATAAAAAGATTTATTAGACAAATTAATCATTAATAATTATCATCTAATGACAATGATTATTTTTGAAATGTTAGAATTGAATATGGATAAAAAAAACAACCAAAATTTTTGTAAAACCAAAAATTAGAATTTGCTAATTTTATAGGAAATAAAAATATATTTAATCATATATATATATATATATATTTTGATACACACATGATTAATATCACATGATTGAATACATTATAAATGGTAGTGACCTTCCCGCTGTTATCCATTAAAATCTTGTTGGACTAAGTCTAGCTTGTAAAGGTTTTCAAATTATTGATTATCATTTACTAGATCCCAAGATTTGTTAATAACACGCATCAAGGTATTTAATTAAATAAAGTCTGTCTATGTGTTATCTAACTTGTTCAATTAAGTGTTTCAGGATACAAACCTAAGATGCACTAGTCACAAATAAAGAGGGAGTCCACCAATTAAAAAGTCTGCTTTAAGCCAAGCAAGTAATTTTAGAACAAGTCTTCCTGGGATTAAAAACAACTTGTGTACAAGCTCGTCCCAAGAAAAGTCTGACCCTAGAACAACGTTCAAGAAGAGTCTGATTCAAGTGTGTTCATCCAGACTTTTGGACTGCTAAGTGATACGTTTTTTGTTCTTTAAACTTAGCACGCGTACTTGTTTCATCAATCAAACCCCAGACTTTTGAAGCAACAAGAGCTCTCCAAAGCTTGCATGAAATGAAAATCAAGGTTTATTTTAAAGATGCTCTAAACCAAGTTCTTATCCAGAGAAATTACTCTTATCATTGAAAGAGGAAAGAAGACAAACTAGTGGAAGAACCAAAGCTCTATATGAGCTTTGATATTTCCTATTCTGTTTACTCTAACCATAATCTATCAAACTACACGTATGTCTTCATTTTGATTTTATTAAAATGCTCTGATGCTTTGACAACATGTGTTCAAATAGAAATCTGATGATCTGATGGCCTTTTTAATTTTTTTATCACAAACTTTGTAAAATTCTTTTAATGCTTAAAAACCTTATTGATTTGAGGGGGAGCCAATATGAAAAGCTCTCTCTTGAGACTCTATTTAAATAAAAGACTTAATGTTTACTATCAATAAATAGGGGGAGAATGTTAGAACTAAGTATGTTTTTAAAGACTTTGGAGATTCTAAAATTTATTTTAGAGATCCCAAGATTTGTTAATATCACACATCAAGATTTTTAATTAAATAAAGTTTGTTTAAGTGTTATCTAACCCTTTACTTGAGTGTTTCAAAATACAAAGTCTGAAGTGCATAAATTATAAATTAAAAGGGGAGTACATCAATTCCAAGCAACAAAGTCTGTGTGGGGCCAAATTAGATTTATCCAAGTTTGTCCCAACTCAAGTCTGTTACAAGGCAACACTCAAGAAAAAACTGTCAAGTGTGCCTATTCCAGACTTAGGACTACTGAGTCATGTTCTTCATCAGATTCACTATTCAGACTCAACACACATGTCTCTCTCACAACTTCATCTATCCAAGCTTCAAGTCATCAAACTTAGATCCCTCTTGCATAAAATGGTCCTTTTATTCTGACCCAGTCTACTAAAGGATATTTTAAAGATACTGCAGACCCAGTTTTCTTCAAGCAAGTCTGCTTCTGACCTGAAATAAGCAAGAAGACAAGTTCGTAAGAAAACCAAAGCTCGTGTAAAGAGAAAATCGAGGAAGCTACTCTGCATAAATTCAAAAGCTGACAAGGATCAGTACTTGAGTCAGAAAGCTTCAGAAAGTCAACCAAGCCTTATTTTACGATAGTCCATGATAGACGAAAGACAACAAAAAGGACTTTCGCACTGTAATATTCGAGGCACTCTGTTTTAGTGCAACATCTGCATATCCTTAAACCAAACTTTTGTCTTCATCTCTTCTCTTAAGTCTGCATGTTCAAACGACTATCTCTTCTCAATGAAATAATAACGACTATTTGAAGTGGCCTATAAATAATAAAAGACCTCAGACCTTGAAGATAAAGAACATAGAGAACTAAGTGAACCTATCAAACATTTAGCTAAAAACAGACTCTCATTCTCAACTTCTTACATGTACTTCTTCCAGACCTAGTCTTTGTTTTCAACTTAGTCTATCGATGTTTAAGTTCAATTCTCTTGTACACTAAGTTATCAAACATAAACCCTCTTAATCTTTTTCTATGTTAAAGTCAGGTGTGTTAACCAGTCTTGGTTTCTTACAAGAAACAGTTTGGCTTGAAGAGACTTTGGAAATAATACTTGGGTTATGAGCCAAGAATGGCTTGTTGAAGTAATACTAGGGATTAAGCCAAAAGAGGTTGGAGTCAACAGTACTTGAGGAACAAGAAGGGAAGTTTGTGTAAAAAGACGTTTTTACATAGTGAAAATCCTTCAAGTATGAAGGTATTAGACATAGCTTCGACGTTTGGAAGTGAACCAGCCGTTGTGCATTTCTCTCTATCCCTTATCTCTTTAAGTCTGAACCTTTATTTGTTAAAGTCTGTTGCCATTTCTGTTTAAAAAGGTTTTATTTTATGAAAAAGAGTTACAGATTTATTCAATCCCCCTTCTAAGTCTATCTTTGAACCTTCAAATAGTATATTTAAAAGATTGTCTTATTTTTAGATGGATAAAGCAAATTTGTTAAGCATTTTTTTGGAAGTTAATACACAACTGTCTATGGTTCTGGCACCTCAAACACCCTTAGATCTAGAGTACATGTCTAAGGTCCTATATGCTAGTGTTGTTGGAAGTCTTATGTTTAATATGGTGTGCACAAGACTAGATCTAGCATATGCTATCAATATGGTAAATAGATTTCATAGTGAACTAGGAAATTAACATTGGCAGATTATAAACCATATCTTTCATTACTTAAGAGGTACATCTGATATTAGGCCTATCTATGGAGGTGGCACATGTTGTTATCTTGTTGAGTATTTAAATTCAGAGTATGGAGCTGACTTGGATAGTTGAAGATCAATCACAGGTTATGCTTTCACTTTTAGAAACTAATTAGTGAGTTGGAAAGCTACCCTTCAACCTTTAATTGCATTATTTATAATAAAAGTAGAGTATATGGCTTTGGTAGAAGCAACAAAAGAAGGAATCTAGTTAAGAGGCTTAATTTCTAATCTTGATATTCCTTAAGATCATGCTTTGATATATTGTGATAGCTTGAGTGCCATTTGTTTGGAATAGGACTAGGTATATCATGGAAGAACAAAACATAATGATGTTGGGTACCATTTCATTAAGAAGAGAATCAAAGTTTAGAAGGTTGTACAAAGGAAACTCCAACTAATATTTACAAAACCTATTCTTAGAAGAAAGTTTATGCATTGTTTGGATTTGCTTAATGTTAATTGTTAGAAATAGTCCTATATGGTAGACAATAACAAAGTTTCGTTAGGGCAATAAAAGTTTTGTTAGTTGTTTGAAGTTTAGAGAGGTATCAATCCAAGGTGGAGATTTGTATATGAAGCGTCTTGAAGCTCTATGTGGTTTAGTACTATTTTAAAGAGTAATCAATTCTGTTTGAGTGTAAAAACTTTCTATTTTAAAGTTGTTAGTTATTACTTTTGAGAAACTCTATAAATAAGAGTCACCTTAGCTCTCTTAGATGTAGTTTTAGACCAATGAATATAGCAACATTGAGTAGTATGTATAGTTGTAAAGTTTGTAAAACTAAGAGAGAAGGTGTAAAGATTTTATGTAAAGTAGTTAGAGAGAGTTTTGCATGGGTGTCCAAAGTCTAAAGCGGAGTGTTTGAAGTGTACCGACAAATTGTCTCAAGATGTGTGAATGATATCTAGGATTTGTTATTTGAACGTAGAAGTTATAATCCCTTTGTATATATTTTCACTATCTTAGTGGAGGTTGTTGCTGTCTGTGGATGCAGCCCTTGAATCCATGGGGTGAACCATATTAATCTTATTGTGTCTTTCTTCTCTTTTTCTCTCTTCTCTTTTATGTTTTCTTTCATTTTTTTTTATTTTTCTCCTCCTTTTTGGTTATTGGTTTTGTTATGTTCATTGTAGGAGTCTATTTCTCTCACCATTTTATGAACAAAATGCTTATTATGTGTTGATTATAGTTTTAGGGCTATGATACGAGGCTTGAGAACATGACTTGGAAAATTGACTCTACAAGTTTTTAAGGTGTTGAGATTTGATAGTACTAGTGCATCTATGATGTTATATATGTTTCTAGTATGTGAATCTTGTTTTCCATGAAGTGCTTTGGAGGTGGTTTTACGTTGATCTAATAAATGAATATTAAATAAGGAGTGAAGTCACTATCAAGGAAAGAGAAAATTAGAAAGAAAGATTATCTTAAAAAAAAGAAAAAGAAAAGTGAAAAGTCAAATTAAAAAAATTATGGTTGATGTGAGGTAACTATTTACCATTTTAATATTTAACTAATGAAACTTAAAGGTGTTATCTTAATTTAATTATAAAAATATCTTAAAAGTATAATTTTAACAAAACATTTATTAGGATCTTTTCCTAACTACGTAGGAGTTTTTACTTAATTAAGCCATTTGTTTTACAAACAAAATATTTTTTTAGAGCATTTGAAATATTTTGACAAAATAAATTTCCGTTCTAAAAATTTCTCATTCAAAGAAGTTTTAACATCGCTCGTACAATTTAATTTAAAAATAATAGCTTATTTTGATATCTCACATGGAAAGTTAGATAAATTATGTTAATAAGTAAAATATCATGTTATCCAATATATCTAATGATATTGTTTAAAAAATTCAAAATAATTTTCTTTTTGTTGAAAATTGTATTAAGACTACTTAAAAATAAAGGAGTGTGAGCAATAATAGGGATATATAAGCTTTTGATTATTTAACTAATATGGTTAGAGTATTTATTAACATTACTTTTTTTGGCAAATGAATATATCATCGAAAAGTAGTTAATATTTTTGTGTTTCTGATAAGATAATATAAATATTTTAAGACAAATTAATTAAAATATATAAAATGAGATATAATCAGAAAGTAAAGGAAATTGAGAGCAGTAAAAAAAATAAAAATTTTGGAGTGTTGAAGAAGGTCAAGGCATACTGGATCAGCGACACGAAACAATCATTCATGCTTCTTAGTCTTTCCCTCTTCTGCACAGTTACTTACTGCACTGCACAATAGTAATACCCTCGTCAACCAAATCATTTAACACAAAACGCCAAACTTTGACTTCACTTTCATTCCCACAAGCTCTCTGGGTGTAATTGTGTCCATCAAATCCAAGGACTTCAGATCTTATACACAAAATTAACCAACACCCATTTCACATCTCACCCTTAAATCGATCCACAATGGAAAGATTTTCGATTTTGATGGTGTTTGTGATGGTGGGTATGGCCATTAGCACAGTTCATAATAAAGTGGAAGCCGTTTATAAGGCTCCTTGGAGGATTCAGACACTGTTTTCTGTGGAATGTCAGAACTACTTTGACTGGCAAACGGTTGGACTTATGCATAGTTTCAGGAAGGTGAAGCAACCGGGACACATTACTCGTCTTCTTAGTTGCACTGAAGAGCAGAAGAAGACTTACAGAGGGATGCATTTAGCTCCCACTTTTGAGGTGCCCTCAATGAGCAAACACCCTAAAACTGGTGACTGGTAAAGTATATATTCAGCGTTTCTTGCAAAATGTTGAATCAGATTTATGAGTTTAGATTGGGTTGTAAGAATATAGACTGTTTCTTTTTGACATTGCATGGTGTGTTCTTGTGTGTGATTGTGTTAAGCTCTGGAACACCCGTGTATGCAAACTCTATTGATCAATTTGGTAGCCGAATTTAAGTTATTCCCATGAATACAAGACTCCTCAGTTTGTGTTTACATCAGTTGTGGTTGCTGAAATTGTGCATGTTGCTTTCTATTTATGTTTTGAACTTAACTGAATAGGTATGTGGTAGATAAAGTTGTATTTACGTCTTCTATTAAACATATTGTTGGCATATACTTGTTGGCTTGTACTTCTTAGCTTTTCTAATAATGAATATATTCTTGCCCGTACTTTGTATTGTGTAAGTAGTTGATCTCTACTCCACCATTCCCCTTCTTAGAGTGATGTGGATTTTAAGTATTTTTTGCCAAATAAGAAGCTTGAATACCATATTGCAGAAGTGAAATCATTTTCGCATAATTGGGGGTCTAGATATAAATTCTGTCCACTATCCAGGTACCCTGCAATAAACAAACCTGCTGGGATTGTACATTGGCTCAAACATAGTAAAGATGCAGAAAATGTTGATTGGGTTGTTATCCTGGATGCTGACATGATAATCCGTGGCCCGATTAGACCTTGGAAACTTGGCGTAGAGAAAGGAAGACCTGTTGCAGCATATTATGGGTATTCAGTAATTATCTTACTTATTCTAATTATTCCTTTGTTTAGTGATATACTGTTAGAAGCTATATATTTTCCCAGCGGAAGGATGTAATTGGGCTAGTGCAGCTTCATATCTGGTAGTGAACAAATTATTATAGAACATAGAAGCTTTGAATGCCCAGGCCTTTCTTATTTATCTTGGCCCTAATGTTTTCAGTTGACACTTTTGCTGGTGGGAGAAAGAGAGAGGGTTTGAGACATCTGATCTAATGATTAATTGGAAAATATTTCCTGAAATAGTACATATATCTTGATTCTTGAAAGAGTAAACTCACCATTTAAACATGCCATAAACATGACAAAATTCCTTCTCCAGGTACTTGAGAGGTTGTGACAATATTTTGGCCAAACTGCACACAAAACACCCAGAATTCTGTGACAAAGTTGGTGGACTTTTAGCCATGCATATAGATGACCTGCGAGCTTTGGCACCCTTTTGGCTTTCAAAAACAGAAGAAGTGCGGGAAGATAGGGCTCACTGGGGAGCAAACATAACTGGTGACATATATGAGAAAGGATGGATCAGTGAGATGTATGGATACTCTTTTGGTGCTGCTGAAGTGAGTTTACTCTCTTCAAATGGTTCTATATTTTGAACATTACAACTTATTTCACTACTTTTTCTCTTTTTACCTTCTTTTCATTCCTTTACTTTGGGTTTTCTATTGCTGTTCACACACAGGTTGGGCTCCAGCACAAGATCAACGACAACTTGATGATCTACCCGGGTTATACACCCCGGGAGGGAGTTGAGCCAATTCTTCTTCATTATGGGCTGCCATTTAGGGTAGGCAATTGGTCATTTAGTAAGGCTGACCATGATGAGGATGGCATTGTTTATAACTGTGGCCAACTCTTTCCTAAACCACCTTATCCCAGGGAGGTATGTAAACCAGCATATTTATAATGGGAAACATGTGTCTTTTAGAGAAATCTGTTCTCTTTTCCAACGCATACTTCTCTCATAGGAGAAGAAACTTCTGCATATTTAGTCTTTATACAGAATTTATTTATACATCAGGTTTCTCCCAAATTTTACTGAAATTGAAAAGTTTCTTATTGCAGGTAATGCAGTTGAAAATAGATCCTAATATACGCCGAGGACTATTTTTAAGTATAGAGTGCATTAACATTTTAAATGAAGGACTTCTGTTACATCATGCAGCTAATGGCTGCCCTAAACCTGCATGGTCTAAATACGTGAACTTTTTAAAAAGCAAAGCCTTTGCCGAACTAACTAAACCGAAGCTCTTAACTCCTGCTACTCTAGAAATGATGGAGCACACCGACACAGTACAAGAACAGATTGATGACGATGCTGCCAGTCCACATCCTAAAATCCATACTATTTTTTCCACTGAATGCACCCCATACTTTGATTGGCAGACTTTAGGGCTTGTGCATAGTTTTCATTTAAGTGGACAGCCGGGAAATATCACTAGACTTCTCAGCTGCTCCAATGCAGACTTAAAGCTATATAAGGGCCATAACTTGGCTCCCACCCATTATGTCCCTTCAATGAGTCGGCATCCATTGACAGACGATTGGTAAATTGCTTGCATGTGTGTATGTTTCGATTCTTAATTTTACTATGTTTACTTTACCTTTTTAATTGTCATTTTGGGACTGACATTCAGATGTGACACTTGGGACTAACTAATTGACATAAGTGGTTATTAAGTCAAGCATGGAATGTGCAAAGAACTAACACTTTGTGTCTTTTTTATATTTGAAGATTTTTAAACTAATTTAGCTGAAAGCCATTCATCTTGACAAGCTTATCCCTGTGATGAAATTATCATTTTATCTGAAACTATATTTGCTCGGTCAAACTAGTTATCTACCTTGGCTGACTTTTCCTTTTTCCTTTTTCTTATTTTTCCCTCTGATTTCCATTCCTATTTAATCATGTGTACTTGCCAACTTGGAAACCAGATGATGAGTGTTTATCATTATTTATTCACATACTTCCCTAACCTCTCAAGGTCTTATGCTAGATATATCTTGTCAGCTCAGCTTCATTTCCCTGTTAAAGTAGGTGAAACCTTCTAGGCACAATGCCCAGAGCAACTGGATGTGATTAAGAGTGTAGAGAATTAGAGCCTTAAGTTGTACCAATACAAATAACAGAATAACTGTTATGGGTATTTGGAGGTTAATGTACGGGGAGATTATTATTGAAAGTTAGGGAGGATGGTTAGTGATTGTTTTGAGAAAATAGAGAGAGGAGGGGCCGGGTCTTTCAAATTTCAAATACCTGTGTCAGGAAGATGATTCTTCTCTGCTAATTGTTTGCGATGAAGATTACTCGTATGCCTCATTTGTGTCAAGATCAGTTACTCTAAATGATGCACATATAGCCACTCCATGACACCAAATGTGCAGTTACTGAGATCCCATCACTTTTAAATGCTGTATGTACACTAATTATTTAAGTTTTAGATGGAGAACTCAATTTGTGTGTCTTATTATAGGTATCCAGCAATTAACAAACCGGCTGCAGTCCTGCACTGGCTTAATCATGCAAATATTGATGCTGAATTCATAGTGATTCTAGATGCTGATATGATAATGAGAGGCCCAATTACTCCATGGGAATTCAAAGCTGCACGTGGCAGACCTGTTTCAACTCCCTATGAGTAAGCTCTGTGAATTTGATTTATATTTGTGAGACCTTTTGATGTCAATGTAATGTTGATGAGTGAATGCATACATATATGTACTTGTCAGTTTTGTCCTTCATATGCAAGTATGATGACGACTTCATTATTTCTTTTCTTTATAATTTTCACTTTAGCTACCTTATTGGCTGCGACAATGAGCTTGCAAAACTTCATACTAGCCATCCTGAGGCTTGTGACAAAGTTGGTGGTGTAAGCATTATGCATATAGATGATCTGCGGAAATTCGCTTTACTCTGGCTACATAAAACTGAGGAGGTTCGGGCTGATATATCTCATTATGCCAAAAATATAACAGGCGACATATATGAATCTGGTTGGATTAGCGAGATGTATGGTTACTCATTTGGTGCAGCAGAGGTATCCTGTTCTGGATTCTTGTAATTTTTACTCTGTACTTGTACTTGATCATATAAGAAAAAGTGTTGGGACTGACACAAAAGCACACAAAATTTAACGTGTTTTTATTGAAAATTTACATAATCTAACTTGGACATGGCTTCTGAAGTATCCATGACCATGGTTTTCTAATTATTAAAGGCTGCATTTATAATTGTGCATTGAAATGACCATCCAATTTCATAACATACTGTGCACCGATATAACATCTTGTCCCTATTGATATCCAATTTCTTCCTTAAACATGTTTCGTTGCATTCTATATAAACAGGTTAGAGTATGAACAGGCACTGATATAACTTGTAATGCTGTTGATGCAGTTGAAATTAAGGCATACGATAAACAGAGGGATAATGATATACCCAGGATATGTTCCTGAACCAGGCATCAAATATAGAGTTTTTCACTATGGATTGCAATTCAGTGTTGGGAATTGGAGTTTTGACAAGGCGGAATGGCGAGAGGTCGACTTGGTCAACAGTTGCTGGGCCAGGTTTCCAGAACCACCGGACCCATCAACACTCGATCACAGCGACAAGGAGAATTTACAGAGAACTCTTCTCAGTATTGAATGTGTAAAAACACTGAATGAAGCATTGCACCTGCATCATGAAAGAAGGAACTGCCCCGTGGCTGGTTCTTTAACCACATCTGAAGATGACATGACTGAGGAAAGAGTAATCTCTAGGAAAATTGGCGATTTTAGTGAAAATTTAGATTCAAAAGGGGATCACAAGTCAGCAAATGGTTCTGATTTTGAGGAACTAGTTAGTGTTAGTAAAGATGGGACAGGGATACCTAGTTCTTTCAGGTTCTGGGTGTTATTTTTATGTGCATTTTCAGTATTCGGTTTCTTGGTGGTCATCTTTGTGGTGCATTCAGGTCATAAAAGAAGAGGAATGAAAATGAAACACCACAGAAACAGGAGAAGAAACTTGTAGTGAATACATGCAATGCCTCGATCGATGTACCACTTTAACATTTTGCTTCTTTTATGCTTATAGTGTAAAGCCTGCAGGTAAGAATTTAAGACCACCTTGCAGTGAAGTGATCATAAAATTGAGGGGAGAACTAGAGAAGTTATGTTACTTGAGAAATGATGACTTCATTCCTATAGAGCAAGAGACAGTTCCAGAAGATCTCCCATTTTAACAGGTATTGTACCCAGAAGTCATGTAAAGGTCAGAAATTGAAATGCTGCACCTTCAAAGTTCAACCTGATTGATGTTCAATTAGGATTATCCTGCGGATTAGAGGAGTGTAGCACTGTATAATTTACGTTTTTTTTGTCACAGCAAAGGCATTTGATGGCTTGTTACAATTTTCTTATCTAACCATTGTTGTAACATTTTGAAAGATCTTATCCCTCTTAACACCTGTTCATTGTAAAGGACTCGTAATAATATCTTGTTATGCATCTGCATTTACAACGGATGATGCCTTGGGTTGATAGTCTTCAGCAGTTCACTTGATTATCATTCACAAACTATTTCTATATATTATTTAAGATTTCTAGATACTGTAAAATCATTTAAACTTTTCCACATTAGTTACTAGTTTCAATTTCGAACTCAACAGTTTATAGATGATTTATACTATGGTCCAATTCAAATTGTACCCAACTTTTTTTTATTAGCCAAGTGTTATGTTATGATTTATTAACGATTAAGTTGATAATATTGTAGGAAAAGTTGTAGATTTAATTATCACTAAATATTGGTTACTTACCAAAACTCCAACCTACAATGGACCCAAAGGCTTATAAAAACGCATGGACTACAATGGCCATCGTAATGGTGCGACCATGGATGGGATATCTAATGAACACTGTTGATTCATTTATTTATATAAAAGGTAACGATTGATATTTAAACTTGGTTACCTGTCGTGCAGGTGTCTTTTAAATGTCTAATCAGACAATGTAAATTAAGTAAAAGAGGACTAAGGCTGATAAACAAATAAATTAAGATGAAATTAAATGAAAAACAGATAAAAAAAATTAACTTTAAAAATGAGAAATGTATATACGGTTGACTCCCTAAAACCAAAAAAGGGTGAAAAGGTGGAGATGGCTGCGTGAATGTGTTGTAGAATGACTTGCAGGTAAGGTGGACCAGCCAATATTGTTTAAGATGTGTTCTAGTGAAATGTCAAAAATTAATCTTTTTGAGATATAAAAGTCACTAAAGTAAATTTTATTTTTTATAATAAAGCTTTTTTTTATTTATATACACATGGCAAAATTTAAATATCTAATATGTTTAAATGACCCAATTATTTATTAATTTTATTTTGTTGATATGGATAATGTTCTTATTAAGGTGTTTCTCGATAAAGGAAGTTGGGTACACATTTTCAATTTCAACCGAAGACTTCAAATACACATGGATATATGAAATATGTCACAATAAAAAAAAACAAAAAAAATATCACCGTCATATCCCCGTTCTACGAGTCACCGAGCCACCTATACTTGCATGCATCTTTTCCAACATACACACTTCGTGTTTGATTGGTTTGCAATTGAGATTATCCATTAGAATTTAATAAAAATAAGTTTTTGATCTGTTGAACAATCAAAGTTAAATAACTTAAATGACATGATTGTAGAATCAACACTCTACATTAGATGATGTCATTAAACAAACTCCATTTTAATAACTTGATTGCTAAACAAGCACTTAAATACGAGATGCACCTTGATCTTGTAGTTACGGTTTGATAGAAAACCAATTCCCCTTTCTTTTGCCTCCAAAGAAATCTAGCACGCATAAACTACTCACAATACACAACTAGCGGACAAATATATCTCTTGAAGGTAGCAAAAGCAAGGGATTGTTTTGACCTTGTGGAACCAAAAAGACTACAATTGCAAACACTAACAATAAATTAAAAGAAGGGCAAACAAGAAAATAATGAATAATAAAAGAGAAGAAATCACATATTTGATTATGAGTAGGGATGGAAATGGGTCAGACCTTCCGTCGGGGGCCTATGGCCCGGCTCGTTTAAAGCCTACATAGGCCAGACTTGTCGGGCTAAAAGGTCAGACTTAGGCTTTTAAAAAGGTCTTTTTAACTAAACAGTCAGACCATAGGCTTTCTAAAAAGCCTTTGAAGCTCAACAAGTCAACCTATTTAATTAGATAAATTATTAATTATATATATATATATATTACATATTTATATTCATATAATATAAATTAATATAATTAAAAAATTAAGAGGGAATGAAACACAAATATTTTTAGGTTGGTTTTTACCTTTTAAAAGTTTCACTATAAACAGACCTTTTAAACGGGTCAGACCTTCAAACGGGCCAGACCAGACCTTAAAAAAAAGCCTATGACGGGCTAATAGGCCAAGCTCAGGCCTTTCAAAGTCCGGTCCGACCTGACCCATTTCCATTCCTAATTATGAGTAGATGAATGTTACGATTATCTAATTATTTTCCCAAGGTCCTGTTAATTTATGGTTTATCAATGTCAAACCTGTCTCTCCTGTCACTACCCAATGATCAAGTAATAAAGATAATCTGATAGGAGTCATCTTGAGTAACCAAGAGAGTTTAATGTGGTACTTAAACTATGATGCTCTCCCACTTAATTGATTAGTCTTTTAGATTGGACTCTCATCATGTATTTAAGTCTTATCGATTGATGCTTTTATTGTAAGACGTGTCTACAATTAGTCTTTTAGGTTGTTGCCACCATATCATACCACCGTAGCCCCACCATCATCACCCCCGTTTTAGTTTAGAATTATATTTTCACATTTTAATTTTATATGATCCAAACATAAAATTAGTAATTCTAAATATATTAATTTTTTTTCATACACCAAATAGACCTTTAGATTAAAAGATATTTTAAAATTAATCCTTAAGTTAAATGTTTAATTTTTTTTCAAATAATTTACTAAACAACTTTTAACTTAAAAATAACTTTTTTGTTAATCTAAAAAGTACCAAATAACTTTCCCTTTATTTCAAAAGTTATTACTTTTAGTTTTAACTTAAAAGACTTTAAAGATAAAAAAAAAGTTCAGCCAAATAAACCTAAATCTATTTAATTAGTTAACTAGATTGTTTCTATATTGATTTTTATATAATTTTTATATGATAATTGTTTCTAATCGGTGTAAAACATTGTTTTTTTATTTGTTTATACTAATTGTTTTAATAACTGAGGTAAAATTACCTTTTTACGCTAATTATTGAATCACTCGATATAAAATATTGAACAGATACAAATTAGACTTAAAAAGTTTTTAGAACAATACTTTTGTACTAAACAACTCTTGTAGGTAACCTATTTAAAAAATGACTGATTAGTCCTGTATGGAAAATATTAAATGACAGTGTGTTTTTAATTCCAGCACATGAAACTCACAATTCAACCATCTTCAATAAACAAGTTGGCAGCCAGTTTAACAATGAACTTAAAATTGAAGGATTTACAACTCATAGAATCAATTTTCCATCAAAATGGCAACGACATTCAATCAGAGCTTAGAATTAATTGATTGAGACGAGATCGACAATTTTTAAAGTAGTCATCAATATCATATGGGTTTTAGTCTCAAATTTTTAAGTCCTTCGTTAGTTCTTGATTTTGCAAAATAAAAATGAAACAAGACAAAATTAAATGAGATTTTGTGAACCCAAAGACTAACGTATCTAAGCCAAAATTCAGAGTTTACTCATATTAACATTTATCTATAATCAGATCCACCAAAAAGGTTTTGCAGAAGTTGTGAGGGCAAGGTGTGATGGAGTCGATAAAGCAAAGACCCTATGGCAGGTTTGGCAACCAAACGATGAAGCTAGAGGCATAAATGGAAAATTTATGTGATGGAGCCCATAGAGGGAGGGGTTAGGAACTCATATAGGCTTAAACTCAGAGGACACTGAAAAAACCTAAAAGCCATTGGATCAAATCCAACCGTCAACGGGTCACCTTCCCACCATGCACAAGGATTTCGCAAGTGCATCTTAGAATTTGCCTAATTTTTGGGATTAAGATCTTAAATAATAAAGGTTATGAACAATGTGACTCACCATCAATGCAAGCTAAGTGCACTTGCATGAAAATTAGGCTTAGCTTGTTAGTTTCATTCGGTTATGGAAGGAAGAGTGTTTAGCAAGCTTTTCCTTTGTATACATAGTTAGTTGGTGTTCCTTTTCCAATTAATGAAAATCAGTTGTGGCATTTCATTCACTCCTATGTTTTGATTATGAACTCTCTCTCAGGTTTTTCTTGACGGTGTCAGAGCTCTGCTGCTACTACATCATTATGGTATGAGGAAACGCTCATGGAAATTCCCAGGGATCGAGTTCTGACATTGTGATCAACACAAATCCATCGTAAAATCCTACGAATCCTCACTATATCCATCCTGGAGAAAAGCCCTCCGTGACCTTGGGTTCTCTAATTCTATTTGGATTTAATTACCACGCATGGTCAAGATTGATGACACACCTTGATCTTGACGAACAAATTCAAGTTTGTCCATGGATCTATTCAGGTTCCAACAAATTTCGATCCAATGCATGAACTTATGGGAAACGTGTAATAACCTAGTCCATTCTTGGTTGAGACATTCACTTTCTAGTTTAATTGCTCAAATCATCTTGTACATAGATCTTGCTTCCGATGTGTGGAATGATCTTTGATAAAAGTTTTCTCAAGGAGACATAAATACTTATAAAAATTGCCATTCTTAAGCTTCAGAAATTGGGTTGACTTCCACTTCTTGGATGTAAACATCCTTATCAATCCTCATTTTTTGTCTACCAAGCAACCCAATGTCAAATAAGATGTAGCAAAACGTGTAGTGACTGGTCGAATTAAATCCATGCCATCGGTAAACGGATGCAGCATAGAAATAAGTCTACTCCTTGAATAAATGAAAGTTGTGATTTTTCTACCATTTGCAATTGTCTTTTTGTGGATTGACAACTTCTTCTCAAGGTCCTCAAGCACGAGATCAATGCAGTGGGCTGCACAAGAAGTACAATACAACCTTTTTCTTTTCTGCATTAAGAGTTCTCCTGCTGCCTTATAGTTTGCAGCATTATCTGTCACAATCTGCAAACATTCTCTTCTTCCACCTCCTCAACAACATCATCCATCATCCTAAAAAGTCTTTCAGTTGTTTTGGATATATAAGAAGCATCAATAGACTTTAGAAACATAGTCCTCATGGGACTATTAACCAAGAAATTCAATATGGTTCTCTTCCTCTTGTCTGTCTATCCATCAGTTATAATTGTGTAACTTGTTTTCTTCCAAAAGGCTTTGTGTTTGTCCATCTCTTGTTTAGTGGCCTTAACCTTTTGCTGTAAATACTTCACTCTAATCTCATGATAGGATGGTGGTTTGAATCCTAAACCATGCCTAGCAACCAAATCCAACATGTTCTTGAATTCTTCAAAATTGACAACATTAAAAAGGATGACATTGTTATAAAAAAAAGCAATTTCTTGACAAGCCTCCTCCCTTAAACCTTTCTTGAACACTGAATTTATGGAGTATTCCTTGGCACCCTTGTTGCAGATGAAACTGTGATTGAGGGAGGGATGGCAGCAACATCACTAGAACCATCCCCATTACCACTGGATGATGGACCGCTGGATGACATTGCCAAACAGAAATAGAACAGAGGCAAACCCTGAACAAAGGCAAGATATAAAGAAAAATAGGGGCAAACCCTGAACAAAAATAGAGGACGTGCAGGGGAGGAGAGGCAGGGGAAGAGAGGTGGAGGTCGCACAGGGTAGAGGTTACATAGGTGGAGGTCACGCAGGTAGAGGACACGCGACAGACAGAGAAAAGATCATCAGAACAGAAGTTTTCAAGAGGATGAAGGTCGTCGGGACAGGGGTGACGCAGCAATGCTTGGAGAAGATGATCGTGTGGGAGTCGCGACCTTCAATGGGGTAATTTTAGGGTTTTTTTATTTCGGGTAGCGTTTTACAAACTAGGTCAGAGGGGCCCAACCCGCGTTTTTGGTGTGGCGGAAACATCACTATTTTCACGTTTTTGTGTTGCGTCGTGCGTATCTGCTCCGTTTCCACTCGACGACGTTTCTGCTTGGCACGCGGGACAGTGGAACTCCCCTGACACGTAGAAATGTACATTTCTATGTGTTGACACGTGTTTATGCTAACAATGGTTTTCATCACACTTGGTGCTTTAGGATACCTTATTCTTGCCAGATTTCACCTTGAATTTGATCTCAATGTAAAGGGTTTGTAGTACTTTGAACTACCATATTATCTTTAGTGATAACCTTTGTGTCATTTAGGAAAAAAAGAAGTAGGACATGATTGGTTTCACTAAAATTATAGAGAACATGTATCAGCTGGTTTAGCCTTTTCCTGGCAGTAGTGGTAAACTCAGCTTAATTAATACTTTTAGTTTCTCTACTCCTAGTGATAGCTTATGGAATTTTAGACTAAGACATTTGTCCAATAAGAGGTTGAAAACCCCCAAGCATTTACGTGACTATGTAGATTGTTGTGATTGTAATGTTTGTGACATTTACTACTTGTCAAAGCAAAAAAAGACTTGTTTTCCCTTTAAGTACCACCATTGTATCTAATAACTTTGATTTTCTTCACTTGGGATATCCAGGACCTTATTTTGTTAGATCTATCAATGGATTCAAATATTTCTTGAACAATGGTTGATGATTTCTCTAGATTTGTTTAGGTTGTGATGCTCAAAGCTAAATTTGAGGACAAGAAACATGTGATGAGCTTTGTTATGGTTTAGCACAATAGCAACATAAAGAGAATTAAGAGTTATAATGGGTTGAAGTTTTTCATGCCAAATTTCTATGGACCAAAGGGAATTGTTCATAAGACATCTTGTTCTAAAACTCTACAGCAAAATGAAAGAGTTGAGAGAAAACATCAACACAATTTAACATGGATTTTTGCATGTGAATTTTAATAAGGATCAGTGACTTTACCATATTAATTTAGTCTCTGTCCACTAATTAGTTTTATTACTCCCTAATTAGGTATATATCATTTGTCTCTCTTGATTCAAAATTGAGAACCAATTTAGACTTAAATCTAATTAGGATGATTGCCTCACTTCACTAAGATAAAACAACTTGACATGACAAAGTGAATGCCAATAGTTTTAAAATTGTATCGGGAAAGTTTTTGGTTGTTTTGCATGGTTTAATTTTATTTTTCAAAATATCCATATTTTAGGGGAGACTCTATAATTTTTTTAAAAAAATATAAAATTTTATGGACCTTTAGGGTTCACCTATAAGACATATAGTTATCCAATTTATTTTCACTTTCAAACTTGAATTTTAAGTTACGAAAGTGGATTGTAGTTAGTATTTAACATGAGTGAAACCTTAGGGATATCTTGTTCAAGATTGAATATGAAAATATGAAATCAATCTTAAATTGTCCATGTTGAACAGTTTAGGACTAACGAATTTCATTCAATAGAATGTTATTACCACGTTTCAAACTCTTCAATTACGATTGTCATGAAATTCATTCATTTTGTATTGTCTCTAGGTATGTGTTTCACATCATCCATGTCAAAGTATGTTTAGATGATTCATGATCTGAACAAGGAATTAGCAACTCAGGACAATGTCATCCATGAGTTGAGGAGCAATTTGGTTGAGAAGACCGAGGAGATTAGAATTTGAACATAAGATATGTACGATGATGTCCTTTCAAAACTTGTTGTGCATCTTGAGATTCCCTTAATTGTCTCCGTTGCCAGTCCTCCACCCAGTTGTAGCAGCCACAACAACAACCTCCACAGCCACAACAAGAGTAGCAGCCTCAGGATGACTAAAGTGTGTTCGGTTCTCCCCAACATGCCCAGGATGACTCTGTTGATATTTTTTACATCATTTGTCATATTTTTTTAAAATTGTTTGAATAATTTATTTATATATTTTATTATAATTATATATATAGTCATTCAATTTATCGGTGTTTAAGATTTATTAATTTTATCGAACGTGTGAAATCACATAAAAAATAAATTACAATTAGGTAGAATGTAATAAGAGTTAAAAGATAAACCAATTAACAAGCTAGTAATTAAAAAATAAAAAAATTAGCGATGAAATTAGGCACAAAAGTGTCTTGGTTTAAGTTAGTGACGAACAACTTTCAATCGCTAAAAAAATAAATAAAAAACTTTTTCACGATGGAATTAGCCATGAAAGTGTCTTGCTTCAAGTTAGTGACAATTGCACGTTCCATCACTATTAGTAATTGTTGCCTACATTCCTTTAGCGACAGATATTGGCAATGGCTTAGCACGCCACTTTATTTTAGATTTTCAAAATTTGAAATTCAAAGGGCGGTATATTTAATGTTATCGCCAAACCAAAATTAATGAGTTTAATTTGTGGTTTAGCCATAGATATATGTCCGCCGTACACTACAACGAATACAATTTTATAGTGGCCAATCATTTTAGCGACCTAGTTTTTGGAAACAAATCTAAGTCATCGATAATTCCGTCGCAAATCTGGTTGGTGACTGAAAAATTCTATGACACCCTTGGTTAACCAGGATAAATCTCTTTCATTGAATCATCCTGTTTAACTAAGGGTGTACGAGTTTATAAAAAACGGAAATGTTTTTTTTTGTACATGAACAATTTAAACATGATGGATCATCAATCTCTTTTACACATACATGATTCAACCTTGCTTTCCAACTCAAATGAAACCAGGGGCACACAGATTCCCATAACAGAATGAAATAAAAATAGAACTCAACTAACTAATACATAAAGATAATCTAAAGATCCTAAAGGCTCTCTTAGGATCTATACTTTGGTGGGGTTCATCTGATGCATTAAACCTACTACTACCGTCTCTTACAGGAATCCTAAACTCAGAGTGCGCCACCTTGAATTGGAATCCTAACCAGGTGATGAGGTAGCTCCTTCTCCCTTTGAGTTGTATCCTCGATTACTCCCACATCCATGTCAAGAAAGGTTGGCCTCGTAGTTTGTGCATCCAGCTCGACTGGAAAACCTCAGGGATCAAAGGCAATTTGCCTCGTACATGACGTCTTTTTGATAGCCTGTTAACCATACTACATAAAAAATGTAAAGGTTAGACACTAGCCCTACTTATCCACCTATCATAGGAAATTTGTCATCGCCGACGCTTCCTCTCAACACATCACCACATATCATAAAGGCCATTCAAGATTCGGGAATGTAACTTCCCTTATATTTCTCCTCACAATCCACATCATTATTAATTATTCTATGTCAATACAAGCTTCACATTAGACAATTTCCAGTCATGTCATGTATTTCTTCTAGACTTATAATCTAGTTATATTTTTATCTAATCACGTCTGCTATGATCCTGCTCTATTTCCTTAAACTGTCATAGACAACACAATTAGCTAGCATCATTTATCAAGCATTGATGAAGCATTAATTAGCCTACTCCTATCAAGCACATCAATATATATAGCACATCAATATATATTTATATAACTCACACCGTGCCTACGCACAATCCATCAGCATACTCAATAACAACATACATCTAACATAATCCCCTGCCACCTGAGATTTACAATGCCATAACATACACAATTCTAATATACTAACATTCATAAATAATCATCATTTCACACACGTATACTTATATATCCTTATATTACATGTCCAATTACAAATACAATCACCCTACTTATCATTTACTTACAACCAACACAATTCATGTGACGTCCTACGTCAATTTACCTTTATTTATATCCATTTAATTAATTTTCACAATAAATTTTTCGTATTTAATAAAATTTAATTATTTCTCATTTCAAAATAATATTTATTTTTACTAAACATACTCAAAATAATAATTATGTAGTTTGGCAAAATCTTAGAATTCCCTTAATTTAGAAAATAATCAAAAATATGAAACAGGGGCCTGACGCTGCACGCCATTCCCACGCGTAGCGTCAGCCCTCTGCTGCGCACCTCACGCTACGCGCCAGCCTCACGCGTAGTGTGGGCATGACAGTGACAACACCTGATGCTGTTACACATTTAAACCATTTTACTAACCTCTAACCTATCCAATTGGCCCGTTTTAGATCCGATTGCCACGAAACTTCACGGGCCACCTGTTTTCCCCATTTCGGAACTGTTGGCGCTATCCGTTCGCCAAAATTCCAACATATGCGCAAGTTATGCGCGAAATGCATTTTAACCCAATTAGGTGCAAAACCCTTACACCAAACATCCTAAATGGATTCCAATGGACCAAAAGCCAATGCATCTAAATCCTAAATGTTATGGAAGACCTATTGATGCCTTCTGGGGTTTCTCACACCCACCAAATCTTAATTTCATCTATCCGGTTCCTTAAATTCAATATCCAACTATATGCATAACTTATCTAAATCAATCCAATCATCATCCTAGCATCAATCACATAGCACACATATCAATCATACGTCAATACAACACCTGCCCATCACATTCAACATTCACACATGTTAATGGCTCCGTGCCATAATTCATCCTCATCAATAAGTCATCAAACCACAACATGCATAATCATGGCAAGTTCATCACACACACTTTATCATCTATCACCCACCATATTAATACATTACTTATTACACACTTAAACACATACACACAAAATATTACATTTATTATACACATCTCCATTCCTTGGCATCAAACTTCCTCTTGGCGCATCTCCGCAGCATTAGCATCCTCCCTGTCACTGGTCACTAAAATTAAACAACAGCAAGGGTGAGTGTTTGGAATATCATAATTAATATAGAACGAAATATTAAACTTAACAATACCTACTACTCTTTGTTATTACATAATCTCTTTCGATTTCCTGCACTTATCCACGTCGATATAACTACACACATACATATCAATCTTTAACTTATTCAAGCCATACTTTCATTCATTCACATTACACTTTCAATTCATAATTCATTTTCCATCATCAATCAATATAAGATTCACATAAGTCACAACTGACTCTCATGTAATTTGACGCCTAGTATCCGGATACTAAAGGACTAGCCTTCAGCTGGGAGTCCGACTTGACATCCCGTGAACCCGACTTGGTTCACCGAACCCGACTTGGCTCTCCACCTCAACCACTGGGTCCGACTTGACCACTGGGTAGCTCAACTGGGCATAAAGACCACGGGAGCCAGAAAACGAGGGGTATACATACCGTTGGCCATCCCAT
This sequence comes from Clitoria ternatea, assembly GCA_037962975.1. Lineage (NCBI taxonomy): Eukaryota > Viridiplantae > Streptophyta > Magnoliopsida > Fabales > Fabaceae > Clitoria > Clitoria ternatea. The sequence continues at coordinate 14,479,310 of CM075674.1, read as the reverse complement.
ACCACATATTCGCATATCATATCTCATAATCATAGCATATCATCAACAAACCACATGTGTAACTACCAGAAACTGGCATGTGCTCACAATACAGGGCGACCGACTTGTCAAACCCATTCATACAATGCTATTGCATATATCCTCAATAATCCAAAATTCTGCATGTTTATTCATAATCAAATATACATACACCACTCAAAGTGGGAATATTACACATATCTTTTACTTTCATCATTCCAATCTTTATTTCATTATATAATCAATCAAATCAACATATTCCTTTCATATTCGACCATTTAATCTTACTCCACATACTCATATATTCACAACTACTATATTTAGTTACTTTATATTATTTATGACAACTTTTACTAACATTCGCAAACTTCCCATAACCTATTCTCATATCGATTCTAATTAATTATGACCCGAACACCCCCCCTTACCTCTATTCTGAGCTCCGACAGTTTGCTCAAGGGGTGGATAGCGTCCTACAGCCGCTGGATTCACCGTTCCTCTTTCGCTTCCGACGTCCACTTTGTCGATCGCTTGCCTAACACTCGTTCCGGCACCTACGGTCACCGAAACATCAAATTAGTTAGTACGTTACCTTCCTTATACTTCCAAACTCATTACCCAAGCTTCACAAGCCACTGAAACTCAGAATCAAAACCCCAATCATCACATGCAAACTCGGATTTCATGAAGGGAAGGAGAAGAAACTAAAGATTAGAGGCCCTAGATACCTTACCTTGGTTCCAAATTGCCTAAAACCACCAAGAATCCAAGTTTCCCTCTAAACCCTAGCCAAATCGCCTCAGAGAAGAGAGAAAATGAAAGAGAGGGTTTACAGGTTCTGTTCTATGTGACCCTGTTATAAAACAGATCACGACGCTGGCGCTACGCGTCAGCTCACTAAATCGCACCTGACGCTACGCGTCCCATACACGCTACGCGTCAGGGTCCTGATGCCATTTTCCTTAAAATTTCATTAAAACTCCTTTTCCCCGCTTAATATTTCATATACCATTTTCATTATAAGCCAAATAATAATTTACTCATTTTCAATTTATTTTCTATTATCAAAACATCTGGGATGTTACATCCACTCCCCCTAAAAAGAGATTTCGTCCCCGAAATCAACGTACCTTATTAGAAAAGATTTGGATACAACCGCCTCATATCAGATTCCAGTTCCCATGTATACGTCACTCTATTTATATTTTGCCACTTCACTTTTACCAGGGGTACTTCTTTGTTTCTCAATCGTTTAGTTTGATAACTTTCAATACAAATAGGTGCTATCTCCACAATCAAATCTTCTTTCAGCTCAATGGAATCTTCAGGTACAATCATCGAATCACAGGGAACATATTTTCTTAATTGTGAAACATGAAATACATCGTGAATATTTATCAATGCACGGGGAAGATTCAATCTGTATGCTACTTCACCAATTCGTCCCAATATTTGGTAGGGTCTAATATACTTTGGATTAAGTTTCTGGCTCTTCATCACACGGCCTACACCTTTAGTAGGTGACACCTTCAGGAATACCCAATCTCCCTCCTGAAATTCAAGTGGCCTATGACGATTGTCATAGTAACTCTTCTGACGGTCTTGTGCAATTTTCATCTTTTCACGAATCATTATCACTTGATCATTCATTTCCTGAATTAATTCGGGTCCCAAATGGATTGCATCTCTATCTTCATTCCAACATAAAGGCGTACGACACCATCTTCCATATAAAGCTTCATAAGGAGCCATCCCAATGCTACTATGATAGCTATTATTATAAGCAAATTCCACCAATGGTAGGTATCTCTCCCATGAGCCACCTTGCTCTAGTACACAAGCCCTAAGCATATCTTCCAAGGTCTGGATTGTACGCTCAGACTGGCCATCTGTCTGAGGATGATAAGCCGAACTCAACCTCAGTTCAGTACCCAATTCCTGTTGTAAACTCCCCCAGAATCTGGAAGTAAACCGAGGATCACGATCTGAAATAATACTCGCAGGTACACCATGCAACCTTACAATCTCTGTAATGTACAATCTAGCCAACCGGTCCAATGACCATTTCATATTCATAGCCAAGAAGTGAGCACTCTTGGTCAACCTGTCCACAATTACCCATATTGCATCACAACTAGAACGAGTACGAGGTAACCCAGATACAAAATCCATAGTAATGCTTTCCCATTTCCATATTGGAATCTCCGGGGGTTGAAGTAAATCTGGAGGTCTCTGATGTTCGACCTTACACTTCTGACATATCACACAAGATCTTACATATTCAATTATTGCTTTCTTCATTCCCGGCCACCAGAATTCTTTCTTTAAATCATGGTACATCTTAGTGATACCAGGATGGATACTTAAAGAACTTTTATGCGCTTCAGCTAATACAGCTTGTCTGAAATCGCCCTCTGTGGGTACCACTACACGGTTCTTAAACCGCCAAATTCCATCCTTACCTTTGGTTAATCCCATATCTTGGCCTCTTGCTTGAGTGTCAAGCAATTCCAGCAACTCTTCATCATCCTCCTGAGCCACAGCTAAGGATTCTAAGAATTCATTGGAGATTTTTAGCATTCCAATTACCATCTGATATGGGGCTTGAATGGCAACCCCAATATTCATATCACGAAAGTCTTCTAACAATTCTTGTTCCTTGCCCATCAAGAAAGCTGCATGTAATACTTTTCTACTTAAGGCATCAGCCACAACATTCGCCTTACCAGGATGGTATTTCAATTCAAAATCGTAATCCTTTAGGTATTCCACCCATCTCCTTTGCCTTATGTTTAACTCTTTCTGATCGAACAAGTATTTCAAGCTTTTGTGGTCACTAAATACCATAAAACGAGAACCATATAAATAATGACGCCAAATTTTTAATGCAATTACCACTGCCACAAGCTCTAAATCGTGGGTAGGATAATTCTGCTCGTGCGGTCTTAATTGCCTTGAAGCATAGGCAATCACCTTGTCATCCTGCATCAGCACACAGCCTAAGCCAAACTTGGATGCATCACAATATACCACAAATTCTTTCGTTATATCTGGTAATGCAAGTACAGGTGCAGTAGTCAAACACCGCTTCAGCGTTTGAAAACTCAATTCACACTTTTCCGTCCACACAAAGGGATTCTCCTTTCTTGTCAATCGAGTCAAGGGTAGTGCAATGCGGGAAAATCCTTCAATAAAACGGCGATAATAGCCAGCTAATCCAAGAAAACTCCTAATTTCAGTCACTGATTTAGGCCTTTCCCAAGCCATAACTGCTTCAATCTTGGATGGATCAACAGACACACCATCACAAGAGATTACATGCCCCAAAAATTTCACACTTGCTTCCCAGAAATCACACTTCGACAATTTAGCATACAACTTCTTTTCACGTAGCACTTGTAAAACAATTTGAAGATGTTGTGCATGCTCTTCTATAGAATTTGAATATACTAGAATGTCATCAATAAACACCACGACAAATTGATCCAAGTAAGATTGGAAAATCCGATTCATATAATCCATAAAGATAGCTGGAGCATTGGTTACTCCGAAAGGCATTACAACATATTCAAAATGTCCATATCGAGTCCGGAACGCCGTTTTCAGAATATCTTCCGACTTCACTCTAATCTGATGATATCCAGATCTCAAATCAATCTTAGAAAACACCACAGCACCTTACAACTGATCCAACAAATCATCAATTCGTGGTAAAGGATATTTGTTCTTAACCGTCAATTTATTCAATTGTCGGTAGTCAATACACATTCTCATACTGCCGTCCTTCTTTTTCACCAACAACATCGGAGCGCCCCAAGGTGAAGCACTCGGTCGGATAAACCCCTTGCTTAACAACTCATTTACTTGTTTCTTTACTTCAGCCAACTCCACTGAAGACATTCTATAAGGTGTACGGGACACAGGTTCTGCCCCGGGAATCAAATCAATAGCAAAATCAATCTCCCTGTTTGGAGGCAATTCCGGAATGTCTTCCGGGAATACATCAGGAAAATCACACACCACTGGAATATCTGCAGGTTTAAGATTATACCGCCCCTCTGAAGCTAACAGAATAACATAAATTACAGAAACATCACTCACCACATTTTTAGTGTCCAATTCCTGAGAGAAAATTATAATCTTGCGGTAACAGTCCACCATAATATGGTTAACAGACAACCAGTCAAGACCCAGAATAACATCTAAATTCTTCAATGGCATACATATTAAATTCACCAGGAAAGATCGGTCCTCTACTTGCATAGGTAATTCCTCACACATAGTAGTTGCTCGAAATGTAGAACCAGTAGGAGTGGAGACATTAAGAGTATTCTTCATTAATACCACCGGCAAACCAAGCCGCCGAACACAACTATCAGAAATAAAAGAGTGGGTTGCACCAGAGTCATAAATAACATTTACAAGATAGTCATGGATAAGACACTTACCCTGTACCAAATTATCATTTCTTGAGACTTCAGAAGCATCAAAAGCAAACACACGTCCAGCCATAACATTCTGAGTACCACTGGACTGAGCATCAGATCGCCTAGGGTGTTGGCCTCCACGGCTACCGCCGCCTCGGCCTCCACGCTGAAAATTCCCACCACGGACCATAGAAGCACTTGCCCGATTACCACGTCCTCCCTGCTGCTGCCTCTGTGGACAGTCGGGCCTTAGGTGTCCAGGTTGTCCACACTGGAAACAAACAGTTTGATTTGTAGGACAATGTCTAGAGAAATGACCTTCCTGACCATAATTATAACAAGCACGACCACTAGAACGACCAGTAGATCCACGTCCAGAAGAAGAAGAAGATGTGGCAGAAGACTTGCCACCATGGAAAAACTGACCCATCTTTTTAAAACTGAATCCTTTAGCCTTCAATGGTCTCTTGTCCCTTGACTGGGACGCTCTCTGTAACTGCACTTCCTCAGCAAGTCTGGCCTTATTTACCAGAGTAGGATAGTCACGGATTTCCATAGGAACAATGACACTTCAGAGTTCAATTGTTAGCCCGGATTCATACTTTGCACACTTACTACCTTCAGTTCCTTCAAGAGAAAAAGGATGATAGAAATCACATAGTTCATCAAACTGTGACGTGTATTCAGCCACTGACATCCTGCCTTGCTCAAGTTTTAGGAATTCCATCTCCTTACGGATTTTATAATTATCTGGAAAGTATTTAGCAAGAAATCTCCTCTTGAAATTCATCCACATTAATGGTTCATTCGCCGCATTCATCTGAATTCTAGTCCTTGACCACCATACACGAGCCTCATCCTTCAATTGATAGGTAGCAAATTGCACTCTCTGTTCTTCAGAGCATTCAAAGTATTCAAATGTTTGCTCAATGTCACGCAGCCATATATGCGCCCCATCATAATCATGTCCTCCTTTGTAAATAGGTGGATTCCTCTTCAAAAATTTATCAAGGGTGGGACCAGAATCAGTCCTCCCCATCATTTGAGAAAACCTCTCAAAGAAATCATCACCACCAACAGAACTACTTCCTTCCGTCATATTTTAGTTCTACAATATCCCAAAACACATCACCATTAATAACCAATAATTGACCAGGGAGTACAAAAATTACCTCATGTATAAACACATAACAAGACGCTGCCCGGAGTGTAACGCCCCGAAACGTGGATTAAAATTTTCGAGTAAATTTTTCACTTTTTCGAAAGATCATTTTAAAAATTATAAATTTAATTCAGAGTTTATATAACAATTAATAACAGCGGAAAAATTATCATACATACTAGTCGTGAATAATTAAATTCAAGAAAATATTTAAGTAGCGGAAACGATTGTGAAGATAATGGTACATGACATATTATATTTATTACAACCCATAAATTCAAAGTTCAGGTAATAAAACAAATAGACATCCATCATGGCATCACTCTGCATTCTGCGTGTCATTCACTGTAAAAATTAATGTAAGAGTGAGACAGAATATAGAATAAATATAAAATAGATAAAATTGCACAAACACAATCAACAATTCATAATGATATGATGAATATGCCAAACAAGTCCATTAATAGATCTTTAATTAGTCAAATGATGTCATGCTGGATCCATTTGGTCTTGGTGGGAATACTGCAGTAAAAGTCTCATAGAGACACAAATAGGGCTTTAGCATATACCATGAATCCCTATACTTCATGGCGCTTAAGTACCGAAGTACACAATATCATAAGTAGGACTTCTGCATAAACCATGAATCCCTACACTCCATGGCACACAACATAATAGGGCTTAACTCATCATAGAGTAACCCCCCACCAGGGTAGGCAATCATGGAACCCCTAAATTCCATGGTGCGTCCGAATGCTTATGATGCATGAATGCCTTTAATTCTTTTAACATACCATGATATCCACATTTCCAAAACCTCTTGGATACTACAAGTCCTCAAGGAACACAATACACATAATAATTCACAAAATCATGGATTTACTGTTTCAACCACATATGTCAATAACCACAAGGCATTCATGCACATATATATTAATTATGTCATTCATAATTATTCACCATCACAATATACAAACTGTGTGATACTCAACAACATTTATAATAATTCATAATCACTCAATAATTTAATAAATAATTTTTATACATAGAGAAAATATCATTTTCTTTCAAAATAGCCATTCTAAGTGACTTTCAGCATCCCCAACAGCAACATACATTAGCAAAACAATCATAACATGGGCAAATCAACTCCTTTTTAGGTGATTCCACTTTCTATAGCTCAATAATACAATTATCTACAACTTTCATGAAGAACACAGTTTCAAATTCCGAACAGAAATATTACTTATTCACGAAATACCACACTGCCTCAAGGTGAGTTTTTCAAAACGTACATATATTAGTAATTTCAGTGTTTCTGGAGTTACAAAAATGATTTTTGCATGAAACCAGTTCTAAAATACTCTTAACATAATTATCTACAACTTTCATGAAGACTCAAACAACTAATTCATACCACAAAATTCCCAGTATTGAAAACAAGATTCGGATTTCCAAAATTCCAGAATTTCAGAATTTCAGAATTTCAGCTTGCACATACTTCAGTAATTTGAGCATAACTTGAACTACAAAAATTATTTTTATGTGAAACCACTTTCTAAAAATCCACAACTTAATTATCTACAACTTTCATGAAGACATCCAAGGCTGATTATGCATGTATAATTCCCAGCATATCAAAATATACACTAAACATGAAGCAAATCTTTCACTCGGACATACAGTAGTATTTTGGCTATAACTTTTGCTACACATACTCAAATCAATCGGTTCAGGTCTCAAAATTCACATAACAAAAATATTTACAACTTTCATGAAGACACTGATCACTAATTCTTACTACAAAATGCCCAATTTTAACAATAAGATACGGATTTCAAGTTCACAGATTTACAACTTGTACATACTTCAGTATTATGAGCATAACTTGAGCTACAAAAATTATTTTAATGTGAAACCACTTTCTAAAGATCCACAACTTAATTATCTACAACTTTCATGAATACATCCAAGGCTGATTATGCACGTACAGTTCCCAGTAAATCAATATATACACAAAACAAAGGATAAATCTTTCACACGAACATGCTGTAGTATTTTGGCTATAACTTTTTCTATACTTATTCAAATTACTTGATTCAGGTCTCAAAATTCAGATATCAAAAATATCTACAACTTTCATGAAGAAGTTAGAGTCAAATTCACACGTTTTCAATATCAAAAATGAGCAACAAGTTACAAATAAATTCTGGAATCCTAGAATCAGTATACAATTCTACCCATTTCACAAATATTCACAACCCTGTCCCGTCTTACCTTAATGGAGGTTCCTAAAGTGGTTGAAAGTGTTGTATTATTGTCCTAGCTTCAGATCAAGAGTGAAATTGATGGAGAAAGTGAAAGAAAATAAGAGAGAGACTTCACTAACTTTAGCTTGTTCTAAGAATTCAGACTTGGGAACAAGATGTAGTGTTGATTTAATGATGTAAATGACAAGTGGGGGACAAGATTTTCATAATGGGATTGTAGTGGGATATTAGGTGCATGAATTATGGTGATAATGGAGGTTTTAGGTGAGAAAAATGAGCTGAATTGTTGACCATTTCCGCAGCCTACATAATGTAGTTTGTTTGATTGAAGTAAATATCAATTCTGACACTGTTTTGGTATTTTAGGCATATCTCTCTCATATCTTAATGGATTTTAACAAATGTGGTCTTGTTGGAAAGCTAAGACAACTAGGAATAACTTTGTAGTTTACTACGTTTTCAAATTCGGACTCTAACAAGGTATTAAAATATGTACAAGATGATGTGATTGAAATAAAATATCAATTCTGACACTATTTCGTATTTTGGACATATCTCTCTCATATCTTAATGGAATTTAACAAATTTGGTCTTGTTGGAAAGATAAGAAAAAGAGGAACAACTTTGTAGTTGGACACATTTCCAAATTCGGACTCTAACTAACAATTAAAATGTGTACAAGATGACGTATTTTGAGTGGAGTATGTGGCAATTTGATGAGAGTAATTGGAAAAACCAAAGGAATTAATAACTAAGGAAATAGGTAATAAGTTACTTGATTAACTTTTACCTAAGGTATAAAGTTAAAATTATTTACCATGGTAAAAGGTTAAATTGAAGATGTTGTCCTAACCAAAAATTTATGTAGAAAGTTGAGATAAAATGGATAATATCATTGATGGTCTAAATCAAAATGATTATACATGAGAATAAAATTTTTAGGATGTTACAATTCTCCCACCCTAATAAAAATTTCGTCCTCGAAATTTAATCATTACGCACTCCTCAGTGAAACAATTCTGGATACTGTGTCCTCATAGCATCTTCACGCTCCCAAGTCAGAGTTACATCAGTTCCTTGTTTCCATGCAACTTTTACCAGTGGTACATTCTTGTTCCTCAAGCGTTTATTCGATCTTTCTAGAATCTGTGTAGGTTCTGTGGAGATGGTCAGATTTTCTCTAACTTCAATATCATCGGCAGCAATCACATGGTTGGGATCTTGTACGTACTTCCTTAGCTGTGATACATGAAATACATTGTGCAGATTTGCCAGGTGAGGGGGAAGTGCAATCTGATATGCCACTGTACCAACCCTCTTTAGGATCTCATATGGTCCAATGAATCTCGGACTCAATTTCTTACTCTTCAATGCTCGACCAATCCCCTTGTGAGGTGAAACCTTCAAAAATACATGCTCACCAACTTGGAATTCAAGTGGTTTCCTCCTCTTATCATAATACTGCTTCTGTCTGTCCTGAGATGCCTTCATCTTTTCTCTGATCATTTCTATCTGTTCAGTAGTCTGCTGCACAATTTCAGGTCCTAACGCCAAACTTTCACCAGTTTCTAACCAACAAAGTGGCGTTCGACACTTCCTACCATACAATGCTTCGAATGGAGCCATACCAATACTACTGTGGTAGCTATTATTATACGTGAATTCAATCAATGGAAGAAACTGCTCCCAACTACCACCATGTTCAATCACACAAGATCGCAGTAAGTCTTCCAAACTTTGTATGGTACGTTCTGACTGTCCATCTGTTTGGGGATGATAAGCTGAACTTAATCGAAGCTTTGAACCCAATTCCTGATGCAAGCTTCCCCAGAATCGGGAAGTGAATCTTGGATCTCTATCTGACACAATACTTGATGGTACACCATGTAGTCTTACGATCTCCTTCACATATAACTGTGCCAACTTTTGTAAAGAGTTCTTCATATTCATTGGGAGAAAATGAGCAGACTTTGTCAATCTGTCTACAATAACCCAGATTGCATCATTCCCTGAACGTGTTCTTGGTAACCCCGACACAAAGTCCATTGAGATGTCATCCCATTTCCAGATAGGAATATCTAATGGTTGCAGTTCACCAGATGGCTTCTGGTGTTCTACCTTGGCTTTTTGACACACCAGACATGAAGCCACATATTCAACTATCTCTTTCTTCATCCTTGGCCACCAAAAGCTTTTCCTCTGATCTTGATACATCTTAGTTGATCCAGGATGAATGCTCAACATACTTTTATGCGCTTCTTCTAGAATCGTCCTTCTCAGATCAACATCATCTGGTACACAAATTCTATTCCTGATCCTCCAAATTCCATCTGATCCTTCTTGTAGTCCCATATCTTTTCCATTCGCCTGTAATTCTCTCAACTCCTGTAATGGCAAATCTTCTTTCTGTCTTTCACCTAACAGTTTCAGGAAATCATTGGTTATTTTCAAAGTCCCCAAAGTCATACTCCTTGAAGATTTTATCTCTACACCCAAGTTCATGTCTCTGAACTGTTCTATCATCTCTATTTCTTTTATCATCAAAGATGCCATATGAATAGACTTTCGGCTTAGTGCATCTGCCACCACATTTGCTTTTCCTGGATGGTATTTCAAATCAAATTCATAATCTTTAAGAAATTCCATCCACCTTCGCTGCCTCATGTTTAATTCTTTTTGATCGAACAAATACTTCAAGCTCTTGTGGTCACTGAACACTTCAAACCTGACTCCATACAAATAGTGTCTCCAGATTTTCAGAGCAAATACCACTGCTGCCAATTCTAGATCATGCGTCGGATAGTTCATCTCATGTGGTCTCAACTGTCTAGAAGCATAGGCAACCACCTTTCGTTGCTGCATCAAAACACATCCTAAGCCCATTTTGGAAGCATCACAATAAACCACGAAATCTTCTTGTGGGTTAGGTAAGGTTAAGACTGGAGCAGATGTAAGCTTCAACTTCAGTTCTTGGAAACTTTTCTCACATTCTGGCGTCCAAGAAAAAGGTTGATTCTTCCGGGTTAGCCGAGTCATTGGTAGGGCAATTTGAGAAAACCCTTCAATGAATCTCCGATAATAACCAGCCAATCCCAGGAAACTTCGTATCTCAGTGACTGAAGTAGGTCTCTCCCAGTTTACCACAGCTTCTATTTTAGAAGGATCCACAGATACTCCTTCGTTTGAGATTACATGGCCTAGGAATTTTACCTCTTTCAACCAGAATTCACATTTTGATAACCTTGCATACAACTGCTTCTCCTTCAAAATCTGCAATACCACTCGAAGATGCTTTTCATGTTCCTCTGCAGTTTTTGAATAGATCAGAATATCATCAATGAAAATGATGACAAATTGATCCAAGTAGGGATGAAATACTCGATTCATGTAATCCATGAATACGGCTGGGGCATTGGTCACTCCGAAGGGCATCACAAGGTACTCGTAATGACCATATCGTGTTCTAAAGGCTGTCTTTGGAATATCCTCAGACTTGACACGAATCTGATGATACCCCGATCATAGATCAATCTTGGAAAACACTGCAGCACCTCTCAATTGATCTATCAGATCATCAATTCTGGGCAAAGGATATCTATTCTTCACTGTCAATTTATTCAGTTGACGATAATCTACGCATAACCTCATGCTTCCATCTTTCTTCTTGACGAGCAATACTGGCGCTCCCCATGGTGACACACTCGGTCTGATGAAATGCTTCTCTAGCAACTCTTCAATTTTTTTCTTCAGTTCCGCCAGTTCAATTGGTGCCATACGGTATGGAGCTTTAGACACTGGTTCGGCTCCTGGAATTAAATCAATGGAGAATTCTACCTCACATTCTGGAGGTAAACTTGAGACATCTTCAGGAAATACTTCAGGAAATTCAGAAACAACCAGCATCTCGATTGCTTTAGGTTCACCATCTTCTTTGTAAAGAGTGAATAAAGCAAACAATTGACTTTCACCTTGTAATACATAGGTCTTGAGGTTGTCAGAATTTAGATTTTCTGATGGAAATATCACGGTCTTGTTGTGACAGTCCACCAAGACTCGATTTGTCGATAACCAGTCCATCCCCAGAATCACGTCCAGATCCTTCAAAGGTAAACAAACAAGATCGACAAGAAAGCGTCTACCTTCTATGAGTATAGAACATTCGTTACACACCTTAGCAGTTCTAAGTTGTGTACCGGTGGGAGTAGAAACAATCAGATCATATGTCATAGGCTTCACAGGTAATTGAAGGCGTCTAACACACTCATCAGAAATGAAAGAATGCGTAGCACCAGAATCAAATAACACAGATAGGATTGTACCATTAATGTCACACTTACTTTGTACGAGGTCATCAGCTTGGTCTGCCTCTGAACCGCTGATGGCATAGACTCTCCCAGCTGTTTGTTGCAACCTCTGATCTGTGGACTCCCTGTTCTGTCTTGGAGGTTGGGCAGTACGTGTGTCTTCTCCTCGGCCTCTCTGATAATTAGAGCCTCTTGGTTCACTCATAGTGTTCCTGTTGTTGTTTTGATTGTTCTGCGGACAATTTGGACTGATGTGTCCTTTTTGGTTACATCGGAAGCAAGTGACCTCTTCAAGACGTCTGTTACAATCACGTACATGATGATTACCTCCACACTTAAGACACCTCATGTTATTGCGTCTATCAAAAGATGACGATGATGATGATCCGCCTCTGGAGCGATTTGGATAGAACGATCCTCTTCTTTTGAAATCAACTGACTGAGGTTTCAGTTGTCTATTGGCCTTTTCATGTGCCAGTCTGGCTTGATGATTCTCTTCAAAAATTCTGCATTTGTTGATCAAAATGGGAAAACTCTGAATTTCTTGGTACCCTATCGCTTCTTTGATTTCCAGATTCAGTCCGTTCTCAAATTTAACACATTTCGATTCTTCGGCACCAGCCTGTTGAAAAGGAGGGTAAAAGAGAGATAGTTCTTCAAACTTTGCAGCATATTCTCCAACGGACATCGAGCCTTGTTTCAACTCCATAAATTCCAGCTCCTTGCGACTTTTCACACTTGCTGGAAAATATTTCTCCAGGAAACAGTCTTTGAAGTTGGCCCACATCAAGGGTCTGTCAGTCTCGATCATACGGATTCTAGCATGAATCCACCAGTTCTCTGCCTCTTCCACCAACATATAGGTGGCATACTCCACCTTTTCGTATTCTGTGCAGGGCAATGCTCGAAAGATGCGCTCCATTTCCTTGGCCCAAAGATATGCTCCTTCTGGATTATAACCTCCTTTGAATTGTGAAGGCTTTCTCTTCAGGAAGTGGTCTAACCCATGGAGTCCTCCAGTGCTCCTTGGTTGATTTTGTCGTTCTATGGCTTCAGCTAAACGGTTGAAAGCTGCTGCCATATCGTGGTTGTTGTTGTTGTTGTTTCTTGCCATCCTATATTCGTAGTTTGGTTTATACCAATTCTAAGGAATAATATATCATATATAAATACTATATAACTATCATTATTCTACAGTTTATCAGTTAAGCAATCAATCATATCACACATTTATCATATCATCAAGCGGTAATCAAAACAAATCTTTTTGCAATTAATCAGTCAGGCATAAGTCATATAGTATACATTTAGCATGTTATCAAGCAATAAATCAAACATTTTACATATTATGTCGAGAAACAGTACATGTCATAGCAATTGGTCCTGAATTTTTGAAAATGCTCTGATACCAACATGTAACGCCCCGAAACGTGGATTAAAATTTTCGAGTAAATTTTTCACTTTTTCGAAAGATCATTTTAAAAATTATAAATTTAATTCAGAGTTTATATAACAATTAATAACAGCGGAAAAATTATCATACATACTAGTCGTAAATAATTAAATTCAAGAAAATATTTAAGTAGCGGAAACGATTGTGAAGATAATGGTACATGACATATTATATTTATTACAACCCATAAATTCAAAGTTCAGGTAATAAAACAAATAGACATCCATCATGGCATCACTCTGCATTCTGCGTGTCATTCACTGTAAAAATTAATGTAAGAGTGAGACAGAATATAGAATAAATATAAAATAGATAAAATTGCACAAACACAATCAACAATTCATAATGATATGATGAATATGCCAAACAAGTCCATTAATAGATCTTTAATTAGTCAAATGATGTCATGCTGGATCCATTTGGTCTTGGTGGGAATACTGCAGTAAAAGTCTCATAGAGACACAAATAGGGCTTTAGCATATACCATGAATCCCTATACTTCATGGCGCTTAAGTACCGAAGTACACAATATCATAAGTAGGACTTCTGCATAAACCATGAATCCCTACACTCCATGGCACACAACATAATAGGGCTTAACTCATCATAGAGTAACCCCCCACCAGGGTAGGCAATCATGGAACCCCTAAATTCCATGGTGCGTCCGAATGCTTATGATGCATGAATGCCTTTAATTCTTTTAACATACCATGATATCCACATTTCCAAAACCTCTTGGATACTACAAGTCCTCAAGGAACACAATACACATAATAATTCACAAAATCATGGATTTACTGTTTCAACCACATATGTCAATAACCACAAGGCATTCATGCACATATATATTAATTATGTCATTCATAATTATTCACCATCACAATATACAAACTGTGTGATACTCAACAACATTTATAATAATTCATAATCACTCAATAATTTAATAAATAATTTTTATACATAGAGAAAATATCATTTTCTTTCAAAATAGCCATTCTAAGTGACTTTCAGCATCCCCAACAGCAACATACATTAGCAAAACAATCATAACATGGGCAAATCAACTCCTTTTTAGGTGATTCCACTTTCTATAGCTCAATAATACAATTATCTACAACTTTCATGAAGAACACAGTTTCAAATTCCGAACAGAAATATTACTTATTCACGAAATACCACACTGCCTCAAGGTGAGTTTTTCAAAACGTACATATATTAGTAATTTCAGTGTTTCTGGAGTTACAAAAATGATTTTTGCATGAAACCAGTTCTAAAATACTCTTAACATAATTATCTACAACTTTCATGAAGACTCAAACAACTAATTCATACCACAAAATTCCCAGTATTGAAAACAAGATTCGGATTTCCAAAATTCCAGAATTTCAGAATTTCAGAATTTCAGCTTGCACATACTTCAGTAATTTGAGCATAACTTGAACTACAAAAATTATTTTTATGTGAAACCACTTTCTAAAAATCCACAACTTAATTATCTACAACTTTCATGAAGACATCCAAGGCTGATTATGCATGTATAATTCCCAGCATATCAAAATATACACTAAACATGAAGCAAATCTTTCACTCGGACATACAGTAGTATTTTGGCTATAACTTTTGCTACACATACTCAAATCAATCGGTTCAGGTCTCAAAATTCACATAACAAAAAGATTTACAACTTTCATGAAGACACTGATCACTAATTCTTACTACAAAATGCCCAATTTTAACAATAAGATATGGATTTCAAGTTCACAGATTTACAACTTGTACATACTTCAGTATTATGAGCATAACTTGAGCTACAAAAATTATTTTAATGTGAAACCACTTTCTAAAGATCCAAAACTTAATTATCTATAACTTTCATGAAGACATCTAAGGCTGATTATGCACGTACAGTTCCCAGTAAATCAATATATACACAAAACAAAGGATAAATATTTCACACGAACATGCTGTAGTATTTTGGCTATAACTTTTTCTATACTTATTCAAATTACTTGATTCAGGTCTCAAAATTCAGATATCAAAAATATCTACAACTTTCATGAAGAAGTTAGAGTCAAATTCACACGTTTTCAATATCAAAAATGAGCAACAAGTTACAAATAAATTCTGGAATCCTAGAATCAGTATACAATTCTACCCATTTCACAAATATTCACAACCCTGTCCCCTCTTACCTTAATGGAGGTTCCTAAAGTGGTTGAAAGTGTTGTATTATTGTCCTAGCTTCAGATCAAGAGTGAAATTGATGGAGAAAGTGAAAGAAAATAAGAGAGAGACTTCACTAACTTTAGCTTGTTCTAAGAATTCAGACTTGGGAACAAGATGTAGTGTTGATTTAATGATGTAAATGACAAGTGGGGGACAAGATTTTCATAATGGGATTGTAGTGGGATGTTAGGTGCATGAATTATGGTGATAATGGAGGTTTTAGGTGAGAAAAATGAGCTGGATTGTTGACCATTTCCGCAGCCTACATAATGTAGTTTGTTTGATTGAAGTAAATATCAATTCTGACACTGTTTTGGTATTTTAGGCATATCTCTCTCATATCTTAATGGATTTTAACAAATATGGTCTTGTTGGAAAGCTAAGACAACGGGGAATAACTTTGTAGTTTACTACTTTTTCAAATTCGGACTCTAACAAGGTATTAAAATATGTACAAGATGATATGATTGAAATAAAATATCAATTCTGACACTGTTTCGGTATTTTGGACATATCTCTCTCATATCTTAATGGAATTTAACAAATTTGGTCTTGTTGGAAAGATAAGAAAAAGAGGAACAACTTTGTAGTTGGACACATTTCCAAATTCGGACTCTAACTAACAATTAAAATGTGTACAAGATGACGCATTTTGAGTGGAGTATGTGGCAATTTGATGAGAGTAATTGGAAAAACCAAAGGAATTAATAACTAAGGAAATAGGTAATAAGTTACTTGATTAAATTTTACCTAAGGTATAAAGTTAAAATTATTTACCATGGTAAAAGGTTAAATTGAAGATGTTGTCCTAACCAAAAATTTATGTAGAAAGTTGAGATAAAATGGATAATATCATTGATGGTCTAAATCAAAATGATTATACATGAGAATAAAATTTTTAGGATGTTACACGGAGTGCCAAGAGAATGATGCCAAGTCAACCTGTTAATATGTAAACAATCACAAGCATAATGCAATAAATGCAAAACAGCCTGATATAGGACTCAAACAATCCCCTAACTCTGCCCATTTTTCCCGGCTCTAGAAAGAACCGCTCTGATACCACCTGTGACGTCCTACGTCAATTTACCTTTATTTATATCCATTTAATTAATTTTCACAATAAATTTTTCACATTTAATAAAATTTAATTATTTCTCATTTCAAAATAATATTTATTTTTACTAAACATACTCAAAATAATAATTATGTAGTTTGGCAAAATCTTAGAATTCCCTTAATTTAGAAAAGAATCAAAAATATGAAACAGGGGCCTGACGCTGCGCGCCATTCGCACGCGTAGCGTCAGCCCTCTGCTGCGCACCTCACGCTACGCGCCAGCCTCACGCGTAACGTGGGCATGACAGTGACAGCACCTGATGCTGTTACACATTTAAACCATTTTACTAACCTCTAACCTATCCAATTGGCCCGTTTTAGATCCGATTGCCACGAAACTTCACGGGCTACCTGTTTTCCCCATTTTGGAACTGTTGGCGCTATCCGTTCGCCAAAATTCTAACATATGCGCAAGTTATGCGCGAAATGCATTTTAACCCAATTAGGTGCAAAACCCTTACACCAAACATCCTAAATGGATTCCAATGGACCAAAAGCCAATGCATCTAAATCCTAAATGTTATGGAAGACCTATTGATGCCTTCTGGGGTTTCTCACACCCACCAAATCTTAATTTCATCTATCCGGTTCCTTAAATTCAATATCCAACTATATGCATAACTTATCTAAATCAATCCAATCATCATCCTAGCATCAATCACATAGCACACATATCAATCATACGTCAATACAACACCTGCCCATCACATTCAACATTCACACATGTCAATGGCTCCGTGCCATAATTCATCCTCATCAATAAGTCATCAAACCACAACATGCATAATCATGGCAAGTTCATCACACATACTTTATCATCTATCACCCACCATATTAATACATTACTTATTACACACTTAAACACATACACACAAAATATTACATTTATTATACACATCTCCATTCCTTGGCATCAAACTTCCTCTTGGCGCATCTCCGCAGCATTAGCATCCTCCCTGTCACTGGTCACTAAAATTAAACAACAGCAAGGGTGAGTGTTTGGAATATCATAATTAATATAGAACGAAATATTAAACTTAACAATACCTACTACTCTTTGTTATTACATAATCTCTTTCGATTTCCTGCACTTATCCACGTCGATATAACTACACACATACATATCAATCTTTAACTTATTCAAGCCATACTTTCATTCATTCACATTACACTTTCAATTCATAATTCATTTTCCATCATCAATCAATATAAGATTCACATAAGTCACAACTGACTCTCATGTAATTTGACGCCTAGTATCCGGATACTAAAGGACTGGCCTTCAGCTGGGAGTCTGACTTGACATCCCGTGAACCCGACTTGGTTCACCGAGCCCGACTTGGCTCTCCACCTCAACCACTGGGTCCGACTTGACAACTGGGTAGCTCAACTGGGCACAAAGACCACGGGAGCCAAAAAACGAGGGGTATACATACCGTTGGCCATCCCATACCACATATTCGCATATCATATCTCATAATCATAGCATATCATCAACAAACCACATGTGCAACTACCAGAAACTAGCATGTGCTCACAATACAGGGCGACCGACTTGTCAAACCCATTCATACAATGCTATTGCATATATCCTCAATAATCCAAAATTCTGCATGTTTATTCATAATCAAATATACATACACCACTCAAAGTGGGAATATTACACATATCTTTTACTTTCATCATTCCAATCTTTATTTCATTATATAATCAATCAAATCAACATATTCCTTTCATATTCGACCATTTAATCTTACTCCACATACTCATATATTCACAACTACTATATTTAGTTACTTTATATTATTTATGACAACTTTTACTAACATTCGCAAACTTCCCATAACCTATTCTCATATCGATTCTAATTAATTATGACCCGAACACCCCCCTTACCTCTATTCCGAGCTCCGACAGTTTGCTCAAGGGGTGGATAGCGTCTTACAGCCGCTGGATTCACCGTTCCTCTTTCGCTTCCGACGTCCACTTTGTCGATCGCTTGCCTAACACTCGTTCCGGCACCTACGGTCACCGAAACATCAAATTAGTTAGTACGTTACCTTCCTTATACTTCCAAACTCATTACCCAAGCTTCACAAGCCACTGAAACTCAGAATCAAAACCCCAATCATCACATGCAAACTCGGATTTCATGAAGGGAAGGAGAAGAAACTAAAGATTAGAGGCCCTAGATACCTTACCTTGGTTCCAAATTGCCTAAAACCACCAAGAATCCAAGTTTCCCTCTAAACCCTAGCCAAATCGCCTCAGAGAAGAGAGAAAATGAAAGAGAGGGTTTACAGGTTCTGTTCTGTGTGACCCTGTTATAAAACAGATCGCGACACTGGCGCTACGCGTCAGCTCACTAAATCGCACCTGACGCTACGCGTCCCATACACGCTACGCGTCAGGGTCCTGATGCCATTTTCCTTAAAATTTCATTAAAACTCCTTTTCCCCGCTTAATATTTCATATACCATTTTCATTATAAGCCAAATAATAATTTACTCATTTTCAATTTATTTTCTATTATCAAAACATCTGGGATGTTACAATTCATCATATAATCAACACAACTATAATTACCATTCATTAACCAAATCACATAATCATCCATTAATGCGGTTAGTAAATCAAGATGTCATGCATGTGCTAGATTCATTATGCATCTCTCGTTTAAGTCTCATGATACAAATGAGGCCCATCAACTCATCATCATCATCATTATCAACATTAACATGACTGTCAACAACATCATCACCATCATATCACCTCACCAGTATGTCTGCCCGTGAGCAATGATCTTCGTGAAAATACTAGTACGGTCGGAGTCTTATTGAGTTCTCTGTTAGGGGTATATGGACCATAACCCATTACCATCATCATAGATCCAATCCTCACATCCCGGACGTGGCAACATCACCAAAACTCGTGCTACACGGCCCTAGAAATGTCTGTTCACATCAAAGTACTCCTTGTTGGCCATAGACTATCTGGCATCAAGGTGCAAGCCCAAGCCTTCTGGACGCCCGAACCTGGAGGTACTCCCAAGGTTTCTTCTGAACCTGAAACATGCATGTTCTCCAGTGTACTCCCTACACTGTGATGCAACTGGCCATGGCTCAATAATGTTTGGACATCTATAAATGCAATGATGCATGAATGCTCAATATTCTTTACTTATTATCATCATCTTTACCATTTTCATTTTTATCATATAGTTCTGGGTAGGGTCCTCACATCAATAGGTCACTGTCCTTAAAGGTATGACTCCTCTTTGTTTTCATTAAACCTTTCACCCTCTTAAAACAAACTTTAAACAAATATTCGATTTATATTTTACATCGATAATTTTACTTACTTGAACCCACATATAAGTCTGACTTGGTTAAAGTTACTTATTATTAATATTTTAAAAAATATAAAAAATTATTAATGTTTTCTTTTCTTTTCTTTTTTCCATTAGGCTATTCTTTTAGGTTCTTAGCAATTCAAGTTATAATTAACCTCTACATGGGAAACAAAATGAAAGGCGGACCCATAGATTTAAGGGTGAAAGTGCACCCCTTTAGGTCGACAAAACTAGTGTTAACTATAATAAGATTTATGTTTTGCACTGGTAATTTTATCTACTTACAAGTTTGACTTGGTTAAAGTTACTTAATATTAATATTTTTAAAAAATATAAAAAATTATTAATTATTAATTTTCTTTTATTTTTTCTATTAGGCTATTCTTTTAAGCTATTAGCTTTGGCCACTGAAGCTTGACTCTTCTATTTGGTTGTGACTTGATATTTTTTTTGTTTGATAATGGGCTACTTTTTTTATGCGGCTTTAAAAAAACAAAGGAACAATTAAATTTTTAGAAGGACAAGTAAAACTTAGTTGACAACAAAATATATAATAAAACTTATTATTATTATAACATAAGTGAGTAGGGATATATACATGTGATTAAAACATGATGATAAACTAACAATGCACATGATTATGATAGGTTTAATCGGTTATTAACACAACTCTACCAGCTAAAATATATTTTCTAATGATTAAGATTATTTTTGAAATTTATAGTGTAATGTCCCTGCTTAATTAACCTAATTAACTAAGGGCATTATAGTTTTAAAGAAAATTTAGCAGGAATTTTTTTTTGCAAAAGAATTTTAATTCAACATATACCTTATTTTAATTTATTGAAACCATTATCGTTGAATTAGTTCACACATTCTAATTTAATTAAACTTACAAAGTTAAGAAAGCAACATTGTAATTAAATCAAATTGAATAAATTAGAGCACAACTCTTGTAAAATTTTTAATGGGAGCATACTTTAGTAAATGAAACATACCTGGAGCTATTATTTTATCATGAAACCAAATTATCCAAATCCATAACACATTCATCTATAATTCTTATGAAGACGACAAGGGCCAAATAGGCACAAAATTCCTAGTTTTACTTCCTTTTCATTAACAAGAGAAGAATCTCAAGTAGAAACATAGTTACGTATTTTGGCACTAACTTTTGCTACCATTTTCCAAATCAAGTGAATCAAGTCTCTAAATTCCTATAACATACAGGCCTACAACTTTGATGAAGACACAAAAATCAAAAACTCACTGTAGCAGCTTCGAAATCGCAAGATAGAAAGTGACAAAATTCTGGAAGCCTGATAGCACCTTGTAATTTCACAAAATTCTGGTAACCGATTACCAGGGTTAAAATTTCACAAAAACTCAATTTTCACACGAAGTAATCAATTACAGGCTGTAATTGATTACTATCAGTACCAGAAGCCAAAATATGTAGAATTTAACAGGCCAACTTTCACAACTCTTAACTTATTCGTTTAACCTTAAATGTTTATAAAATTTGTAGACAAGTCTAAGGATACTATTTATGACTTGTTGGCACCAGTCTCGCTTAAAATTCCCAAAAATGAGAGGGGGGAGGTATGCGAGAAAATACAATTTACCCATTTTAGGTACAAACCAAGACCTAAATCCTACCAAACACATCTTAACCCTGTTGTCTTAGACCCTACAAGTCTTTAAAGTGCATTAGGACCTATCTAGACTCACCGGGGTATCGGATTCTACCGGAACTCATATTCATATGTCCACTTGCCCAAAAATGCCTATTTTTGCCTAGAATATGGTCAAAGACTTAATCTTATAACCAAGGACCTGTACTTCCAGGACTCCAACTCCTAGCAGCCTTTCAAACTCACACCTAACCTGGTCTAACAGTGTTCATAATGTACATCTGAGGCTATTTGACCCAACCACCAATATCCATGCATAGACCTCAAATCTTCATGGCCTAGAATTCAAATTATGTTATTGCACCTAAATGAGCATACACACGCATATTTAGCAACTGCCACATAAAATTACAATTCCCTGCACATTCCAATTGGCTTATACCCATACTTATTGAGCACCATGGCTGTACTATGTATACAGAACAACCTAATGAATCAAGAGTATAAACACATATGTTTTGTAGTTCATTGCCATACATAGTTAACCATTACCATGCTTAATCGAAGATACGTAATTTGCCCATAGTGTAGTTATAATTCAATATACAAAGTCAACAAAACATAAGTTTAGTGACCTGCCCATGACTCAATTATATATTCCTATGCATAACCAAAAAGTATTGCATTCACTTTAACACCATGGCTGCCAACCACAAGACCAAGCCAATGGTACTCCATTCAACATATTGATTTCACATAGTCTTACATTAGTATGGCATATCATCATAACTTTCATTTCAACATCAACATTGCATCCTAACATTTTTAATTCTTTCATATCAGACTTCACAAACACATTCCCAGATAAAATCACAATCCAAAAGATGATAAGGTCTAAACTACCAGCCAGTATACATCTATACATTCAAAACGATGCTAACACCATAGTATGCTACCAACCATGACCATACATACATATTTTTAATATAAACACAAAATCATTGAAGCTTCCCATTGAGTTGTTTGCATTCTCATTTAGTGCTAACTCTAGCCGCATCCACCAAATCCTATCACCAAACACTATAAAACCACATGTAAAAAATGGGGTAAGTGCTCGGATGGTCGAGTAAACAAGGAAACTCAAAACAAGAAAACGTAATCAAGCAGCCACACTTTAAAAGTAATAATTTCAAATTTAACCTATCATTAGTAACATTTATCCAATTCACTTTCAATCTCCCTTGTTTCAACGAACATTATAGAATCATATATCCAATTCAACATACTTGTCGATCCAAAACCACCATTCATATATGATATAACTTTTAACATTATCATTAAATTCTCAACAATGCATATTAACAATATATAGTTACACTGCAACATCATCAAACATGACCATGCTCTACAGTATCATCATATCAGTTAATTTATAAAACATGTCTGACTCTCAACCAATCAGCCTACAGCTAGACTCTAGTATCTGGATACCACTAGATTGGCTATCAGCTGGTAGCCCCTCCAAACATCCCATGAACCCTTCGGTTCCCCACCTCAACCATCGAGTCCCTCCAGATCACTAGGTAGCTCAACAAAATCCCTTTGGACCACTGAAGCCAAGAGCGATGGGTAAAATATACTGACTATCCATCCACATAAAATAATGTGCATACAACTTGCATACATTCAATATAATTAATTTCTCAATTTAAATCTCTTTCGATTTTGGCACTACGACCTAAAAGGGACCATTTATCTCAAGCTCATCTCATACAAATAGTCCCAACACTCAGACCAAAAAGGTATACTCATCAATTCATTTCTATTCTCATTGATAATTCATGATAAATTTACTCATCATTCATTTCACCATGTATAGGCATATATTCCTGCGTAAATCAATAGTTTTCATCACTACTTATTCTAATAATTCACAATACTAGTTAGTTAATCCAACCTACATCCATAAAGTCAAAATCAATGTATTCATAATTGAATTCACCATGTACGCACACATACCTTATGCATACAATAATTATTCCCATTCATAATGATTTTTATAATTCTCAATCATACATTTATTCCATTAAACCCATAAAAATCGACATAAATTCTATCACATTGACATATCCCATAATTATTTATCCTTTATTATTTTCACTATACTCAAACACAAACCTACTTACGTTCTAACGATCAATATAAAATTTTACTCAAATAATCCTCGGTATTCAAATCTTTAATTAATCTTTCCTTCTATAATTAGTTACATCATCACCATCATATAATAAACATATATCTTATTTTTCTAACAATCATAATTTAACTTCATAATTAATCCTCAACATGCATAGGCTCCATTTACTTCATGATTTATACAACAATGCATATAAAGTCACACAATTAATTTGCATTTAAGTTGGGCATTATAGTCTACCCTTTCCCGTACGCTAAACGCATAAAATGAATTTCCTATACTACTCTAGACCCGATACACCGCCTTACCTTATTTTCATGCTTTGAAATTACACGTTTGGGGATGGCTCGACACTGGTCCTGTGAAACCCCAAGTTTCAAACACACAATCAAAACCCCAACCTTTTGAAACCATAAGATCCCTTACGAAAACACTTTGAATTCAAGTTTTAGAACCCTCAAAACTTAGCTTTTCTTTAAATGTTTGTATTTCAAGTTTCGACTCCGAAGATTCCGCTCAGCAGCTTGACCCTGAGTTTACAAAAGTCAAAACAACGTATAGTTAGTGTCGTGGCACTCCTCGCAACACCGGGAACCCATTAACTAGTTTAGACTCAAGAGTTTTAACCATAATTATAAGAACCCAAACTTCCTAGTGAGAGAAAACTTCAACGAAAGTAGAAATTGAAAGCATCGAAGTGTTTCACATACCTTCAATTAATTGCGGGAATCCATGGTTAGTTTATGTTTTGCTATAAAATCTCACGCCTTCAAGGTCACTAGCCATACAGCCATGGTTTATGTTTTTCCTTTCAATTTGCAGTGAAGGAGATGAAATGAAAAAGCACTTGCACATTGGGTCCTTAAGCCCACTTGTTGCTCATTTTTTCCAATTTTGTTTCTCTTTCAATTATTAAGCCAAATTCCATTTATCTTTTCCTATTTATTTTAATAAGCATCACTTAAAGTAAATATGGCTTAACTATGGTAAAATTATTTTTACCATCAATACTTATTTACTCCAATTATCACAATGTTAATCATTCTAATTTAATTATCAAATTGTATCTAATACAGAAATTAATAACTTTACTAATAAATTTAATTAATTCAAATTAATTAATTTATTCTTAATAATCTCAATTTAATTAATCTAACCTAATTTCAAAAAAATCCCTAGGATGTTACATATAGAAAAATAAAATTGTTGAATCGGTCCTCCAAAAATAGGATGATTATTTAAAGATAGGATGATCCATAATTAGGTTCATAAAGATAATAAATCTTTTAAAAATTAATTGGTGATAGAACTAAGTCTGGTTTGTAAAGGATTTTAAAATCATTACCAGACCCCAATATTTGTAAATAACACATATCAAGACATTTAATTAAATAAAGTTTGTCTACGTGTTATCAAACATAATTAAGTGTTTCAGGTTACAAATCTATGATGCATAAGTTGTAAATGAAAAAGGGAGTCCACCAATAAAAAGTCTACCTTGAGCCATGCAAGTTATTTTAGAACAAGTCTTTCTGGGATTAAAAACAGTTTGCGTACAAGCCCGTCCCAAGAAAAGTCTAATCCTAGAACAACGCTCAAGAAGAGTCTGATTCAAGTGTGCTTATCCATACTTTTGGACTGCTAAGATTTACACTTTTTGCTCTCTGAACTTAGCACACATACTTGCTTCAATAATTAGACCTTAGACTTTTGAAGCAACAAGAACGTTACTCCAAAGCTTGCATCAAACAAAAATCAAAGATAATTTCAAAGATGCTGTAAACTGAATTCTTATCAAAAGAAACTGCTCTTATCATAAAAAGAGGAAAGAAAACAAACCAGTGCAAGAACCAACGACTGCATGGATAGAAGATCAAGGAAACTATGTTGCGCATTTCAAAAAAAGTTGATGAAGTTCAGTACTTGCGTTAGAAAGCAATCAGAATGTCAACCCTGTATGTTCTATACGTTTTAGTTGAAAGAAGAAAACCTACAGAAGGTCTTTTTTTCTACAGCACTTGAGGAGCACCATTTTAGTGTAAATTTTGAAGAACCTCGTATCAGACCTTTTGTCCTGTTCACAGCTTCAAGAACAACAAGCTTCAACAATTATTTCTCTTTAACGGATTAACAACGGTCACCTTGCTTGGCCTATAAATATAAAGAGAACCCAGACCTTGAAGAAGCTCAACACTCTAAAAAATCAGAAACATGAAAGCTTCTCTTTACTCTTTCAAGCTCTCTGTCTAAGCTTTCTTCTCTAAAGTAAAGACTTTCTTTGTTGTTTTGCTTCTAACATATCTTAGTCTTTGTTTTTCATACTTAGTGTATCTGCTCTTTATCTTGTATCTTTTTATACACCAAGTTCTCAGAAACACAAACACTCTTTTAAATCTTTTATTGTGTAAAAGTCTAGTGTGCTGTCAGCTTTATAAGAAACAGTTTTTGTCCTAAAGAGGCTTTCGAAATAATACTTAGGTATTGAGCTAAGAGTGACTTGTTGGAAGAATACTTGAGATTAAATCAGGAGTGACTGGAGTCAACAATGCTTGTAGCATAGGTTGTGTTAAGATTATAAAAAGACGTTTTTATAATAGTGGAAATCCTTCATGTTTAAAGATACTAGATGTAGCTTCTGCATTGGAAGTTAATCAGTATAAATCTAGTGTGTGCTAATGATTCATAATTAGTTAACACATGCAAAAAATTTTACAATTATTTTTTATAACTTCTCTAAATAATTTTTTATATATAAATCGAACACAATCACTATGATAAACAAAACTCTCAACTGCATTCCTTGAAATTTAAACCAACGATAACAGGTCA
This sequence comes from Clitoria ternatea, assembly GCA_037962975.1. NCBI lineage: Eukaryota > Viridiplantae > Streptophyta > Magnoliopsida > Fabales > Fabaceae > Clitoria > Clitoria ternatea. Next base: position 14,452,319 of record CM075674.1, on the reverse strand, counting down.
ACTAGTCAAATTAGAAATGACAAATAAAGAGAAAATAATTAGTGTCACGATTATCAATGAAACGATATCAACTAATTAAAAAATAATAGTGAAAGTTAAAAACAAATCAAGCACTAGCAATAATATACATGATATATATGTGTGACGGTTCCATGCCCTCGCAATTACCATCTTTTACACAAAATTAAATAAGGAAATAAAGAACACGAAATAGTACATTGTTTCCACATTCCCTGTTCGTCATTAGTGACGTTTACTAATTTCTTGCTAAGATTATATCTTTCTGTTTCTATATTAATTTGACTTCCTTTCTTCAGTAAATTCTTTCTTCTTTTCTCATTTAAACTGGGTAACCTGCAAGTTAATTAATTAATTATTTTTGTGAGTTACACAATACACACATAGCTAGTTAATACTCTTTACTTTCTGATTTTTTTTCATTCGTGTCCTGCAAAAAAGGTTACACAATTATGTGAAGCCTCAAGCACATATGCAGACAGCTATAGATCGATATGTGCCAAGATGCCAGCTGAATTAAAGATTTTGAGTTTTGGGTCATGTGATTCAAAATAGACACATAGCAATGTTTAAGTCTAAAGTAAAAGAACAATCATGCGGGCTATGCTTTCCCTTTCACCAAATGCTCTTTAACTAATTCAAAAAATCATCATACATGCTGTCCCTTTGTTTGTTTTAATGAGATGTCTCACTAGAGATTAATCATATATATAATGTAGAGATTTATTGAAAACTAATAAATCCTTATTAGATTTATATAGTCCATTTGTAGGTTATTCAGTATACTGAATCAGTATACCTATCCAATTGGTTTTGATGAGTAATTATATTGGGATCAGAAACAAAATTTTGCAAAACCTTGATTTGTTGTAAAATTGTGTCAATTCTAATTCTAATTTATGTTAATTAGATAGTGGTTTCATGGCTTTAATAAACATATAACGGACCAATTACTTAAACATACATACATTCATTTGCTGTTGATAAATAAGACCACAAGCAAATGACGGCTTCAAAATAGATGAAACCAAACTATAGCATGAGCAACGAATGAATTTCAACTTGGCAGAAAGACATATATTTTTACTTTTCCTTGTTTATGTTTGAGATATTACAGGAAACGTGGGCCGAATAGTAAATTTGGACTATATAATAATATATAGATAATTATGATAAAAAAATTTTAAACTTACATGATAACTTCAAAAGTTACGTGACTTACCTAAAAAAACCCTTTTATATATATATATATATATCCGGAAAATAGACTCATAGGATCAAATTCAATTTTCATAGTTGGAAGAAGAAGATCATGACATTGAGAAGCATGCATTTATATGCATATTGGGGATGGATATAAATAAGACAGCTCATTGACAATTTACATATGTAAGGTTTCGTTTCATATATATTTTCTCGGATCTCCCGGCGGAATATCTAACAGCGGGTAGCCCCCTCCTCCTGCTATCACTGTAAGGGTGGTGTTTACCATTCACAAGAGTTGAGATCGAACTCTTAATTAATCACTTATTTGAGGATAACAAGAGGTGGAACCACCACACTCACCGAAAGTTTCTTCTCCTTTATATATAATGAAATAGAAAAATATTGAAATTCTGGTGTAAAGCTAATTACTATGTGCTCTGATGAATTAAGCATAAGAACTCATCATAGATCCGACCGGTATTATGGGTACATTCCATGAAATTAATATTAAATTTTGAATATGAAAAGTTATGAATTAAGAAGAGGAATGCAGTGTCTAGAGAATGTGCTCACGGCAAATCGGTATAATTGAATATATATAAAAGGCACGTACTGATATACTTTTTGTGCAGAGGTTCTGCAAGTAATATGGAGTAGAACCCCCATGATCCTGAAAAGAAGGCACATCTGACGTGGGTTTGCCATATTGGTTCATAATTGCCTCAAAAGGAATGCTATGCAGACAGGTTTATGAATCTCGATACCGCAATTTCATGGTCGGAGCCTATGGGAACACTGTTCATTTCAAAGTGTACGTTCAACTCTGCAGCCTTTCCTTATCGTTTATAATTCGTTACAAATTTTAATGTGTTATTCACTTATTACCTGCAATAGTATGTATACAACTAGTCTTGTGATCTGATGACATTTTCTGTTTTCGAAGTATTATGGTCAACCTCATCATTTCATTGGTATATAAGCTTTTGCCTACAATACCGAGGGTTAAATTTGGCGATCTTATGCAATTGAAACCCTTAGACATTAAATCGACATCAACATCCTTTCAGTTCAATTAAATAAATTTTAATTAATTTAATATTTAACGGTTTTAATTACCATGATGATCCATGATCTTGAGGCAAATTACTCCTTTGTATATATATACACACACCTGTTTGAACTATTGCTCTAGTTAAATAATAAATCAATCATTAATAAATGGTTTTGAGATTTTCATCCCTTAATATAAATTTAAGTGTCAAATTAAATAATTAATATTATTACTAATATATTAGCATCCATATATAGATAGAGAGGATATATGAAATAATAAGATTGATGTAAAATAACTAAGTAGAACACTTAAATTTTATTTGAATGCTTAAGATTAAAACATAGATGCACATTGAATTTTTCCTTCATCATGACCGTTGAACAATTTTCATTTTACCCATTTATGGATGATTATATCATATTGATTTATGTTTCTCATAAATTTTAAATAAAAAGGGCTCTCATTTTGATGTTTCCCCCTTATTTATATATATATATACACGCCTCAGAAAACTCATGACCGATAAGTTTTGCTCTGTACTTGACCCCAGAACATGTTGCTACTGTGCTTATGTGTGTGGGCTGGGTATGTGTGTTAGAGAGGTTGAGATGGGAAGAGGGTGTTAGCAATTAAGGTAATAGTTGAGAAGTGGTCTCAATAGATAGTGAAAGTTCTTAGTCCATCCATGTTATATATCTAAAAACCCTAATTCCGATAAAAGTTCAAATTAGAAGGAACTTTGGTTCATTTGAAATATATGCAGGCATGCCTGAGATATGATTCGATTTTCAAGGTTAATTATGCACATGTAAAGCAACGAGATAGTGGTCCCCGGTTCTAGGGTTAGAAAACCAAAACCTAGTACAAGTGTGTGCTAGTTAATTTATTTTATATCTTTTCACTTTTGGCTAAATTACACTTTTGGTCTTCTAATTTATAAGTTTTTCCCAAATTAGTCCCTAATTATTTTTTAATTCAATGAGGTCCCCAAACTTTTTAAAACGCGTCAACTTGATCATGCTTGGACGCGTGTCACAATCTTGTTAGCACACATGTGCTCACCAGAACTTAAGACACGTGTCAGATTTTGATTGGGTGATAATTATGTTTGAAACTAAGAAAGAATTTACCTTAGGTAGGACTTGAACCCATGACCTTTAAGTCACATACCACATCCATCACCACTAAGCCACATGTGACTTTAGTGATTCAAATAACAATATTTATATATAAAGGTAAACTTTCAATATCTTTTAAAAGTATATTTAATTTAATTATTACAATCAAATATTTATAGGTATATTTAGTTTATTTATTACAAATAAAATATTTAAGGCTATATTTAATTTTATTATTGTTAATAAAATATTTAGTTATTTTTTAATTTAATTATTTTGATAAAATATTTAAGAATATACTTAATTTATTTATTCTTAATAAAATATTTAAAGGTATATTTAATTTTATTACTATATACATAAATTATCAATAAAATATTTAAATATTTTATTAATAATAAATAAATTAAGTATATTCTTAAATATTTTAATAGTAATCATAATAAATAAATTAAGTATATTCTTAAATATTTTAATAATAATCAAAATAATTAAATTAACTATATTTTTAAATATTTTATTAAAAATAAATAAATAAACTATATTTTTAATATTTAATAAAAAATAACTAAATAAAATATTTTTAAAAATATTTGATTAATAATAATTAAAATAAATACATTTTTCAATATTTTATCAAAATAATTAAATTAAATATATTTTTAAATATTTTCTAAACAATGTTAAAATTAAATATACCTTTAAATATTTTCTTAATAATAAATAAATTAAGTTTATTTTTTAAATATTTATTATTAATAATTGAAATAAATATATTTTTAAACATTTTCTCAAAAATAATTAAATTATGTGTTTTTAGATATTTTCTTAACAATATTAAAATAAAATCTGCCTTTAAATATTTTATTAATAATGAATAAATTAAGTTTATTTTTTAAATATTTATTAATACTAACTAAACTAAATATATTTTTAAATATTTAATAAAAAATAATTAAATTAACTATATTTTTAAATATTCAGTTAATAATAATTAAACTAAATATATTTTTAAATATTTTATCAAAATAATTAAATTAAAAAATAATTAAATATTTTATTAACAATAATAAAATTAAATATAGCCTTAAATATTTTATTTACAATAAATAAATTAAATATACCTATAAATATTTTATTATAATAATTAAATTAAATACACTTTTAAAAGATATTAAAAGTTTACCTTTATATATAAATATTATCATTTGAATGACTAAAGTCACATACGACCTAATGGTGATGGATACATAATCATTACCCAATCAAAATCTGATATGTGTCCTATGTTCTGGTGGTGACACGTGTCCAAGCATGCCATGTGAGCAAACAGCGACCAAGTTGACGCGTTTTAAAAAGTTTGGGGACCTCATTGAATTAAAAAAATAATCAGGGACCAATTTGGGAAAAACTTACAAGTTAGAGGACCAAAAGTGTAATTTAGCCTTTCACTTTTACTTGTGCCCGAAATTTACTTGCATTTTGGTTACCAACTTCGTATATTTACATATGCTTTTCTGTTGGTTCAACCTTCATTGTTTGATCACAAGAATTCTACATTAAGTAATTAAGGAAGTTCAATATAATGCTTAAATTATTATGAAGTTCTTCCACTTAATAGACTAGTCTTTTGATTTGAGTTGTTCTCATGTTCTTAAGTCCTTGACTAAGGTGCGTAAGTACCAAATATCAATAGATGAATGAAGCCGTAAAATGGGAAGAACTACCATCAGATCAGAGTCAATAAAATGAAGTCGTCTTAGACGTTAGCTCTTAAAGGAAATGATAAGATATCTACATTGAATAACGAAGCTCAATAATAAACTAGTCTTTTGAGTTGGATTTCTATACTTAAGTATAATAATTAACTTCATCATCATTTATGTATATATAATTATCAGTAAAGGAGAAATTAGCTAGAGACACAAGCATAAAACTCTGAATTAATAATCAGCTTTTTTTCCTTTGTGAATGTATGTTCCAACAGAGGGAAGCGTTGACCATATGGGGATATTTTGAGCAAGGAAAATGAACATAACAACAACAAAATTTTATCTCAATAAATATAAGATCGCCTACCTGGAGCATATGATATATAATTTAATTTCTGAGATAGTGTGGTTAACTCAAGACATATAATTGAAGTCAAAAAATATTAAACGTCATTGGGAATTTTGGAGCAGATGATATGGTTGAAGGCACCACCTGAACAAATAGGGTAAGCTGCAGGGAATGTTTTGCAGTGCTAAAATACAATAAATGGCACCATCAACTAAAAGAACTGGAATAAAGATGAGAATTGCGAATTCAATTGTCCCTTTCAATTCAGTTCTTAAGTTTGCAGGTTTGGACTAAATAAGCTGCGGGATCTGAAGAGAGTAAAATTTTAATCACTCATGCACCTGAATTAATAAAACTTCCCCTTTTGGCTTTGACAATGATAATCATGTTTCTCCTTGTGGATTATAATAAATCTGCTATATTCCAATCTTCATAGTAATCTCATATGGCGAAATTAACCCAAGATTTCAATTCGATGTGAAAACCTAACATAAAAGTGCTTTTAGCGTCAATATATATATATATATATATATATATATATATATATATATATATATATATGTGCTCAGATGAATACCGCATCTATTTTTACCATTAGAGTACTACTGTACTAGTAATGCATACTACTCATCGTAGGGATTTGAGAGCTACAAATTAATTAATTAGCCTGTTGATCTTAATACCCACATAATATACAACATTACAGAAGCTCAACAGAACAGTAGTAGTAATAGATAGAAGGGAAAGTCCCTTATTTAACCAGAAGTATAATATATAGTTGCAAATTAATTACCTCACAACAAAATTAGAAACTAATGTTCTTCTTCTTTGCTGTGGTAAATCGATCTTCAGAGAGACAGCGTCACCCAGATTGATTTGGAGGAGGGTTTTCACCCTTGTCAAGAAGGGGTGGTGGAGCAAAGAGTTGATGAGTTTGGTTAATCTCAAGTTGTGAGGTTGATTTTGGTGCCGATTCATCTTCGAGGTAGTACTTTTGTTTGGAGGTATGAAACTTGTTGAGATTGATTTTGTCCCTCTCAGCTTGTCTATATTTATGCAAGTAGGTTGCAATGGCCTCAGCATAATTGTCAAACCCTAAGGAACTTAGAGCCCAGCATATGTCATCCCCATTAAGGGTCTTGCGATTCTCTTTGTGACACTTGTCAGATGCCTCACCCGTCACAAAACTTATGAACTCTGTCACACACTCTTGCATTAGTTGTTTCCCTTCTTTTGAGATCTTTGCACTAGGTGGCAGAATTTGTTTCATGATTCTACCCACATTTGCAATCGGCAACGCTCTATCTTGCTCCTCCTCCATTAGATATTTTGTTACATGTATCAACAAGTTTAATTGTTTTAAATATATAGGTTATTTAGTGTATATGGTTTGTGAAACACGATACCAATGTCACATGTGAAAATGCTGGTGTGTTTGGTGGTAATTAATGGATTTAGGGGTCCTCCGTTTTTCTTGAAAATAATATATATCTGATAATTAATAAATCATGCTGCTATCAGAGGAAAAACATCTATACATATAGTTACACCATAGATTTTAATTAATGCATAAGTAAATTATGAGCCATATTTAATCTGACAATGAAATGTGTCCTTTTTGTTTAGAATATGACACTGTTATTAATTTAAAGGAAAATGAATTTACTAAAATTCTAGAATAATATTTTTTTCAACACAGAGAGGAAATATTAACTGTTAACTGTTATTCAAAATATATTACAAAAGATAAGAGACTTTCAATACAATGAAACTTCAAGTATTGAGTAGGATAGACAAAACACTGAGACTCTGAGAGAAGTCATGAGAAGCACTATATTAGTTGAGCATATAAAAATAACCTGCCACAAGATGAAAAACCTAACTAATGTAAAACTTATCAGATCAGTGGCTAATTTACGTGAAAAGCAGCCCATGCCCTGGCGATAAAATGTAAGTTAATTTATTTTTCTGGAGTTTAATTATCATTTATATAAATTAAATTTTTTAATGATGCATGTTTATTACTATAAAATCAATGATTTCATGACAAATCATAACTTTTTCTGTTTCAGTATAATCCAACTTATATCAACATAGCTCATAATTTACACATCCTGTCCAGTCAATGAGTATTAAAAATGTTTACATTGATAATTATTTCAATTAAATTGTATTTTCTTATTTTCATGTAAAATAAGAATTCTCATTCTATTTATTATGTGTATAATGTATTCTATAAAAAAAGTCAATATGTGAGAGTCATAGATGATGAACAAATATACAATCATATATATATATATATATATATATATATATATATATATATATATAATCATGATTAAATATTTTTAATAGTACTAATGAGTGGATGAAAATTGTTTTCAATAAAAATAATAGGAAGGGATCCATGCTAGGTAAATTGGGGCATATGCACCCACACTAATTGAATTACTTTCTTAAAATAATATTAAAGTTTTAGGCTTAAATACCTCATAACTATATATAAATAAATATTTACTTTTAGTTTTAGTCCTAACGTATATATAAATGTTTTGAAAATAGCTTTTATTATCTTTTATTAATGAATAAACTATTTTATATTTTGAAATTTTATAATGATGTCCGAAATCAATAAAAAATCATGTATGGGCTAAAGTTCAAAATCATACACAAATGACCAGAAACCTGTTTAAGTCTAAGTTTATTAATGTTTTACTTTTACCCAAGAGTTCAAGCTAATTTATTTTGTGGAAGATGGTCAGAAGACTTTTATCTTTGATTGAATTACATGTATCTTATAAAGAAGGTAATTTAAAATCATCAGAACATCTACATCATAATAATTTTTTCTATCAAGAAGTCAAATAAAATGAGGTAAAAAAGGATAATTTGGATTATTAGTTAATTATTTATATAAAAAAGATTATTAGTTAAGGTACACTGGTCCCCACTGCTATTCCCCTTATATCCATACTAATGCCCTAATTTAATAATTGGAGAATAATATAATCTTAAATATTTCTCTTACTGCTCACATAAGTGGAGCACATTTTTCTGGGAAAGATCCGACCTAAACATACCTAAAAAGAAGTCTTTACGTACCATAATATTTTATATCATAGCTCTTACTTTAGGTTAAATTATGTTTTTTTGACAATCTTTTGTGGCAATGGCATTTCTTCTTTTATAAATTCGAATTCGTTAGGTTTAAATTCTTTATCAAATTCTAGGACTCTTTAACTTTCATGCTGGATATTAACAAATCCTAATTGATGCTTAGATTCCTCAACATTGCATCTCGTCATTTTAATAGGAAATTGAGAATACAATATGATATGCTTGAAAATATTAAATAGTAAAATGGAGCGCTTATAGCCAAGATTTTTATATATAAAATACTTATGAAAATCGAAGTGGGCAATTAGCTATAATGGTTTTGCATATTGATAATAGTGAAAGTAATTATGTTTATATGTTTTGTATTAAAGTTGGACATTTTTTTTCAACTTTATAGACGATGTGAAACTGTGAAAGCATGTTTTGATTTCTCGCAATAATTGCAACAACTTATCATTGAAGGTTAAACTTTGGAGTAACAGGTGCTTGACTTTGTTATTAACATCACAAAATCTGGGCTCCTATAACAAATCGTCCATGAGTTAAACTCTACCATGTTTATAGGCTCTTACAACTAATGCTCGTTTGCAACCAAATTTGTTTGAGCTTGCATATCGCTTTAAGTGACAAGTGTGATAACACTTGTACCATGGTGTACACAAAATGTAGTTGTTTTGGTGATGAGGTTTAAACTTGATTTTGAGGGGAATTAAAATGAATTGAATAATTTTTAAGGGGTGGTAAAAAAACCCTATTTTACTATGTATCTCTTCATTCTCCATTATGTTCACTTGAGGTACCTATTATGTTGAAGAAAGAACGATATTATGAAAGGATGGTGACCCAAGCGACAAGCGTGGTGGCAACAATTGAACGGGAGACCAAGCCATGTACAAGACTAACATATTTTTTTCGTGCAACTATAATCTATGGTTAGATAAAAATGCTAATATGTTGTTATGATGTTTAGGGGAAGATTAAGGTGGCAAAAATGAGATTACTTGTTTGGGGTTTTGTTTGTATGAACTTCTATATATACTGAATAGTTGAAAAAAAAAAAGAAGCTTTAAGCCATGTGTGGTCAAAAAGCCAAAATTATGCATAAAACGTAGATGTTGATGTAATGTTTGTGACTTCAGGTCATAAAACCTTGTTACAAATGACATTTGATTGTATTCAAACAACAAACTCCTCATGTAGGAATCGTAATGACTTCAGGTCGAATGACTACATATATCATTATCACATTGGGAACCGTTTATGACATTCATGTAATGATCCATGTAATGTTCTCATGGTGGGTCCATCCAGTACACCATTACTCTTAATGTGTACCCTGTGAAGACTTGATATCGTCCATATTCATGATCTATGGGATCAGTCATTAATACACTCACACACTAGTCATAATGTATTTACATGTCTCCATATAAATACTTGACTAGGGATATTTTAGGAATAACTCTCATATGATCTACTATTCTAAGGACTAATAAGACTGTTAAATTATTTAACAAAAAAATGCCTTATTCAAAATAATGCATCCTATATAGACTCTTAGTGCATATTTCCAATAGTTTCCTTCTATGATTGACAAGGAATATGGTGAAATTATTGACAAAATAGAAGGTATTTTGAGTATGTTGAAGAAAATATTTGTGATTTATGAGAATGATGTAGATGATAGGAAGAAGGACAGGAAAATAGTTGGAGAGGAGAGGGGGATAATGGGATTGGAGAGGAAGAAAGTGATGGAGGGCCAAAAAGGAAGAGGAAACCACATGGAGGGATTGGAGTTGGAAAAGAGAAAATAATCACAGTATTGAGAATGAATACTATGAAGGGTGGTGGCAAAGGTATGGATGTTGATGATTAGGAGTAGAGGTACAAAGGTAAGGAGCGATGATGAGATTGAAATAAAGAAAGAAAGAAATAAGGGTAAAATTGTAGAGAATTATAGTGAATGGGAGAAAGAGATAGGAAGAAGAGTGAAGTTGAAAGAAAAAAAGGTAATACAAATGCTAAGAAGCCACTGAGTAACACTAATAAAGACACAAATAAAGGTAAGAAGACTGTTAATGGTGATGTTCCACATAAAAAGAAGCATGAGATAAGGAAAGATAGAAAAAGACGATAATGAAATATAAGTTTGAAGAAGTTGGTCATAGGCTTACTTATAAAATTAACACTAAAGGAGATCTAGTTAAAGATACTAATACAACGATGGGAATGATCAGGTGATATCTGATCCTTGTTTGGTTATATTTGGCCATGTGAAGCTTGAGTTGGGGGTGGAGTTTCTTGATATATTCAAACAAGTAGGCATGTGATAAAGAAATGGCTAGGGTAGAATGTAAAGTAAAGACATATGGTTGAGAGATATTTTATAGTCACAAACTCATAATTCTAGGAAAGGTAGCTATCAAGTGAAGACCTTTTATCCTAAACATATTTGTGTTAGAAATTATACAAGAACAAAGCACCTGACAAGTAGTGAGTGACTAGGAAGCTTGTTAAATTCATGATAAGACATCCAAGCGTGAAGCATGGTGAGGTCTTTGATATGTTCAAGGAAAAAAGGGTTCATTTGAAATTGATTGATGTTGTACTCTATTAATTAAAGAAGAAGAAGAAGAAGAAGAAGAAGAAGAAGAAGAAGAAGAAGAAGAAGAAGAAGAAGAAGAAGAAGAAGAAGAAGAAGAAGAAGAAGAAGAAGAAGAAGAAGAAGAAGAAGAAGAAGAAGAAGAAGAAGAAGAAGAAGAAGAAGAAGAAGAAGAAGAAGAAGAAGAAGAAGAAGAAGAAGAAGAAGAAGAAGAAGAAGAAGAAGAAGAAGAAGAAGAAGAAGAAGAAGAAGAAGAAGAAGAAGAAGAAGAAGAAGAAGAAGAAGAAGAAGAAGAAGAAGAAGAAGAAGAAGAAGAAGAAGAAGAAGAAGAAGAAGAAGAAGAAGAAGAAGAAGAAGAAGAAGAACAAGAACAAGAAGAACAAGAAGAACAAGAACAAGAAGAACAAGAAGAAGAACAAGAAGAACAAAAAGAAGAACAAGAACAAGAAGAACAAGAAGAAGAAGAAGAAGAAGAAGAACAACAAGAAGAAGAAGAACAACAACAAGAACAAGAAGAACAAGAAGAAGAACAAGAAGAACAAGAAGAAGAACAAGAACAAGAAGAACAAGAAGAAGAACAAGAAGAACAAGAAGAAGAACAAGAAGAAGAACAAGAAGAAGAACAACAAGAAGAAGAAGAACAACAAGAAGAAGAAGAAGAACAAGAACAAGAACAAGAAGAACAAGAACAAGAACAAGAACAAGAACAAGAAGAACAAGAACAAGAAGAACAAGAAGAAGAACAAGAAGAACAAAAAGAAGAACAAGAACAAGAAGAACAAGAAGAAGAAGAAGAAGAAGAACAAGAAGAAGAAGAAGAAGAACAAGAACAAGAAGAACAAGAAGAAGAACAAGAAGAACAAGAAGAAGAACAAGAACAAGAAGAACAAGAAGAAGAACAAGAAGAACAAGAAGAAGAAGAAGAAGAAGAAGAAGAACAAGAAGAAGAAGAACAAGAAGAACAAGAAGAACAAGAACAAGAACAAGAAGAACAAGAAGAAGGTCTGAAATTCCTCCAACATAATCTATTTATATGGAAGCTAAACTTAAGCTAATAAGTTTAGAAAGTAGAATAGATCATAATGCTTAATTAGACTCAAATCCTAATTACAAACTACTAATAAACACTTAATCCTTATAATTAATACTTATAACAAAATCAAATAAAAAACAATTTAATTAAAGAAGAAGAAGAAGAAGAAGAAGAACAAGAAGAACAAGAAGAACAAGAAGAAGAAGAACAAGAAGAAGAAGAAGAACAAGAAGAACAAGAAGAACAACAAGAACAACAAGAACAAGAAGAACAACAAGAACAAGAACAAGAAGAACAAACTAAACACAATGAATGGAAAATAAAATGGCAAATCAATGAATAAAGGATTGATGAAGAATTAGACATGATGCAACACTCAAGGCATCAAAGAATCAAGGAAATCATGGATATCACTCTTACATCATAAGTAACCAAGATATCATCAAATTAATAAATGAATAAAAAGTTATAAAACCTCATGAGATATACTCCTTAATCTCCCAAGTGTTTAAGTTTGTGTATACTTTTAAAAATCACTCAAATAAGTTAGCACTACTATAGGCTTAACAAGTTTCTAATTCCCATACTTGACCACACATGCATATGAAGATCAAAAGGACTTCATAAAGGTTGTATTAGTGCCAAGGTGATAGGGTGCATAGCATGAAAGGGTGTATTGCTAAGCTTAGAGATGAAATGGAGCAATAAGGAACAAGAGCCAAGGATCATGGAAGTACATTTCAAAACTCAAGTTAAACAAAACAAAATGTAACTCAATGATGGTAAAAGAGAAAATATCAAGGGAAAATCCTCTTTATTTGTTTAGACTGATTTTTCTTTTTCTTCTTTTTTGAACATTTTTTACGTCTCTTTTATTTTCTCCAACTTTTTATTGGAACAAGTCTACCTTGAAAGACTAAACCACATACAAAACATGAACTTGGGCACTTCCACAATCATCAAGAACCCTTTCCCAAAACAATTCCAAAGCTCCTAATAAATTCCTAACAATGAGTAACCATGATTTTTTAGTTATTGGCTAACAATGTGTCTAAATCAAAAAATAGATGTATATAGGCTCAAAGTGGTTGATAATGGAAAATATATAAGACAAACAATATTGCTACTAGCTAAAATAAAAAATGGCCTTCATCACATCAAAGCGTACACATGGAACAAGGTTCATAAAAAATAAATAAGTCAAGTTCTAAAGACTAACAAATAAGGGTAAATCACACAAGAAAGAAGGAAATGTGATAATATGGTTCATTTCCATCACATGACTCAAAATCTCACCAAGGTATAAATTTATCACACTAATCCATTACTTAATCATCAACAGATTGAGATTTATAGGAAAAGACTTAAAATCTATTCTCTAAGGGATTGAGCTTATTGATTTTTATGTTGCATTAGCATGTTGAACATGTGAAACTCTATCCAAACACTTTCATTTATTGACTTCCATCATTTTTACAGTATTTGTTTTATTTTATTGCTTTCAAATATTTTATCAACAAGCTTCATATCCTTAACACAAAGGTCAACATAATGACAAATGAGCTTAGTCTAGCTCTTGGCTAGGTCTAAACTTGCCTTGAATTAAGCAATCGTATTATTAATAACTCCTAAACCTTAATCTAAAGCTCACTCTCTCTCTTTCTCTTTCTTTCTCTCTCTCTCTCTCTCTCTCTCTCTCTCTTTCTCTCTCTCTCTCTCTCTCTTATTCTAGGTAATGTCCTTCTCAGCCCATTTATTCATTGCCAATTTGTGAAAATTTACTTGAGTCTACAACTTAGCCTATAGCTTCTTAACATTCTCTCAATCAGCATTTAGATTCTCGTTGACCTTTTAAAGTTAGTCAAACTCCTAATAGTATTTTAAATTTTCTTCTTTCAAGACAGTAATTGTTTGAGATGGGCACCTATTCCCTTCTTGCAAGTCTCAAGTAAAGGTCCGGATGAGTAATCCTTTGAACATCATATTGAGATTAGGCTAGCATGGCCAACACTTTTAGACCATTGGTGGGTCAACATGAAAATGTCATTGGGATTTACCAATCTCCTTACCAACATGTTAGGACTATAAATAAAAAATGAAAAGAAGTTCATTAAAATCTAAACTAGCCAACATAATTAACTATGACAATCAGAAGTTTGTAGTAAGTACTTACTGCCTCCAACGCTAGGTCAGAGTAGGTACTCCTGCTTGAGTCTTGCATAACATCACCCTTAACACATTCTTCTTATTCTCCGTGTTGCACTCTATAACAGCTCTAAATTTAAGCTTGGCCTACTTAGTAAATAGGTCATTCCATGCCTTCTTACCATTCAATGAGGACAAGTAGGGCTTCAATTGTCTTGACCGTCTTTTCTAGCCTTCCCAAGCATGTCACTCAAGCAATGCATATAAATGGAATTAAATACCTTCTTTATCTTATCCATGTGAACCTCGTCAAAGATCACATTATCTTATAAACACAATAAAAAATTAGCAATTATATTATAAGAAACTTAAACAAATTTTATTTAACAAATAACAATTTTGAAAATACATACCAATTAACCACTTCTTCCACCAAAGCTCCAAGATTCTTCTAAAACAAGACCTAGGACATGAACCTCGAAAGTGGGAGTGGATCACCTTGCAAAATGCAGAGATTTATCCACTTTTAGGATAAATGAACTTAACTCAAAAGAAAAAACACATATTAATTACATAGTTCAGAAGAAATTTTAAAAAAAATCACTATATATTAATTAGTAAAATGCTTGCCTACTAGATTTATTAGGCATGAGACTCCACATCCTCTACTCTTCCTAGAGGGGTGATGATCTGCCTTAACGCCTCCACCCTCAATGTTGAGACACTAGTGGCTGATCCTCAGCGAATTGGTGCCCCTCATTCTCCTAAATGAGATCATTTATATCAAGGTCACCCAAGCTAAAGAAGTTAATATCGTCTTCTGCTCCTTCTCCTCTTGGATTGTATGTTATAAATGAGTTAACAATTGATCATCTAGTCCAAGTTACATTTATATTTATATAAATATAATTTTACTCCTAAAGTGTACTTTCTACCCATATAACTATATAAGATTTACTTATTTTTATTAAATGATAAAAAATAAGAATCAAATATATAATTCAATTTAATTGGATTGAATTGTAAAAATTATTCTAAACATGTGGTTCAATATAATACCATGTGAATGTCAAATGTTTCTCCTAGTAATTTACAAAAAGACTACATTAAAATCGATTATAATAAATAGGTAAATAAAGGATCAAAGAAAAATTTTAAAAGATAAAAAAACTAAAATAATTAAAACTAAAAAATAAGGTAGAGAACTAGGAAACACAATAAAAAAGCTATTAATTAACATGGAAATTAAAGTTATGTCAGACCTAGGCCGTTGGTTGTAACATAGGCCCTCACCTCTGACGCAACGTTCGATTATATGGTGCATGCCCAACATGCCATCTCCATTTCTCACTATCCTTCAAAATTTTCCTAAATTTTCCAAAAATCCTTTCTTAATTTCATTTTGTTTGTTTAGAGTGTAAAGACAACTATTTCATGTTGCGTTGGTTGCATTGTGTTCATGACACAAAAATAAAGATTTTGAACCGATTAAAATTGTTTTTAAGTTCAAGGTTAGTGGTTTTTTCGGTTCCTTTAGTTCTATGTTTTAAGATTTATTATGATATTGTAAGAACCTTAGGATATATAATTTACTACATGTAAAGTTAGTTTGTTAGGAGTATGTTTCACACTAGAGATCATTGTTATCATAGAAATTTAGAACTTTAGAAGTTTAAAAATAGAACTTAGATTACAAGCATTAAATTTAAAAAATCCATATTAAACCTTCAAAGTTTTTAATTTTAAACATTAAAAACATTGATAATTTTAAATTAGAATTTAAAAAATAAAAATTTTAGAAATCTCAAATTAGAATTAGAAAATAGAAAAATTAGACATTTTAAATTCTTAGAAATTTAAAAATAAAAATTAAATTTTCAAATTAGATTTTAAAAAATAAAAAAATTAGAAATTTCAAATTAAAAAATACAAGTAAAAAAATTTAGACATTTAAAATTAGAAAATGCAAAATTAGAAATTTCAAATTAGTTACATGGTTAATTTAGGTTTGTTGTGGAACTTTAAATAATACATGTGTTATAACTTATTAATGGTGTGTTAACAATGCACATTTTGAGATTGGTCGTTAGTGAAATATCATAAGGTTTGCCTTCATAAAAAGGTTTAAAAAGTGAGTTTGCTTGAGGGGTTACGGAGTTTGTTAATAAGATTACAAAGGTATAAGATTTTGAGTAAAAGTAAAGTTAGATTTTACTTGTATAAATTCGGTTCCAAATTCCTAATTAGCTATTGGGTTTGGACTAAGTATGAAGAGATGAAATTTAAAGAGTAAAATATATTTTGGTTGGTGGAACAAGGTATCACTATCGTATCCTAAGTCACGGATAACTTTGACCATTAAGAAACAATCTACTATGTTGTGGAACTACATCATAAGAAAAATAAAGCAAAGGTAGTGTAAAAGTAGATTTATAATCATTTTTAATGTTTCTATTAATGTTTAATTTATCCCTTAGATGGATGATCATGACCATTAAGAGTGAGAGCTACTTAGGAAAAGGAAGCTTCAAGGCACACGAGGTGGCTCAAAGAGATGCTGCGATTAGGTGAGTTGAACGATTAACTCAACTTCCTATTCATCATTTTAAGAGTTCAAAGCCAGAGATCACTAACCAACCCCGGTTAGATTTCACCACCACCTCTGACGATAGATGAGAACGTTCATTCTTCATCCTCCAGCTCTGTAAAGGATGACTATAAGGATCTCATCTAGGATGAGAAGATTTAATAGGCAACTCTGAAGCTAACTACATAACCCTCTTAGTCATAGGCTGGAAAGAAAAGCGAGCACGTGATATGACTCTTGCATCCCGTGATGAAGTGGGATAATGAATTCTAACCCCCGACTTTATGTATAAATGATTATTTAAGATGGCTTTTGAATATTGAACTTTTGTGTCATTTTGAATTTGACTTTAAAACACGTTATTTAAATTTAGATCCTTTAAACTAAAGGACCAGAAGATGAGAGCACTATATGCAACGATTTCATCCCACTTTCGTGGCCTATGGAAGGAGTGGACAGAGATTTCAAAGGAAATCCAAAAGGTTATGGTTGGAAAAATGGCTAGTATGTTACTTTTAATGGTCTTTTAATACAATGTTATTTTAAATTGTTTAAGATTTTATATTGTCTTAACAGTAGTAGAAGAATCTTACCTTTGCACTGATGCATGAGGTGCTCATGAGGATCGCTTTTGCAAAGGTGAGAAAATAACACCTTAGCACATGCTCAGGAAGACAAGAAGAGGGGGTAGAACAACCAAACCCCAACTCATCCTCTTTATAAGGGAGGAGGCATGGGTCGACCTACTTGTTGAATGAGATAAGTCAAAGTGTATTGTTGTTCAAAAGCCCACTAGGCACTATTAAATGAGTGTCAGGGTGAAGTAATGCACACCAATAAGAGGATGGCACACATGATATTTCCCGAGATATGGTAAGTTTATTTATTATCCTAACATAGTTTTTTTAATCTATTTTATAGTGTACTTTGAAAATTTAATATTTTTTTAGGTAGAAGGTGCAATCTAAATGGCCTATCGTGTCAGATGAGATCTTTCGAGTGACTTGCCAACAATCTAAAGTGGGTCGGTGATTAATCCCATGACACCTTCGTAAGTAACACAACTATAATTTATTTTCAAATTTAATTAATTGTTTAATTAATTACATTCATAATTATTTTTAATATATGTTATTGAGTGTCATTCTTGTGTTCAGGTGGTAGCAGAACCCAACAACTAGGTGGATTAGTAGACGAAGATCAACCTCTAGGTTGAGGTGGTTGGTGGAAGGAACTAAGGTCGTGTTTACGGAATTAGTGGCATGGTCGCCAGTGTATGCCTAAGTGCTACGTTAATGACCAAGTCAACCGTTAGGTCTGTATGTTGGCTCTTCCTTGATGCAGCAATTTTCGAGGTGGCTCATCTTTCAATTGAGATAATGGAGTAGTTGGAAATTGTGGATGAGCTTTAACGTGTAGGTGGGTTCGTCTAGGGCTAGTCATCATCCTTATTATGTGTTAGACTGGACGATCGATTTATCTCTTGAAAGGAGGAGCAGCCATATCTTGCTCAGCCCCATCCACAATGAGTGTCGTCCTCACCACCAACGACATCAGGCACAACCCACCAGTACCAGCTGCAACTCCCCCAACACCAGCCACGACCCCTAAACACAAGCATTAGCTCTCCATTAGAGGCAACATTGTCCAGAGGGTTCCATGGGACATTGTCATCGCCACCACCGTAGACCTGAGTAATTTTTTCTTTCATATTTATAGTTTTGTCTCCTCTGTTAAACATAATTTATATTATGTTTGGTTTTTTTTCATATTAATTTAGTATGTGTTATTTTAGTGTCATTATTTAGTATGTCAATAATAATAATAATAATAATAATAATAATAATAATAATAATAATAATAATAATAATAATAAACTTTTTTAAAAAAAGTTTGACTAATGCATTTCTAACACAACAATTGCATGAGAAATTAAGTCTCATACAACGGTTGCCAGAAGAATTCACCTAAGACCTCACAACAACACAACTATTTGTGTTGATTTCTTTCTGGTAGTAACGTCCATCGGCTTGTATTCTATTCTAGGATGTCTAATTCTTGTAGTGAAAATATTAAACCTAAAAAAAAGTTAAAGGAAAAAAAAAACTAAACTTAAAACAAAGTTTTATTTCTTTGAATTTCAGTTCTTTATCATTAAACTTTAATTGATTCAATTCTAGATTTTATTTCCTGTTTTCTTGGCGAAAATCTAGTTCACTGAAATTTTCTTTTGGATAATCTATCGTGAAACCCGTTAAGATTACTTTTATATCTTGAACAAAAGAAAAGGTGCTTTTATCAAATACCTTCAACGGTGACAGCATATTTGAACCAATCACAAAGAAAGTAATTAAAGATTAAATAAGTGATAGTAATATTTTTGGTTTGATTTATTATTATCATCATCATTAAATAAAATTCCGACGCTTTTTTATAATAACATATCCCTCAAGCCATTCACGAAAATTGATGATCACCATGGCATTGACATCACCCTTGAACCATGAGGGTCGTTCAACATTAGCCACATCAATGTTGATTCCTCGTCCACCTCTAACTCTGATAAACCTTAATTCAGTATTCGACCCAACTCTTAATGCCTCTAATATTATTCTTGGTCAACCTTTGGAGGATTCCAAATATCGAGTGTTTCCTTAATTTGGAACTGGAAATCCTCATTGGTTCCCTCAGCCAAGCATCGGAGAACTTCAGAACCTCGAACTTTCGAAGCACTGTGTTATCTGCACTTTCGGGTGGTAACAATCATGGGGCAGCAGTCTTAGCAATGCCCTCTTGTCATGAGTTTCACCAACAATTAATGTATTGTGCAATGGCTGCAAACTCGTTATCCTGTGCCCACCAATAATACTCCAAGAAGTGTATATTTTTTTAACTAATTTCTCAATATTATTACGTCTTTCCTCCGGGTAAATTCACTGTCATGTTTATTGATCGACAAATTTTTATTTATCGGTAAATTTGTCCTCGGGGTTTATATTCCCATGTTACATGGATGCTCTAAAAATATACTTGTAACATGTCTTGGACTTGATTCTTATAATGAACTACAACGGTATATCCAAATGCATCTTTTATATAATTAAAATTAAATTTTTTAGCTGATTCAAATCTTAATTTATTTTAAAATAATTTGTTTGATAAATTAATTATTTAAAAGTTTTAAAGATACGTTATATTAAACAATAAATAACCTTTTTTTAAAATAAATTAATAATTTTACATCTATATCTAAAATAAAATAATATAAATTTATAGAAGATTGATTTAAATGATAGTAAGAATACATTTTCATAAAGATAATCAACATGATGGCGAAAATATAGATCATAAATATATGAATAAATTAATGTGTTTTCTTAAGGATAACTATGATAATTTTATTATCTTTTAATTTTTAATTTTATATTTCAATTTCATATATTTTTTATGGATATTATACGTGTTTTTAGATTTTTATATATTTTTGTTGAAAAGTTGTGATTGGATTAAGTTTGATGGGATTATTAGTATAGTTTTTTTTAATATTATATACATAAATATAAATATAATCTTTAGTTTTATTTAATATATATTATTGTACATGTATCTTTCTATTTTTAATCATTCTACTTATATATTATTAGAAAACACTGTTTTAGCTACAATTTAATCAACAAATCACTCGTGTTGATAATAATGACACATTTAGTGACCACCACTAAATAGCAACCAAAATCCACTATAACACTATTTAGTGATGGCATTAGCTACAACATTAGCAGTGGCAAGTGTACTCTTGTCCAAACATGTCGCTATCATCATCACGAAACATATTATAAAAATTAATAACTTAAGAGACTGGACAAACATGACAACAAATAGGTGTTTTATCATGGGAAAGTTACGTTTGAGAAAGCGGATACTATGATCATGAATTTCAAAAGGCGTTACTTATAAGTTATTGGTTCAGAGTTTGAGTCTGATGCGATGAACAACAATTCTAGTTTGGTCGCCAGTTACCACTTGGAGGGCCAATATTTAAAAATAGGTTATGTGAGCCATTATGTTAGACCTTTGACTCTGAGAATAGGTAAACTTTTCTTAACGATTAGTATTCCTGAGCCGCTAAGACATCCTTTCTTTTTATTATAGTGCTTCACCAATTTCTTGCCACTCTTCAGAATATAAACACTCAAAATCATCCGTAGTTAGTTTGGTTCATCTCTCTCTTTCAGTAGTCCAATGGTAGCAAAAGATGTAATCAAAATAGAGACAAAGCTACCAAAGGTTCTTGAAATAGAAACAGAGGCAAAACCGTTTCAAAATAGCTACTTTGCGTGTAGCGTTTTTCTTGCTTTGGCTTGAGTATACGGAGTAAAGTAAGTAAATGTGAGAAATTGCAAACTAAGAAAGTTGTCATGCATTTCATTTAGGTGATGTTATATCCTTATTATTAGAGTTAAATTAGAGAGTGGTTTTGTGTGTTGTGGTTTTTTTTAGCTGTTTAATTTCTACTTTATAGTCAAAATTCAAAAAACAAACTAATTTTAATGTTTTAAAGCAAAAAATGTGACACTCGTAGATATATGATATCGCCCGTAAGTGCACAAGTTTTATCGCGTGACAGACATATTGATCCCACAAGGATGTGTCACTAAGTATTAGTTGGGTCTTTATACTTCAATTTGAGCAAGCAATAATTGTGATTTTGAAGATTGAAATAAGAGTACTTTAAACAATGTAAGTTCAATTATAGAAAATATTCTTAGGGGTTTTGTTTCATCTCAATTATCAAACTAATAACCTATGAAGGCTTAGTGAATTATGAGTTGTTAAATTCTTAGATTTATTTATACCTAAAGTTCAATTGTCGAGTTTACTCTTTATGATGTTAATTAACTCTTTTAAGGTTGTCAGAATTTCTTATTAAAAATTAATTAAATATAATACAAAATACAAGATAATCTAAAACATAAAATCAAATAGATAAATCAATAAGTACATGGTTCTCTAATTGGGACTACTTCTACATCCTCAATAGTAAAAGAGAAGTACTCACTCATGATGATGAAGATCACACGAGAACTTATATCACTCACCATCATGAATGAGAAACAAAAGTAAAACTAAGAATGCCTTCAGAAAAATGATGAGTACTTTACACACAGCTCTCATATACTAGTTCGGTCAACCACTTGCCTACGTCTAGTTTTTTCAAGCAACCCTTGAGATTTCTACTATACCATTAATTAAACAGTGTAACAACCAAGAACTTCAACACCCTAGGATCCCTCATCTTTTATGTTGAGTCTTAAACTTTACAAGAGATGTCTCACTCTTGACTTATCCTTAAGGATGCCTGTAACGTCTAGCCTTAGGCACTAATCATGCGATTAAACTTAATTAAGCACATAATGATATACCGATTAATAAAAATACAAAGGAAAATTTTCACGATTTTAAAAAAATTAAAGGTGAAAGAAATTTATATAAAAGAGGTTGAAAGATGCGCTCTCAATTTGTTAAACTTTAAAATGCCATTAGATAAAAGTAACCATATCTTTGCAGTTCAGGACCTAAAAGCAATCAAGCAGAATGGTTAAATGAAGCAAAAGAAGAAAATAGGATCAGGGTCACTCGCTTAAGAGAGACCAGCGAGGGTCGCTTGAGTGAGGCCCCTCACTCGCTTAAGCGAGTTCCCTAAACCACTCCTGGGCGAGCCACAGGACGCGCTTGAGCGAGGGAATCCATATGTATCAGGTCCTCATTCCGCTTGAGCGAACTGAGCTCGGTTGAGCGGAAGCCGCTCCAGAATTACATCCACCAATACTCGCTTAAGCGAGAGGCCCAAGTAAGCCATGTCGCTTAAGCGAAAACACTCCAGAACCTAGTCCCTGTTCACTCGCTTGAGTGAGAACAACACAGAATCAATTTGCCTGGCCCTCGCTTGAGTGAAGCTAAGCCTGCTTGAGTTAGATTCATCCAGAAAACACTCTCCTGATGCTGAATCGTTCTTGCTTGAGTGAGATTAGGCCAGAGGCCATACTACTGATACTAAGGACTCTCGCTCGAGCGAGAATCCATCTCGCTTGAGCGAGTTATGCAGTACATGCATAAATACTAAAAATTTTCACACAATCTAGCATGCTTAAATCTTCATATTCACCGCTTGGCCTAAATTATCCATCCACACACATTCAAACATGCAGTTGAGATTAATTCCAAATTAATATGCATATTAATCCTAATTCTAATTCATTAAATGCATCACAGTCAAGCTTACCACTTCACATGCTTCTTACACAACACCAAAAATTCATGAGATCCATCATCTCTTTGTTTCATCATCTAGACATTATCAATTCACATACAATTTGCATCCTAATCATCAAGGCAATGCACAATCCACACACAACTTGCATTATTCACGCTTCACGAATATAAACAAGACCTGCCCAGAGCAATTTATCATCTACACATAATATTGGTTCCATGCCAATATACATCAGATTCATGAAAAGCAACATTTGCCATCACCATCTTACTACCTCAGCAACATGAATTCATATTCTTCTTAATTAACATACAGGTTCTAACTCATCATCTATCATAATCATTCATAATTCAAGTTGTCATCATTCCTACCACAACATAATCACATTGACTATATGCTAGGTTAATCCAACACACACACATGAAACATGTTATGACATTATATACATGAAATACATTACACATTACACACATCATTTATTTCATAATCTCCTTCATTCCTTGGCATCAATTCTCCGCTTGGCGCATCTCTGGGGCATCAACATCCTCCCTGTCATTGGTTACTAAATTAAAAGAAACCACAACAAGGGTGAGTGTTTGACTTATCATAATTAATTTAGAACGGTAATTAAATAATGAGGTACATGATTAATTAAATATTATCGCTAATACTAATTCACTAACTCTACTTTATGCAAATAATTTCACTTTTCTTTATCCACCAATTCATATCTACAGCTTCCTAGTTTCATTCAAGTTTCAGTATCCTCAATGTACAATTCACAACCAACAAATATGATAGAGCACATTCACATCATCATATAATATCAACAATTTCATTGAATATCACAACTGATTCTCACATAATTCAACACCTAGTATCCAGATACTAAAGGATCGGCCTTCAGTTGGGGGTCCTACTTGACACCCCATGGACCCTGCTTGGTCCACCGATTCCTGCTTGACTCTCCACCTCAACCACTGGGTCCTACTTGACCACTGGGTAGCTCAACTAGGCACAAAACCACGAGAGCTAGAAAACGAGGGGCTATACATACCATCGGCTGTCCCACACTATGTAATCATGCATATACATCACATTCTTATATCATATATCATGTGGCCATCAATAACAGATCATAATCATCAACTGGGACGACTACGTGTCCAACCCACCAACATAATGCCACCATACACATCAATTCATCACAACTCAGAATGTTTTAGTTTAATAACTACTACAAAATACTTACAATTCCACATTCATACACACATACACATACAATTATTATTATTAACTTTTCTCAAGATATCAAGATTTAGTTAATTGACCCAAGCTCAACGTACATACCTATTCTATTTAATTACGACCCGAACACCCTCTTACATCGATTCCAAGCTTTAATGATTTATTCTTGGCGTCGGTTGCGTCCTCCGGACACTTGGTTCAAGGTCCTACTTCTGAATCTAATAGCTACTTCACCACTCGGTCTTTCGGCGTTTGTTTCGCTACCTACGAATGTCGAAACACTCAACCCATCAACATTATGCTACACCATTGCTTTAGATATCGTTTCCAAGCTCCCATGTGAAAAAAATGGAAAATAGAACCCCCCTACCATGCATGGCCATTCGGCTAGAGAGAGAAAGTGAGGGAAGAGGGAGAGAGCTCAAAATGATGGGTCCATAATGCTTACCTCGAAACCACGATCCCAGAAACATGATCAATTTGAAGTTCCGACGTAAAACGGACCTCCAATCGGAAGCTAGAAGCTTTCGGCCATGGTGGAGGGAAGAAGAAGAAGAAAAGCTCATGTGAAAGAATGAGGAAGAAGAAAGTAATATGTTATTTAAGGTCCAGTGTAACGCCTCGGACACTTTTCAGGAATGAACGACTCGCCCCACAGACCAACACGAGACCTTTCCAATGTGCTTTTGTCCTCACTCACACATTTCCTGAGAACTTCCCAGGAGGTCACCCATCCCAGAATTACTCCAAGTTAAGCACGCTTAACTTTGGAGTTCTTAAGTGATAGGCCACCGAAAAGGCTAATGCATTTGTTGGTATAGGTAGTACAAATTCATTCCTTTAAGCTATCCTTGACTATATAGTCCCATACCTATACAGTCTTTGGATCCCTCTCATTCTGGTATGTATTCAGTTCGTTCATGTGTCCCTCCCACTGGAAGCCTGCCAGGAGCCGCTCCTTGTCCGTGCCTATGCACCGGCGATTACTCCCCGCCCTCAACAGTGCCCGGGATGTCACATGCCCACCAGCTTCCGCCTGGTTCGTCCCCGAACCATACCGTACTAGGAGAGGCTATGCTCTGATACCACTGTAACGCCCCGGCCGCTTTTCAGGAATGAACGACTCGCCCTACAGACCAACACGAGACCTTTCTAATGTGCTTTTGTCCTCACTCACACATTTCCTGAGAACTTCCCAAGAGGTCACCCATCCCAGAATTACTCCAAGTTAAGCACACTTAACTTTGGAGTTCTTAAGTGATAGGCCACCGAAAAGGCTAATGCATTTGTTGGTATAGGTAGTACGAATTCATTTCTTTAAGCTATCCTCGACTGTATAGTCCCATACCTATACAGTCTTTGGATCCCTCTCATTCTGGTATGTATTTGGTTCGTTCATGTCCCAAGAGGTCACCCATCCCAGAATTACTCCAAGTTAAGCACACTTAACTTTGGAGTTCTTAAGTGATAGGCCACCGAAAAGGCTAATGCATTTGTTGGTATAGGTAGTACGAATTCATTTCTTTAAGCTATCCTCGACTGTATAGTCCCATACCTATACAGTCTTTGGATCCCTCTCATTCTGGTATGTATTTGGTTCGTTCATGTGTCCCTCCCACTGGAAGCCTGCCAGGAGTCGCTCCTTGTCCGTGCCTATGCACCGGCGATCACTCCCCGCCCTCAACAGTGCCCGGGATGCCACATTCCCCGCTGGAAGCCTGCCAGGAGCTGCTCCTTGTCCGTGCCCATGCACCGGCGATCACTCCCCGCCCTCAACAGCGTCAGGATGTCACATGCCCACCAGCTTCCGCCTGGTTCGTCCCCGAACCATACCGTACTAGGAGAGGCTAGGCTCTGATACCACTGTAACGCCCCAGACGCTTTTCAGGAATGAACGACTCGCCCCACAGACCAACACAAGACCTTTCCAATGTGCTTTTGTCCTCACTCACACATTTCCTGAGAACTTCCCAGGAGGTCACCCATCCCAGAATTACTCCAAGTTAAGCACGCTTAACTTTGGAGTTCTTAAGTGATAGGCCACCGAAAAGGCTAATGCATTTGTTGGTATAGGTAGTACAAATTCATTCCTTTAAGCTATCCTTGACTATATAGTCCCATACCTATACAGTCTTTGGATCCCTCTCATTCTGGTATGTATTCAGTTCGTTCATGTGTCCCTCCCACTGGAAGCCTGCCAGGAGCCGCTCCTTGTCCGTGCCTATGCACCGGCGATCACTCCCCGCCCTCAACAGTGCCCGGGATGTCACATCCAGGGGCAAAATGGTTATTTTCCTATTTCTTTTATATTTTTCCCCTTAAAGTTTTAATTAAAATTTTTTACTTTTAATCCTTATTGGTAACTTAATTTACCTCCATCTAATTACACCTCATTTAAACTTTATAATTAATCAATCCAATAAATTTATTTGATTCCATAATATTTAATTATTTATAATTGTATTTATAATAATAATAATAATTCCCAAAAATCTCAAATAAATTTGAGGACAATTATTAATATTTTTTGTCAATCAAAGATTTTAACTTAATTATTCGGGATGTTACAATGCCTCACCGAAATGTTTAACTTTTTTAGAATACCTTACCCAAATTACAAACTTAAAGTGGGATGTCTTACCCACAAGGATGAACTTAATAAAAAAGAGTATACAACTTAATTCTCTTTTGAAGAGTAGATAGTACAACTTGAAATTCTCTTTTAAAAGAGTAGATAGTACAACTTGAAGTTCACTAATGGATATACTCAAAGTGATAGAATGACCTTAGATCATCGTAGAGTGTTTCTTAATTTAGATTTTAAAAAATGATAAAAAAATGCTTGTCAAAATCCATTTAGTGTGATTAATTTTCACTCAATTTATAGGAGATGAAAAGATGTATTTGATTATTGAAAATATGCCTTTATTTGTTGAAAAGATGCCTTTACGAAAGGATACATTGATTCAAAAGTTTGGATGAGAAGACATGACTTTTCATGCAAGAAACCAGGAAGAGGTGCATCTTTTTCTATACTTATGATGATGTGGTAATTGATTACACAAAGTGGTAGTCAATTACACAAGTTAAAATTCAAATAGAATGATTTAAAATTCAAATAAAATGCTAACGTTCAAGTATGTAATCGATTATACAGAATGGTAATTGACTACATGCTTTCTAAATTTATGAAAATGTTTTCCAAATGCATGTTGTTAATGTTTTACGTGAGTTTTAAGGTCATGCTTATATTTGAGTAAAACCTTACATAAATTCTAAGATCTTCTAAGGTTTAATTTTTCAATCCTTGGCTTGTCATTCTTTACATCTTTATTCAACCATTTTTCTTCATTTCTTGGCTTTCATCACAAACAGGTCCATATTAGCATATGCCTTTGTCATTATCAAAACTATATATCTTCAGCTTCCACCACTAACTTCTAGACTTTATAAAAAAACTTAAGTTAATAAGTTGTCATGTAGTTAGGTCACCCTTGTCAAATTTAGTCTCATTATTATAATTGAGATCCACAGGCTGCCTTCAAGAACTTAGAGAATAGTGTAATAGTGTAATGCTCTATTATTAGTAGGCGTGTTTGCAAATCGAATGGATTCGGGTTTTAAACAAAAGATCATTTGATGCAATCATATTAAGTGGCAGTTTGGTCCAGTTTTGTTGGAATGTATAATGACATCTAATCCAATCAAATGCGGTTTGAATTGGATTAGTTTGTTTTATACTAATTATATTTTTTTGTAAAATCAAGTATAAGACACATAATTCCAACTCGATAAAATTTTTGAAAACAAAATTATTACTCTAAAAAATGTCAACATAATAAAAAAAATCATAAATTAGTACTAGAGTCTTTTAAGTCTAGTCATATATTTAATCTAATAAGGTTATATAATATATATGAGTAATATATTGAAGACTGCGGTTCAATTAAACTTTTCAGAGGTAAATCTAAAATCCATTCTGAATCGTACACATAATGTGATTTTTTTATAGTTTCAATTTAATTAATTTTCGAATTGATTGGTTTTCAGTTATTTTTAGATTGGTTAAAACGGGATTGGAAGAGCAACCTCCGGTTGCTATTTCCTAGTCTGCGTGAATTGAGTATGCAAAATTGAAATACCACTAGACCTCTTGTCAGAATAACTCATCTTTCTTCCAAAGATGAAATATAAACGAAGTGCAACAGCTTGTCGGGTGCAAGAGATCCTCCCATGTATGCCAAATACAAGAATAACGGTCATAAAAAGGAACATTTATTAAAGAAACAAAAAAAAAAAAAATAACAGTATATTCTGTCGTCCTTGACATGTAAGGGGTTGGAGTGTTACACTTTAGTTTGGACCAGATTATATTCTTGAAAACCTAATGAGTAGTCCTTGTAATTTATCCTATAATTTATTACCAAGAAAGTTAACTATTGATCAATCAGGAGAATCAATTTAGTCGTAAATCGTTTACCAATAAAACATAATCCTAGAAAATTAAGTAAAAAGAGATGCGTGGTACACCGAAAATGCCAAGGTTTAATGTTGGTAACATTATCCGTAAAGAACATGTGTTGAAAAAGATTTTACTGATGTCTATCCAAAAATATGAAACTCCCATTTCTTTACATTTTCGAACTCGATCAAAATGAAAAATTACATATGAACCACTGCAACAAATGATTAATCAGCAACTGTGAATCATTAGAAACGTTGGTATGATGATGGGTCATAGAGCATGAATCCAAAGACGGTTAGGCGTTTATTTGGATAGTGTGTGTTGTTTTCCCGTGGCACACATTTTACTGCTGAATGTGTTTTTGTTTTTTCCCTCTATTCGCTCCCGTTTTGTGCTGTATTCTTTTCATTTTTTGGAATTTCATGCTCCGTCACGTTTTTTCTGCTCTCTCTTCCCTTCCATGCCATTCTGTTTCTGTAAGTTACCAACATACACATTCCACAATGCAACGCCTTCACCACGCTCTCCATGTTTTCCTCTCTCTCTTTCTCTCTCCAAACACCTTTTAACCTAAACCAAACTCCTATATAACATGGCCAAGTTTACTTCTAAATCCACTTCACTTCTTTCTACTGGTAATCGAATTGCTCTTTCCATTTGTTTTATTTATTGAATTTTTTACTTGTTTATTTTATTGAAGTTGAGTGAGTGGATGAGTGTATCATTGGCTCAATGGTGGAACTTTATGTAATGTGATTCTTTGATTGTAGGTGGTGAATTATCGATCGGCAAGTTTGGTTAGTGGTGAGTGACTTTTTTATTATTTTTTACTTTTTGAATTTCGAGTGTATGTGATTTTTTTATCATGGAGAAGGTAACACTACAATGCATGTGTTGTGTGAGTGTTGAGGTGTTCTCTGTTCTACTTTGGAGGATGCTGTGTGGTGAATTGTTGTTGTTCGTGGATTGTTGCAGGTTTTTCGAGTTGCTGTGAATTGAATTTTGCTGTGGAAATGTTTGGTTCAATAGTGGGGCACGCTAGAGGGCATGGAAGCAGTGGAGTTGCAGTTGCAATGCCTTTTTCGATTCCCAAGCGTTTTGTTTGGCCTCATGGAGGAAGAAGGGTGTTTCTAACTGGTTCTTTCACGAGGTAAGAGCTTGGATTGTTGAATTGTTTATTGCAACAATAGTTTCTTTTGTACCCGTTTTAGATACGCACATGATAGGTGTGAGCGTGTGTGACTGTTAATTTGATTGCTTTGATATTTTTTTGGGCAGTTTTCTATTTTTTTTATAGTTTTGTTATGCATGTATTTTTTTAGCTGCATGCAGGAATTAATTCAAATATGTTAACTTTTGTGTACACAGATGGTCAGCATTTATACCTATGTCTCCGATGGAAGGATGCCCAACTGTATTTCAAGTTGTTTGCCGCTTAACACCAGGATATCATCAGGTTGTTTGGCCTATTATGAATTTGGCAAACCTGAGTTTATAAACTGCTTTTAATTGAAACTTTTGTATCATGTATCTATGTGATGACCTTTTAGATCAGAATGCATCCTTTTCTCTTGAAGATCAGAGTAGGGGATGGGGAGAACATGGACACAGAACATGGACACTAAGTTTGTTTGCTCATTTTGCTTGGAAAAATAGAAAGGACAAAGAGGCAGCGTGCCTGTGAATGAATTAATTTCACTTCATTGTGTGATTATGATTTTGATATGATAGAAGAGTTACAGAAACAAATAAATAACTTCAATGATGATTTTAAATTTTAATCTTCCTTTAAAAGTTTGTCACTATATAACTTATTTATTAGTGAAAAGACTGGCATGGCCTTCATATGAGGTATAAGAGTCATCTTTCCCCTTTTTGTGCTGTAAATATGTTAGAACAATTAAATGTTAATGGTTGAAATATGAATGTTAATATAGAAACTTTTAGGCACTTAGCATCATTGAGAATGAAGAAAGTCATCAAAGCAAAAATGTTTTCTCACAAAAGGTTAGACTATAACGTGTTGTTGATGTTACCATATATATTACTCAAACTTCCACCCCTCTGATATATTTCATCTTCTCATTTGATTTGCATTTTTTTTTCCAAATCAAAAAGTTCAAATCATGTATTAATTTTTAGTCCTACATTGTCATCCTATAAAAAGACAAACCAACATATATAATCAGCCTTCTTTTTTTATGGTGCATTGAACCTTTAGAATCTTCATTACATCCCCATCATAGACCAGTTGAGCTACAAGCTCATCTGGATTTGAGTCTTTTTTCTGGTTTAGTCTTTTCAAGGACCAATTCCTAATTATATTAATTTTTTAAGGTTTTCTTTTACAGTTTACATGTTTATCCCACTGTTCATATTTCCTTATAAAGTTAAGGTTATGATCTAGTATTAGTACAAATAAGTCTAGCCCTGCGAATCTCTAGTCCTAGAAGCTCTATCCCTACTAGTCTTTAATCCAAAACAGCCATGCCTCATCTTTATCCCAAATCATCTGATGATTGTCATGATGTTTTCTTTCCACTCACAATTGTTTTGGGGACTTACTTTTACCAATGAGTCACACGGTGATGAGTTAGTTGTGATTCTTACCAGCCTTCTGTTGTGAATCATTCTGATGGCAATCTCATCTCACAAATGAGTCATGCAGCATTCCATGTAGCTCTTTAGAATGATGAACATTTCATTTGTGGTTGGCAGAACTGATACTATATTTAAAGGGTTTATTTGTAATTAGCTTAAAGCTTACTAGCTTAATCTCTGGGGGAGTGTAGAATATATGAAAAATATCCAGGGGTATCTTCATTTATCTTAGCATAATTCAGAGTCTCAGATTATCTCTTTGGATTAGTTACCATTTCCTTATTAGCTTGTAATTTGTGTCCTTAGTTATCTTCTGTAAACATGTTGTAACACATCACCATGCTTGAGAATTTTATTCGTAAACCCTATAATTTCTACGAGATTTAGTAGATTTGGCTCTTATTATTTGGTGTGAATACATTTTGTTATGTTAACTTTTGTTGAGAGTCTCGAGACATTCATTCCATATGATGACATGAGTTGTCATTAAATCGATAACTTCCTGTAGCTTTATTATATATTTTATCTAAGATTTTTTTACACTCTGGCCAGTCATAATTACGAACTCATTCTACATGTATTGCACCTTATTATCTAATATTTTATGGAAAAACTGAGATACTTCTCATTCTAAACATTGCATAATATGGAAAGCATATATGATTCTTGCTTATGGTGATAACGTCGTTTCTGATTATGTGCAGTACAAATTTAATGTGGATGGTGTGTGGCGGCATGATGTGTACCAGCCATTTGTAAGTGGGGACTATGGGACAGTGAACAAAATTTATATAGTTAGAGAACCAGATATTTTTCCTCTCAGTACGTTAAGCGCTGAAACATCTGGTAGATCCCGCATGGAGGTTGACAATGCTGTCTCTCAGTACGTGGTAAGGTTTTTCTCCCTTACCATCTCCCTTGTGCTGTTGCATTTATGGTTTGTTCCTGGATAATATTCTATAGTATAAGTCAATGACTTCAGTTATAATTATCACTGTTCTCAAGGCTGGGACCTTTTTCCTTATACAAGCATATGTACATGCATTTTAGTCTTGTATACTTATGTCATCTACAAAACTGCCTTAGGTAGACGTTTCTGCATTTGACAGATGGGAAGAAAACACTGACATAACATTTTAAAATTATATAATGGGGACCATTCTCACTGGTTGCTGTTCTTTGAATTTGAATCCACCCAAAAGACACAGGAGCCTTCTTCTGCCTGCCTTCTAGGAAGTTGATTGGAATTTTGACTGTACTCATAAAACAATCATGTATGTGAAAGTAAGTTCCCATTTTGTTAAATCAACTAGCTAGAAGAAGTAATGGAGATCTATTTACTTTAAGGTAACTTCTTTACCTGTTTATTACAAGATATAAAACAAATCTTGACCCGTATTTATCATCTTAAGCTTTTGGGATGATTGATATTTGACATGGTACCAAAACCTTTTATGACCAAAAGGTTAGGATTTGGGATTTCAACCCTTGTCAGTTGTCACCCTCATTTTCAAAATAAGTTGAATTTCAGCAAAAAAAAAAAAAAGTATAGTAGCTTTATGCATTGTCACTCCGATCCAAAAGGGATCATATGAGGGAGTGTGTAGCAGTAAAACTATATAAAACAAATTTAAGTCTAAGGAACTGGGTAATATTTTCATCCTGCACTTTATATGTCCAATCCTTAGTCTTCACAGTCACAGCTTATGTTTTTGAGACAGTTCATATTTGACCACCATGTTCCTCTTACCAGTGAGATAGATAAAGAAAATCATTAGAAGACACAATTGTTACTCGAATATTTGACTACATTGCTAGGCCAAATATGTTTGCCTGATTGAAGACTTAACTTTCCTAAGCGAGAGAGCTTTTTTGTGGACAGTCCCTTGCCCATTTGGGGTACAATTTTTTTTGGTTGAGCTTTAAGGGCATTAGTAGAACTAAGGTGGGAAAGTCTCTCTATGTTAATGCACTGGCTATACTGCTTTATGGTTTATTTGGCTTGAGAGATATACTCCTATGTTCAAGAACTGTTTTAAGCCACACGATCTAATATGGGAGAAAATCATTTTTGTAACATCTCTTTGGTATAGCACTGTATGGCATATAATTTATTTAAGGGAAGGCCCATAACATATGTACAACAAAAGGATTGAGAACCCTATTCTATATGGTTTTATTTGTTTCTTTTTCATACAGGACATTATCCTGTCCCTTTTTCTTTTCTGTGTGTGTCTATAAGTGTGATACTTTATTTCTTTCCTCCAGTAATATCTTTTCTTCTTGTTAAAATAAAAAGATGATGCTGAAATTCTTGAATCTTGTAAACATATGTATTTTCTTTGAAAGGGTTTGTATGTTATACCCTTTTCTCAAACTGCGTCAGAATCAGATTTGGTTCTGTAGTTCTTTTAGTCTTGAAATTATGGTACACAGAAGGAAGCTTTCTTAACTTACAAAGTTTTTCAGGAAGCTTATCCAAGGATGTCAGAGTCTGACTTGCAGGTTTCTAGATGCCATATATCTATGTTCTTGTCTGCCCATACTGCTTATGAGTTGCTTCCCGAGTCAGGCAAGGTTTGTGTCTCCCCTAATTTTTGTTTGATGTTTCTCTTCAATTATGGTTTAACTGGTCATGGGTGAATCATTTGCTCTAGATTTGATTTATTATAATTTCAGGTTGTTGTATTGGATATAACTTTGCCAATTAAGCATGCATTCCATGCTCTTTATGAACAGGTATGCTTTTTCTTCCCCTCGTTACACTACTAATAAGCATGTGCTTATCTTTTACTTCACATCTGAGGACACATTCATACTCATGCAATATATGTTTATCTGCATGTGACTTTTACCTGATATACAGTTATATTGTAACTTTATCTGCTTTCAGGGAATATCTATGGCTCCTTTATGGGATTCTAGCAAGTGCCAGTTTGTTGGAATGTTTAGTGTAACGGACTTCATTCTAATACTAAAGGTTTGTATGGAATAAAATATATTAATAAAATATCCTGTGTTAGTTTGTAATTTTGGTACAACTACAAGTTATGAAAGCATACCAACTTGTAACTAAGGAAAAATTAAATTTTGAAAATGTATATTTTAGTTGATGCCTATATCTATGTAAAGTTGAAAGAAATTATGAGGCACATGATAATACCTGATCATTTTTTTTCCATTTATTTATGACATACATTAATGATGCGAATCTTGAATGTATATTTGTCATCACTATGAATCCTTTAGGTTAATTTGAAAGAAATTATGAGGCACACACATGATAATACATGATCTTTTTTCTTCTCAATTTATTTATGACATATATTGATACAAATCTTGAATGTTTATTTGTCATCACTATGAATCCTGTTATCATGTTAGGCTAATTATCTTATCTATCATTGCTGGAATGGTTTACATAAGACTATTTAGGCTTGTTAGAAATATTGTATATAGCATTGATTAGGATTGATTATGTAAATATAGTAATTATTTAATTAGCCTCAAATAGGACAACTATCTTGTATTGATTACTCTCTTATTACAAATTCATCTCAGTGTATTGAGACACATGAAATTTATCAAATTTCCCTCAGTTCCTTGTCTCTTAACAAGGCCCATGAAATATTTTAAGATAATTTTATGAGGAAGGGCCTTGAATATGTGCCTTGTGAATCCCCTTGACACACTGTCCTGGAAAAATCTCTTTAAATTCTTCCAGTTTAGATATGGATATTGTTTACCCGGGGATGAACAGGCATATTGTGAGTGAGAAGTGATCTTCAGTCTTTATTGTTGGAATATTCAGTTATGATAGTATATCTGGTCAACAATAATTGTGATGATTATTATTGTTAGCTATGATCGGGCTATTGATTAGATCCTAAGTAGATCCTTAATCACTTCATTGATTGATTGTAATATAAATAACAGTAAAGTATTTAGTTCATTCACAACCCCCCCCCCCCCCCCCCCCCCCAAAAAAAAGAAGAAAATAAAGCCTTGTTTTTATCATTGTATCTCCCTGTGGTTTCCTATGGTTGTGTTTACTGTCAGCCATTATTATACTTAAGCTCAAGGGAAATTAGAATATATAGTCAACTGTAATGTTAATGATTGCTGATTAAATTATCTGGTGATTAAGTTGTTGAGTAGTTTCTCAATTTCTTGATTGATTGATTGTAATCAAGCTGTAAATAATAGAACAAGTATACGGTCCATACATGCAATTTTCTCTAAAATGTCCTATGTTTCAACATTTGTCATTTATAGGTTACTCTTGTATAGAGAAATACATGATACCTATTGCTGTGAATACTGAGTTGTCTAACATGCTTAATTTCAGCTGAGGAATCTTGGATCAAACCTGACTGAAGAACAACTTGAGGCACATACTATAGCAGCATGGAAAGAGGCAAGAGTACAAGAATGCAGAACTGATAATAATGGGAGTACATGTCCTCAGCATTTTGTTCATGTAAGTGCTCCTGAGCAGTTGCAACAAGATCTTCTCATATCAAATTAATTTTCCAATTTCATTTGCTTGTGATGTTGTTAACTTTTTATTTAAGTTAAAGAATTGTTTGCCCTGACCATATGTTTGGGAATTGAGAATTAATCAGGGATTCACAAATAGATAAATAGATAGATAGACCAGTATTCCCAATACAAGAAACTCCCATTTTTAGTTAAACTTTTAGGCTGTATTCATTCTTATGTCTTTGTGATGACGAATTCCCATTTCATGTTATGTTTATTCTGCAGGCTGGACCCCATGAATGTCTAAAAGATGTTGCTGTAAAAATTTTGCAAAACAATGTGACAACAGTCCCAATTATCCATTCTTCTTCAGAGGATGGTTCATTTCCTCAGCTGCTGCACCTTGCTTCCCTCTCAGGAATACTTACATGTAAGGTTCTAGATTTATTGGATAAGCTTAAACGGTTTGGAACTAATGCATGGACTTGATTCTCAGGTATATGCAGGCATTTTAAGCACTGTTCTGGTTCCTTGCCCATTCTTCAACAACCAATTGGATCAATACCTTTAGGTACGTGGGTGCCAAAAGTGGGGGAGTCCAATAAAAAGCCAGTCGCTATGCTAAGGCCAAATGCTTCCCTAGATGATGCTTTGTCTCTGTTGATTCAAGGTGATAGATCATTCTTCTCTTTCGAAGTAGTGGTCAAGTCTTTTGTGCTGATTACACGTCAAATCATCCTCAATTTTGCTGCTGTAAGTTGCAGTTATTTTTCCCCCATCAGGAAAGGGACTCTTTCAAACCCCTATATATAAAAAATGAGTATCACATATGAAACAACAGTAACCTTATCCCACTAGTTGTGGTTGGTTTATGGATCGTACAACGTCATTAGACTCAGTTGAAAACCAAATTCTTCCATCTTGAAAGATCATGTTTGAGTTCTGAAAAGTTTTAAGATGTTTGTTGAGGGCCTAACCTAACACAACCCTCCTTTACCTGGGCCTAATCTAACACATCCCTTGGTGATGCTTTGTCTCTATTGATTCAAGGTGGCTGACTGATCATTCTTCTTTTTCAAAGTAGTGGTCAAGGCTTTTGTTCTCATTACACGTCAAATCATCCTCAAGTTTGCTGCTGTAAGTTGCAGTAATTTTTTCCGTCATGAAGACTCTTCCAAAGCCCTATATATAAAAAACCAGTATCACTTATGGAACAACAACAGTAACCTTATCTCACTAGTTGTGGTTGGTTCATGGATCATACAACGTCATTAGACTTAGTTGAAAACCAAATTCTTCCATTGTGAAAGATCATGTTCAAGTTTTGACAAGTTTTAAGATGTTTGGTGAGGGCCTAATTTAACACAACCCTCCTCCTTTACCCGGGCTTGGGACCAGCTGTGAGACTGTAGGCAGAGTTTTTATCTCTAAAGGAAGAGAACAGAAAATTGAAGGAGATATTCTTGGATAGGTACATATGGTGCACCATTCATTTATTCACTGAACCTGCAGATTCATAGAAACAAGTAGTTAATTTGACAAAAACTGCTTGGTGGGACTCAAATCTGGAAATGTCAGATCAGTTGTATGTTTTTGTTTGATCCAGCATACAAAGGAAGTGGTAAACCAGGTCTACATCAGTATTTGCCAAATTGAAGTGCCCTTTCTTCGATACATGTGAATAATTTCTCCCTTGCAATGAGAACCGAGAGCTTTGTAATTCTTTATTTATTATAGAGCAGAGGTATTCATGATAGATGAAAAATATATTCATATTGATTAATCTATATCTTTTTGTCATCTGATGTTTGCTATCCTTTTGCAGCTGAAGTTAGCTCAGTGCCGATTGTGGATGGTAATGGTTCATTAGTTGACATATATTCAAGAAGGTAGAAACTTTTCTTCTCCTATGTCTATGTTTGTGTGATTAGAGGGAGGTGTTCCTTGAGCATATGTGATATGAATTGATTTCTTTTTCAGTGATATTACTGCATTGGTTAAAGATAAAGCATATGCTAGGATAAATCTGGATAGGTTTAGTATCCATCAGGTAATTCCTCTCTTTCTCTCCACATTTGTGAGATTGTATCAGTTACCTATCCCTGAAATATTTTATTGATTAGAGGAAACCTAAAGCTATAGTACAAAAAACCAGGTCAGAGTATCTCTCAGATGGCAAATGAAAAAGCTAATTAATAATGTAGTTTTTTGTTTTGACTTTTGATGTCAAAACTGTTTAGATGCGAAGGTCAATGTTAGCCTTCATAATCTTCTACAAATAAAAGTCAATCATTTCTGACTCCTTAGTAATGAACGTATTCTAGTGAGAGGAGATACAAATTCCTGATGGTTGTTTACTATTTTCCACTTCTTGGTTGTAGGCACTGCTTTTGGGACGATATACAAATTCTCCTTTTAGGCTCTCCAATGGTCCGAGGTGTCACATGTGTTTAAGGTCTGATTCATTGCACAAAGTGATGGAGCGGTTGGCAAACCCAGGTATTTTACTAGCTATCTCCATCCCCTTATTTAATCAGATGGGTAGCGTAGAAAAAGAAAAGAAAAAACCAGTAAATTTTTTCTTGGCTCACCAATTTTCTACACTTCATAGGTGTTAGAAGACTCATGGTCGTGGAGGCCGGCAGCAGGCGCGTGGAAGGTATCATTACCTTGCGTGACATATTCAGATTCTTGTTAGGCTAGTTGGGAATGTATGGCTGTCATTTTACATGAAGAGAATTGCAGTAGTAGCTCTGGAAAAGACCTGTTGTTTGAAAACTAGTTATCTCTAACCTTGCCCCTGTCATCGTGATCTGCTTATTTTTCATAGCCTTTTGTTAGTTGGGCACCTTCAGCTGTGGTCCACTTGCTTGCTTCTATAGGATACAAATTGTGGAGAGAAATGTAAGTTAAGGGCTTAGTTTTTTCCTTTAAACAACTTATCCATATCATGATTTTCTACATTGTGCTGGCACAAGTGCAATGTCTGTGTCCTGTGCTAACTTAGATCAAGGAGGAAAAGGAAAATGCATTTTAGTGAGTATATATTTAGGCGCATGCGGGACACCATTGGCTGGTTGCAAGTAAAAGGTAGTTTTGGTTCCATATGATTCCCGATTCTTGTAATGACTTGCGAGTTCATGTTGCTATGCTTGCATTTTGATGATTTCCTCTTTGTCTAATGCATTACTTGCCTGGCAAATGGATAGGACCAAAATGACTGGTAAAATATATGCACATTTCTTGAACCGTTTTCTTCAGCTTTGATCCAATGATGAATCAAGATATTTTGCGTAGCTCATTATTTAGTTTTTTATTTCGTTGCATGGTTTTTTAAAAGATTTCATTAAAAAAACCTGTAAATAATGTAGTGACAGTAATAGCATTATTATTTCTCTCTCTCTCTCTCTCTCTCTCTCTCTTTTGAAAAAAAAAGGATTTTATTAATCGGGCTATAAGGAATACTTAAATTGGTTACACTTAAATTTCTAATACATTCTAAAGATTGATTTGACTATTTTAAAAAATAGTATATGAAATTTTTTTTCTTAACTCTAAATGAGGACCAGATGTGAAATTTGATAGACTCCACAATAAAATCAATCCGGTGGTTTCTCTTCTAAAATCAACCTGCAATTATTTCTAAGGCTTCAAAAATAAAATGCTGCCGCAAATGTTGGTTAGTGTTATTAGGGAATGTAGTTTGTGTCTAGTGCTCTCTCAGATCAAGTGGGAAAAGAAAAATGGATTTTAATGAGTATAATTTAGGCACATGTGGCACACCATTCACTGGTTGTAAGCAAAAAGTTTCTTTTTTTTTTGGTTCCATATGATTCCCGATTCGTATAATGACTTGCGAGTTCATGTTGCTATGCTTGCATTGTGATGATTTCCTCTTTGCCTAATGCATTACTTACCTGGCAAATAGATGGGACCAAAATGATTGGTAAAATATACGCACACTTGCTGAACCGTGTTCTTCATCTTTGGTCCAATGATGAATCAAGATATTTTGCACAGCTCGTTGTTTAGCTTTTTATTTCGTTCAGTGATTTTTTAAAAGATTTCATTAAAAAATAAACTACAAATAATGTAGTGCCAGTAATAACATTAAATATTATTTTTTAACAGCAAAAAAAAAGATTATTAACCGAGATAAAGGGGTATCCTAACCTATTACATTTAAAATTTTCTAATATATTATAAGGGTTGATTTGACCATTAAAAAAAAAGAGTATATGAAATTTTTCTTCTTAATTCTAAGCTAGAACCAGGTGCTGAATATGATGAAATTCATAATATAATCAACCCGATAGGCTTCCCTTTAAAACATCTCTCGTTTATTTCTTCTTATATCCATCAACATGTTACCCTCCAAATTATACCTCAAACCCACAACGATTTCCTTTTAAGGCTTAAAAAGAATGCTGCTGAAAATGTTGGTTGGAGTTATTAGGCAACGTAGTTTGTGTCCAGTGATAAATCAAATCAAGTAGGAAAAGGAAAATGGATTTTAATGAGTATAATTTAGGCGCATGTGGCAACCCATTAACTGGTTGTAAGCAAAAAGTATTTTTGGTTCCATATGATTCCTGATTCTTGTAATGACTTGTGAGTTCATGTTGCTATGCTTGCATTGTGATGATTTCCCCTTTTCCTAATACAGTACTTTTCTGGCAAAAGGATAGGACCAAAATGATTGGAAAAATATACACACACCTTATGTGAATCTGTGTCATGAATTTTAAGCATACGTATTAGGACTAAGTATCGGAATTGAACAATACGAATTAGAAGAAAATGATGGTAAGAATGTTTGAGATCACTTTCGGGGAGGAAGATAAGCCACTAAGACACCACAAAGGGGATGGAAAACCCTTGATACGTCAAGATTTGGTTCAACCAAGAACCTAGAAGATACACTCTCACAAAAATATGTTTGATTCCAAATGCAAAATTTTTCTCATTACAACTCATTGTCTTGAATATATAGGAAACAAAATAAAAGGTACCACTCATCAACAAATAACAATGATGATAAAGTTTATGGGTTTCATAACCTTCTAATAGTGCAAATGAAAAGACATCAGACAAAAAGTCAAATAACATAAAAAAAGTCTATTGCAAGGAACTCGATCCACGGTTGTGGCCACCACGGCTAGGTCGTGGATCACATTGGATCATCCCAAAAATTACTGCACAAAGGCAGAAAACTCTACAGCCATGGTTCATTCTAACTTCCCCACTAGAATTTTGCACTTCAGGTAGAGGGCTCCATAGCTTGGCAATGGTTTCCATTGTAGCCGTGGATCCCTATGGATCTTCAATGATGGCCTTGCACTGAATTAGTTGTGGCTCGAAGCCCTTTACATTGGATGCATCCTCAAGAATTGTTGTTATCACTTGTTGTAGAGCCTTCTTTGCTTTCC
The DNA here is from genome assembly GCA_037962975.1 of Clitoria ternatea. NCBI lineage: Eukaryota > Viridiplantae > Streptophyta > Magnoliopsida > Fabales > Fabaceae > Clitoria > Clitoria ternatea. The sequence goes on along the minus strand of CM075674.1, from coordinate 14,410,879 downwards.
TATCTCTTGCTCTTGTCATAGGTCCCTTAAGCCCTCCAAGTTGTCTTTGTTCTTAGTCATGTCTTCATCAACACCAATGTAATTGTTTCTTCAACTTTGGTCTAATGATGAATCATGATATTTTGCATAGCTCGTTGTTTAGCTTTTTATTTTGTTAAATAGTTTTTTAAAAAGATTTCATAACTCATAACTCATATTTACAACAATGGCATATACAATAACTTATAACTTATACAATAACTCATAACTCATTTACAACAATGACATATAAGTACTATATTCAATACTCACGTACTTAAATTATATCCTTCTTCCATACCTTAATTAACGACGCTAAGAAAAATGGTATTCATGTCAAATTTTGCCTACTAACCTACATATCAAAATGCATCCGGATTACTCAATAATTACTAACTGACCTCAAAACTCACCAATTTAATTTAAGCTAAGTTACCCAAAGTAACTAGGAATTAAATCAAATTGAAGAAAAAGGTTAGGTTTCAAAGGTTTTGACTTACCGAACCGAAGTCGAATGACAAGGAATTTGAGCTCTGATTCAACGACTACGAATCCGAAGCACACCCACAACCATGGAATTGAATAAGAATTAAGGTTAGAACTCCAAAACTCATCAATGGAGGTTAGGTTTAGAAAAACTTATCTTACCTTAATTTAAAGGAAAAATAATGGATATGATAAAATTGGCTACTTGCACCTTTCCTTTCTTTTGCTTTGCTAAGTTTCCAATTTGAAAAGTGAGGAAGAAACGTGTCCCCATGATCAAGCACACCCATATAATGGATAAGAGGGAGAAGGAGGAAGAAACTTGCCCTCGCTTTGCCCTTGACGAAATTGGAAATAAATGGTGATGTTGAGTGAGAAGAAACTTGCCACGGTGAAGGAAAAGATGAGAAGAAATGGTGATGATGGAAGGAAAAAGATTGCCCATGGTGAGGGAGATGAAGGGTGAGAGGATCAAGCACCACCTTTTTCTTTTGTTTTGTTTTTGCCACCTTGAGGAAAATGAGAAGTTGAAAAATAAGGTATGTGATGTGAGTGGTTATTGAGAGAAAGTTAGAAGTTTAATTTTTGGTGGTTTCCCTTGGGTACCCTTTGGCCACTAGAAACTAACTAAAGCTAAACATTTTTAACTCCTTCCTTTGATTGTTTCAGCTAAATATTTATTTCTAATTTAATTAACACCTCGCCCTTTTTTAATTGTCATATACAATTATTTAGTTATTTCTCAATCATTATTCAATTTTTATTCTGGGATGTTACGACAAACTCCTCTTAAAAAAATTTTGTCCTTGAAATTTGACATATCTATTAGAACAATTCTGGATATTGCAACTGCATGCCATCCTCACGTTCCTAGGTGAATTCTATACAAATTCTGTTTAAGCTCAACTATGTCAGTCTCCATAAAATGATGAGGGTCAGACACATTTCCGCAACTGAGATACATGAAATACATTGTGCAAGCTTGACAAAGAAGGCGGGAATGCAATCTGGTATGTAACTGGACCAATCCACCTTAGAATCTCATAAAGTTCAACAAACCTCAAGCTAAACTTCCTGCTTTTCAACACTCTTCCAATGCCCTTGATCGGCAACACCCTTAAAAACACATGTTATCCCACTTAGAGTTCAAGCAGTCTCCTTTGCTGATCATAATAACTTTTTTTTTATCCTAAGCAATCTTCATCTTTTCTCAAATTGTCTCAATTTTCTTAAACATCTATTGAACAATCTCAGGCCCTAAGGCCAAATCCTCACGAGTCTGTAACCAACATAACGGTGTCTGACACTTCCTACCATATAAAGCTTTATAAGGAGTCATCCCAATGTTGTTATGATAACTATTGTTATAAGTGAATTCAATTAAAGGGAGAAAATACTCCTAACTACCACCATGCTCTAATACACACACCCTAAGCAAATCTTCCAAACTTTGGATTGTTCCCTCAGATTGTCCGTCAGTCTGAAGATGATAGGATGAACCTAGCCTAAGCTTTGAGCCTAACTTTTGATGTAAGCTTCCCTTGAAGTGGGAAATAAATCATGGATCCCTGTCAGATATAATGCTAGAAGGAACACTATATAGCCTAATCACCTCTTTCATATATTGTATTTACATGTGTTAACAGGTTTTGATAATGACAATGGAAACAAGCAATGGGGAGTCTTCAAAGAATCAAAAACAATTAGTGATTTCATATGAAAGAAGAAAATGGTCTCACAAAGGTTCAAGAGATGAAGAAACCAATGAATCAAACAAAAGGAAAGCAACCATGTATCATTAGATTCAAATGGATGACCAACAGGCATGAGAAAATGTCAAAATGAAGAGCCTGAATCGATTCAAGCACGAGTGAATCGATTCACAGCCCTGGAGGTCATAAAAATGAGAAACAGAATGGGTTGAATCGATTCACCATGACCCTGAATCGATTCACAGCCCTGGAAGTCACTAAGATTGCAAACAGTATGTCCTGAATCGATTCACAAGGACCTTGAATCGATTCACACGATGCTGACAGACCAGGAACCCAAAACAGAATGCTATGAATCGATTCAAACAAGGCTCGAATCGATTCATTCGACTCTGAAACTCCAAAATGCATAAAACAGAATACTCTGAATCGATTCAAGGATCTATGAATCGATTCACATAGTGGGAAACACCACTAAACAGACAGACTTAAGTGGAAAACATACACTCAAATCCCACTATACGCAGAGACATGACTTGCAACGGCTAGAAGCTCAAGAATGGCTATAAATGAAGTATCAATTCAAGCAAGAAGAAGATAAGAGAGAAAGGCACAAAACAAGGCAAAAATATTCTTCCTCTAAGAGTCTTTCTAATTCATTTTTTCTCTTGTATATTCTGCAACTCTAGTTTCTAAATTTGCATACTTCTAAAAGTTGTTAGATTGTTGAGCTCAAATTTGCATATTCTCTCTTGTTGAGAGTTAGAATTTGGGAGAGCTTTTCATTTGTATATTTGCTCTATTGAGAGAGTGTATTGATTGTAAACACAAACTCCAAACACACAAAGTTATTCACTCTAGGTTGAGTGGTTGTTCACTCTAGGATTGAGTGGTTACAAAGGTTGTGGACTCAACCTTTGGGATATTGTGAGATTGAGAGATTGGGTGGGTTGCCCTTATACTTGTGAGGATTGGGTTCTTGAGTGTGGGACACTAGGAAGCCGCAATTGCTCAAAGTTGTATCTCTAGTCTACAATAGTGGAAAATCCTCTAAGTGGGTTGCTTAGAGGCGAGACGTACACCGGATTGGGTGGAACTCGTTATATCGGTTTGCAAGCTTCTCCTCCTTACTCTTTTACTTCCATATATTGCTTATTTGCTGATTGATATTGTTTGGTTGAGAAGAACACTCTTGAACTTGCTTAACTTGCTTTACTCTAGATATTGCACACCAAGTGTTTGCTAAATTGCTTCAACAATACATACCTCTTGTAGTGCATTGCATATCATTGTCACTTGCTTTCACTTGCACAATCTCATAAACTTGGTTATAGAAATCAATTTCAAAGGCATTCCAAGCAAAAGTTTTATAACTCAATTCACCCCCCCTCTTGAGTATTGAGGCCACTTGAACAACAAGTGGTATCAGAGCTTGACTCTTGGTAGATCAAGCTTAACAGCTTCAAGAGATTAAATGGCCTCAAGTTCTCAAAATGTTTTTCCCGAGGGTGGTGCGATAAATAGACCTCCCGCTTTCAATGGGGAAGGGTATGCCTTTTGGAAAGAGAGAATGAAAATCTTCATTCAATCAATTGACTTGAGAATATGGAATGCCATTGAAAATGGTCCCTATATACCAATGCATACCATAGATAGCAAGAATGTTGAAAAACCCATAGATGAATGGACTAGCGAGGAAGAAAAGAAAGTCCAATATGGCTACAAGGCCAAAAATCTCATTACTATGGCTTTAGGACAAGACGAATTTTTTAGAATAATGACATGCCAAACCGCTAAAGAAATGTGGGATACTCTTCAAGTAACCCATGAAGGTACTAATGATGTAAAGGACTCAAAGATTAGTACCCTTACTAGCCAATATGAATGCTTTAGGATAAATTCAGGAGAATCTATTGTTGATATGCAGAAAAGGTTTACACTTATTATTAACCATCTTATTACTCTTGGCAAAGTGTACACTAACAAAGAGCTTGTGCACAAAATTTTGAAAAGTCTCAGCAGGGAATGGCAACCTCTTGTCACAGCAATAAAACAATCTCCTAGCATCAATGAAATGTCTCTTGCAACACTCTTTGGAAAATTGCAAGAACAAGAGCAAGAACTTAAAGCATTGAAGCTAGCCGAGGAAGAGGAGAAATCCACCAAGAAGAAAGGGCTAGCCCTCAAAGCCACCTCCATGCATGAGGAAGAATCATGCAGTGACTTAGATGAAGAAGAAGAGTTTGGGCTGTTCGTAAAAAGATTTGGAAGATTTATGAAGAACAAAAAGTTCCAAAAGAACTTTAAGCCCCAAGGTAAGAAATCTACCTCTAATGAAACTTCATCTTCACCAAGCTGTTTTGAATGTGGCAAGGAAGGGCACTTCAAAGCCGATTGTCCAAACCTCAAAAAGAAGGGCAAGGACAAACAAAGAAGAAGAAGAGCCTATATTGCTTGGGACGAGAATGACGTGAGCAGCTCCGACGACTCGGAAGATGAGCAAGCCAATCTTTGCTTAATGGCAAATCATCAAGAAGAGGAAAATGAGGTAAATCTTCTTGACCTAGATAAAAATGAGCTGTTAGATGCATTTGAGGAATTATATGATAAGTTTACAAAAATCTCTAGTAAACTCAAAGCATCTAGAAAAACTAGTGATACTCTTGAATTGCATCTCATGGAAGCATGTAAAGAAAATGAGAGCTTAAAAGAAGAACTAGAGAAAGTTCAAACATGCTCTAGGGATAAACCTTGTGATTTTGCAAAGAAGTGCATAGTGTTAGAAACCAAGGTTGAAGACCTAAATAGGACACTAGAAAAATTCACTAATGGAAGAGATAATTTGAATATCTTACTTGGGCAACAAAAATGCATGTTTAGTAAAACCGGTCTAGGATATGACCAAGAACATAGTAATCATAAAATGGAAAAGCACTACAAAAACTTCTTTGCACCACCAAGCAAGTCCTCCTCACCTTTTATGAAATGCAATCATTGTGGTACCAAAGGACATAGTGCATATAAGTGTAGTGTTAGGAAACTAGGACCAAAGGTCTTAAGAAAGGTGTGGGTTCCCAAAGGAACGTTCCCACAAGCTAACCTTAAAGGACCCAACATAAAATGGGTACCTAGTTCTCTAAAATGATTTTGTTTTGCAGGTATGCTTCAAGACAAGCAACACCCATTGGTACTTGGATAGCGGGTGTTCGAAGCATATGACGGGAGATATAACCAAATTTACATCATTCACTCCCAAACGAAAAGGAAGCGTCACATATGGAGACAACACTAAGGGAAGAATCCTAGGCATTGGAAATATTGGTAAGAACTCTTCCACATCCATAAGTGATGTATTGTATGTTGAAGGCCTCAAACATAATTTACTTAGTATAAGTCAATTATGTGACAAAGGATATAGAGTCTTATTTGAATCAAATTGTTGCATAATTGAGCATAAGACTAATAAGGAAATCAAGTTTGTAGGCCAAAGAATTGATAATATTTACATGATTGATATGGATAGTTTGTCTACAAATGATGAACAATGCTTTATTTCAAAAGAGGATGAAACATGGCTATGGCATAGAAGAATAGCTCATATACATGTAGACCACTTGAACAAACTTGTTTCTAAAGATTTAGTAATTGGTCTACCAAAGCTTAAATTTGAAAATAGATTTTGTGATGCATGTCAAAAGGGAAAACAAGTAAAGGCATCTTTTCAATCCAAAAATATTGTTTCTACTCAAAGGCCTTTACAACTTTTGCACATGGATTTATTTGGACCATCCAAAATCAAAAGCTTTGGAGGTAATTACTATGGTCTAGTAATAGTAGATGACTATTCAAGATATACATGGACACTGTTTCTTGCTCATAAAAATGAAGCTTATCATGCATTCAAGAAACTTGCAAAGATTATCCAAAATGAGCAAAACTCAAAAATTGCATCCATTAGAACCGATCATGGGGGAGAATTTGAAAATCAATCTTTTGAAAAGTTTTGCGAAAAACATGGTATTAATCACAACTTCTCAGCTCCTAGAACTCCACAACAAAATGGAGTAGTTGAAAGAAAGAATAGATCTTTAGTGGAGCTTGCTAGAACCATGCTAAATGAAAACAATGTTGCAAAACACTTTTGGGCCGATGCGGTAAACACCGCGTGTTATGTTATGAATAGATGTTTGATAAGGCCTATTTTAAAGAAAACCCCCTATGAGCTTTACAAGGGTAGAAAACCCAACATTGCATACTTTCATATCTTTGGATGTAAATGTTTTGTGCTCAACAATAGAAAGGATAATCTAGGGAAGTTTGATGCAAAATCTGATGAGGCAATCTTCCTAGGATATTCTCAATCAAGTAAATGTTATAGAATTTTCAACAAACAAACAAATACTATTGAGGAATCTATTCATGTCAAATTTGATGAAAATAGCCATAACCCTCCGAGAAAGGAAGATGTTGATGATCTTGTAGGTACCTTTCAAGAAATGAACTTACAAGACAAAGAAGAAGAAGTCAACCATGATGGAGGTGCAGCACAAGTTGAGAAACAACAAGATTGGATAACTTTGAAGGATCATCCCTTGGACAAGATCATTGGAGAAATAACCAAAGGGGTAAGTACTCGCAACGCCATTAGAAATGCATGCAATCACTTGGCTTTTGTATCCCAAATAGAACCCAAGAATATTGACGAAGCCATTATTGATGAACATTGGATGTTGGCCATGCAAGAAGAGTTGAACCAATTTGAAAGAAATGAAGTTTGGGAACTTGTGCCAAGACCCAATGATCATCTAATAATAGGCACCAAATGGGTGTTTAGAAATAAGCTAGATGAAAACGGAATAATAACTAGGAACAAAGCTAGACTAGTTGCAAAGGGATACAACCAAGAAGAAGGAATAGACTATGAAGAAACATATGCTCCCGTAGCTAGGTTAGAAGCCATTAGATTATTGCTAGCTTTTGCATGTTGTATGGATTTCAAACTGTATCAAATGGATGTCAAAAGTGCGTTCTTAAACGGCTACATTCAAGAAGAAGTCTATGTAGATCAACCTCCCGGTTTTGAAAATCATATATTTCCAAATCATGTCTTCAAATTGAGAAAAGCCTTATATGGTTTGAAGCAAGCTCCAAGAGCTTGGTATGAAAGATTAAGCAAATTCCTTTTAGAACACAACTTTGAAAGAGGAAAGGTTGATACTACATTGTTTATAAAACGCAAACACAATGACATCCTCTTGGTACAAATTTATGTAGATGACATAATATTTGGTGCTACTAATGAAAATCTTTGTCAAGAATTTGCCAAGATTATGCAGAAAGAGTTTGAAATGTCCTTGATGGGAGAACTCACCTTCTTCCTCGGACTACAAATAAAACAAGCCATTGATGGAACGTTCATTAGCCAAACCAAATACTGCAAGGAACTACTTAAAAGGTTTGGAATGGACAAGGCAAACGAGATAGCTACACCTATGAGCACATCCTGCTATCTAGACAAAGATGAAAAGGGTAAGGACATTGAAATCACCAAATATCGAGGTATGATTGGATCCTTACTGTATTTAACTGCGAGTAGACCTGATATTATGTTTGCGGTATGCATGTGTGCTAGATATCAAGCATGTCCTAAAGAATCACACTTGACTGCCGTAAAAAGAATTTTGAAATATCTTGTGGGTACTCAAAATGTTGGTTTATGGTATCCCAAAGGCGTTGAATGTAATCTTTTAGGATATTCTGATTCCGACTTTGCGGGGTGTAAGCTTGATAGAAAAAGCACTAGTGGTACATGCCATTTGCTTGGTAGTTCCCTTGTTTTTTGGCATAGCAAGAAACAAGCAAGTGTTGCATTGTCAACAGCTGAGGCAGAATATGTAGCAGCTGGTAGTTGTTGTGCTCAAATTCTTTGGATGAGACAACAACTTCTTGATTTTGGCATTTCCTTGAACAAAGTCCCCATTAAATGTGATAACACTAGTGCCATTAATATCTCGAAAAATCCAGTAATGCACTCTAGGACCAAACACATTGAGATTAGGCATCACTTTATTAGAGATCATGTGTTAAAAGGGGATTGTGTGCTTGAACATGTTGAAACCTCTAGGCAACTAGCAGATATTTTTACAAAACCCTTGGCTAGAGAGCAATTTATTTACATTAGAAGAGAATTGGGTATTCTTGATATGACAAATTGTATTTAAAGTGATCACTTCATCTTGTGTATTGATTGCATGACATCTTTACTAGTGATTAATGCAAAAGAACCCCATGGAAATGGAGATTCAATGATCCTATATGGAAATCCTCATGCCTTGAATATATTGGAATGAAAAGAAATGAATTTTGGAGTGAAACAGCCCTTCGAATCGATTCAGCACCCCCTCGAATCGATTCAAAGACCTGTTGATTCAAAAATCCTCAAAACAGTATCGTTCGAATCGATTCACACTCCCCTTGAATCGATTCAAACACCTGATGATCCATATTCCCTCAAACAGAGAGGTTCGAATCGATTCACAGCATACTCGAATCGATTCACGCGTCTGATCCTTTCATTTTTCTCAAATCAGTAACGTACGAATCGATTCACAGCATTCCTAGAATCGATTCACGCGTCAGTTACTGCATATTCACGCTGATTAATTCACACACTCCCTCATTTAACTCTTCCACTATCTCCCACTCTCTCTTCTCAAAATCCTCAACTTCTAATCTCTTCAACTTCTTCTCCAAACCTTCCACTCAAATCCTTCATCTTCCATGGCTTCCTCCTCTCAACCTCGCAAGAAACAACGTGCAAACACCGCTGCAGCCTCCATGCCTCAACACTCTGATTTATCTAGATTATTCACTACCCAAAAGGATCTTGATAGGTACCAATCTTCATTCTCTGAGAAACATCTCATTTCTCCCCATTGGCTTGATCTCCCATTCTTTGAAGTATCTGGACTTCCTCTACTCACCACCTTACATCAACAAGAGCTAGTTGGCTTCATGGCTCTTGAGGAAGTAGCAATCTACCCCGAACTCATTCGTGTATTCTACTCCACTTTACGTCTTCAAGATGCTCGCTATATTGCCCGAGTGAAAGGTAAGACTATCATTCTTGATAATGAGGTAATGAATCAAGTTGGCTTACTCCCTCTTAGCAACGCTTCCTTCCATGGCAAAGAACCTCCTCTTGCATGGAATTATAATCCGTTGGAGGCAAGAGCTTTCTTTAATCTTGCAGGTCCCTCAAGCACGGTTGGCACCCTAAGTCTCCATCACCGCCTCTTGCACTTTGTCCTTGTCAAAATTCTCCTCCCCTCCGGTGGAAATTATGCAAGGCTAAATGAGGCCCAAATCTTGCTGCTCTGGGCAATTGTCAATGAGAAAGACATAAATTGGATTGACTTGGTTAGGCATCACATGGTTGAAGCCCAAAACCTCGCCCATCTTCCATATGCCATACTCATTACCAAATTGCTCCACCATTTTAAAGTGGACTTGAAAAATGAGATCAAGGAAGTGGTCGGTCCCAAGGCCCCTATTGGCAAATCTCATCTCACTAAGATGAATATTGTGGAATACCAAGGCATGTGGCAATTTCTTAGGCGTCCCCGACATGAAGTTGAAGATGACGCTCCTCCTCCTCCTCCTCCTCCTCCTCCACCCACTGCTACTGATGATCTTTTCACAAGACTCACTGCTCACCTGGACCAGCGCCTCAACTCCATGGAAGCAAACATCCACACTCGACTGGACAGGATTGAAGCCAACATGGAAGAGCGATACACGGAGCTTGCCACCCAGATATCCAGCATTCACTTCCCGCATCCATGACTGATCTTTACTTTTCTTTATTCCTTTTATTTTTCACTTTCAGACTTGGTTGTTTTGGTTTCTGTTTTGGTTAATTATTTGCACACTATCTCGTCTTAGTTTCTTACTTTGCTATGTCGGTTGAACAATTATCTCGTTTGATTAATTATTTTGGTTTTTCTAAATTGCATTTGCCAGAGATTATTACTCGATTTACTGCTTATTCCCAACTTTTGTTTTTGATAATGACAAAGGGGGAGAGATAGAGAGATAAAGAAATATATGTGCGATAGAGAGATAGAGAGATATATGTGCGATATTATGCGATATATATTCATGTGATACATGTGCGACATTATTTCAACGCTTGAAACCATTTGATGGTTTTATTGAAAAACAAAGGGGGAGACCTATTTTCTTAAAAGAAATAATCACTTAAAACAAGAGACATTAGTTTTCATAACTTGCTATTGGCTAATAAATACCCCAAGAGATGGCCTTTGGTTGTCATCATCAAAAAGGGGGAGAATGTATTTACATGTGTTAACAGGTTTTGATAATGACAATGGAAACAAGCAATGGGGAGTCTTCAAAGAATCAAAAACAATTAGTGATTTCATATGAAAGAAGAAAATGGTCTCACAAAGGTTCAAGAGATGAAGAAACCAATGAATCAAACAAAAGGAAAGCAACCATGTATCATTAGATTCAAATGGATGACCAACAGGCATGAGAAAATGTCAAAATGAAGAGCCTGAATCGATTCAAGCACGAGTGAATCGATTCACAGCCCTGGAGGTCATAAAAATGAGAAACAGAATGGGTTGAATCGATTCACCATGACCCTGAATCGATTCACAGCCCTGGAAGTCACTAAGATTGCAAACAGTATGTCCTGAATCGATTCACAAGGACCTTGAATCGATTCACACGATGCTGACAGACCAGGAACCCAAAACAGAATGCTCTGAATCGATTCAAACAAGGCTCGAATCGATTCATTCGACTCTGAAACTCCAAAATGCATAAAACAGAATACTCTGAATCGATTCAAGGATCTATGAATCGATTCACATAGTGGGAAACACCACTAAACAGACAGACTTAAGTGGAAAACATACACTCAAATCCCACTATACGCAGAGACATGACTTGCAACGGCTAGAAGCTCAAGAATGGCTATAAATGAAGTATCAATTCAAGCAAGAAGAAGATAAGAGAGAAAGGCACAAAACAAGGCAAAAATATTCTTCCTCTAAGAGTCTTTCTAATTCATTTTTTCTCTTGTATATTCTGCAACTCTAGTTTCTAAATTTGCATACTTCTAAAAGTTGTTAGATTGTTGAGCTCAAATTTGCATATTCTCTCTTGTTGAGAGTTAGAATTTGGGAGAGCTTTTCATTTGTATATTTGCTCTATTGAGAGAGTGTATTGATTGTAAACACAAACTCCAAACACACAAAGTTATTCACTCTAGGTTGAGTGGTTGTTCACTCTAGGATTGAGTGGTTACAAAGGTTGTGGACTCAACCTTTGGGATATTGTGAGATTGAGAGATTGGGTGGGTTGCCCTTATACTTGTGAGGATTGGGTTCTTGAGTGTGGGACACTAGGAAGCCGCAATTGCTCAAAGTTGTATCTCTAGTCTACAATAGTGGAAAATCCTCTAAGTGGGTTGCTTAGAGGCGAGACGTACACCGGATTGGGTGGAACTCGTTATATCGGTTTGCAAGCTTCTCCTCCTTACTCTTTTACTTCCATATATTGCTTATTTGCTGATTGATATTGTTTGGTTGAGAAGAACACTCTTGAACTTGCTTAACTTGCTTTACTCTAGATATTGCACACCAAGTGTTTGCTAAATTGCTTCAACAATACATACCTCTTGTAGTGCATTGCATATCATTGTCACTTGCTTTCACTTGCACAATCTCATAAACTTGGTTATAGAAATCAATTTCAAAGGCATTCCAAGCAAAAGTTTTATAACTCAATTCACCCCCCCTCTTGAGTATTGAGGCCACTTGAACAACATATATAACCTAGCTAGTTTCTCCAGTGAACTCTTCATACTGATCGGGAGGACATGAGTAGTCAATATGTCGACTATTACCCAAATGGCATCTTTGCTGAGTTGTGTCCTAGGCAAACCAAACACAAAATCCATGGTAATCACGTCCTATTTCCATAGTGGTATTTCCAATGGTTGCAATCCACCTACAGGTTTCTTATGTTCCACTTTAGTTTTCTAACGGATTAGGCAAGAAGCCATATATTTAGCCACATCTTTCTTTATTCTAGTCCACATCAATTTTTTTCTCAAATCATGACATATTTTAGTCATGCCCGAATGCATTCTCATCATACTCTTATGTGTTTCACCAAGAATCATTCAACGAAGTTCACCACCTTCTGGTACATACATTTTCCCTTTCAGCCTCCAAATTCTGTTTGCCCCTTTGATAAGACCGGTGGTAAGTTACCCACTACCCATTGTAGTATTTAAATAGATGTCATTCCACTGGGGGTTTTTGTAATTTAAAATAGTCAGTTTCAAATAGTTTAGGCGGGAATGTGATTTAAAAACATGGATTTAATGCAAAACTAAAATTTAAAGTTAAACATTAACATAAACAACAATGGATATAAAAGGGATTCAAATGATGAGAAACTAGGATTGGATCTCATCTATCTCGTCCAGTTGTACCCTGGATGTACATATATAAATGCCATTTGAAGCTATTAATTTTGACGCAACAATCAAAAGTCATTCGTATCAATTCCTCGATTATGAAATCCATAAGAAAACTCTTAAAATGTTGATCCTTCAATCATTTTAAGGATTTTACAAGCATTATAATCAGGTGTTAAAAGTGTTCGATACGTCAAAAGCTATTCCTAACAACAGATCGTATCAAGTATTTCATTCAGATCGATTTTCGAGAATCATTTTCAAACAACTCAAGAGACACTGAATCAAGAAACTATTTATCCAATAGAATCAAGCATTAAACATAGAATGAAATACCAAAATCAATAGAACAAAATACCATACATATATATAGAGCCAAAGTACATCTGGCTTGAATCGACTACATCCAATCCTAAAAAGAGTTTTAGCTACGCATGATAGCCGTTACAAACCAATAAAATGAGGAAAATAAGAAGAAAATAGCTTCTGTAGCCTTCTATGTCAAATCCCGAGAAGATGGAGATCGTCGTTCGTTGTGGATTCTAAAGCAGCTCCTTGTTTTCTTCGTGTGAATGCCTTGTATATTAATAATTCCGCTTAAGTGAATTGAGCCTGGCTCAAGTGAGACCTATTTGCTTCACACTTAAGTTGCCTTATAAGCTACTTGATCCTTCATGTGCTCGCTCAAGCGAAAGTTTCCTCGCTTAAGCGAGACTGGTCCTAAAGCCACTGCCCTATTTTTACTTAAGCGGGCCGCTCAAACAACTTGATAACTTGAAGTCTCTGCCTCTTTTTTGCTTGAACGGGGTGAGCCTCACTCAAGCGAGTAAGCTTTCTTTGCTCTTTGGACTCTTTTTGCTTTAGCAGACTGAGCCTTGCTGAAGCGAGTAACTTCTTTTGCTTTTTGTCTTCTTCTCGCTTGAGTGAATGAAGCCACGCTCAAGTGAGTCACTCACTCAAGCGAATCTGGCCTTGCTCAAATGAGTTACTCTAGACTTGCTTAAATTTTTGGCCACTTTACACTTCTTTCTTCATTTTCCTCTTTTTTCTAGAAAATAAATAAAAATACAAGGATTAAAGACTCTCAAGCTTATAAAACCTACGCTGGGTCATTCAGATTCAAATTTTTACTATTTTATCAATTAATTCTCATCCAAATGAATAAAATCTCATAAAAACATGTAAAATTTATGCATAATGGACACTTATCAACTCTTCCCAACCTAGAATCTTGCTTGCCCTCAAGCAATAAATCCCGAAGCAACAAGGTCACCAGTTGTTCAAAATCAATCATACTGACCTGCGTAAAGTAAACAGCCTTCTTACAACTTAACTTATTTACAAACACATGGTGCCTTCAAAATTGAATCAAGTAGGATGAAAATACAAGCAATGCACAAGCAGACAAAAGTAACTAGAAATTGTACAGACAAGGAATCTTCTCTATTTCTTACAGGTGAGTGTTTCACTCTAAAAATCATTGATCATGCCCAAATCAAAATTGTCTATTATTTCTAATTAATCTGCTATCATAATAAACAGCATGGATCTTAAGGTCTTCAAAAAGGTTGTAATGGGGCTAAGGTTTCTAAAGATCGTTGGTTTTTCTCAAAATTCAAAGATGCACACTGTAATGAAAAAGAGCATAAATGCAATTTCCCACATGTTATTCATTAGCATGCATTTTATTTTCTAACCACATCCTCATTTACATCAATTCTTCTTTCATTTTTCTTTTCGTGTCCCAATTTTTCTTTTTCTTATTTAGTAGACATTTCCTTTTCTTTTTCTTTTTTACAATCAGAATGTCACACTAACATTATAACTTTTTATTTAACCAACCATCAACCTTGTAATATCATATACACCTATGCTCTTTTCCTTTATAGCATGTAAAAAGGTAGGAATTATTTTTTTACATGAATAGGCTAAAGATTAAGGTGATAAGAAAGAAAAATTTCAACACAAAAGGTTTATGAACAAAAGGGATATTATTATATACATGTTGGCTATTTGGCTCTAGTTAATTCCTAATCTACACAAAACTGCCTTAATCATTTCCATGCTAATTTAAATGATGCAATATGACAAAATTGAGCAATGGAGACTGAAACATGAACCAGTGAAACTCTTGGTGTTTAAACAGATTCTCTCATCTCACCTGGATAAATAGGTTTGATTCCTTAATCCAAACAATAACAGGTTCAATTATCCGACAAGTTTATTACCTGTACAAACATCCTAACTTTTCATCATAATTTAAATTCAACTACAATGTATTTATTTTAAAAAAAGAATCCAACTGAGTGTTTCACCCTGAACAAGTTTTCTTGATTTATTCACAACAAGCCATGCTTATTACTTACCTAAAAAAATATTACTCTAACTTCTTTAAGTTATTTACAAATTATATCAAAAGATTTTTCCTTAACTATTTATACATATGGAACATAAAACATATAACAGGATATCCAAAACTAAATACTAACACGGCATTTAAAAAAACATGGTATAAATAATGAAAAGTCCAAAATATAAATACCGCACAAGTAATAAGTATAAAACTAAATATCCAACTACGTGAGCTTTAAAAGTTCAACACACAAGAAAAGTAAACGACCTAAAAGTAAATCAAAGCAAACTAGAAATTGTCTATAAAGGCAATAAAATGTTGAAAAATAAACTAAGCTGTGAAACCAAAAATGATAAACTAGTCTGGGAGTTCATGAATGTCAATCAATCATCACCTCTCATGACTTGATCAAGGTCCTCCTCAAACTCAACATCCTGTATGTCATGTGCTACTCCTGATGCTCCTCCCTCCTCATATATACTAGTGTCAAAATGCTTCATCAAAGGCTCCATCTCCTGTCCCTGCTGCAGGTCTAGTTGCTCTACCTTCCCCTAGAAAAATAGACCGGTCCCCATGCAGTCAGATATAAGAAACGAAAGGAGCTGGATCCATCCAAGGGTTGTGCTGACTCGGTGGAACACTACTATACAGTCCCTAGTGTAGATGAAGGAGGCCTCTATGGGTGGCACTCTACTGTAAATAGAGATGGAAAATGTTATCCAAAATGTGAGACTCTATGGTAGAAGTAGACTGATACTATGATAGTGTGGGATCAATGGTGTCTGGTGCTGACGGATGAGATACTGGTGGTGATGGCTGATCTTTAGTGGGTGGGGTCAGATGGCTGGTGCAGTAGTGCTTAATAAATCGTCGGTAAATGGAGGGCCTAATAGATGTAATATGTTGGACGTCCACCCCATTTACTACACAAAATCTTGAAATAAAAGCAGGGAATCCCAAGCTTCCCTTCACCCTTTGTCTGGAAGTAGTGGGCTTTGGCTCTAACTCACAAATTTATGGATCTCATCAGATATGATCTAAGCAACGTGCATAGTCACTCTAGTCCTTAAAATGTAGTAGAGAAGGTTACACTTCTAGTAGGTCAAATAAAAAACATGGCCAGAAGGAGTCACATTGGCCAAGAGAAATGAAGTCCAAACCTGCGTAAGGGTGGTCATATCCTTACGTAGAATGCGGAGGGGTTTATGGCGAACCTGGCCCATCTGAAAATGATGTCCTGGAAAACATAGAGCCCTTTTTCCAAATCAACAGTGGCATAGATTACATTCCTCTTCCGGTTAGAGAAGTAATCATAGCAATCATCCTCCTCTAATGCCAACGGGTTCCCCAAATAATCATTGATGGTGTCTCTGTTGTATGATATCCAGGTGCCTCTGACATAGGTCCTAAAATCGCCAAACCCATCATTAGGCCTATGTATAAAATTCCCTAACAATGTCTGGTCAAACTTAGTGCGAGGGTTAGCCATCTGAAGCCAGTTGCGATCTGTAAAACATTAATAAACTCATCACACTCTCCACTCTTCAATTCCACTCTCCTTTCTAGAATAAAGTTCCACCTTTGAATCTCATCAAATCGCTTGGCCCGATCCTTATCCCTAAAGCGTGGGCCTACGACTGGTGAATCATCATAAGTCCTAGCTCGTTTGCCTTCATCCCTATGAGTGGATTCAAGAGTAATAGTAACAACAGCCTTGGTTCTAGCCATCCTGAATTGAAAAATCAAAACAAACAATTCAAGGAAAAAAGTATAGCCAACCATTAGAAAAAATTTAAGTAAACTAGAACCAAAGCACTTCAAACAGAATGAAATCAGCCAAATAACATGCTTTTGGGTTAAACTATATATAGAAACACCTATAGGCAAGTCTATAAGGCAATTCATCAAGTGCATCAATCACATGGTATGGCAAGGCAATTGCATAGCATCTACAACATGGCTTCCCATTATATACAATGAAGCATAGACAATAATGCAAGCCTTCAAAAAGTAAGAGTTTATAAGCATGTACATCATTCATACATTTTAGCGAACAATTGGTATATGCGCATTTGTAATTCAATACACAAGCATGGGGTTTCATAGAGAAATACCATCATGAACAAGTTGGAAACTCAAAAATGGAACTAGAAATGGAGCATAGTCATAACAACAAAGGGAAAAGCAATACAGAAGAAGTAAATCAAATGAAAATTATAGACCAAAGATTAGAACCGTCAAAGTGCTTTCCCAAAATGTAACCACAAGCATACACACGAATTTTACAAATGAAGGAGACTTACTTGGCACAATGGAAAATGCAAAGATCACTTGGGGTTCCAAAGAAATAAGAGAAGGTCAGACAATAGAAGAATACAGGGAAGAGGGGGAGAAAACATGAAGAAGGATATGAAAATGTAACTGCCTCTTAGTCTACATAATAAACTTTTAAAACTTGTTTTACGCAGGCTCGCTTAAGCAAGATTTTTCAAGAATTAGATTAAATAATTTTCTCTCTTAAGTGAAAATACTCTAGAAACCAAATTAATCAGATTCGCTCAAGCGAGGTGAGTCTTGCTTGAGCGACATTCTTCCAAAATGCCTTCTATCATGATCTCACTTGAGCGAGCACAGACTCGCTTAAGCAATATTTTTCCAGAATGTAAATTAACATCCTCTCTTGAGGAAGGGAATTTGAAAAGCCTATAACTGTTCCCTCTTTAAATTTCACTTGGGCGAGTTTTGACTCGCTTAAGTGAAATCAATCACTAATGGTCCTTAATTATACCTCGCTTGAGCGAGCATATCTCGAATAAGCAGAAAAAACACAGAATCAATTATGGCTATTTTGCTTAAGTGAGATTTTCTTTCGCTTAGGCTCAAACTCCCCTGATGTAACTCTTTATCTTCTCACTTGAGCAAGAATTGCTCCATTTCCAACTCTGATGTAGTTAATTCCGCATGCTTGAGCAAGTTACACTCGCTTAAGCAAAAAACTTACAGAATGAAATTTAATTTTCCTTGCTTGAGAGAAAAACTCACAAAATGCATTTATTTTTCGCTTAACTGAGGATGTCTCGCTTGGGCGAAAAACTTCCAAAAATAAAAGGTCACAATTTTGCTTGAGCGAGCAAGAGCTCACTTGAGCGAATTTATCAGACACAATAGTTATGAGCATTAAATTCTCTGTCTGCTACTCTCACTTAAGCGAGATTACGCTCGCTTAAGTAAAAATGCCAAATTTTGCCTAAAAACTCAAGACACTCAATGCAAATACTAATATCACTTCATGATTATGCAACAACATACCAAATTAGCAATTTTGACAATTTTCATCATACTTTTGCATCAATTTCTTGCAATAATTATCAATTCTAAGCATGCTAAATTACTTACAAACATTCAACACATCAATCATGACAATTATGCAATGGTACAATTCAAAAAACAAAGATCAATTTGCAATTCAATCACAAAATCCTCATTTTCACCATTACATTGCATGCCAAATGACTTTTTTATTGCTCATCAACATTACCATTCACCATGGCTTAGTTTTGGTTACAAAATATACATCACTTCACTAGGCCAATCCACTTTATGCACTAATTTGACAATTCATGCATATAACTTCAACTAATTTAATGATTGCGCATAAAACATGCTAAGTTCCAAATCTATTAATCAAGTCATGATATGCTCAAATCATACCTAGTCACAAGTCACAAACATGCACAAAAACTTCACACATAAGAAAAATAAAAACAAAGGTAAAAGGTTGAGTTTCCTCCCAGCTAGCGCTTGTTTAACGTCATTAGCTCGATCATGAAGGTGGATGAGAGTGGTAAGCCTTTCCATATCACAACCCAGGTAGGGCTTCAATCTCCGCTCATTCACCATCCAAGTATGTTTGGACTCTAGGTCTTGTAACTCAACTGCTCCATAGGATTTCACTTCTTTGACAAGAAAAGGTCCAGACCACTTGGATTTTAACTTTCTAGGAAAAAGTTTCAGTCTGGAATTGAATAGCAACACTCACTGTCCTGGATGGAAGCTTTTCTCAAGAATCTTTCTATCATGATAGAATTTCAATTTTTCTTTGTAAATTCTGGAAGACTCATAAGCATTAAGTCTCCATTATTCCAACTCTTACATTTGTAATTTCCTTTTTTCACCTGCTGCTTGAGGGTCGAAGTTAAGAAACTTCATGGCCCAGTATGCCTTATGTTCCAACTCCACGGAAAAATAGCAGCTTTTACCATAAACCAACTGATCGGGAGAAAGACCTGTAGGGGCCTTGAATGTTGTCCTATAAGCCCACAAAGCATCATCTAGTTTCTGAGACCAGTCTTTCCTGCTTTGTGATACAGTCTTCTCCAAAATGCGTTTAATCTCTCTGTTAGAAACTTCTGCTTGCCCATTAGATTATGGATGGTAAGCATAGGCTACTTTGTGCTTAACTCCATAATGTTCCAGGCATTTATGAAGCTGTTCATTGTAAAACTAAGATCCTCCATCGCTGATTAATACTCTTGGAGTGCCAAACTTGCAAAAAATATTCATCTTTAGGAATTTAATTACAGTCATGGCATCTACCTTAGGACTTGTAATAGCTTCTACCCATTTTGAGACATAATCCACCGCAACTAGTATATACTCATTGGAAAATGAAACAAGTAGGGGTCCAACAAAGTCAATACCCTAACAATTAAATACTTCAACTTCCAAGATAGCATTCAAAGGCATTTCATTGCATTTGGATATGCTACCTGATCTCTGCCAATTATCACAATGCTGAACATAGGCATGAGCATATGTAAACAGTGTAGGCCAGTAAACTCCAGATTAAAGGACTTTTACAGCAATCCTTTCTCCATTAAAATGGCCTGCATAAGATAAGCTATAACAATGTCACAAAATACTATTTGCTTCTTCAAAAGAAACACATCTTTACAAGATATTATCTGATCTAATCTTGAAAAGATAAGGATCATCCAAGATATATTATTGTGTTTTTTTCAAAAACTTCTTCCTTTGTTATCAGGTCAAGTCTTCAGAAATAACCCCAGCTGCTTTAAAATTAACAATATCAGTAAACCAAGGTCTTTCCTGAATCAGCAACAATTTTTCATCAGAAAAATCTTCAACAACTTCTGGTTGGGAATTTGTAACTTCCTTGTTGATGAGTCTGGAAAGATGATCAGCAATGTAATTTTAACTTCCTTTCTTGTCCTTGATTATCAAATCAAATTCCTACAAAAATAAAATCCAATGGATCAGTCGAGGTTTATAATCTGATTTATTCAATAAATACTTAAAGGCAGCGTGATCAGTATAAACAATCACAGTGGAACCAATCATGTAAGATCTAGATTTTTCCAATCCATACACTACTACTATAAGCTCTTTCTCAGTACTAGCATAATTTATTTGAGCTTCATTTAAAACCTTGCTCGCATAGTGTATAGCATGGAAAATTTTAGATTTTATTTGTCCTAAAACTGCTCTTATTGTATAGTCACTCACATCACACATTAATTCAAAATCAAGTTTCCAATCTGGAGCGACTATCACAAGAGCATAAATCAATTTTTGTTTCAACAATTTCGAAGCAGACAAACAAGAATTATCAAAATTAAAGAAGAGTGTCCTTGTTCAGAAGATTACTCAATGGCTTAGCAATCTTAGAGAAATCCTTGATAAAACACCTGTAGAATCCTACATGTCCTAAGAAGCTGCAGATTCCTTTGACATTCATAGGTGGTGGTAGATTCTCGATTATTTACACCTTTGTTCTATCCACTTTAATGCCTTTGCCTGAAATTTTGTGTTCAGGCACCGCTCATTCTGTGACCATGAAATGGCACTTTTTCCAATTCAGAACTAAATTGGTTTCCACACACCGCTTTAGAATAGTGTCAAGATTATCCAGGTAGTGATCAAATGATGAGGCAAAGATAGAGAAATCTTCCATGAAGACTTTAATGCTTTTTTCCATTAAATCAGAGAAAATAGCCAACATACACCTTTGAAACATGGCTGAAGCATTACATAATCCAAATGGCATCTTCCTATAAGTAAAGATTTTAAAAGGACATGCAAAAATAGTTTTCTCCCGGTCCTCTGGAGCTACTGCTTTTTGATTAGCCAGAGTAACCATCAAGAAAACAATAATAAGTTTGTCCAGCCAGTCTCTCAAGCATCTGGTCCATCAAAGGTAGAGGAAAATGATCCTTCATGATGGCTTGATTCAATTTTCTATAGTCAATACACATCCATCATCCAGCGATTGTTCTGGTAGGAATTAATTCATTCTTCTCATTTCTGATCACAACCATTCCTCGTTTCTTTGGAACTACCTGGAGAGGACTTACGTAGGCACTATCAGAGATAGGTTAAATCATGTCAGCTTCCAAAAGCTTTATAACCTCTTTCTTCATAACTTCTTTCATGGTTGGATTCAAACACCTCTAAGGTTGTGCAACTAGCTTGAATTCCTTCTCCATAAAAATCCTGTGCATACAGTAAGATGGACTAATTCCCTTCAGGTCTTCTAGTCTCCATCCAATTGCCCTTGAATTTCTCTGAAGCACAACAATTAACTTCTTTTCCTCTGATTTAGTAAGGCTGTTACTAATCACTACAGGCTTTTGACCCTCTAAATCAAGAAAAAATACTTCAAATGAGAAGGTAAAGCCTTCAGTTCTAGCTTATGAACTGCAATTTTAGCCTTTTCTGGTAAATCTTCAATAGGCTCTATTTGGTGGAATGAATTTATTAGCATCAAAATCTTTCAGCAATTCCTCCACCTCTTCAACTTCATCATCACTTAATTCTTCAAAGGAACAAATACGAGCTTTCTCCAATGTACTGGGAGTACTCAACTTACTTGTCTCCATCTGAACTGCCTCCTCTTTTGCATCTATTTTAAAACAATACTGCTTATCTGAAGGATGCTTCATGGCTTCAAACATATTAAAGTTCACTTCGTCATCCTACATCCCGACCTTCAATTTACCATCATCAACATCAATTATCACTTTTGTGTTCTTCATGAATGGCCTTCCCAGGATCAATAACACCTCTGAGTCTTCCTCAATATCCATTACCACAAAATCCACAGGAAATACAAATTTATCAACTCAGACCAAAACATCTACAGCAACACCATAAGGAAATTTTATTGATCTGGCAGCCAACTGCAAGGTCATTCTTGTTGGCCTGACCTTCAGGTCTCCAATCCTCTTCAATATAGATAATGGAATTAAATTGATACTTGCACCAAGATCCAACAAAGCTTTTCCCACTGGTAAGGCACCAATGGTAACTGGAATAGTAAAACTTCCTGGATCTTTTGTCTTTTGTGGCAATGTCTTCTGAATAATGGCACTGCATCTAGCTTCCAACTTAACTATTTCTTCTGAAAATCTCTTCTTTTGGGAGAGTAATTCCTTCATGAATTTTACATAGGTAGGCATTTTCTCCATGGTTTCCACAAAAAGGATATCTATATGCAACTTTTAAAGATATCCGTGAAACAAGCAAACTATCTCTTCTTGTCTTTCTTAGAAGGATTTTGAAGGTAAGGAAGGTTCTTCAATTAGGGAGTTGGTTCTCCACTCTTTTCTTTACCTTTCTCACTCTTTCTCTCCGTATTTTTCACTTCACTATCTCTCCTAGTATTTACATCCTCACTCCATTTATTCACATCTTCTCTCACACTTTCTTTTTTAACTTCACATTCTTTATTTTTCAACTTTTCAACTTCATCCTTTTTTCACACAGTATCTCCTTTATCTTTTCATTCTCACCCACACCATACCCCACAGTCTTACCACTTCTTGTACTAATGTCCTTGCAATGCTCCTTGGGATTAGGTTGAGTGTTTATTGAAAATTGATTCCCTTGTTGTTATACTATTTGGCAGGCAAGTTGGCCCACCTAAGTCTCTAGATTTCTAATCAAGGCGTATTTTCTAATTTGTCAATGGGGCCTACATAAACTTCTCCAAAGTATCCTCTAATTTAGAGGTTTTCTCCAGCAATGAGGGAAAGTTCTGCTGATATGGAGGTCTGTTGGACGGGCCTGCATTCTGCTTCCATCCTGTAGCTTAATTCTGGTTGTTCCTTCATCCCTGAAAAGAAGTGTTAGGATAATTAGGATTATAATTACCTAAGCATCCCTGATTACAAATATAATGGACTGATTCCTCCTAAGAACCGTAATGGGATAGTCACCACCATAGAAATCTCACCTAAGTGATGGTGGTTGATGCTGCATTGAAGAAGAAGAATAATAATAAGAATGCATTGCATGTGATTATTATGGAAGCTTTGCCATTTACTAGGTCAAAGCTTCAATCTGTTGAGTCAGAATCCTATTCTGAGCCAAAATAGCATTTATGGTATTCAAGTCTAACATTCCTTTTCTCTGGACCTGATGTCTACCATGTTGGGCTTGATAATTAGTGGAAGATAAAGCTTCAACAATTCTCGTAGCCTGATCAACATCAACAGTCATCATGGTACCACCAGCTGCAGCATTCAGAATCATTTTTGTATCTGGCCTCAATCCATTATATAAGATATTTAATTGTGCTATGTCTTCAAAATCATGTCCCAAGCCTCACAAAATGGTTCCTTAGGTCCCTATCTAAAAGTAGATATATCTGATTTAGCTTTGATAAATCTCGAAGGTGGAAAAAATCTATGTATAAATTTCTTCTCCACGTCAGTCCAATTACTCAAACTTTGTTCAGATGTGATTGAAGTCATTCTTTTGCCTTGCCTACTAAAGAAAAGGGAAACATGCACAAATAAGCTGATTCCAAATCTCCTTGCTCAAATCCCATTGTTTCGACCAATTCATAGAATGTGGAAAAATGTGTGTAAGGGTCTTCATTTGACATTCCAGTGAACTGATAGGCACTGATCAAGCTTAAGAAAACTGGCTTCATCTCTAGTACTCTTGTGGTGTTTGGAATGGCTATACTAGAGAAATATTTAGGACCTTGTTGAGTGGCATGATCACCAAGTGTTCTCCATGATGGATTGTTCTATTGACCTGGCATCTCTAGTTGAGGTTGCTAAGGTGTTGTTATTGTTGGTGTTTCAAAAGAAGGTGTGACAGAAGATTGTCCTTGTTCTAAAGCCTGCTTTTTCTTTAGACTTGATCATGTTTTTCTTTGTTGTTTTTTCAATCTTAGGATCGAATTGCAGCTGATCTTCAGGAACCTGTCCTTTTAAAAGCATAAATCACACTAGTTATAAGGGTTTAGACAAAGATAAGAATAACAAATGATAAGAAAAATAATTAGAAGCTGAAATT
Organism: Clitoria ternatea; assembly: GCA_037962975.1. Taxonomy (NCBI): domain Eukaryota; kingdom Viridiplantae; phylum Streptophyta; class Magnoliopsida; order Fabales; family Fabaceae; genus Clitoria; species Clitoria ternatea. The sequence continues at coordinate 14,386,467 of CM075674.1, read as the reverse complement.
TCAAATTAACACTACCCCTCGACAGCGACGCCAAAACTTGATAAGGCCGGTGGCAAGTTATCCACTACCCATTGTAGTATTTAAATAGATGTCGTTCCATTGGGGGTTGTTGTAATTTAAAATAGTCAGTTTCAAATAATTTAGGCGGGAATGTGATTTAAAAACATGGATTTAATGAAAAGGTAAAATTTAAAGTTGAACATTAACATAAACAGCAATGGATATAACAAGGATTCAAATGATGAGAAACTGGGATTGGATTTCATCTATCTTGCCCAACTGTACCCTAGATATACAAATATGAATGGCATTCGAAGCTATTATTTTTGACGCAACAATCAAAAGTCATTCGTATTAATTCCTCAATTATGAATCCATAAGAAAACTCTAAAACGTTGATCCCTTAATCATTTTAAGGATTTTTCCAACATTATAATCAAGTGTTTAAAGCATTTGATACATCAGAAGCTATTCAAAACAATAGATTGTATCAAGTATTTCATTCAGATCAGTTTTCGAGAATCATTTTCCAATAACTCAAGAGAAACTAAATCAAGAAACTATTTATCCAATAGAATCAAGCATTAAACACAGAATGAAAAACCAAAATCAATAGAACAAAATATCATACATATATATAGAGCCAAAGTACATCAGGCTCGTATCGACTACATCCAATCCCAAAAGGAGTTTTAGTCATGCATGGTAGCCATTACAAACCAAGAAAATAAGGAAAATAAGAAGAAAAATAGTTTTTGCAGCCTTCTATGTCAAATCCCAAAAAGATGGAGATCGTCGTTCGTTGTGGATTCTAAAGCAGCTCCTTGTTTTCTTCGTGTGAATGTCTTATATATTAATAATCTCGCTTAAGCGAGCTAAGCCTCGCTCAAGCGAGACCCATTGCTTTACACTTAAGTTGCCTTGTAAGCTGTTTGATCCTCCATGTGCTCGCTCAAGCGAGGGTCTCCTCGCTTAAGCGAGACTAGTCCTATACTACCCTGTTTTCGCTTGAGCAAGCCGCTCAAGCAACTTGATAACTTGAAGTCTCTGCCTCTTTTTCGCTTGAGCGGGGTGAGCCTCGCTTAAGCGAGTAAGCTTTCTTTGCTCTCTGGACTTTTTTGCTTTAACAGACTGAGCCTCACTCAAGCGAGTAACTTCTTTTGCTTTTTGTCTTCTTCTCGCTTGAGCGAATGAAGCCACGCTCAAGCGAGTCACTCGCTCAAGTGAATTTGGCCTCGCTCAAGCGAGTTACTCCAGACTTGCTTAAAATTTTGACCACTTCACACTTCTTTCTTTATTTTTCCTCTTTTTCTTACAAAATAAATAAAAATACAAGGATTAAAGACTATCAAGCTCATATAACTTAAGCTAGGTCATTCAAATTCAAATTTTTAATGTTTTATCAATTAATTCTCATAAAAATAGTCCAATTAACATGTAAATTTTTTGCATAATGAAAACTTATCACCTTTCCTGTAATGGCATGTCCATACCTTTAGCTTGAGCTTTCTTCAAATCCTAAAGGTATGGGTCAAACTTTTGTTATTCATACACAAGCTTTAGAAACTCGTTAGTGATTTTCAATGCACCTATAATCATTTTGTCAACTGATTTCACCTCTACTCTGAGGTTCAAGTCTCTAGATTGCTCAAATAATTCCATCTCCTTTACCATCATAGTTTCCATATGCATAGATTTTCTGCTTAAAGCGTCAACTATAACATAGGCTTTCCCCGTATGGTACTTTAGTTCAAAATCATAATCCTTTAGAAATTCCATCCAACGTCTTTGCCTCATGTTGAGCTATTTCTAATCAAATTGGTATTTGAGGCTCTTATGATCACTAAACACCATAAACTTTGAACCGTATAGATAATTCCTCTAGATTTTTAATGCAAACACCATTGCTGCTAACTCTTAGTCACGAACGGGATAATTCATTTCATGTGGCCACAAATGCCTTGAAGCATAAGCAATCACTCTTTCATGTTGCATCAACACACAACCAAGCCCCAACTTGGAAGTATCACAATACACAACAAAATCTTCTCACAAAGTAGGCAAAGCTAACACTAGTGTGGAGGTAAGCTTTTCCTTTAACTCCTAGAAACTCCTTTCACATTCTGTTATCCAAACAAATGGTTGGTTCTTTCTGGTTAACTTGATCACTGGTAAGGCTATCCGAAAAAATCCTTCGATAGTAACTAACCAAACCTAGAAAACTTTTGATTTCAGTAACTAATTTGGGTCTCTATCAGGCCATTATAGCCTTGACTTTGGCGAGATCTATAGCCACACCATCCTTGGATATAATATGCCCCGGGAATTACACCTTATCTAACCAAAATTCATATTTAGAGAGTTTACCAAACAAGTATTTCTCCTTCAGCACTTGTAATACTAGACAGAGATTTTGTCCATGTTCCTTATACGTCTTAGAATAAACTAATATGTCATCAATAAAGACAACAATGAATTGGTCAAGATACAGATAGAAGATTCAATTCATATAATCCATGAATATCGCAGGAGCATTAGTAACACAAAATGGCATCAATACATATTCATAGTGATCATAGAATGTTCTAAAAACGATATTTGGGATGCTATCAAACTTCACCCAAATTTGATGGTATCCGAATCTCAAATCAGTCTTGGAGAATACCATAGCGCCCTGTTGTTCAAGTGGCCTCAATACTCAAGAGGGGGGGTGAATTGAGTTTTAAAACTTTTGGTTGGAATGCCTTTGAAATGATTTTTATAACCAAGTTAATGAGAATATGCAAGTGAAATTAATAAGAGGATAATATGCAAAGCACAATAATGAGAAGTATTTCTGAAGCAATTTCACAAACACCTGGTGGGCAGTATTTGAAGAGTAACAAGTTAAGCAAGTTCAGGTGTGCTCTTCACAAACAATCAACAACAACAATCAATTAGCAAGCAGTATATGAAATTAAGGAGTAAGGGAGAGAAGCTTGCAAACCGATATAACGAGTTCCACCCAATCCGGTGTACGTCTCGCCTCTAAGCAACCCACTTAGAGGATTTCACTATTGAAGATTTGAGATACAAGCTTTGAGCAATTGCAGCTTCCTAGTGTCCCACACTCAAGAACTCAATCCTCACAAGCAAAGGGCAACCCACCCAATCTCACAATCTCTCAATACCCAAAGGTTGAACCCCAACCTTTGTGACCACTCAACCTAGAGTGAACAACCACTCAACCTAGAGTGAATCCCTTTTATGTTTGTGAAGTGTTTACAATTGAATAACTCTCTTAATAGAGTTGATGGACAATGATAGCTCACAGACTTTCTAATCTCTCAAGATGAGAGGATATACAAATGAAATGATACAAGAAAATAGGGCTTACAAAGCACAAGAGAAAGCAAAGGATTGTAGCTGCTTGGTTCTTCTTGTTGTGCTTGGGTTCCTCTTCATTATATAGGCTCATTTGTGCAGTATTGAGGGTTCCTAGCCGTTGCAAGATGATGGCTCCAGCTTGTCTCTGCGTATTATAAGATTGGTTCCATGTTTCCCACTTAAATCTGTCTTTTTAGTGGTGTTTCCCACTTCTCGAATCGATTCGTAGTGCCTTGAATCGATTCGAAGCATTCTGATGTGTGCAGATTTAAGTTTCAGATTCGTGTGAATCGATTCGAGCATTGTCTGAATCGATTCAAGTCATTCTGTTTCTGCAGTTTGGAGTTTCTGATACGTGTGAATCGATTCAAGGCTTCTTTGAATCGATTCAAGACATTCTGTCTTCAATTAAAGTGACTCCCAGGTGTTCGAATCGATTCAGGGTCATGGTGAATCGATTCGACCCATTCTGTTTCCTATTTTTGTGACTTCCAGGGCTGTGAATCGATTCACTCGTGCTTGAATCGATTCAGGCTTTGCATTTTGAGACTTTTCATGCCTGTTGGTCATCCATTTGAAGCTTGTGATGCATGGTTGCTTTCCTATGTCTTGGTTTATTGGTTTCTTGATTTCTTGAACCTTTGTGAAACCGTTTTCTTGTTGCATCTTTGTTTATATGATACCTCTAATTGTTTTTGATTCTTCGAAGACTTCGCATTGCTTGTTTCCTTTGTCATTATCAAAACCTGTTATCACATGCAAATACATTCTCCCCCTTTTTGATGATGACAACCAATGGCCATCTCTTGGGGTGTTTATTAGCCAATAGCAAGTTATGAAAACTAATGTCTCTGTTTTAAACAATTATTTCTTTTAGGGAAATATGTCTCCCCCTTTGTTTTTCAATAAAATCGTCAAATTTTAAGCGTTGAAAGAATGCACACATACACATCTATCGCACACATACACAATTATTTCTTTGTCATTATCTATTTCTTAGAGAATAACCTATATATCTAATAACCTGTATATCTCTCCCCCTTTGTCATTATCAAAAACAAAAGTTGGGAATATACAGTAAATCGAGTAATAATCGCAGGCAATGCAGTGAAATAGTCATAAACCAAAGTAATTAACCAAACGAGATAATTGTGCAAATAATTAACCGAAATATAAACCAAAGTAAACAACCAAGTCTTAATGTGAAATTTAAATAAAGAAAGTAAAGATCAATCAGGGTTGTGGGAAGTGGATGCTGGATATCTGGGTGGCTAGCTCCGTGTATCACTCTTCCATATTCGCTTCAATTTTGTCCAGTCGAGCGTGGATGTTTGCTTCCATGGAGTTGAGGCGCTGGTCCAGGTGGGCAGTGAGTCTGGTGAGCAGATCATCAGAAGGAGCGGGTGGAGGAGGAGGAGGGGCGTCATCTTCAACTTCGTGACGGGGACGTCTAAGAAATTGCCACCTGCCATGGTATTCCACAATATTCATCTTGGTGAGATGAGATTTGCCAATTGGTGCTTTGGGACTGACTACTTCCTTGATTTCATTTTTCAAATCCACTTTAAAATGGTGGAGCAATTTGGTAATGAATATGGCATATGGAAGATGAGCGAGGTTTTGGGCTTCAATCATATGATGCCTGATCAAGTCAATCCAATTGATGTCTTTCTCATTGACAATTGCCCAGAGCAGCAAGATTTGGGCCTCATTTAGTCTTGCATAATTTCCACCGGAAGGGAGGAGAATTTTGACAAGGACAAAATGTAAGAGGCGGTGATGGAGACTCAAGGTGCCAACCATGCTCGAGGGACCTGCAAGATTAAAGAAAGATCTTGCCTCCAATGGATTATAATTCCATGCAAGAGGAGGTTCTTTGCCATGGAAGGAAGCATTGCTTAGAGGGAGTAAGCCAACTTGATTCATGACTTCATTATCAAGAATGATAGTTTTACCTTTCACTCTGGCAATGTAGCGAGCATCTTGAAGGCGTAGAGTGGAGTAGAATACACGAATCAATTCGGGGTAGATTGCTATTTCCTCAAGAGCCATGAAGCCAACAAGCTCTTGTTGATGTAAGGTGGTGAGTAGAGGAAGTCCAGACGTCTCAAAAAATGGAAGATCAAGCCAATGAGGAGAAATGAGATTTTTCTCAGAGAATGAAGATTTGTACCTTTCTAGTTCCTTTTGAGTAGTAAATAATCTGGATAAATCAGAGTTTTGGGGCATGGAGGCTGCAGCAGTGTTTGCACGTTGCTTCTTGCGAGGTTGAGAGGAGGAAGCCATTGAAGATGGAGGATTTGAGTGGAAGGTTTGGAGAAGAAGTTGAGAGGTTTGAGAAGAGAGAGTGGGAGATAGTGGGAGAGTGAAATGAGGAAGTGAGTGATTGAGAGGCTTGAATCAGCGTTAATATTCAAAAACTGTCGCGTGAATCGATTCGAGGGATGGGTGAATCGATTCGAGCGTTACTGACTTGAGAGGAATGGGAGAATCAGGTGCGTGAATCGATTCAAGGATGGTGTGAATCGATTCGAACGTTTCTGTTTGAGGGAATATGAACCAACAGGGGTTTGAATCGATTCAAGGGGAGTGTGAATCGATTCGAACGTTGCTGTTTTGAGGATTTATGAACCATCAGGTCTTTGAATCGATTTGAGGGGATGCTGAATCGATTCGAAGGGCTGTTTTACTTCAAAATTCATTTCTATCCATTCCAATGTGTTCAAGGCATGAGGATTTTCATATAGGTTCATTAAGCCAACGTTTTCATGGGGATCTTTTTCTTCATTACTAATTAATAGAAGTTATCAAGCAATCAATACATAATATTAAGAGATCATTCAAACACAATTTGTCATACCAAGAATGCCTAATTCTCTTCTAATGTGAATAAATTGCTCTCTAGCCAAGGGTTTTGTGAAGATATCCGCTAGTTGCCTAGAGGTTTCTACATGTTCAAGTACACAATCTCCTTTTAACACATGATCTCTAATAAAGTGATGCCTAATTTCAATGTGCTTGGTTCTTGAGTGCATTACTGGATTTTTCGAGATATTAATGGCACTAGTATTATCACATTTGATGGGTACTTTGTTTAAAATAATGCCAAAATCAAGAAGTTGTTGTCTCATCCAAAGAATTTGAGCACAACAACTACCGGCGGCTACATATTCTGCCTCAGCCGTCGATAATGCAACACTTGCTTGCTTCTTGCTATGCCAAGAAACAAGGGAGCTACCAAGTAAATGACATGTGCCACTAGTGCTTTTTCTATCAAGTTTACAGCCAGCAAAGTCAGAGTCGGAATATCCTAAAAGATTACATTCAACGCCTTTGGGATACCACAAACCAACATTTTGAGTACCCACAAGATATTTCAAAATTCTTTTTACGGCAGTTAAATGTGATTCTTTAGGACATGCTTGATATCTAGCACACATGCATACCGCAAACATAATATCGGGCCTACTAGCAGTCAAATATAGTAAGGATCCAATCATACCTCGATATTTGGTGATTTCGATGTCCTTACCCTTTTCATCTTTGTCTAGATAGCAGGATGTGCTCATGGGTGTAGCTATCTCGTTTGCCTTATCCATTCCAAACTTTTTAAGTAGTTCCTTACAGTACTTAGTTTGGCTAATGAATGTTCCCTCATTTGCTTGTTTTATTTGCAATCCGAGGAAGAAGGTGAGTTCTCCCATCAAGGACATTTCAAATTCATTCTGCATGATCTTGGCAAACTCTTGACAAAGATTCTCATTAGTAGCACCAAATATTATGTCATCAACATAAATTTGTACCAAAAGAATGTCATTATTTTTGCGTTTTATAAACAGTGTAGTATCAACCTTTCCTCTTTCAAAGTTGTGTTCTAAAAGGAATTTGCTTAGTCTTTCATACCAAGCTCTTGGAGCTTGTTTCAAACCATATAAAGTTTTTCTCAATTTAAAGACATGGTTTGGAAATTTATGATTTTCAAAACCGGGAGGTTGATCTACATAAACTTCTTCTTGAATGAAGCCGTTTAAAAATGCACTTTTGACATCCATTTGATAAAGTTTGAAATCCATACAACATGCAAAAGCTAGCAATAACCTAATGGCTTCTAACCTAGCTACGGGAGCATACGTTTCTTCATAATCTATTCCCTCTTCTTGATTGTATCCCTTTGCAACTAGTCTAGCTTTGTTTCTTGTTATTATGCCATTTTCATCTAACTTATTCCTAAAAACCCATTTGGTGCCTATTATTAGATGGTCATTGGGTCTTGGCACAAGTTCCCAAACTTCGTTTCTTTCAAATTGGTTTAACTCTTCTTGCATGGCCAACATTCAATGCTCATCAATAATGGCTTCATCAATGTTTTTGGGTTCAATTTGGGATACAAAGGCTAAGTGATTGCATGCATTTCTAATGGCGTTTCGAGTACTTACCCCTTTGGTTATTTCTCCAATGATTTTGTCCAAGGGATGATCCTTCAAGGTTACCCAATCTTGTTGTCTCTCAATTTGTGTTGCACCTCCGTCATTTTTGACTTCTTCTTTGTCTTCCAAGTTCATTTCTTGGAAAGTACCTGCAAGATCATCAACATCTTCCTTTCTCGGAGGGTTATGGCTATTTTCATCAAACTTAACATGAATGGATTCTTCAATAGTATTTGTTTGTTTGTTGAAGATTCTATAAGATTTACTTGATTGTGAATATCCTAGGAATATTGCCTCATCAGATTTTGCATCAAACTTCCCTAGATTATCCTTTCCATTGTTGAGCACAAAACATTTACATCCAAAAATATGAAAGTATGCGATGTTGGGTTTTCTACCCTTGTAAAGCTCATAGGGGGTTTTCTTTAGAATAGGCCTTATCAAACATCTATTCATAACATAACATGCGGTGTTTACCGCATCGGCCCAAAAATGTTTTGCAATATTGTTTTCATTTAGCATGGTTCTAGCAAGCTCCACTAAAGATCTATTTTTCCTTTCAACCACTCCATTTTGTTGTAGAGTTCTAGGAGCTGAAAATTTGTGATTTATACCATGTTTTTCGCAAAACTTTTCGAAAGATTGATTTTCAAACTCTCCCCCATGATCGGTTCTAATGGATGCAATTTTTGAGTTTTGCTCATTTTGGATAATCTTTGCAAGTTTCTTGAATGCATGATATGCTTTATTTTTATGAGCAAGAAACAATGTCCATGTATATCTTGAATAGTCGTCTACTATAACTAGACCATAGTAATTTCCTCCAAAGCTTTTGATTTTGGATGGTCCAAATAAATCCATGTGCAAAAGTTGTAAAGGCCTTTGAGTAGAAACAATGTTTTTGGATTAAAAAGATGCCTTTACTTGTTTTCCCTTTTGACATGCATCACAAAATCTATTTTTAAACTTAAGCTTTGGTAAGCCAATTACTAAATCTTTAGAAACAAGCTTGTTCAAATGGTCTACATGTATATGAGCTATTCTTCTATGCCATAGCCAAGTTTCATCCTCTTTTGAAATAAAGCATTGTTCATCATTTGTAGACAAACTATCCATATCAATCATGTAAATATTATCAATTCTTTGGCCTACAAATTTGACCTCTTTATTTAGCTTATTCTTAATTATGCAATAATTGGATTCAAATAAGACTCTATATCCTTTGTCACATAATTGACTTATGCTAAGTAGATTATGTTTGAGGCCTTCAACATACAATACGTCACTTATGGAGGTGGAAGAATTCTTACCAATATTTCCAATGCCTAGGATTCTTCCTTTAGTGTTGTCTCCGTAGGTGACACTTCCTTTTCTTTTGGGAGTGAATGATATAAATTTGTTTATGTCTCCCGTCATATGCTTTGAACACCCACTATCCAAGTACCAATGGGTGTTGCTTGCCTTGAAGCATACCTACAAAACAAAATCATTTTAGAGAACTAGGTACCCATTTTATGTTGGGTCCTTTAAGGTTAGTTTGTGGGAATGTTCCTTTGGGAACCCACACCTTTCTTAAGACCTTTGGTCCTCGTTTCCTAACACTACACTTATAAGCACTATGTCCTTTGGAACCACAATGATTGCATTTCATAAACGATGAGGAGGATTTGCTTGGTGGTGCAAAGAAGTTTTTATAGTGCTTCTCCATTTTGTGATTACTATGTTCTTTGTCATATCCTAAACCGGTTTTACTAAACATGCATTTTTATTGCCCAAGTAGGATATTCAAATTATCTCTTCCATTAGTGAACTTCTCTAGTGTCCTATTTAGGTCTTCAACCTTGGTTTCTAACACAATGCACTTCTTTGCAAAATCACATGGTTTACTATTGGAACATGTTTGAGCATTTTTCAATTCTTCTTTTAAGCATTCATTCTCTTTGCAAATCTCCATAAGGTACATCTCTAGAGTGTCACTAGTTTTTCTAGATACCTTAAGCCTATTGGAGACTTTTGTAAATTTATCATACAATTCCTCTAGAGCATCAAGTAATTCATCCTTATCTAAGTCATGGAAGTTTACCTCATTATCTTCTTCTTGGTGATTGGCCATGAGGCAAAGGTTTACTTCTTCATTTTTTGAGTCATCCGAGCTGCTTATTTCATTTTCATCCCAAGCAATGTATGCTCTCCTTCTTCCTCTTTTCTCTTTTCCCTTCTTCTTAAGATTTGGGCAATCCGCTTTGAAGTGCCCTTCCTTGCCACATTCAAAACAATTGGGTGAGGAAGAATTTTCTTTAGTGATAGGTTTCTTACCTGGGTTTTTGAAGCTTCTTTGAAGGCGTTTGCCTTTCATGAATTTCCCGAAGCGTTTCACAAATAGTCCGAATTCTTCTTCTTCATCAAGTTCACTTCCGGATTCTTCTTCTTCATTTGTGGAAGTAGCCTTGAGAGCGAGACCCTTTTTCTTGGAAGATTTTTCTTCCTCTTCCGCCATCTTTAATTCTTTCAACTCTTGTTCCTGTTCCTGCAACTTACCAAATAGTGTGGCAAGAGACATTTCGTTTATGCTAGGAGATTGTTTGATGGCGGTAACTAGCGGTTGCCATTCTCTGTTAAGACTTTTCAACACTTTATGAATGAGCTCTTTGTTAGTGTAAGTCTTTCCAAGTGCAATGAGTTGATTAATGATGAGAGTAAACCTTTTTTGCATATCAACAATCGATTCATGAGAGTTTAATCTAAAGCACTCATATTGACTAGTAAGAGTACTAATCTTTGAGTCCTTTACATCGTTGGTACCTTCGTGAGTTACTCGTAGAGTATCCCACATCTCTTTAGCTGTTTGCCAGGTCATTATTCTAAAAATTCATCTTGACCTAAAGCCATAGTAATAAGATTTTTGGCCTTGTAGCCATACTGAACTTTCTTTTCTTCCTCGCTTGTCCATTCATCTATAGGTTTTTCAACATTTTTACTATCTATAATATGCATCGGTGTATAAGGACCATTTTCAATGGCATTCCATATTCTCAAGTCAATTGATTGAATGAAGATTTTCATTCTTTCTTTCCAAAATGCATATCCTTCCCCATTGAAAGCGGGAGGTCTGTTTATCGCACCACCCTCGGGAAAAACATTTTGAGAACTTGAGGCCATTTAGTCTCTTGAAGCTGTTAAGCTTGATCTACCAAGAGTCAAGCTCTGATACCACTTGTTGTTCAAGTGGCCTCAATACTCAAGAGGGGGGGTGAATTGAGTTTTAAAACTTTTGGTTGGAATGCCTTTGAAATGATTTTTATAACCAAGTTAATGAGAATATGCAAGTGAAATTAATAAGAGGATAATATGCAAAGCACAATAATGAGAAGTATTTCTGAAGCAATTTCACAAACACCTGGTGGGCAGTATTTGAAGAGTAACAAGTTAAGCAAGTTCAGGTGTGCTCTTCACAAACAATCAACAACAACAATCAATTAGCAAGCAGTATATGAAATTAAGGAGTAAGGGAGAGAAGCTTGCAAACCGATATAACGAGTTCCACCCAATCCGGTGTACGTCTCGCCTCTAAGCAACCCACTTAGAGGATTTCACTATTGAAGATTTGAGATACAAGCTTTGAGCAATTGCAGCTTCCTAGTGTCCCACACTCAAGAACTCAATCCTCACAAGCAAAGGGCAACCCACCCAATCTCACAATCTCTCAATACCCAAAGGTTGAACCCCAACCTTTGTGACCACTCAACCTAGAGTGAACAACCACTCAACCTAGAGTGAATCCCTTTTATGTTTGTGAAGTGTTTACAATTGAATAACTCTCTTAATAGAGTTGATGGACAATGATAGCTCACAGACTTTCTAATCTCTCAAGATGAGAGGATATACAAATGAAATGATACAAGAAAATAGGGCTTACAAAGCACAAGAGAAAGCAAAGGATTGTAGCTGCTTAGTTCTTCTTGTTGTGCTTGGGTTCCTCTTCATTATATAGGCTCATTTGTGCAGTATTGAGGGTTCCTAGCCGTTGCAAGATGATGGCTCCAGCTTGTCTCTGCGTATTATAAGATTGGTTCCATGTTTCCCACTTAAATCTGTCTTTTTAGTGGTGTTTCCCACTTCTCGAATCGATTCGTAGTGCCTTGAATCGATTCGAAGCATTCTGATGTGTGCAGATTTAAGTTTCAGATTCGTGTGAATCGATTCGAGCATTGTCTGAATCGATTCAAGTCATTCTGTTTCTGCAGTTTGGAGTTTCTGATACGTGTGAATCGATTCAAGGCTTCTTTGAATCGATTCAAGACATTCTGTCTTCAATTAAAGTGACTCCCAGGTGTTCGAATCGATTCAGGGTCATGGTGAATCGATTCGACCCATTCTGTTTCCTATTTTTGTGACTTCCAGGGCTGTGAATCGATTCACTCATGCTTGAATCGATTCAGGCTTTGCATTTTGAGACTTTTCATGCCTGTTGGTCATCCATTTGAAGCTTGTGATGCATGGTTGCTTTCCTATGTCTTGGTTTATTGGTTTCTTGATTTCTTGAACCTTTGTGAAACCGTTTTCTTGTTGCATCTTTGTTTATATGATACCTCTAATTGTTTTTGATTCTTCGAAGACTTCGCATTGCTTGTTTCCTTTGTCATTATCAAAACCTGTTATCACATGCAAATACATTCTCCCCCTTTTTGATGATGACAACCAATGGCCATCTCTTGGGGTGTTTATTAGCCAATAGCAAGTTATGAAAACTAATGTCTCTGTTTTAAACAATTATTTCTTTTAGGGAAATATGTCTCCCCCTTTGTTTTTCAATAAAATCGTCAAATTTTAAGCGTTGAAAGAATGCACACATACACATCTATCGCACACATACACAATTATTTCTTTGTCATTATCTATTTCTTAGAGAATAACCTATATATCTAATAACCTGTATATCTCTCCCCCTTTGTCATTATCAAAAACAAAAGTTGGGAATATACAGTAAATCGAGTAATAATCGCAGGCAATGCAGTGAAATAGTCATAAACCAAAGTAATTAACCAAACGAGATAATTGTGCAAATAATTAACCGAAATATAAACCAAAGTAAACAACCAAGTCTTAATGTGAAATTTAAATAAAGAAAGTAAAGATCAATCAGGGTTGTGGGAAGTGGATGCTGGATATCTGGGTGGCTAGCTCCGTGTATCGCTCTTCCATATTCGCTTCAATTTTGTCCAGTCGAGCGTGGATGTTTGCTTCCATGGAGTTGAGGCGCTGGTCCAGGTGGGCAGTGAGTCTGGTGAGCAGATCATCAGAAGGAGCGGGTGGAGGAGGAGGAGGGGCGTCATCTTCAACTTCGTGACGGGGACGTCTAAGAAATTGCCACCTGCCATGGTATTCCACAATATTCATCTTGGTGAGATGAGATTTGCCAATTGGTGCTTTGGGACTGACTACTTCCTTGATTTCATTTTTCAAATCCACTTTAAAATGGTGGAGCAATTTGGTAATGAATATGGCATATGGAAGATGAGCGAGGTTTTGGGCTTCAATCATATGATGCCTGATCAAGTCAATCCAATTGATGTCTTTCTCATTGACAATTGCCCAGAGCAGCAAGATTTGGGCCTCATTTAGTCTTGCATAATTTCCACCGGAAGGGAGGAGAATTTTGACAAGGACAAAATGTAAGAGGCGGTGATGGAGACTCAAGGTGCCAACCGTGCTCGAGGGACCTGCAAGATTAAAGAAAGATCTTGCCTCCAATGGATTATAATTCCATGCAAGAGGAGGTTCTTTGCCATGGAAGGAAGCATTGCTTAGAGGGAGTAAGCCAACTTGATTCATGACTTCATTATCAAGAATGATAGTTTTACCTTTCACTCTGGCAATGTAGCGAGCATCTTGAAGGCGTAGAGTGGAGTAGAATACACGAATCAATTCGGGGTAGATTGCTATTTCCTCAAGAGCCATGAAGCCAACAAGCTCTTGTTGATGTAAGGTGGTGAGTAGAGGAAGTCCAGACGTCTCAAAAAATGGAAGATCAAGCCAATGAGGAGAAATGAGATTTTTCTCAGAGAATGAAGATTTGTACCTTTCTAGTTCCTTTTGAGTAGTAAATAATCTGGATAAATCAGAGTTTTGGGGCATGGAGGCTGCAGCAGTGTTTGCACGTTGCTTCTTGCGAGGTTGAGAGGAGGAAGCCATTGAAGATGGAGGATTTGAGTGGAAGGTTTGGAGAAGAAGTTGAGAGGTTTGAGAAGAGAGAGTGGGAGATAGTGGGAGAGTGAAATGAGGAAGTGAGTGATTGAGAGGCTTGAATCAGCGTTAATATTCAAAAACTGTCGCGTGAATCGATTCGAGGGATGGGTGAATCGATTCGAGCGTTACTGACTTGAGAGAAATGGGAGAATCAGGTGCGTGAATCGATTCAAGGATGATGTGAATCGATTCGAACGTTTCTGTTTGAGGGAATATGAACCAACAGGGGTTTGAATCGATTCAAGGGGAGTGTGAATCGATTCGAACGTTGCTGTTTTGAGGATTTATGAACCATCAGGTCTTTGAATCGATTTGAGGGGATGCTGAATCGATTCGAAGGGCTGTTTTACTTCAAAATTCATTTCTATCCATTCCAATGTGTTCAAGGCATGAGGATTTTCATATAGGTTCATTAAGCCAACGTTTTCATGGGGATCTTTTTCTTCATTACTAATTAATAGAAGTTATCAAGCAATCAATACATAATATTAAGAGATCATTCAAACACAATTTGTCATACCAAGAATGCCTAATTCTCTTCTAATGTGAATAAATTGCTCTCTAGCCAAGGGTTTTGTGAAGATATCCGCTAGTTGCCTAGAGGTTTCTACATGTTCAAGTACACAATCTCCTTTTAACACATGATCTCTAATAAAGTGATGCCTAATTTCAATGTGCTTGGTTCTTGAGTGCATTACTGGATTTTTTGAGATATTAATGGCACTAGTATTATCACATTTGATGGGTACTTTGTTTAAAATAATGCCAAAATCAAGAAGTTGTTGTCTCATCCAAAGAATTTGAGCACAACAACTACCGGCGGCTACATATTCTGCCTCAGCCGTCGATAATGCAACACTTGCTTGCTTCTTGCTATGCCAAGAAACAAGGGAGCTACCAAGTAAATGACATGTGCCACTAGTGCTTTTTCTATCAAGTTTACAGCCAGCAAAGTCAGAGTCGGAATATCCTAAAAGATTACATTCAACGCCTTTGGGATACCACAAACCAACATTTTGAGTACCCACAAGATATTTCAAAATTCTTTTTACGGCAGTTAAATGTGATTCTTTAGGACATGCTTGATATCTAGCACACATGCATACCGCAAACATAATATCGGGCCTACTAGCAGTCAAATATAGTAAGGATCCAATCATACCTCGATATTTGGTGATTTCGATGTCCTTACCCTTTTCATCTTTGTCTAGATAGCAGGATGTGCTCATGGGTGTAGCTATCTCGTTTGCCTTATCCATTCCAAACTTTTTAAGTAGTTCCTTACAGTACTTAGTTTGGCTAATGAATGTTCCCTCATTTGCTTGTTTTATTTGCAATCCGAGGAAGAAGGTGAGTTCTCCCATCAAGGACATTTCAAATTCATTCTGCATGATCTTGGCAAACTCTTGACAAAGATTCTCATTAGTAGCACCAAATATTATGTCATCAACATAAATTTGTACCAAAAGAATGTCATTATTTTTGCGTTTTATAAACAGTGTAGTATCAATCTTTCCTCTTTCAAAGTTGTGTTCTAAAAGGAATTTGCTTAGTCTTTCATACCAAGCTCTTGGAGCTTGTTTCAAACCATATAAAGTTTTTCTCAATTTAAAGACATGGTTTGGAAATTTATGATTTTCAAAACCGGGAGGTTGATCTACATAAACTTCTTCTTGAATGAAGCCGTTTAAAAATGCACTTTTGACATCCATTTGATAAAGTTTGAAATCCATACAACATGCAAAAGCTAGCAATAACCTAATGGCTTCTAACCTAGCTACGGGAGCATACGTTTCTTCATAATCTATTCCCTCTTCTTGATTGTATCCCTTTGCAACTAGTCTAGCTTTGTTTCTTGTTATTATGCCATTTTCATCTAACTTATTCCTAAAAACCCATTTGGTGCCTATTATTAGATGGTCATTGGGTCTTGGCACAAGTTCCCAAACTTCGTTTCTTTCAAATTGGTTTAACTCTTCTTGCATGGCCAACATCCAATGCTCATCAATAATGGCTTCATCAATGTTTTTGGGTTCAATTTGGGATACAAAGGCTAAGTGATTGCATGCATTTCTAATGGCGTTTCGAGTACTTACCCCTTTGGTTATTTCTCCAATGATTTTGTCCAAGGGATGATCCTTCAAGGTTACCCAATCTTGTTGTCTCTCAATTTGTGTTGCACCTCCGTCATTTTTGACTTCTTCTTTGTCTTCCAAGTTCATTTCTTGGAAAGTACCTGCAAGATCATCAACATCTTCCTTTCTCGGAGGGTTATGGCTATTTTCATCAAACTTAACATGAATGGATTCTTCAATAGTATTTGTTTGTTTGTTGAAGATTCTATAAGATTTACTTGATTGTGAATATCCTAGGAATATTGCCTCATCAGATTTTGCATCAAACTTCCCTAGATTATCCTTTCCATTGTTGAGCACAAAACATTTACATCCAAAAATATGAAAGTATGCGATGTTGGGTTTTCTACCCTTGTAAAGCTCATAGGGGGTTTTCTTTAGAATAGGCCTTATCAAACATCTATTCATAACATAACATGCGGTGTTTACCGCATCGGCCCAAAAATGTTTTGCAATATTGTTTTCATTTAGCATGGTTCTAGCAAGCTCCACTAAAGATCTATTTTTCCTTTCAACCACTCCATTTTGTTGTAGAGTTCTAGGAGCTGAAAATTTGTGATTTATACCATGTTTTTCGCAAAACTTTTCGAAAGATTGATTTTCAAACTCTCCCCCATGATCGGTTCTAATGGATGCAATTTTTGAGTTTTGCTCATTTTGGATAATCTTTGCAAGTTTCTTGAATGCATGATATGCTTTATTTTTATGAGCAAGAAACAATGTCCATGTATATCTTGAATAGTCGTCTACTATAACTAGACCATAGTAATTTCCTCCAAAGCTTTTGATTTTGGATGGTCCAAATAAATCCATGTGCAAAAGTTGTAAAGGCCTTTGAGTAGAAACAATGTTTTTGGATTGAAAAGATGCCTTTACTTGTTTTCCCTTTTGACATGCATCACAAAATCTATTTTTAAACTTAAGCTTTGGTAAGCCAATTACTAAATCTTTAGAAACAAGCTTGTTCAAATGGTCTACATGTATATGAGCTATTCTTCTATGCCATAGCCAAGTTTCATCCTCTTTTGAAATAAAGCATTGTTCATCATTTGTAGACAAACTATCCATATCAATCATGTAAATATTATCAATTCTTTGGCCTACAAATTTGACCTCTTTATTTAGCTTATTCTCAATTATGCAACAATTGGATTCAAATAAGACTCTATATCCTTTGTCACATAATTGACTTATGCTAAGTAGATTATGTTTGAGGCCTTCAACATACAATACGTCACTTATGGAGGTGGAAGAATTCTTACCAATATTTCCAATGCCTAGGATTCTTCCTTTAGTGTTGTCTCCGTAGGTGACACTTCCTTTTCTTTTGGGAGTGAATGATGTAAATTTGTTTATGTCTCCCATCATATGCTTTGAACACCCACTATCCAAGTACCAATGGGTGTTGCTTGCCTTGAAGCATACCTACAAAACAAAATCATTTTAGAGAACTAGGTACCCATTTTATGTTGGGTCCTTTAAGGTTAGTTTGTGGGAATGTTCCTTTGGGAACCCACACCTTTCTTAAGACCTTTGGTCCTCGTTTCCTAACACTACACTTATAAGCACTATGTCCTTTGGAACCACAATGATTGCATTTCATAAACGATGAGGAGGATTTGCTTGGTGGTGCAAAGAAGTTTTTATAGTGCTTCTCCATTTTGTGATTACTATGTTCTTTGTCATATCCTAAACCGGTTTTACTAAACATGCATTTTTGTTGCCCAAGTAGGATATTCAAATTATCTCTTCCATTAGTGAACTTCTCTAGTGTCCTATTTAGGTCTTCAACCTTGGTTTCTAACACAATGCACTTCTTTGCAAAATCACATGGTTTACTATTGGAACATGTTTGAGCATTTTTCAATTCTTCTTTTAAGCATTCATTCTCTTTGCAAATCTCCATAAGGTGCATCTCTAGAGTGTCACTAGTTTTTCTAGATACCTTAAGCCTATTGGAGACTTTTGTAAATTTATCATACAATTCCTCTAGAGCATCAAGTAATTCATCCTTATCTAAGTCATGGAAGTTTACCTCATCATCTTCTTCTTGGTGATTGGCCATGAGGCAAAGGTTTGCTTCTTCATTTTTTGAGTCATCCGAGCTGCTTATTTCATTTTCATCCCAAGCAATGTATGCTCTCCTTCTTCCTCTTTTCTCTTTTCCCTTCTTCTTAAGATTTGGGCAATCCGCTTTGAAGTGCCCTTCCTTGCCACATTCAAAACAATTGGGTGAGGAAGAATTTTCTTTAGTGATAGGTTTCTTACCTGGGTTTTTGAAGCTTCTTTGAAGGCGTTTGCCTTTCATGAATTTCCCGAAGCGTTTCACAAATAGTCCGAATTCTTCTTCTTCATCAAGTTCACTTCCGGATTCTTCTTCTTCATTTGTGGAAGTAGCCTTGAGAGCGAGACCCTTTTTCTTGGAAGATTTTTCTTCCTCTTCCGCCATCTTTAATTCTTTCAACTCTTGTTCCTGTTCCTGCAACTTACCAAATAGTGTGGCAAGAGACATTTCGTTTATGCTAGGAGATTGTTTGATGGCGGTAACTAGCGGTTGCCATTCTCTGTTAAGACTTTTCAACACTTTATGAATGAGCTCTTTGTTAGTGTAAGTCTTTCCAAGTGCAATGAGTTGATTAATGATGAGAGTAAACCTTTTTTGCATATCAACAATCGATTCATGAGAGTTTAATCTAAAGCACTCATATTGACTAGTAAGAGTACTAATCTTTGAGTCCTTTACATCGTTGGTACCTTCGTGAGTTACTCGTAGAGTATCCCACATCTCTTTAGCTGTTTGGCAGGTCATTATTCTAAAAATTCATCTTGACCTAAAGCCATAGTAATAAGATTTTTGGCCTTGTAGCCATACTGAACTTTCTTTTCTTCCTCGCTTGTCCATTCATCTATAGGTTTTTCAACATTTTTACTATCTATAATATGCATCGGTGTATAAGGACCATTTTCAATGGCATTCCATATTCTCAAGTCAATTGATTGAATGAAGATTTTCATTCTTTCTTTCCAAAATGCATATCCTTCCCCATTGAAAGCGGGAGGTCTGTTTATCGCACCACCCTCGGGAAAAACATTTTGAGAACTTGAGGCCATTTAGTCTCTTGAAGCTGTTAAGCTTGATCTACCAAGAGTCAAGCTCTGATACCACTTGTTGTTCAAGTGGCCTCAATACTCAAGAGGGGGGGTGAATTGAGTTTTAAAACTTTTGGTTGGAATGCCTTTGAAATGATTTTTATAACCAAGTTAATGAGAATATGCAAGTGAAATTAATAAGAGGATAATATGCAAAGCACAATAATGAGAAGTATTTCTGAAGCAATTTCACAAACACCTGGTGGGCAGTATTTGAAGAGTAACAAGTTAAGCAAGTTCAGGTGTGCTCTTCACAAACAATCAACAACAACAATCAATTAGCAAGCAGTATATGAAATTAAGGAGTAAGGGAGAGAAGCTTGCAAACCGATATAACGAGTTCCACCCAATCCGGTGTACGTCTCGCCTCTAAGCAACCCACTTAGAGGATTTCACTATTGAAGATTTGAGATACAAGCTTTGAGCAATTGCAGCTTCCTAGTGTCCCACACTCAAGAACTCAATCCTCACAAGCAAAGGGCAACCCACCCAATCTCACAATCTCTCAATACCCAAAGGTTGAACCCCAACCTTTGTGACCACTCAACCTAGAGTGAACAACCACTCAACCTAGAGTGAATCCCTTTTATGTTTGTGAAGTGTTTACAATTGAATAACTCTCTTAATAGAGTTGATGGACAATGATAGCTCACAGACTTTCTAATCTCTCAAGATGAGAGGATATACAAATGAAATGATACAAGAAAATAGGGCTTACAAAGCACAAGAGAAAGCAAAGGATTGTAGCTGCTTGGTTCTTCTTGTTGTGCTTGGGTTCCTCTTCATTATATAGGCTCATTTGTGCAGTATTGAGGGTTCCTAGCTGTTGCAAGATGATGGCTCCAGCTTGTCTCTGCGTATTATAAGATTGGTTCCATGTTTCCCACTTAAATCTGTCTTTTTAGTGGTGTTTCCCACTTCTCGAATCGATTCGTAGTGCCTTGAATCGATTCGAAGCATTCTGATGTGTGCAGATTTAAGTTTCAGATTCGTGTGAATCGATTCGAGCATTGTCTGAATCGATTCAAGTCATTCTGTTTCTGCAGTTTGGAGTTTCTGATACGTGTGAATCGATTCAAGGCTTCTTTGAATCGATTCAAGACATTCTGTCTTCAATTAAAGTGACTCCCAGGTGTTCGAATCGATTCAGGGTCATGGTGAATCGATTCGACCCATTCTGTTTCCTATTTTTGTGACTTCCAGGGCTGTGAATCGATTCACTCGTGCTTGAATCGATTCAGGCTTTGCATTTTGAGACTTTTCATGCCTGTTGGTCATCCATTTGAAGCTTGTGATGCATGGTTGCTTTCCTATGTCTTGGTTTATTGGTTTCTTGATTTCTTGAACCTTTGTGAAACCGTTTTCTTGTTGCATCTTTGTTTATATGATACCTCTAATTGTTTTTGATTCTTCGAAGACTTCGCATTGCTTGTTTCCTTTGTCATTATCAAAACCTGTTATCACATGCAAATACACGCCCTTTAGCTTATCCAAAAGACCATCGATTCACGGTAAAAGATATTTGTTTTTTATAGTCAACTTGTTTAATTGTTGGTACTCAATACATAACCGTATATTGTCATCTTTCTTCTTCACCTGGTGCACCCCACGATGATACACTCTAACGAATGAGTTGCTTCTCTAATAGTTCCTCAACCTGTTTATTCAATTCTACTAATTCCATAAGAGACATATCATAAGGTGTCTTAGACACCAACATAGCACCAGGGACAAGATTAATTGTAAATTATGTCTCCTATTGAGGAGGTAAACCAGGAACATCTTCTGGAAACATCTTTAAAAACTCACCAACAATCAGTAACTCATGCACTTTTGAAGGATTCTTTCCCTTAACTATTAGCAAACACCATGAATAGTTGAGATATACCACTTACAGCAAAATTGGCAACACGTTCAGTCAGGATTATCACCACTTTATTAGGAAAGCCAACCATCACACGGTTGGAAGATAGTCAATTCATGCCTAAAATCACATCAAGATCCTTCAAAGGTAAACACACCAGGTCTAGAATAAACTTTCTACCCTCCACCATCATGCATATTCTTTCACACACATTAGTAGTTCTCAAACAAACAAAAATTGGTGTAGAAATAAGCAATGCACCTTTCATGATAGTAACAGGAAAGTTCAGGAGATTAACACACTTCTCCGAGATGAAAGAATAAGTGGCACCTTAATCAAATATCACACCAACTGTTAATCACACACTTACTTTAAACTAGATCATCTGTCTACTCCATTTCTGCATCGCTGATTACAAACACACAACCAGCTGCCTATTGTTAGCCACCATTTGTATGTCCATCATTACTCTTTGAAGGTTGGCCTCTACGTCCACCGTTGTTATGTCTATCACGATTACTGCCGCCTCTACGACCAGTTGTATTACTTCTACGACCCCCTTGAGCATTTGTTTGACTATTTAGAGGACAATCAGGATGGATGTGACCACCCTTTTAACCATATTGATAACATGCAACCTCCATATATTTGTTACAATTTCTTGCTAAGTGATCTTCATCACATTAGTAACATTTCTTCTCTTGGAATCGGCCTCCACCACAGCCTCTGGAAGATAAAGATCCTTCCTAAAAATGATTCAAACCAGACTGGCCTTTCTTCTTGAACTTTTGAGAAATTGGCTTCAAATACTTCTCAGTTTTCCTTTCAACCACCCTTACCAATCAGTCATCCTTCAAGATTCTACATTTATTGACCGAGGCAGGGAAGTTTTAGATCTTCTGATATCTGATAGCTTCCTTCAATTCAGGCCTCAACCTGTGTTCATACTTGACACATCTAGAAGACTTGTTACCCTCATTTTGGAATGGTGGGTAAAACAAACTCAGTTCATTAAATTTGGCGGTGTGCTCACCAACAAACATAGGTCCCTGCTTTGGTTCCATGTACTTTAACTCCTTCTAGCTCCTCACATTCAGCCCACAAAATTCCTCCAAGAAATACTCTTTAAAATTGTTCCAGATAGGTTGCCTTCCAATAGTGATCCATACCCCTTAGCTTGGAGCCACCAGGTTTCAGCTTCCTTAATTAACTAATAGGTGGCATAATCCACCTTTTTTGCCTCAGTACACTTAAAAGATCTGAAAATCCTTTGCATTTCCTCTCTTATAGATAAGAACCTTCGGGGTTATATCCTCATTTGAATATGAACGGCTTCCTCTTGAGAAAGCAATCCAATTAACCAAATTTGCAACATAGTCACTCCAATACCCTTGTTAAATGAGTAAGAGCGTCGGTTATTGAGTCACTAGCCTGCCTACTACCCACCATAGGTCAACCTACATGCATAAATAAATGAGGTTCTAACAAAGGGTAATGATATAAAATAAGTTCTTTCTAACCTTCAAACTGAACTAATTGTGTTGATGAAGCTTACGGAGTAGATGGCAATACCTTAGGCCTTGCAAAATCTTTAAAATGTTCTAATACCACTAATTTTTGACACCTAAATTTAAATCCTAAACTCCAACATAAACATTCTAAAATAAGATTTCTCCGAATAATGTTTTTTCTTTCATGTGGAATGTTTATGTTGTGATTGAAACTCAAATCCTAAATGTCAGAGAATATAACCACATTTATTAGGTGTTGAGCAAAATCCAAATTATGGTAGAAATTTCACAGCTATGAAGCAGCAACAGTGAAAATTAAATCACATGGCAGTAGCATTAAAATCATAGAGCAATGGGAAATGGCAATTATGCAGCAAACAACAATAACGACAATTAAAACTATGCAAAAACAACAACCTTCAAAAAAAGAAACAAAAACAAGAGCAGCAAAAATAGAAATAGAAATAGTGGCAGCAAAAACAAAAATAGAAATAACAACACAAAAACAAAAATAGAAATA
Organism: Clitoria ternatea; assembly: GCA_037962975.1. Classification (NCBI taxonomy): domain Eukaryota; kingdom Viridiplantae; phylum Streptophyta; class Magnoliopsida; order Fabales; family Fabaceae; genus Clitoria; species Clitoria ternatea. Next base: position 14,363,248 of record CM075674.1, on the reverse strand, counting down.
GCAGCAAAAATAGAAACAGAAACAACAATATCATAAATAGAAACAGAAACAGCAACAACAAAAGAATGATTATGTATGTAAAACATCTAATTTACAATGATTCATAACTCATTCAAACGTTATTCAAATTGCACCAAATTTTAACACCAGCTAAGACATGCCAATACAAACATATTGCCACAAATCTCAATAGAAAATTCATTCAAACACAAAATCTACATGTGTCGGAAGTTTTGGACCAAAAAGCACACTTTTACAAGCATTCACTAAGACCATTTTCCAAAATATGTACAATTCTACACCACAACCAATATTTACCACCACACACATGTTAAACAACTCCAAGCAATCAAAACCCATAACTTCTCATTATCCTATAGCTTCTAACATGTAACTAAATCCATGTTTTTCCCACATAAAACCACAACTAGCCAAATCTACCACTTTCCAACAATGAAACTACTCATTTCAACTATCAATTCTCAACCATATTGCCATACTCATTTCAAATTCAACTCATAACACACAAGTTCAACCATACATATGCATACCGTATCTTTTATCAAATTTACATATTCATCACTATACAATACTTTCTCATCTCATTCAACATGATTATATCATCAGCTAGCTTAACATCATGTCAAGTTTCAACATCCACCATGTGATTATATACACATCTCATAGTAAGCTTTCATCAGTTTGCCACATGAGGTCATTCCATAAAATAATATAATCACATGTATTACCATTATCATCATACACAAGTAATCCTACACCCAAAAGAATATTCACACACAAGAGATCAAAATATGATATTTTCCAAATGAAGCCCATCAAGGAAGATTCCTTAACTTGGTATTGCAATTCCCACCCCTCCGGAGCTCGCCAAGCGATGCCATCTAACAAACTCACTAGAAAAATGGGTGGAAAAGTTAGCATAGCTGAAGTAGCAGATACTGCAATAATGTACTAAATACATCAATCAAACATATCATATGATTGCATATTAAACACACATTAACACACCATTCTCTATCGTTAACCAAATCCAATGCAAATAAACATCACAATCAATACCCATCATCTACCACTACACACAAATGTGTACACAGTGTTATACTTATCGTCCCATCTCAACCAATGCAAAAATATGCCATGCGGATCTAAACTAAAGTGGGTAGTACCATAGCACTAAAAGATTGGCCATAAATCAATAATTATTTACCGGATATTCATACCGTCACCATCTTGCAACACTTGTTACCCCTCATGACGTGGCTTTAGGATATGCTGACCTAGAACGACCAAGCCCTCCTTGGCCCATAAGGCTTCTTATTTCTCTTATGGAGCCACTCCCCACCAGGGTCAGTAACAAGGGTCCCTTATATCTCCTTGTGCGGCTAAATGCATATGATGAATGATGTTAACATACATTCATAACTCAATGCAACCCATTGTGGATTACTTGCCTTCTTCGGCACTAATCCTTATAATCAGATCATATTCAACATTTTCGATACCATTATCATCATATATCATAAAATACAATTCCTGTGACGTCCTATGTTAATTTATATTTAATTTTATCCCTTTAATTGAATTTCACAATAAATTTTTCACGATTAATTAATTTATTTAATCCATACTTAGAAAAATATTCATTTTTATTAAACTATATCAAAATATAAAATATATTACAAATTATAAGTCTAAAAAGCCATTGGGGAAGAAAAAGAATCAAAAGTTGAAACAAGGGGCTGGCGCGCAGCGTCAACCCAAGCTGCGGACCTCACGCTACGCATTAGCCGCACACGTAGCGTGAGCATGAGAGTAGTAGCACCTGCTGCTGATGCATAATTTAGGCCAACCGGCCAACTTCTAACCTACCTAAATGGCCCGTTTCAGGTCTGATTGCCACGAAACTTCGTGAGCCATATGTTTTCCCTATTCTAGAATTGTTGGAGCCGTTCGTCCACCAAAATTCCAACATATGCGCAAGTTATGCGTAAAATGTAGTTTAAACCCTTTTGTGCAAAACTCTTGCACCAAACACCTTAAATGGGTTCCAATTGGCCCAAGGCCAATACACACAGTTCCTACATGTCCAAAGGGACCTATTGGTACCTTCCGGGGGTCCCGAAACCTGCCGGATCTCAAATCCACCTACTCAGTTCCTTAAATTCACAAATCCACTATATGCATAATTCCCCAAATCAATCAAATCATCAATGCCTCTCATGATTACATCCCACCTACATCATATATTAATCATACACACCACAATCATGCATATAACAATCATCATTCATGTTGTCAATAAGACCTGCCCATAGCAATCAATAATCAATCATTCCATAATGGCTCCATGCCCATAAACATTAAATTCACACACTACATAGCTAATCATCATAATTCAAACTACCATCATCATCATCAATCATCATCAACAACAATTTAATTTAACAATCACTTAAACATAACATAATCGACTCATCACACATAACTAACCACCTATTACATACATATTCACATATTGCATAAATTCATTCATCCTTGGCATCAACCCTCCGCTTGGCGCACCTCCGGGGCATTGGCATCCTCCCTGTCAATGGTTACTAAAATGAAATAAACCACAGCAAGGGTGAGTGTTTGGCATATCATAATTAATATAGGACGATAAGTAAATGTTTAAAATACCTAATTAACTAAAGCACTATATTCTTATTATTTCATCACCTTACCTTTACGTTTATAGCTTCATTTATCATCTATCACATACTATAATTACCATAAGTCCTAAAACTCATCAGGGTATGTTAGAAACAATAATACATATTTCATCATCAAATATTCATCAATCATCAATTCTATCATGAACATCATAAGTACTAATTCACATTCCATCATCAAACATATATCCATGTATTTCACAGCTGACTCACATGCATCTGACTCCAAGTATCCGGATACTAAAAAGGATCAGCCTTTAGCTGGGAGTCTGACTTGACATCCCGTGAACCCGACTTGGTTCACCGAGCCCGACTTGGCTCCCCACCTCGACCACTAGGTCCGACTTGACCACTGGGTAGCTTAACTGGGCACAAAAGCCACAGAAGCCAGAAAATGAGGGGTACAATATACCGTTGGCCGTCCCATACCACATATTCGCATATAATTTCATATTATCATGGCATAATTATTATCAAATCCATTCATAACTTGTCAGAAACTGACATTTAAGCATTCCATAGGGCCGCCGACTTGCCAAACCCCATCTACATCATGCCATACACATTATTTCAACACCATTTCATTACTTACATCAAATAATACCATGATCCATCCTCTCTATTCTTACCACATAAACATATTTATTAACAAAACAACGTTTACTTATTCTAGCATACCATTTGCATCATCCACTTATTTATTTTCTTACTTCCAATCAAAAATCAATTCTTTTAACATAATTTCCAACACTTTGCTGTCAAATCACGCACAACCATACTCAGATAATTATTTAAATCATAACTAAGTAATTTACACTATTTTTAATAACTTTTAATTAATTTCTAAATTTCCTAAACTAATACGTATACCGATCCTAATTACCTCGATTCCAAGCTTCAACAATTTGTTCTTGGTGTCGGTTGCGTCCTTCGGTCGCTTGATTCACCGCTCCTCTTCCGAATTCAATGCCAATTTCATCGGTCGCTCGTCCCACGCTTGTTCCGGCACCTACGGTTACCGAAACATCAAACCAATTAGTACATTATCTTCCTCGCACCTCCAAACTTACATCCCAAGCTTCTAAAGCCACAAAAACTCAGAACCCAAGCTCCATATACCACATGCATCCACGGTTTAAAGAGAGGGAGAAGAGAAGAAGAAGAGAAGAATTGAAATTAAAGGTCCTATTGGCATTACCTCACTTTCCCAAGGTCCAAAAACCACCAAAATCAATACTTCATCAAGGTTCAAGCCAAATCGCATGGAGGAGGGGAAAATGGAAGAAAAGATCTTCTTCCCAACTATTTTGCATGTCCCTGTTTTAAAACAGGTTGTAACCCTGGCGCTACGCGTCCCACTAACACTACGCGTCCCAGCCACGCCACGCGCCAGGGTCCTAATTCTATTTTCTTGAAATTTCTATTTTAAATTCTCTTTTCTTTCAAGTATACCTTTTTTAAGCCATATATTATTTCAAAATTCTATTTCTCTTAATTTTAACGTAATTTATCATTTAATTTTACTTTCCTAATTTTAATTTATCAGGGATGTTACAATTCCCATCATCACTATCATCGATTTACAATATAATTCTCATCATTATTATCACTTATCTCATACACGACTTCACATCATCATCATCTATCGCATTGTTCAATCACAATATATAACTACCATCACTTATACAATAACTCATAACTCATATTTGCAACAATGGCTTATAACTCATATCTCACTTATACCTCTCTTTCATACCTAAATTGATGATGTTAAGGAAAATGATGTTCACGTCCAATTTTGCCTACTAACCTACATATCAAAATGCATCCCAATTACTCAATAATTACTAAGTTAGCCGAAGTATAATTACTGAACTGAAGGGGTTAGGTTTCGGAGGTTTCGACTTACCGAATCGAAGTTGAATGAAGAGGAATCGAGGGTTTAAGCTCCAATTCAATGACTACGAATCCAAAGCACACTTATAACCATGGAATCAAATAGGAATTAAGGTTGGAACTCCAAAACTCATCAATGGAGGTTAGGTTTAGAAAAACTCATCTTACCTTAGGTTAAAGGAACAATGGTGGATAGGATAAAATTGGTTCCTTGCACATTTCCTTTCTTTTGTTTTGCTAAGTTTCCAATTGAAAAGTGACAAAGAAACCTGTCCCCATGATCAAGCACACCTACGCGGTGGAGAAGAGGCAAAAGGAGGAAAAAACTTGCCTTTGCTTTGCCTTTGATGAAATTGGAAGTAAATGGTGATGTTAAGTAAGAAGAAGCTTGTGACAATGAGGGAATAGATAAGAGGAAATGGTGATCGTGGAAGAAATAAAAAGATTGCCTATGGTGAGGGAGATGAAGGGTGAGAGGATCAAGCACCACTTTTTTTCTTTTATTTTGTTTTTGCCACCGTAAGGAAAATAGGAAGTGGGAAAATGAGGTATGTGATGAGAGTGGTTATTGAGAGAAAATTGGGAGTTTCATTTTTTATGGTTTTCCCCGGGTATCCTTTGGGAACTAGAAACTAACTAAAGCTAAAACATTTTTATGTAATTAAATAATGAATATAGGATCATACCGTATTTTTATGTAAAAAGTTATTTAAATTAACTTATATATACTTCCTTTAGCATGATCCATATGCATGAATGTTTGTAATTAGGGTTGTCAAAACAGATTGACCAACCCACCAAAAGAATGCAGGACAGGTTAGGTACATTAGACCTGTCAAACCATTCAACCCGTCCTGCTTGCCCCGCCAACTCGCTTGGTTTTGAGCGAGGCAGGGTTGGCCAACCCACTAAGTTTTGACTATATGGAAGGTTATGTGAAATTATGTGGAAATACGTAATGTTAAGTTGGTATTAGTGTAATTATGTTCAAAACTTTTCCATTTTAGCATATCACTTTTTTTCTTTTTTTCAAATTTAAAAAACTTTTATTTTGCTTCTTTAAAAAAGTAAATTATTTAACTCTTGTTATTATTATTACTAAGTGTATTTCATTTTTGTGTTTTACTTTTTTTAATTGTTAATTTGATTATTGATTCGATCTCAATACTAGTCTATGGGTATAAAGGTCATTTGACCTACAGCCGTTATGCAAAACCGGCATCTCACATAATATTGTAATTTAATAGTGGCATCGTGCATGAGACTCATGACCCAATACCGGTATGAGTCATTCTCTCGATATCGGTAGGTCTAAGTTGACTTATGCAATTGCATGCTAAGAAAGCAACATGCAAGGTGATTGATAGGAAGGTACAGTCATTAAGTATCGTCCTTGTTGTATTCAACCTTTCTACAATGATTAGAATCATGCTGACACTTTGTATGGAAAGCTCACCTACTCAAAACGATTCGTCCACTGCTCTAAAGTATAAAAACCTACAAATCAACAATGAAAAGGTAGAACATTCTTACTATAACTTACGGTCGAGCTCTTATATTCTCTTTAAATATCCCACTGAATTAAGTGTCAGAGTACCCTTACACGTGACACTATCTTTCGCCCTACAACGCGTGAAGTTGGTGATATTTACTCAAAGGAGCGCTCCAAGACTTTATCTCCCCACTGGGATAGAAGATATAATAATGGATTTCCATTAGACCGATGTAAAATAAACATATATAACATCATCTGGGGGATGGTCACCACATCAGATCGTACACCCCGACTCAAACCAGTTCAATTATTTTATCTTTTTTTAGATGGATCAATCCAACAACCCACAACTAATAACCTACAAAATGATATTTTTTTTATTTTTTTAACCTAACAAGTCAACCTACCAAGAATACAGGACAAGATAAAAAAATCAATCCGCCTCCAATAAGTAACCAAACCTGTCATGCCCCGCTTTTGGTGAGTTAATAGCAAGGTGAGGTGGCGCGTTTTAGCCTATTTTGACAAGCACTTTTGTAATCCTATCAGCTATGGCTCAAAACTGTGGGTAAAATATGCTTTTAGTCTCAGTTATAGCCAAAAAAAATAGTTTTAGCCCGTATATTATTTGCGCACTAACTTTAGTCGCTAATCTAAAAAAGATGGTACCTTTGATCCTTAGACAAAATTGTTATTGAATTATTAAACGAAGTTACACGTCAACAACTCAAAATGACAGTAAGAGGTTCAAAATAAGTCTTATTAGTATGCTATTAATTACATGTATAATCTTTTGAGCTTAGATTTTTCACATTTTGTTGAGGTTTTAGTGAAGTTGAAAAATAAAGGTTTATATAAATAATTGATTGGATTTTCTTTTGACTGCATATAAAATTTAATTTCAGGCATTTTAAATTGACTTTCCCATGTGTCGGGTAAAAATTGACCTGAGTACATGTAAGTTTGGCAACTCAATAACATTATTATGCATAAAGTAAGGATTAAAGACAAAATTTGTTAAAAACACAAGGATGAAACCAATAAAAAATAACATAAAGACAAACCATTTTCTTGCTGGAACTAACAGGTTAAAAACATATTTTATCCAAAATTATATTTCAGATGTAAACCGTTTTAAAATACGTCCTAACTGTTCACTTAAAAAAATCACTTTTATTTAACTGTTTATTTAGATTTTAAAAAAAATATTTACATTCAGAATTTTAATAAAATATTGTTATTTTTCAATGATATCTTTATTAATATTTAAAACATAGAAAATTTTAAAAGTGACAAATAAGAAATATAAAAATAAACTAGAAAAATAATCAGTTATTTTATTAAAAATTAATATTAATTACATTTCTTAAAATATGCATCTCCGAAAACAGAGACAATGCTTTCTATGAATTCAGGGAACAATAAAACATTTTCCCCTTACGGATTGTATAAAACGCGGCCTTAAAAAAATAAATAATAGAAAGAGCATTTAATAATTCTTAGATCTGTAATTAAAATAAATTTTATTAAAAGCATCATTTGACACTAGTTAAAGAGACACGGCAGCGAATTTTCTAATGCCGCTGGTGGGGAATAAAAGAAATTATTGTACCTCCCAAAAAGACATTACAAAGTGGGCGAGGAGCCCGTATGTGATCTGAACTTAATAGTTCAGCATCATATGTACAGCTACATATGAGGTCAGAGGGAATAATACAACTCAAGTAGGAATCAGAGCTAACATCTGGGTCTTGATTCTTCCCATGCACATTTGAATCTCTCTATAAATAGGAAGGTTTTGAGAGCAGCATGGACGCAGGCTGGTAACAGCAGTATCTAATATCTGAGCCATGTCAGCTGGAGGATATTGCCGTTCAGTACATGTCTGCAAGTTAAAATACATTTAACTTTTGGTTAGCAAGGCTTGTTAAATAAACAAAATCTTAGGGAAATAAAGAGGAGACAATATTTCTGAAAATATGCTTGGGTTAAAAACACGTCAAATAGAGAAAGAATGAATACGCAATGAACAAGGAGAGTGGAACATATTAAGTAGTTTCCAACAAGTGAAAAGCAACGTATGCTGTATTCTCAAGATGGGGGGAGTGACTAAAACGTTATGATAACTATCTATCTAAGTTGGAAGTCTATGCGAAAACCTAACCCAGATCCGCAGTTCAGAATTTGTATTTAAGAGTATAACAAGTAACACGTTACTTTTACATCCGTGTGGGGGAAATTACCTGTATCATGATTAATGTAGCAACACATGAAGTGATGAGCTCTGAGGGAATTGCAGTATCAACTTTGTCAGAATCATTATGTAGTTTTGGGCCAGATGCATCATTAAGTAAAGGCTCTGATACATAGGTTGAATGATTCTGATGATAAAAACTACCATTCACTTGTTCTTGGGACCTGATCACGGGCAACCTAGACTTGGATGCCAACTGCTGATGATTAATAGAATCCAATGCCTGTCCAATCCTCATGAAAGCATCTTCACCCTCCTTTGTCAAAGACAATGCCTGAATTATAGCATCAGCAAGTGCCAAAAATTATCAAGGTTATAGCTTGACATAACACTCAAATGATGCTCTAATGTATAATGTGTTCTGCTACAGTCTAGAGTTACCATTACCTCTAACTAGCTTATGTTCACTACGATCATCATCAGATTTGTGGCTAAACCGACAAAAAAATCATTGCTTGTAATTAATAATGCAATGCTGGACCAAGAACAAATAGAAAAACTTGCTAGGAAAACAAAAACTGAAAAATAAATGGGGAAAAAACAAGTTGAAAAACCATTTTATGTATAGTTCAAAACAATGGCAAAAGCAGTGGGGGCAGAAGATTCATAAGTACTTCATACCTGAAATGCAGCATCCACCATTGCATGTGCCCTTATCCTGGATCCTTTGATAACTTCAATGACGGTTGACCCTAACTCTTGTGTTATTAAACTATACAACATACTGGAAGGGTCATCGTAAATATTGAGACTTGTGTGGGGCTTCATCCATGGTGGCAGAGAGTTTCCTGTGTAAGTATTGCGTTGTCTCAGTTGAAGCATAGCATCAGAAACCTGAAAATTATAACCAGTCAAATGTTACTTCAAAGTCAATACCAAGGACAAAACATATATCAAGTTCTCCAGTTAAGTGATAACACATGGATGCCCTGTCTAATAATAAATACGGCTCATGAACATGTTGCAATTTTTTAAATAAATATCTATGTATCATCATTTGTCATTTGATCGAAGACTTGATGGCAAAGATGGAAGGAATTTGATCTAAGTTCCTTCCTAACACAATATTGTAATAAAAAAATAATTGGAAGCCACATGCCTGTCCACTGGCTTCCTTTAGCTCTACAAGTACCGTGGCATAATGCTTCTTGAAAGCCTCTGAATCTTTTAAGTGTTCTATGCCATTTTGGTTTTCCAGTATGACACTATTTGCATTTCGAAGCTCCATTAACAATGTCTCCTGTAAGAGAAGCCCAAAAGGTAGAGGAAAGCCACCAATAACCAAGGTAAGTTTACACAGATGAATTCAATTAAAATTTAGAAGACAATTAAATGAAAAGAATACATGAAAACAAAAAGTTAAAACAGTTTCGAAAGAAAATGCACAAAAACAAATTATGTTCATGAAAAGTAAAAACCTTTTTATCTAGCGCACGCTTTAGTTCAGAGAGTGCATGTATATCAGCTTCCTTAGCTTGATGATGTGTCACTTTACACGGTTGAGCATGACCTGCTTGAGAAGAGAGGTTATCAACAGCAGCAGCCTTTGCCTGGGCAATGACATGATTAACACCCTCATGTTAGATATTAATGAAATTAAAACTTCTAGAACACATACAATTACAGTGTTTCTAACATCATTTCAAACAGTGGCAGTGGAAATCTGGATCAGAACCACTATTAGACCTCTGAATTTTCAAAGTTAGAAAAAGCATTAAGTAGTCAAATTCATCCAATTAATAATAGCAGTGCAGCAAAACAAGGGGAACAAAATATGTGAAGGTGTGTACACTATATATGTGTTTCTAGTATGTCAAATTACACAGGAAAGAAAAATTTTACCTTATGATAAACAAAAAGTTAAGAATTAATTTTGATCTACTATTGTAATTTTTTTTTCTTGCTATAATCAAATCATGTCAACACATTAAAAGCTTCACTTTTCAAGTAAGCTATTGTTATAGTCTTAACTAATCCAATGAAGTGACATTGACAATGAAGGACAGGATATGTAAAAAACTTACACTGATATAAATCCAAATTATATTGTTCAATTATATATGGAATATATAAAACAAAAGCATATGCACCAAAAAACATTATTCAAGTCTAATATTAGTGCATTGATTCTTGTTAGCAATCTGGCCTTTCCTTGCTTTCCTAAAGCACTTGAAAAGGTATGTACCTTCACGGGTGAAGCACGTATTTCACACCCCCCAAAACTTTGAATTCCATTAACCTGTGGTTCTGTAGTCATAAAAGAGGCTTTTCTGGTGCCCATTTGCCTCCTCAGAGCTTCTGGCATATTATCTAACGGATTCAAAGGCATGCAATCAATGTCCTGAACCAAAAATTCCACTCATCAAAAACAAAAAAAAAAAAAAGATAACATGAAAATCCATTTTGGACTCAAATAACAAGCTAATTTTCTTCAATTGGGAGGAAAAAAATATTAAGCCTTTGATTGGATATATAAAGCATGTGGTACATAAAGATCATTAATAAATATCAAGACAATAGATTGTTAAGTACAGGAAGAGCCTTGTAAAATGGTTATCACAAGGTGACCTGGAGGTCTCACATTCGAGTCTCGAAATCAACCTCTTGCAAATGCAAGATAAGGCTGCCTTCTACAGAGATACATAGTGGGCCTCAGGGGTGGATCTAGAACCCTAGATTAGTAGGGACAACTTAATTAGAGATAAATATACATATTAAAATTTTTAAAAAAATCTTATTAACACTATATATTTGTGTTGTGAAGAAATGAAATAAAAAAAATTACATAAAAATTAATAGACCTTTCCCAAGATATCATGCATGGCAGGAGCTTTATAGCTCAAGGCAGCTCTAGTTATTGCTTATTACAGCATTACAGTGCATGGTATGCATGCTTGGTTCGATTTATTTAAAGGAAATGATTGCATTTTTTTTATCTACCTTCGAGAGCTTTCGAAGCAAAAGAACAAAGCAACCTTTTCTCCAAAATTAAACTCAAACAAACATGCCAAAGACTGTCTAGGTAATCAATCCTTTTAAACAAGACCATCCATTAAACTAGGTACCAGTTTAAACAAATAGTGATAAAAACGGGGGTCGAACTGTGATTAAACCGGTTACCATTAAAAATTGATTCAGACTAGTCGCCTAGCCAGTTCACAATTCAACTAGTTCCGATCCGATCCAATATTGATAACAATACTAGAAAGAGCTTTTAAAAAAAGAAAAAACAGAGAATTTTTTCCTCCAAAATTAAACTATAATACTGTATTAGTTTCAAGCATTTACACAGATGGTCTAGATCAGGCTCATATATCTTTGGCCTTAATCTCATCTCATGGTAGTCCAGAAAGAAGCAGTTAGTACCCCAGGCAAGTGTTGAGGATGAATATCAAAAGTGTTGCTCTCACTGTGTCTGAACTACTTCAGCTTCAGTCTCTTGCTAATTGAATATCTGCCACAATCCGGTGCTTCATTCCAGAACAAAGCATATGGAGCTAGCTGTGTTCTCTGTTCAGGAAAAGGTTACGGACAAAAGCCTGGCTATCTGCCATATTCCTGCTCAAGACCAGGTGGCTGATATTCTCACCAAAGCTTTGTCCAAGCAATGGTTTGTTGAGCTAAGAACAAAACTCGGTGTTTGCACCACCTGAGCGTCTAAGGGGGATGATAGTGTACATATAAATGTATGAAAGTATTAGAGCATGTTAGCTTAGATCTGCCAGCTCAGCAGTTTATTAGAACTGCCAGGAAGAGATATCTAGTCAGCAGTTAGTTAGAACTAGCTGATTGGAAAGCTTGCACAGCAAGCACAACCACTGCCTAAATATCCTATTCATATACTAATTCATTAAGATAATCAATATACAAATAGAATAAATTTCTCTCAATTCTCTCTCTACTCTCTTACAATGTCTCTCAGATTCTAATAAACTGTGACAAATGACAAACATAGTGATTGAAACTATCTCTTGAAGAATGGCTACAATAAATCAGTAAAATAAGAGATCTTATTACCATTACAAATTCAACGCCTAATTCAGGACGGTCAAACTGAATCCTGCACTTGTCATGGTCAACAGTAAGCACACTACCATCATGAGCCTCTCTTGTTTTTGGGTGAAGAGCAATCACTCGTTGTCCGACATATAATGGTCTAGCTAAATCTGTTGGAAGTCCTTCCCTAATACCAGTCCTCAGTTCAGTGTAATGTTTCCTCACTGATTCCCGATACTGTTCAAGTTTTTGCCTTTCTTCGAATAGAAAGTGCTCAGAAAACCTACGGGGTTTGCCAAGGGAACTGCAGAAACAAGTACAATATTGCAATGTCAAATAGGTCCATTATTATTACACAACTTACTGTTCACAAAGTAACCTCAACTGAATTTTGTACCTTTTTATTACACTCCACTCCACACGAGTTAACCTTGGGATATTCCCAAGTCCAACATGATTTAAATACTCCATGAATTCCCTTTTAGCAAACCAAGGATAGTCAATTGCACTATAAAACCATTCAAAACTAAACCATCTGCGAAGCAAATAATGCGACAAGCAACTAGAAAGCTTTTCCTGCAAGTTATAAAAGAAACGATTGTTGTTATCAAAACAATTGACGACCTCAGAGCTTCAGAGCACAGAATCAATTTAAAGTTAGAAAAAGTTTGTACCAGCATGGTAGAGTATTTTTTAGGTTGACTTTTCAATATGTTCTCAAAAGACTTCTCTTTAAACATGGAGGGCCTCTTGAAAATCATCTTACGTCTACACCGTATAGTTGGTAAACTAACTTCACTCAGGAGTGGAACTTCTGCAGTTGATACTGTCAAATCTTTCTGATCACTACACAAGGAACTCTCTGATGATCTGACTGTCTTCAATTGCTTTGGTAGGGTAAGAACCTGATCGGCTTGTTTTCCTTTAATAACTGATCTGTTCTCATTGTCAACAGCCTACAAGGCATGCACAAACGACTTTGATAAGTACACTAAATACATTCCAGGCATCTTTTAAGGATCAGAGAAGATAAAATAACTTCTCTTTGGAAATTGTAGAACTTAAGGGGTTTTAGGTATAACATGAAATTGTATGGTGGAAGCTAAGATGATAAAGAAAGTGGTTAGAATGAATAACACAACCAAAGGAGGATCAAACTCACCAGAAGGAATAACGCAACGAAAGGGGGAACAAACGTCATAAGAGAAACATGACAAAAAAGACAACAGATTTAAAAGGAAGAATCATGAAAATAAAGTAGTTCCAGAGTATAGAGAACTCGATAGTGGAATAGTGACAAGACATGTCACGGAGAATGGTACCGCTTTGATACCATGTTGAAACTATGGGGTTTTAGGTATAAAGAGAGAAAAAGAAGTGAAAGAGAATAACAAAATAATTGATATGCAAAGGAATTACAATATGCTGATGTGTAAAAATGTGTACATAAAACCTAGAGGACTATTCCCTAATTATACTAATTATGATATTATTTAATTAGAAAAATAAATCATAATAATAAATAAAAATATGATAACTAATCCTAAGAAGTATGGTAGAAATAAAAAAACTAATCCTAGAACATAAATTAAGATATTCTAAGATATTACAAGATATGATGATATAATTCCATATATTCTAACACTTCCCCTCAAGCTAAAGCTTTAAGCTCATTACAAATAAACTCTTTGAATAAAATAAATTAAACAATATAAATTAAGATTAGGACAAAAAAATGGATTATCATAGGGCCACTTGATACTTCTAGTAAATTCACAAGACTAGGCTGATTTCTTTAGGAATGCCACAGGCTAGGTTCATAACTCTAGGAAAGCCACAAAGCCAAACTGATGATTTTGGGAAAGCCATGGGGCAAGTTGATACTTCTAGTGAAGTCGAGGGGCCAATTGATTTCTTGGAAAAGCCACTGAGCCAAACTTATATATATCTAAGGAAGTCATGGAGCCAAATTGATATCTTAAATCTCGTGTTTGATATTATGGTGGGTAAAACAAGAAATTGTATGGTGGGAGCTAAGATGATGAAGAAAGTGGTTGGAATGAAAAACACAACCAAAGGAGGATTGAACTCACTGAAAGGAATAGCACAGCGGAAGGGGGAACAAACGTCATAAGAGAAACATAACAAAAAAAAGACAACAGAATTATGAAAATGAAGTAATTCCATAATGGAGAGAACTTGATAGGGGAATAGTAACGAGACAAGTCATGGAGGAAGGTACTCCTTTGATGCCATGTTGAAATTATGGGGTTTTTGGCATAAAGAGAGAAAAATGGGTGAGAGAGAATGAAAATAATTTATATGAAAAGGAATTACAATATGTTGATGTTTACATAAAACCTAGAGGACTATTCCTTATTTATACTAATCAACTTATATAATTAGGAAAATAAATCATAATAATAAATAAATAAATAAATAATCAATCTTATGAGATATGGTAGAAATAAAGAAACTAATCCTAGAGAATAATTTAAGATATTCTAGAATATTAGGAGATATGTAATATAATTTCATATATTCTAACAGACATTATTATATGATGTCAAATATTTGAAAAAAAAAGGGATTGGGTCTTTAAATTAGTCTGATTTCATATGTTTATGTTCTATTATATATTAATGAATTTCTTCCAATACCTATTTGTGTCTGACTAACAATAAAATTTACGCGAGGATAGATAGTATACTACCTCAATTATGGCAGCCAAGGTAGTTAAAATCGGGATTTCACTTGTGATCAAAAGGAAGAGTAAAATTCATAAATTGTAAAAAACTTTTATGTTTAACCATCTGCATCAAGGTGTGGAGCTAACCCTCCCAGTAGAGATTTTTCCATTCAAAAGGCTTGAACCCGAGACCTTACTTAAGAGGAATCAAACATCCAACCACCCATTGGGCATAAATTGGAAAATTACAAAATTGTGTCTATATATGTGTGTGTGTTTATATGCACATAAATTCAAATATATATATATATATATATATATATGCATATTAAATCATAATTCAAAGACCATAAATCAATTAAAGATACTTCATAAGCTTGCATAAAAGCATTGACCATTCATAACATAACTCGTAAAGTAGTAAAAAACTAAAAGTCTAAAACTCTAAATCTTTGGTCTTAACAACTCCAAACACAAGTAGAAAAATACAAGCTAGTTCTCCTGAAATGTTCGAAACTGTGTTTGTGTGTGATAGAGATGAGGCTCATGAGGGAGATGGGTCACATCTGAATGACAGAGGTAGGTCATGGGGGAGAAGACAAGCCTTTAGGGTTTGGGGGGTTTGAAATGGTACTGGGTCAGCATTTTTACAAAATGGGTCAATGGGTTTTTAAGACGGGTTGAAACAGAAATGGGTCAAAACAAGAATCATAAAGATCCCATGATTGCACAATTTCACAAGAAAAATCACGATTCCACCTCAATTTTAAACATTTACAATTTTAGCTCCAATTTGAATCGCCCAGGGTGTTTGTAAGATTCCATGTCAATACAAAATCAGGTCCTAATGTGGGGGCTGGCCCAGGTCCAGCAGCTAAACTGCGGTTAGTCTACACCAGGAAGAGAAGAAATTAGAGTCAACTTTGTAGTTAGTTCGTGAGTTAGCCTATTGTTGATTGACAGATGTATATATAGTAAAACAAGATAGTTTCTACTTTCTAGTTTTGGAGATAGTAAGATTCATTTGGTAGAAATTTCTCTTTGAGGAGCCTAGCTCCGGGGTAACTTGTGTACAGAATTCATTAATGAATTTACATTTGATTGAGTGACAACTTGGAAGATGTTTTAATCAATAATTCTAGATCATCCACAAAAACACCAGTAAGGAAGTAACTAAAGTGATCTATCAACTCCCATAATGAAGCACAGTGATATATGATATGATACCATTCTTGGGTCTCGTGTGTGTGGGGTTGCAACGAGACATTTATGGCAGAAAATCAGAATCCATAAAAATAACAAACCAACCAAATTTTGACATCAACTTAAAACAAACCGAATTACATCAAACTACAGTTGAAGACATTTAACAACTTTAAATTGGATAGAAGACATAATTCCTGGAACTACTCTTTAAAATTGATAAGGTTATCTATAGTATTCATACCACTAATCAAGAAAAAATCTTTCCAAAACAATAAAACTTGCTTCAATTATGAAGAGATTCACACAGATATTCCAAGGAAAATAAGACTCTAAAGACTTGCATACCTCTTTTTTCAAGGGACCATTTGGATAAGAATCAAGCTTTGCATTTGCAACCTGCAACCAATAAAAGCCTCCTTTCACTAATTGAGTAGTCGCAAATATAATTGGATTGACAAATTCAAGATGGGACAGGACAGGAGAGATGAAAAAAATTTCCATGCTCATAGCTTCTTAGTAATGAGTAATCAAGTGAAAGACAAGGAAGTAGGACCAATATTAAATGATAATTGAACATATCTGTCTGAGCATTATCAAGGAAGAATTTGGTGGTCAAAATTACAGCAAGTAAACCAGTAACTAGTAATTACCATGATAATCATCATTCCTCAAAATCTTAATTTTCAATTGAAAAACCATAATAGTATACATCTTATATTATTTTGTACAATAATGAACTCGCTCTTGCTGTTGCCTTGTGTGCTTGAATTACAAGAAAAAAGGACATTAAGAATTTATTAAATCTTTTAAAAAATTTATTTGACTTCACATTTGTATATGTTAATCACTTAATCCATAAGTGAATTTAAGACAGTCATGTTTTGATCATAGTAGTCAATCGCAAATAGCGGAGCATCGCGGCCAACCCCAAAACTGGGATCGCGGCGTCGCGGAGCGGATCGCGGACGCTATTTGCTACTATCGCGGGGATACAACACAAAAGCAAATAAACACATATATATGTAGAAAAACATTAAAAGAACACAAAATATTAATTGAAAACCATTCTAAATGCATATATTGACAATCAAAAGTGATAAATATAATTAAAAACTACAACTCAAGTGTTATATCATATAAAAGATATAATTAAAAACTACAATGCAAGTGTCAAATCACATTATCAAGTATCAATGCATATCATAAATAAAGAACTCTAAAAATCATATTCTTCATCTTCATCTCCAAGTTCCATTGGTTCTTCCCCTCCAGATGAACTCTCATAATCACTCCTATATGTTTCTCCTTCATCTTCTTCTTCTGTTTCTTCATCATCATTACTCTCTTCTTCCTCTTCTTGTTGGACAACTTGTTTCCCCTTTCTTTTTCTAGCCAACTCAGCAGCAGATGTGTTGGCTTTTTTTTGTCCGGTTCCTACCTTCTTCCTTCTAGTGTAATGCCTTGGCTCCCCGGCTCC
This sequence comes from Clitoria ternatea, assembly GCA_037962975.1. Lineage (NCBI taxonomy): Eukaryota > Viridiplantae > Streptophyta > Magnoliopsida > Fabales > Fabaceae > Clitoria > Clitoria ternatea. The sequence goes on along the minus strand of CM075674.1, from coordinate 14,345,503 downwards.
AGCAGCTTGTGCCACTTGCTTCCAAGTCAAGCCATCGTTCTCTTCATCACCAAACACTAGATCATCCTCCTCCTCACCATCCTCATCACCACCCAATTGTCCTAACATCCACTCATTAGTATAGTCATCATCAACTTCTTTTAGGACAATTGGATCAATGATGTCCTTTGCATCAAAATGGTCCTTTAAAGTCTGGTTGTACTTGATGAATACCAAGTCCTCCAACTTTTGATGCTGAAGCCGACTTCTTTTCTTAGAATGAATCTGTTTATTGTGGTAAGAAATGTTAAAAAACTTAACAAATACTAAAAGATACTAATAATGTAAAAAATTCAAGATGAAATGAATCCTACGTGCTCAAATATGCTCCAGTTCCTCTCACATCCTGATGAACTACACGTCAATGACAACACTTTGATGGCAATGTTCTGTAGATGTGGAGTACTTGTCCCATAGGTCTTCCACCATTCGGCTGCAATGGGATTAATGAATATTAGTTGCTACTTTTCATGAAAAACAAACAACTATTATTATTAGGAAAACCACTTACCAGGGGCCAAAAGAGTCCTTTGTCTTATAGCCCCAGCTGAACCAAACAATCCATCAGCCATTCTATAACTTCCCAATTCCAATGTAGCCATGTCTTCATGCTGGGTAGTCTCAGACAACCTCTCAATAACAGTCATGAGGCCACGTTTCACCTCCCCATCCCTCTCAATGGATGCATTTGAAAAGTAGAATTGGGGATTGAGGTAGTATCCAGCAGCATGCAAAGGATGGTGCAACTGACAATCCCATCTCCTATCAATTATCTCAAAGATATCCTTATATTTGCTCTCATCTCCCTTGAAAGCATTTTGAATGCTTTCCTTGGCCCTCTCCATGGCTTCATAAATGTAACCCATTGCGGGTTTCTTCTCATTATCAACTAATCTCAATACAAACACAATTGGCCCCATAGCCTTGAGGCTATAAACTACATCAGCCCAAAAGGTAGGAAGTAGGACGGTATCCATTGCTCTCTTGGCCTTGGCTTCTTTTGCACCTTTGCTATGCAACCATTCATCCGATGTGAACATCTTACGAAGGTTTGTCTTTAAATTGTACAACCTCTGCAATGTCAAGAAGGTTGTAGCAAACCTTGTAACACCATGTCTCACCAATTCAGCACCATTGGTGAAGTTTCTCAGCAGATTCAACGCCAATGAATGGTTGTAGATATAGCCAACAAGCTTAATTCCCCTGTTTATGGCTCTCTTGATCCTTGTAAGCTTGCCAACGTCCTCCAACATCAAATCTAGGCAATGCGCAGCACAAGGAGTCCAGAATAAATGTGGCCTCTTGGCCATCAGCAACTTACCTAAAAAAATATATTATTTAATCAATTATGCCTAAATTAAATTTTCAAAAAATCAAAACAAATCAAGTCAAATCAAATTACCAGCTAATTTATAATTGCTTCCGTTGTCCGTGATTACTTGGACAACTTTGGATTCTCCAATCTCCTCCACAAACTTGTCTAGCAATTCATATACCTTCTCCCCGGTCTTCATATAAGAAGAGGCATCAACACTCTTCACAAACATGGTTCCAGTGGGCGTATTCACCAAAAAATTAATCAACGTTCTCCCTTTCCTATCTGTCCAACCATCGGACATGATAGAACATCCATGGTTATCTCTGCAAACCTCATGGTTCCTCATCAAATCTTTGGTGTACTCCAACTCCTTCTTAAGGAGAGGAACCCTACACTCATGGTAGCTTGGCGGCTTCAAATTAGGACCATATTGTCCCACAGCTTCCAACATTTGCTTGAAGCTCTTTGTACGCACCACGTTGAAAGCAATTCCATTTCTAACAAGGAATCGTTCTATATATTGCAGAGTTATCGCCCTTGCCTCCTTAGCACAATGGTCCTTAATATTCGATTGTTTAGTATTTTTTCCCAATTTTGCTGCTATTGTTGCATCCTTCATCATCCACACATCCATTGGCCCTTTAAAATTGTTTGACTTCTTTGGAAAAGTGTTTGAAGCTTCACTGGAATCTGCAAGAAGCTTCCCCCTTTTAGCCGCCCTTATTTGCTGAATTTCTTCATCTTCATCATCTTGCTCCTCAACTTCATTCATGTAAACAATTCTTTCAGCAACCTTTTTGGCAGCCGCTTCCCGCAGCTTTTCCTTCACATCTTCCGGGGTCTTCAAACACTTCCCAACATTTCCAACTGTGCCCAACTGATGTTGCTTTGCTCTAGTTATACCACCATTGGTGGTTTTCCCACAAAATACACAAGTAACTGCCTTTGTATTTTTTTTATCCTTCAAATAGTTCCACATCCAAGCAAGGTCAGTATTTTTCCCTGTTGGCCTATAAATTTCAGGTTCTGCAGCTGCTTGAGGGGTCCCGGAGGCTGCCATTCTCTGGCAGTGGTTGCCTGAGGTGTATAAGGGTGTTGAGGGCTGCTGGAAAACAGAAAAAGAAGGAGGAGGAACAACTTTGGACCTGCTGCAGTGGTTGCCGGAGTTGCAGAGGTCGCCGGAGAAGGTTGTCGGAGAAAAGGAGAAGCAAAACAGTGAAGGGAAGGAGTAGAAGAAGAATGAAAGCCTGAAACAGCAGTGGGTGGGGCTGTTTATGGCTAATGAAAGCTGGAAAGGAGAAGACCCACTGCTGTTGGAGCTGCAGCAGTGGTGGCCGGAGTTGCAGAGCTCGCCGGAGAAGGTAACCGGAGAAGACGAAGCTCGCACAGGAGGGAGAGAAGACTTGAAGCAGTCGCAGCAGAGAGAAAAGGGAGAACACGGCAGAAATGGAGGGAGAAGAAGAGGGAAATAGGTTTTCTGAAATTAAAAGGAGAAAGGGGGAAGAAACTTACCAAATTACCCTTAAAATATTAGAAAACGCCGCCGTTTTGAAGCTGGAGAAGATCGCGCCCGCTATTGGCCGCGATCGGCCGCGATCCGCGCGCCCGAGATAGCGGACATCGCGCCGCTATTTGATTCTTCCCCGCGATCAGCACAGCGTCGCAGGGGGAGGCCGCTCCGCTCCGTCGCACCGCTATAGCGGCCGCTCCGCCGCTATTTAACTACTATGGTTTTGATTATATAAATAGAATCACTTTGATGTAGTAGGATAGAACAGGACCAGAAATGAGTAAAAACTGAATCATTGAACGGGCTTTACAATACTGATATTTGAGAGACCAGCAGTCTCCCAATGCCTAAAAGGCCCTAACTTTCTTTAAAATGACCAGATCCCCTCTCATCTTAACCCCTCCTATAATTCATAGGTAACATGTGTTATTCCCCCAATAACAACTTAACTAACTGGGAATTAACAACCTGTAACTACCTAATAAACACTCTAATTAACTATTATGTGTTTGGAAACTTAAGGGTTATTTAAACAAGTATTTATAGATAGATATAATTGATTATAGTTATAATCAATTATTGTATATGTTTAAATATGTTAGGTAAAAAGTGGTTGTAAGATAATTTAGTTTATTTAAATTATTTAAAATAATCGATTATCTTTTAGAAAATTACAAAAGGGTGTGAAATTATTTGTAGCAATTGGATATACATTTAAAGTAATTAATTGATATGGATAAAGTAAGAAAACAAAAGTTGGCCAAAGAATAATCTATTAGTTTATAATCATAATCTAAAAAATTTCAGATTCTGATTATAATCTGATTTTGGAAAAAGTTACCAAACAAGTCACAATCAAATTATAATCTAAAAACCATATTATAATCTAATTTTTTAAACACTCCCAAACACACTATATGTAGTAACTCACTATTAACAATGGGTAACCTATTGAATACCAAATGAGATATGAAATTATCAAAAAACTTATTTGATTGGGGGTAAACTGGTATTTATGCCCAAAACTTTTGAAATAATCTTAAGCAATCACTTTCAGGAATCATTTCTGGCAATGCTACAACTTTTTTTGCTGGAATGGTATGGCATACTTGTTAACCCTTAGAAGGGTGACCAGTCCCTATCACTAATCCATCCAACAATCCCAATACAATTCATGCAAAATTATGGATGTTTTTTATTTAGCTATCATTACACTATTACTAAAAATTTTAAGGCTTCAAAATGACCTTATCCAAAAATCTTTTATAGTGAATAAAAGTTTGTGCAAACAGCCTTATTTTGTATGAATCCAAGTCATGGCAAGAAAAAGTACTTTCCTGGGTAAGCTGCTTTGGCAGAAAAAAACAAACAAAACCAAACAGACACCACATGTATTTGGATGTGATTATTTTTAGATACCATTTCAATAATTAATTATAGATATATCATATAGTCAATTATTGTTATAATCGATTATTGTATATATTTAGATGTATCAAGCGAAAAATGACTTTAAAATAATCTATTCTGTTTTCATTGTTTAAAATAATTGATTGTTTTGTGGTAAAATTACAAAAAAAGATATGGAATTATTTGTAGTAGCATGTATATAAATTAATGAATTGATGAAGATAAAATCAGAAAACAGAAGTTGACTAGAAAATCATTAGCTTTTAATCAAAATCTTGAAAACTCAACTTATAGATTATAATTTGTTTTGTCAAAAAAAATCTAAAGACTATAATCCAATCTTCATTAAAATTGCCAAACAAGATAAAATCATATTATAATCTGAATCTGAAGAAAGAATGTCACCAAACATATTCCCAGAATTTAAAATCTTTTGGATAAAGCATACAAGACTGCATTTACCTTTGAAACCATAGACTTTCGCTTTCTTTTCCATGCTGTATCAGCAAAAGGAAGCTGCTCTTTTGATGCCGAGAGAGCATTGCTATCCATTGCTGATTCCTTTCCAAACTTAGACTTTTTGGAGGTTGAAACCTCAATTTCAGGGACCACAACATGTTTAACTTTATATTTCTTATGGCTTGTTGATGTTGCCTCAGGTAAAGAAGACTTGTCATCTTTATCAGCAGTCGTTCTTCCTCCCTTCAACTGAACAGATGATTCTAGATGGGCAGGGGGGAGGTAGAAAAATCAAGTAAACAAATTTAGATTGGACTGTTATAGAAGAGAATTAGCTTTTGTAGAGCCCCCAATAATAACTACAGCAACAAACATGAATGACAATAGTGACCAGTAAGTAGATCCTAGTTAAGCATTTGACTTGATAAATAAAAATTGCAGCTAAAATAAATATGATATTAGAGGTTAAACTTAAAAGTGAAATTAATCACATGTCGATGAAGATGGACAAATATAAGAAAAATCAATCTCAACTATGTAGTTGCTTTGAATGTGAAAATGCTAAAAATTGGAATTTTTTTTTTTCTATTTGGCTATTGCTGCATGTGTGCAACGGTGCATCCATGTATTATGTGGGTGCTCATGAGCTATGAAGCATGGACTGGGACACGGACACCGAACACAAACTGGGGACACGGCTAATCTCCAAAATAGAGGACACAGGCACGCCGCTGAAGGAATATATATATTTTATTAATTATACTAGCTAACTCAACAAAAATACTTACTAATTATTTTGCAAATAATGTTATATTATATACCTAATCTAATATCTAATACTCCCTCCGGTCTTGAATACAAGAGACAAATAACAAAAACACACATTCCAATATTTGCAATAATCATGTGAGAGAATCAAAGAAAATTTTAAGAATACCCTTACTTAAATGGTAAAATAGGGAATCGTGACAAAATAACTTTTGTCCTCTCTCATAATAAACAAGGAGTATGAAAGAAAATTCATCATTAACTTAACTAGAAATATGTAATTGTGTCTTGTATTAAGGACTAAAAAATAGGTCCAATTTGTCTCTTATATTTAGGACCAAAGGGAGTATAAAACAAAAAATAAGTTCTATTTTAAAAATACAGTTTTGTCTAAAATGCACCCAGTTATTTTGTGACCATTAATGGGAAAATCAATTTCACACAGTGATAATATTACAAATTAATATCAATGGTGCAGATTGAAACCTGCACCCGTCTGTTCCTAGAACCTGTCACTCTGACTGTCGCAACAAGCCCTCATTATCCTCTTCAAACTGTGATGTTGTGGTCATAACGACCTCCACACCTCTGAGCTACCGCTTCTCCGTGGTCCTCCACCACTGTCTTTATGGAGGGAATCATTCTTTCTCAATCAATCATGCCTCAACTGGATAAATTTACTTATTTCACACAATTCTTCTGCTCATGCCTCTTCTTCTTTACTTTTTGTATTACCATATTCAATGATGGAGATGGAGTACTTGGGATCAGCAGAATTCTAAAACTACGGAACCAACTGGTTTCAAAACGGGGGAACAAAATCCGGAGCAACGACCCCAAGAGTTTGGAAGATGTCTTTAGAAAAGGTTTTAGCACCGGTGTATCCTATATGTACTCTAGTTTATTCGAAGTATCCCAATGGTGTAACGCCGTCGACTTATTGGGAAAAAGGAGGAAAATCACTTCTATCTCTTGTTTCGGAGAAATAAGTGGCTCACGAGGAATGGAAAGAAACATCTTATATTTGATAGTCATGTTTGAAGCCCACACTGCACCAGTCAAACCCCTGTGTGCCACATACAACTCTGCAAGCTCCGCCGCAGATCCATCCTCCACCACTGCAAAAACAGTGTCGCACCCCCATCATTCATCCAAACCTCCCTGCAGTCTGACACTATTGCTTTCGTTCCCTTCTGACCAAGCTTCACCACCCTCTATGGTGAGAGAAGGAGGAAGTAGCTCTTCTGAGAGTGAGCTTTCCTTTCACGTAATCCTTTTCTTTTAGAAACTCTTAAAACGTTTTTTCTGATTAAGATAAAAAGAAAATTCCAATCTATGTTGCACAGGGACAGATACAGAGACGAGGACGAGGAAACACCAATCTCCAAAATTTCAAGAAACAAGTACAGCGCAGAAACAGCACAAAAAATAGAAAAATTTTGAAAAAAACAAAATAATAAATTAGTTCCTTTTTCCCTCACAAATATCTAATTTCTCTCAAAGCTTTCAAAACGTTATAACCCGAAAAAAAAAGTTGTCAAAGCATGCTGAACCTTACCTCTCTTTCTCACGTTAATCAAAGCTATTAACACTATGCATAACTTTCCAGACTTATGCTTGCTAGATGCAAGACCAAGAAATTTTTTAAAACTATCTTTCACCTCTTCAAAAGACATTAATGCTATCTCTTTCCTCCATCCCATCAAGCTTTTTTTCTCATCTTTCATTCTCACCCTCTCTGTTCTCACTGTACATGATGTGGTAGATCGCATGCTTTGACAATGTCAGAGAGAGAAGAACAAAATCGCCGACAAAGAGAGTGGAACAGGGTCGCCACTTTAAAGGGATCCACTGACGGAGATCAAGGGGGAAAGGACGCCGGCATGGAACAAAGCCGCCAGAGTGGAAAAGGGGAGAGTGACAATGGTTAAGAGAAAGGGGCTAGGGATTCAAAAAAATGGAAGGAAAGAAATAGGGAATCAAAAAAAGAAGGGATTTTACTATTTGTGAAATCTTTTTAATAGGAAATGGCCCAGAAATGCAGGCATTTGATGGTAGGCTGTTTCTAGGACATTTCTCGAGTAGACACCGCTGTCCTCACTTTCACAAGACATTTCCACCGTGTTTCCCATTTCAGGAACATTTCCAAAACGTGAAACGCCACCCCTTAGCCATTTTGGTGCATCATAGATTCCAATTTCTCCTCACTGTCACCACTAGAGCCAGGTCCAGCCACCCTCTTGTGCCGTGTCAAAGCAGAGCCTGCACCGCGTCTTACCTGAAGAAAATTACTTTTTTTATTCAGCACCCTCCAGCTGCGTCCAACACATGTCGCTGCCAAGGAGCGTCTGTGTCCGATGCGTTCCCAGTGCTGCGACTCACCCCTTTCCAGCCGTGTCCATGCTTCATAGTTCATGGACCTCTTACAATCAAACTAACAAATATATGTGTGTGTGTACGTGTATATATCAAAAAGTTTATTCTTACCGGATTCTATTGTAGATGTTGGCATCATTAGAGACAGATCTGCCAAAGTTTGCAAAGCATTCAAGGCAGTGGTTTCATCTGTTAGAGAAAAAAATTAAATAATGACAATTAAGAGATGTGAAAGACAAGGAAAAACCAATTCTACAGAAGTCCAACCTCACCTTGGCCCAAGCCTAAGGGGGGAAGGAGCTAAAAGTTCCACAAACTTGCATATGTACTACAGAATTACCTCCAGAAAAGAGCTTCTTACTTCTTCTCTTCTGACTTTTGGGAGAGAATTGTTCAAGTTTGTCATTAGTAGCCTCAACATTTACCTTTCCCTTCAATGACCTAAAACTAAGTCCTTCTTCAGTGCCACTACACGCTTCTCCCCCATCATCAAGCTGATGGTTTCCAGTATTTTCCACTCTCTCTTTCTTTCTGTAAAATTTTCCCCCCTTCTGACAAACTTCAACAGTCCCTACACCTTCCATATCCATCAAGGAACTACTATCTCTTGCATATTCTCCATTTTCAGCTCCCCTGCTTTCCATACTACCTTCCAAGAACTCTTCATCCCCAGAAACATCATGAAACTTTGCACGAGCTGTGCCTGACATTTGGTGCTAGTTGACAAATTGAAAATAATTATACATTTTAAACAAATGTGAATCATACACAAGGAAATCATTCATATAGATTTCTATTTGATCCTATTTGAATGTTAATGCCTATTCTTGCATTCAGAACACAAACCCACATCTTGAAGTAATAATTTAGCTCACAAATACCAGATAATGGCAGAAACAGCCAGTGAACAGATAAATACCTTTCCTTCCCAGCTCTGGACAGGAGAGAACTTTTGCTCTACTCTTCTATATGGCGTTTGAGAAACTTGGGGGGAGCCCCCTCTTTGTGCAGCCTTGGTTAACGCCAAAGCCACAACATGTGCAACTTCATCATCATTAGCATCAACAGTAGACTTCACACCTCTTTTATTAGGTGAAACATAATTTTCTGTATCGTCTTTCCTACAAGAGTAGCTAACTGGGACACGAGGTGTCCTTTTCCCAACAACACGAGGCTGGATACCTGATTAATTGAATAACCATCAATAATGCATTCCACTGCAGAATATCTTGCATATTAAAAGATATTATTAACACAGACATGAGCAAGATTCACAGTTCAGAATTATCAATAACATTACTTGTATTTCAATATTTGGGTTGAATGAAGCTGAAATAGAAAAACATTCTACCTGAACATTTTAAACTAATTAAATGCATTGGATGTGAGGAGCAGTTCAGACGGGTCTAATTTTATCACTATTATTTAATTTCAAATTTTCAACCAATAGGAATTTTCACAGATAACAAAGCCAATCCTGACAAAGGCACTAAATACGAAGCATAATGTTAATCATAGTTGCTTTGCTGAAGTGACTGAAGCATAATGTTAATCATAGTTGTTAATCGCACTTGATCACAGTGCGAAATCACGTTACGGAGCTCAACAGATACAGAGATGTGTTCCCGGGTTGCTTTGCGGTCGTGAGAGTCACAGCGCGATCACGCTATAGTGGATCACCAGGTCAACTCTCCAAACAGTGTCATTTAGGTAAGTTTCAGACTTTCAGGGTGTTTTTGGTCTCCCCCCCCCCCCCCCCTCCCTCTCTCTCACTCTGAAGGGTTCTGAAACCCTTTCCCCCCTCATTCACGGTCTCCATAAGCCCTACTGCAGCACCCCCGTTCTCTTCTCTCTTCCCAGTTTCTGGCCATTTCCGTCATCTCTGGGGAGCTCCATCTACTCTGGCGGGTCTGTCTTTTCCAGCGGCCAAGGAACAGCATCCAATGACCACCATTTCTGCCTCCAGGGATTTGGGTCTTCGCCCCTCTCACTCTTGTCCTGCCATTTCCTTTCCAGCAGCCACCATCCTTCTCAATTTTCCTTTCCAGCAGTAAAAGGAACAGTACAAGCAACAGCTTTCAACTAATGATTATTAATTAATTATATATATATATATATATATATCAGCATGTGTATGTGTATTCTATCGCGCAATAAGATAAAATCTTGGTCACGACACAATCAGCAACACCACGATCCCAATTTTGGGATCGACCATGACACACTGACGCCGCAATTCAGGATTGACTACTATAATGTTAATTTTCTGCATACCAAATTTTCTTAATGATAGCATTTTAAAATCAGATGAGTAACAAACTTATGTAGTTGAAAATTATATTTATATTCTAATTGGGTGAAAAACTTACAAACAGATATGAATTGCCGTAGTGCAAGATAAAAAATAACAAAACTTCTTTAATCTGATGTTACCATAGAGCTCCATAGGCTTGAAGCGTGAACAATACAAAGACCCATTTAACTAACAATGTGCTAACATTCAATTATTAGAAGAATGAGGGTGGCAAGGATTGAACACTTGACCATTTTGTTGTAAAGGAAATGATACCATCGCAAATTCATAAATGAATTTTATGTCTAAAAGTTAGTGTTCTACCAGCACAAAAATAAAATCTGAACACCTAAAATATATCTTTCATAAGAATTTTTTGGGAGTTCTTTTGTAACATGGGTGAACTTTGCCAGATTCCATTTCCTACATAACAAGGCACTTTCTAGTAACAAGAATTTAAAACATAACAACTTCTTTCATCCAGGAGGAATAAAAGCAATCTGTTGAAAGGCAAACTACAAGCATCATTCTCTGGGTGAAGAAAAAAAAAACATAAATAAAGAGGGAGGGAGACCATAATAGGTATTTTACCATCAAAGCGCCTCTTCTTCAATAGAGAAAGGCAACCATCACTGGAAGCAATTGACTGATACTGAACAGGATCTTTAGAAACACCAAGTTGAACTTTTTCACGCTTTCGTTTCACAGGTTTTTGAGATCCAGGTGCATCATTGCTCTCCCCTTCACTGTCACTCCCTTCCTGTCAAATTCCAGTACAGAAAAATTACAACTTAAATAGATACTCAAAGTCAATATAACATATTATGAAGGAGGAACAAACTAGCAAACCTAAACCAGACTCAAAAAGGAATCTAAATTCCCAAATACCAACTGTCTCAAATGTAGGCAAGAATTACTTCATTTGCAATGTCATGATAGTTGTTGAGGACAAACTACAACAATAGAAGGGGTACCATGGCCAGTGACAAGAAAAGAATTTGAACTTCTTTCTGGGGAAAAATAACCTTTTCTGAAAGAGGTTTTTAAAGCTGTTTTACAAATTTTGCCCAGGAAAAAATGCACTGAAAATGAATTAGCTTTACCAGCACATTGTAGTGGTCTGTCATCATTGCTATGAGGCCAACTACAGAAGCTGTACCCTCTGGCAGAGATAGGTATGCCTGAAAATCAATTACAACCCAGTTTCAATGACTCTTAAGATGAAAGTTCAACAGAATATTGATAAGTCAGCTCATGGTAGTTAGAAATAAGAAATTGTCATAAGCAGGTACCTAAGTCTGCTAATTTAGAATTATGGAGAAATATGTGGATTTATGGCAGCAGCATCAATACATTGTGATCTTAAAACAACAACATTTCTTAAACAAAAGTCAGAAGTCAGAACACGCACAAGGCATATGACATATGGCTACAACACTGAAGTATTGATTTACCCGATTCATATTGTAAAGAGCTTCTACCATTTCAGCAGATCTATTACGCACAACAGTAGCCACCTGAAAATCCAAATAATCAATAAGAATGGAGAACAATAGCAAGAACTCCAACAAACATGGTGATGATTATGTAGCAGCTAGCAAGAAGAGAGAATGAAGATGGGGAGAGAAAATAACACCATAACAAAAGCACACCTTCTTCCAGTCTTTCCCATACTTCCTATAAGCTTCATAAAATCGCTCTAGTTCCTCCTTGCTCCACTGAGATCCTAGTTTATCAGTCAACTTTTTCTTCTGTGCAAAGAGCGGATGTCAACCGGGATTCACAAGTTTAAGAATAAAAAAAAATGAAATAATACTAGACATTCACTGCATGGACTGTAACAGACATCAACCATAACGTTATGTAATATAAAGCAGGGATACATCAAAGTTGGTGACATACTGATATCCAACATCTCATACTTATATGATACATTTGCATTAGCATATTTTGGCATATCCTTTTTGTTTGTGCTTTGTGAGTACCCAGTAGTGGGTAGTAGTAGTCCCACTACCCTGAGAAACCTGTTATTCAAAATAACTACAAATTACAGTCCTATTCTCTCTGATTCCCTCCTCCAAAGCATGAGCTGAATCTTACAGTGAAGTTGTGTTCAAAATTATCACAAAAGATTAGCAAACTATAAATTGCCATACTAATATCCTAATTTCTAAAAATGTGTGATATTTATTTATCTTGTATCAAATACTTGTATCTGTACCTTGTGCAACAAAGACATGAAAATGCATAAAATGAAATGAAAAGCACTAATACTAACACAAGTACTATGCTTCAAGTAAAACCCAACAATTGCCACTTTAAACTCTTCATAAAACTATTATTATGAAAACACACTACCAAGCAGGATCCAGTATTGTCTTTTATTGTCTGTCCTATTGCTTCCAGTTTCAAAACGAAAATGCTATCCAATCAAGACATACCCGTTGCTTGTTTTTATTTGAAGTAACTCCATCTTTCTCAGGAGAAATTTCATTTGAACTTGAAATCCGCTTATTCACACTTCTAGATTTCTTAGTCGGTGCCATTAATCCTTTATGTAGCTGAACAAATGAGAAACCACAATCAATGGAATTAGCTCAGTTAAAACTAAACTGGGTAACTGATCAATAATGCATGATATAAAAGATACACATAAATTTCTCTTAAAAGGAATATTTAAATAATATGGAGGCTAAGAACTAAGATCAGTGCATGTAACAAAATCCAATCACTAACATTAGGTCTCCTGCCTTTTACATGAATGGAAACAATTAGAGGCCAGAAGTTCAACTGCAAACAGGCATTCAAATTTTTAACGTTACCCAAAATGTCAAACCATCGCTACTTTTCATCTAAGAAAGAAAAGGAGGATAAATCCAAAACATAAAAAAGTAAATAACAGTTACACCCCACCCCCGATAAGTTAAATCAAAAAAGAAAACTGAGACTAAGCATCAGCTAAATCTTCAAAATCAGTACAAACAGCAAACTAACAGAATAAACGCCAAATTCCAATGCACCTGAAATTTTCCAAGCTAAAAGGTAAACAAAAAATTTAAATCATCATCAACGAAGATCTATATGTCCCGAGCAGAACTTCTCACAATCACATCGAATTTAGCAATTGACTTCACAACATTCAAATCACCCAGACAAAACACAAACTCTTCACCCTCAAAACCTCAAAATCATTCAAAAACTCAAAAGCGACGAAGACGAACGCCGATTCAAATGCACTACAAACAAAATCCAGAATCAGACAACCAGCACCAAACAGCTCGATTGCTGTAACAAAACAACAAACAAAACACAGAAAACAACACTATTAAGGGAAAAAAACAAAGACTCGGCCAAAAAAGGGACAAATTTGTTCCAATTAACAAACGATGAGGTAAATTGAGGTTTTCGTTTTGAAATTCAAACCCTAGATTGCAGATCGGAGAGTGGAACTGGTTCTGCGGCACTCACCGGTGGTAGGGTTTATCCGATTCCGCGTGAAGCTGGAGACGAGAAGGAGAGAAGAGTGAGAGAGGGTTTACATGGAGAGAGGAAAAGAGAGAGGCATTGCCGCGAAACTTGAATATAAAGAGGGGCAATAGCCAATGAGATTTTTTTGCAGTGCGCATTCACCACGATGACGGTGGAGGAGGGAGAATACGGATTTGTATTATCCTATCATTTACCGAACATGTCAATCGCACCCTCTAATCGATGGTCCACGTTCTGCGTCCTCACTGGGGATCTGAAATTTTCGTCCTACCCGATTATATTTGAAATTTCGGGAGAGAATCTTGCAAATGTTTTTATGCCCATTGTTTTCCGTATTGCTGATATGTCCCGGAGAACTTTGCATCCTTGGTTTTCCATTATTGCTTTTTCTAATGTGTTCCATAAAATATATTTTAAATAATATAAAAATAAAAAATATTTTATGAAAAGTTGTTTATGTTACGCCTAAGTTGAAAATTTGAAATCAGCAGACAATTTTGTTAATTATAAATTCTTATAAATCTATTTCATTTTTTATATTATTTAAAATGTAACTTGAATTGAAGTGTTGTCAAAAAAATATATGTATCTTGCGATGCACCTTAGAAAAAAAACCATTTATTTATTTATTCCAACAAAAATTCTTTTCATTGCCAAATCAAATTTTAATGCATGTTTCATCTTATCGTATTTCTGCCTTTTACACCTATTTTATCTAAAATTGAGTATAAAAGAATCCTTATAAAAAAAATTAACATTTTTATGTTTAAATCTGAAATCACAAATTAAGTTTTGTCAATTAATTTATGTATTTCACAGTATATTATCATCTAATCATATTTATCATATAATTACAAAATTATTATGATAACAACTAATCAAAAGTAATAACTCAAAATTAAAAAAAAATTATTAGAAGCTATTTAGTGTCAGAAAATACTCTGTATTTTTATTTTCTGTTTTTAATTTAATTGTAGAACTTTCATCTTATTTTTTATTTTTAAAACTTGTACAACAAATAATGAAAATAACTTGTTTTTTGTTTTCATTATTTTCTGCATAAATCTTAAAAAATATAAAATAGAGTTTCAACTTGAAACATAAAATATTTTTAAAAGTTAACGGCGATTAGTAACTTATTTCTAAACTATAAATACATGGATTGTTGATAATTAAAAAAAAAACTATAAATGTGTATACTTCAATAATCTTTAACTTGCCATGAGCTTGCTAACTCAATTGGAACTTGTTCTTAACTGGGTAACTAGCTAGCTCAGAGCTCAGCGTAATTACTATTATTTTCTTTCACTCGTTTGAGGCCAACATCATCAATAAGTTATAGGACTATTTTTTTACTATAAAAAAACTCTATTTTGAGAAGAAAAATTATAATCATCTATTCCCTTTACTCATTTGAGCCCAACATCATTAATAAATTATAGGACTCTTTTTACTGCAAGGAGACTCTATTTTGAAAAGGTAAATTATAATTATCTATTGACTTTATTAAATTACAATTACGTATTAGTCTTATTTAAGTAAGAAGAGAGAACTATGTCGTATTAATATTAATGTTTTATTTTTTTTAGAAAGAGATTTATTACTAGTCTACTCAAACTTAAATATAATATATCAATTAATTCATTCACGAAAGTTATCATATGGTATTTTTCTGAGTTTTGGAATTTTAAAATTGTATTTATTTAATTATTTTATTTATTTTCAAGTATAATTTTTCATTATTACATTTTGATTAGCTAAAATCATTATTTTATTACACATGTTAATTTTAAGTAGAAAAGATAAGATATATGCATAAATAGAAAGACTTTATTTTAATCTTTAACCATCCTCACCAGCAGGACAACTTAAAATATTTGTTAAAAATAAGGCCATTGCCATTAATCAACTTAAAATTTCAGCTTTGATCAAAATTAATTGAAAAATTGACTCTGAAATTTTTTCGTTAACGACAAATTTTTTTATAATTAATTCATTTAAACTTATAAAATAAGAAAACACTATGCTAAAAGGATAAAGATTGTAAGGGAGCAAACGAATTGATTGAAATTTTCACAAATTGAATGGATTAATTGTGAAACAAATTAATGTTGAAGACCTTAGAAGTTTTAAAAGAAAAATATTTTCATTCATTGGTATAATATCCGTGTGCAGCATATGAAAATTAAAAAACAGTTTTAAACATACAAATATGATAAACAAATTATTACAAATACGTTTATTTTTTTTAACAAGGAAACAAACAAAAAAAGAAAATTACATCAAGTCTATAGTAGGAGAAAAATTTTCAAACTCAAAATAGTAGAACGTCATTGGCCTCAGGCTTATTCTTGTCACGGTGGATCAACTTTAAATTGCAATTTCAATCTCTCTCCCATAGTTGCTTAATTTCGGTCAAGTCATAAGTCAATGTCTCTCTATTGAAATATTGTCATTCAATATAGCAAATAAGGTGAATTTTAAGGTGCACTTAGAATTACTTGATGTATGGTGGACCATAACCTAATATCTTGTTAGAAAATTTTAAACTAGATATCCTAATATCTAAGGATCTTATCAGACTATCCTAGTTTCGTGAAACGTTACAAAATAATCCTTAAAGGTTATATTAACTTGGTCAACCATGGGCCTGAACGAAATTTTGGAGGGAAAATTTGTAACATCCTTGGTGTTAAATTAAAATTAATTATGTGGCATAAAATTTTTTAAGTATTATTAGGTATTAATTTAAATTAATTCAAATTTAATTAAGAATCCTCCTAATTTAATATATATTAATTGAGAGTTATTAATAAAGTGATATATTCAAATAATTAATTTTGGTGATTTAATATGTAAAATTAAAGTTGAATTAAATTGTAGGGGTAAAATATAAGTTACCATGGGATAAAAGTAAAATTTATTTATTTGAAATACATAAAAGAAAATAGAAAAGAAAAGAAATAACAAAATAACCAAATTGACCTTGAGCTTAAAACACAATTTTCCTTTCTTCTTTCTCTTCCCTTTCAAAGAAACAAAAAATAGAGGTTATTTCTCCTCCATGACTATGAGATGGTGGTCCAAATGGGAGCTCGATTTCTTAGCAAAATTTGAAATTGATTGCATAATTATGACTGTGGAAGCAAGGTGAGCATTATGGTGGTTTCAATTTTAAGTTTTATAGTGTTTTCCTTCAAAACCGAAAATGCTTAGGATGTGGGGATTCTTAGGTTTCTTTTAATTTGGTGATTTTATGCAAGAAATATACGAAATCAAGCCTTTAAGGTTCAAAAATGGCATGTGGTGTTAATGGGTTTCTATTTTGGTGCCTGTAGGTTTTAAACCAAGCATCGTCGAGGCGTTGATCAAAGTGGAACTCGAAACCAAATCGAGGTAAGCTTCATAAGTGTTAAAAGTGTATTTGAGGTTGTTTCGGTAAAACGATTTTTAGTTTAAAAGATCAAAACGTTAACCCTTTTTGTAAATTCTTTAAATTTTAGATATTAGGTGTAACCAACATTGAAAGCAAGTCTCAGAACCGTGGAACCAAGGTAAGGGGTATGTTCGACGTCGATTGGTGTCTGAAAAAAGGATACAAGTTAACATTAAATGGTTAAATTGATTATTATGGATGATTTATAAAATTTTGTATCATGGTGAAGATGATGAGATTAATGATTAATTTGTATTGAAATTGAGTAGGTGATTTATATTTCATGTATATATGTACATATGTCGGAATGAGTTTTCAAATGTAGAATGATGAAATTAATGTTATATGAGAATTTATAATTAAAATTGCATCTTTATATATGTTGAACTTGTACCCGAGAGGTTAATATATGATTTATATATGTTAAAAAGACTATGCTTCTGTTTCCTTTCTCTGCGCCGATCCTAAAGCATTTCTTTTCACTTACACTGTACATTTTTCCTAATTTATATATGTTATTATAAATTTAATAATATAATATTATAAAATATAAATAATAAAATTTTGTTTCCATTTAATGCAAATATAATTTCTTTAAATTTTTAATAAAATAAATTAGGTTAATTATAAAACAAGAGTTTTGAAAAAGGTGAAATCTAGCTTTTATATCTAAAGTTTTTTTTTAAAAAAAGGCTTAAAAATATTACAAATTTAAAATAAAAAATAGCATGCATAATTTGAAAGAAAATATAGGCCGACCTGTTGGCCTACGGGCCACACGGAATACGGGTTGGGCTAATGTTTCTAGCCAGTTCTCCTGTTTTGGTCTGGCCCGTATTTTGATGGGCTTATGCAGGCCTTAGCTTGGCCCAGCCTATTGGCCTGTTTTGCCATCCCTGCCTACAAGATACAATCCTCACCTTGGCGCAATTGAGGAATATAAATGCGTTGAATTTCATCCATTACATGTTGTGGTAAATTAGTAAACAGGACAAAGAAATCCAAGGTATTATTGACCCACAAATCAACAACATCTATGTCTAAATCATTCACATGAACCATAGGCAATTATGGTCTTAGCAAACCATGATCCCTCCAATCATTATGCCAAAATGGTGATGTTCCCTCACCTAGTTTTGGTTGGAAACCTTTTATCAACACTTTCAAAGCCTTCACAATACCTCTCTATATATAAGAATCACCCTTTTTAAATTTCTACCATAAAATTAATTTGACAGTACTTTTGCTTAATCAAATTAACCCATAATTTATGATCATCATGCAACAATGACTCAATTAATTTTCCCAATAAAGCTATATTATTGGGCATAGTATCATGTAAGCCAAGCTTATCTCTAGCTTTGGACTATGTTATTTCCCTCCAAGCTACAAAGTGTCATTCTTTATCCCTCATATATTTGGACCAAATAAATTTATGAGTCATATTATTCAAAAAATTATACATTCCCTGTGGAAGCCAAAGAGATTGCATAGTGTTAACCAGTATGAATGTGATAATTGACTTGGAAAGACAAAGTTTTCCAATATTATTAAGCAAATAAGACTTTTGAGATACAAAACGAGAAGTGACTTTCAAGATTAAAGGATTAAAAACCTATTTAGTCACACCTCTAGTGAGAACGAGAATTCCTAAATATTTTTCAATGTTTCTTGCAAGTCGAATACCAACCACACTAAATAGCTCCCTTTTCCTGGAAGAACCAATATTGGGAGAGCAAAACATTTTAGAGTTTTTTAGATTAACCTTCAGAAACAACATATAAGTATTTGAGAGTATCTTCTACCACCTTCATTTGAAAATTTGTTGCTTGGAAAAAATAAAAGACCATCATCTACAAAGAAAATATGTGAAATTCTCATACCTTTTCTGGTGACTTTAACTAGGCGCCAAACACCATCATCAACCAATTTTTGAATTTGAATGGCAAGGCGTTCCATGCATAGAACAAAAAGATAAAGAGATAAAGGGTCTTATTGTCATATGAATTAAGATAAACATGAAGAACAAGAGCTTAAAGAGAGAAAGAAAAATAAAATCTACAAACGACTTCATTGAATGAATTAGAAGCTTAAAAAAGTGTTTTTATACTAGGGAAAAATGTAACTAATTAAAAGCTTATGCAATAAGATTAGTTGTAATTAACTAGTACTAATTGGACTTGTAGAATTGGGCTTGTGTACTTATGGAGACCCAAGAGATGTGGTTTGTATCACCCTCTTCCAAGCTGATAATGGTGGGAAAATGTTCACCATTCTCAGCTTGGATACAAAGGCATGGAAGTATTTAGGATGAAGGGCCTTGGTAAACATTCTGCAACTTGTTCCTTAGTCTGGATGGAAAGGAGCTTTATCAAATTTTGCTTGAGCTTTTCTCTCACACAATGACAATCAATATCTAGATGCTTAGTCCTTTCATGAAACACTAAATTTGAAGCAATATGAATTACTTTATTATTATCACAGAAAAGCACTGCTTGTTTGGAAGGGATGATCCTCAAATCTTGTAGCAAGTACGTCGTCTATTGTATCTCCAATGTAGCAAAACTTAAAGCTCTATACTTAGCCTCAGAGGAAGATTTACTGACTGTGATTTTCTTTTTTGACTTACAACTAATCAATGAGTGACCAAGAAAGAAGTAATATCTGGATACGGAACTCAAAGTAAGAGTATAATTCCCCCAGTCTGCATCACTATATCCTTGAAGCTGTATGCTTGAGGTAGATGGAAAAAATAATCCTGATCTAGGTGTTTGTTTAAGGTACCTGAGAATTCAGAAGGCAGTAATGTGATGCTTGGTTCTTGGAGCACATAGAAACTGACTTAACTTATTCACAGTAAATGTGATATCAGGTCTAGTGTGAGACAAATACAGTAACCTTCTTATCAGTTTTTCGTATCCTATAACATCCTCATACTAATCACCAGATTTTGCAGTGAGGGAAATATTAGGGTTTAGGAATGGAACATGGCTTACATCCTAGAAGCCTAGTATCTTAAAAAATATCTAAGCAATATTTTCTCTAATAGAGAAATTCCTTTCTCGGATCTAGCTATCTTTAAGCCTAAAAAATATTTCAAGTTTCCTAGATCCTTAATGCCCAAAACAAAATGCAAACTCTATTTTATTGCAACAAATTTTGTCAAAATCATTTCCCATAAGAATTACATCATCTACGTAGACTATCAAGGTTGTGAAAGATGAACCTTTGCATTTTAAAAAGAGTGAAGAATCTACATGAGCTCGGGAATAACCATAACTGCACAAGGTGGAACACAACTTATCAAACCGCCTTCTTTTGGCCTGTGTTAGTCCATATATGGACTTGACAAGCTTGCAAACCTGATTTGGTTTGGTAGAATAAATTCCATCTGGAACCTTTATATTGACATTTTCCTGGAGATCTCCATGTAAAAATGCATTGTCTATATCCAATTATAGTAAATACCATTTATTGATAGCTGGCAAAGCTAAGACCATTCTTATAGTTGTTAACTTGGCCACAGGAGAAAAGATATCAAAACAGTCAACTTCTTCCACTTGGTTGTAGCCCTTGGCTACTAGCTTGCTTTTTTTTAGCTATGGTTCCATCAGCATGCCTCTTTACCTTATATACCCATTTACTACCAATTGGTTTAATTCCTGGAGATAGATCTACAATCTCCCAAGTGTCATTCCTTTCAAGTGTTTCTAACTCTACATTCGTTGCTTCCACCCAACAAGGATGTTGTACAGCTTCATTATAACATGTGGGTTCCAAATCATTAACTAAAGCAATAGTATAAGATTTGTGGTTCGAAGATAGGTTATGATATGTAAAATGATGTGATAATGGATGTTTGGTTGAATAGGTGGTGTTTATGATAGGACAATGGTAGTCAGTTAAATGAGAAGATAGTTTTGTAGGTCTAGATAATTTTTTGATAATGGGAACAGTAGAAAGGTTGTATGCCTTCTTTTTCTTTTACTTTTTGTACTTTGCCCTAAACTCCTATTTTCACAACCATAAATCATTCTTCTCATATCACCAATGGCTATTGTTTCCTTCTTTGAGAAAGACATTGTTGAGTCATCATTCTTTGACCTAACCTAGCACAAGCTAGAAGGACATGATGTAACTTAAGAGTTGAACGACATTGGGTGGACTCAGTTCTGCCTTGGTCAAGAACCTTTCTCTCCATCACTGGTTCTTGAGTTCTGGATGGCAGTTTCAGTGGATAAGGCTTGTGACATCCTGGCGCTGTTGAGGGCGGGGAGTGATCGCCGATGCATTGGCACGGACAGGGAGTGGCTCCTGGCAGGCTTCCAGCGGGGAATGTGACATCCCGGGCACTGTTGAGGGCGGGGAGTGATCGCCGGTGCATAGGCACGGACAAGGAGCGGCTCCTAGCAAGCTTCCAATGGGAGGGACATATGAACGAACCGAATACATACCAGAATGAGAGGGATCCAAAGACTGTATAGGTATGGGACTATACAGTCGAGGATAGCTTAAAGATATGAATTCGTACTACCTATACCAACAAATGCATTAGCCTTTTCGGTGGCCTACACTTAAGAACTCCAAAGTTAAGCGTGCTTAACTTGGAGTAATTCTGGGATGGGTGACCTCTTGGGAAATTCTTGGGAAATGTGTGATTGAGGACAAAGCACATTGGAAAGGTCCTCGTGTTGGTCTGTGGGGAGAGTCGTTCATTCCTGAAAAGCGGTCAGGGCATTACAGTGGTATTAGAGCCTAGCCTCTCCTAGTACGGTATGGTTCTGGGACTAACCAGGCAGAAGTTGGTGGGCGTGTGACATCCCGGCACTGTTGAGGACGGGGAATGATCGCCGGTGCATTGGCACAGACAAGGAGCGGCTCCTGGCAGGCTTCCAGCGGGGAATGTGATATCCCGGGTACTGTTGAGGGCGGGGAGTGATCGCTGGTGCATAGGCACGGACAAGGAGCGGCTCCTGGCAGACTTCCAGTGGGAGGGACATATGAACGAACCGAATACATACCAGAATGAGAGGGATCCAAAGACTGTATAGGTATGGGACTAACAGTCGAGGATAGCTTAAAGAAATGAATTCGTACTACCTATACCAACAAACGCATTAGCCTTTTCGGTGGCCTATCACTTAAGAACTCCAAAGTTAAGCGTGCTTAACTTGGAGTAATTTTGGGATGGGTGACCTCCTGGGAAGTTCTTAGGAAATATGTGATTGAGGATAAAGCACATTGGAAAGGTCCTCGTGTTGGTCTGTGGGGAGAGTCGTTCATTCCTAAAAAACGGCCAGGGTGTTACAAGGCTCGCTTCATTCTACTTATAAATCTATATGGGAAGCAAATTGAGGTCTTTGAGGATGTAATCTTCACTATGCTTCAATGTCATTGAGATGATCATGATGGGCGAACTCAAATTCTTTCTAGGTTTGCAGTTCAAATAGATTAATGATGAAATTTTCATCCATCAGTAAAAGTACACCAAAGAGCTATTCATAATATTTAAAATGGCTGATGCTAAGCCCGTGAGTACACCAATGCATCCTAATTGCATCATAAGTAAAGATGGGTACATCAATGGATTAAACCTTTTGTAAAGGAATAATTGGATCACTATTGTATTTAACATCCAGTAGACCTGATATAATGTTCAGCGTCTATGTATGTGTAAGATACCAAGCAGACCATAAGGAATCATATTTGTCTACTGTGAAGAGAATTCTGAGGTATCTTGTAGGTACCACTAACCTTGGGTTATTCTATAAAAGAACAAACTCGTTTTCTCTTCATGGTTTATGTGATGCAGATTATACAGGAGACAGATCAGATAGGAAAAGCACAAGTGGTGGATGTCACTTTTTGGGTACAAGTCTGATCTTATGGACTAGTAAGAAGTAGAACTCTATAGCCCTCTCAACAACTAAAGTAGAATATTTGTCTGCTACAAGTTGTTGTTCTCAATTTCTGTGCCTGAGTCTAGAATCTAAGTACCGTGTGAAGTGTGTGTAGGGCAGGACAAGGCATAGACAATACTTGCAATATGGTTTCTAGTGCTCATAACTACTGAAGTGACCTATTTAGATCCTGCCTCAGTCTGCTGTGTAACCTGTTGAATCATGCTCATTAACACTCTTCATTTATTCAGGTGAGAAAGGTGATACTTCAACCTTTTCATCGTTAAAAGAAACTTTATCATCATTTTCATCATCCAAACCCTCATTGAATGCACTATTAGCATTTGATTCATTCTTGAACTTGAATGTAGAGGGAAAACCATGTTTTCTATAACAAGTCTCTATGGTATGACTAACTTTACCATAATAAGTGCAAACCTTATTTCTCCAACTTCCAAAATAATTTTGAGTACCAAAACCTCCTATTCCTCTGCCAAAAGACCTTTAAGCATCACTTATATTAATTAAGATTTTGATCTCATTATTGTCATATCCATATTGTCTCTCATGTTGAAGTACTAAGGAGAACACCTTGTTCATCCTAGGTAAGGGATCCAAAAGCAAAATCTGTGACTTAACCATATTATAATTCTCATTCAGTCCCATTAAAAATCTTATCACATAATCTTGAATCTTGTAAAATCTGGTATTTTCCATAGCCTCACATCTACATCATGTATTACATTTACACAGAGGTAATGGCTTGTAATTTTCTAATTCTTCCCATATGATTTTTGAATCTGTATAATAGCTTGTAACAGACAAAGAACCTTATTTAAAACTTGATATCTCTAATTCTAATTCAAAAATTCTTACCAAATCTCCCTATGCAAAACATTACTCGAGTTCATTCCAAACCTCTGTTGCACTCTCAATGTATATGATGCTCTGACCAATGGTATTGCTCATTGAATTCACAATCCATCCATGAATTAACTTGTTGCAGTGTTCCCAAGCTTTATAACCTAGATCAAAAGAATCTGGCATCACAAGTGTTCTATCGATGAATTTATATTTATTTTTGAGACCAGTGCTTGCTTCATAGATTGCGCTTACGCATGATAGTTCTTGCCCTCCAAGATTAGATTAACAAGTGTAGAAGACGTATTCTCATTTAGATGCACATAAAATGGGGAATTCTAATTCATCGTCGAATCCATTACTCCGGCAGGACCTCCATCATAGTTCCTCCATGAACATTGTTATTTTTCCTCATCATAGTCGATCATTCACAAAGCTCTCACTCATAGGTTTGATAACATCATATGAATCAAGATAAATATGGAGAATGAGAGCTTAAAGAGAGAAAGAAAAATAAGAATTGCAACTAATTTCATTAAATGAATTAGAAGCTTACAAAAAAGTGTTTTTATATTAAGGAAAAATGTAACTAACTATAAGCTTATGCAACAAGATTAGTTGTAATTAACTAGTACTAATTGGACTTATAAAATTGGGTCTTAGTACTTATGGAGGCCCAAGAGATGTGCTCTACATCATAGTCCTCTTTGTAGTGTAAAATTAGGTAACCTTGATCCATTCCAAAGAATTGATAAACTTGAATTTTGAACTCCCTATGTAATCATGCTAACAATAACAGGAAAACTAAAACAATGAAGAGTTATATGAAGAGAGTCCCAACTTAGGCTTTTTCAAGGTCTAGTTTGATGGCAACTAAACCTTGACCTTCTTTCCGCTTCTTCACCATGTCCATAACCTCGTAAGCAAGCAAAATATTATCTCAAGTTCCTGTTCCAGGTTTGAAGCTTCCTTGTAAATGCCCCACCAGATTATTAAGCAACAAGCGAAATTTGTTATCTAGGACTCTGGTAATGATTTTATTGAACTGGTTTAATCCGTGGTATAAGATCCGGTGTGGGACCAGCCACAAGAATCAACTACAAAGAGTATCTTTACATTGGTACAGTGTGTATCCGGTATTGGTATCCGATATCTCAATGGGAGATACCAGTCTTGAAGTCCTGGAGATTCTTGATACCAAGCTTTCGTGTTGAAAGGGGGCGAAAGGTGGTGCCACCTGTGAAGATTCTCTGACGCTTAAGTCAGTAACAAGTATGAGGATTCAAGTTAAGAGAGCTTGAGCGATGAAACAGTATATAAAGAATGAGAACAACCTAACCTTTCTGTGTATAAGAATGGACTATTTATAGGTGAGCATGGAGAATGAATCGTCAGGTGCAGGTAGGGCCAGGGGACAAATAGTACATTGTACAGTGTACGATTCTAATACACAACGCAGGAAAAGCCGCGTCTCTTGCGAATGTCTCTTGGCAGCTGTACCCTGTACTTTTTGTCGGGTGACGTGGATGCTTTCCGGTGTGCGAGGTGTTAACCTGGACATACCGATATAGGGAGAGCGCCTGATATGGGGTTTATAGTCTGGAGATCTACCTACAGCGTCAGTAGCGTAGTGAAGATGGATGAAATTACATCCTTATCCTGGTACTGGTATCGAGACCAGATCACCATGTCCATAGCCTCGTAAGCAAGTAAAATATTATCTCGGTTTCCTGTTCCAGGTTTGAAGCTTTCTTCTAAATACCCCATGAGATTATCAAGCAACGAGAGAAATTTGTTATCTAGGACTCTGGTAATGATTTTATTGAACTGGTTTGATCCAGGGTATAAGATCTGGTATGGGACCAGCCACAAGAATCAACTACAAAGAGTATCTTTACATTGGTACAATGGGTATCCAGTATTGGTATCTGATATCTTAGTGGGAGGTACCGGTCTTAAAGTCCTGGAGATCTTTAACACCAAGCTTTCGCGTTGAAAATGGGTGAAAGGTGGTGCCACCTGTGAAGATTCTCTGACACTCAAGTCAGTAACAAGTATGATGATTCAAGTTAAGAGAGCTCGAGCGATGAAATAGTATATAGAGAATGAGAACAACCTAACCTTTCCGCGTATGAGAATGGACTATTTATAGGTGAGCATGGAGAATGAATCCTCAGGTGCAGGTCAGGCCAGGGTGTGACGACCTACGTCAATTTACATTTATTTTTATTACTTTTAATAATTTTCATAATAAATTTTTCATATTTAATTAAATTTAATTAGGGCTTGATTCAAAATAATATTTATTTTCACTAAACATGTTCAAAATAATAATTATATGACAGCACAAAACTTTAAAACTCAATTAAATATGAAAGAAACCAAAAACTTGAGACAGGGGCCTGATGTTGCGCGCCAGCCCTACGCGTAGCGTCAGCCCCAAGCTACACACCTCACGCTACGCGTCAGCCCACGCTAGTAACAGTACCTGATGCTGTTACACACTTTAGGCCATTTGGCCAACTTTTAACCTACCCCATTGGCCCGTTTCAAGTCCGATTACCACGAAACTTCACAGGCCATATGTTTTCCCTATTCTAGAACTGTTGGCACCGTCTGTTTGCCGAAATTCTAACGTATGCGCAAGTTATGCGTAAAATACAGTTTAACTCAATTAGGTGTAAAACATTTGCACCAAACATCCTAAATGGATTCCAATTGAGCCAAAGCTAATGCATACACATTCTGAATGTCCTAGCGGACCTATCGGTACCTTCAGGGGGTCCCGAAACCCGTCGGATCCCGAAATCACCTATTTAATTCCTTAATTTCATATTTATTCACTATATGCATAACCTTTAAATCAATCAAACCTCAATCATATCATGCACACGCATCAATCATGCATCAATACAGCACCTGGCCATAGCATTCATCATTCACGCACATTGGCTCCGTGCCACATTTCATATCATTCACATTAAACATATTATCATAGTAAATTCATTACATCACACATGGTCTATTACTCATCACACACCGTGACAATCTATTGTTTATTACACACCTAAGCATACACATTTATATATTACATTCATTCATTCATTCCTGTTCCTTGGCATCAATCTTCCACTTGGCGCACCTCCACGGCATTATCATCATCCCTGTCATTGGTCACTAAAATAAAACAACAGCAAGGGTGAGTGTTTGAAATATAAGACCTAACAATACCTACAATTTACATAGTGAAATGATTTTCTCCAATTCCCTGCACTCATTCATATAAGTGTGCATATATATATATATATATATATATATATATATATATATATATATATATATATATATATACTCATATACCAGCCATCTCTTTTCCTAATTTTTCACTTCACAATCATACACATATGTATATCATTTCTCACTTAATTAATATCACAATTTCATCACAATATCATAGCATCATCCAAGTCTTATAAACACCAATATACATTATATTCTCAATTCATAATTCATTCTATTCACTAATAAATATAAAGCCCACATATGTCACAACTGACTCTCATACATTTTGACACCTAATATCCGAATACTAAAGGACTGACCTTTAGTTGGGAGTCCGACTTGACATCCCGTGAACCTGACTTGGTTCACCAAGCCCGACTTGGCTCTCCTCCTCAACCACTGTGTTCGACTTGACCACTGAGTAGCTCAACTGGGCACAAAGACCACGGGAGCCAGAAAACGAGGGGTATACATACCGTTGGTCATGCCATACCATATAATCACATATTATATCTCATAAACATGGCATATCATCAACAAACAACATATGCAACTACCAGAAACTGGCATGTGCTCACAATACAGGGCGACCATCTTGTCAAGCCCATCTATAAGATGCCATCACACACACACACACACACACACACATATATATATATATATATATATTCATACATACATCAATACCTCATTATTCGATTCGAACTCACCTTAACATAAACCCATTTAATAGGGAATCATCACACACACATATCAATCTCATTATTCGAATCATCATTCACACCAATCAAAGTAATTATCAGTTTACATAATTAACTCAATCAATATATTTCTTCATTGTTTAACTATTGAGCCTCACTTATACATACTTATAGGATTATAACAATTATATTTAACTAATCTATATTATTTCTAATAATATAGAATTAAATTCTAAACTTCCCGTACTTTGTTCGCATATTGTTTCTAATTAATTATGACCCGAACACCCCCTTACCTCGATTCCAAGCTTCCACAATTTGCTCGAGGTGTAGGTTGCATCCTTCGGTCACTTGATTTACTGCTCCACTTTCGTATCCGACGACCGCTTCACCGCTCACTCGACCAACGCTCGTTTCGGCACCTACGGTTACCGAAACACCAAACTAATTAGTACACTTCCTTCTTCACACCCCCAAACTCATTACCCAAGCCTTCCTACTAACTAAAACTCAGAATCAAAACCCCAATCATCACATGAAAATTCGATTTTGAAGGAAAGAAAGAGAAAGAGAGGGAGAAGCTGTAACATCCCAAAAATTTATTTCTCATGTATAATCATTTTGAGTTAGACCGTTAATGATATTATCCATTTTATCTCAACTTTCTATATAAATTTGGTTAGGAAAACATCTTCAATTTAATCTTTTACCATGGTAAATAATTTTAACTTTATACCTTGGGTAAAAGTTAATCAAATAACTTATTACCTATTTCCTTAGTTATTAATTTCTTTGGCTTTTCCAATTACTCTTATCAAATTACCACATATTCCACTCAAAATGTGTCATCTTGTACATATTTTAATTGTTAGTTAGATTTTGAATTTGGAAATATGGTCAACTACAAAGTTGTCCCTCTTTGTCTTAGATTTTCAACAAGAACAAATTTATTAAAATCCATTAAGATATGAGAGAGATATGCCTAAAATACTGAAACAGTGTCAGAATTGATATTTTACTTCAATCATATCATCTTGTACATATTTTAATGCCTAGTTAGAGTCTGAATTTGAAAAAAGTGGTAAACTTCAAAGTTGTTTCTCGTTGTCTTAGCTTTCCAACAAGACCAAAATTGTTAAAATCCATTAAGATATGAGAAAGATATGCCCAAAATACTGAAACAGTGTCAGAATTAATATTTACTTCAATCAAACAAGCTACATTATGTAGGCTGCAGAAATGGTCAACAATCCAGCCAATTTTTCTCACCTAAAACCTCCATTATCACCATAATTAATGCACCTAACATCCCACTATAATCCCATTATGAAAAGCTTGTCCCCCACTTGTCATTTGCATCATTAAATTAACACTACATCTTGTTCCCAAGTCTGAATTCTTTAGAACAAGCTAAAGTTAGTGAAGTCTCTCTCTTATTTTCTTTCATTTTTTCCACCAAGTTCACTCTTGATCGAAAGCTAGGATAATAATACAACACTTTCAACCACTTTAGGAACCTCCATTAAGGTAAGATGGGATAAGGTTGTGAATAAATATGAAATGGGTAGAATTGTATGCTGTTCTAGGATTTCCAGATTTATTTTTGTAACTTGTTACTTAATTTTGAAGCTAAAAATGTGTGAATTTGACTTTGACTTCTTCATAAAAGTTGTAGACCTTTTCGTTATGTGAATTTTGAGACTTGAACCAACTGATTTGGATATGTATAGCATGAGTTATAGTCAAAATACTACAGTATGTCTGTTCTAGAATATGTACCTTCAATTTTGTGTAAATATTAATATTCTGGGAATTATACATACATATTTAAACTTTGATGTCTTCATAAAAGTTGTAGATATTTATCTTATAGATCTATAGAAAGTGGTTTCAAGTTAAAAGGATATCTTTAGCTCTAGTTATACCTAAAATACAGAAGTATGTTTATGCTGAAAATCTGCTGACATGAATCACTATTTGTATTTTTAAATAGGGAATTTTGTGATGAGAATTAGTGTTTAGTATCTTCATAAAGGTTTTAGATATTTGTGTTATGAGTAATTTAGAACTGGTCTCATGCCAAAATTATTTTTGTAAATGCAGAAATGTTGAATTTACTAACATATGTATGTTTTGTTACTTTCTTTGAGATAGTTTAGTATACTATGAATTTGTGATATTTCTGTTTGGATTTGGAATTTTTGGTCTTCATAAAAATTATAGATAATGAAATTATTGAAACACATAACTTGGTCTCATTCAAAAATTATTTTTATACCATGAGTTATAGCTAATTTACTAAAGATTGCCAAACCAGTAAATTTTCCAGCAATTGGTGATAAAATGATAACCTATTGACTATTATGTGATTATGTGATGTTTCTGTTTGGAATTTAAAATTGTGGTCTTCATGAATGTTGTAGATAATTTTGTTATGGAACTACAGAAAGTGAAATTACTTAAAAAGAATTTGATTTGCTCATGTTATGGTCTTGTTACTAATGTATGTTGCTGTTGTAAATTTCTGAAATTTACCTATGATGATTATTATGGATGAAAATGATATTTGGTAATGATTTATTTATAAATTATTGAGGGATTATTGATTATTATGGATGTTATTGAGTGTCCTATGGATGTCATACAGTATATATTTGTGATGAATAATTATGAATGACTAAATTAATGTATACATGAATGCCTTGTGGTTTATTGAGATATGTTGTTGAATCCATGATTTTGAGAATTGATATATGTGATGTGTACTTTGAGGACTTATGGCCTTCAAGTGATTATGGAAGTATTGATATCATGGTATGTTAAATTGATAAAGAGAATTAAAGGCATTCATGCATCATAAGCATTTGGACGCACCATGGAATTTAAGGGTTCCATGATTGCCGACCCTGGTGGGGGGTTTACTCTATGATGAGTTAAAGCCTTATTTTCGTTGAGCGCCATGAAGTGTAGGGATTCATGGTTTATGCTAAGTCCTACTTGTGTACTTCGGTACTTGAGCGCCATGAAGGGTAGGGATTCATGGTATATGCTAAGTCCTACTTGTGTACTTTGGTACTTGAGCGCTATGAAGGGTAGGGATTCGTGGCATTATGCTAAGTCCTACTTGTGTCTCTATGAGACTTTTTACTGTAATATTCTCACTAAATCAAAATGGATCCAGCATGACATCATTTAACTAAATTAAAGATTATTAAATGTAAATGACCTTGTTTGGCATATTCATCATATCATAATTATTTGTTGATTGTGTTTCTGCAATTTTACTTATTTTATATTTATTCTATATTTTATCTTACTCTTACATTATTTTTACAGTGCACGCTTCACAGAATGACGAGTGGTGTAATTAATGAAGTTTTTATGTTTTATTGTTTGGACTTTGATTTCATTTGAGATTTAATGTGTTGTAATAATATTATGTACCTCGTACTGCAATCTTATTTATCGTTTTCGCTATGTAAATGTATTATGTTTTATTCGTTCACGACTAGTATGCATGATAATATTTCGTATTTATCAATTTTTACGTGACCTCAGAATTTAAATTACGAATTTCAAAATAATTTTTTAAATGCAAAAAATTTATTTTAAAAATTTGGGTTAATTAATTGGAATTTGTAATTTGGGTTTTGGGAGTCACGGAAGCTAGCAATTGAAGACCCCACATGCCTTACCTTGGTTCCAATTGCCCAAAACCTCAAGAATTTATAAGCACTAGCAGAAACGCCTCAGAGGAGAAGAAAATGAAGAAGAAAGGGTTGTGCCCGAACTGTTTTGCATGCCTCTGTTTTAAACTGATCGCGACGCTGACGCTACGCATCAGATCATTAATTCCTACCTGACGCTACACATCCCATCCACGCTACGCGTTAGGGTTCTGATGCCATTTTCTTAAAATTCCATTTTCCACTTAATTTCTCATATATTATTATAATTTCAACCCAAATAATACTTTTATTTATTTTCCATTTATTTTCTAATATTAAAATATCAAGGATGTTACACAGGGGATAAATAGTACATTGTACAGTGTACGATTCTAACACACGACTCGGGAGGAGTCGTGTCTCCTGTAAACGTCCCCTGGCAGCTGTACCCTGTACTTTCTGTTGGGTGATGTGGAAACTTTTCGGTGTGTGAGGTGTTAACCTAGACATACCGGTATAGGGAGAGTGCCTGATACGGGGTTTACAGTCCGGAGGTCTACCTATAGCGTCGGTAGCATAGTAAAGACGGATGAAATTACGTCCTTGTCCTGGTACCGGTATCGAGACCGGATCACCATGTCCATAACCTCGTAAGCAAGCAAAATATTATCTCGGGTTCTTGTTCCAGGTTTGAAGCTTCCTTGTAAATGCCCCACCAGATTATCACGCAACGAACGAAATTTGTTATCTAGGACTCTGGTAATGATTTTATAAACAAGGTTACACATACTTATTGGTTTCAATTCTTTTGTTGAACAAGATTGTTAAGCTTCAAAATTAAGATAATAAGCGTTTCCAGAATTTTAGGATCAACCTTCCCTTCCCGAAGAGTTATAGCTACCATATGATGTAGATCCTTATTCACAACATGCTGGTACTGCATATAGAAAGGACTTATACCCATAAATGCTCTCCTAACTTCATCCATAGAAACAGGGACCAACAACATATGCCTGTTGTTCACAAATATAGTAGATGCGAGATTTTGAAGAATATGATTTCTTTGTACCTACATATCAATAACAAATAGATTAATGAAAATTTTTTACGCTTCCTCCTGAAGTATCTGAGGGTCAATGCACCATTCCTCAGTGGATAGAAACAATCCATGAATCTTGTTCCTCTTCCTTCTGATAACAGTTTGTATTGTGATCTTTAAATTTCACCCACCGCTTCTAGACTCCTAAAACCAAAAGAATTCTTCTTACACAAGAATGTCCTCGTACTCCTTTTGAAGGGCCTTCTCCAAACGATTAAGAGCTTTAATTTCCCAAAACTCAAGGTCCTTCTGAACACCTTGTAATCTTTGTTCCACATTTTTTCCTGCTATGGATACTATCAAAGACCTCTTGCTTAAACTTAAGAGAAGCTAGTTAAGCCTTGTCAAATTTTTTGTAAAGAGGTGGAGGTTCATCATTCCAAGCTTCCCTTATAACTCCTTCAAAGAGAGGGTGTGTTGCCCAAGTAGCCTAAAAACGAAAAGTTCTCTCCCCTTTATTACCAGCCAAAGATGCAACCTTATAAGAAAGAGAAAATGGTGTGAGTGCACCCGTAAAAGATTCTCAACATACACTTCTAGGAAGGCCAACCTCTAATCTTTTAGCCATAACTCGAACCCGTGCCCTTAAATCAACAAGGTCGTAATCTTCAATCATGTAACAATACAAAAAAGACACCTCCACGAACTTCATTTGGACCCTAATGAGCAACCATGGATAACCGCGTCTCGAATTTCAAAGTACTTGCCACAACACCTTTCGTCTTGCGGGGCTAGGACTACCATACACGGTCGAACAAAACCGTGAAGAGCCATTACGAATCTCCAAAGTAACGACTTGTTCATGAACTCAACATCAAAACATCAAAATTCTTGTTTTATGCCGTTTCTTGCCTTAAATCTCATTAAATTGCTTGCATTCCAATTTTTGATCTCGTGACTGCCATTATGATTAGCAATTTGAGATTTGGGTTGCCTTTTTTCCCTTTCAACGATCAGCCAGGTACCATACGGTCCACAGGAAATGAAACTGACTTTCTTCATGGAATTACAATCATTATTCACAAGGCATTCCCAAGCTCCCATAATCTCCTCCGTAGTTGACTGTTGACCTTGGACCATCCTGGTTTCCTTCAATAGTTTATTATAGGAATGTATATATGATAATGCTATAAAGTTTTCTTCTACTCACCTTTGAATATTAAACTTTTAAAAAGTTCAAACCTCATGGGATAATTAGCTTTGGTGTAGGAAAAAAAAAGAAAATTGAGGAATACTTTGAAAATAATCTTTGAAATATAATTTTCACCTATCTTCTTAATATCACATGTGTATTATAGTGTAACAGTCCTAAAACCAATATACAGATTCAGAGGAAAAACCTTGTTAAGTAATGTAGGGTGTTCAACACCTCAAGAAAAATATTTCATTTGCAAAACCTATAAAACAAAAAATTAAACAAAACCCCTTAAAACAATTTAAATACAACCCTTCAAAAATTGTAAGGCCTAATCTAATGAAATGTTTTTAGAAAAGCCCAAATTCATGCTTACCAAGTTTTTTCTTTTATAAAAAAAAACCTCTTCTTTTACTGAAGTTTGCTTATTTCTTTATCTCCTCAAAATATTTAGTTATTAAGTTCAATATATTAATTTTAATCATTATACTTACTATCCAAAAATAAGGCTAGCTCCCCTGTACAGATCATTTGTTTATAAGGAAAACAAGAGCTGAAAGATTCAAATCTCATTCTTAGTGGATTGAAGTTTATGATAAGGATAAATTAAATAAACTTTGCCCTCTATCATTTATTTACGGGATTTATCTTTTCTTTCCTTTTGCATGCAGTTTGGCTTACCCCAAGACAACTCAGAAGTTCATTGAGATAAAAGCAAACAGCACAATAATCTACAGGGAATCTGCACACTAGAATGAAAGATTTAAGGTCTGTTGTACATTATAAAACCAGAATTCAACGTAACCAAATCCTTTAAAGGACATTATTAGTTACTAGGACTAAAGGCGAGACCTTATTAAATTGAGACGCTATTAGGAATCCCCATGCCAGTTAGTCCACCTTCACTTGTACGATAAAGCAAGGTGTATGGCATCTTAACTGGACCAAACCTGTTCCTGAGTTTCTGGTCATTGTTCATTCTCGAAATCTTATCCTCAATGTCAGAAAGGTTTTTGCCAAACTTCTCAAAGGCTTGCAATGGTTCTGCATCACATGTCCAATCAGGAGTGTCTCTCTGCCCAAGGTAGACCTCATCACTAGAATGTTTGGACAATATTTCCACAAGTGAAATGCCAAGAACAGCCTGAAACTGTGCAGTGATTGTTTTCAGAAAAGCCTTCTCAGGATTTGCCACAAGTTCATTATATTCTGGAGTTCCTTCTTCTGGCATGAATCGTCGGCTTATAGCTGGACGACTTGGTGGGTAGCCTCCATATGCATATTGTCCAAAATTGATTGCAGCATGGAGAGCTGAGGCAATCCATATAATGATAGTGCATGTCTCAATCAGCTCTTCAATTGTCTGCATCTTTGGCCACCATGGTTCATCTTTCTTGTCACCATGACCCTCCTCCCTTATTTCCGTCCACCAAGATTGGAGTTCTGCATCTTTCTTGATTGAGTCATCCTCCTTGTAGTAAAAGGAGCAGTAGTCTTGAACCCATGTCTTGATAGCAAACCAAATCTCTAGCCCATCAACTGCAAACGGGTAATCTTCAATCAATAGTCGAAGGCCATGTGGGGAATTTGAGTCCTTAACAGCCATTCCTCTGAAAGAAGCAAAATACAACAACTGGTTAACTAAAAAACTTGTCTCACTCATATATGTCAATATGATAGCATCCAAGTTCAGGTTCTTTGGGTTATATTTATTTAATTGGACAAAGTTAAAATATTATGTGTTCTTATGAAATCAACTATGTTACGAAAAGAGTAAATTGAAATTTTGGTACTCAATTCTGATAAGGTCTTTTACTTATTTCCCTAAGTTTTCAAAACAGGCACTTAAGTACATGATAGAGGCTTCAAACAGGGACTCAAGTGCATGAAGGACTCTTGAGACAAGGACTTGAGAGTGCCTATTTTGAAAACCTTGGGACTTAAGTATGCAACCTTATCAAGATCTAGTACCAAAATGTCTGTTTACTCAATAAATAAGAAACATAAATAGTTAAGCAATGGCCTTTTGCTTGAATGGTCTACCTCTTGAGAAGATCTTCAGGGAGTGCTTGCTCAGGGAAAACCCAGTCCTTATAAAGTGAAGATGAAAACTCCATAGAATACTTAGATGGACAAACTGTTGACTCTAGAGCACCACCTGCATTGATGAGGATCTGCCGTGCAAGTGCATTTATGTTCATTGTGTCACGAAAATGAGGGTGTAATAGGTTATGAATAGGGTGAAGCACACTAAGCTGCCTATTTGTAGCTATAATGAATGGCTCCATGACTGCATGAGTATGTAACCTGTGACACAGAGTAGGATATCAAAAGCTAGTTTCAATAATAGGTGAACCAAGGGGCCGTTTGCTTTGTTAAAACGTTTTTTATTTTCATTACTAGTTTTCATTATAAAATTGTCACTCTGCTTTCTAGTTTTCAAAGTTTATACAGGAATTAATAAAAACTGAAAACAAAAAAGATGTTTACAGTGTTTCTTATTAAAAAAAAATTGTAACAGAAAATCATGTTATGGTTGTGTAATTAAAAATAAAAAATAGAATATGAAAAACACAAAGTGTTTTCTGAAACCAAACGACACCTAAGGTTGTGTTTCTTTTTATAGAGTTATACCAATGGCTAATAAGTTGATGATAGCCTGAGTCAACTACCCCTACATAAGCTTTGGCCAGTTGCCAGATGGAATTTTCAACACCATGTTCCGCAGGAATGTAAACTTTACTGGTTGCACCATATTGATCTCCCTCTGAATGAGGCAAACTCAACTCAATGGCCAGTGGCTTTAAAGTCCCATTATTTTGCAAGAATAGAATTGTCCTGCTGGCATAGATCTTTGTAGAAGTGGAGTTTATCCTCCTCAAGTATGGCATCAGTGCATCATGGTGATCTAATATGAACAACTTCCTTTCTTTGATTGCCTATTCAACCAAAGTACAAAAAATTAGCACATATCTCATCCTCGGGTAGAAGTGAAAACTGATATTGATCTTGAAGTATCCACAAAATTATATTGTGAAAACACATCCAATCAATCTTGAAAATTACCTCATCTACGGTGAGCCCATCCAGGTTATTTTCAATGTGTTCTTTGGCTAGTGTACTGGTTTGATCACCGTAGACTTTAGGATCTAGCTTGCTTGCTGGTGGGAACTCCTGCAGTTTATTTAGGATGATTGTGAGGGGAAAGAAATCATAAACAATTTTTCATTGGGATATTGATCTTAAAATGTTTAAGAAAGGCTAATTTAACAATCATGACAAAGGTCTGAATCTTTACTTTAATCCAAACATTAACATTAATTAAGAATACTTGGGCTTACTTGGAGACTACAGATTATGACAGGGTTTATACCAGCCAGCATCTCCCTTGCAAATTCTTCATCTGTTCTCCATGCAGATTTATCCCCTGGTCCAAAATCCAGATCATTAAGTACATCACTATTAAATACACAAATAAATGATTTCCTATGTTATTGAATGCAAAACAACATGTAGAGTTACCCATGTACCTCCAATCACTTGAGGCAAGGGAAATTTGAGTAGCCTTTCCCCATCAGTTCGGAAAATTTCCTTAAGCATCTCTGCAGGGATGTGATCCCTGACATCCTTAAGTATACCCTCTGGCACCTCAATCCCCCCTTCATAGAGTTTAAGTACATCTTCAAAGCTGTCAAACTCATTAGGGGTGCTGTCAAATAGAGATTCCAGCTCAGGTTTGAGAACCTGAACTATAGATTTCAGTGCATAGGCAAGAAAATCTGCCAATTTTAAATGACCAAATCTTTCATCTCTTGGAACATAGATGTCTAAGCTCATGACAAGATTCAACCTACTCTCACAATTAGGATCTGCCAAGATAACAACATAATAAATAACAACCCATAAAAGCTCTCAAGTTACAACAAAAAAGCACATTAAGCTTGCAAGTGGATAATATTTCTTGTTCAAATTTTAAGCTTTTGATTTATGTAATCTGGAGCAAATCTAAATATGATCATTGTTAAATATTAAAAAATTACAAAATTATATTTTGTTCCATAAACAAAGCTTGTGGGAGGTATAAAATTGTTAATTGAGTTAATTTCATTGTAACACATTATTCACTAGACATGAAAAAGGCTGAACAGTTGACTATATGATTCAAGTCGTGCTACTTTGTCTTGACTTATTATATTACTAACACACACCAACTAGGCTCGATTATTAAGAGCAGCATACATTATAAATTGGCAATAGAAACTGAAGTTATATTAAAGTGCATTTTATGTCTTCTACCCAATCCTTGATTTCAAGTGATTCTACAAAGCCACACCATGAGTTCCACTAACATGAACTACAATTGCATATTATTTTGAATCTAGCAAGTTAAATAATTTGTGTTTGGAACCTTGTTGAAATCACATCGGATTCATGTCTGCAATAATGCTACCAATAGTACCTTTTGTGTAAATGTGCCTGAGTTAGTACTCAGTACTTGACAATTTGACATGTCACCAAACATGCTAACAATGTTCTTGCTACATCAACAGGATACAGAACAGAATTGAAACATACTTTCCAAAATATTCAAAGGATACTTGAATTGAATGTATAGAAAAAATTTAGAAAAAAAAATGAAAGCCATACCTGACTTTAATGGTGGTCTACCAGTTCTTCCCCTACGAGGGTAAGGGTATTCCCTAGACCCTCCTAGAACAGGACGAGCATGTTGTGGACCCTTATCTGGATTTCCCAGATCATTATAGTAAGCATAATCATAGACCCTATCCCATTCTTGGAGCTGACCCTTTCCATCCCCTCTTAAATTCTCTAGTTCTTCTTCCCTGTATTTAAGTAGTGGCACTGGTGTTTCACTAGGAAGATATGTCTGCAATCAATACAAAATATGTAACTCATATTGCACATTGCAAAAAGACTCCCATCAAATCTCATAATGAACTACAACAATTGCAGATACATTTGCACAAGTAATCAATCAAAAAAGAAAATGTGACGCGTCATATACAGTATATGCATGATACTGTGTTGTGGTTATACCTTGTTGGAGAAGAAAATGCGATCTCTTTCATATTTATGTGCAGGGTATACCCAAGAGTTGCAAATAAAGCGAATAACACCTTGGCCTGGAACATCTTCTAGTGTCAAGCTTCTGAGGTAGAACTCACTATGATGATTGTTTCTTATTAAAAATGCTCCTGGTGTCCCTATCTCCTCATCCCAATCAAATGCAACACTGAATGCTGATTCTCCTGCTGTCAATGGTGTGATTCTTGTAATCCAATCTTCTAGATACGCAGGGTTCCCAAGTTTTCCCTTCAAGTCATTCCCTACAAATTGTAAAAAATAACTATTATTTTTAAAACCGGATCACTAACAATACCTATTCAAACCAACTGGAAGTCTAACTATCGTTGAACATTTATTTGTTATTAAACAGTTAATTGTTTGTTTTGTAAATAAGGGGAAATTAACCTACGAACTTCTTCCTTCCTCCGGAATCCTCCTGTATGTTAGACTACCCTATCACTCCTAAACAGTCAACACAAATTTCCGGCATAGATAAATTTCAATCAGGCTACTTAATTTATAAAATTATATATCAAAAGAGATTCATTAGTAGTCGATCGTGGGAAGTCATTGTTCAAAGCATGGGTCTTGACCCTTGAGATTTTTTTGCTATAACCAACAAATTACAATCAACATGACGAAATATGGAGTTTTGGCCCGGAAAACCAATAGAATAGAACGTATAGAATGAAGTAAAAATTGAATTACCACACAACATTTTCATTTGATCTCGACCCAACAAAACTGTTCAACCGATTCAAAATAATAAAAAACTAATTAAACCAAAACAAAAAAAAAACACATTATAGGTGTAGTTTATATTGGATTTTAAAAAAAAAAAACCATTGTGTGTGACTTTTTGGTTATGTTAAAATTTATAAATGTGGTGATTATGTTTTTAAAGTAGTTGTTCTTGATTCTACTGAGTTAAAATTATATATCTTATACTTGATTTTATAAAACATATAGTTAATATAAAATTTAACAAACTGCATTTGATTGGATTGGATGTCATCATATATTATAATCAAACCAAACCACAACTTAATAATAGAGTTGTCAAAATGGGCTAACCCGACCCACACGGGTTGGTCCACCACGGGTTGGAAATTTTTGTAACCCAACCTAACCCGGCTCGTTTTCTTGAGTGAGCTAATTTTCTCAACTCGGCTTAACCCACCAATCCACTAGGTGGCTCACGGGTTGGCCCGCCTTTTTAAAAAATAAAAAATAGGAAATACCAAAAAATTATTTTCCTCACATTCCAATACCAATTTTTTTTATTTTTCTCACATTCCATTACCAATCAAAAATAGGAAAATGCCATAATTCATTAATCCATGATACATATAAAAAGTTAAATAAATTTTTGTAGGTGGAGGAAAACTACAAAAAGGTCTACAGTTCCTTTGCATGTGCGTCGTAGAAGGGAGAAGAGAATGTCTGGTCAATGCGTCAGTAAAGAAGAGAGGAAATAAGGTTATGAAGAAGGCAAGAAGTAGAGGGGTGGAACTTGAGTCTTGTGTGTGGAAGTGGAAGACGAAGTTGAAAGCAAGAAAAAATTAGGGCCGGCTTGTAAGTTGTGATATGAGTAGAGTCCCTTGAGTCTTGAAAAAGCTTTGCTTCGAAAATGAGTCATTTGTTTTTCAACCTAACTCACATAAAACCCACCTCGAGCCGAGTTGGTTGACGGGTTGAAACTCATTTTGACGCCTCTACTTAATAATATGACTGGATCATGATAGTTTGTCTAAAAATCAAACCGATCCAGATCGTCTCTAAAAACCTCCACAAAACTTTAAACATGTTATATGAATATTGTACCAAAAAAAAGCGAATTGGAGCTTACCTAAAGAATAAATTAAAGAAAGGATTGTAATTATTTGAAAGTAAAGCATTAGGATAGAGAAGAGAGCAAGTAAAAAAAATTTATCAATGAGACAATTATGGAGCAATTGGGTTGGGCTCATTTTCATTTGTCCACGTCATGATTTAGTGAATTTACATAAAAAAAAATAAGTGTTAACACATCTATTTCAAACTTGTCGTTTGTTTCCCAGTTTACACGTTCAAACGGAGGTTGGGAAAGAGAACTTTTTAGATTCTACAGTCAAACAGAGTTTTGACTATCTTGAACGATGTGAAAGATCGATATTAACTTTTAAATTTTTCTAATTTCATAACTTCATTTCCCTAACTGCATACCAAACAGACTCTTAAAAGTTATAAGATTGATACGCTATATACATAACAAGTTTAGGAAGCAAATTTAAGGAATGATTATTATTTAATCTTTAAAGTATGTATTTATATATATAAAAGATTTGCTCTAGTATAAAATCACACACTTATCTACATGTTTTTTGTATTTGCTTCTACATGGGTAGGGATGGAAATGGGTCAGGCCGTCCGTCGGGGGCCTATGGCCTGACTCGTTTAAAGCCTACATAAGCCAGGCTTATCGGGCTAGAAGGTCAGGCTTAGGCTTTTAAAAAGGTCTTTTTAACTAAACAGGTCAGGCCACAGGCTTTCTAAAAAGCCTTTGAAGCCCAACAGGCCGGCCTGTTTAATTAGTGATCCGGTCTGGATACCGGTCCCTAAAGTATGACGTCAGAATGACTTCATAAGAGGGAAACCGGTGTCACAGTTCAGGCAGTGCCACACCGGATATCCGATATCCCTTCATCCGCTCTTATCTCGTCAGACGTTCTATTCATTCTCTCTACAACGGATACTCCACACGTTCTCACTGCACGTTTATATAACCGTTTGCCTCAGAATCACTGTGAGATAAAAGTTCCTTATAACTTATCAGCGAAGATACCCTGCATAGCGGAATATGTCAATGTCAATTACCTCAGAGAGTAAGTACATGTGTCAGCGAAATATGCGGAAAGGTGATTATCCCCCATCCTTATCACAGGATCGTACTCTGATAATTGATCTACCCTCCTGACACATTCTGAGTACTGAGCCACTTTGATTGACACACTTCACACGCTATCAGAGCAAATAGGCCCACTTGCATCCAACGATTCATTTTCTACGTTCAACTATAAATAGCCTGACCTAAAACACATGCAAGGTTACGTTGTCCTAACTCACTCTTTACTATTGTATTGCTCGAGTATTCACTGAGTTCATACACTTTCCTGACTTGAGCGTCGGAGAATCTTTGCAGGTGGCACCACCTTTCGCCCTCTCTCAACGCGAATCGTTGGTGTGAAGGATCTCCAGGACTACAAGACCGGTTTCTCCCACTGAGAGGCCGGACTACCACACCGGATACCCACTGTACCGGTGTACAAACCCTAAACACCTGAACTCTTGTGGTTGGTCCCACACCGGATCCTAGACCACGGTTCAGACCAGTTCAATTAGATTAATTGTTAATTAGTTATATATATAATATATTTATAACATAAAATAATATATATATATATATATATATATATATTAGATATTTACATTTATATAATATAAATTAATATTATAAATTTACAATTAAAAAAAATTAGGAGAAAAAGAACACAAATTCTTTTTAGGTTGGTTTTGGTATTTTAAAAGTTTCACTATAAACAGGCTTTTAAACAGGCCAGACCTTCAAACAGATCAGAACAGACCTTAAAAAAGGCCTATGACAGGTTAATAGGTCAGACTCAGGCCTTGAAAATTTGATGTAGGTCAGGCTCAGGCCTTTCAAAGCCCGGCCT
Organism: Clitoria ternatea; assembly: GCA_037962975.1. Lineage (NCBI taxonomy): Eukaryota > Viridiplantae > Streptophyta > Magnoliopsida > Fabales > Fabaceae > Clitoria > Clitoria ternatea. The sequence continues at coordinate 14,302,958 of CM075674.1, read as the reverse complement.
GGCCTGGCCCGGCCCATTTCCATCCCTATACATGGGTCACATAGTAGTTGTTTGGTTGGCTCAAACCGAGGTTTAACTAATGAAAAAAAAGTTGTTGATTCAAAGGAGTTTTGATTATGTATGAAGAGTCATATTAACTATTAGATTTTTTCATTTTCATAATTATGTTTTCTCAATTAATTACTAAACAGGCACACAAGGATTTCACTAAATATGCTGATGTGAAGTGGAAGAGGAGTTAAAGGAGAAGTAACTAAATTGATTGAGTAAGATTCTTCAACTTTTGCTAATCCTTTAACATAAATTTGATTTTTAATAAATAAATAAATAACTGGAAGAGGATCACTCTATGACTTGTGTGGCATTTTGCTGAAGACGATGACAAGTTGACTAGTACTAGGAAGGAATCATTCTTCACCAAACCATGTATTTTGTCTTTTCTCATTTGTTTTGCCTTTCTATATATTTCACAACATAAAATAAGGGTGTGTTCGTTTTGACGTTTGAAAAATTATACTTTTAATATAAGTTTGTTATTAAAATTAATTTCAACATGTATCATTATTTTGTTTAACGATCTAAAATTTATACACATCAAAATTAATCCTACACAAAGTTAAAACTAATTAATCCTAACACATCTTAATGGTTGAGAACCTGTGTACGTCCAAATTAAATCGGAACGCAATGAGGTTTAAATCAATTTATTTTGAAAACAGTTTTTTTTTGAATGACTATTTATTTTGAATTAAGTCGATATTTAATGTCATCGAAATTATAAAAAATAAAGAAACATTTCATTTATTATTTTCTTTGTTGTGAGTGTAACTAAACACTGATAACCGTTATAATATAGATTAACTTTTATTGTTTCATTCATTTTTTAGTATAGTTTGAACTTTGAAGCACAAAGAATCACTAATTTTAACAAATTTGTATCTTCAATATGGGAGCAATCATGTTTAAACCAACAATTCTATCAATTGATTCACATGTTCGGTAGTTTTATATCAATTAAGTATGAATTATTAATGATCCGGTCTGGATACCGGCCCCCATTCTTGTGACGTCGGACTGAGCTCATATAAGGAAATCCGGTGTCCTGGTTCAACGTTACCACACCGGATATCCGCTGTCTGGCCGTCCGTCCTCACCTCACGATGACATTATTCATTTTCCCCATAACGGTTCTATATTCATTTTTACAGGACATTTATATAACTGTTGGTTTTTCAGTCACAGCAAGAGAAGAGCCCCTGATAACTTATCAACGAAGACACTGTTTGTAGCAAAATACGTCACATTAATGGCTTCAGAAAGCAAATGGGTGTGTCAGCGGATTATGCGGAAAAGGTGATTATCCTCTCCTCTTCCTAGAGGATCGTACTCTGATAATTGACCTACCCTCCTGACACATTCTGAAAGTTGAGCCACCTTGATTGACACTATATACACGCTATCAAGAGCCAAGGGACCCACCTGCATCCAACGACTCATTTCTCTTACGTACAACTATAAGAAGCCCATATCAATACACATGCATGGTATCGTTGTTCTAGCTTACATTCTACTACTATTTCGCTTGAGTATTCACTGAGTTCATACACTCTTCTAACTTGAGCGTCGGAGAATCTTTGCAGGTGGCACCACCTTTCGCCCCCTTTGCAACGCGAATCGTTGGTGTGAAGGATCTCCAGGACAACAAGACCGGCCTCTCCCACTGAGAGACCGGATTAATACATCGGTTTCTCACAGTTCCGGTGTGCAAACCCTAAAAACACCTGCATTCTTGTGGCTGGTCCCACACCGGATCCTAGACCCCGGTCCAGATCAGTTCAATTAATTTTGATGATTGACTTTTAAAATATTTACGTTAAAATTATATTTTCAAATTATTATAATTAGTTAAGTGTATAAATTTACGTCAGTGTATATTAAAATAATTTAAATTTATTAGGAGTTACATAGTTTTATAAATTTTATTTTTATAGTTTAATAAACTTTACTTCATGACAAATTTTAACTAATAACTAAGGATCTCTTTCAACAAACATATATCAGAGAGTTGTAAGAAAAAACATATAAGAGTTATTACTTGCTAAAAACTCCTCGTATCTTTGATTATCAGGAGTTAAAGTATGATTTTAAAAATAATAAACAAATTAAGAGGTCACGATTTTTCTTTTCTTCTTATTCTGATTTTTTTTTTTCTGGGAAAGGTCGACTCTCCACTTCGAATGTCAATCAAGTGTCCAACGAAAAGAAGAAAAAAAATAGTAAAATGAGTAAATCTCAAAGTCATTTTTAAAATTACATGAGTAGGAAATTTTATTTTCTGAAATTTTAAAAATTTGAAATCAGTTTTTAAGGTAGTAAAAAGTTAATCATTTTGATTCTTTCTACCATAATTTTATACTTAAAAAACTAAATTAAATATCATTCAAATGCTAAATCAATATTTTTAAGTTTTAAAGGATTAAAATATGTAATGCCCAAAACTAACCTCAGAGTAAAAACCGGTGGAATAAAACAGGAGTGAAAACAATAAAAAGTTAAGCGCGGAAATCTTTGTTTTGTTTTTATGTTTTATTGGTTAATCGGCATAAGTGATATACAATGTATAATTGTATTGAGTATATCTTATATAATTGCTGTAAAGTTTATATAAATAAAGGTTGTTGGATTTTTAATATATATATATATATATAAATTGAGTATTTTTAATTAAAAAGAAAATCGTAAATTGACACCTCTTTACCATGTAGTAATATACATCACGGCAGCGACAGGAATATAACAGAAAATGTATAAATAATTGCTCCCCGGATTGCGTATCCGAATTGACGGTCCATTTTTTATATACGAGATTCATTTTATTTTTATGTAAATTTTAAACATATTTTTACTTGACTTATATGATTAAGTCTGATCATGAGATATTTTAACCCTATGAAAATCATCCTAAAACCGTTTTTAACTTTTATAATTTCATCGTTAGAAAACCACTAGAAGAAATTATTGAAGGCAGGAGGATAAATAAAAAGAGGCATGGAACTAAGAAAAAGATAAATATTACATCGGAACTGTTCTTTAGGTTAAGAATTTTCATCTTTCACTGGAAAATCTTTAAATCGGAGTGGTCAAGTTTTAAAGTGTAAAATAATAAATAGGACGGTGATGTAACATGAGAAGAAGAGAACAAAAAACATTGAGAAAGTAAATACTTCATTAAATAAGTGTTTTGAAGTCTGTAAATTAATGATGCAGTACTATTAATATTTAGTTTAGCAGAAGGATATAGATGTTAAGATACTTAGTTAAAAGATGTGTATCTTGAGCTCATATGTTAAAATACATTAGAATCTTAAGGAAACTAAAAAGAACAAGAAAAGCATCTAGAGGTTGATGAGGAAGAAAAGAAGAGAAGTAACTGACCAGGATCAACGTTGACGGCACTTATGAGCTGAAGAGAAACTCTTTTGCCCAAAAACTCGTGAACACGATCCAGAAAGGAGGCACTGAAATCATTGAAATCGAGCACATTCTTCTTCATCAGCACCACCGTCCCTTTCACTCGCCGGCGCTGCTTCTTGTTCTCTCCGGTGAGAACGTTTATCACGTTCTGAAACATTTTTTCTTCCGCAGAGTAGTAGTAACTAGTGACAATAACACAAGGAAGTTAAATCCAAGTGTTCGTGAAGAACCCACACAATATTACGCATCTTTTATAGACACAACACAAAAGTACCGACCTCTGTGTCAGAACCGAACAAATTGTACCACTGAAATTACTCCACTACCCCCACCCTGTTACGACAAATTTTGCTTCCCTCACTCTGGACTTTACTAATTCATTGAGTATTAATGAAATAGATTAGATAAAGAAATTTAGATCACTTTAGTGATTCTTTTTACTTGAAATATTATCAGTTTAATATTTAGAGTTAATTGTATTTTTTCGTCCTCTAGTTTGTTTTATGAGTAATTTTGGTCTTCTAAAAATTGAGTAAATTAAATTCCTAATGGAGTGACTTTGGTGGATTGATGGGTGGTTTAGGGTTTAGAATTAATTATAACTAAAGATCTTATCATCTTTAAATTATTAGTATATGTTAATTTGAAAAAAGTGATTAATTTATGTCTTGAACATGTTTTTTAATTTCATTATTGTTTTAATATTGTTAAGGAGATTCATAATCTCTTTTATTCATTTGAGTTTATATATCTAGTTATTGTTATGTTAGTATTTTGATAAATTAAGTTATATTTTTTATATTAATGATGGTTATTTTAGATAAAATCTTTCTCCTAAAAGAAGATGCAAAGAGCTCATTTTACCTCCCATGTCATTAAAGTTGAGTTTGTTTAAGATTCAACCCTTTTCATTTATAAAAAAATAAAAAGGATAGAAGATTTACCTTTTTCAATCAAAATTTAAATGGATAAAATCACATATAAAACTTGAAGAAACAATGAAGTATATTATTTTTAAATCTTAAGTCATGTTTTCCAAGGCTATTTTCAATTTCCTCTTTACAGGATGAGTCTTTGGCTGAGATGGGTGCGTGGGTGCAAGATAGATGGATTTGAGATTTTAAGTGGCGTAGAGAATTATTTGTTTGAGAGCAAGAGTTAGTGTCTTCTATGTATCAGCATATAATCAGCTTTAACGGTGTACGTGGTCTATCTCAAGATTCATGGACTTTGTTAGGTGATTCTTCAGGATGTTACTCTGTGAGGTCTGCATATTCTCTTGTGCGACATGACACGTTCTATGGGAGGCCTCATTTGTGCGGTTGTTTTGGTCTAATACGGTTCCTTTAAAAGTAGTGAGATTTGGATGGAGGTTTTTGTTTGATCAGATACAATCCAAGTAAAATTTGTTGGCTCGTGGTTGTCCTTTAGATAGTTCTGATATGGGTTGTGTGTTTTGTGATGAGTGTGTGGAATCAAGTGCTCACTTGATATTCCCTTGCAAAATATCATATGCTTTATGGCAACAATGTTATGCTTGGTTGGGTTCATGTTGAGTGTAAATACAACTTTGAAGGTTCTTGGGCTTGGGTCATGGACCACAAACTAAACATGGTCTTGCTGCTGTGTGGTTTGCTACTATTTGGACCATTTGGAATTGTCGTAATAAGATTATTTTCAAGAATGATTCAGGTTGTTTACATAAAATACTTGAATTAGTACAAAATAAGAGTTGAGTTTGACTTAAGTCTCGTATGAAAAGATTTACTTAAGGGTATCTTGAGTGGTATAAGGAGCCTTTTTTATGTCTTAATGATTTGTAATTGGTTACTTTTGTATATGGGTTAAGGTAGCCATTGTAACTTTTTTAGTATTATTTTTTTCTTGCTGATTAAAAAAATATTATTTTTAAATCTTCGAAATTTTGATTAGAAAATAACGAGATAAGTATTTAACAAACATAAGTTTTATCCATTAGTATTAATATTTCAGAAATAAATGATTTTGTACAATTTTGTGTATCGGATATTTATTTTGCACATTAAATACGATGTGTCATTTTATCAGATAGTATTTATTTTAGGCACTAATTGTTGAATGTTCTGAACAACAACTGTCAATATTTTATTTGAACGCAAGTCAACAAGAAAGCGAAAGAGAGAGAGAGAGATGTGTTTAAGAAGAAAATGGCAAATTTTAATGCAAATATATTAGAAAATTTCACTTGTGATCTGTATTTTATTTTCCCCATTTTCAAGTTTAGCTTATTTCTTTATGCGCGTCAATGATATACCCAAAGCACACGCAAATCTATTTTTCCTTCTTATTTTCGTCGAAGTTAATGTGTGCGCTCATGGAATCATTGGGGGAAATGGAAATTACCTTAAACTGTTCTTTTCTTCTTATCTTAACATTTTGCAATTTTCTAAACCTAAGTGATTTCCACTTTTCTGGTTTGGTAATCACAGACAAAAGTTTGCTTATTTTTTAACTTCACAAAAATGAGGAGGATTTTAAGAAGTTAAAATATAAATTAAGTTAGAAAAAGTAATTAGGAGATTGATAACGTAGCATTTTTGAGTTAGTAATTATCTTAATGGTGTTATATTTTATGGATTAATTTTAATATATTAAATAACATAAAGACTAAAATCAATAAAAAATACCATCTAAAAAGTATATTTAATCCAACTAATATTCAAGCATTATACTCGGATTTTTCTTTAAAGTTGCTTATGAAAGAGTAGTGCTTAATATTTTAACATCTTAATTTCTTCCTTATTTTCTTAAAGGTGATAAATAACCGTGAGCAATAAATTAAATGATAAAATTTATATAAAGAGATTTTACTTTTATGACTATTATCATAATATTTTTTTAATCAGTACTATATCATAAAATATTCTTTGGCATCTTAAAAAAACATATCATAACATGTGTATGCCTTCATTTTTTAATTTTATTTTCTATTTCTAAAAATTCCTTGCTTTTTAAACTAATATTTTTCTTGAAAAATAATCATATTATTATCATCATTTACTTTTTGGCTATTAAAATATTATAACCCAATAAAAATCACATATGAATCACATGGGGCTTTTCATTCCCATATGAAGAGTTTATATTTAGAAGAAAGTAAGCATGTAAGTTATTTCTTTTATTTTATTGGTTTGTTTCAAGTTAATTTATTTTATAAGTTTTTTTTAAATAGGTCTCTTATCTTTTAAGAGTGTCTTAAATAAGTCTTTTTTTTATTAAATTTCTTTATATAGGACTCTATTGAATCATATATTTCACATTCTAAAGCATACTTTTTAAAAGTTTATGATGGGGAAGCGTTTTAAAATATGAGGCACTAAATATTTACAACACTTATTTTATTATGCGTTTTAAAATAGATGATTTATTAAAGCACTTCCTTTAATTAAGCATTTTAAATTTGTGAAAAAATATTTTAAAGCCCGTATATGTGTAAGGCACTTTAAAAGGGGGTTGTATATTTTAGTGTATCTTCACTTGACTCTCGTGTTACTTCCTTATTAAAACGCTTCCTTTAATTAAGCGTTTTAAATTTGTGAAAAATATAACATTCTAATTTAAAACCCACATATGTGTTAGGCGCTTTAAAAGGGGGTCATATATTTTAGTAAGTGACCTTCACTTGACTCTCGCGTTACTTACTCCCATCCTCTCCACGAAACCTTGTCAACCACGAAACCCTTCTCTACATGAACCCTTCTCTAACCTACCTTTCTCGTTCTCTCTAGCGTCACAAGCTTCTAGCGTCACAAGTTTCTCCCTATTGTGCTTGCACTGTCGTGAGGTTCTATTTTTCTTCCCTGACGCCTCTATGAGCTTGCCTCTCCCGTACACATCACAAGCTTTTCCCTATCGTGCCTGTATCGTCATGGGTTTCTCTTTTCTTGCACTATCTGTAACACGTCCATCAAGTTGTCCTCCCATGCGGTATCTCTTCTCCTGCAACCACGAGTGTCTTTCTTATTAGGAGGTAGGTAATGGCCATTCTGGTTCAAGTTTTTAATCTAGGTTTGTTTGTTGTTTTCTTCCAGTTTGTTATTTTCCTCTATTTTTCCTCTAGTTAAGATGATAATCATTTAATAGTTTTTTTGTTGAATTTCTACTTGCATTGTACTGCATTATCTTTATAAGCCTCTAATTGAATTGAAGGTTGTAGAATTACTAGTAGTAATTGTATCGTATTCCATGTCAACAAGAAAAAAAGGAGAAAGTAATGCAAAGTTGCCTCTATTTATTTGTTTATTTGGTAGATGCATTTCGATTGAGGAATAACGAGCATCCCTCGTTAGCAAACTAAGTACCAAAAAGGCTGGTTGAGGGGCCAATAACTCATCATTGTAGTTTGTTTGTAAGTTGACCAGTGTTTGGTTTCCCATACTGTGGTGCTTGATGCATGTCTAGGTAGTGACACCTCGTTGTGTTAGGATGTGATATTTGTATATCAGTTATTTGTGTTGTAACAGAATATGCTATTATTATATTCAAGCCATGAATGAAGAGGAGATGCTAAAGTTTAATGGTGAATTAAATTTATGCAATGCTAATGGTTCAGTTAAGTTTATTTCTAACCTATGGTCCTTGGAAAGTATAAAAGATTAAAAGTATAAGTGTTTTATTGAAAATTATATGAGAAATATTTAGAAACCAGAAAGTGAATATTAATAATATTTTTAAATGATTTTTTTGAAATGTTAATAAACCTTAATAGTAATTATGTGACTAAACTTGATTTTCCACTCAGGTTAACGAGAAAATTGAATTTATAAGAGCATTGGTGTATACCAAGATAGATTTTGCAATGCTTACAGTTGCATATACCATTGAATAACAAGTGGTAAATCATTTTGCATTTACTTAATTTTTTAAGCTGATGAGGGTATTTTATGTTAGGTTAAAGGTTCCTATGAGAAGATAACTAAAGACATTGTAAAACTTGCTCTAATCTTTTGACTAAATTTCCTCTTATGCAATCCATGTAATTTGTTCTGTACATTCTTTTACTTTAATTGGTTGCATTCCAAAATTAGCTTCAGGGGAATAATTTACAAAACTAATTTTAACACGGAACTAAACTGAACAAATTCAACAAAATAATTTCTATGTTGTAATTCACCCAACAACAACTGCTAAATTTAAAAGAAACTAATTCGCCTAATCTAAGGTATTGACACATGGACATTTTAGTATAAATTATTTTCTTTTTTCTTGTTACATATTGATTATCTCCAAACTTAACTGGTTGTGTAGGTTTTTGATTTTGGGTTCTCAAAGGAGAAGTTTTTCGATGATTGTAATTTTGGCCTTAAAGATACATATGGCTACATGGACCCAACATACATTTCCACAAGCAAATTCATAATGAAAAGTGACATTTACAACTTTGGCATAATAATTTTTGAGCTCACCACTGCCATCCACCCACATCAAAATTTGAGCTGGACTTTCTTGACACAAATTCCCTGTTTGAATGTCTTATTCTTTATGCATTAGTTTGTTTAGTTAGAATATTTGAATTCATTCTAGTTAGCATGCTTCTTTTTGGAAATTTAAGAGTTGGTAATAGAAAAGACGCTTTAAAACATACCATTTTCTAAAACATCTTACTAAAATAGGCGCGATAAAACATAAATCTTTTAAATCTCTTAATAAAAAAAGTGATTTCAAAGATACTCCTTCTAAAATGCATAACTAAATTAGGCACTTTAAAAATGTATATTATTAAAGCGTTTTTTAAGTGCTTTAGTAGATGTGATATTCTACTACAACACACGTATATAAAAAGCCTAAAAGCGCCCTAAAATGACCAAAATAAGCGCTCTAAATCCCTTTTGTGATAATGGGATACAACCTGGACTTGTCACCTCAATTAAAAACACACATTAGTCTTGGATGATGTGGAAAAAGGGCCATTAGGGAGTCTTTTTTCTTCCTATCATTGAGACTATTCTCTACCTTGGTCTCTCAGCACAATTGTGACTAAAACAACACTAAACCAAAATCATCCATTTATCATCAACAATCACAAATAACTTATTTCTCAAGCTTTCTCTTAATTTAGAAAAACAAAACCATCACATGCATCTATTCAAAGCACTAACACTACTAAACCAACTAAACACAATGTGTTTGCATGCTATAACAGGTTTTGACAATGATAAGAAATTTCTCCAAGATCAAAAGAATCAAGTTCAAGATCAAATGAAAAAGCAATGGATTTTAGAACATGTGCATCAAGTTCAAGATCAAATCAAGTTCTTATATTATGCTTTCTTAGAAATACATGTATAGGATCAATAGGTAAAAGGAATAACAATGTATGAAGGTCTCTATCATGTAAAAGTACCAAAAATCATGGTTGCACGAGTCCTAATCAATTAGTGATGAAGGCCTAATTAATTAGATACTGAAAAGATGTAAAAACAAGCATGACTTAGCAGCCTAATCGATTAGAAAAGAGTACTTAGTCAATTAGTTCGAGCCTAATCGATTATCTAAACAACCTAATCAATTATAGAGCGTAAAAATGACAGATATCAGTTTAAATACAACAACAAATCAATCAAATCCCAAAATAGATCAAAACCTTAATTTTCTCTAGCGGCCATTCCAGCTCCAAGGCTCTATAAATAAGGTTCCAATTGCAAGGAGGCGGCACACAACATATAAGATTCGATTAGTATTCACTCACTCTTGAGTTTTAGCATTTCTAGGTTCTAAGTTCTTTATTTTTTAAGAGTTGCATCTCTTTGAGCATCAATTTATGTCATTTACTCTATTAAGTGTTAATGTGATTTCAAAGTTTAGGGTTTAGCCTTTGGGTGGGGTGCCCAAATTTTTATGAAAATTAAGATCTTAGTGTGGGATATAGAGAGTTTGTAATTGTTCCAAAAGTGTATCTCATATCTTCAATCGTGAAAATTCTCCAAGTGGTTTGCTTGGGGACTAGACATACACCACAAGTGGAAGTAGTGGAACTAGTATATTGGTTTGCAAGCTCTTCTACCTTAAACTCTTTACAATTACTGTTTAAATTATTGTACTTGCAATTGATTATTTATTTGTTCTGGCTGAGTAGTAAATTTCATTTTAATTATTATTTTGTCTTATAGAGTTAAGTACATAAGAATTATTTTTAAAGGCATTTCAAACACTTTTTTAACACTCAATTCACCCTCTCTTGAGTATTGAGGCCACTTGGTAACACACAAGTCATTGTCTTTATCGAAACATCTCCATTTGAAGTGATGTCTTTATGGATCTTCGATGTTGTCAAGTTTGACCGTCCTTACCATATTATCTGAAAGGAAAGAGAACACACATATAATTTTGTTCTTCAACTGTTTAATTTTTATGAAGAGAGAAGATACCGAATGATACAGAGAGGGCACGATGGTTTCAGAGACACTGTTTGAATAAGAAATGCGAGGTTAAAGTCTGATGATGGAAACAAAAAGAATAAGGTCATACTGGTAAGGTGATGGTATAATATCCCAAATTTTAGAGAAATACATTTATTAGATAATGATAATAAATTAATTATGGTCCAATATACAAAGAGAAATTAATTAGACACTAATTGTGATTTATTGGTAAATTAAAATTGACTAAAACTGATAATTTAACGGATAGTGTGGGGCCCATTAAATACTTTTGGATATTTGAAGGGTCTAGAATCATGAGGAATTTATTATGGTTATGGAGGCATGATCAAAATAGTTTTTGGTGTTGAGGAGATATTTATACAGAAGCGACGTATGTTAATAAACGGTGAAATATGAGCGGAATGAAATTTAAAGAAAATGTTAATTCTCTATTCTTCCTCTCTATATCACCGTGCACTCTTTCTCACTTTCTCTAATCTCTATTAACCAAAGGATAAAGGGAATTTGTGACCAATGGTAAAAGCAAAAAGAGGCAATGCATTAACCTTTGGGTAATACCCAATTTTACACTTTTCTCTCTCCTCTCATCTCTCAATTTTTATTACATTCCTTTTCTCTATCCTCCATTCATTTTGTTTCTTCATCTTTTTCACCTTGTGAAGCAAAACCGTGACCACCCCCCTCTATGACCATTTTTCATTAAAATCAATATTTGAGCTTGGATTTGTAAAGCACATATTGGATATTAGGACCAAACTTGACTCATCTTCCTCTCATTTTCATTTTCTATTAGGGCTTAGTGACGAGGTATGCATTTTTGGTATTTGATGGCTTAACTTAGGGGTTTTGAGGTTGTTAAAGCTTTATAATGGAAGTTTAAGTGTTGTTTTGATTAAAAAATTGGATGTGGAACTCAAACTCTAGGGTAGATGACCATTGTGAATTTTGTTGTTGCTGATGATGATGTGAATACAATGTTATTGTCTTAAAGATGCGTAAAAAATGTAAAGAAATGGTTGGAGTTGATATTTACTAATTTAAGTAAAAACCCTAAGATTGGTGAATTTGGGGCTTTTGAAAAAACTTTGAAGAGAATGTGATTAATTTCCATTTAAGTGATTTTGGATAAGGATATGAATTTTGGAATGTTGATACTAATTATTAATGTTGGGAATTTGAGAAATCAAGAAGATGTGGAAGACACTAAGTTGGTAAACTTGGTAGAAATGAGATTTAATGGTGTTGGCATATATGAAATTAGTATAATGGGTTTTAAGATCTTTGAGACCCATTAAGGATGACGGGTAAGGTATTTAGTATGTGTGTTGGTGACTTAAGAGTTTGTGTTTTTAGCCATTTAATCATAGAAAATTTTCATTAATGGGAAAGAATTCCCAAAACCTAACAAAATGAGAAAAATTGGTGTTTATAACATGTTTAAGACATATTAAGAATTCTAAATATGATGGTGAATATTTAGAATTGAAATTAATGCCTTGATAGGCCAATTGATTGAAATTTATATATATGTTAACGTAGGACCTATTTCGAACGACGAGGCAGGACCGTCGAACCGTTCAGACTACTTCTCTTGAGGTAGGAGAAGAGTTTATATTCTAAATATATGATTTGAATAATTGATGATTAATGTATATGATGTTGCTCATGTTTGCCTTGCTATAGTTATGTTGAAATGATGTGATGATTGATATTGTGATGATGATGTGCTTGGAAAATATGTGATTGCATTTAGAATATATGTATGTGGTGTGTCCTTGGTGGTGATTGATAGTGACTTCAGATTTTGACAAAATTGTGTGCCTATGTCATATTATGAAAAACTATGTATGTATGACCACTATTGATGAGATATGATATTTGATGATGAGAATTGAATGATGTGGTTGTGTGACACACCCACGAGTGATGATGAAAATATTGAGACAATGATTGAATGCCATTGTGTTTGTTTCCAATTAGTGAATTGGAAATGATGTTAAAAAATTAAGATGATTAAAGAGATTGTAAATGTCACACTATAACTTGAAGCAGTGGCAAAATAATTGAAATTGAAATCCACTAAAAGTTATGTGTTGATGATGTATATGTTGGTGCATACTTATATATTTGTCTTGAATGGATATGCTACTTCTATTGTGAAGTTGTATGAGATTGAATCTTGTTGAGGGTCAAATTTTAGTTTGGCAGATATATTGATGCTATACATTTGAAGTATACTTGTTGATATGCCTCTTGATTTTCATGGATGGATTGATATTAATGAGACTTCTTGGCTACTACATTGTGAACAATGTGAATTGATGCCTTAGAGATTATGTAACAAATTGTATGCCTTGAAAAGTTTTATAATTGGTTGCATGCCACTAATGGTAATGTTAAGAGAAAAATGTACCCCTAAGTGAAAGAGTGAGAGATTCTTGTGAAGCTGAGGCTAGTATATGCATTCTTGCATTCATGACATGCATGACATATCATATTTTATGTGGTTGCAATCACATGATATGTTGAAAGGATTAAGATCTTACGGGATCTTGTGAAAAGAACCCTTGCGCGGAGGATAAATATTTAAATGATTATACATGGTTACGATCAGATGACATGTTGAAAGGATTGAGATCTTGTAGGATCTTGTGAAAAGGACCCTTACGCGAGGGATAAATATTTAAACAATTATATGTGGTTACGATCACTTGACATGTGGAAATAATTAAGGTCTTGCAGGATCTTGTGAAGAAAACACTTGTGAGGGGGACAAATATTTAATCGATTATATGTGGTTGCGATCACTTGACATGTGGAAATAATTGAGGTCTTGTGGGATTTTGTGAAAAGGACCCTTGCACGGGGGGATAAATATTTAAATGGTTATACGTGGTTGAGACCACATGACATGTTGAAAGGATTGAGGTCTTGCGGGATCTTGTGAAAAGGACCTTTGCGTTGGGGATAAATATTTAAATGATTATATATGGTTACGATCACTTGACATGTGGAAATAATTGAGGTCTTACGTGATATTTTGAAAAGAACCCCTGTGTAGGGGATAAATATTTAAACGATTATATGTGGTTACGATCACTTGACATGTGGAAATAATTGAGGTCTTGTGGGATTTTATGAAAGGGACCATTGCGGGGGCACAAATATTTAAGCGACTATGTGTGGTTGTGAATAATTGATAAATCATGTACATATGTGTTATGTGTGACATCCCGGGCACTGTTGAGGGCGGGGAGTGATCGCCGGTGTATGGGCACGGACAATGAGCGGCTCCTGGCAGGCTTCCAGTGGGAGGGACACATGAACGAATCGAATACATACCAGAATGAGTGGGATCCAAAGACTGTATAGGTATGGGACTATACAGTCGAGGATAGCTTAAAGGAATGAATTCATACTACCTATACCAACAAATGCATTAGCCTTTTCGGTAGCCTATCACTTAAGAACTCCGAAGTTAAGCGTGCTTAACTTGGAGTAATTCTGGGATGGGTGACCTCCTGGGAAGTTCTCAGGAAATGTGTGAGTGAGGACAAAAGCACATTGGAAAGGTCTCGTGTTGGTCTGTGGGGCGAGTCGTTCATTCCTGAAAAGCGGCCGGGGTGTTACAGTGGTATCAGAGCCTAGCCTCTCCTAGTACGATATGGTTCGAGGACGAACCAGGCGGAAGCTGGTGGGCATGTGACATCCCGGGCACTGTTGAGGGCGGGGAGTGATCGCCGGTGTATGGGCACGGACAATGAGCGGCTCCTGGCAGGCTTCCAGTGGGAGGGACACATGAACGAATTGAATACATACCAGAATGAGTGGGATCCAAAGACTGTATAGGTATGGGACTATACAGTCGAGGATAGCTTAAAGGAATGAATTCATACTACCTATACCAACAAATGCATTAGCCTTTTCGGTAGCCTATCACTTAAGAACTCCGAAGTTAAGCGTGCTTAACTTGGAGTAATTCTGGGATGGGTGACCTCCTGGGAAGTTCTCAGGAAATGTGTGAGTGAGGACAAAAGCACATTGGAAAGGTCTCGTGTTGGTCTGTGGGGCGAGTCGTTCATTCCTGAAAAGCGGCCGGGGTGTTACATTATGAATGATTGTTTCAAACTGGATCCGTTGCATATGCATTTCATGATTATGACATGTGCATTAGCCATAGAAACATGACATTTGAGTTGGAAATAACCAAGAAAAATGGTAACCTATTGAGAGTGTGAATCGATGAAAGATGTAAAAACTTAATGTTGATACTTGTGACAGCCCATGATGATGGAGGGCAATGTGAATGTGATTGCTATGATACGTATGATATCTTGATGAAGGCTTGGTGATAAATTAATGATTATATTGCAAAGCACACATGTTGTTTATATGCATATACACATGATCACAATGTATTCAGATTCGTCATTTTGAATGTATAACTCACTCTCATATGTTGTCTCTTTTTAGCATTGTGATACAAGATTATCATGGGATGAGATTATGTTTTGAATTAAAGCTTTTGGAGAAGGTAATTAGTTATGAAGGAATGCCTTGGCTAGTAATATTGATGATTAATGACTTTGTGGATATATAAATAGAAATGTAAATGAATAATGACGTTGATATTACCTTGAGGATCACATCTTTATTTGTTTGGCAATGTGTATTGGCTATTAATTTGTATCTAACACTATATGATGTTTGGAACAATGTGAATTTGGTAGCCATTGTGATGGCAATGATGTTGTGATGATGGTAAATCTAAGTGTTTATGAGTTGATGAGACATTAAATTGATAAATTATGACTTAATATTGATGTGTGGTTCATTCAAGGGTGGTAATCTGTTAGCTAATCGATTAGGACCTAGATGAGATGTAGGGTCCATTTGTTTAAAAGTTTGAGTAAGATTTGTGAAACGGGATTTGAAAAATTGGGGTTTAGAAAACGTGGTTGGGAAAACCGGGGTTTTGAAAACAGTGATTTGTGTTTGGATAGTTTGTGGTTAAAGTGAGTTGGAGAGTAGAGATTGTGTTTGGTTGGAAAATGTATTGGTAATCTTAGTTTAGAAAAATGGAATTTAAGGATAAATTTACCAAAAAAGGTATTATTTAAAAAGAGTAGTAATGTAGTATATTTTTTGTAAATAATATTAACAATTACATATTAAAATATTCCATTTATAATTTGATCAACAAAATATATTTATTATTAATAATAATAAATATATATATATATATATATATATACATGAATATTTATTGTAAATATATATTATAATATATATATATATATATGTTGTAAATAATAATATACGTTAATGTCATGGACAATGTATATTCTGAAATATATATTAATATAAATATGTGTATTGCAACTAAAATTTAATATTATTACATATATATTAATTATATTAATAAATGCATTGAAGTCAGTAATATTAAACATATTATTATTAACAATTTATATTATTAACATATTTTTTCTAATTACCTTTATATAAACATATTTAATTAAAAACCGACGTACTAAACTAGGCGTGATAAAAATTAAAAAGGTTAATATCTTTATTAATATAAATACTCATTTGTACATAAATGTTTTTCCTATCCACGAATCTATCATCGTTAAAAGAAAAAAAAAGCCTAACAATATCATACACAAAAATAAACTTTACTATAAATTAATATATTTTCATATATAGATACAATTGGATAAATTGTTAACATGCTCCAGAATCATTAGACACACCTATGGTCTAACCAATCATCCACCTTAAAAGGTCAATGTTACCATACACCACAAACCCAAGCCCTCATCCATACTTCATCTTCCCTATCATCACCATCCGCCAAAGCCACCACCACCCATGACTACAAGCCATTTCCACCACCACAATCCCTCACCTTAAACCCATTACCACCACCACAACCACACATTTCCCGCCCATGGTCATCACCACAATCCTTCACTCACCACCATAATCACTCATCCATCACCCACAGGCACCACCCCAAACCCTCACTCACCACCACAGCCCCCCACCCACCCCCATGGGCAGCACCACAAATTGACCACCCACCATCCACGGCCAACCAAAACCCAAATCTTCAACTGAAACAACTACCACAAAAAAAACCAAGAAAGAGAAAGAGGGCAAAATGGTCACCACCTAAATTTGGAGTTTAGAGATGCAAACAGAGGTTCCCAGCGGCAGCTCTTACCCACCCATTACAGAACGACGTTAAGGTAACATCAACAGAGAACACAGAACAACAACGGAGAACTGTAAACGAAGCCAAATGGGAACAATGGCACGGTCACTTGGAAACGGAGCTTGCTCGTAGTGACGAAGATTTTAACTTGGAAACAAACAGGCACGTAATCGATTAGCGTAATTGGTTACAGATATTCTAGATAGTGGTAATTGATTAGTTAGTCAGGGTAACAAATTAGCTAATCGATTAACCTAACAGATTAGTTAATTGATGAGCACCCTGGTAGCAAATTAGCTAATCGATTAAGCCAGTTCTGAAATTGTATTTTTACTATTTTTGGGTACTTACCTTGGGCTTTTCTTGTGATTCTTGCTATGGTCTTGTACTCCTTGGTTCCATATGCCTTGTACTTAAATCCTTTATCTTTAAATACTTGTTGTACACCTTTTTGACATGCTTTTCTTAATCAAATGAATATACTTCCAATCATGAGATGTTTGTACAAGCGAATGTACATGTTTTTATCAAATTTTGGCAATCACCTTATGCTTACTTGGATCATTTCTCATATCTACTCTTGCTCTTGAATTAATTTACATGATCCGCAAACACTTGTATGGTGCTTACGTAATTGATTACCCTATGTAAACGTTTGCTTAAACTACTTACCTTCTCATATCGTCATATATGAGATAGGTCTTAAGGTCTAGGGTTAATTGTTAAAGTTTTGCTTGTGGTGTTCTTCTTCCAACAATTGTTTAAGTCGCGAAAAAATTTGTCCTCATTTTTAATATCTAAACAATAATCGTTAATATCATTTACCGGATTAAGGGTTCCATAGATGGAGTAGGTGATGAAAAAAATGTCCATTACGGAAGATGTATGTGACAACACAAGGTGGTTTGTCAAGGTTGTCGTTTGTTTGTTGGTTTTTTTTTGTAAGAAGAGAGTTCTGATTTATGATGACCGAATATGTTTATTTTTTTATTGAGGTGGTTAGATTGTTATAGTGGTGTAACTTAATTTTAAGGTTTTTGGTTTGATCGTTAAGGGATAGTGGTGGATATGATTGATGGTAACTATGTTTAGTTGGTGAGAGGGGGATAAAAGTGGTTGGGGTAGAGGTGGTTGGTGGAGGAAGATGGTTGAAGAAGGGAGATAAAATGATAAGTGAGAATTGGAGAAAATGATGCGTTGGACACACTTTAGTTGAAGCAACAAATCCATAGTACCATACTTGACACCATATCAATTTCAATAAAGTGATGCAAAAAAAAAAAAACAAATGAGACTTGTTTAATACACTTTTAAAAAATAAGAGACTTATTTGAAACCAAATAAAACCTATAAGACTAACTTAAAATAAATAAAAGATAAGATACTATGTAATAATTTAGCCTATATTTAGCCTATGTGATAGTGGCAACAACTAGTGGTGATGGAAGACAGAGGTGATTACCTTTTAAGGAGATAGCTTAGGTTAAAAATTAAACAAAATTTTTTATTGATGAAATTGCTAAAAAATAATCATATATCCTAATGGAAAACATATTTTAATTTAAACTTAAAATTCCAAAATTAAACCTCAAATTAGTATATTAAACATAAATTAAAATCCTACTATCAACGTTGTAGAGAGGGACGGAGAACATGATTTTTTGGGTTTCACAAAAGAATTCAACATTGTTGTTGGTTTCCTCTCCTTTACAATATTCTCATATGCTACTTTTTTCTGGAACTTTTTAATCTTTTGTTTTTACTCTTTAATCTTTAGCTTTCATATTGATGTTTGCACTTTACGATATCCAAGGCTTGCCTTTTTACATTATTCTCATGTGATACTCTTTAATTTTATGTAATACTAATCTTTGTATTTGGCAATGTTCCATTTCCACACTCTTTAACAAATGTTCTTTCATTTCTTTGCCTAGACAGTGGAATTAAATTCTCATTTTTTTCTGAATCTTGTAGCCTGCATGATTTAGATCATTATCAAGTTTTTTTTTTATTGCAATAGCATTAGCACTAAAGATAGCGAACCTTCTAAATTCTAATGGAGAAGGACTTTTGATTTAGTTGATTCTAGTTGGTTATCGATGAAGTTGATACAAAAGCTATTTACAATTAATATTAATTATAGAGTACTCAAAATAGTGGATAAAAAATATGGAGTATTCAAAATATCTTATATAAATTTTTTAAAATATAAATCAGCTTAATATATTTCTTATTTTCTTACAAACTAATCGATCCAATTTTATTCAACAACTATGATATTTTGACAATATCGTCAACTTATTAATTCACACCTTTTATTTCTCTATTGTCATTTCTTATCATACCATCTATTACATTTATTAAACCTTTTCTCTTTTTAATTCCTCTTATCTTTCTCATGGTTCTTTTACCCAAATCACATTCATTTTTTAGTGTCAAAATATCTTTTTTGTACTTTCAAGATTGATGAATCAATTAAGGGGTTGTTTTGTTGGTTGTTAGGTCAACCAAACCTCGATTTGACTATAAGAAAAAAGATTTGTTGGTTCAACAGAATTTTAACTATCTTGAACAATGTGAAAGATCAATATTAACTATTAGATTTTCTATTTTCACAAATATGTTTCCCCAATTGATAACCAATATGTTCGAATAAGTTAAATATCTATTCCAAACTCCTAAGCTCCTATGAATAACATATTATTAAATCCATAAGTTTTCTCACATTCATTAAAAATAAGCTAGATATACCTTTTGAGATGATCATTTTCTCTTGAATTAGTTTTTGAAAGTAGTTCATTCATAACTCAAAGAGAGTCATTTTTCATATTTGCGTTAGCATTCATCTTATTCAAATAGACAATTAATCTACTTAAACATACAAAGAGAATTCCCCCAAAAAAAAATCATACAAAGAGAAGTTGAGAAACATTGTTCAAATAGTCCTTTGTAATGTTCAACTTTCAAGAAATAAATTAAGATGTAGAATGCATGCTCTAAATTAAAATGTTTACTCTTTGAAAGCAACTAGCCAATTATTTTCCACTAAAATTTACACAGCTTCCCGAGTCACTAGTACATTTCAACCTCTTGTTTGAGATTCTAGGTGAAGTATAGGGAACACAACTTTATGATTTATAGCAATCAATTCTTTAATGATGGATGTTTCAAATTTTTTAAAAATCAATTATTACTTTCTCCGTTCTTTTTTATTTATCTATATTTTAAAAAAATTATTTTTTATATTTTTTTAGAAATTCAAAAACTCTTATTATTTTTTTTACTGTTATAACCTTATCTAGGGAATGACCAAACATTATTAACATGAATAAAGATTTAATTTAAGATAAGAATAAAGTAGGAAAGTTGAGTCACTATGCGAATTGGAAAAAATGATTTGACACCTTTTACCCAGATATAGAAATGTTTCTACAACTATCCCATTTTTTAAAAAAAACCCAAGTAAATATAAAAACATTGTAATCCAAAAATATTAATTAATTTTTTTAATTTATATGATTTAACTTTAAAAAACAGATAAAAGGAACAGAAAGAATATATCACAACAGCCTAATAAAAATGTCAACATTTCCAAATTGGAATTGAATTTGGTGCAGTGAGGGACAGTCGATATAGTTAGACTTTTAAAACTGATATTTTTACAAATCAGTTTTAAAAATAACTTTTTACATCAAATTTCGTAATCACCAATTTAATATGAAAATTTTAAATCAATTATTTCACTAATCGATGAAAAAGGTTCTTTTAAAATCAATTTTAAAAATACTAAATATACCAACACACAAAACTCACTTACCGAAAACAGCTTTCTTTTTATTCTTGTTTTCATTTCCTAAACAGAAAACAAATTGAATTTTATAATTAAAATTAAAAAATAAAAATATAAACAACAAACATTTTAGAATCCAAAAATCCCCTTCAAGACATTATCATTTATGTCGGGATTTGGAAAATGTTTCTTGCATCTCTTTTGTCCCATGGCATAAAAAAAAGGATGGGTGATATTTGGCCGAGTTGCAGTCCTTGTGTTGGGGCAGAAATACTTTTCCGTGCTATAAAAGGATGAAAATGGAATTACAATTTACATCAATTAAGCATAATTCATTCATAAAATGGTGCTTACTTTTCAAGGCTGTGACTAAATTTGTAACCAAAAAAGAGGCTGTGACTAAATTGTAACTAAGGTTAACAAAAAAAAAATATCAAAGGGGCACAAATTTTCAGCTTTTGTACGTTATACGCCTCCAAGATTCTACCCCTTTTCCTTCTTAAAAATGGCAAATCAATGACACGAATACTTTTGAGAAACTCTAGAATTTTCACAGCTGACCAATCAAGAAAATGGGAGCTTTTTACACCGAAATTGCAATGCTGCCTGAGAAAAACATTCCCTGGTAACCAGTAGTATAAGAATTAGTAGAAGGCATGTGAGTACATGATCATCTTTTTGTTTCAGGGGGGATATGAGTAACAGTATCACCGATTCAACATTCTCAATTCAAAGGCTCTCGCAACTGACAGCATAAGACATACAAAAGGCACTAACTCATAAATTAGTCTGAAAAGTGAAAAGACAAAATGAGAAAAGAATACACCACACATTCGTTTCACAATATATATTCTGATTCCTCGCACATCCTTATCTGTGAAGACGCTGGATAATCTTAATTAAGCTTCCCAAAGGCTCAAAATCTACCAAATCTCTTCCGTACAACTATAATTCTTCATAACACCGCACCGGAGAGAAAGAAAACTCATTCAAAGACACGACAGTGCATCATCTTATCCATTGTTTGGTTTGATCAGACTATTGTTGGCATAAATTCTTATCGTAGTGGTAAATATGAAGATGCTAAGTTTACTAAATTTTACTAAGCATGGAGTAACCAAATTGATACAATGCATCAACATCTTTTATAAATAAATTTATATTTAATTACAAGTTAGTAGTTAACCAGATTCAGGACACACTGCACCACAATAGTAGCTGAAATCTATCACACAGCACTGTTTTACTTCAGTCTCATCTCTGATGGAGAGGAGCAAATATGACAGTCTATTAACAACTTAAGCAGTATTCAATCAGAGGAAAATGAATAGGTATTTTAAATTTTAAGAGGAAACCTATGGAAGCAAACACTTGCCTGCTATACAACCTCTTTGATTATTTATCATCCATTTGCCTAGCAACCAATCCCCCAATCATTTGCAAGCCAACCAGCCTCTTTTACATATTCCAAACAAGGTAAAATCTTCAGAAAGGCTAGGAATGTCCTGCTTGCCTATCCCACTTAAGATCCGCAGAGAACTCGGCAAATGCAGCACGCGGGTCACCATTTGCAATAGACCAGTAGTATTGAGCAGTTTCATCATCAACATGCATGCTTCTCTTTAAGGATTCAACCACCTTCTTGTTGCTTTGCTCTGAGGAAACTCTGTTTGATGTATAGGCAGTCCTCTTGTCTGGCACGTCACCGGTGTACAACACAGCTACTTCTCGTTTAGCATGGACATCCAGCTCAATAAAGCACGTTCTGTTAACAAGAACATCAGGACTACTAATGGGGATTAATAACCTCTCCCTTGAGTATATACCATGGTCACTCATCATGTTGTTGAGGCGTTTTATGTCCATCACCTATCAAAACAAAAAACAAAAAAATGCAACCAACTAATCAAATTCTTAGCCACAAACATTTGACAGCAAAAATTGCCCTAAATGGTATTTACCTTTGAGGGGTTCATATAAGTATAACTCTTGATTGAAAAATTCAGTAAATTATTGATTACAATTCAACACTTTTTTATATACCACATTTGAGTTCAAACCAAACAGGATACCTATGGCAAAGTTCCACATTCCCTAACTACAAATTAAACTATTAGAGACTATCTGATTTAAAAATTCTTTTCTGTTTTCATGTGTTGTTTTCAATTTTAATTACAAACTGACATCTTTTTATTTTCTGATTGTGAAAGTTATAAAACAACTTTTTCTCTAATTTGATTGTTTTCTATACAAAGTTTTGAATGCAGACAACTTAGACGAACGACAATTTTGTAACTAAAAGCACACATAAGGAAATGTTTTACAATTTTTTTTATCAAACAACACAAAAGAGACTAACTCAGTTGGTAGAGCATGATGCATGAGTTGTTATGAGTCTTCTAACAACAACAAAAAAGCCATACAACATCTTCCAAAAATAATTTTATATCTTTAGAATAGACAAAATCTAGTGAACATACAACAGTCATAACAGTAAATCTGCATTTCTACTAATTCAAACAACGGATGAATGGAAGGTAATTGGGAAAAACATTTGAGCTGACCTGAACGGAGTACTTGACGGCGAGACTGGCAACGGTGTCGCCACGCAAAACACGATGGGAGATGGCGAATTTGGCGAGGGAGTTGTCCCTCCAGAAGCTTCGAGAGAGAGGGTCACCGAGGATGTCGTTGAGTTTCCAAGGGGCGAGGAAAGATGTGGTGACCATGTCCCTTTGGGAGGCGACAGAGTTCCAGAGTCGGCAAACGCAACTCGCCCGGGCGAGATCCGGAACGGGAAGCTTCTGGAAGATGATCCGGAGAATGTCGGTGGAGGAAAGTGCGGAGAAATCAGAATTCATGGGCGAGATGACAGCGCAAGAAGAAGAAGAGGGTAGGGTTCCAGTGAAGGAAGATGAATTGGAATTGGAATTCATGAGATGCCTAAAAGTGTCGGCGTCGTCTTCTTCGCAGCAACAACAACCCATTCCGAGAACGAAACGCACATCTCATCATCCCCCTCCATTCATAATCTTTGTCTGGTCAATCTCCACAACGACACGTAGATATTTTAAATCATATATTTTAATAACTTCAAATTTTATTTTTATTCTTTGTAATGACAAATATTATACGCCGTCACTACATTAAGTTGATACCTCCAGAATAATTATTTAACATATTTATTTAGAGTAGAAGATGAAATTTATATTTTTATATAACATTTTATATCAGCTGCTATATAAATGTAAAATACTATATCCGGTCAAAATATAATTTAAAGTAACTAATTTTACATATGTTAATAATAGTTAAAAATAGTTTTTTTTATTAATGTTCTCAAATATTTGATGTAGTTTTTAAACATACTTTTAATATTATTTATTACATAAAACATTAATGACATATTTGGTAAAAAAATATTTAATGACATTAGAAATGTATAGTTTTGCTTATATTATGAAACTAAAAAATTCTACTAAAATTTTCTTATATTTAAAACTAGATATAAGTTGTTAATGAGTATCACAAAGATACTCCCTCCATTTTGGTTTAAAAAAGATCAAACAAATTTTACAAAAATTAAATAAATTAACTAAAAACTTTTATTTGTATTAATATTATTAACTATTTAATGTATTTGTCTAAAATATCATTAGTCTCGGTTATTACATAAAAAAATCTAGTTGCCTTATAATAACATATTTGATATATAAACATTTAATGATAATAAAAAAATACTATTTGACAAAAAAATCACTAAAACAATTACTTATAATTAGGACAAAAAGATCATAAAAAATTACTTTTTACACTTATTACTAAAACAATTTGTATAAAAACATTAAAAACTATATACAATTTGTATCCTCCATCTTAAAAATAGATGATCCATATTAAATAATCATGTGCTAGACCACAAGCTCACCTAAAAGTTTAGGAACAATGAAATAATTTCTTCTTTGTATAAAGTTGTAAGTTTCATAAAAAAATAGATAATATAATTTTATATTCTAATAGAGAGGTATATTTTAAAGGGTGAATGATGAGCGGAGAGAGAAAGAGTTAGGGGTAGGGCAATGGCAGGTGGTGCGGCCGAGGAAAGGTCGTCGGAACAGATTGGCACAACGAATAGTGGGACACAACACAAATACACGGGAGGGAGGGGAGTCTATTGATACCAGAGTGGGTCAATTTCATTCTACTTCACTAATTTTCCAGAAAATTGTCACGAAGAACATATGTGGCGAGAGTTCTTGAAGATGGGGAGGGCATGAGATGTGTTCATTCCAAGACGAAGGAACGGTCGCGGTCAGAAATTTAGATTTGTTCAGTTTTCACAGATGTCAAATGTCGATGAGCTAGAAAGGAAGCTAAACACAATTTGGATTGATACGTACAAATTACGTGTGAATCAATCAATGGAAGGAACAAATTGATGTTTGCGATGAAAGGCTAATCGACAATGGAAGGAAGTATACCAGGGGTCGTAGGTGACAAAGGGGGTAGTGGTGAGGAATGAAAGGCGGAGTTATGCTGATATCGTGAAAACAACAAGCAAAAGAGTTGTTGGTGGGTGGGCAATGAAGCAAGGGGTGGTTGAGCAAAAAGGTGAAACTTGGTTTGATCTAGAGTACAACTCGGAGGTGATTGAGAAAGAGTGACTGAGGGGTTACTATGTTAGGATACTACAAGATAAGAACTTGGTCTTCTCTATTCAGGAGATTCTGAAGACTGAAGGGATATGGTCAATACATGCAATTCCCATAAGAGGAGATTGAATATTATTAAGGCCAGTGGCGGAGGAGGATATTACAGGCCTGGTGACAGAGTTGAATGAAGCCTGAGTGATTTTGCTAATTCAAGATTTACATGGGTAAGATGACAAGGGATTCCGCTACAGATATGGAATGAGAGATTCTTTTGATACATAGTGGGAATATTTGGAGTGTTTATGCAAATTAATTCCAAAACTGAGAAAAGATCATGACTTGATTGTGCACGGATTCTAGTTCAAACTTAAGATCCGAACTTGATAAATGAAACGACGATTGTAAAGATTGATGGTGTAATTTTTCAAATCAGATTGCTGAAGGAATCATTTGCAATTACCTTACCTATCTATGGTGGTTATGGACAAACGAGGGCCAACGGAGTGGAGGCCAGGTCCGACCGGGATTGTTTATCCATTTCGGACTTATCGGGGAACATGCGTGAGGATGTGGATTTGGATAAGGATATCCAAGACGCAATTGAAGATTTGGTGGGCGGATACGAGCTATTAGGCAAGAATGGCGCTTGGGAAAATTTGAAATTCAAAAATGCCAAAAATCATGGGGTTGAATTTGGATGCCCAACGTTAACTTCAGATTGTGTGGGCCATAATGCTGATGCATATGGTTCCAGGAGTATGGGACTTGGCACGCAGACCAAGTCATGTGATGCGCATGGACCGAGTCACGTAAACCGGGGTATGCTATTGCATGGGCATGTGAATGGGAGACGCGAGAATGGAAGCCACGAGGGTACGTACTCAAGTAATATGAGAAAGACCATGGAATTTGGTGGGGCCACAAGCAGGGATAATGTTGTTGGGATGAAGTCAATGGATGTGATGGATACAGGGGCCACGTAAATGCTGGAGGATAAAAGTTTGGAGCAGGCACAAGGTGAATCTCGAGTTGAACAGGGAAGGGAGGATGTTGAGAATCAAAATTTTAAAGCGTCGGAGACAGAAGTTAAAGGTCTGTTGAATAAAATTTTTGGGTTACTAAGCTTAAGTGCATCATTATCCAACTCAAACATATAAATGGATAGGGAGCAAGGTCAGACTGAGGAAGTATCTTGTGGGGGTCTAACGATGATAGAGGGTTTGGAAGAAGCTAAGGCGGTGATGGCCTTTGCAAAAAAAATTAGGTATGAGGGTAGAGGTTGACGATGAGAAAATGATCAATAAGTTAATGAAGAAGGGGGAGGTCAAGGGGTAAGATGGGGGAGTAAGTCGGGGGACCTGTGATGCCAAAGATAGGGAGGGGGTGGATTCGTGTTGAGAAGGAGTGATGAATATCTTGTCATTAAATTATAGAGGTGTGGGAGGTAGGGCAAAAAAGAAGGAGATAAAGGAGTTGGTGAGAAGCAATAAAATGGACGTATTATTTTTACAAGAAACTAAGTGCGAAAAGGTGGACCAAAAATTAATTGCACAATTATGATGTGATGATAATTTCGAGTGGTGTTGGCAACCATCCAATGGGCGTTCAAGTGGGTTGGTGTGTATTTGGAACAAAGAATGCTGGGGGTGAGTTTAGGGCCCCCCGGATCAAAATTATCTACACATGAGTGAGAGGTGGAAAAAATAAGAAAATATTTGTCATTTGGTGAATATTTATGCGCTATGTGATGAGTATAGGAAGAAGTAATTGTGGAGGTCTCAGGTAGAGTTAAAAAAGGGGTGTGGTGGAGAGTTTTGGTGTTTTGGGGGTGACTTTAATGCTATATTGGCAGAAGAGGAAAGGCGTATGGGGCAGGGGGAGGTGGGATGGTTTGTTGTGAGTTTAAGGAGTTTGTGTTGGAGGCAGAGGTGTTTGATCTACCTATGCATGGAGAGAAATTCACTTGGTATAGACCTGAGAGCTCTTGCATGAGTAAGTTGGACAGATTCTTATTGTCTGAAGGGATGATGTACGTATAGGGAGAGGTGTCTCAATGAGGTTTGAGTAGGGGGCTTTCGGATCATTGTCCGGTGATCTTAAAAGAAGGTTCGTTGAATTAGGGACCTAAACCAACTCAAGTTTTAAATTGTTAGGGTTGGATGGAAGGGTTTCAAGAGTTTATTGCTCATCAGTGGAAAGAGATCCAGGTTGAGGGGTGGAGAGGTTTTTTTCTAAAGCAAAAGTTGAAGGAGTTAAACAAAAGATTGCGAGGGTTGCACGAGTCACACAACCAAAATTTAGTGGCTCAAATGAAAGAGAAGATGAAAGCACTTCAGGTGTTAGACTTAAAGGAGGAGGAGTTTGGTCATGTGAGATGAAGTTGCAAAAGAGAAGACGGGTGCTGGAAAAAATCAAGGATTGGAGTAGTTTGAGAGTGAGTATGTTGTATCAGCAATCAAGAATACAATGGATTCGGGAAGGTGATAAGAATTCTTCTTTTTTCATTTGTGTATAGCGATGCGGAAGAAAAGGAATAAGATTCACATCATTGTGATTTGGAGTAAGAGATGTGAAAGGGTGAAGGAAGTGAAAAGGTATTAAAGAATATTTCGCTTCTTTTTTAGGGGAGGTGAAAGGGTGTAGTCTGAGGATGGATGAGACTATGTTTAGAAGGTTAGATGGGGGTGAGCGTGAGAAGTTGATTAGACTATTTTCGGAAGAGGAGGTGAATGAGGCGGTGTAGGATTGTGCGGGGAATAAGAGTCCAAGACCTGATGGATATAATTTTAGTTTCATTAAGAAATTTTGGGAGGTGGTTAAATATGATTTTTACAGATTCATAGTTGACTTTCATTCCCATGGTCGGATTGTGAAAAGGGCCAATAGCTCATTTCTAGTTTTAATCTTGAAGATTGAGAATCCATAAGAAATTGGGGAGTTCTGACCGATTCAACTGGTTGGGTGCTTGTATAAAGTTTCATCAAAGCTACTATCGAACCGGATAAGGATGGTGTTAGATGAGGTGGTTTCTTCTAATCAGTTTGCCTTTATTTGTGGGAGACAAATACTTGATAGTATTCTGAGTGCTAACGAGGTAGTGGATGATGCAAAGAGGAAAGAGACAAAATGCTTCCTCTTTAAAGCAGATATTGAAAAGGCATATGATTTGGTGAATTGAGGTTTCTTCGATTATGTGATGGAGCGAATGAATTTTTCATTGATATGGAGAAATTAGATTAAGGAATGTCTAAAGTCCGCGTCTATATCTATTTTGGTGAATGGGAGTCCTACTAAGGAGTTTACACCAGGAAGAGGTTTATGGCAAAGAGATCCGTTGTTCCCTTTTTTGTTTGTATTAGTGGCAAATGGGTTGAGTCTATTGTTTCAACAAGCTATGGCGAGGAAAATGCTTTCAGGTGTCAAGGTGGGGGAGGGGGAGTGTGTGGTATCTCATTTACAGTACACAGACGATACTCTAGTGTTTGGTATGATGGAGTTAGAAAATGTGGTGTGTATTAGAAGGGTAATGCAAGTGTTTCACATGTGCTCAGGATTGAAAGTTAATTATACTAAGAGTGCTGTGGTGGGAGTTAATGTATCATCAGAGTGGTTACAGACAACTGCAAATATTTTACAATGCAAGATTGAGGGTTTGTCATTTAAATACTTGGGGTTGCCTATTGGGGATTCACCTAGAAGAAAATGGTTATGGGAACCATTGATGTTGAAGGTAAAAAGAAAGCTAGCTAGGTGGAAGTGTAGGAGCTTATCGTTTGGAGCTTATCGTTTGGAGCGTGTATTGTGTTGATTAAGTCTGTTTTGTCCTCTATGCCAATTTATTTTTCGTTCTTCTTTAAAGCTCCCATAGGTATTGTCTTTTCATTACATTCTATTTTGTCTAATTTTTTTATGGGGTGGGTTGGAAGGCAGGAGGAAAATCCATTAGGTTGTTTGGAGGGAGGTGCGTTTTCCAAAGGAAGAGGGCGGGTTGGGGTTGAAAAATGTAGCATTTTTTAACATTGCTCTTTTATCTAAGTGGAGGTGGCGCTTATTAGAAGATAGGCAAAGTTTATGGGTAAGGGTATTGATGTCTAAGTATGGGGAAGCGACGGTCATGAGGAGGGATTATGATACAAGGTCATCCTTATGGTGGAAAGATATTTGTAGTATAGATAAAAGAGGGGGTGGCCGTGGGGACCATGTGATCTTAAGTTAGTGGTCAAGAATGATAAAGAAGGTGATGGGGAATAGTAAAAGTACTTCTTTTTGGAAAGATAATTAGTGGGGAGAGACGTTATTCCAGGGAGGTTGAATAAGTCTTAAACTTTTTTTTTCAAAAATGATCACGTACAGACCGTTCAAGCAAAAAATAGTTTGTAACATACCAGAGAAAAGGATAAGGAAAATGCATAGCGAAAATTTATCCTAGTTCACTTCCAACATAGAAGCTAGTCCAGTCCCTTCAGCCCAAAAGATTTTCACTATTGTAAATCACTTTACAATCTACACTAGCCTAGTGTAATCAGTATTCTTGACTCCAACCACTTATAGCTTATACCAAAGTATTCTTGACACTAGCCACTTCTGGCTTATACCCCAGTATTCTTGACACTAGCCACTCCTGGCTAAAAACCCAAGTATTCTTTCAAAAGCCTCTTCAGGCCATAATGTTTCCCAACACTAACAAATTCTGGCAACAAATCAGAAAATACAAAGTGATGGTAGAAAAGTGTTTAACGTTACAATTAAATAACTCAACGTACAGAGATATGAAATGATTACAAGGTACACTGAGCTATAGACTACTATGTCATGGTCTGTACTGAGCAGAACTACAAAAAGGATTTACGTAGTGAATGTAAGAACTTAGAAACTTTCAAGAGAAGTCTTTCAGACTTCGGTTTCTGGAGAGAAAATGAGAGAGTGTTCAAGTATCAAGATAATCAGCATAACTATGTTGTTTTCAAAAGCTTCTTGTATTTATAATCCTTCTGAAAAATATTCGTTGGTTCAGCTTTGAAGGATGTTGGTCTCTTAAGGATTGACTGTCAGTGAGTGCAGATACATGCTTCAGAGAAGTTTCCTTATCTGAGCAACTTCAAAAGTTTTCAACAAAAGATACTTTTTGCTTATGTTCTTTAGGAAAGCACGTACACTCTATAGCAATTGACCTTAGGCTATCCGTTCTGACCAGATTCAGCTTTTTTGACACTTTGAGATATACGAGGCAGTTTTCTTGATCAGTGTGAGAAAGTCTTCAATATTTCCGTTGATTGCCTTTTTGATGATAGCTTCAAAGAGTATATAAGAAAGTTCAAGCAGCTTCATATTTGGAAAGGAAAGATCTTTTCAGGTATTTGAAGAGTCACAAATCTTCTCCTGATCTGAAGAGTAGTCTTCTGATGGTCTGAAGACACATAATGACTTGATCCATTAAAGCTTAAGTGAGTACAAACTTCTTCATTTCAGAACGAATTGATTTCTATAGACTCCCCTTTTTTTTGTAAATGGAATTCTACAGACTGATGTCAGACTTCAACAGAATTGTTTGACAAACAAGTAGTACAGACTTCATTTTAGCTGAGAGTCTTGATGTGTATTATTAACAAATCACATGGGGTTCAGACTGCTTAATCATGAGTTTAGACTTTACTCAAACAAGAAGGAATCGATTACTAGTGTGGTACATGGTGAGGAAGGTGAGGTTGGTTGGAGTTGGGGGAGACACTTATTTGATTGAGAGAAAAGTTTGATGGGGGAGTTGGAGGAAGAGTTAAGAGGAGTAGAGATAAAAGAAGAGGTAGGTGATAGGTGGGTGTGGTTAGGTGAAGTGGATGAAGGTTACTCGGTAAATAGTGTTTATCAGCTTTTATTGTATCTAATGAGGTTCCTGACAGCTTGTTCAAAAGTGTGTGGAACAAATTTGTGCCTTTTAAAGTAACAGGTTTTGCATGGAAAATATTGAAGAAAAGGATACTAGTACGAGTGGAATTGATAAAGCGAGGAATGATGGTACCAAATATATGTCCAATGTGCCAAAGTTCAGATGAAATCGTTAATCATTTGCTATTCTCTTGTGGTAAAGCTTATGAGGTATGAGCCAAATGTTTACAATGGGGGGGAGGGTGTTTTGGGTGCTTTAAACGATGATGGTGGTGGCCACTTGATGAGTTTCATTGGATTGTTACCAGGCAATAAGGCACAACAAGAATTGTGGAGTGTTATTTGGTTTGGTCCTTATTGCTAGAAAGAAACAAAGTCGTTTTTGACGATCGTAAACTAGATCTTGAGAAGGTGTTCGATCTTATTCAAGTTAAAGCGTGGTCATCATTAAAGGCGCGAAAATCTTCCTTTTGTTACTTTATGTTTTGTTGGTTAAAGAATCCATTAATGTGTATTAAATCATGCTGAGTGATGACACATATATTATTAGTTGTATGACTGGATTGAGTATATCTTATACTCAATAACGTTAAAGTTTATATATATATATATATTGTTAGATTCTTAAAAAAAATAAAGTTGTAAGTTTCCCTATTCAAAATTTTCTATTTACTAGTACATAGTTTCGAGATTTGGATAACTATCATAAATTTTTAAATATTTAAAATAATTTTATAGTTATATTTGTTATATAAAAATAATTAAATAATATAATAATAAATATATATAAAAATTTTAACATAAAAATACATACACATAATAGTTTAGTAAGTTAGAAATTAAAATTTAAAATTATAAATACTACGGGTATAAAAATTTTAATGAGAGAAAATTTTATTATTAAACAAAAAAGGAAAAAAATAATTTATTTGATGAAAATTAGGTAAGTTGAATAATATTGTTATTTTTTAAAAAAGTATAAAAGTGAAACAATACTCTAATGCATGAACAACCAAGTACAACACTAAAGATTAGAGTTAGGGATATGGTCCTAAACTTATGGACTTATTCATTTAACCCACTTTTATACGGGTCACATGTTGATAAAAAGAAACCCATTTAAATCACAGGCTTACAAACCTGGCCTATTTACCCTTCAAGTTAAATAGGCCTAGTCCATTAGTCAATTTTATATTTAAAATTATTATTTTATTTTAAATCCTACATTTTCTTTCGTATTATTTCACTTTTACATTTCACTTTTTTTTAAAAAGAAAGAAACTTAAATTTAAGACAATGTTATGTTATTGTTCCTTATATTGAAATAGTAGAATCGATATTTAGATTTCATTAGTTGTTAATTTGTTGAAATTTAAGTGTTAAGATGGAGAACTTTTGGATGATTAAATGTTTTAAATTATATATGTATTTTGAGTTTCATGAAAAAATATATTTTGTGTTAAAACTAAATAATTTTAAAGTATAAAAAAATTATATGCAGGTTGCCTTGTCTAAATTCTTAGAATTTACCCACAGGGTCAAATAAAATCAGAGAAAATTTTTCGCAAGTAGAGCAACCCCGACCAATAAATCTTAAGAACCTAAGCAACACACAATCTTAAATAGCGGAAACAAAATTTACAAGTCATGCTCAGGCTTGGGAATTGACCTACCTGGAGTTATAGGTCCCTAACAAGCTACCCTAGGATTAGGGGCAACTAACCTTGCAATTACGTGACTCAAAGAAACAAATTAATGTGATTAAGTAGTAGTATAATCGATTACACATAAGGTGTAATTGATTACCTGCAACCAAACTGTGCAAGAATCTACATTAGCTCTCTGGTAATCGATTAATCGATTACAGAAAATTATATAATCAATTACAGAGCTGGTAGTCGATTACAAAAGCAAGCGTAATCGATTAACTACGACCAAACACAACCTCTCTGGTAATCGAGTACATAAAACCCTATAGTCGATTACAAGCAGAGAACTATAAAATTATGTAGAAATTAGGCATCCAGGCTAACTTCCACGCACCATAACTTACTTGTTCGATCTTTGAATGCTATAAAACTTTATAGGCCCTTTTTATGACTTATTTTGGGCCTGCTGCCACAGTCCATGCTCAAAAATTCCTCCAGATCACTGAGTTATATAGAAAAATGCATTTTGCTCATTTTTATGTAACTCATATACCAAAGCCTTATCAAATCCTATTCAATTAGTAATTTCAATTCACACATAAGTTTCAAACATGTATAAGGTACTATTGACACCTTTTGGGGACTTCAAATCCCACTAGAACTTAAAATCATCCTTTCAATTAGCTTAATTAGTAATTTTCTCTTCTAAAACACAATCTCATTGCTAACCATATTTACTAGCCATATTCTAAATCATAAATCATCTTCCTATCTCATTGCTAACCATATTTACTAGCCAAACCCGAGTTCTACCATGAATGCTTCAATGTATGATCAATTTTAGTACCTAACACATTCGATTAACTACAACTTATATGCTATACTACCATAATTTTTAATTGCAATTCATCATGGCTTAATGCTTACTCACAGACACAGTAACCTGCCCATAATCACACAATATAGTAATGCATTGGCTCAGTGCCATTACACACTATATTCATAACCTCTGGTCATAATATATATAATTCATCATCATTATCTACTTGGCTCAGTTCCATCCATAACCAAGATATACACACACATAAAGCAGTATCTACTCATAACAAGTCATTCGAGTCTATACCAATATAAAAAATATTATCAATAAATTATGAAACGTGGTAGGGAGTTTGGATTAATGTATACGTAATATAAGCAAATGACATAGATAGGTAAGTATAGATGACACATATTAACTCATAGTTTCGCATACATTTGACTCATGGTAAAGCAAAATCAAGCAAAAGACCAACATAACATATGAATCATGGTTTTGTCAATGTTTACAATTAATACGATAATGCCATAGATCAAGGTTTTCCGTATCAAAATAAAGGCATATCAAAAGATCCTCCACAATGCTAAGACCCCTACTTGGTCCAACACAAATTCAAATCACAATCATTCCTAAAAAGCCTCTAAAGATTGCACACATCATAGTTCAATGACAATAAGCCATGTTATATTACAAAACAAGGAATGAGGCATTTGAACAAACACTTGGCAGGCAAAGTGGAAAACGTAATACAACAGGGATAATTGAACATGTAATCAAGTCAAACACATTATTAACAAGTCATAACAAGTCAAACACATTAACAATTCATAAGTCAAACAATGCAAGATTTCAGTCCCTAAGCATGAAATTGTGTTGCCCTTAGTTATAAGGAGTGAAAGCAAATAAACATAAAGAGGGCAAAATAAAAATGAAAAGGCACATTGTTGGAAACTTACTAGATAGGGATGCACGAAAGAAAAAGATGAAAAACAACGGTGATTCTTAGAAATGCACAAGAGAGAATGTGAGAGTAAGGGAAATAAAGAGAGAAGGTTTTAAGAAAGTAATTCAAAAAACATAACCCCCACTCTACATAATGTGTGTTTAAAAGTTGTCAGTTACGAATTTTCGCTTGAGCAAGACAAGTCTCGCTTAAGCAAGAATTACTAGAATCAAATTGTCCCACTTTCACTCAAGCGAGGCAAGTTTCACTTGAGCGAGTTTCATCCCAAAACACATGACATTTTTGCTTAAGCGAGAAAAACCTCCCTTAAGCAAGAGAATTTTAAAAGACACCTCTATTCCGTCTTAAAGGCTAGCTGGAGCGAGTTTCTTCCATAATCAAATTGTACAAGTTTCACCTGAGTGAGGAACCACTCACTTGAGCGAAGTCTTTCTAGAGAGCACTCTCTTATTTTTCAAAAACTCTTGCTTAAACGAGCAGGGCTTGCTTCAGCGTAAATATTATGGAGACTAATTGTGCTATTTTTGCTTAAGCGAAAAGAGTATCTCTTGAGCAAGTATGCCCTGCACCCAACTTTGACAAAATTAATTTTAACAATTCTTGCTTGAGTGAGTAGTGGCTCGCTTGAGCGAGTTTTTCATAGTGCTTAATTTGACAAAATCTTGTTTAAGCGAGAATACCAGAAACTGCATTTAATGTATGTCTGTAATTCTTGCTTGAGCAAGAAAATACAGATTTACCTATAACTACAAAGGCACTTAAGCTTTTTGCTATAAATTTCAGTCTCATCTTGTATGCACTTACCATGACCATTCATTATTAACATTTGCAAGCGTTTTTGACATAACTAGTGCACAAGTAAAGACATATTGAATCAATTGAACAAATTGTTCAAGCTATAGAAAAGTACAATTTCATTCTAATCTAATTTGCATGACCAAAAATCATAACATTGCAAGGCATATCTCATCCATTTGTTGTGCCAACATCCAAGAATGCCAAAACACTTACAAATCAAGAAATCCACATTTACATAGACCAAAATGCAAACATGAGGACAACCAAATTTGAGAACAAAGTCACATATCAACCTTGCCTAAAAGACTTGCAAACCTAATACCTAATTCACTACCTCAAACATCAAGAAAAACATAATGAAAATTAGAAACTCTGGGTTGACTCCTAGGAAGTGCTTGTTTAATGTCACTAAGCTTGACACCTAAATTCCCATGGTTCATGAAGATGAATGATAGTGGTGAGTCTCTACACTTCTCCACCTAAGTATGGTTTCAATCTTTGTCCATTAACCACCCAGATTCTCTTGGATTTTGGGTCTTCCAATTCAATTGCTCCATATGATTTGACCTGCTTAACAAGGAATGGACCTGACCATGTAGACTTTAACTTCCCAAAAAAAGCTTCAATCTAGAATTGAATAAAAGCACTAACTGCCCAGGATGAAATGCTTTCTTAAGAATCTTGTCATGATAGGATTTCATCTTTTTCCTTATACAACTTGGAAGATTCATAGGCATTCAATCTCATTTCTTCTAGTTCCTGTAATTATAGCTTTTTTTTCTCCCTAGCAGCGTAAAGATCAAAATTTAAAAACATCAAAGCCTAGAATGCTTTATGCTCCAATTCCATAGATAAGTGACATGCCTTACCATGAATTAGTTAAAAAGGAGAAAGACCTATAGATGATTTAAAAGTTGCTCTACAGGCCCACAGTGCATTATCTAATTTCAGTGACCAATCCTTTCTACAAGATGACACTATCTTCTCCAAAATTCGCTTGATCTCGTGGTTGGATACCTCAGGTTGCCCATTAGATTGCTAGTAATAAGGCGATGCCACCTTATGCCTGACTCCATAATGTTCCAAGCATTCTTTTATTTTCTTTATATTTTACTATTTCCTTTATATTTTCTTTTATTTACTTAAAGTAAATAAAATTTTACTTTTACTCTATGGTAATTCATATTTTACCATCTTAATTTAATTTACTAAAATTAAATATTCAAATTTTATCGCTTAATTAAAAATTCTCAACTAATTTTATGCGGCATAAATATATTTTAATTTAACATCAGAAAATGTTACAATAGCTAGCCCACAATCCTAAATTGACCAATCAATTTAAAATGTAATCTCATATGAATTGACTTATTATGAGACAGTTTCCATTCATATGCTTACCCACTTACTTTATTGTTTAGTAACAGCTTTTTATGGATTACTTAAATTAAACCCTGAAGATTGGAAGTATATACTAAAATTAGGACGAATAACTTTGAATTTTCATTAAATTGTTTAATAGTTTTTTCTTAAAAGTCTTTAAAGCTAATATGATAATTATATTCTTAAACTGTCTATTAAGATAAAGACATGAATACATACTTAGTGTATTAATGTATTAATGATATGATTTAATAAATATGAGTTATATCAAAATTTCACATGGCCAATAATAATGTAGGACTCATCGTAAAAATATTATCATTATATAATGTCATAAGTTACATGTGTTATAAATATTATGAATATTTTAATAATATTGGATGTCTACATTTAGCCTATAAAATAGGACTCCATGGCAAGCATGAGGATGAGATTTCTCATTTCCACTTCAACTTCATTACTCTCTCTAATTCTCTTTACTCCATCTTCTCTCTTACTTCAACTTTAATTTCTTACTTCATTTCTTCTACACATCAATTTCTATTGCTAAATTATAAGTTTTCATAACACGTTATCAGCACGAGGTTCTGACCAACTGAGTATCTGATCAACTCTTGAAAGGTAATACATGATTATTATTATTATTGATAATTTTAATTTATATACCTTATATTTTTTTTATATATATATATATTATAAAAGGTTCCTGAAGAACTTAAATTTTAAACATCCCAGAAGGATGTATAAGATTATATTTATATCATGAAAATAGGTTCTTGAAGAACTTATTTATAAACATCCTTGCAGGATGTATAAAATTAATAGTCAAATAACTCAGAGTTCTTGAAGAATTCTTAAAAATATTTATTGATAATTCCTAAAGAATTATAACAATCTATGAAATTAATAAATAAATAAGTTTATACTCAAGTTATGTGCTAATTCATGTTATATATTTCACATGTGCTAATTATTCAAGTTACACTTCACGTGTTGCACTTTTACTTTGCCTTATTGTATTGCACTTTTATTTTATTATTGAATTTCAATTATTTGCTATACTTGTTGCACCGCTTCACGTGTTATCAGAGTGGATTGAACAATGGATTGCATTGCATAATTGAACAATGTTATCTTTTGCCTGTCACTATATGGTGTTATATATTATTTTATTTCAACTTTAACGATGCTGACTATAACGTCCTTATTTTTAAAATTAAATTTCAAAAATCTGAATAAATTTTTCGTAAATAATTTAAATTTCCAAAATAGAATTTGAATTAAATAATACACTGTCACTTTTACAATAGCCGACCGGCCCATTTAAATATACAAATAAATATAACAAGTCGGTATACACAGGAGCCGGCCAAGGCTTCTACGAAATAACTATGTGCATTATGTACAATAAATATAAATACATAATGCTCCAAACAGCTGAGTGACTTCATCTATCATTGTTGTGTCCTATGTCCACTGTAAAAATAACAACAATAGGGGGTGAGCATATACATGTCAAATGACAGTTACTGAAATAAATAAATAAATCATTCATTTATATAAATCAAAATCATATAACATAATTCTTTTATATATATCATTCATTCTCATGTCGTCAAATGATCATATACCATTATGTTATCATCAATAACATATATCAATGCATATGCATGCGGATCCGACTCTAACGATGAGATTTTCATAACATAATATCTCAGCTCCCAGCTGATTCGGCCGTTTTACAGGTACCAAACCGCGTGCGCCCATAATGTAACACCAGTCACTCTCAGTGACAGCGGTAACACAACTCGGTGTTACGGGCCGGCCTTGAGTCCAACTCAAAGGCGTCTGTGGAATCCGAAGAAACCACCACAGGGTCTGTGCCTTATCATCAAGTCGCCCTCCCATCTGGGCCGGCATCACAGGCCCCCTGCAGTCCTGTGTGTGTCTGAATGCAAATGC
Source organism: Clitoria ternatea (assembly GCA_037962975.1). Lineage (NCBI taxonomy): Eukaryota > Viridiplantae > Streptophyta > Magnoliopsida > Fabales > Fabaceae > Clitoria > Clitoria ternatea. The sequence continues at coordinate 14,263,942 of CM075674.1, read as the reverse complement.
TATGCCAAATAATTATCAATCATCAATATACCACCTGATTACCATCATCAGGGGCTACCACTCGGTTACCATCACCAAGGGTCTCAATTCAATATAACAACAAGCATAGCATGCGGTAGTCAATCACAACCACATAATATTTCATGTTTGTTCATCACATAAGCATCTCATGCTTTATCAATATGCATCCCATGCATTTATATATATATCTCATGAAAAATTCATGAATATCACTCATATTATCATCATCAATCACATATACAAATCATAATTCATATGCTAAAATCAATATCATATGAACGGTAATACAATATTCAGGATTTAATATTATCCTGAATCCGTTCATAAACCATACATTTAAAATGTAAACGCTCCCCCTACCTGGAATAAAAAGTTCCAACAGCTCTTCAAGCGATATCCAAATCACTGCTCACGTATTCCGACTGGAATTGCAGTTCTGTACCAGTCCCAAGCTTTCTTCGTGAAGAGAAGAAATGAAGATTTAATTTTCTTCGTTGTTCAATGGTTTCCAGTAGAGAATTGGAAAGAAAAGGATTATGATGTTATTCACTTTCAAAAGTCTTCCACTAATCCAACATTAGAGGTATTTATATATATGGTTCATGCAGAAGAGACGTGAATAAATTGAAGAATTCTGACACACGTATCTTTAATGATAAGAAAGGAATAAGATATTTAATAAAAAGGGGACAACACATCAGAGAGGGTCCCATACTTAGAAAATATCAGAAAAGTGAGTCTACTAGAATGTAGAAGAACAGAATGACGTGGAAACCATCAATAATTGAAATAATTATTAATTCTGACTCAGTTTCAGTATTCTGGGCACATCTTTCCGAGAAGATTCATCACAGCCTTTGTGCGTTCAGAATTCCTTCATTCGGAGGAAATTCACTCGGAAAGGTTTCATCCCATGAAACACTCAGCTTTCCTTCCTCGGAAATGATCCACTCGGAATGTCTCATTCAGACATCTCTCTCAGATATAGTTCTGCCCGAGTCAAGCCTTCACTTGCGTCACTCAGAAGTCTTTCAACTGAAAAGATCACTCAGAGTTTGAAGACAATCCTCTCTCGGAAATCTTTCAACTCAAAAGGATCACTCGGGGTCGAAAACAATCTCAAAGACGAACCCAAGCACAAACTCAGCAACTCTGTCCGAACACGAATTGAATGAATTTATCACTCGGTCATTTACTTCCCTTGGAACCATTCACTCGGAATATACTCATTCGAAGTTGAAGTCTTTCTCTGTCCAGAAGTACCTCCTCTGGAAAAGACTCACTCGGTATGTCGCAATCAGTACCTTACCACTCGGAAGTCAGTAATATCTCACTCAGTGCCGTCTCACTCGGGAGTGTTGCACTCGGAGACACCCTACTCGGAAAAGTTTCACTCAACTGGGAAATTCCCCACTCGGAATTCATAACTCAGAATTATCTCAGCCCGAGAAGTACTCATTTCGAAATCAAAGCTTTACTTCATTTAGAAGTACTTCTCTCGGAAACGATCCATTCGGAAACGTTTCACTCGGATTTGTCTCTCAAAAGTGTCTCATTCGGACACAGCTTTTCTTCACTCGGAAATGATTCTCTCGGTCATGTTTCACTCGGAAACATCTTAACTTTACTTCACTCAGTAGTTCTTTCACCCAGAAAGATTTTACTCGGAATTATATTCCTTTTCTTCACTCGGAATTATCTCAACTTTCCACACTCGGAAATATCTTATCTTGGGAGCGTCTTTGCCCAAATGGCATTCATTCAAAGTCAGAGCTCCTTCCTTTTCGCTCGGAATCAATCCACTTGGAATTATTCCTTTCCGATAGAAGCATTCGTCCAAAGTCGGACTCGGGAATATGTTAATCTTCCTTCACTCGGAATCACATCCATTTTTCACTCGGAATGTCTTGTCTCAGACATATTTCACTCGGAATTTCTTCATTGATCAGACATTTTTCACTAGGAAACTTTCCACTAAGCTTTAATGAATTATTTTCTAAAATTATAAATTTTAGGATGTTACACTGACTGCTTGCTATACATGGTGCGTGAATTATATATATATATATATATATATATATATATATATATATATGGTACATATAAAAATCAAAGATATTATCTGCTCAACATTTCCTTTTAAAAAGTAGAAATTGTAGTCTATTTTCCCTTTTCAAATTTACGTGAGTTATATCTTTTAACTAAATTTTTTTTAAAAGATATACTAATCACGTTAAAATAATTAAATTCAGTGATTATTAACGGGGAGAGTATTAGAAAAGAAAAAAAAGATTATCTAAATTCTTTTTCTTTTCCTATTCACTCATAAGAGGTTGATTCAGAAATCTTTTCCTTTTGCAATGTACTATTATAATTGGTGTTATAATTAATATAATATATTTTATTATATATAAAAGTGTTAATAAATAAAATATGCATTAATAAGGAAATGAACCCGGGTTAATACCTATGATAAGTTATCTCTCTACCACTAAGCCACTAGTATCTGAATAATATTTTATAAAATTTTAAATTTTTATTACCGGGTTCCTTATGTGAGATTTTATTTATATTTGTTTCCTTGTGACTGAAAAAAAAATATATAATGAATTATGAGTCTCATCCAACTAGAACTGCTCTATTCCCAGAAGTGAGTGTAGCAACACATGATCATTATACTCATGGTCGTGGTCGTGTGGAAATGATAACAAATCATCATTTGTATGGAAAAATAAAAAACGTATGGAAAAAGGAAAAGATGTTCAGAGTAGTGAACAAATTAAAAAATATTTGTTATCGTTGTGGTAGCTAAGGCCACTGGTCTTGGGTTTGTCACACATCAAAACATCTAATTAATCTATACCAAAATCACTTAAAAATAAAGAGAAAACAATATAAACAAATTTACTGGTATAGATGATGTTTTACTCACTGTGATATTAATGATTTCTTTATTCTTCCTGAAGAAGACATTGACCACTCGGTTGGAAAGGGGAGTGCCCCTAAATAAATTATTTTATGTTTCATGTAATTTATTTTGTTATGAATTTATGTTAAATATTTATTATTGTTAATTATATTTTCACTCATGATTTATTTATTATTATTTAATAAAGAATGAATGCTCATGTGAATGATGAAGATACATGTCTCGCAGATAGTGCAACAACTCATACTTTTCTCAAGAATGAGAAATATTTCTCCTATATAGTAAAATAAGAAGTCAATGTTAATACTATATCTGGTAGTATAAATATAATTGAAGGCTCTGGCAGAGCCAGTATTTTGTTACCTGGAGGAACAAAATTGCACATTGATAGTGCATTATATTCTACGAAGTCTCGAAGAAATTTGTTGAGTTTTAAGGATATCCACAGAAATGGATACCATATTGAGACCACAAATGAAGGAAATGATGAATATCTTTACATCACAAAGTTAATTTCTGATAAGAAATATATATTGGAAAAATTGCCTTCATTTTCCTCCGGTTTATACTATACATATATTAGTACAGTTGAAACGAATGTTATTGTAAACCAGAAGTTTACAAATAAGAATAACTTTGTTATTTGGCATGAACGGTTAGGCCATCCTAGAACAATAATGATGCAAAAAATAATTGAGAATTCAAATGTTCATTGCTTGTCTAGCAGACAAATTCTCTAAACTAATAATTTCTCATGTGCTGCTTGGGAAATTAATTACTCGGCCATCACCAATGAAAATTGAAAGTGAATTACTCATATTTTTAAAGCGTATAAAAGGTGATGTTATGGACTATTTAGATATTTGATGGTTTTGATTAATGCATCAACTAGATGGTCACATGTTTGCTTATTGTCAACTCGCAACCAGGCGTTTGCGAGATTACTAACTCAATTAATTCGTTTAAGAGCTCATTTTCTTGATTATCTAATGAAGAAAATACGCCTTGATAACGCTAATGAGTTCACATCTCAATCTTTTGATGATTATTGTATGTCCATCGGAATTAATGTTGAACATCCTTTAGCATATGTTTATACACAAAATGGACTTGCTAAATCATTGATTAAACGTTTGAAATTGATAGCAAAACCATTGCTAATGAAATCAAAACTCCCAATTTCAACTTGGGGACATGCAATCTTGCATGCAGCAGCACTTATTCGCATCAGACCTACAAGTTATCATGAGTGTTCCCCTTTACAATTGGTTCATGGTAAACCAAATATTTCCCATCTAAAATTTTTTGGAAGTGCAGTATATGTTCTTATTTCTCCTCCATAATGCATTAAAATGGGACCTCAAAGAAGGTTGGAATATATGTTGGATATGAAAGTCCATCAATAATAAAATATCTTGAACCCTTAATAGGTGATTTATTTACAACTCATTTCACTGATTGTCATTATTGATGAATTTGTTCTCCCACTATTAGGGGAAGAAAGTAAACAATTGGATACAAGGATTAGTTGGAATGAGATATCTCTATCTCATCTTGATCCTCGAACAAAGCAATCTGAACTAGAAGTTCAGAAAATAATTAGTTTACAAAATTTAGCAAACCAATTGCCGAATGCATTTGCTGATCCAAAAGGAGTGACTAAGTCACACATACCAGCTGTTAATACTCCAATAAAGATTGATATCCCTAAAGGACAATCTAAAATTGTAAATAAGTCTGATGCTAAAATAAAACGTGGCAGACCTGTTGGTTCTAAAGATAAAAATCCTCAGTAAATAAAGAGGATGGTTGAATCGAGGATATAAAGACTCCAGAAGAGTCTCCTGACATAATCAAGGTTTCAAATCCAGAAGATACCAAGGTACCTGAAATTGATAAGAATAAAGAGATCTCTATAAATTATGTCATGGATGGAATAGAATCGAAATGAGGTCGATGTTGATAAAATTTTGCATTCAAAGTAGCTCTTGATATTATAAATCATGATAAGAATCATGAGCCAAAATCTATTAAGGAATGTGCATAAAGAAATGATTGACCAAAGTGGAAAGATGCAATGCAAGAAGAGTTAAACTCACTTGCAAAAATGAAAAGTTTTTGGACCTGTAGTCCAAACACCTGAAGGTGTAAAACCAGTTGGGTACAAATGGGTCTTTATGAGAAAAAGAAATAAAAATGGTGAAATTGTGCAATATAAAGCAATGCTTATTGCATAAGGTTTCTCACAAAGACCTGGTATTAATTTTGAGTAAATATATTCACCAATGATAGATACAAGTACTTTTCGATACTTGATTAGTTTGGCAATTCGTGAAAAACTTGATTTACGCCTAATGGATGTTGTTGTAGCATATTTATATGGCACACTTGAAAATGACATCTGTATAAAACTCCCTGAAGAATTTAATTTTCTTAAAGCAAAATGACATCTATATAAAACTCTCTGAAGGATTTAATTTGTCTGAAGCAAAATGACATCTATTTAAAACTCCCTGAAGGAACTAATTTGCCTGAAGCATACAAGACAAATTCTCGAGGAAATTATTCAATTAAATTGAATAAATCCCTTTACGGACTAAAACAATCTGGACGTATGTGGTACAATTGTCTCAGTGAATATTTGTTAAAAGAAGAGTATAAAAATGACCCGATTTGTCCAAGAGTTTGTTATAATTGCTATTTATGTAGATGATTTAAACATCATTAGAACTCCTGAAGAGTTATCAAAGGCTGTAAATTGTTTGAAAAAGGAATTTGAGATGAAAGATTTGGGAAAAATAAAGTTTTGTCTTACAATTAGAATATTTAAAGGAAGGAATCTTAATGCACCAAAAGACTTATAAAGGTGCTAAAGCGGTTTTATATGGACAAATCACACCCATTGAGCAGTCCAATGGTTGTAAGGTCACTTGAAGTGAGCAAAGATCCTTTTCGACCTCAAGAGAAAAATGAAAAACTACTTGGGCCTGAAGTACCATATCTTAGTGCAATTGGTGTTAGTGCAATTGGTGCACTAATGTATTTTGCTAGTCATACACGACCTGATATATCATTTGCTGTCAATTTGTTAGCAAAACATAGTTCTTTTCCTACAGAAAGACATTGGAATAAGATTAAGCACATATTTTGCTACCTTAGAGGTACAATGGACATTGGTTTATTTTTTCCATATGTATCCAAGACAAATCTAATTGGTTATGCAGATGCGGGGTATTTGTGTGATCCTCATAATAGACGATCACAAACAGGATATTTGTTCACATGTGGTGGTACAACAATTTCATGGAGATCCATAAAACAAACGATTACAGCAACATCATCTAATCATGCTGAAATTCTAGCATTACATGAAGCAAGTCAAGAATGTGTTTGGTTGAGGTCTATGATTCAACATATTCAGGAAACCTGTGGTTTGCGTGTTGGAAAATTACCACCAACAATGTTATGTGAAGATAATGCAGCTTGTATTTCCCAGTTAAAAGTTACATTAAAAGAGATAGGACAAAACATATTTCACCAAATTTTTTCTTTACTCATGATCTTATAAAGAATGGTGAAATAAATGTCCAGCAAGTCTGATCATGTGAGAATCTGGCAAATATCTTTACAAAATCATTACCAACCGAGCAACTAGTACAGAATATTGGTCTTCGACGCTTACATAAGTATTCTGATGAGGGGGAGAATTAAAATTATTTAATTACTTTCTAAAATATGGACATTCAAGGGGGAGTATTATGAATATTTTAATAATATTAGATGTCCACATTTAACCTATAAAATGGGACTCCATGGCAAGCATGAGGATGAGATTTCTCATTTCCACTTCAACTTCATTACTCTCTCTAATTCTCTTTACTCCCTCTTCTCTCTTACTTCAACTTTAATTTCTTACTTCATTTCTTCTACACATCAATTTCTATTGCTAAATTATAAGTTTTCATAACAATAAACAGTTTTATGTTATTGATAAACTTCAAACTCCCTTAATTAAGTTGTAACTTTATAAAATAGGATTATCTTTTCAATTTAGAAACTATTGTGTGTGTGTTTCGCACATGAAAAAAGACGATGTTTATTGGCCGAATGGAATCAACAGTAATTAGCATTGAATAATAAGTTACATGTGTCATAATGTTATTGGTAGACTTCAAACTCTCTTGATTAAATTACCGTTGAATCATTGAATGTGTGATTATCCTTGAATGAATGGAGGATGCTATGGACACTAAAGAAAACCCCTCACCAGATACCAAACCCAAAATAATAAAGACACAGAGATCACAAATATATGAACATAAAAGAATAGGCAATGGTGACGACAGAAGAAATGATGTGCTCTTAAATTCTTCTAGCAGTGAATTGCCCTGTTGATGTTGTTGGTCGCTGTTTCAATCCACTCACAAACCCTTCATTCTTCTGTACACTTTTCCTGCTCCTTAATGGTGAAAGTGAAACCAATCTTGTTGCTAATCTTGAAGGAGAGAAAGATCTCCTGAATTTTGATGCAACCGATCTCTTTGGAGATCTCTTACTAAAACTTGCACCTCTTGTGGGTGAAGAACAAGAAACACTCACCTGTGGGCTTTTGATCTGCACTTGAAACTTGGATGTTGAAGGTGGAGACTTTATCAAAAATTTATGTGGTGTTCCTCTATTTCTTGACATAACAGGGGACCTTGTCTTGCAAAACTCTTGTTTCCTTGTTGAAGTTGGAGACTTGATCAAAAACTTGTGTTGTGATGTTGCTGCTGCTGTTGTTGTTCCTCTTTTTCCTGATATTATAGGGGACCTTGTCTTGCAAAATTGTTGCTGATGTGAAGAGGATTGAGTGGAGAGGAACAAAGGGTTGGGGAATAGTACAGTTTTTCTTGCCCATGGTCTATTCCTAGGAGATACCCTATTTGCCATATATTTGGTATTCTCTTTATCAAATTCTCTAACTTTTGGAGGAGAAACCTTGAAATTGATTCTAGAACGAGCTCTTTGAAGTGAAGGGGAACCATCATTGTGAAGTTTGGTTTGCTTCTCTTTCTTCCTCCTGGCCTTGAGCTGTGTGTTCTCAGATTCCATTTTGTGGTTTGTCCTTTGAGACATTGGAGTTTTTGGGTCCTCAGCAATGGTTTTCTTGCCAACTGCTGAAACTAGGTCTTTGGCAAATTGACTTGCCTGTAAGATTTCTACAACAGTTTCTCCTACAAGCATTGCAGGCAATGACATTCTCTTCCATTCACCTGCATAATAAGGGTTGAGTTAGCAAGTGAAGTTAAACGAATGCTAATAACCCATGTTCTCAATAACCATGTCCAACTAAAATATTTCTTTGAAAGTAAACTTGACGAATAAAAGGAGAACAAGACCTGTGAATGTTGGAAATTTTCCAACAGGAGATCTTCTAGGGGCACCATTCTTGATTCTTCCAAATATCAAACAAAAACACACAAACCATTTTAAGTTCACAGCTTGAAATAATGACAAGTAAAAGCTTAAGGCCATATGAGTATCAAATTTCAAATAGAATCTAAAACAGACCAAAATCAATGTACCTGACTGATTCTTGCTTGCATCTGAGACTGGTTCTGAGATATCCTCTTGTGCTGCGAGGGCTGAGACTAACACCTGAGACAACCTTGGTTCCACCAGCCACAGTGTATTGAAGTTCCTGAAGCCTAGCCACACACCGATCCACCTTCATGACCCACAACAATTCATTCATCAGGGAAGCAAAAAAAATCCTTTTTTTTTTCCTCTTTATTTTATTAATCTAACCTAATGTCATTAGAAACAATTACCTTGTTGAGTGTTTCTTTGATGAGAACGGGGTTGAGAGAAGCTAACACTTTCCTATGCTTTGGTGGGGTTCTTGCAACCATCTTTGGAATATCCTAGGAATGAAGAGAACAACAACAAACACGATGATGTGGGTCTATAAAATTTCAATCACTCAAAAGGATCTCTCTTCTTCAACTAGTTGTACCTAGTACCCACACCCACCCAACCAAAGATTGGATCTCAAAACTAACTCTCTCTCTCTCTCTCTCTCTCCCTCTCTCTCTCTCTCTACCAGATTCAGGGACCCCAAATCCAAAGCTTTTGCTTTTGGTTGAAGATATGGCACATAAGTGAAGTGTTGATGTGAAACAAACGCGAACTCTTTGAGTAACGGTTCGTTTTGCAACGGTCGAGTAAATCTGGGTCTATCTTTAGGAAGCAACGGCTATATGCAATTCTTAAAAGATAAAAAATCCTTGGGCCCCGGGTTGGGTTGATTAAGTGGGTACGTTATGTTTCTATTAGTCAATAAAGTTTTTGAATAAAATGTTATAAAGTTGATTTTCTTTTGTTAGAAAGTTGCTTTACCTTCGCCACAAATTAAGCGAGATGTTTGAAATATTTGAAAAATAAATGCATCAGATTAAGTAAAGTATTAATGCAAAAATTCAATAACAAGGATGTTTTCATTAAATATGTATTTATTATTTTTATATTATTATTTTTTAAAGGCATTGTCTTCAAAATTTCACAAAACATAAATTTTATCTTTAATGGTTAATCAATATATACTCATTTTCGTTAACTAATTATCAAAGATTTTCTTCATTTAAATATATAACAACTTTAAAATTACGAGTTGTCTCATTCATTAAGGTGCTTATAAGTTAATGAGAGAATTAGTCACCATGAAGAATAGTGTTAGGTACTCCAACACCAAAATAAATTATGTTTTGATCGTTTTTTTAGCTTTTTTTTGTTTTATTAACAAATAAATACAATATTTAGTCCTTCATTTTATTCAAGTCATGAGAATAAGTATTTTACATTTACATTTCGTCTAGGTAATTCGATGTTAGATCCCCGTCACATAAATGTTAAATTTAACTTACCTGTCATGTTATATGACAGGTGTCTTAACATGTGAATATCACACCGATTTTAAAATATATAAATTAATAAAAGTTAATCCTTAACATATTTAAAAAATTATTAATAAGTCTCTACAAATTTAAATATTGCTACATAACATAGATATAGCTTTTACCTATTGAAACTTCCTAATACATTAAAACATTTTGTGTGCGAGAAAGGGAATGTGACACTAAATTAATTTTCAACCACATGAATGCAATATCTTAATTATTTCACTCTATTGTCATCCCACACGAGAATAACACTTAATTAGTAAACTTTAAGGAAAAAAAGGAGACATACAAATACAATATATCATGAATGACTTATATTTTAAAAATAATGTAAAACATATCTAAAATTACCAATTGTATCAATCTCCTTCAAAACCCCTCAAAGATATTTCTCAAAAAATTAGGATAATGTAATAACAAAGAAGTAATGAGAGTAAAAGAAGAGAACTACTAGGATCCTAAGAGATAGTTGTCATAAGAGACCCAATCTACCAAAAAACTGTATAAATAATGACATTAGCAAATATTTTATTAAAATAATCAATGAATATAATAAATTAGTCTAATCATTTCTCAAAAATTAACTTTTTTAAACAATTCTCCTTTTCGAAGCATTTCACGTAAATATGGAAGATGTTAATTATTAGTAAAAAAGATTTGTTCAACGGAAAATAAGATGACCATGAAATGATGCGGGGAAAAAGTAAAGAAATGAAATAAGATGATAACACAATAGCAAATGTCCAAGAGATCACAAGCAAATTGATCAATCAAGATTCATGCAAGTATGTCGAATGATCAAATGCAATTGGTTGAAAGCATGATTAGCTATTGCATACTTCAAAACACAAAAAAGGTTCCTGTAAATAAATGAAATTAATTGTCTTCACTCTAAGGACAAATACAAGGCAAAAGAATTGAAGATCATTTCTTTGAGTGTACATTAAATGAATATTGTCAGTCTTCTTTTAAAAAAATATTAATTATCAATTTTAATGTTTTACTATTTATAAAACAAAAGTTATAAAATATACATTAACGTTATATTTAATTGGGTGAATACATTAAAAGCCCAATAGATTATGATAGTGTAGCTAAAGTCTTCTATTTCATTTATCATTAAAAATCCTATATTTTCAATGTCTTGTTGACATCCTAGATGTAGAGCTTCAATATAATGTGTGTATGTATATATATATTTTGCTTACAAAAAAGTTGATTGATTAAAGAGTGAACTTGTATCATCTAAGATTAAGGAAGAATAAAATAAGATTAGTAAAATAGTTGATCCAGTAGATTTTAAATATTGTAGAAAGTAAAAGTTATATCTATGTTGCAACATTCAAGTTTGTAAGGACCTATTAGTAACTTTTTAAATATGTTCGAGATTAACTTTTGTTAACTTGTATATGTTTTGAAGCCAATGTGACCTCCACATATCAAGACATCTATCATATAATGTGACATATAAATTATATTTAACAAATATATAATAGGGATCTAATGTCAGACTTATTACCTAGACATAATATGAACGTGAGATACCAAATAGGAATATCTAAATAGTGAGAAACTTAATCTAACAATCTAAACAAAGTAAGAGACCAAATATTGTATTTTTTTTAATAATTTAATCTGATCCGGTCTAGATACCGGTCCCTAAAGTTATGACGTCAGGGTGACCTCTTAGAGGAATAACCGGTATTACAAGAGGATAGTGCCACATCGGTTGTCCGTTGTCACTTCATCCGTCCTCATTTCATTGAATAATTCATCCGTTCTCGCATGATGGATGTTCCATCTGTCCTCACTCCTACGTCGTGTATAATCGCTTACTTCAGAGTCACGATGAGATAAGAGTTCATTATAACTTATCAGCGAAGATACCCTGCATAGCGGAATGTGTCTATGTCAATTATCTCAGAGAGTAAGTACAATCATCAACGAAATATACGGAAAGGTGATTATCCTCCATCCCCGTATCAGAATCGTACTCTGATAATTGACCTACCCCCTGACACATTCTGAGTACTGAGTCTCCTTGATTGACACACTCTACACGCTATTAGAGCCAAGGGGCCCACTTGCATCCAATGATTCATTTCCTACGTTCAACTATAAATAGCATCTTCCAATGCACATGCAAGGTTACGTTGTTCTATCTTACACTCTTACTATTACATTGCTTGAGTATTCACTGAGTTCATACACTCTTCTAACTTGAGCGTCGGAGAATCTTCGCAGGTGGCACCACCTTTCGCCCCCTTCAACGCGAAGCTCTGGTGTGTAGGATCTCCAGGACAACAAGACCGGTTTCTCCCACTGAGAGACCGGACTACAATACCGGATATCCTCTGTACCGGTGTACAAACTCTAAAGCATTAATACATTTGTGGCTGGTCCCACACCGGATCCTAGACCCCGGTTCAGACCAGTTCATAATCCTTTGCATTTGATTTTTTAAAAAATATTTTAACCCATTTAACTTTTCTTTTTGTTTCCCTTCAACTTCTTGTTCTGAGGCCATTTTCAATTGATAAAGAACACATCACCACCTTAAACTCTTTAATATGAGACTAACTTGGCCTCTAGCCCTTCATCATGGTCTAAAGATCATGCTTTATTAGGATTTCAAGGTTATTTGGGTGATATCTGTAAGGGTAAATTTCATAAACTCTAAGTATCACAATCCAATCTACCTAGTATTGAAATCTTACATTTGGCCCCAACACTCAAGCCAAGACTTTGACCATGGATTAAGGAGGTCTTGCTTTGTTGCTTGAGTTCAGAAAACATGGAACTAAAATAAAAATTTAGATTACAATTTTGGCATTTTGTTTTGTTTGATTTATTAGTACATAAATCAAACTCTTCAAACACTACATTAACCACCATAATTAATGGTCCAGGGTCTGACTTAGAAGGGGGTTAAATAAGTCAGAGACTCTTTTTGCAGAATATTGAATGAGCAATCAAACTCAGACTTTTAAAGAAGTAAGAGAAAGAAATCAACATAGAGAATTTATACTGGTTCACTTCCAACATAGAAGCTACATCTAGTCCCTTTTAACTTGAAGGATTTCCACTATTGTAAATTCTCCTTTACAATAACAACACAAGACCAATGCCACAAGTATTCTTGACTCTAACTACTTCTGGCTTACAATACCTAAGTATTCTTTCACAACAAAGCCACTCTTGGCTTGAACCCAAATATTCTTTCAAAAGTCTCTTCAGGCCAACAATGTTTCCCACACTTACTAAGACTGACAACACACCAGAGTTTTATAGATAGAATTATAAGAGTTGAAAGGGATAAAACATAACTTAATGTTTGAAAGATAAACAGTTAAAAGATAAAACATTAAATTGAAAATGACACAAGACCAAGATCTGCTAGAAGCAGAATAAAAGACGAAGGTCTTTGTCTGAGAAAGAAAAATTGAAAATAGAGAAGAATATGAAGTTTCTTATGATTTTTCTAGATCACTTCTTGCAACTTGGAATTCAATCTTCTTTAGAATAAATAGGTGCTGAGATATGACTGTTGTTATATCTTGAAAGGAGATATGAACTTGGAAATCCTGTAAAGAAGTTTTTCTTGAACTTTAGGTACCATACTATTGATATTAGAGAGAGATATTCAAGAGTCTGGTAGCTAGGCTTGACTGAGCTTGTATAAAAATGGTCTCTGTTATTCTTTCAGCAAATAAAGTAATTCATTTGCATTAGTCAATTGATGAAGAGAGCAGAAGTCAATGTTGTAATCTTCTAAATTCTAGGCTGACACAAACACTGACTGTGAATCAACTTTTTCTAAATATGCATAGAGTTAGGTGAACTGACTTTGGCTACTTATCATGGTTTATCTATTGTTCATGTTGATGATAAGCATGCATACTTATTAAGATCATGAGTCCCAAAGCATCACGTAAATAGATTTTAGAATGTTATGATTTTGCTTCTAATTTAACGTTTATCTTTTTGGATCATAATACGTCTGGAGTCAGCTTGAACATGAAGGCTTTTCTATAAAACTTTTGGTCATTTCTTGAGAACTTTATGTTCAGATTTTAATTTCATGGACTCCCCCTATGTCTTTATAAACTATACATTCCTGAAACACTTAAACATGTACTTTAGTATCAGCAATACCAGACTTCATTTACCAATGAATTTTTTTGTTGATGTATGCTATTGACAAATCTGGGGTCTGGTTCAGTATTTTTTTAAAACTTCTTTTTCAACCAGACTTTTCTTCAACATCGATCTAGGCTAGTATAGGAAATCCGATATGGGATCGACTCCTAGATTATATTGAATATATTATTTATGTTACAATGGTCCAGTGGGGATCTAGTATTATACCTTCTATTCTAATAGGGAAATAGAAGTCTTAGAGTACTTCCTTGGAAAGCTTGCGGTCCTACCCATTGTGGGGCGACAAAAGGTGTCACCTACCAAGACACTCTGACGCTTAAGTTAGTAGAATATTTAGAGGATAAATATCAGTGCTCAAGTGTAAGTTAGAATCAAGAATTCTACCTTTTCCCTGACGATTTATGGGTATTTATATTAGATAGTATCGGAAGGGTCAATTTTGCCTAGGGGGACATTCCGTAAGATGTGTTAGCATGACTCTAATCTTTATAAAAAAGATAACACATGACCCGGGAACCCTCTAGCGATTGTACTTTCCTCTCTGTCATTTTGCAGGTTACTTTCTAGCATGTAGTTACATAAGTTAACCCTGATCCGCTAGTATCAAGAGAGTGGCTCATACTGGTATTAGATCGTGAGTCTCATACGCAATGTCGGTAACCGATGTTAGATCACATCTTCATGCGAGATGCTTGTCATCCATGATGGCTATTGGTGTAAATTACCGGCTTGCCCATAGGCCGGTATGGAGACCAGATCATTTCCCCCTAGCTTGTTTGAGGGACCATACCAGTTGCTCAAATAAGATACATTGTTTACTCCTATCACTTATTATAGGCGTGGTTAGGAAAAAATCTTTAAATTTGGATCACTACGGCCCTCATCCATTCTTTTAATGTTTCCATTCTTTTTGTTCCTTTCATCCATTCTGAGAAAAGAATAAGGACTTAGGGAGGATAAAGAAGGGGTTATGGTGGTCGTATTATCGATGGCCCTCATGGGGCCAGGTCATATCATCCAATAAGAACAATGCCCCAGGAAACAAGGTGACAAAGATATGAAGTCTATTCAGAGTCCTCAACGGATTCTAGAAGTGTTAGGGGTTCTAAGAGAGGAGTTAGCTCTGACTTGTACCTTTTTAACGATGTGACATTTTACAATGGTGGACGCATCTTCAAAAACATAATCACCATCATGGCAACTGAAAAAGGCATTAGAACTAAATGAGTAAAAGTGGTGAAGACTATCCCTGGATGCACAAATGTCATTGCCTACCAAATTGATTGGGTGAAGGTGAAAGCCTAGAAGCTATATGTTTGGGTACAAAGGGAAGTGTTGGATACCATATCTTGTCATACGTATAAAAATAAGGGTGGAATAGACCTCAAATTTATAGAGAAATGTTTTATCGTGCTTGCTCATCATTTAGGTGGTTGCGTCTGTCATACCCTGGAAGATGACTGAACCATATACATGTATGAGATATTATTCTCTAGCCTTGGTATTTGATTCCCTTTAACAGAGTTTGAAATGGGCATCTTGAGATTCCTAGATTGTGCCCACACTCAATTGTACTCGAATGGATAAGGTTTGGTGAGAAGCCTAGAGGTGCTAGGCGAACATTTCAACTTTATGCCCACAATGGCAATGTTCTTCTTCTACCACCAAGTTGTATGCTAGAATAACAAGGATGAAGGTCTAAGTTTTTTTTACTTTATAGTGTGAATCAAAGATTGTAAATTTTAAAGCTTTTACAGAATCTGCCAAGATGGAAGGCAGCAATTTTAAAAAAATCCTTTGTAAAAAATTTTGTGAACCCCAACTAGTCAGTGTTTTAGGATAGCAAAGACGAGATAACTAAGTTCCCATTCTCTTGAATGCACGAACATTTTTTGCTGACTGGAGCTGCACACATCATCGATGAGAGTGGACTATCCTCGACCTCGGTAGAAGTCGTGAGTGCTATGAATGAGTACTCTGCCATACAAAAATTCTCTTACAAACGCCTCTTGGGAATAAAATCCCAACACGATGCTTACTTAAGTAATAATTTTGGCATTGACCCTTTTTCGTTCTTAACTTATCTCGAATCACTGCTTGTGATATCTAACGTCTTTCCTCTTTTCTTGATAAAACAAATTAAATCCTGTGAGACGATGGATAGATTCAAGGCTTTGCAGGTAGAGGTTGTTGTTGTTATTATTATTATTGCTGAAAAGAACATCCAACCCCAAAGGAATACCTCAAAGTCTCAGACTCAAACCATTATCCTCCTGGAAGAAAAAGCTGGGGTAATCCCACTGTTGGAAGATAAGCAGTAAGAGTAGACCTCCAGAGAGAAGAAAGGGAAAAACATGTTGTTGAAAGAAAAAAGGACCCTACCTGGGTGAAGAAATAGGAAACCCTAGAGGATAATAGCTTCGCTCGAGACGAGGTGCTAAATCAAGGGGTCTCGTCACTGGAGGAATCTACTTCGACCGCCCTTGGTACAGGGCCAAAGAAGACCCTAGCCAAAATTGAGGTATCTTCACCCACGTCGGGGGCCCATCTCTCCCCGTACATCCTTTACCAAGGCATTGACCACTCAAAGCTTGAGCCACCAGTCTACTGTCTTCGTCGGGGTATAGAGGTATTTGAGATGAATAAGGCCATCGAAGCTGCACGATGACAATTGGCTGAAGTGAGTGGGGTCATCGAATCCTTGTCCAAGGTGATCAATAGTGTTGAAAAGGCAACATTGTATTTTGATAAAAAAATAAAAGGTTAGTCTCGAAGCGTAGAAAGCTTTAAAAGAAGCCCAACATGCCTAATAGAGGTCCAAGTCTGAGATAGACCTCCTGGCTCAAAGAGACAGGGAAATACTTCTGTTGAAGTAAGAAATGGAGAAGTCAAAGGAGGAAAACAACAAGATGAAAGAGGATGCTACAAAGGCAAAGAAGTGTGCTGAAGATCTTGCGGCCAAGGTGGAGAGGTTGAATGTTGAATGAGTCAGCACTGAAAAAGCTTGGACTGTAGAGAAATAACAGCTTTCAACTGATATGGAGGCCATAAAGAAGAAAATATAGAGATGACTTCACTCTGAAAGGCCAATCAACAACTTTGGGGGGACCTGGTTGCTTCTCAGGCCAGGGCTGTTGAGGCGCTCCGACTATGTACCATTATCATTAGGGAGTCATTCAGTGTTGTAATAAGGTAAGTCTGATACCAGAAACCCAACATTAACCTCAACCTTAACAAAATTCACCTCTTCTACAAGTTCCATGGTGGAAGACTATTCTTAGTGGTAGATAGAAGATATGAGGAACCGATGGACGTGCCATATGAGTTAGCTACCTTGCCAGAATCTCAAAGCATGACACCCAGGCTAGTCTCTCCTAATAAGATGGCGGTGTGCCTCCTCCCTCATATCCTAAACTTAGCTTCTTTTATTTCTACTTCGTAACATAGCCTTGTACTAGGATAGGCTACGATTTCTCAATTTCTGAACCACTTAAATTTGAATATTGCTTAATAGCCATAATACAACTTTCATATTTTTAATTGCATATCAGATCATAACAAATATTTAAGTTATTTTCTGCCTTTACACACTTTTACGAAATGTATGTGTATCACTCGTTAGAGTTCAGAGTGGTATCTCTTAGCGGAGATCCAATCCTCACAACTCATTATCACTCCTAGGGCGTAAGATTTTACTTGCACTGCTCGTCAGGGTCTAGAATGGTATCAAATAACATCCAACCTTCGCCACTCGTTGGGGCCAAGTAACCAATCCTTTTTCAAGTGATTAAGGTGCCACTCATTGGGGCCTAAGGTTCTACTTACACCGCTCGTCGGGGTCCGATATGGCCCCAATAGAGATCCAATCCTCGCCATTCATTGGGGCCCAGTAGCCAATCCTTTTTCAAGGGACTGGGGTGTCATTCATTGAGGTCCGGTATAGCCTCAAAAGAGGTCCAATCCTCACCACTCATCGGGGTAATTTTTCCATGTATATTGAAGATATGACAATAGTAAAATAATCTCTTGGCAAAAAAAAACTTTATTAATCAAAGAATTTACATCGAGGCTACGCTAGGACGTGCCTCGTTAAAACCTTCTTGAGGAAAACCTAGTGGGAAAAAACCTCAAGTTAGGAAAAAGAGTACATGTTAGATATCAGCTAGTTGTAATAGGCTTATAAATTTTGTATATTCCGCTTATTCCTTATGGGTGTTTCATTTAACATTTCAAGGTCGTAAGTGCGCTTACTTGTCACTTTGAAAATACGATACAGGCATTCCCACGTCGTCGTTAGCTTTCCTTGATGAGCAAAATTATTGCCATTGTTGGCTTGACACAACACCAAATCTTCTACTCCAAAATACCGATGAGAAATGTGTTTGTTATACTAGAGTGTGGCCTTGGCTTTAACAGCCTGATCTTGAAAAAAGGCTTCCTCCCTAAGCTATTTGATCACATCTAGCTTACTTTAGAGATGCTGGTCGTTGTTCTAGGAAGAGAGATATTGTACTCTTATGGATAATGTTTGAAGTTCTACCGGGATTAGAGCCTCAATGCCATAGGTTAGCAAGAATTGAGAATTATTGACGAATGAATGAAGCTAGTCTTATATGCCCATAGGACATGACACAGCTAATTAGTCCAGTCACCTTTTGCTTCACCCAAGCATTTCTTTAAGCCTTCTAACACTTCGTAGTTAGGTATTTCAGCCTGGCCATTAGTTTATGGGTACTCAATGAAAGAGAAAAAGCAACTCAATGAACTTATGATCAGTGAATTGTGTGTCATTCTCTATCACAATCCTTCCTAGGACGCCAAACCTTGTAATTATATTCTCAAAAATGAATCGTCGAGTCTTTACAGAGGTAATTTGAACGACCGATTTGGCCTCGATCCACTTAGTGATACAGTCCACTCTAATAATCAAGTACCTAGTATTTCCCGGAGCCGTAGGAAAAGCATCTAAATTATCCAAACCCCACTAATAGAATGGCCAGGGCATTGCCGATATGAACAACTTTTCAATCAGTATATGGTGCAGGTTAATAAACTTTTGACACGAGTCATACTTCTTGACATACTCTACGGTATCTTTTTCCATTGTAGGCCACAAGTATCCAACTCAGTATCTTTTGCATTAAGCTTTTTGCTCTAGAATAATGTCCACACTACCCGTCATGGATTTCTTCTATAACCTCTCAGACCTCATTTTCATTAAGGCACTTAAGGTATGGGACTGAGAGACCACGTCAGAATAGGATTCTGTCAACCATAAGGAAGAATGATAGTTCCCTTTTTACTCTTTTCCTTTCCGAGTTGTTAGTAGGAAGTTGGCCATTCACTATATAATGGACAAAGGGCACGACTTAAGAGTCTTCATTAAAGGCATAAGTATTGACAACACAATGAGAATGTATATGGTGAACATTGGTGCTATCAACATGTTCTATACTACAATTGTTGTATATCCAGCTTTCTTTGTACTAGCCAATCTTGAGAGAATATCATCCCACATATTTTCCTCCCTCAACATATGTTTGAACATTATGGTTTGAAACTTCTTCTTTAGCTTGTTGACACAAAGTAAGTATTGTTGTAGTAAGGGCTCCTTCGCTTAGTACTCCCCCAAAATCTAATAAACAACTAGTTGAGAATCATTGCAGAGAGTTACTGATGTTGCTCTAATGTCTAGAGTTGCCCTTAGGCTCGCGAGACAAGCCTTATATTCTGCTTGATTGTTCGAGGTCGCAAAGTTTAAATGTAAGGAGATTTCTAAGTGGACTCCGTCGTTGCTTTCCACAACGACTCTAACTCTACACCCCTACTATTTGAGGAACCATCCACGTACACCGTCCAATGAGAACAAGATTCCTCATTATCTGAACTAGTCCGCTCTATGATGAAGTATATAGGACCTACAAAAATTAAATATTTTTTCATTGCTAAATAAAAGAGATCTATAATTTAAATAACAATATTTATTTTATTTGAAATTCAAAACCTTTAAAAGTATACATGGCTACAAACTTCATACTCTAACAATAAAAATGGTGCTATTATAAAATCACTAAAAATGTAGCAATTATTCTAGTAGGCTATAATGTTATCAACAAAATCGTTAATCAATCTCTCTCCCTCAAATCTCTTTCCTTTTCTCAGGTCTTTCTTGGATTTTGGTTTCAGAAATTAAGCGTTAAAAGTAGAAATAGGTTGGGTAAGTTAAACTTTACAGATGTCTCGCTAAGTGATTAATTATAAGACCCGAGTCTATATCATCACTTGACGCAAACTATATTTATAAGTTTGGTCTATCCTATTTTGAAATTTGAATTATTTTATTCTTTTATATAGAGGTTTGATTTACATTAAAATCAATAAAAAAATACCGATAAATAAATATTAAATATCAATGAATTCATTTTAATAAATAAATGAACATCTAAAGAGCTAACAATCTATATATAAAATATATATATAATTATCAATTTTGTATATTTAATTTTAATATATTTTAATCTTATAAGTTTTACTATATATTAAAAAATATCATGTATTTATAAATTATAAATTATTATATATTTTATAAAACTATATAAGAGTTAAAAACAAACTAACTCGACAAGTTAAAAATATTTTTTTAAAAGTCCAAACATATTTTTTTAATTAAATAAATCTTTTAAGAAGTTTTATCCTAATTTTATTATTAGAGCTAAGTTTAATAACAATTTTTGAAATTAAGTCCCCTTTAATTATAGGTTATTCAATGCTAGTTTACAATCTAACCAAACCATGATTAAATAGCGAGAAGATTCCACAGAATTTTCCTTCCATTAAAGAGAGTTGGGTGGAATGCAAGGTTTGAATACTAGGTGGGGGCGGATTGTAATTAAAAAGAAAAAGAGTTGAAGGTTAGTTTTGTTATGAAATAAACTAGAAATTATGAAGGAAGAAGAATTATGGAGGAAGAGAAATTTGAAGAGAGAAATGAGAGAATAGAAATGAAGTAGTATTGTGTTAATGAGTGAAGGGGGTATTTATAGGAGGTGAGAGGGGGACATTTATAAATATCAAAACTTTAGGGGGGACATCCATAATTATTCATAATACTCCCCCTTGGATGTCCGTATTTAGAATGTGCCTCGTTAAAACCTTACTAGGAAAAACCCAGTGGGACAAAAACCTAGTGAAGGAAAAAGAGTACAACATTCTTTACAAAGTATATCCGTAAAAATAATTAAATTACAAATATTTAGTTCTCCCCCTCATCAGAACACTTATGTAAGCGTCGAAGACCAATCTTCTGTACTAGTTGCTCGAAGACTTTGGTTGGTAATGACTTTGTAAAGATATCTGCTAGATTCTCGCATGATCGGACTTGCTGAACATTTATTTCACCATTCTTTATAAGATCATGAGTAAAGAAAAATTTTGGTGAAATATGTTTTGTCCTATCTCCTTTAATATAGCCCTCCTTTAACTGAGAAATACAAGCTGCATTATCTTCACATAAAATTGTTGGTGGTAGTTTTCCAGCATGCAAGCCACAAGTTTCTTGAATATGTTGAATCATAGATCTTAACCAAACACATTCTCGACTTGCTTCATGTAATGCTAAGATTTCAGCATGATTAGATGATGTTGCTGTGATTGTTTGTTTTATGGATCTCCATGAAATTGCTGTACCACCACATGTAAACAAATAACCTGTTTGTGATCGACCATTATGAGGATCAGACAAATACCCCGCATCTGCATAACCAATTAGGTTTGCCTTAGATACATATGGAAAAAATAAACCCATGTCCGTTGTACCTCTAAGGTAGCGGAATATGTGTTTAATCCCATTCCAATGCCTTTTTGTGGGTAAAGAACTATGTCTTGCTAACAAATTAACAGCAAATGATATATCAGGTCGTGTATGACTAGCAAGATACATTAGTGCACCAATTGCACTAAGATATGGTACTTCAGGACCAAGTAGTTCTTCATTTTTGTCTTGAGGTCGAAATGGATCTTTGC
Source organism: Clitoria ternatea (assembly GCA_037962975.1). Lineage (NCBI taxonomy): Eukaryota > Viridiplantae > Streptophyta > Magnoliopsida > Fabales > Fabaceae > Clitoria > Clitoria ternatea. Next base: position 14,241,868 of record CM075674.1, on the reverse strand, counting down.
TCACTTCTAGTGACCTTACAACCATTGGACTGCTCAATGGGTGTGATTTGTCCATATAAAACCGCTTTAACACCTTTTCTGTATAAGTCTTTTGGTGCATCAGAATTCCTTCCTTTAAATATTCTAATTGTAATCCGAGACAAAACTTTGTTTTTCCCAAGTCTTTCATCTCGAATTCATTTTTTAAGCAATTTACAGCCTTTGAGAGCTCTTCGGGAGTTCCGATGATGTTTAAATCATCTACATAAATAGCAATTATGACGAACTCTTTTCCGAGTCTTTTCATAAAAACACATGGACAAATTGGATCATTTTTGTACCCTTCTTTCAACAAATATTCACTGAGACAATTGTACCACATTCGTCCAGATTGCTTTAATCCATAAAGAGATTTATTCAATTTGATTGAATAATTTTCTCGTGGATTTGTTTTATATGCTTCAGGCAAATGAAATCCTTCAGGGAGTTTCATATATATGTCATTTTCAAGTGAGCCATATAAATATGCTGCAACAACATCCATAAGGCGTAAGTCAAGCCTTTCACGGATTGCCAAACTTATCAAGTATCGAAAAGTAGTGGCATCCATCACTGGTGAATATGTTTCTTCGAAATCAATTCCAGGTCTTTGTGAGAATCCTTGTGCAACAAGTCTTGCTTTGTATCGCACAATTTCACCATTTTCATTTCTTTTTCTCGTAAAGACCCATTTGTACCCAACTGGTTTTACACCTTTGGGTGTTTGGACTACAGGCCCAAAAACTTTACGTTTTGCAAGTGAGTTTAACTCTTCTTGCATTGCATCTTTCCACTTTGGCCAATCATTTCTTTGTGCACATTCTTTAACTGATTTTGGCTCATAATCTTTATCATCATTTATGATATCAAGAGCTACTTTGAATGCAAAAATTTCATCAACATCGACTTCAGGTCGATTCCATTGTATACCATCCATGACATAATGTATCGAGATCTCTTTATTTGTATCAATTTCAGGTACCTTAGTTTCTTCTGGATTTGAAACTTTGATTATGTCAGGAGACTCTACTGGAGTCTTTATATCCTCGATTCGACCATCATCTTTATTTACTTTTCTTTTCCGAGGATTTTTATCTTTAGAACCAACAGGTCTGCCACGTTTTATTTTGGCTTCAGACTCATTTGCAAATTTATATTGTCCTTCGGGGATATCAATCTTTATTGGAGTATTAACAGCTGGTATATGTGACTTAGTTACTCTTTTTGGATCAGCAAATGCATTAGGCAATTGGTTTGCTAAATTTTGCAAACTAATTATTTTCTGAACTTCTAGTTCAGATTGTTTTGTTCGAGGATCAAGATGTGATAAAGACCTCTCATTCCAGCTAATCCTTTTATCCAACTGTTTATGTTCTCCCCCTAATGATGGGAAAATAGATTCATCAAAATGACAATCAGCAAAACGAGCTGTAAATAAATCACCTGTTAAAGGTTCAAGATATTTTATTATGGATGGACTTTCATATCCAACATATATTCCCAACCTTCTTTGAGGTCCCATCTTAGTGCGTTGCGGAGGAGAGATAGGAACATATACCGCACTTCCAAAGATTCTTAGATGAGAAATATTTGGTTCTTTACCATGAACCAATTGTAAAGGGGAATATTCATGATTACTTGTAGGCCTGATACGAATAAGTGCTGCCGCATGCAAGATTGCATGTCCCCAAGTTGAAATTGGGAGTTTTGATCTCATTAACAATGGTCTTGCTATCAATTTCAAACGTTTAATCAATGATTCAGCAAGTCCATTTTGTGTATGAACATGTGCTACAGGATGTTCAACATCAATTCCAATGGACATACAATAATCATTAAATGATTGAGATGTAAATTCACCAGCGTTATCAAGGCGTATTTTCTTAATTGGATAATCAGGAAAATGAGCTCTTAAACGAATTAATTGAGCTAGTAATCTCGCAAACGCCTGGTTGCGAGTTGATAATAAGCAAACATGTGACCATCTTGTTGATGCATCAATTAAAACCATAAAATATCTAAATGGTCCACATGAAGGGTGTATTGGTCCACAAATATCACCTTGTATACGCTCTAAAAATATAAGTGGTTCATTCCCAATTTTCATTGGTGATGGCCGAATGATTAATTTTCCTTGAGAACAAGCAGCACATGAGAAATTCTTAGTTTGCATAATTTGTCTGCTGGACAAATAATGACCATTTGAATTCTCAACTATTTTTTGCATCATAATTGATCCAGGATGGCCTAATCGTTCATGCCAGATAACAAAGTCATTCTTATTTGTAAACTTCTGGTTTACTATGGCATTTGTTTCAATTGTACTAATATATGTGTAGTACAAACCGGAGGAAAATGAAGGCAATTTTTCCAATATACATTTCTTACCAGAAATTAATTTTGTAATGTATAGATATTCATCATTTCCTTCATTTGTGGTCTCAATATGATATCCATTTCTGCGGATATCCTTAAAACTCAATAAATTTCTTTGAGACTTCTTAGAATATAATGCACTTTTAATGTGCAATTTTGTTCCTCCAGGCAACAAAATACTGGCTCTACCGGAGCCTTCAATTATATTTATACTACCAGATATTGTATTAACATTTGCTTCTTGTTTTACTATTTGGTAAAAATATTTCTCATTCTTGAGAATGGTATGAGTTGTTGCACTGTCTGCGAGACATATATCTTCATCATTCACATGAGCATTCATTCTTCATTAAATAAATAAAAATAAATCATGAGTAAAATATAATTAACAATAATATTTAACAAAATTTTATTGATAAAGACAAAATTTACAACAAAACAAATTACATGAAACATTAAAATAATTTATTTGGGGGCACTCCCTTCTCCAATCGAGTGGTCAATTTCTTCTTCAGGAAGAGCAAGAAAATCATCAACACTAAAGTCAGAGAAATCATCATCTATACCAGTAAAATTTGTCTCTATTATTTTCCCTTTATTTTTAAGGGATTTTTGGTATAGATCTACGAGATGCTTTGGTGTGCGACAAACTCGAGACCAATGTCCTTTGCTACCACAACGATAGCAGATGTTTTTAGTTTGTTCGCTATTTTGAGCATCTGTCCCTTTTTTCATAAGTTCTTTATTTTTCCATGTGAATGATGATCTCTTATCATTTCGACCATGACCACGGCCAAAACCATATCCACGACCAATACCATGTCCCCGAGCATTACCTCGTCCACGACCGCGGCTACGGCCACGACCACGACCATGAGTATTATGATCGTGCGTTGCTGCATTCACTTCTGGGAATGGAGCAGTTCCAGTTGGACGGGATTCATGATTTTGCATAAGCAATTCATTATTTTGCTCAGCCACAAGGAGACAAGTAATTAATTCAGAATATTTTGTAAAACCCTTTTGGCGATATTGCTGCTGCAGGAGCAAATTGGATGCATGAAAAGTAGAGAATGTCTTTTCTAGCATGTCACTTTCAGTGACTTGTTCTCCACATAATTTCAATCTCGAAGTAATTCTAAACATTGCAGAATTATACTCATTTACGGATTTAAAATCTTGAAATCGTAAATGCATCCATTCATAACGGGCTTTTGGAAGAATTATATCCTTTTGATGATCGTATCTTTCTTTTAGATTATTCCACAGAACAAGAGGGTCTTTAACTGTTAAGTATTCATTTTTTAACCCTTCATGGATATGGTGGCGTAAAAATATCATGGCTTTAGCTTTATCTTGATTAGATGCCTGATTTCCATTTTTAATGGTGTCTCCAAGACCTTTTGCATCTAAATGGATTTCAGCATCCAATGTCCATGATAGATAGTTTTTTCCAGATATGTCAAGAGCCACGAACTCAAGGTTGGTAATATTTGACATAGTTATTTCTATATAAGAAGTTGAAACAATATATTAGATATATTTTGAATGAATAAATTTATTAATTATAAATATCTAATGATGGTAACAAGTCAATGATGATTATAAATAAATAAATATGTATATATATATATATATATAATTATAAGAATAATATTGGTTATAAATTAAAATAAAATATCACATAAGTGATTTTATAGTTAAAATTTAAAAGTTTTCATAAAATATCATTAAGTACTAGTGGTCTAGTGGTAGATCTTATTTATTAAAATTTTTTTTTATATACAAAATATATTAGTATTATGTATAAATACTAATTATGAGTATAAAAATTAATTATAAAATTAATTATTTAAAGTAAAGCAATTATATAACCCACCAAGTGTAGTCATTCAATAATATATTATATGACCCACTCAATGCATCCATTCAATCAATATTATATTAATCCAATAGTGCAATTAAAATAATCAAATGCAATAATGTGATACTACAAGGCATAAACGTAAAGCATGTAGTAAATAAAGCATTAAAATAATCCAACATAATTCAATGCTGAAGCTATTCACGTGACTCTATGTTACAATAGAAAAACAAGCATATGATTTAATAATGAAGAAAAAAAAACATGCAATCAATTCATAATTTAATAATAAAAAAAGTAATCATACAATCAATTCAATTCAAGTGCAGTAGGTGAAGATTGCAACGTGAAGTTACAGTGAATAGATAAAAATATATAATAAGAAAATCATAAAATAATGGCATTAAATTTATATTTATTATTATTATTTTAAATTGTTATAGTTCTTCAGGAACTATCAATATATATTTTCAAGAATTCTTCAGGAATTCTTTTAAATCCCATAGGGATGTTCAAAATATAAGTTCTTCAGGAACTTATTAATATTTTATACATCCTGCTGGGATGTGTGGAATATAAGTTCTTCAGGAACTTATTATAATATATATATATATACATATAATATAAATTGAAATAAAATTATGAAAAGAAATTAAAATTCTGTTACCTTAGATCTCAGTTGGTCAGAACCTCGTGCTGATAACGTGTTATGAAATAAACTAGAAATTATGAAGGAAGAAGAATTATGGAGGAAGAGAAATTTGAAGAGAGAAATGAGAGAATAGAAATGAAGTAGTATTGTGTTAATGAGTGAAGGGGGTATTTATAGGAGGTGAGAGGGGGACATTTATAAATATCAAAACTTTAGGGGGGACATCCATAATTATTCATAATAAGTTTATGAAATGTACTCAATATGTATTGTGTGTTATTAGTAATATGTGTGCCCAAATATTTTGTGGTGCCTAGTGAGTCCGCAAGAATGATACTTGCCACTCCAATTCGCATCCTTTTTCCTTTTTTCTTTGATAGTTAAGAAAACAAAAGATGAATTAATTTGATTCCCCACCTACATATAGTATATCTGGAGAGATTTAATGTGATACTTCAATTTAATTGAATTCCTAAATACTTTTCTAATCAAGTAGATTGGAATTTTTTGTAAAAGGGGTATTACTTGATATAATGGTCAATATCATGAATGAAAAATGTTATAGTAGGGGGTGAGTGGGATACTTCCATTTTGTATACACCAACGAATGCTTTGGCTCTCTCTTGTTTTACTGATGTGGACCCAAGAATTAGTGATCAGAGGTATAAAGGTTGGGTTTGGAATACAAAGTGACAAATGGAAACGATTGGATATTAAAGAAGAAACATGTTGATTGTGACGATGTGGGTATGACATTTACATATTCCAGAGAAATGCAGAGTCTTGATATGGTTTCTTCCCCACCATGCTCTAGAGGTGAGGAAGATGTTTTCATGTCTTGAAATGATCACTTCATATGGGTGAAGAGGATGGTAAGTACTCATAAGGCAACTTTTTTCTTGGCAGCATTATGGTGGATGCGGCGTTGGTGGAACAATGATATTTTTTAAACCACGAAATGGATCCTGAATTCAGTTTTGCGCAAGATTACTACTAGCAACGGTGACTTCTTGAGATACATGGGGCCTGAGGGATTAACAAACCCAAGGGATACTTGTCTTTCTAGATGGGGGGCACCCGCGCAGGGTGAATGCAAGATGAAGCTGTGATGGGTTTTGGTGGGGTGGTTCGTAACCATGCTTCTGAGTAGAAGAGAACGGGTTTTCTGGTTTCGTCGGGAAAGGGGATGGACGCAAGCTTGCTTGAGAGTGGGATATGAGAAGGTTTACAATTGAATCAGATACTATGCAAGTTGTGGAAGTTGTTAATCATGGTCAAATCCCAAAAGTATTTACTCACCTGGATATACTTCTTCAAGTTCGGGAGTTATTCCAAAGGAGATGGGTTGTGCAGGTGAATAAAGGTAAGAAAATGGGACGGAAAAAAAATGGAAAAGAAATACAGACAAGACAATTAAAGTGATATAAAAACAGATACTATACTTGATCTCAACTAAAAGGCTGAGAAAGGTATAAAATTGATTAACTCTATTGAAAATATTAAACCTTCATTTTTAAATGAAAGACGTAAATCACATTTTCTCAAACAAATAATAAAAAATATATTCTCAAAACCAAATATTATCACAAATGTCATATTTCTCCATTTATTTATTTTCTCAACACTTCCAAAAAAGGCACTAACTCTATATGCAAAGCATAAGCAGCACTATGGCAATTTAATTTCTACACCTCAGGAATATTGAGTGTTCTTTAAAAAATAAAAAAATCAATAAAGTCAATATTTTGACACTTAAAATGCTGAAAAAGGAACAGAAATTTTACCCAACAACACTTAAAATTTTGCCATCAAGAGTATATGTAATTACAACATGTTTGAGAAAAATAAACACAATGGATTTAGTTCCAAAACACGAGCATTTGTCATCGCATTTGGGTTGGCTGAGATGGCAAGAATGTTGATGACTTTCTGTTACTTATCAAGCCTCTCTTGAGAGGACTCCATATTAAAGGTTTCCTTTGAAGTGCAAGGACAGCAGGACTGCCCACAAACTTACTGCTGCTGCTCCTAACAGGCATTGGTGTTGTCTCAACTGATGCTCTCAACTCCGGCAATGGGGCAAACAAACTTGAATACCGAAGCTTCCTTTGGTTTCTTTGGTTCCTTATCAGTGATTGCTGACCTCCTACACTGCTTCCACCAGTATACCGGAGGGCAGAGGTGCGGAGTGGAGTTGTCGTGTCTGAAGTTTTTTCAGGATGGAATGTAGCAATCGAGACCCGCCTCCTTGCCTGAAAGAACTGTGTTGCTGTTGTTGATGGTGCTGCTGCTGGTCTCACAGCAACTGACACCCGCCTCTTTGCCTGGAGGATCGGCGTTGTTGATGAAACTGATGGTGCAGCTGGTCTCATGGCAATAGATGCCCTCCTTCTTGGTTTTGCTGAGCTTTCTGAATTTGTTGACATTGAGATCCTTCTGGCAGAGTTTTCCTTTCCATTCATTAATGCAGTATAACTCTTAGATGTTAGCGGGGACGGTGGAGGCAAAGAATTAGTTATTCTTCTCAATGGCATCCTCATTTTAGAAGAAGGATTCAGTGGTGGCTTCTTATCTGTCATTGACCTTGGAGCTGTTGTATGTTGTAGTGATGAAGGTTGAGCTGAAAGAGCCGCAAGTGATCTACTTTCTTGCTTTAGTCTCGTTTTTCTTTCTTCTGCTACCTGGTTCTCAAGGTCCCGAACCTTTTCCTGAAGGGTTCTACAATGGTGCTCTCTTGCAACAAGCCTTAGTTGGATGACTTGCAAACTGTCCTGTAACTTCTTATTTTCCTTCTCGTCATGTTTGAGCTTTTCTGCCTTCAATTATGATACAAAATTCTGAGCATCATGAATTGGAAAAATATGGTTATTCTCAATAAAGAAAATTTAACTATAGCTTACCATTTGCTTGTACTTAAGCTCACTGAGGTCCACTTGCTTGCGAGCTGGGCCACCCTCAATTCCACGGACACGGGTGGCAAAATTCAGTGAGCAAAGTGTCTCTCCCAGGTCTGCCGCACTTGGACTTACCTGGACAAACATTAATGTTTTGCAGTCTCCTCCTGCATTTCAGCCCCAGATCAATAATTGTTAGTTATGCAGTCCCAGGTGTATTTCAAAGGATCATAAATTCATAATGCTGGAATGAAATCTCACCTAAAGAGCTTTGCAGTATGTGGGTAAGTTTTGAGTTCCTGTCACACATAGAGGATACAAATATGTTAGATAAAGGATCACTCTTCAGTAGGTGGTTAAGAGAGGAAAGAGAATTGCCTGTAAGGGATGTGAGCTGATTTGGAAGCGAGGGCAGAAATAACATCACCAAGCGCTGAAAGAGACTTATTTATGAATTGAGATTCCTTCAGTCTTTCTCCTTCAGCTTCAGTTTTTCCCACACGCTCACTGCCAGCCAAGTCTACTAGCCAAAGGTGACTCTTTGTTCTCTGGCCATTGATTAAATTCTCCCCCATTACAGTTACTCGTAACAAGCTTCATGCAAAACCACATCATCATTATCAATAATAATGTGTAATAGAATACTTTAATTGAGATAATTTCATTATATCTACTAACATGAGGAAGTGACTGCCTCATCTTCATTATATCTACTATCATGATTAAAATATTCAAGAATTATGCACTTTTTTTTTGGTAGCTAAGAATTATGCAATTTGAAAATAGAAGATACAAAAGATAATGCAATTTCATCATTAAATATGAAGTTGCATAAATATGAAGTACAGACATGAATTAAGTTATTCTGCTGTAAGAGAGATATACCAATGGGAACGGCTGCTAAGCTCATTAGCACACGTGGATCCAACAGATCTAACCCGGTTTCCAGTCTTCAGCATCTCCCACACATCTTCTGTTCCATGAACCCAAGCTTCAACAAGTCCTGGGACTTCTTGTGTTCCATCTGCAGCTTGCTTTATCTCCAGTCTAGGGTTTAAAATTTGTTCTCTTCATCAGTGATGCCACTCAAAAACATTTTATACATCAAACCAAAATTTCATAAATATGTAGGTGGGTAGAAAATAGAGGGGGGAGGTGTGGAGGACCGGAGAGTGGAGAGTGGAGACAAAATTAATTAGTTAATCAGCTGCACACAAATCTAGTTGAAATTCAAAGATGGTTAAAAAACTATGTAGCCCAGAAAATGTCGTGTTTAGAACCATGAAACAATAATGCCTTGTCTATTCATCTTCTCTTTTTTTAACCTGTTCAGACTCTTTACCCAGCAAATGGCAGTTTAATATTAAAGAATTAAAAAGTGAAAACTACAATGCTAATTAGAGTAAGAACTAAGTAGTATGAAAACTCACTTCTTAGGCTGGGTAGAATTTTCCACCAAGAGATCTCTTATCTTCTCATTGTAAACCTCCAACATGCTAACAGACAATTCATACTTCATTACTCCACGTCTATCTTCAATTATCCGAAATAATTCCTCCAGGGTTCTGTAGTTAACTCCCCTGTGCTCTGGTGTTCCCTCCATGGTAAATGTTTTACCAGTTCCAGTTTGCCCATAGGCAAATATGCAGACATTATACCCATCCAATACTGATGCAACAATGGATTTAGTTTGTGAAAAAACAGCCTCTGCACAAAAAAGATACACATTCACGTTTAATAATTTTCCAACAGGAAAAAAAAAAAGACAGAACTTTCTTGATCACAACATCATCAAAACTTGTAACTTCTCAAGTACCTTGGTTATCTTCGGGCCTAAAAACATGATCAAACTTAAATTGCTTCTTAGAAGAATCCGAGCTGACGACTTGAAGTTCACTATCAGAAGACGACTCAAAATTGACAACAGAAGCAGACCCGTTAGCAATTTCACTCTCATTTAATGGTCTGCATCTGCAGAAAACCCTGATATTTCCCTTGAGTTCAATTACTTCATTGTATAGTCGCCTACGCTCGGAGTACTCCTCCAGGTACTTTCTTTTCAAAAGTTCATATTCAGCACCTAGTACCAGAGACAAAAAACCTATTATATCAGTATTAATATATCATAACTAAACTAACAGAAAGAGAAAGGGAAGCATATAGGCATATTCAAGTTTTCAATTATTTTAAAGAGTTTTCCGCTGTGCTGGAGCCATACCGAGATGCTGAAAAGAATTCAAAACATCAGTGCCTGGAAAAGATTCACTAGAGAGTTTCACTTGTTCAGACAAGGCTACATGCTGATCCTTCAAATCCTGATGCACGAATCATAAAACGCAGGTAAACTGAAGTGCAAGAAAGGCAAACAGAATATGACTGAAAATCCAGAACTTCTATGAGAACAAAGAGACAAAAATGAAACTTGGATTTGTAAACCAATATTGAAAATTTACCTGAAGTTTAGTACTCAGATCAAGTATTTTCTTCAATATTGGAAGTGTATGACCTTCATCCGTAGAAACTTCATGGATTCCATTGGGGATACTGTTTTCATCCATTGAGTCAGAGTTCTCGTTCACTTGATTTGATTCATTATCTGATGACATTCCAAAATCGATGAACCATTACAATCCAACAACAACTATAACAAAACAACGTAATTTTGACCAAGCTTACTAAAGTAAATAAGAGATCCAATTAATATTTTCTTTTTTCTTTATCTTTCAAAATCCAAACAGAAAATTCAAAAGAGTAACAGCGCCGGAACCTGAGGGGTGAGCCATTGACGACGAATGCTTGAGTTCGCAGTCAAGAACGAAGCGGTGGAATTTTTCAGCGAGCATTTGAATTTGAGTGGATTGATCTGCAAGAATCGGTGAGTTTTCGTTAAAGAATATGGCAATTCAACTGATTGATGAATTGAAAGAAAAAGAGATTACCGTTCATCGTGGTTTCAAGGGGAGAAAGAAAGCACGAACAAATCCAATATCTTCTTGAGCAATTGAGAGCGTAGGGGAGAGAGAGAGAGAGAGAGAGAGAGAGAGAGAGAGAGAGAGAGAGAGAGAGAGAGAGAGAGAAATTTCTTTTTGAGATTTGAAAGTTCGAAATCGAAACTACAACGGCTATTTATTTATTTTGGTGTATTACAACGGCTATATATCAGTTTTTTTTTTGGACACAGCTATATATCAATTAATCAAATTCCACGGAGCGTCCACGACATCAGCTACGATTTTGGGCCTGGATAAACAAGCCCAACCCAAATTACCAGAAAGAGAATTTCTCCCTACACCTTTGTTTTTTTCTGCCTGCATCACCTCTTTTGTAACTCGCATCATCGGGACTATAATTTATATCTGTTAATTAGGCCAGGAAGCCTCACTTGGATATAACATTTTAAACCACAAATATAAATTCAACATTATATTTCACATAAATTTCAACATCTCAAAATAGATAATATAAAATGTTATGTTCCACATCTTATATCATCAAATGGGAACAAGTAACCGCACAATATGTAATGATATCAATCATGATAACTCACTGTTAAAGTATCAATTTTATTTTCTCAATTCATCAAACTAGAATCTCTCATCAATCAAAACTATCCGATAAATTGTAAATCATTTAAATTCTGGAGAAATCTGCAGTCCTCAGGTTGCCAAAAAATGTAAAGGTGAGTATGGTACTCAAGGTAATTTAATACCGTTAAAAAATACTAGAGGAAACATCAACGGTCAATTTTGGGTGAGCCACATGTTGGGAAAAATCTTACGTCCTCAGGATGCAATGAAGTTGCATTAGTGTGTGGATGTTGAGTATGGTACTCAGGCGAATCTAGACCGCAGATCAAGAAATACAGATACAAGTGGGTGTAGGGGATTGTTTGATGCAGGGAGGATACTTATGTAATTTTACTTGTGCAAGTAGTTTGGCATTTGGACCATGGTTACATGTTTAGTTAGTTGTCTGTTCTTGGAAAAATAAATGTGAGTCACCAATCAACAAATGTCACGTAAAAGATACCAGATTCTTGTATGTGAATAATATAGTTGTAGTATTTTAAATATGATGGATAAAACGAAAGTAGATATATTGGTATGAGAAATGAGAGAACATATTAAAATTGTTATTAAAACTGAACCGGTTTGGCTGGTCCAACCGGTTGAATTGTGAATCGGTTAAGTGACTGGTCCGCATCAATTCTTTAATATTACCAATTCAACTATAGTTGGATTCTGGTTTGATCACGGTTTGCTTAAACCGGTGTCTTCATCGGTTTAATAACCGGTCCAATTCTGAAAACATATATATTAATGAGGGTAAGGAGATGAAATTTTGAAAGAAACGTTCACTTCCATTTCTCGTTAAAAGGAATAATTGTGGTGGTGGTCAAATAAAAAGAAAATATTAAGGTAAATAATTTTAAAATTAGGGAAAAAGAATAATAAAGAATAAGCAAAATGAAAATAGTTTGGGATAAAATTGTGCTTGTTGTTGAGAATAAGGAATGGTTTGTTTGGGTACTCAGAGGTAATGAGAAGGAAAAAAATTGAAAAGAAATAAACTTAAAGAAAATAAAAAAAAAGAAAATTAAATTGTTTGGTTGAAAGAGACAAAAAAGAAATCAATGGATAAAAGAATATGTTCTTGGTTGAATAGATGGAAAGAAATAAAATAACTTTTATGTATAAAAAGTTGGTTAAAATACCTGTTTAGCCCTCTTAAAATTTAGGGTTTTAAAAAAGCTCTTATTAAAAAAACCATGCAATTTTGGCCTTTATAAAATTTTTAGGTTTTCAAAATCAAGGAAACGTTAGCTTTGACTGTTAACTGATGAGGTGGCTAACGTTTGTGCCATCTCATCACTGACACACGTCACATGAAATTATTAATTTATTTCATGTATGTCCAGGTGGCTACTGACGTCTAAATTTGTAATGTTTCCCAAATTAACAAACCTTAATTAACCTCTATAGGAGCACATTAATAATAGTTGTCTTCAACCTCTAAACTTCTCAACTAGAATGCAAAAAAAGATAGGTAAATCAAATGTTTCAACAACCTTTTACTCATCCGTGGAGATTCAACATGTTAGATATAGGCGTGGGGAGCACCTTGAGCTTCTTATTTCCAAAACAAAGAAGAACAATAGAGGAGGTATCCATTTTTCTTGGTAAATGGAAGAATTTGTTGTGCCATCATTTTCATAGCTAGGGTTTTTTATGGTTTGTGTTTTCTTGTCTCAGAGCAATGGTGATTGTGAGTTTTGTTAGGGAATCCCTAGAACATGAGCAGCGGAAAAACAGGGATTCCATAGGATTTGCAAAGTGTCGTGTTTCAAAGCACAAAACAAACACAAAAAAAAATCGTTTTGGATTATCTCTTGAAGAACACCGAAGCAAGTCGTAGCCTCGTCCTTTAGTAGTCCACACGAGCACTCCCACCAGAATCGCAACACTTGCCAACTGCTAGTTTGACGGCGTGTAGCTCTTGCAATTTTTGTGAATTTGTGTCTCACTTTAGTGAACGGCCTATGAGCATCTTATGCTCTATTTATAAGCTTAGGTTTAACCTAATTTGTTCTTTCTAAAGAGTGGGCTCCTTACTCATTCTAAATGAGTTAGGCCCAATAGCTTTATTTTAGTCCAACTAAAATAAAACAAAATATTTTTTGATGGACTTACTCTATGTGTGTGACCCTATAGGTAAAATACTCGGTCATATTAATAATAAATTATTTTATTATTAATATAAAATAAGAGCGGCATCTAGCAATGCATCATTATGTCCGAATATTATTTAATATCAATATAACCTATAAGTGATAATTATTTAATATGTTTGTTCCTTTTGTCACGATATCCTAATTGGGCCCAAGGCATGGTTGCGTCATCCTTGTACAGCCCAATTTATTTTACTTGATACCAGAGTAGACTTGATCCGAATAAATATCTAATATTTATTCTTTCTAGCATGGCCATGCGTTTTCTTAGTCTTACTCCATCAAGTGGCCTATAGATATCACTCCTGTCACATAGGAGAGACAAATCTCATCTACATCACTCACATCCCTCTGCATAATTTGTTCATTGCCTAATCACAACCTTTATATTCCTCTTGTTACAGAAGACGTTTAATTGTATTAAAACAATAAACTCCTCATGTAGGAATCGTAGTGACTTCAAGTCGAAGGACTACATATACCATTATCACATTGAGAATCGTTTATGACATTCATGTAACGATCCATGCAACGTTCTCATGGTAGGTCTGTCCAGTACATCATTACTCTTAATGTGTACCCGTGTGAAGACTTGATATCATCTATATCTATGATCTGTGAGATCAGGTCATCAGTACACTCACATACTAGTCTCAATGTAATTACATGTCCCCATGTAAATACTTGACTAGGGACATTTTAGGAATAACTTTCATATGACCTATTACTTCAAGGATAAATACATTTTAAAACAATTTTAAACTGAAATACTTATTTTATTGATAAGCAGAAAAATGATATAAATGAAAAAGCATAAAGCTCATAGTGCATACACTAACAATTTTTTCAAGTGGGCTCCTACTGGTCAGGTTGAAAGGATTGAAGGTTGTACCTGCAAATGGGATTTGGAGAATATGCGTGAGGAATTCCAAATGAAGAATGCAAAAATAAAATCTAAGTTGGTGGCTGAGAAGAGCAAATCTTCAATGTTGGTGACAGTTACAATTGTTTTTTGGGCCATTACGTTGACGATGATGACGTTATATGTAGCAACCAAGCATTGAGGAAAAGTGGGTCAATGGAGAATGGAGATTGGGGGCATAGGGGATTGGGTGTTAGGGTTAAAAACTGTGTTTTGGTGTTTCTGTAAGAGGAACTTTGTATTGAATAGGGTTTTGAAAAAGAAAACCCCTATAATGTTAAGGGTTTAGGGTTTATCCCCTGTTTTATGTAGGGTTTAGGGTTTAGCCCCTGTTTCATGTAGAGTTTAGATCATGTTATGGTGTTGTGGTTTGCAGTCAATAAATTTTGTAATGTCATTCAATTTGTATGGTTTGTAATCAATAAATTTTGTAATTCCATCCAATTTTTATGGTTCTCAATAAATGTTGTAGTTTGTAATCAACAAACATTACACACAAAGTTAAATGAAACCTTAACGTGATTAAATTAACATGATATATGTGCATTAGAGTAGATGGACCTATTGGTCAGGTTCCAAAAAAATACATCACAAATAATTTAAGGACCTATTGCATCAGAGTAGATGGACCTATTGGTCAGATTCCAAACAAATACATCACAACAAATACACAGAATATAAGGACCTGTTAGTCAGTTTCCAAAGTAATGCATATTTAAATGTTAAAACTTTGCTGGGTTCCTAGAAAATCATAGGGCTCTGTTATGGTATCTAGTTGTGTCACACTCTCAATTCCATTTCCCCTTCATTTTCCTCTTGTATGTGCATCAGTATCAGTGATTGTAGCATCAGTAACAACATGTGCATCAATGTAACCACCTATCTCAAACTCAGCGGGTGCATCAGGTGCAGGTGCATCAAGTGTAGGTGTACCAAGTGCAGGTGCATTCTGAAAAAATTATAAAACATTAAATACAACAGGTGCAGGTTTAGGAAAATAACATATCAACATTGACCGCAACTTACCTCTGTAACATGGGGGTTTGGACATGTTGTTTTGTTATGACCAATACCATCACAGTTTATGTAATGGTACTGGCTTGCAAATCTTGGGCTTTTTGAGGGGTTGTCTTCTTTATAGGGGTCTCTCCTTCTAAGCTTTTTGGGTCTGCTAGGACCCCTCTTATACAAGGGAGAGAGGACCTCTGTTGCATCAATATGTGGCCACATTGAATGTCCATTTATTGGTTGGACAATACCAACATAACACCTTGCATATGTTTTTTGGAGTACCACGGTGACACAAACTACTCTGGATTGTCACCTCTGTATTTAATAGTAGAGATGGCATGCTTGCATGGAATGCCATTCAATTCCTACCAATTACAACTACACGTTTTTTTTGTCAAATCAACAATAAACCTATAATCAGAGTTAGTGTGTTTCAATTCAAATAGCATCTCCCCTGCCCAAACAGGAACCCATTCCCCATTGAACTTGACTTCTCTCAACAACCTTCTACATGGTCTTAGCATAATGTCCCCTCAAGTGTCCATATCTTGGTTCTAAGTTTGGCAAACCTACCTAACAAATATTGCCTTATCCACTATAGCATTGTGATTATTGGCTTATCCATAGAGGGTAATATGTGTGTGACGACCCGCGTCAATTTACCATTTAATTACATCCTTATATTTTTTTTCACAATAATTTATCGCGTTTAATGAAAATTAATTAGGTTTTAATATAAAATAATATTTACTTTTCTTAAGCATACTGAAAATAATAGCCGATTGGAAATAAATTAATTAATAAGATGGAATTAACTACAACCAGCGGAAGAAAGAAAGAAGACAGGGGTCATTCGCCTGAGCGAGACCCTGATTCGCTTAGGCGAAACCCGAGAAGGTCGCTTAGGCGGGTTCCGACTCGCTTGAGCGAATCCTACATTTCAAACCTGAGTGAAACACGAGACATGCAAGGAAAATTAACAAATCGGTTTTTACTCGGAAATGGATCCACTCGGTCATATCTCACTCGGGAACCCCTTAACCTTCACTCAGAAAAGGGTTCTCTCGGTCATGTATCACTCGGAAAACACCCTAACCTTACTTCACTCGGAAGAGGTTCTCTCGGCCATACCACACTCGGAAACATCCTAATCTTCACTCGGATGCACTCTAATCTTCACTCGGAAACATTCTAATCTTCACTCGGAAGGGGACAAGGAATACTTACTTGAGCGAAATAGGCACAGGATCAATTCCCCCGGCCTTCGCTCGGACAAGACTGAATCCGCTCGGCGAGATTCGTCTGGTAATCAACTTTACTACAGCAACGTAAATTCACTCATGAAAATCAATACCGATCACATAGCAACATAAATTCATATGCACATTAGGCAAGATAGTATGGCATTACACACTCGGAAAATTCATTATACATTACACAATTTATTTCACAATCACTCGGTCCCTTGGCAACAATCCTCCGCTTGGCGCGCCTCCAGGGCTCCGACCTCTTCCCTGTCACTGGTTACTAAATTGAAAACCACAGCAAGGGTGAGTGTTTGGCATCATAATTAATCTAGAACAGAAATTAACAAATTACATGCATATAACTCCGTCCGATTACTTTATCATCAATTTGCAAGTCCCACTCGGTAAATATAGCAATTTACACTCGGCAATTATAGCAATTCACATTCGGCAAACATAGCTAATCATACTCGGCAAATATAGTGAATCACACTCGGAAATTACAACAAATCATACTCGGCAAACATCAAATTGCACTCGGCAAATATATCAAATCATACTTGGCAAATATATCAAATTGCACTCGGCAAATATATCAAATCATACTCATCACAATACTAAATTCATCAATTGTCACCACTGAGTATCCGGATACTAAAAGGATCGACCTTCAGCTGGGGGTCCGACTTGACACCCCGTGAACCCGACTTGGTTCACCGAGCCCGACTTGGCTCCCCCTCAACCACTGGGTCATAGACCTCTGGGTAGCTCAACTGGGTCCGACTTGACCACGGAAGCCAAAAACAAGGGTAACACATATCGTCGGTCGTCCTCTACCACATAATCACATATTCCATTATATAAACATAGGCATATCATTACGATCATCATTTGCAACTGTCAGAAACTGACTTGTGCTCACAACGTAGGGCGACCGACTTGTCAAGCCCATCAATATAACGTCCTCACACATAGCAAATACTTTTCATACATATACAATTCACATTTGTCATCAAACGAGTGACCTGCTTGTCAAGCCCGGTCTCACATTGCCATTATACATCGATTATCACAATCATCAAGTATTTCAAACTCATAATCATCTTAAACCACACACCCGATCCTAAATCGATCGGTGTCCATATTCATACATGCATTCATCCACACACAATTATCATTCAGCAATCTCTTACCGTGTTCATAACTGGTTCGACGACCCGGAACCAAAATATTTACCTATTCTAATTAATTATAACCCGAACACCCCCTTACCTCTATTCCAAGCTTCGACAATCCGCTCTTGGTGTCGATTACGTCCTCTATGTGCTGGGTTCACGGTTTCTCCTCCGAATCCAGCACCAGCTTCGTCAATTAGCCTTTCAGTGTTCGTTCTGCTACCTACGGGGTCGGAATGCAAAACCTGTTAATGTCGCACCACCCTCTGCTCTAAAGACCGTTTTCGAGCTCACACTCACCAGAGGAGTGGAAAACAGAACCTTACTCAGCCATGCATGGCGATTCGGTTTAACAGAGAAAACGAAAGGGACGAGGTAACACAAATTTAAATGGTTCAATGGACTCACCTTGAAACCACGGTCACGGAAATGGGGTTCATTTGAAGTTCTGACACGGAACAAGCCTTCCCCTGGAGCATGCAACTCGGCAGTGATGGAGGAATGAGAAGAAAAAAAAGAAACAAACGAAGAAGGAGAAATATGAAGTGGGCTCGCGTGAGTAATGAGGAAAGAGAAAGAAACCTCCTTTATTTAAAGCTCAGGGGCAAACCGGTCACTTCCCTATTTCTTTTATAATTTCATTAAAAGTTTTAATCAAACTTTTCTCTCCTTCTAATCATACCTCATTTAACCCTTTTAAAATTAATCAATCAAATAATTTTATTTACTTTCACAATATTTAATTATTTATAATTGCCTAATAATTTATAAAAATATCAAATAAATCACTTAAACATTTATCAATATTTTCCGCTACACATAATTTTACTACAAATATCCGGGATGTTACAATATGACTAAGTTTAAAGCTTCACAGTTGTTGTTCATAATCATACCATAAGTAGGGTAATGGGAAAAATCATGTCTGCACCAAGTCTTGTTTGGAATTGCCATTAGCCACTCATAGGCCCTCTCATCCACCTCCTTTATTTGTTACATTTTGGCCTACCAACCTTGAACAAATGTGGCTTTGCTTGCACCCAACATGAGATGCTTCAGTATGGCACCTCCACCACATCTCTTCTTTAGGTTTGTGTAAAGAAGTTTGACATAATACTTATGCTCAACACCATCTAAAAACTCATCAAAAACCTGCAACAGACCTTGCAAGCACAAAAAATCACAAATAATTTAAGATAACTACTTTATTGGGTTGGTAAGTAAAGACAAAAAAGTCAAGTAGTACCTTTTGTTGGTCAGAAATAAAGACATATCTCTTGCTCCTTACATCACCAATATCTTCAAATAAAAGGCTCAAAAATCATCTCCATCTTTGCTTGTTTTCAACTTCCACCACTGCCACTGCAAATGGAAAGTATTGGTCATTCGTATCCCTACTAACTGCTATTAGGAGTTGACCTTCATACTTGTTTTTTAAAAGAAACCCATCTACTCCAATAAAGGGTCTGCATCCATTCAAGAAACCTTGTTTGCATGCATCTAAACACATGTAAAATGAACCAAAACGAGGTTACAGACCTTCATCTAGGTTTTCCAACTGTAACTTACACCTATTACCATTTGACACACACTTTAACTCAACATTATAAGTCCACAATAGGCTGTACTACTTACTACTCTCACCATCCAAAATCTCACGTGCAAGTTTCCTCCTATTGTAGGTAGACCATTTAAATAATTGTACAACATACAGAGATTTGAAAATTTCAATAATCTCAACCACTAAAATTATAGGATTTACCCTTAAGTGCTTTAAAAGCAACTTGGTAACTCACTTTAAATTCTAATTTTTGTTCTCAAAAACTCTGTGACAGTTGTGTTCAGGTTCAAATTTCTTCAACATAATAACATTCGTCCTCCCCACCTTGCTCCCATATGTCATCCACTCACAATCTTTGTTCATACAGCGCATACGACTTCGTTCACGCTCATTTTTAACAAACCTTCCTTCTCTACCTTTGTACAAATTGTACTCCTTGATGACTTGCCTAAATTAAGTCATACTCTGAAACTCTATACCTACCTTCAACTCATACTTCTCCCCCATGTTTTCTTCATCAAAAGCCTCTATTTGAACTCTACCAATATCCTCATTTGTCTCAACATCAATATGCATCTCATTAGTGTCATATCTGTCATCAATGTCTCCATAATCATCACCCTCAAGACCATGTAGGTCTTCATTTCTAAAGTATATGCTAAACTCGGGCTCCTCACTAGTGTTGCCTCTAACATTTTCCCCTGCACTAGCTTCAAGCCCCAACTCAGGTTCAGGCACATCTACCTCAGAAACCTCATCCTATTCAATGTTTAGCCTATACACAAAGCTTTCAGTACAAAAATTCCCTTCACTTAGCCCTTATGTTGGCACATCAGTCTACACCTCACTTGGAACCTCACGCGGCTCCTGGGTTGGCACCTCACTTGGCTCCTAGGTTGGCACCTCAGGTTACACCTTGACTGGCACCTCGCTAGACCTTAAATTCCTTAACCTCCGTAGTTCACTCTTGTAAATTTTTTTCCTAATCACTACTTTATTAGGACTCACATAAGGGCTAGACTTTGTTCTCCTAGTTTTGTCTTGGATTTGTCGGCTTTGTTAGGTTTGGTGGGTCTCTTGGGTTTGGGCCACACCTTCTTGGCCCACATCTTCTGCCCCACCCAAGCAAATAACCTCCTCCGCCTTATTGAAATAATGTTCGACATACATATCAACCTCACACTTATCATTAATTGCATACTCACTCATCTCAAGTGCATGTGAGTCCCATGTGACATTTTTGTATTCGGACTCTCCTGGTTTCTTCCACCATAATTTAAATTTCCCTTTGTACCCAAGGTCTTGAACTAGTGATCGTGCCTCAAAAACAGACAATCTATCTAAGTCTATATTATGAATGACATCTATGCCTTTATCAATGTAAAACATTGGTGGTCTCTCATCAAATTTCCCCTTATGGTGTATAACAACAATAAAACTCACACCTAAACAAACTAAAATCAAGAAAACAATAACACTCATCATATCATAAACAATAAAATTCAATCCTAAACAAATTACAATCAATAAAATAGTAACACTCATCAAAATCCCCTTTATGGTGTATTACCATGAAGTTGTTGCCTACATTGAATATGCACAACAAAAATTAAACCCTAAATCCACAAAAGACAACAAGAATGTGGTCTTCCCACACCCAAAATTTATTCGTACAGATTCCCAACAAATTTAAAATACCAGGGTTCCACATTACTACAACATTTAAATTAAAATAGGTACCTCAATACTTAAAATATTGACATACACGACGTCCTTTTTTTAGTTGTTTATGTCCCACACGAGCTTCCACAGCCATGCAACTTTTCACTTTGCACGATACTGACACTGAACGAGTACAAGGGAGAGGGAGACTTTCACAAAGACTCAAATAGAAGACAAGAATACGAGGGAACACCACTCAACTATTCAAAACACATGTTTTGGGTAAAAAATTTAATTACATTAATTATAAGTTAACTAAACTAATGACTAATTTAATAAATCAAACCACCTTTTAACAAAGTATAGCCACGTCATATCACAGGTGTCAATGATAAGGTGTCATAGACGTTAGCCATCTCATCAGTTAACAGTTACTGTTAACGTTTCCTTGATTTTGAAAACCTAAAAATTTTATAAGGGCAAAAATTGCAAGGTTTTTTCATAGGGGCTTTTTTCAAAACCCTAAACTTTAAGAGGGATAAAAAGGTATATTAACCTAAAATTTTAATTTTTTTTAAAAAATATATTGAAAATTTAGTTAGTTTATTTTATATTTTTAAAAATATATAAATTTATTAATAATTATTAAACATAAATTTGAGTTAATTTCATTCTATAGTAGGAGAGAATTCATGCTATAATAGGAGAGAATTAATTTTCATCTACTTACTTTTTGTTTTTCCTTTGTGTGATTCCTTCCCATAAAACAAAGGAAAACTTATTTTTTTCCTCCCACTAATAAGTAATATGCCCTGAACCAAACCAGATACTATGAACAAGGCAGGGCACCCAACCACCCACCAAGGATTGGTCTGGCCATGCAGCCATAAACCATCCACTACTCGTGGTAGTGAAACCATAAGTATATGGTATGCTCTGAACTGAACCAGGCATTATGGACTAAGCAGGGCACCCAACCACCCAGGCACAACAGGCTGTACATGAAGGAAGAAAGCTTTTTGGGAGGATTTCTAGAAGAATTTCGAAGGGAAAACGAAGGAGCAACGAAGGAAGATTCATGAAGACATTGATTTCTTGGTTTGTTTTTGTATTCTTCTTTAGTTTCCTTCGGTTCCTCTTTGTAATTCCTTTCTTTAAATTCATGGATTCAAGTATTTGTCTTATGATTTCGCAAATCATATGTGGCTAGATAGCTATTCTTGGGATTTAGCTATTGATAAATCTTTTCTTTGTTTTTATGAATAAAGTTTATGTTTTTCTTCAATTGCTTAATGTTTTTATGCACTCAGCTAGGGTAATTTTTAATCGATTAGGGAGGAATTGAAAAATGAACCTAGTTGATCAATTTAGGCAATTGAACCTAAGAATTAAGATTACGAAAGTAACTTAACCTTTTGAAGACCTTAAAATTTTCATCAAGCGTAATGGACTCTATTTTCAAATCGAGCATAACAGAGTACTTTAGTGGAGCTCTGAGAAGAGAAAACTATTACCTTCGTCCCTTAATATAAAAACCTCTTAACTAATTCCAGTTTTTAAGAAAAGTTAGATAATGTAGTTAAAGTCATTTAATTTTTCTATAAATTATATAAATTTTCCAAAAGTACCTTTTTATTTTTATTAGTACTCACAAATCTTACTCTCTTTCTATTTAATTAATGTTTATTTCATTAATGACTAATAAAGGTATTTGGGTGAAAAATATTTAATATTATTAACTTTTTGATGGGGTTCTTATATTAAGGACTAAAGAAATCTTTTAAAAGGTTTTTATAATAAGGGACAAAGGTAGTAATATTTTAGGGAAATTTGTCTTGAGAATATAAATTTTAGGAATAGAAACTATTTTTATGCTTCAATACAGAGTAATTTCATTACCTTAAATCTCAAGATATATTTACTTGAACCTTTTCCCTTAAAGAATTTTTCCTTTGCAAACTTTTAATTTCACTATCTTTTTACCTTTTAAAGCAAATCACCTTTGAACTCGTTGTCTAAATAATTAAAATTGAAAATAACGAGTATTTGAGCACACAGTTCTTGTGGAGAACGATATCTTTTGTATTATACGATACACTCATGCGCTTGTAATTCGTTGTCATGTTTTTGGCGTCGTTGTCGGGGACTGTGTTTCCCCTCAATATTTGTTGATTTTGATTTGATTAGACTAAACGCCTTGATTTTCTTTATTTTACTTTAGTTTTTATTATTTTATTTTATTTTATTTTTATTTATTTAGTTAACTTTTACTGTTTGTTTTTCTTTTTAATTTACCTATTTTAAAAATTTTAAAAATATATATTACATTTGGTCTGTTCTTGTTTATGTTGTGCAGGTGTTTTTATGCGAAGGACTAAGAGTGTTAAGGCTTTAGATTCAGAAATTGAGCGCACCTTCATTACTAGAAGTAGAACTTAGAGGCAACTTTTCACTGAAGGTCACATTATAAACATGGCTAGACATGACAACCAGGCTCTTAGGGACTTTGCTGCCCCAAATGTTATAGGTAGAGGGCCTAGCATCACAAGGCCTGCTATAGAGGCGAATAACTTTGAGTTGAAGCCCTCTTTTCTCTCCATGGTGCAGTAAAACCAATTTGGAGGATTGTCATCGAAAATCCCAACCTTCACCTCTAAGTATTTTTAGAGTACTATGACACTCTAAAAGTAAATGGAGCATCAAGTGACACAATCCGACTGAGGCTTTTCCTTGCTTGAGCTATCCATCGGTTTCCTCAACAAGTACTACTCGAGGAGTAAGACTGATCAGTTAAGGAAGCAGATCATTTCCTTCATGCAGAGGGAGGATGAGACCTTGTATGATTCCTGAGAGAGATACAAGGAACTGCTAAGAGAGTGTCCCCACCATGGATACAACGATGGTTAACAGTCTATATTTTCTATAATGGGTTGACTTTTAGCCATCGAGTGACATTAGATGTCGCAGCTGGTGGTGCCTTCATGAGTAAAAACATGGAGGAAGGCTATAATCTCATTGAGAAGATGGCTCAAAACTCATATCAATGGTCCTCTGAAAAGAGTTTACCTCCTAAAACTCCAGGTAAGTACTCTGTGGATGCCATTTCTTTACTGACTGCTAAGGTAAAAACATTGTCTGTTAAATTTGATAAGCTTTGAACACGTGCTTCTAATGTTATTTGTGAGTTATATGGAAATACATGTCATATGGCTAATGTTTGTCAACTAGGACTTCTACAAAATTAGGAATAGGAGATGCAGCAAGTGGATGCAATAAGATGCTATCAAGGTGGTAACTATGGAAATAACTATAGGGGTCTACCCAGATTTTAAAACAAAGGACCATTCAACCAAGGTGGACAAGGCAACTATAGACCTCTACAAGTACCTTTTGGTCCACGAGGCTCATTTGCACCACAAAAGTCAAGACTAGAATCCTTGTTGGAGACTTTTATAGGCAATCAAATGAAGCAAAATGAGGAATTTCCAAACACTATCAAGAACCTATCTCCCAAAATGGATGTCATAACTATCCATATCAAGATGTTGGAGACACAGATAGCTCAACAAGCCATATAATCCATAAGGGCTCCAGGTACTTTTCCTGGGAAGCCTGAAGAAGAACCTACGAACTATATGGTGGTCATATTAAGGAAAAAGGAGGTGTTGGAAAATCCAACACCAATACATAAAGATGCATCTAACTCTGACAAGTCGAATGTGATCTTTACATCCAAATTTGATGAGGTGGTGGAAAATAAGAAAGAGGTAAAGTTGTACCAACCTCTAATTCCCTATCCTCAAAGGTTACCAAAAGCTAAATTGGACAAATAGTTTGGTAAATTTCTTGAACTTCTTAAGAAACTATACATTAATATTCTATTTACTGAGGCATTACAATAAATGTCAAGCTATGCTAAGTTCCTCAAATATATTTTATCTAATAAGAGGAAAATTGAGGAAGATAGAGTTGTTGCACTTACTGAGGAGTGTAGTTCTATGATTTAGAAGAAGTTTCCTCCTAAGCTTCAAGATCCAGAGAGCTACTCCATACCATGCATGATAGGGAACATAAGCTTTGATAGAGCCTTATGTGATTTAAGGGCTTGTGTTAGTCTAATGCCTTTATCTATTTGTAAGAAACTAGATTTAGGTGGATTGAAACCCATTAGGATATCTTTACAATTTGCTGATAGGTCTGTAAAGTATCTTATGGGTATCATTGAGGATGTCCCTGTTAAGCTAGGTAAGTTATTCATACCTGTTGTTTAAGTGGCCTCAATACTCAAGAGGGGGGGTGAATTGAGTAATAAAACTTTTGCTTGGAATACCTTTGAAATTGATTTCTATAACCAAGTTTATGAGATTATGCAAGTGAAAGCAAGTAAGAATGATATGCAATGCACTACAAGAGGTAAGTATTGCTGAGGCAATTTAGCAAACACTTGGTGTGCAATATCTAAGATATAACAAGTTAAGCAAGTTCAAGTATGCTCTTCTCAACCAAACAATACCAATCAACAAATATGCAGTATATGAAAGTAAAAGAGTAAGGAAGAGAAGCTTGCAAACCGATGTAACGAGTTCCACCCAATCCGGTGTACGTCTCGCCTCTAAGCAACCCACTTAGAGGATTTTCCACTATTGTAGACTAGAGATACAACTTTGAGTAATTGCGGCTTCTTAGTGTCCCACACTCAAGAACCCAATCCTCACAAGTATAAGGGCAACCCACCCAATCTCTCAATCTCACAATATCCCAAAGATTGAATCCTCAACCTTTGTAACCACTCAACCTAGAGTGAACAACCACTCAACCTAGAGTGAATATCTTGTGTTTGGAGTTTGTGTTTACAATCAATATACTCTCTTAATAGAGCAGATATACAAATGAAAAGCTCTCCCAAATTCTAATCTCTCAAGATGAGAGGATATACAAGTGAAAGTACAATATGCAAGAAATAGGCTTACAAAGCACAAAATAGAGCTATGAATTGTTGTTACTTAGTTGTATCTTTGTGCTTATCTTCCTCTTCAATTTATAGAGCCAAGATAGCTGTTGAGGAGTGCCCTAGTCCATCATAGCCGTTGCAGTTAGTGGAAATTTGAAGAATGGTGGAGACATGACCTGGTTTCCCACTTAAATCTATTTTTCCACTAGCGTAATCGATTACATCCTCACGTTGTAATCGATTAGCTTCAAGTCAGAGAGTCACTAATCGATTATTTCATTTCCTCTAATCGATTAGCATCTGTACCTGATGCATTTAATTTGTTTTCGCAGCATCCTAATCGATTAGCATGTCTTGCAATCGATTACCTTAAATCCAGTGACTCACTAATCGATTATATGGTTCCCTTAATCGATTAGCTTTCATACCTGATGCATTTTGTCCCATTTCTGATTGTTGTAATCGATTAGTCTCTGGTGTATAATCGATTACCTTAATTCCAGTGAGTACCTAATCGATTGTTCAGCTCCCTAATCGATTAGCTTTCATACCTGATGCAATTTCTTCCAAAACAGAAAGCTCCTAATCGATTAGCATCTATGGCCTAATCGATTAGCTTCGCTGTTACTTCAATTCTGATTTCATGTCTTTGTTTTTGCATCGGTTTCTTCAAGAGTGCTTGTCATTATCAAAATCTTTGCACATCTTTGGACCTGTTAACATATTCAAACACATTCTCCCCCTTTTTGATGATGACAACTATGTTCATCTCTTGAGGGTTGTTAGTTTAAATAATATAGACTTATCTTTTATCTTTTTGCAAAAACAACTCTGCTACATTATCTCTTTTTCAAATAGCAGATGACCAATTTCAAAAAAATCAGAGTAATCACATTCAGCAGCCAATGTCTTATCTCATTTTATCTATTGTCTATTATCTCTTATCTATAACTCTCCCCCTATCAAAAGGAATTTAATAACCAGATAAAATTATTCAAATTTTAAACAAGAGATAAGCAAGATGTGAACACATATCAGATCATATATCAGAGCATTTAACACATTTAAGCAAGATATGAACACATGATATTTTTCTCCCCCTTTGTAATCATAAAAAATAATTAGAGCAGTGAAGAGAAATAATATGAACTGAAATGAGAAACTTTTATTGAATTTAAAAAATGGGAAATACAAGAGGCAAAATTATTCAAAATTCAGAAAATAACATAAGCACTCTAAACAAGAGCATAACTAAGGTTCTAATTATCCGGGTTGAAGAAGCGAATTTCTGCAATTTGGTGAGCCAGCTCTTCATATCGCTGCTGCATCATCTCAAAATGTTGCTGTTCGGTCATTGAAAACTCTTGAAGGGAGTTTTCAAGGCGATCGAAGCGGCGGTCAAGATGGGCATAGAGAGATACAAATGGGTCAGCTTGTGGTGCAGATGAAGAGGCTGATGGTGCAGCTTGTGGTTGAGGTGGAGGAGGAGGAGGAGCAGTAGGTTCAGCAAAGGGGTTGGCACCATGTTCTCGGTCACTCCTTAGAATCCACATTCCAGCAATGTTGACCATGCCCATTTTATTGAGGTGGGAAGTGCCAATGCAAGCTCTTGGGGGCACTTTCTCAGATAGTTCCCCTGCCAAGTCAACACCACAGAATTTAAAAATTTTGGTGAGGAGGATACCATAAGGGAGCTTTTGCTGGTCCTTGGCATGGCGCATGTGGAATTTGATCAACTGAACCCAGTTGATCTCTTTGTGGTTCAGCATGGCCCACATTAAGAGGACATCATCCTCTTCAACCAGAGCATAGTTCCCACCACGGGGAACAATCATCTTGACCAAGAAGAAGTGGAGCAGGCGGTTGTTCATGGTCAAGTGGCCAACTAGTTTGTGGTTGCTCATGGGAGGATCCGGCTTCCACAAAGAACGGCGGGCAGTGATGGGATTAAAACCCCATTCATCCTCGGGTTCGCCTCCATCAAAGTCAGCATTGTTGAGGGGCAGTTTGGAAATTTCTGCAAATTGGGCATTGGACAGCTTGATGGTTGTGTTTTTGACCTTGGATTCAACCATCCCATTTACAAGGCGGAGGTTACAATAGAATACCCTCATGAGTTCAGGGTAGTATTCTTCTTCTTTGAGGGAGAGGAAGGGGAAAAGGTTGTAGTGGTGGAGACTTTGGGTGAAGGTGAGGCTTGGGTTGTCAAAAGTGTCGGCAATGGTGTAGTGAGGAGTCATGATTTCCCTTTCAGAAAAGTTCTTCATGAAGTGTTGAAGATCTCTAGGGGAGGAGAAGAACCTTGAAAAATCAAGGGGGTTATGGGCTTGAGCAGTAGAGGACCTAGCTCTCTTGACATTTCTTGAGGTAGACATGGTTGGAAAAGGCAAAGAGGAAGATGAAGAGAGATGAGTGGTAGAGAGTTTTTGAGAGGTTTGAGAGGAAGGAGGTAGTGTGAGATGAGAAGGTGAATGAAGGGGTATTTATAGTTGAAAATTAGGTTTAGGAAGGAGGAAAGAGAGTTTAGAAAGGAGTGAAGTGAGTTAAGAGAGGGAGTTGTTCGAGTGAGCCTAGGAAATTGGAGTTTTGACTCATCAGAACGCGTGATAATCGATTACGAGACAGCTGGTAATCGATTAGATCAATGTTTCTGGGGAATTTCAAACGTTTCAAACAGGGGGTAATCGATTAGAGGCTTAGGGTAATCGATTAGTTTAGAAACAGAATCGTCCTAATCGATTGGAGCAATGTGGTAATCGATTATGAAGAAGAGGAAACGTTTTGAACCTGAAGCAGAAGCTTTGTAATCGATTGTGGATTAGTGATAATCGATTACC
This sequence comes from Clitoria ternatea, assembly GCA_037962975.1. NCBI lineage: Eukaryota > Viridiplantae > Streptophyta > Magnoliopsida > Fabales > Fabaceae > Clitoria > Clitoria ternatea. Next base: position 14,212,970 of record CM075674.1, on the reverse strand, counting down.
TTAGAAACAGAATGGTTGTAATCGATTATATGTAGGTGCTAATCGATTATCTTAGAAACAGAATGATAGTAATCGATTGTGAGTAGCCATGTAACCGATTATTAAGTCAAAAACTTCAAATTTCACATACAGCAAAGTTCCAATCATGAAATGTGATATATACCATGCATCATGCCATTCAACATAGTTCTTATCAAGATATCCTATCATTCAAACACAACTAGACATATCAAGAATGCCTAACTCTCTTCTTATGTGAATGAATTGTTCTCTAGCCAAGGGTTTTGTGAAAATATCAGCTAGTTGCCTAGAAGTTTCTACATGTTCAAGTACACAATCCCCTTTTAACACATGATCTCCAATAAAGTGATGCCTAATCTCAATGTGTTTGGTCCTAGAGTGCATTACTGGATTCTTGGAGATGTTAATGGCACTAGTATTATCGCATTTAAGAGGCACATGGTTTAATACAATTCCAAAATCTAGAAGTTGTTGTCTCATCCAAAGGATTTGAGCACAACAACTGCCAGCTGCAACATATTCTGCCTCAGCTGTTGATAGCGCAACACTTACTTGTTTCTTGCTATGCCAAGAAACAAGAGAACTACCAAGCAAGTGACATGTTCCGCTAGTACTTTTCCTATCAAGCTTACATCCTGCAAAGTCCGAATCAGAGTAACCAACTAAAGTACATTCAGCCCCTTTGGGGTACCATAAACCAACATCTTGAGTCCCAACTAGATATTTCATTATCCTTTTTACTGCGGTGAGATGAGATTCCTTAGGACAAGCTTGGTATCTAGCACACATATACACAGCAAACATGATATCTGGTCTACTAGCGATTAAGTAAAGTAAGGATCCTATCATACCTTTATATTTTGTGAGTTCAACATCCTTACCTTTCTCATCCTTGTCCAAATAGCATGAAGTGCCCATGGGTGTGGCTATATCATTTGCTTTATCCATATTGAATTTTCTGAGTAGTTCTTTGCAGTATTTAGATTGGTTTATGAATGTGCCTTCATTGGTTTGCTTGATTTGTAGTCCAAGGAAGAAAGTGAGTTCCCCCATCATGGACATTTCAAATTCTTCCTGCATAAGCTTGGCAAACTCCTTGCACATTGAATCATTAGTGGCACCAAAAATTATATCATCAACATAAATTTGTACCAATAGTATGTTATTCTTTTTGTGCTTTATGAATAGGGTTGTATCAACCTTCCCTTTTTCAAAATGATTTTCTAAAAGAAATTTGCTTAACCTTTCATACCAAGCTCTTGGAGCTTGTTTCAAACCATACAAGGCTTTCTTTAATTTGAAAACATGATTTGGAAATTGATGGTTTTCAAAACCTGGAGGTTGATCAACATATACTTCCTCTTGAATGTATCCATTCAAGAAAGCACTTTTAACATCCATTTGGTACAATTTGAAATCCCTACAACATGCGAAGGCTAATAGTAGTCTAATTGCTTCTAATCTAGCTACGGGTGCATACGTCTCTTCATAGTCAATGCCTTCTTCTTGATTATATCCTTTAGCTACTAGTCTAGCTTTGTTTCTAGTAATTATGCCATTTTCATCCATTTTATTTCTAAAAACCCATTTGGTTCCTATTATTTGGTGATCATTGGGTCTTGGCACAAGCTCCCAAACTTCATTTCTTTCAAATTGATTTAGCTCTTCTTGCATGGCCAACATCCAATGTTCATCAATAATAGCCTCATCTATGTTCTTGGGTTCTATTTGTGATACAAATGCTAGGTGATTACAAGTATTTCTAATAGCATTTCTAGTACTTACACCTTGAGTCATTTCACCTATGACTTTGTCTAAGGGATGATCCTTCAAAGTTACCCATTCTTGTTGTCTCTCAAGTTGTGCTGCACCTCCATCATTGTTGACTTCTTCTTCTTTGTCTTGCAAGTTCATTTCTTGAAAAGTACCTACAAGATCATCAACATCTTCCTTTCTCGGAGGGTTATGGCTATTTTCATCAAATTTGACATGAATAGATTCCTCAATGGTATTTGTTTGTTTGTTGAAAATTCTATAAGATTTACTTGATTGAGAATATCCTAGGAATATTGCCTCATCAGATTTTGCATCAAACTTTCCTAGATTATCCTTTCCATTGTTGAGCACAAAACATTTACATCCAAAAATATGAAAGTATGCAATGTTGGGTTTTCTACCCTTGTAAAGCTCATAGGGGGTTTTCTTTAAAATATGCCTTATCAAACATCTATTCATAACATAACACGCGGTGTTTACCGCATCGGCCCAAAAATGTTTTGCAATATTGTTTTCATTTAGCATGGTTCTAGCAAGCTCCACTAAAGATCTATTCTTTCTTTCAACTACTCCATTTTGTTGTGGAGTTCTAGGAGCTGAAAAGTTGTGATTAATACCATGTTTTTCGCAAAACTTTTCAAAAGATTGATTTTCAAATTCTCCCCCATGATCGGTTCTAATGGATGCAATTTTTGAGTTTTGCTCATTTTGGATAATCTTTGCAAGTTTCTTGAATGCATGATATGCTTCATTTTTATGAGCAAGAAACAATGTCCATGTATATCTTGAATAGTCATCTACTATAACTAGACCATAGTAATTACCTCCAAAGCTTTTGATTTTGGATGGTCCAAATAAGTCCATGTGCAAAAGTTGTAAAGGCCTTTGAGTAGAAACAATGTTTTTGGATTGAAAAGATGCCTTTACTTGTTTTCCCTTTTGACATGCATCACAAAATCTATTTTCAAATTTAAGCTTTGGTAGACCAATTACTAAATCTTTAGAAACAAGTTTGTTCAAGTGGTCTACATGTATATGAGCTATTCTTCTATGCCATAGCCATGTTTCATCCTCTTTTGAAATGAAGCATTGTTCATCATTTGTAGACAAACTATCCATATCAATCATGTAAATATTATCAATTCTTTGGCCTACAAACTTAATTTCCTTATTAGTCTTATGCTCAATTATGCAACAATTTGATTCAAATAACACTCTATATCCTTTGTCACATAATTGACTTATGCTAAGTAGATTATGTTTGAGGCCTTCAACATACAATACGTCACTTATGGAGGTGGAAGAATTCTTACCTATATTTCCAATGCCTAGGATTCTTCCTTTAGTGTTGTCTCCGTAGGTGACACTTCCTTTCCTTTTGGGAGTGAATGATGTAAATTTGGTTATGTCTCCCGTCATATGCTTTGAACACCCGCTATCCAAGTACCAATGGGTGTTGCTTGCCTTGAAGCATACCTACAAAACAAAATCATTTTAGAGAACTAGGTACCCATTTTATGTTGGGTCCTTTTAGGTTAGCTTGTGGGAATGTTCCTTTGGGGACCCACACCTTTCTTAAGACTTTTGGTCCTAGTTTCCTAACACTACACTTATAAGCACTATGTCCTTTGGAACCACAATGATTGCATTTCATGAACGGTGAGGAGGATTTGCTTGGTGGTGCAAAGAAACTTTCATAGTGTTTCTCCATTTTATGGTTACTATGTTCTTGGTCATATCCTAAACCGGTTTTACTAAACATGCATTTTTGTTGCCCAAGTAGGATATTCAAATTATCTCTTCCATTTGTGAATTTCTCTAGTGTCCTATTTAGGTCTTCAACCTTGGTTTCTAATACAATGCACCTTTTTTGCAAAATCACATGGTTTATCCTTAGAGCATGTTTGAACTTTCTCTAGTTCTTCTTTTAAGCTCTCATTTTCTTTACATACTTCCATGAGATGCAATTCAAGGGTATCACTAGTTTTTCTAGATGTTTTGAGTTTACTAGAGATTTTTGTAAATTTATCATATAATTCTTCAAATGCATCTAACAGCTTATTTTTATCTAAGTCAAGAAGATTTACCTCATTATCTTCTTCTTGATGATTTGCCATTAAGCAAAGATTGGCTTGCTCATCTTCCGAGTCGTCGGAGCTGCTCACATCGTTCTCATCCCAAGCAATATAGGCTCTTCTTCTTCTTTGTTTGTCCTTGCCCTTCTTTTTGAGGTTTGGACAATCGGCTTTGAAGTGCCCTTCCTTGCCACATTCAAAACAACTTGGTGAAGAGGAAGTTTCATTAGAGGTAGGTTTCTTACCTTGGGGCTTAAAGTTCTTTTGGAACTTTTTATTCTTCATGAATCTTCCAAATCATTTTACGAATAGCCCAAACTCTTCTTCTTCATCTAAGTCACTGCATGATTCTTCCTCATGCATGGAGGTGGCTTTGAGGGCTAGCCCTTTCTTCTTGGTGGATTTCTCCTCTTCCTCGGCTAGCTTCAATGCTTTAAGTTCTTGCTCTTGTTCTTGAAATTTTCCAAAGAGTGTTGCAAGAGACATTTCATTGATGCTAGGAGATTGTTTTATTGCTGTGACAAGAGGTTGCCATTCCCTGCTAAGACTTTTCAAAATTTTGTGCACAAGCTCTTTGTTAGTATATACTTTGCCAAGAGTAATAAGATGGTTGATAATAAGTGTAAACCTTTTCTGCATATCTACAATAGATTCTCCTGAATTTATCCTAAAGAATTCATATTGGCTAGTCAAGGTACTAATTTTGGAGTCCTTTACATCATTAGTACCTTCATGGGTTACTTGAAGAGTATCCCACATTTCTTTAGCAGTTTGGCATGTCATTATCCTAAAAAATTCATCTTGACCTAAAGACATAGTAATGAGATTTTTGGCCTTGTAGCCATATTGGACTTTCTTTTCTTCCTCGCTTGTCCATTCATCTATAGGTTTTTCAACATTCTTGCTATCTATAGTATGCATTGGTATATAAGGACCATTTTCAATGGTATTCCATATTCTCAAGTCAATTGATTGAACGAAGATTTTCATTCTCTCTTTCCAAAAGGCATACCCTTCCCCATTGAAAGCGGGAGGTCTATTTATCGCACCACCCTCGGGAAAAACATTTTGAGAACTTGAGGCCATTTAATCTCTTGAAGCTGTTAAGCTTGATCTACCAAGAGTCAAGCTCTGATACCACTTGTTGTTTAAGTGGCCTCAATACTCAAGAGGGGGGGTGAATTGAGTAATAAAACTTTTGCTTGGAATACCTTTGAAATTGATTTCTATAACCAAGTTTATGAGATTATGCAAGTGAAAGCAAGTAAGAATGATATGCAATGCACTACAAGAGGTAAGTATTGCTGAGGCAATTTAGCAAACACTTGGTGTGCAATATCTAAGATATAACAAGTTAAGCAAGTTCAAGTATGCTCTTCTCAACCAAACAATACCAATCAACAAATATGCAGTATATGAAAGTAAAAGAGTAAGGAAGAGAAGCTTGCAAACCGATGTAACGAGTTCCACCCAATCCGGTGTACGTCTCGCCTCTAAGCAACCCACTTAGAGGATTTTCCACTATTGTAGACTAGAGATACAACTTTGAGCAATTGCGGCTTCCTAGTGTCCCACACTCAAGAACCCAATCCTCACAAGTATAAGGGCAACCCACCCAATCTCTCAATCTCACAATATCCCAAAGATTGAATCCTCAACCTTTGTAACCACTCAACCTAGAGTGAACAACCACTCAACCTAGAGTGAATATCTTGTGTTTGGAGTTTGTGTTTACAATCAATATACTCTCTTAATAGAGCAGATATACAAATGAAAAGCTCTCCCAAATTCTAATCTCTCAAGATGAGAGGATATACAAGTGAAAGTACAATATGCAAGAAATAGGCTTACAAAGCACAAAATAGAGCTATGAATTGTTGCTACTTAGTTGTATCTTTGTGCTTGTCTTCCTCTTCAATTTATAGAGCCAAGATAGCTGTTGAGGAGTGCCCTAGTCCATCATAGCCGTTGCAGTTAGTGGAAATTTGAAGAATGGTGGAGACATGACCTGGTTTCCCATTTAAATCTGTTTTTCCACTAGCGTAATCGATTACATCCTCGCGTTGTAATCGATTAGCTTCAAGTCAGAGAGTCACTAATCGATTATTTCATTTCCTCTAATCGATTAGCATCTGTACCTGATGTATTTAATTTGTTTTCGCAGCATCCTAATCGATTAGCATGTCTTGCAATCGATTACCTTAAATCCAGTGACTCACTAATCGATTATATGGTTCCCTTAATCGATTAGCTTTCATACCTGATGCATTTTGTCCCATTTCTGATTGTTGTAATCGATTAGTCTCTGGTGTATAATCGATTACCTTAATTCCAATAAGTACCTAATCGATTGTTCAGCTCCCTAATCGATTAGCTTTCATACCTGATGCAATTTCTTCCAAAACAGAAAGCTCCTAATCGATTAGAATCTATGGCCTAATCGATTAGCTTCGCTGTTACTTCAATTCTGATTTCATGTCTTTGTTTTTGCATCGGTTTCTTCAAGAGTGCTTGTCATTATCAAAATCTTTGCACATCTTTGGACCTGTTAACATATTCAAACACAATACCTACCAACTTTATGGTTTTAGAGATGGAGGAGAACTCTATGATCCCTATCATTTTGGGGAGGTCATTTCTTGCCACTGCAGGAGCGATTATTGATGTGAGAAATAAGAAACTGTCTGAGTGTAGGAAATTAAAAGGTTGAGGTTAACCTTAAAAATGCTGTGAAAAATCTACTAGTTGATATTTGTTGTTATAAGATTGACATTTATAACCTAGTGGTGAAGGACAACGCCTTAAAAAGCTCTCCTCATTCTCCACTAGATTATGTGTTTGCTTCTTCTATTGATTTTACGGGTGATCCTTTAGAGAAGGGGGATGAAGAAATATCACCTTAAGAAGAAATAAAAGCTAAGGTTAAGCTTAAGCCCCTTCCCCATACATCAAATGCTTTGAAGTGATGCAAGAGGAAGTATTATTTCCCAACATGAGGGACCGTGAACAATGTGACCCAATGATTGGGTGAACTAGGATGAGAAAAAAATCAAAGAGGTCTAGCTATACACCATAAATTTAGTACTTATAAGAAGGCAACCCCACATTTATTAAAAATAAACATAAAGGAAAAGAGAGATGTTTGATTTGGTGGACTGAAGGAGCCTTACAAGAAAATTTGAGGGATGAAACATTGAGAAGAAACTAGAAGAATAGCAAAGGATGCTAAAGAATTAGTTTAGGGTAGCATTGGAGAAGTTAAGGTTAGAGGAAGTGAAGAAAAAATAAGCCAAAATAGAAAGAACCATGGCCAAGTCATGCTTTGAAGCATGGCCATGGCTTGATGAATTACAAATTGTAATGGAATTGGGCCAAAACAAAACAAACCATGGCCTGACCATGCTTTGAACCATGGCTATGGTTTCAAATGTCTCAAGTTATGCATAATTTGGCCTAAAAATAGAACAAACCATGGCTAGCCCATGTTTTGAAACATGGCCATGGTTCCTAATCAGGCAAATACTTAAAAAAACAAAAAAATAAACAAAAAAAAACCAAAAAAATGGTCCAAAACTAACCACGGTTGTGGTTCGCATAGGCGTGCCTATTTTTGTGTTTTTAAAGCCCTTCTTTTCCCTTTTTCCTTCTACACTTCATCTTCTTTATCTCCCTTGTGCCTTAGCCATCCCTACCTCTCCTCCATAGCCCATTTGCTCTCTTCTCCCTCAAATCATACTTTCCATTGCCAAAAATACTAAAATCCTTCACCGAAACTCCTTTGCATTCCAATTTTTAGTGTGGGTATTGTGAACACCTATTTTTGTCCGGTGATATATATTAAAAAAAAAAGAAAAAAAGAAAAAAAAAGAAGAAAAAAAAGAGTTTTTTTGTCCTAGAGTCCGGAGTCAATGTTGACTGCATTAACCGGGGTCCTAGCACGGTTTCATGACCGGTGTTACCTCATTAGTTCTAAGCTCGTACAGCCTCAGTGGAGTACGGTATTTTACACCTCAGTTCGAAGGGAATCCGAGGTTCTTCAAGTTAAAACTGATGTGTTAATCCGTACTTGAACTTCAAGACACACCGGAGGTACACCTGCAGGAGATTCCCCAATGCTTAATATTTAACCGAGGTGAAGAGAAATGTCTATAGTTGACCAATGATTTCAGACCCCGGTTATGACTTACCAGTTCTCGTTGGTGACGCGGTACAGTGCTTAGAACCCCGCCCAGTCCAGATTGCCACCCCGGATCATATTAAAAAAAAATATTATTAAAAATTGCATAGTAACCGTTAGAATAGTAACCCTTCCCCATCTCTATAAATACCCAATCCCTCTTCATTTCCTACCACACCTCTCATTTCATCAATTCTCTTCATTTCTCTCAAGCAATGGCTGATGGATGCCGAAGCCAAGAGGAAAGAATAAGGGAGGGAAGACGATGTTTTGTGACTACCTTTTTACTCCTTATAGTGTGGGTAGTAATTTATATTTATTGGATATTTTATATATTTCCATATATGTAATAAATAATTTATGTTTCTATTTGTATCTTTAAATAAAAGGCCCAAAAAAAAAATCAGAAAAATAAATGGGTAAAAAAAAAATCAAAAAAAAATCAAAAAAAAAATCAAAAAAAAAATAAAAAAAAATCAAAAAATCAAAAAATCAAAAAATAATAAAAAATAAAAAACGAAAATAAAAAATAAAAATAAATAAGAAGGGCCAAAAAAAAAAAGAAAGAAGAAAAAAGAAAAAGGGTCCAAACAAAAAAAAACAGAAAAAAACAAAAAAAAAGAAAGCCCAAAAAAAAACAAAAAAAAAGGGAAATGAGCCCAAAAAAAAAAATCCAAAAAAAGGGTCAAAAAAAAAACGAAAATTAAAAAAAAAAAAGGAAAATCAAAAAGTTGACGGTGGTTTATTAGTGGTGGGCCCCGGTTTGGTTGGATAATTGGAGAAAATTGGGGAAATTGACATCAAATTTGGACAAATTGAAAAAGTAGAAAAGTGATGTCATTTATGGAGAATCCAATGCCAATTTTCTTCTATAAATAGAAGGTGATATTGAGGCATTTTGGAGAAAAAGAGAAAAAAGAGGGGAAAGAGTGTTAAATTTTTGTGAGAATTTTTAGAAGTTTGAGTTTTCAAAAATTACTTTGTGTAATCCTAGTTAGGAAAATGAGTGCACAACTCTTGTTTGTCTTAGTATGTGAGTTTTTGTGAGCTAAAATACTGTCCAAGTGTTGTAACCGGTATCCAAATACCTTCAAATCAAGTCCAAACAAAGCCAAAAGCAAAGGAAATCTACACGAAATTGATTTCCCGACTTCCGTTCTAGTTTCTCTGTAATTGATCTTGTACCAAGGTATTTTTTATTAATACAAAGTTGTTTATTTATATTTATTTATTCGTCTTATTTAATTGTTATTTATTTTTCTGCACTTTTATTTTTCTTTATTTATATTCAAGCACTTTATTTTCCTGCACTTTATTTTTCTGCAGTTATTTATCTGTTTATTTATTTTTATGCATCTCCATCTTTATTTATTTATTTGTACCTTTATTTTTCCTTATTTATTTATTTATTTATTTTTACACTTTTATTCCTCTTTATTTACTTTTCTGCACTTTTATTATTGTTAATTTATTTTTCTGCACTTTATTTATCCGTACTTTATATTTCTGCAATTATTAGTTCATTTTTTTATTTTTTACATTTTTATCTTTATTTATTTATTTTTATGCCCTTTTATTTTATTTATTTACTTTCCCGTCCCTTTATTTTTGTTATTTACTTTTCTGCCCATTTATTTTCATGTATTTACTTTTCTGCCCTTTTATTTTTGTTATTTATATTTCTGCCCCTTTATTTTTATATATTTACTTTTCTGCCCCTTTATTTTTGTTATTTACATTTCTACCCCTTTATTTCCATGTATTTACTTTTTAGCCCTTTTATTTTGGTTATTTACATTTCTGCCCTTTTATTTTTGTTAATTACATTTCTGCCCCTTTATTTTTGTTATTTACATTTCTGCCCATTTATTTCCATGTATTTACTTTTTAGTCCTTTTATTTTGGTTATTTACATTTCTGCCCCTCTATTTTTGTTATTTACATTTCTGCCCCTTTATTTTTGTTATTTACATCTCTGCCCCTTTATTTTCATGTATTTACTTTCCTGTCCCTTTATTTTTGTTATTTACTTTTCTGCTGCTTTATTTTTGTTATTTACTTTTCTGTTCCTTTATTTTTTTATTATTTATTTTTCTGCCCCTTTATTTTATGTGTTTATTTTTTTCTACTCTTTTATTTTTATGTATTTATTGTTATGTCTATTTATTTTTATTTTTATTTTTTTTTGAACTTTTCATTTATTTATTTTTTTTTCTACCTTTATTTTTTTATTTTATTATTATTATTTATTCTCTATACTTTTTATTTTTAGTTATTTATCTTTTTGCTTTTATCTTTCTACACTTTCTATTTATTTATTTATGTTTGACCATTTTAATAGTTTATAAATATGTTATATATATACAAAATTATCCATTTTTATTATGGTCATGATTTCCTATTATTTTCTCTTAGTAACCTTTTAATAATTAAGAAGAAATTATTTTCATAAAAAAATAAAAAAATCAAGACTAATAAATAGTGTGTTATTTATTCATTCATTTTTCTCTTAAATTTAAGATGAGATTAATTTAGATGAGACATCTTATTAATCTTATTTTCTTAAAAGATAATTAAATAATATTCAGTGTCAATTTTAATTAATTAAATGTATTATATTTCTTTATCTTCATGTTGATGTGTTTAATTTTATTTTATTTTTTCTCTTATCTTTATTTATTTATTTATTTATTTGTTTTGAACTTTATATTTCTCAATAAAAATCAATTTTTTTACTAGAAAATAAGTAAGACAAGACGTCTTATTGTTTTTTTATCTTTTTATTTTTATGGTCTTTTAATCATTTGTTTATTTATTTTCTTAGAACTAAAAAACAACAAACTTAGGAGATGTATTTTTTTTTACTATCTTTGTTTTATTCATATTCATATATTTTTTTATTGTGTATATTATTTATGATTGTTTTATGAAGGATGAAATATTTGATAATCATTTTTTAAATTATGCATGATCAATTTGGGTAACCGTTTTTTACGGACAGTGTGGGGTGCTAATACCTTCCCCTCCTGTAATTCGACTCCCGGACTAAACAGAATCTCATTTTTTTTAAAAAAAACCAGTGCTATTTAAAGGTTTTCCTAATATTTTCCTTAATAAATATTGGTGGCGACTCCTTGAACCCTTTATTTTTTAGGCTTCTCAAGAGCCTCACTTCAATGCCGTTTTAATTTTCTTTTATTTGTCTTTAACCAGTCCACTTCGTGCGCCGGGACCCCGGTCGCGACAGATGGCGACTCCACTGGGGATATTTTGAGAGTCAAGCCCGTTAAATTGATCTTGTGTATTTTGTTGATTGTTAATTATTTCATCCTTTATATTTATTTGTTATGTTATTCTTGTTGTTAATTTTAGATTTTATACTATTTTTTTTTACTTCTTTATTGCCTTAATTTAGAACCTTAGGGTAGAAGACATGTGATATTTATTTTGCTTTATGTTTGTTCATTGTGAAGAATGGGTAAAAATCCAGGTATGAATGCCCCACACACTTCACATTCACCATAATGCACACACTATTAGAAGGGACCCTATTCCCGGGCCCCGCAAAAGACATAGGCTAGGGGAGATTATTAGCGGTGTCATTTAGGACGAGACGTCCTACCATGATTCGCATGAAAATCTCAGCCGGGGTGTTATCTTAGTTATGATGTCCGCATTAAGTAGGATTCCCTACTTTTTGCATAAGACTCATAGCTAAAGATCAGAGCTCCGGTGACCTTCTTAGAACCAATTAGAACAATTACCTTTTGAAGAAACACGATTAAATAGCCTTAGAGCCAATTAGGTGGTTACCTTGTCTAAGACACAATTGGGCAAACATTCCTTTTATCTTTTATTCATTTGCACAAAGTTTTTTTTTTAAAAAAAAATCATCAAAAATGTATCTTTTCTATACTCAAGTCATGATAAATACTATCACTCTTATGTGAGGATATTTATCAAACTGTTTTCTTTGTTAATCTGATTTATTTATTTCTTTTGTTAAAGGTGAAATTTAAACATCGGTAAGTATCACTAAAAAATGGAATTTAACATGAGATCAAGTGATCAAGAAGTGAAGGCAACTGGTTTAAAAAATTTGTTACACCTCAAAGTCATCAGATCAAATACTAGCAATTTGTTATCCTTAAGCAAAAGGATGGATATTACTCAGAAAATGACCTTTACAAGGAAATATGGAAAGATCCTAAAATTCTTAGAGGTCGAAGTGCAAGAAGGGGCCCTTACAGCTCTAGCTCAGTTTTATGATCCTCCTCTCCGCTGTTTTACATTCAAAGATTTCCAGTTAGCTCCTACTTTGGAGGAGTTTGAATAGATATTTGGCTTGCCATTAGAAGATTTGAAACCTTATCGTCGAACTGAACATCATGCTTCAATCTTCAGTGTAGCTCGCATTCTCAAGATAGATCCTGAAATGTTTAAGAAGGCTCAATTAAACAGGAACCAAATTTCAGGATTCGCACTAAGCTTCTTTGAGCAGCAACTTCTCAGTCAGGCAGGGAAAGGAGAATGGGACGTGTTTGTTGACATTTTGGCATTGGCCATCTATGGTGTGATCCTCTTCCCAAGCCTTGATAATTATATTGATTTCAAGGCAATTGATGTTTTCCTAGCTAGAAAGCTTAGAGGTGAAAGTTCCATGACTGCTGTCTTAGCTGATATCTATTGTACAATGGATTCCTGTCATAACCGGAATGGGAAAAAGATCGTCTGTTGTCTACCCGCCTTGTATCTATGGCTTACTTCTCATGTCTTCAATCAAGTTGGCAAGGTTGAATGTCCTATCTCTGATTTGAAGCTCCTTAGGTTAACCAAGAAGACTAATAGGGAGTGGGCAGGACATCTGGCAGGATTATCTGCTAGCATGATTCGGTGGTACCCTCAGTGGATGAACGTAGATTCCATTATTTACTGTTGTGGAAAATTTCCGAATGTGCCTCTCATGGGAACTCAAGGATGCATCAATTACAATCCTAGCATTGCAAAAAGACAACTTGCTTATCCTATGATACAGCCTCCAGAAGAAGAAACAGTAACGCCTTTCCTTCATTATTATATTGAGGGAAATAGTGCTCCTGTTATTCAAACTGTCATTGATGCTTGGGGCAAGGTTCATAGTAAAGGAAAAGAATTGGGTGTCCGAAGTCATGCCGCAAAAGAAAGTTATCACCAGTGGATTTCAAATAGGGTAGCCATTGTTAAATTACCCTTTAAAGATCACGGTGCTCATGTGAGAAATCCAGTTCCCGATGAAAGCAAAGAGATTGAAAATTTGAGGAGTGAGTTGGCTGAAATGACAAAGAAAAATCAAGTTTTGGAGGATGATTTAATCAAAATTCAACAAGACAATGCTTCCCTTAAGAGAAAAAGGTGTGAATTAGAAAATGCCTTTGAAGACATAGGTAAGAAGCAGCGAATTGAAAGAGAACATATGATGCAATTGGATCAATGCCTCCAAACCGCGAACAGCCAATTGAAGACCAAAGAGAAACAAAAGAATGATATATTGGCTGACAAAGGGCGGTTACGAGAAATTCTAGCCAAGACAAAAGAAGAAGCTCAAGGTGAAAAGAACCTTATGCAAGCGCGAATTGATGAACTGGAACGACAAGTCAGAGATGTCGTCAGTGCTTGCGAGCGTGAAATAAATGAAGAAAAATGGCAAGCCATGGAAGACAAGGATAGATATGAAGAGATTATACGTTTAATGACCCTAGAAAGGGTTGAGTTGGAAAGTCTTGTCTATTCTTGGAGAGACCGTTTTTCTAATCTAGCCGGTCTTGCTAATGGAACACTTGGAGATATTCCTCACCTGTTGAAGAAGGCTGAAGCAATGATGAATCCGCTTTCTACACCGGAGGAAATTGCAACATTCATCCAATACTGCAAGGGGCGATTGGATGAAATGAGGGTCTGGATTGCTAAAGCGAGAGAGAATTGATTTTGAGTTGTTGTAACAAATAATGTATCAGAACTTGTTGATCAATGAATAAATCTCATGTTGAATTTGCATTTTCCTTCTAACTTAGTACTTTAGAAAAAGACATTCTAAAAGAAAGGTTTATCTTTGCTTACCGATATTTAAAATTCATCATGTATTTACTTTACATCTCTTTATGTCATTTAACAATACTTGTTCTTGTACCAAGGGGGGTTTCTTTGTATTTATTCACATCACGGGGAGAAGGGGCTCAAAGCATCCTTATCAAACTAGACTGCAAACAAGACTTATGGCAGAGCCGGAAAGCGCAGTTGAAGAATTAAGGAATGAAGTTGGCCAGATCAAGGAGCAGATGGCATAAATACTTAAGCTTCTTGAAAGAAGAGGTACAAAAAGGGGATCTTCTGCAGGAAATGGGGAACAAACATCCACTCCTCAAGTTCAAGCTCAAGAGGGGAACCCTATACCTTTAAATGATCCTGCTCCAGTCACTGAAACCCCATTCATCTCACACCAACCTTATGGTATACCATTGCCACCTTTTGTTTCCCAAGACGGGAATGCTCAGCAAGCATATGCTTGGCCTCCATATGGCTTACCTCAAGGATATTACACCACGCATCCTAATCCCAATCAAGAGAATCCTCCTGCTGTTCAACAAATTCCCAATCCCCCTGTATCTAACCCTCTAAATTTCAACCAATCAACAACTATTCCCCAAAACACTCAGGCTCCACCCAATGTCACTCCACCTAATACAATTCCACCACAAAATCACCAGACTCCAAATGATGCCACACAACAAAACCCACAAGCAGTGCCATATTATTTCCCTTATGGTTGCCCAATACCACAGGCAGGTGTTTCCAAAAACTTGTCACACAAAGCTCAAGTCCCTCCACCAAATCCTGATCAGCCAGCAGCGCCTTTGTCAAAAGGGCAAATGGAAATATTGGAAGAAAGGTTGCGTGCAGTAGAGGGAGGAAGTGGCTTAGGCATAACAAATGTTTCTGAATTATGCCTAGTTCCAGATGTGGTAATTCCTCCCAAATTCAAATTGCCAGAATTTGATAAATACAAAGGAACAACTTGTCCTCGTAACCATTTGACCATGTACTGCCGAAAGATGGCTGGGTATGCTTATGATGAAAAGTTACTGATCCATTTTTTTCAAGATAGCCTTGCTGGGGCAGTGTTGAGCTGGTACACTCACCTTGAACGAACTCGTATTCGTTGTTGGAAGGATCTAGCCGATGCCTTTCTGAAGCAATATAAATACAATATGGACATGGCACCAGACCGGCTACAACTTCAGAATATGACCAAAAGGAATACTGAGTCCTTCAAAGAATATGCTCAACGATGGAGGGAAATGGCTGCACAAGTTGAACCACCTCTGATAGAGAAAGAGATAGTGGCAATGTTCATTGACACTCTTCAGCCACCGTTCTATGAAAGGATGCTTGGGAGTGTATCATCAAGCTTTTCTGATATGGTGGTAATAGGGGAAAGAATTGAAAGCGGTTTGAGAACAGGAAAAGTTGTCCAAAGTTCCCCATCAGTAGGAAGACCTATGACAGGGGCAGGAAGAAGAAAGGGTGAGGAAGCAAATGCTGTAATGGGAAATCAAGGTCAACATAATCAAAAAATGTTTCAACCTTCCCCTTTCCCTTTCCCACCTCATTATCCACCGTACGGACCTTACCCTTATGTAGCTGCTGCTTCTGGAAATTCATTTCCCCATCCTCAATCATATAGACCCCCACCCGTCCATAATTTCAAGAATACACCACCACCTCCTCCCCAACAATGGATGCAAAATCCCAACCCAAATCTTCCACAAAAAAAGCCAAACAATGACCGTCCTTCTGTCCAATTTGATCCAATTCCCATGACATATACTGAACTTTTGCCTCAACTTCTCAAAAGTTCTCTTGTTGTACGATGTCCTTTAAAACCCGTAGGGTCACCCTATCCTAAGGGGTATGATCCTAATGTGAAGTGTGATTATCATGCTGGGGCACCGGGGCATTCTACAGAAAATTGCATTGCCTTAAAGTTTAAGGTACGTGATTTGATAAATGCCAAGTGGTTGGATTTCGAAGAAGGCTCCCCAAATGTGATTAGAAATCCTTTGCCAAATCATGGAAATACTGGGGTAAATGCAATAACACATGACTTGGGAAGTGATCATTGTCCCCCTTGCAATGATGTCAACATGATCCATGGGCAGCATAGTACAGACTCAGTAAGCCCGGTCACCCTTGTTCCTTTGGTGGTCTATTACACCAAGAAACCTTTGACCGAACCAGTCATAAACCATCCGTCCTTGACAATTAGGACCCCATCTCCATTTTCATACAAGGATACCCATGCAGTACCTTGGAAGTATGAAGTGGATGTAATCCCTCAACTCCTAAAGGGATCGTCATCCTCAGTAACCAATATTTCCGAGACAAGTGGAATGACTAGGAGCGGACGAGTTTATGCTCCTG
Organism: Clitoria ternatea; assembly: GCA_037962975.1. Lineage (NCBI taxonomy): Eukaryota > Viridiplantae > Streptophyta > Magnoliopsida > Fabales > Fabaceae > Clitoria > Clitoria ternatea. Next base: position 14,196,464 of record CM075674.1, on the reverse strand, counting down.
AAAACTTGAGAAAGGAGGATGCACCTGTAAGTGAAAAAGAAAGTCGTGGTAAAGAACAAGACCCTCCCCAAGGAATAACAGAGGAAGATGCTTGTGAATTTTTGAAATTCATTAAGCAAAGCGAATACCAGGTCCTCGACCAGTTAAATCGCACTCCTGCAAAAATATCCTTGTTATCTCTCTTATTGGACTCAGAACCACATCGTGGAAGGTTATTGAAGGTCTTGAATAAAGCACATGTTGCGAAAGATATTTCGCCAGAAAAGTTCGAAGGGATAGTGGGGCATATTGCCTCAAATGACTACTTAACTTTCACCGATGAAGAGATACCTGCTGAAGGGAGAGGTCATAATAAGGCATTACACATCTCTGTCAAGTGTCAGGATCATATCGTAGCCAAGGTCCTAGTTGATAATGGCTCCTCTCTGAATATCATGCCAAAGTCCACCTTAAATCAACTACCTTTTGATGGGTCACATATGAAGCCAAGCTCAATGGTAGTAAGAGCTTTTGACGGTACTCGGAGAGAGGTCATTGGAGATATTGAGATCCCCATCCAAGTGGGCCCATGCACCTTCAATGTATTATTTCAAGTGATGGACATCAATCCTGCTTATAGCTGCCTATTGGGGAGGCCTTGAATACATTCTGCCGGTGTGGTTCCATCTACCCTTCATCAAAAGCTTAAATTTGTGGTAAACAACAAGCTAATCATTGTTTCTGGTGAGGGAGATTTCCTTATCAGTAAGCCCATGTCAACTCCATATATAGAAGCGGCTGAAGAAAGTCTTGAGACTTCCTTCCAATCATTGGAAATTGCTCACACCACCTATGTGAGCGAAGGGTTACAACTAGCTCGTCCTTCCAAAGCTTCTATGATGGTAGCCAAAGTGATGATGAAATCTGGATTCCAGCCAGGGAAAGGGCTTGGGAAGATGCTTGATGGAGGAGTAGACCCATTATTGGTTAAGGAGAATAAGAACGGCTTTGGGCTGGGGTATCATCCATCTCCATTGGAAAGAGCGAAGGTTTTTGCAGATAAAAGAGAAAAACGACTTGCACGGTTAGAAAACCGAGAACCCCTAACTGCGAAGATCCCTATCTGTGACCTTTACCAAAGCTTCAGGAGTGCAGGCTTGACATCTCCAGACCAAGTGGCAGTCATCGATGATGAGTCCAAGAGAGAAGAAGACTTGATTTACCCTTGTCCTTCAGATACTGAGTTGTGTAATTGGGAAGCCGTTGAGCTTCCAGAGATCATTTCAAAGTAATTATTCACTTTATAGGTTTTGTTTAAATCCTTTGGCTATGCCTAAAGCCTTAGGATGAGTTTTAATAAGGGCAAAACATGTTTTCTTTATCATTTTCAATAAATAAAAGTTAAGTTCGATTATCATTTTCCTTATTTTACCTTTTTATATTAAATAAATTGCAGATCTGAAATTGAATTCCAAAATAATAAGATTGCTTTCTCCCATCATGATTTTAATCCAACAAACGAAGAGGACGAAGAGTCCGATGAACCTTCCCCTGAATTACTAAGGCTGCTAGATCAGGAAGATAAAGAAATTTCTCCCTATCTAGAAATTGTTGAAGTCATAAATTTGGGGAGTGAAGAAAACAAACAAGAAGTCAAGATCGGCACCTCTTTGAGTAGAGAACATAAGAGGGAATTAATAGAATTGTTGGTCGAATTCAGCGATGTGTTTGCTTGGTCGTATCAGGATATGCCGGGATTGGATAACTGCATCGTTGAACACAAGTTGCCATTGAAACCCGGTTGCATCCCCATAAAGCAGAAGTTGAGAAGGATAAAGCCAGAAATGCTCTTAAAGATTAAAGAAGAGATAACTAAACAGTTGGATGTCGGGTTCTTGGCTGTCTCCAAATACCCTGAATGGGTGGCCAACATTGTTCCGGTCCCGAAAAAAGATGGGAAGGTACGAATGTGTGTTGATTACCGAGATTTGAATAGAGCTAGCCCAAAAGATGACTTTCCATTGCCACATATTGATGTTCTTGTTGATAACACGGCCCAACATTCCATTTTTTCATTCATGGATGGATTTTCTGGGTACAACCAAATCAAGATGGCACCCGAAGACATGGAAAAAACCACTTTTATTACTTTGTGGGGAACCTTCTGCTACAAGGTGATGTCTTTTGGATTGAAAAATACCGGTGCCACTTACCAAAGAGCAATGGTAACTCTATTTCATGACATGATGCATAAAGAGATAGAGGTTTATGTGGATGATATTATTGCCAAATCCAAATCGGTTGAAGGTCACTTGATTGACTTGCGAAAGCTCTTTGAACGCCTGAGAAAATTCAAACTCAGATTAAATCCGGCTAAATGCACTTTTGGGGCTAGCTCTGGAAGGTTGCTTGGTTTCATTGTCAGTGAGAAAGGTATCGAAGTGGATCCTGATAAAGTAAAGGCAATCATGGAAATGCCCGCTCCTAGCACTGAAAAAGAAGTACGAGGATTCCTTGGAAGGTTGAATTACATAGCTCGTTTCATTTCTCAACTAACAGCTGTATGTAATCCAATCTTTAAGTTGCTTCGTAAAAATCAACCATCACAATGGAATGATGATTGTCAGGAGGCCTTTGACCAAATAAAGCAATACTTGCAATCCCCACCGATCTTGGTTCCCCCAACCCCGGGAAGACCACTCCTGTTGTATTTGACTGTGATAGATGAGTCTATGGGCTCTGTACTGGGGTAGCATGATGAGTCTGGGAGAAAAGAGCATGCTATTTACTATTTGAGCAAGAAGTTCACTGAGTGCGAAGCACGATATTCCACTGTAGAACGAACTTGTTGTGCATTAGCATGGGCTGCTCGTCGCCTAAGGCAATACATGTTATCTTATACTACTTGGTTGATATCTAAGATGGACCCAATTAAGTACATCTTTGAGAAACCGGCTCTGACGGGAAGAATAGCTCGTTGGCAGGTTCTTTTGACTGAGTATGATATCATTCATGTCACCCAAAAAGCTGTAAGAGGGAGTGCTTTAGCTGATCACTTGGCCCACCATCCCCTAAAAGAGTACCAACCAATGTCATTCGAATTTCCTGATGAAAATATTATGATGTTGTCAGAAGAGAAAGATTGTCCTAATAGAACTTGGATTTTGATGTTCGATGGGGCGTCGAATACACTGGGGCATGGGATTGGGGCCATCCTAATCTCACCAGATAACAAGCTTTTCCCATTCACTGCTAGACTTTGTTTTGATTGTACCAATAATATTGCAGAATATGAAGCTTGTGTTTTGGGGATTCAGGCGGCACTTGAAGCAAAGGTGAAATCTCTACAAATATACGAAGATTCTGCCTTGGTGATTCATCAACTGAAAAAAGAATGGGATACTAGAGATGGAAAATTGATTCCTTATCAAGCTCACATCATGGAACTAATCAAAGGGTTTGATGAAGTCTCTTTCCATCATATTCCTCGGGATGATAACCAATTAGCTGATGCTTTGGCCACGTTGGCCTCCATGTTCAACGTAAGTAGGGATTGTGACATGCCCTTCATCGAGATTGAAAGGCGTCTCGAACCTGCATATTGTCATGAGATAGAAGAAGAGCCCGATGGGAAACCATGGTTTCATGACATCAAAAATTATATTCAAAATCAAGAATATCCTCCTGGTATCTCAGAAAATGATAAAAGAACCCTCAGGCGCCTAGCCATGAATTTCTTTATGACTGGGAATACACTCTATAAGAGAAATTATGATTCTGTTCTCCTTCGTTGCGTAGACGTGACGGAAGCTAACAAAATCATGAAGGATGTTCATGAAGGGCCTTTCGGAACACATGCAAATGGGCACTCGATGGCAAGAAAAATTCTCAGGTCTGGATATTATTGGATGACAATGGAAAATGATTGTCCTAACTATGCCAAGAAATGTCACAAGTGTCAAACCTATGCAGATAACATTCATGCACCACCATCTTCTTTGCACGTTCTTGTTAGGAAATCCCTAAGCATGAGCAGCGGAAAAATTAAAGGGATTCCATAGGATTTGCAAGGTTCCGTGTTTCAAAGCAAAAAAAAACAAATTTCGAAATTATTCAGGTTACCTCTTGAAGAACTCCGAAGCAGTCGTAGCCTCGTCCTTTAGGAGTCCACACGAGCACTCCCACCAGAATCGCAACACTTGCCAACTGCTAGGTTGACGGCGTGTAGCTCTTGCAACTTTTTGCGAATTTTGTGTCTCACTTGAGTGAACGGCCTATGAGCATCTTATGCTCTATTTATAGGCTTAGGTTTGACCTAATTTGTTCTCTCTAAAAGTGGGCTCCTTACTCATTCCAAATGAGTTAGGCCCAATAGCTTTATTTTAGTCCAACTAAAATAAGACAACATTTTCTGATGGGCTTACTCTATGTGTGTGACCCTATAGGTAAAATACCCGGTCATATTAATAATAAACTATTTTATTATTAATATAAAATAAGAGCGGCATCTAGCAATGCATCATTATGTCCGAATATTATTAACATAACCTATAAGTGATAATTATTTAATACGTTTATTCCTTTTGTCACGATATCCTAATTGGGCCCAAGGCATGGTCGCGTCATCCTTGTACGGCCCAATTTATTTTACTTGATACCGGAGTAGACTGGATCCGAATAAATATCTAATATTTATTCTTTCTAGCATGGCCATGCGTTTTCTTAGTCTTACTCCATCAAGTGGCCTATGGATATCACTCCTGTCACATAGGAGAGACAAATCCCATCTACATCACTCACATCCCTCTGCATAATTTGTTCATTGCCTAATCACAACCTTTATAGTCCTCTTGTTACAGAAGACGTTTAATTGTATTAAAACAATAAACTCCTCATGTAGGAATCGTAGTGACTTCAGGTCGAAGGACTACATATACCATTATCACATTGAGAATCGTTTATGACAATCATGTAACGATCCATGCAACGTTCTCATGGTGGGTCTGTCCAGTACATCATTACTCTTAATGTGTACCCGTGTGAAGACTCGATATCATCTATATCTATGATCTGTGAGATCAGGTCATCAGTACACTCACACACTAGTCTCAGTGTATTTACATGTCCCCATGTAAATACTTAACTAGGGACATTTTAGGAATAATTTTTATATGACCTATTACTCCAAGGATAAATATGTTTAAAACAACTTTAAACTGAAATATTTATTCAATTGATAAGTAGAAAAATGATACAAATGAAAAAGCATAAAGTCTCATAGTGCATACACCAACAGTTCTAACTGTGCCTTGGCCTTTTGCTATGTGGGGTATAGATGTTATTGGTCCCATTGAACCAAAAGCATCGAATGGGCATCGCTTTATTTTGGTGGCCATTGATTACTTCACTAAGTGGGTTGAAGCAGCTTCCTACACCAACGTGACTAAAAATGTTGTGGTCAAATTCATCAAGAGAGAATTGATTTGTAGATATGGTTTACCAAATCAGATCATCACTGATAATGGTACAAACCTGAATAATAAAATGATGGATGAACTTTGTGAGGAATTCAAAATCAAACACCTCAATTCATCTCCATACAGACCTAAGATGAATGGAGCAGTGGAAGCTGCTAACAAAAATATAAAGAAAATCATACAAAAGATGGTTGAAACCTACAAAGACTGGAGTAAGTTGCTTCCTTTTGCTTTACATGGGTATCGTACCTCTGTACGAACTTCGACAGGGGCAACACCCTTCTCATTGGTGTATGGTATGGAAGCTGTTTTACCAATAGAAGTGGAAATTCCGTCTTTAAAAGTAATCATGGATGCCAAATTAGAAGAAGCTGAATGGGTTCGGTCCCGGTATGATCAATTAAATTTAATTGATGGGAAAAGGTTAACCGCTCTCTGTCATGGGCAGTTATACCAAAAGCGTATGAAAAAGGCATACGAAAAGAAAGTGCGACCTCGTCAATTTCATGAAGGTGATTTGGTACTGAAGAAAATCTTGCCGAATCAAAATGATCACCGAGGTAAATGGAAGCCAAATTATGAAGGACCATTCGTCGTAAAGAGAGCCTTTTCTGAAGGAGCTTTGATTTTGACGAACATGGATGGTGAGGAGTTATCTTTCCCGGTCAATTCAGATGCAGTCAAGAAGTATTATGCTTGAGCATACTCTAAAGGGATAGGGTAGTCTTTATGTCCTCTAAACGTTTGGATTAAAAATTATGATGTAAACTTGTAATTTTCCCAAGTAAATATATGGAATTCTCAATTTCAGTTCCAATCCTTGTCTTGTCAGGTTTCATTTGCATGCATTTTGTGAAAAATATTAAAAAAAATATGAAAGGCATATTTTTAATCTCAAACAAGCTTGATACTTCCCAATTACACAGACCTTGGTAATCAGGATATTCCGCTCTGCCATGAGTAATAACAAGTCCCATAAGGATTGTGGTAGTCACCTGGAGGAAACAAGATCTTTGACCTTTGGTTTTCCACTTGACTATTTCTTCCATGCAGGTTTGAGGGTACAACAAGGACAAAGCGCTCCCCATGAAGAGTCGAGATCAACAGTTTCAGCCTATCACCTAAATCCAGTCGGGATGGTTTACTAAGATGTGAAAATGCAATCCTTGTATTCACTCGGAACCCACACTAAACCAGAAAAGTCAATCTCAGACACATTCTTCTTGAGCATAAATCTCATATAATTCTCTACCATAAGTCATTATGGTAGAGGTATCTCCCATTAGTCTTACTTCATGTCCAAGCCTCAGGTATCCATCCCTAGGCTATCTCAATCAAAATCAAATCAGGGGCATTTCCCCAGTCATTTAGTTTCATGTCAAAGCCTCAGGTATCCATCCCTAGGCTATCTCAATCAAAATCAAATCAGGGGCATCCCTAGTCATTTAGTTTCATGTCAAAGCCTCAGGTATCCATCCCTAGGCTATCTCAATCAAAATCAAATCAGGGGCATCCCCCCAGTCATTTAGTTTCATGTCAAAGCCTCAGGTATCCATCCCTAGGCTATCTCAATCAAAATCAAATCAGGGGCATCCCCCCAGTCATTTAGTTTCATGTCAAAGCTTCAGGTATCTTTCCCTAGGCTATCTCAATCAAAATCAAATCAGGGGCATCCCCCTGTCATCTATTTTATGTCGAAGCCTCAAATACCCATTCTTAGGCTCCTCAAAATGTCAAGACAACTTCATATTTTTCCAAAGCTTCAGGTATTAACCCCTAGGTTATGCCATTTATCTTCCAGTCATGTTCCAAGTGCCTCTCCTTAAACTGTCTAGCATTGGGACAACACCATTCGGCTATTTACTTCTTGTCAAAAGTTGTCGGGTATTCTTAGTGGTGTTCACGTCTTTACTTTCTTTTCACATCAATAATATGAATATGTCTCATATTCTTTCATGAAAAGAAGTAAAGAGGGGCATCTGTGAACACCTATTTTTGTCCGGTGATATATATTAAAAAAAAAAGAAAAAAAGAAAAAAAAAAAGAAGAAAAAAAAGAGTTTTTTTGTCCTAGAGTCCGGAGTCAATGTTGACTGCATTAACCGGGGTCCTAGCACGGTTTCATGACCGGTGTTACCTCATTAGTTCTAAGCTCGTACAGCCTCAGTGGAGTACGGTATTTTACACCTCAGTTCGAAGGGAATCCGAGGTTCTTCAAGTTAAAACTGATGTGTTAATCCGTACTTGAACTTCAAGACACACCGGAGGTACACCTGCAGGAGATTCCCCAATGCTTAATATTTAACCGAGGTGAAGAGAAATGTCTATAGTTGACCAATGATTTCAGACCCCGGTTATGACTTACCAGTTCTCGTTGGTGACGCGGTACAGTGCTTAGAACCCCGCCCAGTCCAGATTGCCACCCCGGATCATATTAAAAAAAAAATATTATTAAAAATTGCATAGTGACCGTTAGAATAGTAACCATTCCCCATCTCTATAAATACCCAATCCCTCTTCATTTCCTACCACACCTCTCATTTCATCAATTCTCTTCATTTCTCTCAAGCAATGGCTGATGGATGCCGAAGCCAAGAGGAAAGAATAAGGGAGGGAAGACGATGTTTTGTGACTACCTTTTTACTCCTTATAGTGTGGGTAGTAATTTATATTTATTGGATATTTTATATATTTCCATATATGTAATAAATAATTTATGTTTCCATTTGTATCTTTAAATAAAAGACCCAAAAAAAAATCAGAAAAATAAATGGGTAAAAAAAAAATCAAAAAAAAAATCAAAAAAAAAATCAAAAAAAAAATAAAAAAAATAAAAAAATCAAAAAATCAAAAAATAATAAAAAATAAAAAACGAAAATAAAAAATAAAAATAAATAAGCAGGGCCAAAAAAAAAAAAGAAAGAAGAAAAAAGAAAAAGGGCCCAAACAAAAAAAAAAGAAAAAAACAAAAAAAAAGAAAGCCCAAAAAAAAACAAAAAAAAAGGGAAATGGGCCCAAAAAAAATCCAAAAAAAGGGTAAAAAAAACGAAAATTAAAAAAAAAAAGGAAAATCAAAAAGTTGACGGTGGTTTATTAGTGGTGGGCCCCGGTTTGGTTGGATAATTGGAGAAAATTGGGGAAATTGACATCAAATTTGGACAAATTGAAAAAGTAGAAAAGTGATGTCATTTATGGAGAATCCAATGCCAATTTTCTTCTATAAATAGAAGGTGATATTGAGGCATTTTGGAGAAAAAGAGAAAAAAGAGGGGAAAGAGTGTTAAATTTTTGTGAGAATTTTTAGAAGTTTGAGTTTTCAAAAATTACTTTGTGTAATCCTAGTTAGGAAAATGAGTGCACAACTCTTGTTTGTCTTAGTATGTGAGTTTTTGTGAGCTAAAATACTGTCCAAGTGTTGTAACCGGTATCCAAATACCTTCAAATCAAGTCCAAACAAAGCCAAAAGCAAAGGAAATCTACACGAAATTGATTTCCCGACTTCCGTTCTAGTTTCTCTGTAATTGATCTTGTACCAAGGTATTTTTTATTAATACAAAGTTGTTTATTTATATTTATTTATTCGTCTTATTTAATTGTTATTTATTTTTCTACACTTTTATTTTTCTTTATTTATATTCAAGCACTTTATTTTCCTGCACTTTATTTTTCTGCAGTTATTTATCTGTTTATTTATTTTTATGCATCTCCATCTTTATTTATTTATTTGTACCTTTATTTTTCCTTATTTATTTATTTATTTATTTTTACACTTTTATTCCTCTTTATTTACTTTTCTGCACTTTTATTATTGTTAATTTATTTTTCTGCACTTTATTTATCCGTACTTTATATTTCTGCAATTATTAGTTCATTTTTTTATTTTTTACATTTTTATCTTTATTTATTTATTTTTATGCCCTTTTATTTTATTTATTTACTTTCCCGTCCCTTTATTTTTATTATTTACTTTTCTGCCCATTTATTTTCATGTATTTACTTTTCTGCCCTTTTATTTTTGTTATTTATATTTCTGCCCCTTTATTTTTATATATTTACTTTTCTGCCCCTTTATTTTTGTTATTTACATTTCTACCCCTTTATTTCCATGTATTTACTTTTTAGCCCTTTTATTTTGGTTATTTACATTTCTGCCCTTTTATTTTTGTTAATTACATTTCTGCCCCTTTATTTTTGTTATTTACATTTCTGCCCATTTATTTCCATGTATTTACTTTTTAGTCCTTTTATTTTGGTTATTTACATTTCTGCCCCTCTATTTTTGTTATTTACATTTCTGCCCCTTTATTTTTGTTATTTACATCTCTGCCCCTTTATTTTCATGTATTTACTTTCCTGTCCCTTTATTTTTGTTATTTACTTTTCTGCTGCTTTATTTTTGTTATTTACTTTTCTGTTCCTTTATTTTTTTATTATTTATTTTTCTGCCCCTTTATTTTATGTGTTTATTTTTTTCTACTCTTTTATTTTTATGTATTTATTGTTATGTCTATTTATTTTTATTTTTATTTTTTTTTGAACTTTTCATTTATTTATTTTTTTTTCTACCTTTATTTTTTTATTTTATTATTATTATTTATTCTCTATACTTTTTATTTTTAGTTATTTATCTTTTTGCTTTTATCTTTCTACACTTTCTATTTATTTATTTATGTTTGACCATTTTAATAGTTTATAAATATGTTATATATATACAAAATTATCCATTTTTATTATGGTCATGATTTCCTATTATTTTCTCTTAGTAACCTTTTAATAATTAAGAAGAAATTATTTTCATAAAAAAATAAAAAAATCAAGACTAATAAATAGTGTGTTATTTATTCATTCATTTTTCTCTTAAATTTAAGATGAGATTAATTTAGATGAGACATCTTATTAATCTTATTTTCTTAAAAGATAATTAAATAATATTCAGTGTCAATTTTAATTAATTAAATGTATTATATTTCTTTATCTTCATGTTGATGTGTTTAATTTTATTTTATTTTTTCTCTTATCTTTATTTATTTATTTATTTATTTGTTTTGAACTTTATATTTCTCAATAAAAATCAATTTTTTTTACTAGAAAATAAGTAAGACAAGACGTCTTATTGTTTTTTTATCTTTTTATTTTTATGGTCTTTTAATCATTTGTTTATTTATTTTCTTAGAACTAAAAAACAACAAACTTAGGAGATGTATTTTTTTTTACTATCTTTGTTTTATTCATATTCATATATTTTTTTATTGTGTATATTATTTATGATTGTTTTATGAAGGATGAAATATTTGATAATCATTTTTTAAATTATGCATGATCAATTTGGGTAACCGTTTTTTACGGACAGTGTGGGGTGCTAATACCTTCCCCTCCTGTAATTCGACTCCCGGACTAAACAGAATCTCATTTTTTTTAAAAAAAAACCAGTGCTATTTAAAGGTTTTCCTAATATTTTCCTTAATAAATATTGGTGGCGACTCCTTGAACCCTTTATTTTTTAGGCTTCTCAAGAGCCTCACTTCAATGCCGTTTTAATTTTCTTTTATTTGTCTTTAACCAGTCCGCGTCGTGCGCCGGGACCCCGGTCGCGACAGGTATCTCTACTTCTTCATGTTTTACAAATTTTCATCTCCTCTAAAAGCTTCATCAAGACTTCAATGGCTCCTAAACAAAACTAGGGCAAGGGTAAAGTTTCATCCTTATCTCAACCATCATCAAAAAGGAAAAGAACCTCAAGTAATCCTAGTTCTAAATTTTTTGATATTGATAATATTGTATGTTCTACTTAAGAACAACAACTGAGGTTGGAAACTCTTAGGAAGAGGGAAATTATTCCCTCTAGATTTTTCTATGCTGAGACTTTAGAAACCTTAGGAATCTTTTACGAAACATTGAAATTGATTAGCAACATAGGTTAGGATAATTTTATCGCTATGTATGAATCCACTTATGAGAGAATTTCCATTAAATTCCTAAGTTCTGTAGTTGTAAAAAGAATTTAAAATGTAGATGGTTGGGAAATGTCCTTCAGATTGGACAATACTGATTTTACATAACCCTTTTCTGAGGTGGTTGTTATTTATGGCTTTCTTGTTGGGGCTTCTAACTCTATTCCCTTTAGTTTTTGACCTGGTCACTTTTGGGATAAAATATCTGACACACGCAACTATGAGGCCACAACTATGAAGGCCTCTCAAATTCATCACCCAGTACTTTATTATTTATAGCGTTTTATGGCGACGTTAATTTTTGGTAGACATGAGAGTCCCAACATTGTGAGACTCTCTAAACTTTACTTTTTGTCAGCTATGTTGAATGTTGACCATATTGACTCTACCAAATGGCTATGTAGTCAGTTTTTAGAGTTGAAAAAGTCGTGTCTGACAAAGTTTTGATTATGGGGTACATTACCCTAATTGTTGAGTATGTGGGGGTAGACTTGTCTCAGGACAAGGTCATCTATACTCCCAAGAGGGTTGATTTAGATGAACTGATTAACATGGGAGTGATTGTTAAAGACCATGGTCTATATTGTTTGGTTATTCTTGGAAGAAGGGTACCTCACCCCTTGCTAGACCTAACTTTCATGAGTATAGATGGCAAGGATTCTTTTATTTTTATAGGTGATAATTGTTAGACTCGGAAAATATAATGTTGCAGAAAACTTGTTACTTTGTTTTACTGTTGGGTCTATTAATTGGCAAGCGCACCAATCGTTTATAGTTTTAAAAATTTAGATATCGTTCCACTGGGATTGAAAGTTCAATAGTTATAGTAATTTTCTAGTTACTATGGTAAATTTATCAAAACTTATACACAAAAGAATAATTTATATACAATTTATACAATATTTACAAGATGGCATAATTGAGTTGTTCATGTGGTAAAAAGAGAATAATGATCTATCTAAGAAGTTGAGTTGCAATTTTAGAATAGGCAAGATACTTGAGATAAAACACAGATAGAAAAATTATGTTGGAAATTGGATCCCTAATCTAGAATAACAATGAGGAACTCAAGACATGCATATTTAATCATCAAGTTTCATGTCATTGCAGCTTAAATTCATTATAACCGATCCCTCGTGATATAAATTCTAAGAATTCACCGTAAAGTCCGATCCCTCGTGAGCTTTCTCAGTAAAAACTTGCATTAAGTCCTGGCCTTATGGCAACAATAATTACTAATTCTATCCCTAGTAATTGGTATATTAAGGGTATTCCAACTTTTACTTTCGTCAAAACAAGTTTTAATACGGCATAAATAATCATTCTCCCGTTTGACATTCACACTAATAAAACAAGTTTCAATACACATGAAAATCATTCTCCCGTTTGACGTTCATATTAATAAAAGATTGAAATACTAACATGGACTTGAATCATAAACATGCAGAGATCGAATTCACAACATCATACTCAATAGATTAGTTCACCAATTCCAACATAAATAGATTAGTTACACATGGTGAAAGTAAAAACAACACTTATAGTGATTGACATTACAAAGGCGATGGAAACTTCATGATACAACGATCACAGTACTACACCACACTCTCAAGTATCTAGAAAACTATTCTAGAGCTATAAACTCACAAAAGAAACACTCAAACTCGAGTGTATAAGAGAAGATAAGAGTGAGATACTCAAAATGGGATGCCTAGAAGTGTTGGAAATGGCCCTATTTATAGGGCTGAGGAAGGGTCCTGACGCTACGCGTCAGGTTCCTTACTCAGCCTCCATTAAACGCAGCTTGAAGTGGCCACTATGGAATTATTTTATTCAATTATGCGGTGCCATATGGACCTGTCTCCCAATTCGGCTTGTCTATTTGTGCAGAGTGGAGTGGCCAATAATGGGTCACTAGCTGAGTGCTTGGCCAACCTGGCTGTGGAGTCCACACAGCTCTGACGCTACGCGTGGATGTGACGCGTAGTGTCAGCATCAAAAGTCTCCACGCTACGCGTGGCGTTGATGCTACGCGTCATCTTTCCAGATCTTCAATTTTCTCTTTAAATTCTTCACTTTTTCACTGCAAAACTAGAGAAAATTGATCAAGGACAGATTATTTCCAACAACTTCTATTTATTGAATTTAAAACCTAATTTTCTAACAATTTAAGCTAATTTTTATTATTTTTATGAAATTTTTATTAAAGATTTTATTGTAAATTCGAGGACTAACAATAATGAAAATGTAGATGAGGTCCCTTTGAATAGGGAAGTACCCGGTCAACATGACCCAAACCACCATTACCCTCCACCTCAGGAAGGAAGGTTCTTGTTTCCTCAAATACAAACTTTATTGTAAGATATAGGAGTAGAGCAAATGAGACAAGGTGCTCAGGTTGATTCCATGTACGATTAACACATCCAGTAGGGCCACTTTCCACCTCCCTCTGAGTAGGCATCTCTCAGGTAAGTCACCTGTCCTTTTTCCACCATTGCTTGAACACTGAGGACAATGCCCATCTTTAGTTTGAGGTGGTAGGATAGATGACTTCCCTTTTATTTTTTTTACTTTTATTTTTCTTTGTTTGCTTATGTTTAATTTTTATGTTAATTAGGTTAGTTAGTTATTTACTGTTTGTTTTAGGCTTGTTTTTATTTTTATTTTTATTTTATGTGTTAGGATTAGGCATTCATTGTCTTCTCGTAGTTATTATGTTGGTCAGGTTATTGATTGTGAGTATAGGATCTTAGAATATCTTGGGAACCACATTTTTAAATAATAATCTTTATATATCTTAATAAGGTAATTTTGTGTTTTCCAATTAAATGATGAAAATTTTTCCAGGTTTCTTTTGATTTGAGTCTAAAAAAGGTATCTATATTTATAACCTTTAATTTTCTTAGTTGATTGTGTCAAACTTTATAAAGTATTCTAAAACTTGGCTTGTGGCCGTGGTAAAATGGTATTTGATTGCATACCCTAGAATGATAAAGGCATTTAGGCCTTCTTAAAGCCCTAACTTTTTGAAAAACATGATATCCACTAGTTGCCCCCCTTTGAGACAAAATGTTAAAAAACTTTCTTTGGAACCTTTTTTTCATTAAAGAGTTTTGAGGTTAAGTACATGAATAAGGAACTAGGAGAGCAACTAAGTAGGGAAATATGGGACTTAAAAAAAGAGAGAAGGAAAATTATGGAAATGATATAAAAAGAAGAAGAAAAGGAAATGGAAGAAAAAAGAATGAAAAGAAAGAAAAAGATGAGTAGAAAAGGTTGAGAAAGAGGGTCCCTAGAATTATTAGAAGCTTGAAATTTTGCTTTCCTTAGTTTTTATAAAACTTTAAGAACTTCTTTTAATAATGTTTTAGCCCTTTTGTGATTATCCCTTTTCTTGGAATCCATACCTAAAGTTTCATCTTTTACCCCATTACAACCATGAAAAGACCTTTTGACTTGGGTATGCCTTCTTAGTACTGTGGAACTAGGGTCACTTGTCAAGTCTTTGGTAATTTTCTTATTGTTTTGACATGAGTGAAATGATTAATTCCTAAGACACCAAGAGTGAATTGGTAAGAAAGTGATCCCGTTAAATCATTTAAAGTATGGTTAAAGTGAAAACATGAATTATTTGGCATTCACATTTTATCCTTAATTTTAAAAATAAAAATATCATGATTCTGATTGGGTTCCTTTGTACGCTAGCTTTCTTACTCATTTTTCTATGCTTGATGAATATTATGATTGCTTAAGGACAAGCAATGTTCTAGTTTAGGGTATTTTGATGTGTCTCTAAAACACATCAATTTAGGATTCATTTGTTAGGTATTTTTAGGTCCTTTTGCATAATAAACCCCTAAATCCCTTAATTATTTTGTTCCTTCCCGCATTTGCTACTGTGTTTGCTAGTTTTGTAAGAAAAATAGGTTTGAAGGCCTCATTCGTGGTAGACAATACAAAGGCAGTCCATAGCAATGCATCTTGTGCCTAAAAAGATAGAAAAATGAACGATTTTAGTGGCCCATATAGTGCACTCCACAGCCAGGCCATGGTTAGAACCATGACCATGCTTCCAAGCTATTAGAAATTGAAACAGAGGCCTGGCAGAGCACTCTATGGCCAGGTCATGGTTCACTCCATGGTTGTGGTTTATGCTCTAATAGGAAACCCTATTTTTGAGTGTTTTCAACGTATAAAGGGCAAAAAGGGGTCTAATTTAGGGGTTCTGTATTTTTAGAGGCACAACACACTGTAGAGGAAGGAAGAAAGCTTTTTGGGAGGATTTCTGAAATAATTTCAAAGGGAAAACAAAGGAGCAACAAAGGAAGATTCGTGAAGACATTGATTTCTTGGTGTATTTTTGTATTCTTCTTTAGTTTCCTTTGGTTCCTTTTTGTAATTCCTTTCTTTAGATTCATGGATTCAAGTATTTCTCTTAAGATTTCCCAAATCATGTATGCTAGATAGTTATTCTTGGGATTCTATTGCTTAACGTTTCTATACACTCTATGATCTAAAGATAGGCTAGGTAATTTTTAATTGATTGGGGAGGAACTGAGAAGTGAACCTTGTTGATCAATTTAGGAAGTTGAACCTAAGAATTAATATTACGAAAGTAACTTAACCTTTTGACGACTTTAAAATTTTCACCGAGTATAATTGACTCCGTTTTCAAATCGAACCTGGTTTTTTGAAAACAGAGTACGTTAGTAGAGCTCTGAGAAGAGAAAACTAATATTTTAGGGAAATTTGTCTTGAAAATATAAATTTTAGGAATAAAAACTATTTTTATGCGTCAATATAGAGTAATTTCATTACCTTAAATCTCAAGATATATTTACTTGAACCTTTTTGCTTAAAGAAATTTCCCTTTGCAAACTTTTAATTTCATTGTCTTTTTACCTTTTAAAGCAAATCACCTTTGAACTCGTTGTCTAGATAATTAAAATTAAAATCATGAGTATTTGAGCACACAGTCCTCGTGGAGAACGATATCTTTTGTATTACACGACACACTTGTACGCTTACAAGCCGTTGGCAGCCACCAACAATCCACTGCTTGTGGTATTGAAACCACAAGTAAGTAGTATGTTTTGGACTGAATCAGCCACTATGGACAAGCCAGGTCACCCAACCATCCATCAAGTACTGGTCCTGTCACCCAGCCACCAACCATCCACTGTTCCTGCTACTGAAACCACAAGTAAGTAGTATGCCCTAAACTTAAACAAGCATTATGGACTAGGTAAGGCACTCAACCAGCCATCAAGTATTGGTCTTATCACGCAACTACCAACCATCCACTGCTCATGTTACTAAAACCACAAGTAAGTAGTATACCCTAAATTGAACCAGGCACTATGGACTAGGCAGGGTACCTTACCACCTACTAAGTACTAGTCTTGTCACATAGCCACCAACTATCCACTACTCGTGGTACTGAAACCATAAGTAGTATGCCCCTGAACCGAACTAGGCACTATGAACTAGGTAGGGAACTCAACCACCCATCATTGGAATCGTAAGACTTAAAGAAATAACAATGCATAAACAAGGTCAAAAATGTTATCTATGCTTAAACATGTTACAACCTAAAAGGAACATAGTGCGTAATTATACATTTAGACCTACTCATGCCTTAATGCGTCTTTACATTTCTTTTCCCTCTATGTAAACTTTCACATCTTTGTGTTTCCCCCTCTCTTTGCTCTCTCTTTGTTTTGTGTGAAAAATCCCTAAACCCTAAAATCCTTTCATCTTCTTCAACCATCTTTTTTCAAATGGCTGTCGATTTCACTATGGATGATATTGAGTCTGCCTATTTCCATCCCTTGCAACACAAGTTAGATGGAAGAGGCGTCACAATAGAGCTTAAAAGAATCAGATAGACCAAGTTTTGTGTTGATCGGGAGCCTTTCTATCTGTCCTTAGTTCTGGAATTCTGGAAAACTATTCAGGTGGGCAAGTCAAGGTTCATCATCAATGGAAGCCTTAAGGGAAGGGTGATTAAAATTTCTGAAGATGTGATTGCAACTGTCTACAAATGTACACGGGTGGAATAATGTACATGGATGATTTTGAAGTTACAAAAGTCTCTACTTTGGAGATCAATGAGGTTTTGTATGGTAAAACCCACCCTGCTAAGTTTACCTTTAGGAATCTGTTGCCCAAAGTGAAGATGTTTCACCTTCTGATGAAGCGACTCTTTTGCCCTAGGAAGAGCGTACAAGACACTGTGTCAAAGTTGGACTGCTTCTGTATATACCATATGATGATGAAGGAGAAAGTAAGATTGGCCAATATAATGATGACTTACATGATTTCTTCAGTTGGTAAGAAGCAGAAGAAAATTCCTTACCCTACTATTTTGATGAAAATCTTTGCTCTGGAGAATATCCCAATCTAGACTATTGGGGATATGACTTAGAGTACCTCTCTGGTTAGCAACTTACCACATTCTCTCCTCTCCTGGATCATACTTTTGAAAAGTCTATTGAGAAGTTAGCTTCAAAGAGGAAGCCCACTCAAGAGCCTGAAGTTTTGAAGTTGTAGTTAAGAAGGCAATGACTGCTAGGAAATTAAGGGTTGAGTGTGTGAAGCGTGCTTCTTTAGCCTCATGCTGAGGCCCCTTAAGGAGTTCCCCCCCAGTCAAGGATTTAGAAATAGATCCCATGGTTATTGATGTCCCCACCAAGTCATCAGATCTGAGGATCAAATACCCATTGGGTAGTTGAAGAAACAACAAGTTCCACCTCTACCTTCTTCTCCTCCAAACACTATCTATACCTTGTCTAAGAAAAAGCCTTCAAGGAATAGGATTAAGTGTTTTATCAAGTCTTTCATCATAAAGTATCCATATGTTAAAGTCAAGGATTGGACTCCTGAAGACTAGTTCAATGAGTACAGTGCTAAACGTGATTTGTACTTGAAAGACAAGAAACGAAAAAAAAGGAATAGAAAGACAAGGAAAAGGCCTGATAGGAAAAGGAAAAGGATGAGAAGAAGAAAAAGGATGAGAAGAAGAAGAAGAAAAAGAAAAAGAAAGAAGAACTGAAAAAGAAAGTAAAGTTTGAACTTGTAAGTTCTGCCTCCCCTAAACCCAACCAGTCTAAAACCCACATCCCTTAACCCAACACAGCACAAACACAAACCCCTGAACCCCACAATCCTATGCCTCGACATGTTTTCACCCTAAGTCCTTGCACCAAACCAAACAACATCATACCTTTTTCCTTGGTTACCCCTATTTTAGAACACCTTACCCTCACCAAACCTGTATTGGGTATAGATGACCTAGATTATCGGGACCCCTCCAACCAAGCCATCCTAAATTCCCCCATTTTTTACCCTCACAAAATTCTAGTGTTCACCAACCCCCATTTTCCACATCTCTTGCCCTTGGAAGAAATTATATTGAATACCTCCCTGACCTCCACATCAAACTACGCCATGATTTATATCATGAGGGAAGAATAGAAGAAGATTATTTATGATATGCAACAGGGTCGGTTTCTTCATGATCTCTATCCTTGCCTGTGTATGCCAAGAAAAAAGATCTTTACTGCCCCTTATCGTCTTTGCCCTAAGGTTCGGATCTATGAAAAAGGTAGATTAAAAAAGCCAGTCCTACCCAAGTCTGACTACTCTAAGGCCCCTTGGTATGAGCCTAGACCTAAGAAGTTATCCAAGGCATCCCTAAAGAGCACTCTGTCTTCCGCTGAACCGAATAAAGATCATGCAAGAGCTCTATGGAATCACTATCTATAGCAACTTAAATAAGATGACGAATACTACAACTCCCTGAATGACAACTTTCATTTGAGTTTCTTTTGGGATCTTCGAGGCCAAGTTTCCAAAAATAGTGTCTTTTCCTACCTGGACCTTATCCTTATTCTCAGTTCTACTTACTCTCCTTTAGTCATTTTCATTTCGCTCATTGTTTCTCAATCTACGTCAAACCTCATTCTTCATAGCTCATCCCGTAGTTCCCTGATGGCTCTATGATATCCTGTTATTTTGTTGATATCAAAATAGGGAGTAGAGTCTAAGTCTTTTATGGGTTGAGTAAATATATTTGTTAGGGGGAGAAATGTTTAAGGGGGAGTAAAGTTTAAGTTTGTAATTTTATTTCTTTGAGTCCTATAAAAATTACATGTATTTAATGAAAAGTTTGTTCTAACTTATATATAGCTCTAAAGATAAGTTGGATGATATGCTCTAATCATTATAAGTTGTTATGATATGATATATGTTGTATGCTTCTGATGAGCAAAATTTTATTCTCTATGTTATGCTCTAATCATTATTGTAAGCATGTATAATAAGAGTATGCTCTGACCTGAGTGAATATGTATGCTCTGGTCCTTATCATTGCATGAAAATCTATGCTCCATTGAATTAATCTTTATGTGCTTTATTGCTTTGATTATCTATAATATACTTTAATCTTTTCTCTAAGTATGCTCTGATCATTAAAAGTATGGTTTGCATATCTGCTCTGGCTATTGCTTAAAATCATCAGTTGTATGAGCTCTGATCTTTTCTGAAGTCTGCTCCATTATCAATGCATGTGTAGTATTCTGATAAGTGCTCGAATACTATGGCATTATATGAAATCTGATAATTTGTTGGTCTCTCTAGAATATTTTTGCTTATCACAAACTCTATTTAATAAAAGACTTTATGTTTTCTAAAGGGGGATTGTTAGAACCAAGTCTAGTTTGTAAAGGATTTTGGAATTACTGGTTATTATTTAAAGACCCTAGGATTTGTTAATAACAGATATCAAGACATTTAATTAAATAAAGTCTGCCTATGTGTTATCTAACCATTCTAGTTGAGTGTTTCAAGTCACAAGTATATGATGCATACGTTATAAAAGAAAATGGGAGTCCATCATTAAAAGTTCACCTTGAGTTATGCAAAATATTTCAGAACAAGTCTGCGTAGGACTAAAATAGTTTGCGTACAAGTCCGTCCCAAGAAAAGTCTAACTCTATACAACGTTCAAAAAGAGTTTGATTCAAGTGTGCCCTTCGAGACTTTTGGACTGCTGAGTTATGCCCCTCATACATATTCACTCTCAGAACTTAGCTCATACACTTTCTTCAAAATATCAGACCTCAGACTTTTGAAGCTCAAGAACGTTACTCTACATTTCGCATCAATTAAACACAAGAATATTTTTAAGATGCCTAGAGCCAGATCCTACGTAAGATGGGCTGTGCTTATCACTAAAAAAAGGAAAGAAGACAAGCTAATGCAAGAACCAATGATCGCATGAAGAAGAGATCGAGGAAGCTACTCTGCATAGATCAAAAAGCTGATGAAGATTAGTACTTGTGTCAGAAAGCATCAGAAGGTCAACCATGTTATTTTTGCTTGAGTTCATAATAAAAGAAAGACTGCAAAAGGAATTTTGATGTGAAGCACTCAAGGAACTCCATTTCAGTGTAAGTTTTGAAGATCCTTGATTCAGACCTTTTGTCTTCTTCTCAGCTTCAGAGTCAGCAAGCTTCAAACGGCTACCTTTCTTCAATGGATTATCAATGATGGCCTATATATATAAAGAGAATTCAGAATTTGAAGAAGTTGAAGAGTTAGTAATATGAGAGCATCAATATGCACTTACAAGTAATCATTTTGAAGCTTTCTTCTCAAAAGCAAAGACTTTCTTTGTATCTCTGCTTCTTGCAGACTTAGTCTTTGTTTTTCTACTTAGTGTATATATTCTTTAAGTTTCATCATCTAGTACACTAAGTTATCATAAACATAAACATACTCTCAAGTCTCAATCTGTGTCTAGTCTAATACGTTGTCAATCTTAGTTTCTATAGGAAACACTATTTGACTTGAAGAGACTTTTGAAAGAATAATTGGGTTTAAGCTAAGAGTGGTTATTGAAAGAATACTTGCGTTTAAATCAGAAATGGCTGGAGTAAAAATACTTGAGGCACGAGTTGGGTTGTGTTGTGTAAAAAGGAGTTTTTACATAATGAAAATCCTTCAAGTCCGAAGATACTAGACATAGCTTCTGCATTGGAAGTGAAACAATATAAATCTGTTTTGTGCTATCTCTTTTTCCCTTATCTCTTAAAATCTTGTTCAAAAAGTCTGTTGCGTTTCCCATTCACAAAAAGTTTATGTTCCGCCCGAAAAGAGTCTCAAACTTATTCAACTCCTTTTAAGTCTGACTTTGAACCATCAATACATAAACTTTAAATGACCAATATATAATTCATCATGCTAAATAAATAAATAATCATTGTTAAAACGTCTATGATTGTTGGTTTAATTTCATAAAGTTTCTTTTAATTATTCGTCACATGCATCATAATGAATTGCATTATAATAAAAAAAGATAGGTGGATTGAGTAGGGAGTAAAAATATGCAAAAATAATATTTATACTTACAATAAAATTGAATTCAAATTTAAATACAATGGGTAAGTGAAATTTTGGTCTCTAAATAAAAAAATAAAAATGTATTAGGAATTGATACATATAGATTAACAATATAAGTAAATGATATAAAACTTGAAGTGATTCAAAATTCAATTTTCAATTGAGAAATTGAAATAATAAATGAAAACTTTAATAAAATAAATTAATAAATAATAAATAATAAATAATAATAATAACATCCTTAAATAATAATTCAAGCATTCTTAAATGATAATTCAAGCATTCTTCGAGCAACCTTTTTAATCTTTCATTAATCTAAGTCTTGAATTATATAAATAATAATCATGAAAGATAATTGGTAAATCCAATTTATAAGAGACACTTTTATATCTGAAAGAAAATTTTAATATAATTAAGAAAATAAGGAATCATTATCTATATTTGAGAAATTAATATTATATGATATATAAAATTTGATATAATCATCCATTAAATTTAAGTTTTATGGATAAAAATTTTATATTAAAGGTATATTTATAACATTCCTTCCTATTTTCTTTATTTTTAAATAAAATATTATCCAATTTATAGAAATTTTTTCACTTTTATTAATTAACTATAATCAAACAGACTTAGAGTAAAAACAACAACACAAACAATAGCAGACTTAAAAAAACAACGCCAAGTTTAAACATAGAAATAATAGCAATATATAGTTAGGGACAACAGACTCAAATTAGAAAATAGAGACAAACTTAACAATGGAGGAACAACAACAGAATTGGAACACATATAGTAACAGACCCATAAATAAAACAATAATAGCAAACTTAAAAATAAGAGTTGCGGTAGACTCGGAATAGATACAAACTCAAAATATGTAAAACAGAAATAACAAACTCTTATTATGTAAATTAGCAACAACATCACAGTCACATGTAGCAAACTAGCATAGCCAGATTTTTAAGAAGCAGAATAGACCTAGATATATGAAATCAAAATAGACTGAAATGCAAATACGGTAGCCAGACTCATAGAGTTAGAAACTACAAACTCATGCGTAGTAACAGTAACAACAAACTTAGCCCATAAGCCATTGTAAGAGAATATATTCATATAAAACAGAAACAATAAACTCAGTTGTAGAGTTAGCAGCCTCATACCAGCCATAGTCACAATAACAAACTTATGTACAACCATACACTTAGAACCAACACATCAACAGTAGACCTAGTCAGACATATATATAGTAAACTTATGTGCAGTGGCAACAGACTCACAGACTCAACATACGTAATCACAACAGGCTTAATATATATATATATAAGCAGCTGCAAGGTGAAAGACTCAACCATCAGTAATCACAATAGACTTATGGTTACAATTGCAGTATACTTGAACTGTAGAACAACATCAGACTTAACAGACTCAACAAAATTTGCATATTCCTATCAATTACAATCTGTCCACATAATTTTCATTACAGTTATTAGTATATCTAGCTTAATGTTATTCTTCTCCCAACAACTCACATACACCAACATCAAATACACACCTGAACACATAGTTACACATATAATACTTTATAGCTTAGTTCAACACACTCAATTCATCATACACAAGTATTTAAACATTCATCCTCACAATATGATTAAATTAAGTATTCAAACACACATACTAGAAATTCAAAGTTCATCAAGAATCATCATTAAAATCATAAATCTTTGCTCCCTTCCTTCGCATTAGCTTATCACTTAGCACTTCCCTCTGGGGTATTTGTGATCTCTGTCTCTAGTTACTAAAAATTGACAATAGCAAGGGTGAGTGTTAGAAATCATTAATTAATATAGAACTTAATATATAAAAGCAAAAATGTATAACATAACCTCATATATTCATTTACTCTCCCTTAATTCTCTTTGCTCTTTCAATAAGAATAATTCAATCATATACAATATCATTCAACACACACGCGCGCACACATACACACACACACCTATATATATATATATATATATATATATATATATATATATATATACTCAATCATCAATGACACTTAGTCATATAAAAATCACCACGAGCCACTCAAGCTATCCATAATCTCATACCTACCAATACAATTCCATTTAATTTTAAATAAATTATTAAATCAATAATCATCACTTACATTATACATCAATAAATTCAAATTATGCAAAGCACGACTGACTCTCATTCAAAGTATATTAGACTTGCTAGTATCCGGATACTAAAAGGATCAGCCTCTAGCTGGGCGTCCTACTTGACACCTTGTGAACTCGACTTAGTCTACTAAGCCCTACTTAGCTCTCCACCTCCACCACAGGGTCCTGCTTGACCACTAGGTAGCTCAACTTAGTCCCACTTAACTGCGGAAGCAAAAAATGAGGGGTAAAATATACTGTTCAGCCGTCCCAACCACACAATCATATATATTCATTTTAAATTCTCTTTCTCCTTGATAATCAGCACAAAGGCCTCATTTTAAATAAAAAGGGCAGCCACACAGACCCAGCCTAATCATATAATCTCATCTTATCAAACAACTATTAAAGCATTAATTTTAAACAAAGGTGCGGTCACACAGACTTGACCCACATTTTAACACATACTCTCAATCAATTTTCACATAACTATAAGACAATCAACATAATAATCATAAATTATCACGCATACTCAATCTCATACACCACATAATAACTATTGCAACTCATAATTATAATTAATCCTAATATATATTAGTCATAGCATTTCCTTTTTTGAACTCCGGTTGGAGTCGATATCCCAAATTCTAATTAATTATGACTCCGAACACCCCCTTACCTCGATTCTAAGCTTTTGCTAGTTACTTTTGGTGCCGCTTACGCCAAATAACTATAATTCAACAAGACCACAAATCCAATTAGTGTTCTTATTAGAAAACCATATACGTAAGTCTAGGTCTACATACCCAAGTTTGGGTCTGTGATTGGTAAATCTTGAGCCATTAACTTGGTGTGAAAATCATGAATTATTATCGACTTATTGTGTGACTCTTAGAGGATTTATTTTCTTTTGGCAAGCGCACCAATCATTAAATTTGTAATATATTTGATCGTTCCTACAAGGATTGTGGTAATTACCACAATCTTAGACTAGTACAAGTTGAACCAACGCAAGCAGATGCAATTCATTCTGTTTTTGTTGTTTTATATTTTCTATGTTTTTATATTTTCAGAAACAAGATAGGAGATGAAATATGATGAATAAAAGATAGGTTAGGATTACTTCAGCGTACAACTTCATCAAGGAACATGCAATCGAGGTTCAATTAAGCTTCAGATGCAAGAGGACAATTCATAGATGGTTAATCCCTAATCCCTTAGGTAATTAACACTAACTCCTAAGCATTAAACCCTAATCCCTTAGGTGTTCAGTGACAGATAAATCTAATACAAAATTGGGGGTTGAACCCTAACTATTCACCTAATTACTAGGCCTGAATTAGTTAGGAAGCTAGAAGTTACCTAAGCCTCAACCATGATTCCTCACTAGTGAGATTCTTCATTTGGATCTGAATTTGTCAATTCAGCAAAGTAGATCCACTTCTCAGCTTGTTCTCCTCTTACTTTAGAAGATAATTTCCTCAATGCAGCTTCAAGATTCCATCGGAAGCTTTAGCAATCCCAACCCTAGGGGTTTAGAAACCTATGGGAATGGATTCTGTCGAAGGAATGTGGGGAGACATGGACGAGAGAATTTAGAGAGAGAAAAGAATTAGAGAGAGATTGGAAATGAGAAAATAAATCGTATTATTGCTTCTGTGTGTTCTCTCTCCCTTTTTACAGAGTATTTACAAGTATATATAGACATCTAACTAACTAACTTAATTAATTACAAAGGGATACTTAATTAATAATTAACTAAAGCTAAACTAAATACATAATTACAGGGAAATAATTAATTACAAAACATTACTTAAGTTACTAAGGTACAACAGAAAACAGCAACGGTGCAGCACTTCGCTTGGAGGGAAGAATAACGAACTGCACAACCAACTTCACGCTTGAGCGTGAATGTCACGCTTGAGCGCATGCTTTAATTTAAGCTTTCTATTGAATATTCGCTTGAGCGTGAATGGTTTTTAGACTTCACGCTTGAGCGTGATCGAGAATTATGCTGCACGCTGTGAAATTTACATGTATTGCATGGTGACCTCAAGCTTGAGTGTGGAACTTCCAAGCTTGAGCGTGAAGAATATTTTACTGCACTTGCACATGCAAACAAATAAATGCCTAGCGTATGTACGTTGGCTGTCCAGCGTATGTACGCTGGGTTAGTGAATTTACAAATAAACAAATTTCCTTAACTACTTTCTCTTTTTAATAATTTTCTTGCATAATTTAAACACTTTTGAAATAAATAAATAAAACCAAAATTATTGACAATTTATTAAATAATAATGTGAAACTAAACAAAATTAAATGGATTAAGTTAAATTAAAGGTAAAATAATTAAGTCTTTTCAAGACTTATCAGTCTGCCCTAAAACTAACACCCATTATACAAAACAACTTCAAACTTATTTCTAAAACTTTTGAAGCTTACCTTGACCACTTTCAACTTAAGTTCCAAGTCCCTCTTCGTTCAATGGCTTCCCGAAGCTCAGTCCGCTACTTATGGGTATCGAAACAAAGAACCGTTAGCCATTTACCAACACCCACTATGTAAAACTTCACTTCTAAGCTTTGCATACCAAAAATTCATGGAAACCATAACCTTCATGCTTAACACCATCTTCAGTCTGAAGAAAGAAGCATGGAAAACGAAATTGAAACCACCATACGACTCACCTCACCTCCATGAAAATAATGTTACCTTTAATTTTGAATTTCAGCAACGATTTTAGTCTTTACCAAGTCATGCAACGTACGACTATGCAAGCAGAAGAAGTTCTGATTCCCTCTTTGTCTATCACACGTGAGAGGAAGAAGGAGGTTGAACCTCTTTTATTTAACCTTAAGGGCATTTAGGTTATTTCATATTTTCTTTTTTCTTTTCTCTTTATTTAAGCAAGGTAATTGAATTTACCTTTTACCCTTTAGTAACTCTCTCCTTTACCATCTCATTTAATTAATTCAATTCAAAATTTTAATCCACCAATTTAATTAAATTGGATTTCTTAATTTACTATAACCCACAATTTAATTTAAATTGTCACTTAAATAGTTTAATTAATTTATTTTACGCAATAGTATTTAATTAAAAAAACTAGGATGTTACAATATTTTTATTAAAAATATTATAATTAATATTTATATCACCAAGAAATTAATATATGAAGCTCAAAATAAATATTAAATGAACTTTATGGATGAAAGAATTGATATTAATAACAACAAAATTCATTATACACTATAACAAAATTTTTACACGATAATATTTTGATTAGAGATGGTAAACAAATTTATACTCATAAGTATACCTGTAATGTATGTCAATGAGTGGATAACGGTATTACTGGATTCAATAATATGTAATTTTATTAAATATATCTAAATAAATTTTTTTACTATTTTATAATGAGATAAAAATTATTTAATGATGATAATATTTTTAATGTATTATATTATAATTCTATTACGTAATATTAATTTACATGGTAAAATAAAATTATATCTATTATATAATATAATATTTTATTTTTTATTTTTATTACTTTTAATCACTTAAACAATAATAAATAATGTTATTTAGTTGTTTAGATTTTCCTTCATGTAACTAAATGATAATAATAATGAACAACAGTAGGTATTTATAACTCTCATTTACGGGTATCTAATATTGAGTAATCAACGTGTATAACCACTACTTTTAATATTTGTATTAAAGTATATTAGTTTTTAATATATTTAAATTATAATTTATAATAAACATTTTATTTTTTCCAAAAACAAATATTACATATAAAACTTCTCTATATATATATATGAATATTGCATAAGAATGAATATATTTATATGATCACATATTAGTATTCAAATTATGTTGATGATAAAAAATTTAATGTAATATGTTAAGGTATACTAATATAGATATATTTTGATTAAACGGTGAAGGTGAAAGCTATATGTTTTAAAATGTGTATGATATTTTTAAAATATAGGAATAAATATTTATATGACTTAGAAATAAAGCTATTGCATATGACTCATAATAATGATTAAAAAATAGGAAATAAAAACTCAACATTTAAAAGAATTATATCAAAGATATAATATTGAACATAATCAAATTTGTACATTGTAATTTATTAATATTTAAATTGTTGAAATAAATTTTATTCAATGCTGAAATTAAATTTTTTTACAAATGTATATTAATATTTAAACTCAACACTAAAAATATTTATAATAATTATACTTAAAAAATTGTTTTATTTTAAATATTATTGTTTCCCGTCTACATGGTAACGTGAAAAAAAAAAAAAAAAAACTCAGTGCCAATGCACAAGTAAAAATGCTGTGTGGGGAGGAACCATCTAACGGTTCCATCTGACATATAGACCTCTCCTCCGAGAGGTATACACGACACACCTAGGCCATTATACTATGTTAATGGCATATGTGATCCTTAACATGATTTTCTAAAAAAAATAACATATTACATCATTTTCTAAAAATAACATATATAATATCCACATAAACGTAAATTCTTAATTCAACAAACAAATTTATTTCAATAATAACTTTCATCATAAATTGTATGTTCACAACATAATAATAATTATTTGATAATGCAGTTACATTAAATATATCAACTAATTTATTTGGTGAAAATATCCAAGTGTAACAATAAAATATTTAACTGAAGAATACATATTGATCATTTCATAAATAATTCATTGACAGAATTAACAGAAATGTTATTATTGAGTACACTTAAGAGATAAGAAATTTTTTTAAATCTTATTTCCCTAAAAATATAATTTTTAAAAAAATATCCACTTATAGAAACAAAGACCAATTACGTGCTCTTAAAACCAATGAAACCTCAAGAGCTCTAATAGGAATTTTCCAAACACTAAAAGACTCTTGTTACTCTCTAGAAAAAAATCCCTAAACTCCAAAATTTATCTTTGAATTGTAAAAACACATAATAAAATTAATAAGACTCAGATGTTTCTTCCTATTTCTAGATTGAAAATGGATGTTATAAAGTGAATAAATGATACCCTTTTTGAAAAGAATGGACAAAGTTAAGGTATATATGGAGGGAAGCTCTCGTGAAAACACAAAGGAAGTGAGGATAAATATTCTGATCTCATTCCCTTTATATATAGCCCCGCTTATTATTATTTTATTTATTATTGATATTATATATTTTTTAAAAGCTGTAAATCACTTACGAGACGTGTGTGTTGATTCAACCATTTATTTTTAAGATTAATCGGTTGTACCTTAATTGTAAGAACAGTTTCGGATTTTATCTTTAATAAACAACAAACTTATTGAAAAGAGTTGAAGAATTTGATTATAAAGTTAATAGGAATAAGTTAAAATGATTTTATAAAAAATGAAAGTTAAGTTTAAATATTACTTTCGTTTTTATATTTCACCATGTTTTAATTCTTTTTAAAATTTTTGGGGTTTTAATTTAAAATGTTTAAAGTGTAGATAAATTAACCGATCAAATATATGGATTATATTGGAGTAAGAAGAGA
Source organism: Clitoria ternatea (assembly GCA_037962975.1). Classification (NCBI taxonomy): domain Eukaryota; kingdom Viridiplantae; phylum Streptophyta; class Magnoliopsida; order Fabales; family Fabaceae; genus Clitoria; species Clitoria ternatea. The sequence goes on along the minus strand of CM075674.1, from coordinate 14,166,932 downwards.
TCGTTGAGCCTGAAGGGGATCCAATTTAGGAAGAAAATAAATAATTTAAAGGCTGCGAGCAAAAGCAGTTTATACCTTGGACTTGATCATATTCATACCAAGTTAGAAGCAATTTAAACGGTATTCATCATTGTTATCCATGGCCTTTGGCGTAGAAGCAGCAGAATAACATAAGATAAATAAATGCCATGGCTTCTTCAAGCATAGCCTGCAACTTCCACTGTAACTACCATCCTAATCCTTCAATATCCCTTCCAACCTCAGCCACTCGTTTTTCCTTGTCTTTCTCTCACTCCTACAATGGCCTTTCCCTTCATTCTGCAAGCTTCACAGTTTTTGCCAAGTTTGAGAAATTCCAAAGCGAGTCTTTCCAAGAGGCTGACCCTTCACCCTCACTAGAATATACAGAAGCTACTTCTGTTGAGGATGCAGAGGAAGATGACAGGTATTACCAAAAATAGTATTAATTTTTCTTTTCAAACTTATGTGTTGTAAGTCTCAGATAACAGTGGATTAGTTTTATTATACTCAGGATTATGCGAGCTTCGTTTTATGTAGCCTGTTCTGAGTGAATTGTGTTCTACAAACTCAAAAAAATCATTTCTTTGGAAAGCTGTGTCTGTGTTTTTGAAGTGGGTCCATCGATTTTGAGTTACACATTTGTGCCATATTTTGAAGTTATATGGAATAGGTAGTTGATATGATGATGGAGTTAGATATTTGTTGTAATGGGTATGGAAAAGGTGTTAACTTTTTACTTTCTGTTTCAGTTGCTTGCCTTCAGACTTGGAGGGTGCAGTGCAGCAATCGAGTGAGGCTGCTGCCTTATTTCTATCTTCAGGAGGAATGAGAGCCATGGTATGTTTCAAAATTTCATTTTATTTACTTATTTCACACATTCCAAATGTCATTTATTAATTCCGCAATGCTGGTTCTATCTGGTGAAATAATTCCAAGTCAAAATTAGTTTGTGGGACCATTAAGGTGTTTTCTTAATTGAATTTATTAAAATATCCTACATTAACTAGAAATATGGTCATTATATTTCTTATAAGATTTGTGGTTACCTTCAATTCATCAGCTAATTTTTAGTTGAGGTAGGCCCACTATTTCTTATTTGGTATTAGAATCTATTTTAGATCCGTTATTAGGCTACTCATGAGGGTATGTGGTGAGAAAGTCCTACATTAACTTAGAGATATGATTTATTAATAATATATAAGATAAGAGTAATCTTCATTAAATGAGCTAACTTTTGAATTCGGTTAAATCCACTATTTCTAATAGAATCCTTTGTGTTGAAGATCCCTCGCTACTAAATTTTGCATCTCATATATGATATATGATGCTAGATGTTAAGCAAAGGCTGTCTAGTGTTAGAGAATGCGGTTTAATAGATGGCTTTGTTTGTGAGTCAAAGTTAATTTATAAATTTCAATTTCTTAGTGCCACATGCTTCTTACACTAACATATTTTAGCCGTCTTACAGGTTGAACTTCTGATCCCTCAACTGCAATTTTTGGACGATGAGGGCGCACAGGTGGAGCTCTGGGAATTGTCAAGGATCTTTTTGGATACACTCATTGAAAAAACAAAATGTCAGGTTAGTGGGATGTATTCACGAGTAATAAACTTATAGGGTATGAAAGATATGGAGAAATTTCTGAATTCAAAATGCTTTCCTATCTTAGACCTACTAGTATATTTCTCCATGATATGATTGTGTGTGTTATGTTCATTTCAAATTGAATTTGTTTCTTTTGCATGTTATGCACATTACAAGTATAGAGACACCCCATGAGTACTTGACACGAGGATCTACAAAAGAGACGGTTATGTTATGATTACTAACCATTCCAAACAAGATACAAGTAGCCACAAAATAGATGCTCATGTTATAAATACTGGCTTTCCTGCATAATGAATTCAATGAGGTTTTATGATGTCCTTATTAATGCATTCATTTTGTAACTTGCATATTTGGTTGCTAAGTTTCACAAGTTTGATTGCTAGAGAGTTAAAGCCATATTTCCAGATGCTGGTGCCGCTGCTCTTCTAAAATATCGGTGGAAAGATGCTCTATTTAGATTTGCAAGGTGATTTCCCGCACATTGGTTAATGATTTATGTTTCATTTTGTTGTCAAAAGAGTTGTGGAGTACTGGAGTATACTATCAAATATTGGATTCTCACTATTGCATTGCAATTATGACTACTTGATGGCTACGCTGTTGCAATTCTGTCCATAACATTTTGCTTTCTTTGTATTTATAGTCATCATGCTATAGTTATGTCATACACCGTTCCTTTTTCTGTTTATCCAGCCTAAGTGACCGGAAGCCTGTAGACGGCGACGATGAGATTGTGGTTATGATCGTTCCAGATTATCAGATGTTAGAATATGTAGAGAGAATTGCATCCAGTCTCTCAAATGATCCTGTAAATCCCTGAGCTCTCCTGTTCTGCCTTTAATGTGATCAAATTTTGCTAGCCATTATTCTGATATCTGAAATTTAACCATCCATTTACTTTGACAATGTGATGAACTTTTCTCATCAAGAAGGAAAGCAATATGTGAAAACTTCTTATATGTGTATGGCAAGGGGGTTCAGATCTAATGATACTTCTCATACCAGTCATTCTAGACGGCAAGATAGCCACTTCACAAAGCCATTTCAGCACCTTGCATTTAAGTTTAGATATTTTCATGTATGCCTTGTTGGATATAAGCAAATAAATTAAGTTAAATTATGTGACTCATGTGAATTATGGTTATAGGCTGATTTAATAAATTAAAGGGACCTATTGGTTAGTACGGGAAGTTAATTAACTGATGGTAACCAACTTGATGGAAGTTGGTTAATAAGGGAAATAAAAGGGTTCTGTCTCTGCCATAAAAGGTTACTCACAATTAACCATCAAGAAAGAGTGTAGTAAGAAAAGAAGGGCCAAGAGGCAGATTGAGAAAGGAGATAACAAAACTCATTCTTATTGGGTCTCTCATGGATAAAGGTAAGTTTCTCTTACTACTCAAAAATAAACATGTGAGAATCATAAATTTTAAGATCCTTATGATGTGTAGTAGTAATTAATGGAATCACAAATGCCTAAAACTACAACTTACATGCCTGTGTTTTAATATTTATATTTTGCTTTACAAACTATTCATATATTTGTAGCCTAGGCCCCTTATCATGTGGAATCCACGCTTGATTAGTGAGGATGTTGGGGTTGGAGTTAATGTGCGAAAGTTAAGGCGCTATTTTTTAAGGTACGATTTCTTGTTGCATACAAGTATGCTTAATGATTTGCTTCTTAGCCTTCAACTGAGCGTAAGTAGTTTCTTCATCAACTGGAGTTGGATTTTTCTTTTATCACTTTTCTGGTACCATCTGTATTATAGTGCTTTCTCATTCTTAACTTAGTTTATTTTGTGGAATTGGATTCTTCTGATCTCACCAGACTACTAAATTCAGATATTTTGTTCTACAGCACTTTTACACATGTATATTTCATGCGACCTATGCCATTTGGAGCAATCTTTAGGTGTTATCCAGGGTAAGGTCTTTTCTTCCCTCCCACAAAAGTTACAATAAATAAATCAGTCATATTAGCTACTTTTTGAAAGTATATTCAGATTGTCTACATCCATAGTTAATTATAGTCTAGACCAACCAAAATTGCCATTTAAAAAAAATCATTTTTGGGTTTAAAAGTTGATTATATGGTTCAATTTATCTGCATATACAGTGAATCTATCATGATATGTTTCAATGTGGATATTGTTTCCATGTAGAAAAATGATGAATTTGCACATTGTTGACCATATGTAAAGATTTTGGTTCGTCATAATTGTTTGCTCTAAAGATTAATCATAAAGCTCAATCTATTTATGATTTGTTTTTTATTTTTTTGATTTACCTAATGTGTGTTGAGTCAAACAAGATCACTGACAGTAAAAATTTTGTATCAAGCTTTAAAACGGGTGTATTCTCAGGACTCGAATTCAAGATTACTAGTTAATGATGATTTGTTATTTGATTTTGATTTTGTTGATCACACTCAGATTGTGGAAAGTGTTCAATGATGACAAGGATAGGCCAAATAGATACTTGCTTGCCAAGGAATTCATCAACCGTCCTGATTCTGAAGATCTTGAGGTTAGTATCTTAAATTTTAAGAGTAAACCCCTAAATTGGTTCTTTAGATTGTATAAGTTGGAGTTTTAGAGAGTTTAGTCCTTAAGATTTAAAAACTTTAATTTAGTCGATGACTTGCAAAACAATATTCAATTTAGGCTTTTTTTTAGTATAAAACGACAATAGAAAAAATATAGAAAAGGAGTAAAATGGATGAGTTTTATAAAGTCAGTGACTAAATTGAAAAATCTTAGGGATCAAAGTGTTTAGCCGTATAATCCCAAAGACTAACTTGAGAATTTACTCTCAATTCTAAACTATCTTGTCCAATGTTACAAATACAACCATTTTCTAATTTGTATGTGTATAATTGAGATAGGTATTGTTTTTATTCGTTTTTCTTTTTCAAACAAATGGAAAAAAAAGACCAAGAATCGATTAGGGTACTAGTCTAGTCAAGTAAAGAAATTGGAGGATTTTATAACCGGTCAAAACCAACAAGAACTAGTTGAAAATCGGTGCTTAAAACCAAGATTGAACTGGCCAGAGTTTAAAACTTGGTTTTTTCTTATTTTGTCATTTTAAAAAAATCTATTTTAAAATATTTTAAATAAATAAAAGACTCATATATAATATTTACATATTATTTTTATTTATTATAAATTTTTTATTTTATAAAACATGTAATACGACCCTTAGTTGATTTAATTTTTACATAATTTACTATTAATATATAATGAATTATATTATATTAAAAATGTATATTTTATTATCTCTGATTCGATTGTGGCTTGACCGTGCCCGCGACCGATTAAAAATCGGTGCTGAAAACTAGGGTTGAACTGGACAAATTTTAAAAATTAATTTTTTCCTTTTTTGTCATTTTAAATTTTAAAATAAATAAAAGACTCATATATAATATTACACATTATGACCTTTAGTTGACTTAATTTTTGCATAATTTACCATTGATATATCATAAATTATATTATATTAAAAATTATATTTTATTATCACCAATTTGACCGCGCTTCGACCATACTCGTAGTTCAACTACAGTTGAATTAATAAACCACCAATACCTTCAATGGTTTAATCATTAGTCTAATTTTTAAAACATTCTTTAATATCAATCTTTGATATGTTATTTCCTATATGATGTAGATTTTATTTGGCAAGGAAGAAGAGAAGTCAAAAGAAGGGCAAGGTTTGCTTGACAAAGCAGCAGGAATCTTCTCTTCGATTAGCCGGTTCATGAAGGCTATATGATCATGATGTTTTCTTCTTCAAAATTAATTTAGAATCATGATGTTTTCTTCTTCAAAATTAATTTAGAAACCTTATAACTTGTATCATATATTATATTCTATATATACACTAAAATGTACTTCTAGCGAGTACCTGGACTTATTGTTTTGAATCATCTACTTTCAATGCGTCTTTGAAAATGCATGCCTTAATCATTTGTGGGAGTATTAAAGTGACTTTTTAACGATGACAAGTTGGACCCGCGGATAGCCAAATTTTTAATATTCCTTTCTGTTTTTTTATTTTACATTGTAAGTTTAGAGGCTTAATATTTTTAAGTAGTATTGATGAGGATCCAAGCTAATGTAAGATTTAGGATTCTTTGTTAGGGTTATCACTCTAGTCAATTTCTTTTGGATTTTGTTATTGAACCTTTTTACTTTGTTTTTTTTAGTGGGTCTAGCCTTCGACTTTAAGTTTGGGCTTAGCCCATTAGTAGTTTTAGACAGGTTTTGGGTCTTGCATAACTAGTTATTTCGTATTTGGGTTATTATTGGGTCTTGTATACTTAGCTTGTAGGCCTTGAGTAGAGCTATCAAGCCCATTCTTCCTTGGCTGAATTCTCATTCTATATATTGGCCCCTTTTCTCTTTTGTTTGTAGACCTTTTGATTCATTTGTTGAAATTCAAGAATTTTAGTGAGAAGAATTCTCCCTCTAGAAATTAAAGGCTTTTAGAATTCTCACCATAGGTCTCATCTTTGGATCCCTCTAAAGTGGCGATCAACCAGGCCTATCTCTATTCATGAGTGGCGCTCCTCACCCCTTCTCTTTCTTTTCCACCTTTGTGTTTTTCTTCTAGTTTTACAGCTTAAGAAACCTAAATCCATTTTCATTCCTTCATGAACATGGTTTGGCCAAGGCACTTCAATTGGAGGAAATTTGAATTCCATCAAAATTGATTGATCATAATCAAGGAATAGGCCTCTCAAGATAGAGCCTCCGCCTCCTCGAAAAGAAAAGTATTAGAGCTTTGACTCTTGAAGGTCTTTTCTAGATCTTTCATGCATCTTTGGTCCAATTTAAATTCTAATTATAGCTCTGTGATCCTCTTAATCTCCTATTTAATTTGATATATCATATATTCAATTTCATGATGATCTCCATTTTCCCTCCAAAAATGCAAGAAACCTAAAAGATCTATGAGTCTGACTTCAAATTTTTAAATCAAAGTTGATTTTCTTGTTGTTAATGTAGTGCAAAAACAACCTAGGAGTTTGGTTTGATTTGATTTGGAGTAAAAAATACACAGTATAAACACATCATTTCCATCACCTCATTACAGCAATTCCAAGTTAAACAACATATTACTATAGCACAAACAACTTTTTGTCAATCAATACCCCAACTTGTAAATCAGTGAATCCTATCACATTATTATTTATTAATCAAAAGCATCACAGTATTTAAAACCTTTTAGCTAAACTATATATATATATATATATATATATATATATATATATATATATATCATCATCATCATCATCATCATTCCCACCTATTAACACTCTTTACTTCCCAAAAACACCTTAACCTTTCACAAGTTATTATTCCTTTAATTTACATAAACCTTACTCATTGTAAATGATTTAGTCTCACCTAGGTTCATAAAATTTATTTATTTATCCTTATCAATTCATTGTTTATAAGCCTTAAGGCCAATAAATTGAGTTATTTTGAATACTTGGTTATTATAAACCTTTTTCATGACTATTAATCAAATTCTGAAAATCCATCTTAGTGTCATTTCTTGTTTCCTTTATTTATGACTTAAGTCTCTATCCCTCTTATCATAAAAGTCCTTTACTTTAGATCATCAAGTATTTGAAAATATTCCACTTAAAACTATTAATTTATCTAATACCCTTTAGAACTCATATTTTAAGATACTCTTATAGAATTATTTAATAAACATTACTTGACTTGATTAACCCATAATTCACTCATAAAAATTTCCATTTTGGTCCAAATTATCATAAAGAATTAATACTTAAAAGTTTAACATCAAATTAAATTCTTGAAAAATTGGTTTACAACTCCTAAAAGAATTAACCTTTTAACACTTCTTAAACTTTATTTTTAACATAATTAAAAATCTTACTTTTTACCCCTATAAAACTTTCAGATTTTAATTCTTAACATCACAGTCTTTAACACGCCTGTTTTAGATTTTTAACACCTGTTCTCAACTTTTTAACACCTGTCACCCTCAACTTTCAACATCTGTTGTTTCATACTTTTGACACCTATTGGTCCTTACTTTTTACACCAGAAATTTCTTATTTTTAACACCATTAGTTTTAGCCTTTGACACTCTCTTTTAGACTTTTAATACCGTTGATTCTCAGCTTTTAACACCACTTTAATTCCAATATTTCTACATTTCAAACAATTGAAATTTTACCAAATACACATTTCAATCACGTCACGGCTAACACTAACATTAACAATACACCATTTTAATTTCTTTGGATTATTCAAGGTGAATATTCATATGTCAAGTATGCATTTAAATATCATTTTGCTACAAACTCATTATTAATCTCATCAAGGGGTACCACGACCATAACCAAGACACCTAAAATTTTGTTTCACTCACCAGGCTACTATTTTTCAACAATCACACACAACATGCGCCAAGGGTCTTACAGTCACCGACTATAACACCACACAAAATCATCGATTTTTCAATATATCAATTCATAACATTCACACACCTTAAATCCATGACCATCATCTACATGCATGCATTGGAATCATCACCAAAGCATCTAAAGGTCCACGGCCACATCAAAGTAATATGCTGAAAAAGTTTATATACATCAAGAATCTCATAAAATCAACCAAGTAGCACTTTTTATTTTTCATAAATTTTCAACATTGTGCATGTAATATCAAAGAGAATTTCAGCTGTTAAACTCTTAAGAATCAAGTTGTTCATGGAGCCTCAAAGTAATAGAAATCCTAGGAAGATTTATACAAACTTAATGCATGCAATATTCTTGAGCAAAAGTGAGAACACTTCCCCCTACCTTGAAGACATTCACAGCCAAGAGGAAGGGCAAAGTCCCAAGCTTTTTGCTTCTTTTGCCTTGCGGATCCAACATGCATGGAGGAGGATAACGGTGTTGTTTTGATGTTTTATATTATGGAAACAAGGTGGTGGAATCGTGTGGAACAATGGCAAAAGAGGTGAGGTTTTCTTATTGAAATTGCAAGGAGAACAAATAGAGAAATTAAGAACAATTCACGATTATGCAAGGAAAATGAGAAACAGAGTTAAAGCTTGTCTTCCAACCTAATTTCTTGAAGGTTTGGAATGGGTTTTTGGTCCAATAAGAGGAGGAAAGGTGGCGTCAAGTATTGCAAGTTGATTGGCCTATTTGTGAGTGGAATTGTGAGGTGGCGTGCATAGAGAGCTGACACTTGGAAAAAATTTTAATTTTTTCTATGGTTGGAATTTGATAAAACTCACAATATGAAAGTTTTAGATCTTTGTTTCCTCTTTGAAACAAGCTATAGTATGTGAAAATTTGATATCGGGAGCGAGAGATATACCCCAATTACTAGAATTGTTCCAGGTGGCAACGAATCAGGGGTCAGCGTACTTAGAAAAATTATTAGGAAAAATGTGTAAGGAATTAGCTTTTGGATCCTTCATTAAAGTTGTAGATACATGAGTTTAGGAATTATCAAAAAATGAATCATTTGATTTCAAGGTCATACAAAATAGAAAAACTGAAAATGCTGAAGAAGGGTCAACTGAACCAGGGAATTCTTGAATCAATGTAGTATTTTAAAAACTGGTATTGAATAAGCAAGAATTAGGTTTTATGGTCAATATAAGAGTTGTAGGATATTTTGATACAAAAATTAAGGACAAGTACAACTTAATTTCGATATCAGTGGCATGAAAGATAACCAAAATACGAGAGGCCGCCAGAGTAAAACGTGAATCAAGTGCAGGAACTTCAAAAATTAACTAGGAAAATTGTGACGTCCTACGTCAATTTTCCTTTATTTATATCCATTTAATTAATTTTCACAATAAATTTTTCGTATTTAATAAAATTTAATTATTTCTCATTTCAAAATAATATTTATTTTCACTAAACATACTCAAAATAATAATTATATAGTTTGACAAAACCTTAGAATTCCCTTGATTTAGAAAAGACTCAAAAATATGAAACAGGGGCCTGACGCTGCGCGCCATTCCCACGCGTAGCGTCAGCCCTCTGCTGCGCACCTCACGCTACGCGCCAGCCTCACGCGTAGCGTGAGCATGTCAGTGACAGCACCTGATGCTGTTACACATTTAAGCCATTTTACTAACTTCTAACCTATCCAATTGGCCCGTTTTAGATCCGATTGCCACGAAACTTCACGGGTCACATGTTTTCCCCATTTCGGAACTGTTGGCGCTATCCGTTCGCCAAAATTCCAACGCACGCGCAAGTTATACGTGAAATGTATTTTAACTCAATTAGTTGCAAAACCCTTACACCAAACATCCTAAATGGATTCCAATGGACCAAAAGCCAATGCATCCAAATCCTAAATGTCATGGAAGACCTATTAATGCATTCTGGGGTTTCTTACACCCACCAAATCTTAATTTCACCTATCCGGTTCCTTAAACTCAATATCCAACTATATGCATAACTTATCTAAATCAATCTAATCATCACCCTAACATCAATCACATAGCACACATATCAATCATGCATCAATACAACACCTGCCCATCACATTCAACATTCACACATGTCAATGGCTCCGTGCCATAATTCATCCTCATCAACAAGTCATCAAAATCACAACATGCATAATCATGGCAAGTTCATCACACACACTTTATCACCTACCACGCACCATATTAATACATTATTTATTACACACTTAAACACATACACTCAAAATATTACATTCATTATATACATCTCCATTCCTTGGCATCAAACTTCCTCTTGGCGCATCTCCGCAGCATTAGCATCCTCCCTGTCACTGATCACTAAAATTTAAACAACAGCAAGGGTGAGTGTTTAGAATATCATAATTAATATAGAACGAAGTATTAAACTTAACAATACCTACTACTCTTTGTTATTACATAATCTCTTTCGATTTCCTGCACTTATCCACGTCAATACAATTACACACATACACATCAATCTTTAACTTATGCAAACCATACTTTCATTCATTCATATTTCATTTTCAATTCATAATTCATTTTCCATCATCAATCAATATAAGATTCACATAATTCACAACTGACTCTCATGTAATATGACGCCTAGTATCCGGATACTAAAGGACTGGCCTTCAGCTGGGAGTCCGACTTGACATCCCGTGAACCCGACTTGGTTCACCGAGCCCGACTTGGCTCTCCACCTCAACCACTGGGTCCGACTTGACCACTGGGTAGCTCAACTGGGCACAAAGACCACGGGAGCCAGAAAACGAGGGGTATACATACCGTTGGCCATCCCATACCACATATTCACATATCATATCTCATAATCATAATATATCATCAACAAACCACATGTGCAACTACCAGAAACTGGCATGTGCTCACAATACAGGGCGACCGACTTGTCAAGCCCATCCATACAATGCTATTGCATATATCATCAATAATTCAAAATTCCACATTTTTATTCATAATCAAATATACATACACCACTCAAAGTGGAAATATTACACATACATTTCACTTCCATCATTCCAATCTTTATTTCATTATATAATCAATTCAATCAATATATTTCTTTCATATTCAACCGTTTAATCTCATTCCACATACTCATATATTCACAACTACTATATTCAGTTACTTTATGATATTTATGACAACTCTTATCAAATTCTTAAACTTCCCATAATCTGTTTTCATATCAATTCTAATTAATTATGACCCGAACACCCCCCTTACCTCTATCCCGAGCTCCGATAGTTTGCTCAAGGGGTGGATAGCGTCCTACAGCCGCTGGAATCACCGTTCCTCTTTCACTTCCGACGTCCTCTTTGTCAATCGCTTGCCTAACACTCGTTCCGGCACCTACGGTCACCGAAACATCAAATTAGTTAGTACGTTACCTTCCTTATACTTCCAAACTCATTACCCAAGCTTCACAAACCACTGAAACTCATAATCAAAACCCCAATCATCACATGCAAACTCGGATTTCATGAAGGGAAGGAGAAGAAACTAAAGATTAGAGGCCCTAGATGCCTTACCTTGGTTCCAAATTGCTTAAAACCACCAAGAATCCAAGTTTCCCTCAAAACCCTAGCCAAATCGCCTCAGAGAAGAGAGAAAATGAAAGAGAGGGTTTACAGGTTCTGTTCTGTGTGACCCTGTTATAAAACAGATCGCGACGCTGGCGCTACGCGTCAGCATGGCGCTACGCGTCAGCTCACTAAATCACACCTGACGCTACGCGTCCCATCCACGCTACGCGTCAGGGTCCTGATACCATTTTCCTTAAAATTTCATTATAACTCCTTTTTCCCCACTTAACATTTCATATACCATTTTCATTATAAGCCAAATAATAATTTACTCATTTCCAATTTATTTTCTATTATCAAAACATCTGGGATGTTACATCCACTCCCCCTAAAAAGAGATTTCGTCCCCGAAATCTACGTACCTTATTTGAAAAGATTTGGATACAACCGCCTCATATCAGACTCCAGTTCCCATGTATACGTCACTCCATTTATATTTTGCCACTTCACTTTTACCAGGGGTACTTCTTTGTTTCTCAATCGTTTAGTTTGATAACTTTCAATACAAATAGGTGCTATCTCCACAGTCAAATCTTCTTTCAGCTCAATGGAATCTTTGGGTACAATCATCGAATCACAGGGAACATATTTTCTTAATTGTGAAACATGAAATACATCGTGAATATTTGTCAATGCACAGGGAAGATTCAATCTGTATGCTACTTCACCAATTCGTTCTAATATTTGGTAGGGTCCAATATACTTTGGATTAAGTTTCTGGCTCTTCATCACACGGCCTACACCTTTAGTAGGTGACACCTTCAGGAATACCCAATCTCCCACCTGAAATTCAAGTGGCCTATGACGATTGTCATAGTAACTCTTCTGACGGTCTTGTGTAATTTTCATCTTTTCACGAATCATTATCACCTGATCATTCATTTCCTGAATTAATTCGGGTCCCAAATGGATTGCATCTCTATCTTCATTCCAACATAAAGGCGTACGACACCGTCTTCCATATAAAGCTTCATAAGGAGCCATCCCAATGCTACTATGATAGCTATTATTATAAGCAGATTCCACCAATGGCAGGTATCTCTCCCATGAGCCACCTTGCTCTAATACACAAGCTCTAAGCATATCTTCCAAGGTCTGGATTGTACGCTCAGACTGGCCATCTGTCTGAGGATGATAAGCTAAACTCAACCTCAGTTCAGTACCCAATTCCTGCTGTAAACTCCCCCAGAATCTGGAAGTAAACCGAGGATCACGATCCGAAATAATACTTGAAGGTACACCATGCAATCTTACAATCTCCGTAATATACAATCTAGCCAACCGGTCCAATGACCATTTCATATTCATAGCCAAGAAGTGAGCACTCTTGGTCAACCTGTCTACAATTACCCATATTGCATCACAACTAGAACGAGTACGAGGTAACCCGGATACAAAATCCATAATAATGCTTTCCCATTTCCATACTGGAATCTCCGGGGGTTGAAGTAAACCTGGGGGTCTCTGATGTTCGACCTTACACTTCTGACATATCACACAAGATCTTATATATTCAATTATTGCTTTCTTCATTCCCGGCCACCAGAATTCTTTCTTTAAATCATGGTACATCTTAGTGATACCAGGATGGATACTTAAAGAACTTTTATGCGCTTCAGCTAATACAGCTTGTCTGAAATCACCCTCTGTGGGCACCACTACACGGTTTTTAAACCGCCAAATTCCATCCTTACCTTTGGTTAATCCCATGTCTTTGCCTCTTGCTTGAGTGTCAAGCAATTCCAGCAACTCTTCATCATCCTCCTGAGCCACAGCTAAGGATTCTAAGAATTCATTGGAGATTTTTAACATTCCAATTACCATCTGATCTGGGGCTTGAATGGATACCCCAATATTCATATCACGAAAGTCTTCTAACAATTCTTGTTCCTTGCCCATCAAGAAAACTGCATGTAATACTTTTCTACTTAAGGCATCAGCCACAACATTCGCCTTACCAGGATGGTATTTCAAATCAAAATCATAATCCTTAAGGTATTCCATCCATCTCCTTTGCCTCATGTTTAATTCCTTCTGATCAAACAGATACTTCAAACTCTTGTGGTCACTGAATACCACAAAACGAGATCCATACAAGTAATGTCGCCAAATCTTCAATGCGAATACCACAGCAGCGAGTTCTAAATCGTGGGTAGGATAATTCTGCTCGTGCGGTCTTAATTGCCTTGAAGCATAGGCAATCACCCTATCATCCTGCATCAGCACACAGCCTAAACCAAACTTAGATGCATCACAGTATACCACAAATTCTTTCGTTACATCTGGTAATGCAAGTACAGGTGCAGTAGTTAAACACCGCTTCAGCGTTTGAAAACTCAATTCACACTTTTCCGTCCACACGAAGGGATTCTCCTTTCTTGTCAATCGAGTCAAGGGTAGTGCAATGCGGGAAAATCCTTCAATAAAACGGTGATAATAGCCAGCTAATCCAAGAAAACTCCTAATTTCAGTCACTGATTTAGGCCTTTCCCAAGCCATAACTGCTTCAATCTTGGATGGATCAACAGACACACCATCACAAGAGATTACTTGCCCCAAAAACTTTACACTTGCTTCCCAGAAATCACACTTTGACAATTTAGCATACAACTTCTTTTCACGTAGCACTTGTAAAACAATTTGAAGATGTTGTGCATGCTCTTCCACAGAATTTGAATATACTAGAATGTCATCAATAAATACCACGACAAATTGATCTAAGTAAGGTTGGAAAATCCGATTCATATAATCCATAAAGATAGCTGGAGCATTGGTTACTCCGAAAGGCATTACAACATATTCAAAATGTCCATATCGAGTCCGGAACGCCGTTTTCAGAATATCTTCCGACTTCACTCTAATCTGATGATATCCAGATCTCAAATCGATCTTAGAAAACACCACAACACCCCGCAACTGATCCAACAAATCATCAATTCGTGGTAAAGGATATTTGTTCTTAACCGTCAATTTATTCAATTGTCGGTAGTCAATACACATTCTCATACTGCCGTCCTTCTTTTTCACCAACAACACCGGAGCGTCCCAAGGTGAAGCACTCGGTCTGATAAACCCCTTGCTTAACAACTCATTTACTTGTTTCTTTACTTCAGCCAACTCCACTGAAGACATTCTATAAGGTGTACGGGACACAGGTTCTGTCCCAGGAACTAAATCAATAGCAAAATCAATCTCCCTGTTTGGAGGCAATTCCGGAATGTCTTCCGGGAATACATCAGGAAAATCACACACCACTGGAATATCTGCAGGTTTAAGATTATACCGCCCCTCTGAAGCTAACAGAATAACATAAATTACAGAAACATCACTCACCACATTTTTAGTGTCCAATTCCTGAGAGAAAATTATAGTCTTGCGGTAACAGTCCACCATAACATGGTTAACAGACAACCAGTCAAGACCCAGAATAACATCTAAATTCTTCAATGGCATACATATTAAATTCACCAGGAAAGATCGGTCCTCTACTTGCATAGGTAATTCCTCACACATAGTAGTCGCTCGAAATGTAGAACCAGTAGGAGTGGAGACATTAAGAGCATCCTTCATTAATACCACCGACAAACCAAGCCGCCGAACACAACTCTCAGAAATAAAAGAGTGGGTTGCACCAGAGTCATAAATAACATTTACAAGATAATCACGGATAAGACACTTACCCTGTACCAAATTATCATTTCTTGAGACTTCAGAAGCATCAAAAGCAAACACACGTCCAGCTATAACATTCTGAGTACCACTGGACTGAGCATCAGATCGCCTAGGGTGTTGGCCTCCACGACTACCGCCGCCTCGACCTCCACTCTGAAAATTCCCACCACGGACCATAGAAGCACTTGCCCGATTACCACGTCCTCCCTGATGCTGTCTCTGTGGACAGTCGGGCCTTAGGTGTCCAGGTTGTCCACACTAGAAACAAACAGTTTGATTTGTAGGACAATGTCTAGAGAAATGACCTTCCTGACCACAATTATAACAAGCACGACCACCGGAACGACCAGTAGATCCACGTCCAGAAGAAGAAGAAGATGTAGCAGAAGACTTGCCACCATGGAAAAATTGACCCATCTTTTTAAAACTGAATCCTTTAGCCTTCAATGGTCTCTTGTCCCTTGACTGGGACGCTCTCTGTAACTGCACTTCCTCAGCAAGTCTGGCCTTATTTACCAGAGTAGGATAGTCACGGATCTCCATAGGAACAATGACACTTCGGAGTTCAATTCTTAACCCGGATTCATACTTTGCACACTTACTACCTTCAGTTCCTTCAAGAGAAAAAGGATGATAGAAATCACATAGTTCATCAAACTGTGACGTGTATTCAGCCACTGACATCCTACCCTGCTCAAGTTTTAAGAATTCCATCTCCTTACGGATTTTATAATTATCTGGAAAGTATTTAGCAAGAAATCTCCTCTTGAAATTCATCCACATTAATGGTTCATTCGCCGCATTCATCTGAATTCTAGTCCTTGACCACCATACACGAGCTTCATCTTTCAATTGATAGGTAGCAAATTGCACTCTCTGTTCTTCAGAGCATTCAAAGTATTCAAATGTTTGCTCAATGTCACACAGCCATATATGCGCCCCATCATAATCATGTCCTCCTTTGTAAATAGGTGGATTCCTCTTCAAAAATTTATCAAGGGTGGGACCAGAATCAGTCCTTCCCATCATTTGAGAAAACCTCTCAAAGAAATCATCACCACCAACAGAACTACTTCCTTCCGTCATATTTTAGTTCTACAATATCCCAAAACACATCACCATTAATAACCAATAATTGACCAGGGAGTACAAAAATTACCTTATGTATAAACACATAACAAGACGCTGCCCGGAGTGCCAAGAGAATGATGCCAAGTCAACTTGTTAATATGTAAACAATCACAAGCATAATGCAATAAATGCAAACAGCCTGATATAGGACTCAAACAATCCCCTAACTCTGCCCATTTTCCCGGCTCTAGAAAGAACCGCTCTGATACCACCTGTGACGTCCTACGTCAATTTTCCTTTATTTATATCCATTTAATTAATTTTCACAATAAATTTTTCGCATTTAATAAAATTTAATTATTTCTCATTTCAAAATAATATTTATTTTCACTAAACATACTCAAAATAATAATTATATAGTTTGACAAAACCTTAGAATTCCCTTGATTTAGAAAAGACTCAAAAATATGAAACAGGGGCCTGACGCTGCGCGCCATTCCCACGCGTAGCGTCAGCCCTCTGCTGCGCACCTCACGCTACGCGCCAGCCTCACGCGTAGCGTGAGCATGTCAGTGACAGCACCTGATGCTGTTACACATTTAAGCCATTTTACTAACTTCTAACCTATCCAATTGGCCCGTTTTAGATCCGATTGCCACGAAACTTCACGGGTCACATGTTTTCCCCATTTCGGAACTGTTGGCGCTATCCGTTCGCCAAAATTCCAACGCACGCGCAAGTTATACGTGAAATGTATTTTAACTCAATTAGTTGCAAAACCCTTACACCAAACATCCTAAATGGATTCCAATGGACCAAAAGCCAATGCATCCAAATCCTAAATGTCATGGAAGACCTATTAATGCATTCTGGGGTTTCTTACACCCACCAAATCTTAATTTCACCTATCCGGTTCCTTAAACTCAATATCCAACTATATGCATAACTTATCTAAATCAATCTAATCATCACCCTAACATCAATCACATAGCACACATATCAATCATGCATCAATACAACACCTGCCCATCACATTCAACATTCACACATGTCAATGGCTCCGTGCCATAATTCATCCTCATCAACAAGTCATCAAAATCACAACA
The DNA here is from genome assembly GCA_037962975.1 of Clitoria ternatea. Classification (NCBI taxonomy): domain Eukaryota; kingdom Viridiplantae; phylum Streptophyta; class Magnoliopsida; order Fabales; family Fabaceae; genus Clitoria; species Clitoria ternatea. The sequence goes on along the minus strand of CM075674.1, from coordinate 14,149,338 downwards.
TGCATAATCATGGCAAGTTCATCACACACACTTTATCACCTACCACGCACCATATTAATACATTATTTATTACACACTTAAACACATACACTCAAAATATTACATTCATTATATACATCTCCATTCCTTGGCATCAAACTTCCTCTTGGCGCATCTCCGCAGCATTAGCATCCTCCCTGTCACTGATCACTAAAATTTAAACAACAGCAAGGGTGAGTGTTTAGAATATCATAATTAATATAGAACGAAGTATTAAACTTAACAATACCTACTACTCTTTGTTATTACATAATCTCTTTCGATTTCCTGCACTTATCCACGTCAATACAATTACACACATACACATCAATCTTTAACTTATGCAAACCATACTTTCATTCATTCATATTTCACTTTCAATTCATAATTCATTTTCCATCATCAATCAATATAAGATTCACATAATTCACAACTGACTCTCATGTAATATGACGCCTAGTATCCGGATACTAAAGGACTGGCCTTCGGCTGGGAGTCCGACTTGACATCCCGTGAACCCGACTTGGTTCACCGAGCCCGACTTGGCTCTCCACCTCAACCACTGGGTCCGACTTGACCACTGGGTAGCTCAACTGGGCACAAAGACCACGGGAGCCAGAAAACGAGGGGTATACATACCGTTGGCCATCCCATACCACATATTCACATATCATATCTCATAATCATAATATATCATCAACAAACCACATGTGCAACTACCAGAAACTGGCATGTGCTCACAATACAGGGCGACCGACTTGTCAAGCCCATCCATACAATGCTATTGCATATATCATCAATAATTCAAAATTCTATATTTTTATTCATAATCAAATATACATACACCACTCAAAGTGGAAATATTACACATACATTTCACTTCCATCATTCCAATCTTTATTTCATTATATAATCAATTCAATCAATATATTTCTTTCATATTCAACCGTTTAATCTCATTCCACATACTCATATATTCACAACTACTATATTCAGTTACTTTATGGTATTTATGACAACTCTTATCAAATTCTTAAACTTCCCATAATCTGTTTTCATATCAATTCTAATTAATTATGACCCGAACACCCCCCTTACCTCTATCCCGAGCTCCGATAGTTTGCTCAAGGGGTGGATAGCGTCCTACAGCCACTGGAATCACCGTTCCTCTTTCACTTCCGACGTCCTCTTTGTCAATCGCTTGCCTAACCCTCGTTCCGGCACCTACGGTCACCGAAACATCAAATTAGTTAGTACGTTACCTTCCTTATACTTCCAAACTCATTACCCAAGCTTCACAAACCACTGAAACTCATAATCAAAACCCCAATCATCACATGCAAACTCGGATTTCATGAAGGGAAGGAGAAGAAACTAAAGATTAGAGGCCCTAGATGCCTTACCTTGGTTCCAAATTGCTTAAAACCACCAAGAATCCAAGTTTCCCTCAAAACCCTAGCCAAATCGCCTCAGAGAAGAGAGAAAATGAAAGAGAGGGTTTACAGGTTCTGTTCTGTGTGACCCTGTTATAAAACAGATCGCGACGCTGGCGCTACGCGTCAGCTCACTAAATCACACCTGACGCTACGCGTCCCATCCACGCTACGCGTCAGGGTCCTGATACCATTTTCCTTAAAATTTCATTATAACTCCTTTTTCCCCACTTAACATTTCATATACCATTTTCATTATAAGCCAAATAATAATTTACTCATTTCCAATTTATTTTCTATTATCAAAACATCTGGGATGTTACAAAAATGGGTAGGGAATCAGCTTGAGGTGTCTTCATTAAATTTGTAGAAACTTTTATTTAGGAATTAACAAAAAAAGAACAGATTAATTTTGATCACGAACGAAGAAATTACAATCAAAATACTGATAGGTGCACGATTAAACTGATAAAACGGCAAGTCAATGACTTGCCATACAAAGTGGGCCAAATGGACTTTGAACTGGGCTTTGGGCTCAACATGAACATCGTAGATAATTTTGATACGAGAATTAAGAAACAAGAATCAAAATTTTTCGGTGTCAAGACAAGGAGTTATGCTAAAAGCACTGAAGGGTGCGCAAGGGTAATGTGAGCAATCGAGTTTGAACTCTTAGAATAAAATTTTAGGGGTCTGAACGTTTGGAGTCGAGCATCGGATATACACTTTGATACAGTCACTTTGGGACTAGAATAACTTCGATCAGGCACGTGTGGTATTTACTTGACTAAAGGTCAGAAAGCAGACACACACAGGGTCATTATTCCACTAATTAATAATTAATTATTCCTCACTATTTAAATTAATCACTAAATTAACACTAATCACTTCATAAACATCTCATAATTCACCATCCTCATTTCCTTATTTAACCACACTACCTCAGGTATCCGAGTCTCACTACCCTCACATAATTCACATAAATACTGGTCGAAACCCACAAATAAACCACAAATTAGTCAACACGACGTCGACCGCAACCGCAAACACAAACAACCATCACTCTACAACCTTATTTTTTAACTTATTACCTTGCAGGCCCTTCCTAAAAATCTGGGATATTACAATTTCCATGTATTTGATGTTTGTTTTTAGTTGTAGTATGTGTCTTTGTATTGGAACTTGATTCTTGATTTTTCTATTGTTAATCTTAAAGTATTGTTTAGGAGTTGGAATTCATGCACTTACTCATATTTGATAAGTGTAACTCAAGCTCTAAAGTTGTGTTCAAAGTTACAACTTTTAGTGGTATATCTCATTATTTGTAGGTTGTTAGATTTCTTAGTTTTAATGTGTTTTAGAGTTTGCTTTCATTTTCCAGAAACTTTATAGTGTTCTAATTCATCTCATATCCTTCTCATTTGATTCTATAGTAATGTCTTGATCCATGCCTTCCATACTCATATCATGTTGAAAGATGATGCTAATAGTTTGTCAGTATAGAATTGTTGATTTATGTTGATTTTGGGACATATTTGGCTTGCTGCCCCAACACTATAAAATAGGGGGAAGTGCTAAAAAAAGTGTTGAAAAATAAAGAAAAAAGAAAAAGAAAAAGAAAAAGAAAAGCTTTTAAAGACCTAATAGCAATTGATCTATACAAAACCCTTTTTTTGCAATACTTGAAAATTGGAAGAGTGTGTATAGAAAAAATGCAGCTACAAGTTTCGATTTGTGTAGGCCTAAAATAGTGTTTATTTTGTTTTATAAGTGATACAAATAAAAAAAACAAAAAATATCACTTGGCTTGCTTGTTGTTTTGATGCACTGTTTTGCATTCTAGTGTTGATGGGAAACCTTTTTGAATGTATGTTCTTTGTCCGACATTAATTACTTGCATGTCTTTATTAATTCATGTTTGTCGTATATCATTCCAATAAAGTTTAGCTCTTGTTTTAGTCCCATTTTAGCTTGTCTAATAAACTCTTAGTTTGTCTTATCTTACTCTATTTTAATTTATCTACCTTGTTATGCCTTTTCTGTTTGTCTTGATTGACCTCTTGATTTTGTCTTTTTTAGTTTAAAACTTTCTTTGCACTCTTAAGATTATGTTGGTTAATCACTTACTTTGGTAGCATACTTGGGTGAAAGAATAAAGACAATGCTAGGTGCTCTAAGTGACTACTTGTGATAGAGAGTTTGAGTGGAAAGAGGCAAGTGTGCATATTATAGCAAAATGCCTTCATTGAGTGATACGTAAGTGCTTTAGTGTAAACACTTAGTGAGTGGTAAGACTCTTAATCTCTTATTGCTTATTATCACTAACCCTTGTTCTTGTTAAGCTTGGAAATTTTTTGTGAGTATTTGATGGAGTTTCAACTTGAAGACTTATATCTTGGAGACAAAGTCTTGTAATACATAAAATACTTTTAAGACTTGTGTTGAATAATTTCTCCTCACTTTTAGTAGCTTTATATTTTTTTGTCCTTGTATTTTGGGACTTTATGAACTTTGGACTTTTGGACTTTGTTTGCTTTTAGAAATTACTTGATTTTTAGAAGATACTCCAGAATTGATCTAGTGTCTTTCTTCGTATTTCGAAGTTCATGTCGCAATTGTTAAACTTTCACTTTCGTGGTTCTCTCAAAATAACGATGATATATGTCAGCAAAGAGTTCAAAAGAGATGACAGGATCTAGGAAAACAACAATTGATCTTTTCTTATTTTCGGAACGCATCATGTATGATTCCATTCACATGATCTTTTTTTTTTGAAATATTTCACTAGAATTTTGGGACTTGCAACAAATCAATGTAGTTTGTGACCTTTAATAGTTTCTTCTTCTTGTTACGTCCAAACTAAAAAAATTACAATCATCAAGTTTAACTGAGACAGGTTGAGAAAAAGTTACCATCACTAGTAGGGATGACAAAATGATCCATATCCGCAGATACCCCGAATATACTCGCAATGAGTACTTGTAAATTCTCTAAGTTGGTTGGTATGAGTATTATACTACCTATATCGCGAGTACCCGCATATGTATTTGCACTTACTTTATATTGAATATATTTAAATATAAAGGTATTTTGTCATTTTATAATGAGATAAAAGAATTAATATTGTTTAATGCCTAAAATTGTAATTATATTATACAATATTAATTTATATCATATAATAAGAAAATAATATTATATTTAGTATATGTTCTTTATTATTGTTGTTGTTTTTTAAATGTTAAAAATAATTAAATATCCACATGTACTTGTTTCCTTATTCGCGGGTACCTATACCCATAGGTATGAGTACGAGTATCATACTATTTGCACCCACCCCATTGACATCCCTAATCACTGATGTGGTTAATCTTATCTTGTTTAAGGAACTATGTTTGTTCTATTGCAATTGTGAAGAAGTAGACATGACTAGATTTCAAGAGTGCACCAGAACTTAAAGTTCTGCTACCATCTCAAAAAAAGAGAGACAAATTAGAGAGAGGGAAAAAAAGAGAAAACATCATGTATTGAATACTTTGAAAAATGAATTTCAGGTTATGAGATTACAACAAAGACTATTAGATATTTATAGAGATATATTAGTTGAGGCTTCTAAAGTACTCCTAATAGAATACAATTTTACTAGTTATGTAATGAAACACCACCAACTCAAGTAGCAAACTAACTCTAATAGACTTTTCTAAAACAAACTACTTCCCTTATTAGCTACTAACTCTAATAAATCCTAAACTATGATAACTTAAACCCTTAAACCATTACCACTACCACATCACGATTATCATTGTCACTACCCCTGATATACTACCACCATAATTATATTATTGTTGTTGTTTACTTATAATATAGTTGAATTTAAATGAAAGTTTTGTAACAAATTTTTAAAATTTAAAATTATATTTAAAATTTGAAAACTAAAAATTATCCTACTAGCATTGTAAGTAAAATGATAGAAATGAATAAAAATTTTAAATTTTATTATTTTTCCTTAATTTTTATCTCACATGATTAGTGTTTTAAAAATTAGACTAATGATTAAACCTGTTAAGACATTTAACGTTACTGATCTAATCAGGATTGAACAGATATTAATATAATACTAATATTTTTAAATTCTTTTATTATATATTAAAGAAAAGTATTTTTACAACCGTGCATTTGCATATGATACAATTTAAAAAAAAAAAGAAAAGAAAAAGGAAGGTGATTTTATTATCAATCAAAGCGCAATTGAAGTGAGAGGGGCCATGGTTCCGCTTCAACTATCAGTTTCATCTTCATCCACCGGTTTTGTTAGCGGTTCTCTTTGGTTCCGCTTCCCCTCCCTAAGTCTTTCCCCGAAACGACGACGAAGCGTCTTCAGAACTGAGCAGCCTTGTTTCTCCTGCAATGCTTCGTGGCAAGAGGTGCGAACTATTATTCCTTTCAATGTTTCTATTTTCCAGTGTTATGGTTTCCATTCTTTCTTTCATCCGATGATTCATTCATTCGATTGAAGCTTGCGGGAGTTTTATTATTCTCGGCTATTCCTTTCACCGCCGTCAAAGCTATCGCTAATAGTTCGCTAGGGGAGTCGCTTCAGAGGAAAATGGAGGAGAGAAAAAAAACTGCCGTACAAAACTCGTCCAAATTCAAGGCCTTGGCCGAGGACGCTCGAAACGAGAGGTAATTCCCGCTGAAAAATATTTATATCAATAATTTGTATTTGTTTGTTTGTGAGGTATGATGACTAATTAATTAATGTCATCACTTATCAGTTCGAATTATTTCTGTTAACATTTGCTCTTGCTTCGCCATTTTTGGTCCCAATCACACTCAAATTCTGAATCATAAAATCGTTAAAGTTTATATTGTTACTCCAACTCCATGTTTTACCATAAAGAGACTTCTGGCCCGTTTGGTTTCCTGGGGGTTTCTCATCTGGGTCATAAACAAATTTTTAATCCATTCGTTAAATAGATTTTAAATCAATTGGTCAAACCAAGTTTCCACGAAGAGAGTTTCGAATTATCATTTAATTGCATGGTCTTGCTTATTCTGTTACTAATTTTTCAGTTTTTGGTATGGAGAAGATCGACCTCGTTGGCTTGGTCCTATTTCATATGACTACCCATCATATCTTACTGGGGAAATGCCTGGGGATTATGGCTTTGACATTGCTGGGCTTGGCAAGGATCCTGTCGCATTGCAGAAATATTTCAAGTATGACATATTTTGATTTTCTTTTTTCAGGGAAGCCATTGTGAATGTGTTATAGCTGCTCATTAAGTATAATTTTTCTCACATGAATGAGATTTTCTTACCTATGTATTATATTCTGCATGTGTAGCAGATATTAACTATGTTAATTAGTAGGATACACTGTGGAAAATAAGTTCCTGTTTCTTCTATATAGTTTATCAATAATTTGAAATGACTGTTTTTGATATTTTAATAGAAAGATGTTTATTATATGAAATAAAAATGTTTATTAATGATATCTTTATCATGTCATTAATGAGTTCAGCTTTGTTAAACTTGATACTCAAATGGTCATTTTAATCCTTTATTTTTATCAATAAGCTTTGAGATATTGCATGCTCGATGGGCTATGCTTGCATCTGTTGGTGCTCTGGTTCCTGAAATATTAGACCTGTTGGGAGCCTTTCACTTTGTAGAACCTGTGTGGTGGCGTGTTGGTTATTCAAAGCTCAAGGTTAGTATGTTCTGACAAAAGTTTCTGCCGTTAAATATACAACTATTCTCCATCCATTATGCACTCCTTAATCTATTAATTAAAAGGTGTAAATTGTGTCTTATTGAAGATGTTGTCCAACAATTTGTTCTCCATAAAGCTGCAGATGTGCTAGACGAGCCTAAATTGTAAATGAATATTCTCTAGTGGATCCTGATAAATACATAGATTTTTTTTAAAAATGATTATAGCTTTTGACTTATTTTTATCTTGTAATAGTTTATTTAATCATATTGTTGTTTTTCTCTCTAGCTTCATTATTGACAATGTGTTTTGGCATTTTCGATTGTATTCAAACATTTTTTTTTCTTTGATTTGATTAGGTTGCACCACCATCAAAGCAACATGCTGTGCTTTTTTGTCTTAATTTCTCTTACCTTGCGGGCTCTCCTTTGATACGCACTAATTATTATTATTACTACGATAGATGGCAGTGATGATACATATCTTCATTGAGGCAATAGCCTTTAGCAGCTTCTTGGCTCTAGGTGTTAACAGCCCCCAATGACTTAAGGGTGCTTCTTACCTTTGACTACCTTGAGGAGAAATGCTAGTTTCTTAAGTTCTATGTTGGTCTTTGATTTCTAATTATGAGTTTGCTAATTGTAACAAGCTTACGTTACAAAGGAAGTGCTATGAAAGGCTGTTTAGTTTTTGTTTTTATTTCCTAATTTTCAGTTTTAATTGCAAAGCTATCACCTTGTTTCTTGTTTTCTAAAATTTTTACAGGAAACAGTGAAAATAGAAAAAAAATGTTTTCAGTGTTTCTTGTACAAATCATTGAAAATAAGAAACAAGATGACAGTCTAGTAATCAAAATTGAAAATAGGAAATGAAAACGTAAACCAAACTGCCCCTTAGGTTGATACTTTCAGTTTTACGTTGGGCTTATACTGATAGTGCTAGGCTTGCACTGACCAAATTATTGTATAAATAAAAAGAATTAGGTCAGTTGCATACCTGAACCCTGTTGGACTTGCTTACTTCATGATCATGTAAATGTCTACAAGCTATAATCAGTAAACTTGTAAAGAGAATTATAATATAATTGTCAATTTGGCACTCCTTGCTTATTAGTCTTTCATCCAATGACAGGGAGATACTATAGATTACCTCGGCATCCCAGGTCTTCATTTTGCGGGAAGCCAGGGAGTGGTTGTGATTGCTATTTGCCAAGCACTACTTATGGTAATGCTTTATCCATCATTCGAAATCATATGACTTGTCCAGTGAGCTCTCTTAACATTTATTTCATGCAACATTTGTCCTCCAATGTTCAGTTGGTTTAAGTTCATATGATGTGAGTGGGGATGTGGTGTGGCATATATGATTTCAGATTTTCAACTAGTACGTATTGCATGAAGTTGTCACTTGGCCTTTAATTGTAAAAGATCTTTACAATCATTTCAGGGCCTGTAATAGGTGTTCTCTTGACATACTAGAATGCAACCATAAAATTTGAAAGCCAAGTTCCTATCTAACACATTTTATATTTTTTTATGCGCCAAAATAAAAAGTTTCAATAACTACTTTACCACGAGACTGGTTCTTTTTGGACAGTCATTTGCGTCCGCAGATGATTATACTAAATACTAATTAGAGATTCTTAAACAGGTTGGACCAGAATACGCTAGATATTGTGGGATTGAGGCATTGGAGCCTCTAGGAATATATCTTCCTGGTGATATAAATTATCCTGGAGGAGCTTTGTTTGATCCCTTGAATCTGTCCAAAGATCCTGAAGCTTTTGAAGAGCTGAAAGTGAAAGAAATAAAGAACGGACGCCTAGCCATGGTTGCCTGGTTAGGCTTTTATGTGCAAGCAGCTGTAACGGGTAAAGGTCCTGTAGAGAACCTTGTTGATCACATTTCCGATCCGCTACACAACAACTTCATGAAAATCGTCACACTATATTAGAAACGAATTTACATCTGTTCGGTTTATTGCCGAAGGAATTCTGGTCTTAGGTTTATTGCTGAAGGAATTCTGGTCAGTGGTATAGCCACAGATTCTTCACAAAATCTCAACATAGAATCTTTCTTATTTAGATTTTTTGCGGGGTACTATTTAGTTTTGGATAATACATACGGGATTCATTTTCATCATGTGTGTGTCATGATTATAGCGAGAAAAATTGTTATCATTTTGTTTTGTATAGCTGTCAGTGCTTGAATTTGTTATTTGAGGTAGAAGAGCACTCCATAGGATCGAAAGGGCTGCTTAAGCGAAGGCTATTCTGCCTTAATGTGTGTAAACATACATGTACGTGTCCTATGGAGTCCTCTTCTTCTACCTTTCAAGTACTGACAACTATACAAAACAATATGATAACAACAGAAATTTAAATAGTAAGATGGTTAAGATATAGTTAGCAAGTTATTTTGAGGCTAGTACGCCAACTCTCATCATGTGTGTTACTGTATATATACATACATGTGTGTGTTTTTTTGTAAATGATTATGTAAATACAAGCGATAAATCACTCTAATGGAGGTGATGTTCCAATGACTAGCTTGAGCTTTGACACAATAATAGATGTAACCTATTCCTGCGAGTCTATGTCACACGAAATTGCTATATTACAACTGCCAAGAAAGAGTATGTTGATTTTTTCGGATAGGCAAAGCTGTCGGAAAACATGGACGAAGTTGCAAGTGTGAGGCTGTGCCACGAATGTGGGATGAGACAAAGTAATTATCCTCTAATAAAGGGAGCCAACAACTACATGAAATAGGAGTGCTAAGACAAGAGGCTCAAGTGTTGGGTCAGAGGGTGAATGCATGTATAAAACATGATGCGAGTTTGAGCGATTGTTACTGTATTTGGATATTTAATGTTGGTAGTATTTGGACAAAAATCTTGGCAGTGGTTGTGTGGATATTGATTGTAATGGGTGGGTCTCAAAAGGAGAGATTGAGTATTGTTTCAACTTGGCTATATTACAAAGCTAAATCTCGCTAGTTTGGGTAAACTTTTCTATATAGATATTTGTGGGAAAAGAAAATATAATGAATTAAGGAGATAGACTGCTGACCAAAAAAAGACAGAGATAAACTTCTCTCATAAGTTCAACCTCACTTTAAATTATGAAAATGTTAAATGAAATTTTTTAAAAAAAAACTAAAGTAAAAAGGTTGATTTCAATCTATCGGACCAGTTTACCACCTTAATTAATTATATTTCCTTCTACCATAAGTATTGCTAGAAATGTTTACTCTAATTGTGATTTGTCTCTCTCAGGCAGTTTGATATCGAAAGAGTCCTTCCTAGCCGAACTGCTCTGTCTGCATTTTCATTGTTGGCTACAATTGAAGTTCAGAAGAGGAAAGGTTTCCTTCTTCCAAGGTCAGCGTTATGTTGAAGAAATGAAAGCAAAGGATAAGGATCTCTATGCAAAACACAGTTGAAACATAGCCAAACTCAATAGAGAAACATAAACAAAGAAGGCCACTTGAGCGAGACTTATTTTTAACCAACAGAATTTATTAGGAAGCAACTATAAAACCATTAAAATTGTATGGAATGTTAACAATCTTTATTCAATGGTAAAAGAATCTCACCCTTCCCTTTTATTGCCCTGATTGAAAAACAAAGCAATGGAGATGTCAAAGTAACAGGTCTTATCAGTGAAAAAACAATGGAAATAATGAATTCTCAAATGCCGTCGGGGTATGCTAGCTTTTGAAGCAACAGGAAAACAAAAAAAATAAACTTCATGAAGTTCTCTTTGATGCATTTGAAGTACACAGTTGATCATTTCACAAGGTTGTCTTTGACATCAATAAAGAGCTTCATGGATGGTTTTTCCATGATAATTCCAGCCATGCAAAGTAACTCGAGGAGTGACACCTGAAGGGACCTCAAAGGATATGTTAATAGTCATGGTTTCTCCAGGCACCAGTGAAAAATAGTTATCAGAGTAATGAACAGGGAGAATTCTTGTGTCTTCCCCCTCCTTGTGATCCCTATTTACAGCATGAACAGAAAAATGAAGAAAAAAAGCAACACCTGCATTGTTTCCATTAACTTCAGAAACTCTCAAACCATCACTTTTCCCTGCAAGGCATTTGTGTATCCTCTTGAACCAACCAACTTCAAGTGCTTTTCCAGCCCCGCTATTTACAATGTCCGGTGAGTCTGCAAGGAAGCAGCTATTGCCTTGTATTAAACTTTTAGAGTCTGGTTTTTTAGATTTGTTATGCACATGCATTCGAAGTTCATATGTGGATCCTTCTATGAAAACCTCGGATGTTAGCTTGAGGGGTATTTTCTTTTGCCTGTATGGCTCCAATAGCTTGTAATCTCCACCAGGAAGATGCAACCAATAAAAGTTTCTAGATAAAATTCTATTATCTGACTTTTGGTAGAGCTTGAGAAGAAGAAAGTAGACTGGCTTAGGATTTTTTGACTTTGGATACTTCATCTCAACAACAGGGGTTACCTTTTTTGGCGGTGCAGCAAAATTTTCATGAGTGTTGTAGTATGGACATGCGCCTTCGAGATCCCATACAGAGACTTCAATAGCTACATGGGACAATTCTTCTGATGTAGTATTAACAACCTGTTTAAAGAAGAAATATACAATTAAACAAAAGCTTAAGAAACTATTCATGACTAGAAAGAAACCATCAATTCATTTGCAAGGAAATTTTTTATTATTTCAATTTTCACCAGTTCAGTACTCTTGTAATCTTTTTAACTAGCTACTTTAGGCTTCTTATATCAATTTTCACTTCATAAAAACAAAAAGTATTCGATACTGTTAAATGATGTTTCTGTTCTCATTATTCCAAACTCTTAAATATGGAAGTTTAATTTAGATACTTGCCTCTATATAATATGTAGCCAGATTAAGCTGTATATGAATTGGCTCTGCAGCAGATCGACAGCCATAAAAACCTGCTGTTTGGTCAAGAAGATGATCATAAAATTGACCTCTCAGACCAGTCCAAGGATTTTGTGTCTTCCAAATCAGTACTCCGGTATATTTGCTCCACATGTGAGAAGTCCATCCCTCTAGAATAGCTTTATATTGAATGTAGTTAACAAGTTGAGCCTGAGAAGATTATATTGTTGGAAAAAAAAAAATCAACAGCAGAACAACGAGATAGGAGGATTGGAAATGTATTATGAATGACTGACCACCTGGAGAAAGTTTTCTCTTACCTTCAAACAAAAATCATCGAGATCTTTTACAGCACCATAAAGCAAAATTTGATCATGAACTTTGTTTGGTTTTGAATATGGAAGGTATTTATGGTATTTCCATATGGGATTTGGAACTTCTTCTACATAACCATTGGAAAGTTTCCTAAATAATGGTATCTGCCATCCTTCAGGGGGCATTGTTGCTCTTATGGTAGCAGCAACTGGAATTCCTACAGAACCGACCTCTGGGTTGAATCCGTAATTGTAAAAATGATCCTTGAAGAAATTTTCAGGATTTTGAATTTCATAAGGTCCATCAGTGAAGTTCCCCTTCCCATCAGCAAAGCCATCCCATAATGATCCTTGTATGTAAATCCGTGTGCCATCAAGATACTGGCTAGGATCCCCTAACATTGGGGACAAATTGCTCACTAGTTTTCCATTTTCTTGTACATGTTTAAAATAAGGATGAAGTTTCAGATCATTTTTCAGAGCAGCATTTATATCTTCTGGTGGAACTTGTTCATTTCCACCCACCCAGAGGGCAAGACTAGGATGATTTCTAAGAAGCTTGATTGTGTCTCTTGCACAAAACAAAAAAAGGTCATGGTCCAGTGGACCACCTGGATTTGAAACTGGGACACCACGTCCATCAACATCCCCAGTAATCCAGAATTCTTGCCATACCTACAAGATTTACCAACAAATATGATGAACTATCAAACCCAAAACTGCCACTAATGTAACATAAGACACACAGACCCAAAAATAGCGAATGGGACCAAGAGTGATCTGGTGATGTGGAAGTTCTAAACCAGTAATTATACAGTGATCATTTGGTCTACTGCAGGAGCACTTATAAGAGCTTTTTTGAAAACAAAAGGACATGATGGGCATTGTCACAGGATCTTGATAACCAATAATAAAACCACCTGATCTTATAAATCTAACCTGCTTTAATAATGATGGGTACATCCAAGCTAATACAAATCATCTTATACAAAACTACTAAAAAAACAAAGGAACATAAATAATCCACATAGGCACACTGCAAAGCAGGAGTAAAGCAGTAAATGCATACAATATACGAAGGAAAAGGAATATTAAGCTGCACATATAGGCAAGAATAGTACTAGTACATCATACCAGAAGACCATAATAGTCACAATAATGATAAAACTCCGGCCTTTCAGCAAGTCCACCACCCCAGCACCGAAGCATGTTAAAATTCATATCTGCATGAAACTTGATATCAGTATTGTATCGCTTCTTTGAAAGTCTCAGTAGCCCATCAGACAATATCCAATTGCCCCCTCGTATAAAAATTGGTTCTCCATTGACTTTGAACAACCTATTGAATATAATACATGCAGCAAAACATATACAAAAACAGTTAAAAAGCTTGAATTAATCCGGCTAAGGGGGAAGTAAATATTATAACATTGAAGAAATATTAAAAATGATCACACCTTCCACCAGTAGCATCATCAATATGGCTCTCAATTTTGCGGAATCCATAGTAATGGCTCCATGAATCAGACTCACCAAATCCTTTAACATCAATGCTAATAATAACATTGTACAAAGATTGCTTCCCCATTCCATTGGGCCACCATAAATCAGGTTTGTAGAAGAAGAGCTGGCAATGCAGATCATTAGAGCATGAGAAAAAATGATAAAACTTAAACCCCAAATTATGCAAGTTAAGTAGTTAACAGAATTAAAACAAAGCAATATCAAACCAGGATAGCATTCAAAAAATTTTGGGTAAAGAAATGTGGAATAATGATTAAATTCTTATCATGTTTTAAAAGCCTATAGTATACAGATGCACACAGACAACGGATTAAACTTCCTCTTAAGCAGAATAAATGCTGCCACTGACCTCAGGAAATGAATATTGCACCCGTGATCTTGCAGGAACTGAAAGATTTTGAGTTTGAAGCTGCTCTACTAAGTGAATGCTTCCCTCAAGTTCTGTCGTCACTTGAATGCTCAAAGAGCACTCAGCAGTCCATGAGCTCCTATTTTCTAACTCAGTGGTGGTATGTAGATATACTCTCTTGTAATTGTCAAAAAATGAAGAGACCAAGTGCGGATCAATTATTTTCACTGGCTGCACCAAACACACACAGAATCATCCTACCAAAGAAATGCTGGAAGTATCATCAACTATAAATCAACTTTAAAGAAATGCTTGCTAAGATTCATAAAATGTATGGAATGCCTGAAAAGAAAAATCAACCCAGCAATCCTGATGTTTAGCCTATGCGTCTGCAATATTCTGGTTTTACTCCCTTTTAAGTGCAAAATGAGAGTGAGATAAAGTGGAAAAGAACTAAAATGAAATACTTTTTGTAAAATCAAAGACTAATGGAAGGTTTTAAAATTTTAAAAACTAAAATGTTCAACCTATATAATCTTAATGACCAACATGAAGATTTACTAAAAAAATACTACATACTTTGGAAGGAACTAAAGCATTTAATATAACTCACCCCAGTAATAGAAATGGAAACCTCATCCCAAATTCCAGTATTCCTATCTCTGCAATCATATTTAACATGTGCATTAGTTATTGATGCAGTTTGCTCTATATTGCTTATTCATAGTTCAGGAACTCTTCAAAACTAAACAATCGACAAGCAATGCCCAAAATGCTCCATATCCTCTTGCTCATAGGAAGCCCACATTAAGTCGTGAGAGGAAATTCAAACAGCATATCAGACGGAAATTTCAGCGCCAATATATATAATGTATGCTTCTACTTTGATGCCATATTTTGCCATTTCAGTCTAAAGATTATGTCCTCTTTTACATTAACCTTCATTGGGAATGAAGCTTAATGACTAAGTAAAATATCTCCACATTGTCAGAGGAACAAACATTCAGATTGTTTATTATTAAATCACATAGAAATAATTCAAATCATGATTTTTAATTGATATTAGAATAACAAGGAGATTGCTAGTTTGTATCCATTCATTGATCTATAACCTAGACACTGAATAACAAAAAAAAGAACGGACTAGCAACTTTTCTATTCAAGGAAAACATAAAATCAATCACCACACAAGTAATAACAATTTCACCTTATAGGAGCTATCCAATCCCAACCTTCAACATATTGTGTGGCCACATCCTTTCCTATCTACACAAAAGAACAAAAAACAGCATAACTTATTTATTCCGCAAGTATCACTCTCCCTCTCTTCTAATCCCTTGACTCTTACTAAATATATTTTAGAAGTCATCGACCACTTTTAACTTATAATTAACACTTTCACAAAGTAGGAAGCTAAACAATGTAAAAAGACAAAGTGAAAAGATTCACTAGTTCAACTTTCTGACCTCGTGATCACCACCTTGCCCCCCCTGAGGAGGAATTGTCCCAGGATGATCCGGAGGGTGAACAAGAACAGCAAGCAAGTTACTGCCCTCAGAATGAACAATATTAGTGACATCAAGGGAATGCCTCCGAAACATTCCTTTAGGGAGGACCATTTTGTGCCCGTTTAGATAAACGTCAGCAGAGTAATTGATTCCACGGAAGTTCAGATCACAATGCTGATTGCTAGACTGCAAAGGTTAATCATAGTTGAATAATTTGGCTCAAATTAAGAAAAACAGAATGAAGCCCATTATTACAACAAAAGAACCCACATTAATAAGAATCTTAAATGCCCATGTTAGTCATCGGGATTATACTGAGTCATACACTTTAATCACCGAGATTCTAAAAATCTTAAATGTTTCCTTGACATTGAAAAAAAAAGTGATTCATTTTATTTTTTTTCAATGTTCTTTTATACTAGAAGGGACTAAATTGAATGGGGTTTTATAAAGTAACTAAGTTTAAAATTTAGAATGTGATGGAATAAAACTTGGAGTGAATAGTCTCTTCCAGTACATACCAGCTTACAGGGAAAGGTAGTGAAGAACCAGAAAGTGTAATAGTCTCTTCCAGAATCAGCAATATCTAAAATTGCTTCATTTCCAAGTCCATAAAAAGGATCAGGCACGAGTTTGTTCTTCAGCAGGGTTGCGAGAACACTGTGAAGAAAGACAGAGCAGTTGAAAAGGAAGAAAGTAAGATGTGGAAGCAGCATTGAAGAAAGAGATTACATACGTTGAAGGGACGAGAGCTTCCATCCATGGTGAGGTGGGGCCAGAGGGAGTGTGAGTGGTTGTGAGCTGAGTGCCAGTGAAAGGAACATCAGAGGACCTAGCAGCAAGCCATCCAGAATCCAGACTTGTCTTACCTTGTTCTGCTTTCGCCATTATCTCTTCTTCTTCTTCTTCTTCCTAGCTACTGTACTGACCCATCATATGATTCATAGGTAGATGAGTAATGATATTAATGTCGGTTAGCACGAGAGAGACAGAGCCGCAGAGGTGGATTTTTTTTAACCATGTCGTATCAGTTTGAGTCGGAATATTTATATTATATGAGATATTTTATATCTATCAAATTTTTTTATGTATAAAAATATATTTTTTTTTTTATTCAGAGTCCTCGAATTTAAAATACGAGCTAAGGAAATTAAGCATGATTAAGAAAATTAAATGTGTATCGATTGAACCAATTGGACATTAGTTGAGGTGTGGAGGTGGATTTAATTATGATATCTGAGGCACGTGGAATGTGTCTAGGCCACTGACAAACTTGCCCTCCCATCTGTTTCTGGATTCTGTACCATACATAATGTTTTGTTTATACATTATAAATTTATACATTTATGTTAAGAAGATCCATAGGGCCTCCTCTACTTAGAATGGTTAAATAGACACTCCTTTTTATGCCTATTACCCAAAATTGAAATGTCATTGCCCTCTTCAACTATGCTAGCTGTTTTCCACACTTCAACACTTTGCCATCAACTATCCCATTTCTACTTGTTCATTGCGTACTAATCCTAAATTAAGAATATTGTTTAAATGATAATAAGTGTTTGTTTGATAAAACTAATTGAAAATGTAGTTGAAAGTTTAAAAACTCTTGCTGGTAAGCTAATTAATTAAAGTATTTGATAAAATAAGATTTTTTAATAATTGAAAAATATGTGATAACATAAAAGGATATATTTAATTATTTAGGTAAAAGTTGTTTATATATATACTAATGGTCAACACTGGTATATTGTATGAGATATAAATAAAATTTTTTGTACACAATTAATTATACTATCAAGTTACAGTTAATTATATCAGCAAATGTCTGAGTTAAAAAGTTTAAACTAATTTTAACTATAAGTTTATCATATATGAGTTAAAGTATTTCATAATTCAAACAACCCATGTATCAACACTAACTTGAAGTGGTCGGTTGAACCCATTAAAACGGAATGTGTGTAACTCGGTCCCTTTCTATTAAATCATTGAGTGAAACAGGTATGAGTTAAGAATTTTGAACTAATTTTAACTATGAGAAATAAATGTCATCATATATGGGTTTAGACATTTTATAGTTTAAACACTTCATTTACAAACACAATATGCAGACCTTTATATAAAGTAGTCTACAAGAGTAATATATTTGATGTGAGAATTTAAAAACACTAATTTCTCGTCCTTACAAAGAGTCTTTCATTCCAAATATATCATTTAAGATGTATATCAATTAAAGAATTCACAAATACTCCAAATTAAAAGGTTGACATTGTGGTAATTTCACTTGCTTAATGTCAAGAAGGCATGAGTTTAAATCCTAGGTTTAATATTTTGTCAATTTATTTTTCTTTGATAATAACATGTAAATTTTTAAGTGGGACTCTTTTTCTATGTTTTGATAAAAAGAATTAAATGTTACCAATAATTTTATCATCATATCTATCTTAAACATGTTAAACCAAAAACTATGTAACTCAATCTTTTTTTATTGAACCATCGAGTTAAGTGGGTCATGGTTAAAAATTTTGAACTAATTTTAATTATGAAAAAGAATGATCATTCTAAAAATTGTGTGACTCATATATGGGCGTATTTAAAAATTATTAACTAATTTTAACTATAAAAAGAAAAGTCATCATATAGGGGCTTGTACGTTTTATAATTTAAACAATTTATATATAAACACAATGTGCAGACCTTTATATAGAGTCTTTCATCCACGGGAGTAATATATTTAACGTGGGAATTCAAAAACACTAATTTTTCACTCTTATAAAGAGTTCTCATTTGTGCCCATGAGTAATATACTCGACGTGGGACTTTGTTTCTAAATATATCATTTAAGCGGAATTCATAAAATTTCTAAATCAAAAGGTTGACATACTGGTAATCTCACTTAGTGTTAAGATGGCATGAGTTCAAATCCTAGGTTCCATGTTTTGTCAAAATATTTTTTCTTTTATCATAAAGTTTCCATAAATAGAAACTTATACATTTAATATGATTAAAGTCATTGCAATGTCGCCATTATAACATCAATTTGAGTGTGAACACTACATTGTGGCATGTTTAGAGGCGTCAAAATGGGTTCCAACCCACGAGCCAACCCGGCTCGGAGTGGGTTTTGGGTGGGTTGGGTTGAAAAAAAATGGCTCATTTTTAAGGCAAAACTTTTTCTGACCCGGCCCACTCAACCCGGCTCACGGTGGGTTGAACCCGTGGTGAGCCGGGTTGGCCCACGGGTTGATGAACAAAAATTAAAAAAAAAAAAAGACCATGCGGGGTACATTGGCACACATATTTCAGATTCAATAACAGGGTCTTATGTGACCCTTTCATTTCTCACAAAGTGCTGGCCCTAATTTCTCACGGCCCCAATTGGTATTGAAATGTGAGGAAAATATTTTTTTGGGCATTTTCTTGTTTTTTTAATCAATTTTTATTTTTTAAAACAGGTGGGCCAACCCGCGAGCCAACCCGGTGGGTTGGTGGGTTGGGTTGGGTTGAAAAAACTGGCTCACCCAAGAAAGCGAGCCGGGTTGGGTTGGGTTGTAAATTTTTGTAACCCGTGGTGGGCCAACCCGCGTGGGCCGGGTTGGCCCGTTTTGACAGCTCTAGGCATGTTGATGAGTATCTTCTGTCTTTTTTTATAACATCAATTTGAGTGAAGACATTAAATTTTTGCATTTTGATAAATATCTTCCATCTTCTTTTAACACCTCAACTGATCTTTCAATACAACTTCGAACGGGATGGCGAAGAATCAACAAGAATGCAAGATTGATTAAACATGTATAATTAAAAGATTCAAGTAATTGTTATTAACCTTGAACAAACCTTTGATGCTAGGGCAAATGTTAAACAACGATGGAAATACAGAAGAAATGGGAGATAGGTCAAAGCAAATTAAAGAAGGAAAGTAAAGTGAAAATGGAGAAGAAAGAAGAAAACCACAAAGAAATGAGAAGAGCGTAGTGAAAAAATAGAGGAGAAAACATGAGATAAAAGAGACGTCTTGTTTCAGGTTTTTAAAAATAAAATAAAAATTTAATCTTTTAAAAATAAAAAAATTAATGGTAGGAAATATTAAAAATACGTAGAGATAATAAAATTAAAAAGAATTTTAGCTAGTAGCTTAAATTAAAAAAGTATTTAAAGTAACATTTTTAAAAAAAGTTACTAATTAGTTGAAAAATAACATTTTAAATACTACCTAAACAACTTTAATTTTCACTTTGTAATATTTTAATTATTAATTTCAATTTTCAACTAGTTAAAATGTCTAAGAAACCCTAAATCTTCCCTCGTGTTTTCTTACTTAAAATCACAAATTCTAGTTTAGTGTATGAGTAGGCTTGATAGAGCAGCATATATATATATATATATATATATATATATATATATATATATATCTGTTTTGTGTAAAATTAACGAAATCTCACTTAAAAATATGAAAATTGCTAATTTTAGTTTTGTTACAAATTGCTGATAAGTTTGGAATACAAGCGTCATTTTACTACTTCTTCTTCTTCTTATTATTATTATTATATTGTGAATTGCGCCGCTAATAAATAGCCATTCATTTCCTGTGCCCCAATTTCGCTGTATTCACGGAAGAGTGCAGACTTTCATTACATCGAGTCGACCATTATGAAGAAGGGATGACCCTTTTTTTTGTTTTGGTGTACAACTGTACATACAGTGATGACTTCAGATTAGGAGTTTTAAATTTGTAATCTTTCTGATCTGGTTTCTGTTTTAGTTATTAATTGTTTTTATAACAGCCTCTTCTTTTCTCACATAAGTTTTGTTTTTATAATATAGAACTCTTCTTCTAAAATTAAATACAAAAAATATATTCAGTTTTCTTAGGAAGGTATCAAGAGGAAAGTCTTCTACCTTCTTTCCTTTTTCTACCTTGGCCCATCTTGTTTCTTTATTCCTTTCTTATTTCCGGTGCGCCTCCATAACAGTTCCAGAATATCTTCATTACAATACCAATCCCTTCAAATCTTGTTTCTTACACCCAAATGAAAATTCTGTTGAAAAAAATAATTAAAATAAATTATTTATTATATGATGCCTTATGTAAATTATATTTATGGACCTAAATATGATTTAATAAAATAAAGAACCTATTGGTTAATATAAGAAGTTAGTTTTAAACTTTAAAAAACTGATGATAACTAACTGATGGAAGTTGGCTAACAAGGGAAAAGAGGTTGAAGAAAATGAGATTGAATAACTTATTGTCATTGGGTTTTTTCATGGACCAAAATAGATCAAAATAAATCTCTTTTACTATTATAAATGTATGTGAGAATCATAGATTCTAATACTTTATGAAGTTTTCTTAAAATTATAAATAAATGAAGACTATAACTAACATGTGGCATCGAAGCTAGGTTTATTGAATTTATGTTTCTCCATGATTGATGTTTTTCCTGATTATATGAACACTAATATTAAAATTAGGAATTTGTGAATTGTAGAATTTTGTACTATGATCAAGAACCAAATGTCTAATATTTTTATGACATGCAACACTTTTCTTAAAATTATAGATGAATGAAGACTACAACTAACATGTGGCATCAGAGCTAGGTTTATTGAATTTATGTTTCTCAATGATTGATGTTTTTCCTGATTTATATGAACACTAATATTAAAATTAGGAATTTATGAATTGTAGAATTTTGTACTATGATCAAGAACCAAATGTCTAATATTTTTATGACGTGCTGTTGTAAATTATTGTATATTTTAAAAGTTTTAAATAATGTTTTATCTTATTTTAATTAAAAAGGAGTAATAAATTATTTTTATTTATAAATTATAGATAAACTTTGACTAAGTCAAATCTTATCTTTAGACTTAGTCAAAGCTTATCTCTAAGTTGGTTAGATATTATCTCTGACTTAGTCAGATATTATCTAACTGACCTCTACTCCACTCCTATTTAATTAATAGTTTCTCTCTCCCTATACAGAGAACATAAAAAAAATAGATACAGATTTGCTTTGGTTTTGGGTTACATATATTTTTATTTCTACTAGTTCTGATCCTAGGTCTATCCTGGAAGGAGCTGTTATATCCTGGGGGGATACGCCTTAGGCGAATAAATCCTTAAGGACAGTGTTACCATACGTCTCAGCTCAACAAAATACTAAATTTTCACAACAATCTTAAGGATTTATTTCGATTTCCTTTTCCCTCGTCTTGATTTTTTTTTCCCTTTGAGATTGGAGAAACCGCAAATTTGATTAGAACCTTTCTTTTCCTTTCCCAATTTCTAAACTCACATAAACCTTTTCCCCAAAATGATTTTTTTTCCTAAATCACTATTGTACATCCCCCCAATTTATTTTTTCTCTATTCTTTGACGTGCAAAGTGTCTTCAACTTCTTTATTTCTCACAAGAGGTTCCACCAATACGCAAGGTGTCACTCGTCCTTTTCTTCTCTTAGCAATTCCCTTGTATGCACAGTCCCACAAGGCGCAAAGCATGGTAGCACCCAGCGCGTACATTTTCGTTGTCATATCATTGTTCCATTGATGAACACACGGGTATGTTAATACTTATTTTTGGTTGCTTTCATATGATGTGCAATTGATGTTTGAATGTGCCTACGAGTTGTTTGTTAAATTGTAATCTAATTCTATGATTATAAAAAAAAATTTAAACCATGAAATTGTTGTGGAAGTGCACGTTTTTATATGATTATGTAGTTAATATGATGAGATTCACATAGTTATGTTATGTTGCTATAAATTATGTTTCCTTATATTTAATGTGCAACAAATTTCAATTGCTTACATTGTTATAAGATTTAGAAATTATGAAGTACAAAATAATAATATTGAAAATTGTTGTGATTGTTAAATTTTGAGTGAAAAAAGAATTATTAATATGGCTACTGGAAAACATATGCGTGGTGATTTCATGGTCTCTGTTGCTATAATCATGAATGGTGTGTTGAATTAGAAAATTATGAAATTAGCTTCTATGAAATCAAACGTGGCAATTATCTTTATGCTATTAAGAAGGTGTGGCTAAAATAGTGAAATATGTACATGCAAAATTATTTGTTGATTTGTAGAATGTTTAGTTGCTATAAACATGAATTATGCGTGATTGTGCTAATGACGTGCATGATTGGTTGACCATGAAATTAAATCTAAACTTTAATTATTTAGAGATAAATTGTAAAGTGGAATAGTGCTCCTTTGTGTGGATGAAAATCTGAGAAAAATGTTTTTTTTAATGATGTTTTAGTAGGGTCCAAACTTGAGCAATTAAAAAAAAAATTGATATGAAGTGAAATGTGAAGGTGGATGTTTTGAGAACTCCACTGTGTTGCCAGGCACAATAGCCTGATGATGTGAATATATGATAAGGACCCAAGTTATAGAAAAGTACCAGACTTATAGCAAAAGGCTTGTCTTTTATGCATATAAATGATGACATAAAAAAAGGATGTGATATTTATGACTATTCTCATAAAGGAAAATTAGAGTTTGAACCAGCTTTTATATCGTTGGAAAGCTTAACTCTAAATTTAGATGACAACAAATATGTTTTAAGGTATAATTATAAGGAAGTGTGATAGTGTAAAGCTATCATAAAATATGATCTTGTGAAACTTCTCAAGAAGTTTGCACCATAAAATACAATGTCAATAGGGATCTATTATAATGATACCATTCAATTAAAGAAATATTTGTGGATTTGTTGTCTAGTATGTGTACATTCAAATTGTTGAGAGCTTGTTGAGTTCTATGAACTCATGATTTTATTGTTAATAGCAATATGCTATTAATTAAGGTGTCAATAATTTTTGATATGGAATTTGGATTTTAATAATTGTAAGTATAATATTTTAATCATATATAAACAATAATTAAATGACTAAAATCTTATAATATATTAAGTTGAGAAATAATGTTTATCTTTATTATTATTTTTAATTATTTTACTCTAGAGAATGGTTATCTATATATTTGGTTAAGGTGTTATGAACATAAAGAAATCTGCATTTCATATTAAATATTTTTTTGAAATTTCTTGAGATATGTTATATATTACTTGGTGAAATTTTGCAATTAGTGTCAGTAACATGTCATAAATATATGTTTTCACATAGTTGACTTTAAAATGTATTGATGAAATGTGAAGTAAGTATTATTAAAAGATAGTAAGCACTCATCGGTATTTTTTTTTCAATAACTTAATTTTGTTTATTGATATAATCTTATATCATAGTAAATAACTTTATCATATTATCATTGTGTAAAATGCAAATGTTTTATGTAATGGCTTTACTAAAGTGATACAGTTGTATCAATTGATTGGTAAATATAAGGATCGACAATGACTCATACTCATATGTTGATTTGAATATGCTTTAAATTTTTGAACATATGACATAAATGAGTCAGTCAATTTTAATTGATTTTGGTTCAATTATGAATTATAAGTATGCATAATATGTGACATAGAGTTGCATTATAATTTAAATATTGAATTTTGAACATAAACATATGTATATGGAAAATTATTTTAAGTAATTAGATACTTGAAAATGTGTACACTATCCTTGTGAAGGAAACCAATATGTTTTTGAATGTTTGATCATAAGGAAGCAGGTTGCATAATGTTTGTCATATATATTGTTTTGAAAAATTATTGTGAAAATTGAAATATTAATCAATGAACATCCCTTACGGAAATATCAATAAAAGAAAAATATAGTGGATGTTTTATTGCTTAGATACGAGTATGTCATTTATTGAATTAAGTGTACCTATGAGTTGGTATGAAATTTTACTATTTATGTAGAACTCATAAAGTAAGAAAACTTATAAAGTACTTGAGAGGTACCAAAAAAAAACTTTGATATTATTTATAATAGGAGTTTATTAATTTTTATGAAACCATAAATTTTTATGTGTTGTGTTTATTGGATTCATGAAGTGTTTGAGAGATACTATAAATTATAGTGTCATGACAGTGTATGTTTGAGAAATAACATAAACTATGGTGTTATCATATTGTGTGTTGAGAATTTCCATCATACTAATGGTATGGTGATGACACTTGAATCCAATATTAAACGAGAATAAATTCAAATGAATTTATTTTACTCTTGAAAGAGATGCGGAATGATATTCCTTAATTTAAAATTTTCCACTATGTTATTGACATAGTGATGTTGACTAGCTAATTTAATTTAGTCGATTTAGAGTTATCCACTATGTTATTAACATAGTGATGTTTGACTAATTTAATTTAGTCTATCTGGAGTTTTCTACTATGTTATGGACATGATGATGTTGACTAATTTAGTTTAGTCAAGATTAAATTTTATTTCATGTAATTTATTTTACTCTGAAGAAAATTGTCACTTGAAATTTATCAAGTAGACCTGCGTAGCCTAAATTGAATTGAAGGCCAAGTTTATCACTTGGTAAAATTTAAGGCTAATTAGCTAAGAATTTTTTCTTAGCATATGGAAGAAATGTGTCTTCTTAAGTTATATATTGTGATTTCCAATAGGCAAAAATAATTAATAGTATTTATATTGAGATCTCGAGACATGTACATGTATATTATAATCAAGTAATGTAGTTATAAATCATGGATCAAAATTATTTTGGTCCCGAGTCTCACAAAGTGAAAAACTAGTGAGTCAAATGTAACATCCCAAAGATTTCAATCTCATGTATAATCATCTTTAATGTAGATCATTAATGAAATTATCCAATTATATTAACTTTCTATATAAGTTTGGCTGTGAATTGAAGCATCTTTTGATTCGTTCAAGTAGTTTTCTTTAGTATTAACCTCTGGTAGCGCTCTGATCGGGTCATTACCAAGTAAAATATTAGTGAATAAGAAATTCCGAGTGAATCAGATCAGAAATAAGATTTTCCGAGTGAATAAAAGAATCTGTTTCCGAGTGAAGGTTATGACCGAGAGAAATTCCGAGTGAAGGTTGAAATTCCGAGTGAAGGTTATACCTTCCGAGTGGAGTCCTGGTCTCAGAGACATCTCTGAGTGAAGTGTGTCCGAGAGAACCACTTCTGGGTGAAAGATCCGAGTGAAATGTCTTCGGGTGACTCAATTCCGAGTCAAATGTCCTCGAATGACTCGTTTTCGAGTCAAATGTCTTCGAGTGACTCAATTCCGAGTCAAATGTCTTCGAATGACTCGTTTCCAAGTCAAATGTCTTCGAGTGACTCAATTCTGAGTTAAATGTCTTCGAATGACTCGTTTCCGAGTCAAATGTCTTCGAGTGACTCATTTCCGAGTCAAACATCTCTGAGTGAGTAATACTACCGAGTGAAGAGTTTCCAACGAAGGAAATATCTGAGTGTTGAACCCTTCAGACTATGCATACTCGGATATCTTGAAGATGCTGAGAGCTTGTGCTCGGGTCGGTCTTCAAGCTTGCCTTCGACTCCGAGTGATACTTCAAAGTGGAACGATTTCCGAGAGAGGACTGAACAACTCCGAATGATATTTCAGTTGTAAGATTTCCGAGACACAACTCCGAATGACCTCTGTTGTAAGATTTTCGAGTGACTTAGCTCCGAATGATCTTTCAGTTATATGATTTTCGAATGAGTCATTTTCAAAGGAAGAAAGGCTATATCCGAGTGTTCAAATAGAAACATGACCGAGCCAATTCTCTTCCGAGTGGAGCAGTTCTTAATGAAGAGACTGATGAATTTTTCACGGAATGACCGGTAGAGTTCCAGTCAGCAAATATACCGACCGGTAGAGTTCCAGTCGGCAAATGTACTGACCGGTAAAGTTCCAGTTGGTAATTATCCCCAGAATACCGAACCAGTGTCAGAATTAATCTTTTACACCAATCTTGTCGTTTTATACATATTTTAATATATTCTTCTTCAATCATACAAGGCTCCAGTAGGTAGGCGGCGGTAATAGTCAACAATACATCTCATTTCTTATCTAAAACCTCTATTATTTCCATAATTGATGCACCTAACTTTCAGTCACGAGAAAGCTTGTCCCCTCACTTGTCTTGCACATTATTAAATCAATACCACACCTTTTCCAAGTCTGAATTCTCAGAACAACGAAAATTAGTAAAAGTCTCTCTTTCTCATTTCCTTCTCTACGTACAAGTCACTCTGATTCGAAGCTAGGACAGTAAGAAGAAAACGTTTTTCAACCAATCTAAGACCCGTCATCAAGGTAAGAGGGGATAGGGTTGTGAATAAATATGGAATGGGTAGAATTGTATGCTGTTCTAGGATTTTCCAGAATTATTTTCGTAACTTGTTACTCAATTTTGAAGCTGAAAACGTGTAAATTTGATTCTGATTTCTTCATCAAAGTTGTAGATCTTTTTGTTATGAGAATTTTGATACTTGAACCGACTGATTTGGATATGTATAGCATGAGTTATAGCCAAAATACTACAGCATGTCTGTTTGGAATACGTATCTTCTATTTTGTGTATATATTAATATTATGGGAATTATACATACGTTTTTAGACTTTAATGTCTTCACAAAAGTTGTAGATATTTATGTTATGGATCTATAGAAAGTGGTTTCAAGTTAAAAGGATATTTGTAGCTCTAGTTATGTGAAAACCCGAATGCTGGGAGTCGGTTTTGGAGGGATTTTACTGAATGAAAACCCAAGTGTTAGGGAGCCTTGGCAAGCGAGCAAGCGTAAGCTCGACTCTAGAAGTTTTCGCTTAGGCGAGGAGGTCTCGCCCAAATGAGTAATGGGTAATTTAGATACTGGCCGAATTTCGCTGGAGCGAATGGCCTCGGTGGAGGTGCTCGCTCGAGCGAGTCGGTATTGAATTCGGTTCTGGACGATTTTCGCCCACGCTCGCTGGCTCCGCCCAAGCGAGGCTTGTGTGTCTCGCTCAAGCGAGTCGGAATTCGCTTGAGCGAAGTAACCCCCTGTAACTCCCTTTCTCTTTTAGCTCAGCTTACTCCTGTCTCGCCCAAGCGTTCCATGTGTGACTCGCCAAGCCAAGGGTGCCTGATAGCCCAAAAATGCATTGTTCAAATTATTTTCCTTCTTCTTCATATTAAATCCTGATTCCATATTACTTCATGAATACCTTGGACATAAAATCTGATTTATAAATTTTTATAGTGGTCGATCTCTTTAATTTTAATCACATAGCATTAACTTATTCTAAATTCTTCCGCTGTTTTAATTGGAGCATTTATTCATGGTTGTTTTACTAATGTATGTTGCTGTTGTAAAATGCTGAAACTTACCTATAATGGTTATTATGGATGAAAATGATATTTTTCATATGAGTAATGATCTATTATTGAATTATTGAGGGATTATTGATTATTATGGATGTTATTGAGTGTCCTATACACGACATACAGTATATATATTTTTGTCATGAATGATTATGAATGACTAAATTAATGTATACATGAATGCCTTGTAATTTATTGAGATATGTTGTTGAAACAGTAAATACATGATTCTGAAAATTATTATATGTGATGTGTCCTTTGAGGACTTGTGGTTTTCCAAGTGATTATGGAAATATTGATATCATGGTATGTTAAATCGATAAAGAGAATTAAAGACATTCATGCATCATAAGCATTTGGACGCACCATGGAATTTAGGGGTTCCATGATTGCCTACCCTGGTGGGGGGTTACTCTATGATGAGTTAAAGCCCTATTTTCCGCAGGAGCCATGAAGGTATAGGGATTCATGGTTATGCTAATTCCTATTTGTGTACTTCGGTACTTGAGCGCCATGGAGTGTAGGGATTCATGGTTTATGCTAAGTCCTACTTGTGTACTTCGGTACTTGAGCGCCATGAAGTGTAGGGATTCATGGCATTATGCTAAGTCCTACTTGTGTCTCTATGAGACTTTTTACTGTAGTATTCCCATCAAACCAAAATGGATCCAGCATGACATCATTTGGCTAAGTTAAAGATTTATTAAACATAAATGAACTTGTTTGGCATATTCATCATATCATTATGATTTGTCGATTGTGTTTGTGCAATTTTATTTATTTTATATTTATTCTATATTCTGTCTCACTCTTATATTATTTTTACAGTGCATGCTACACAGATTGACGAGTTATGCAATTAATGAAGCTTTTATGTTTTATTGCTTGGACTATGATTTCATTTGAATTTTAATGGGTTGTAATAATATTATGTACCATGTACTGTAATCTTCTTTATCGTTTCCGCTATATGAATATATTATGTTTTATTCGTTCACAACTAGTATGCATGATAATATTCCGCATTTATTAATTTTTATGTGACCTCAAAATTTAAACTACAAATTTTAAAAAATGATTCTTTAAACGCGAAAAATTTGTTCCAAAATTTTGGGGCGTCACATCAAACACCGAGGGGAATGAGACTTGAGCCATTTGTAACTAACGGTGATGGCAACCCAACCTTTATGATTGGAGATCCCATGAAGAAGGTTCATATGGGTAACAACAAGTCACTTAGTTAGTCTTGCTAGCACTCTTTCCTTTTTCTCTTCCTATGGTGTATGTGAGAAGTGCTAGACTGCACTGAATGACGGTTAAGCTTTAAAGCTTTTAATGGTTTTCATATCCCTTATGGGTGGTGTATAAAAGTGCATTATATACTTGATGAAAACACCTATGTGAGTGTGGAGTGGGGCCGCTCCTATGGAATTAAAGGGCAAAATTTCTAAAGCACTCACGAATTACCAGGCACGCGCACAGCCTATTAGAGCAAAACCGCGATAACGGTAGAAATTGTGGGGGTGTGATGTGATTAATAAACCTCTATCATACACTAGAGTGTCATTGGTTCATAGAAGCATTGCTTCACCAATGCACTGTATGTTAAGTTTATTAGTCTAGAGTATGGTTCATAGTCCAAAAGACACTAGACTTGATACATCAACATCCATACTGTTAACCCAAGTAAATTATTTTTTGAAAGATTAAATATATTTAAAACTTTTGAAATATGTGGGGGATTGTTGTAAATTATTGTATATTTTAAAAGTTTTAAATAATGTTTTATCTTATTTTAATTAAAAAGGAGTAATAAATTATTTTTATTTATAAATTATAAATAAACTTTGACTAAGTCAAATCTTATCTTTAGACTTAGTCAAAGCTTATCTCTAAGTTGGTTAGATATTATCTCTGACTTAGTCAGATATTATCTAACTGACCTCTACTCCACTCCTATTTAATTAATAGTTTCTCTCTCCCTATATAGAGAACATAAAAAAAACAGATACAGATTTGCTCTGGTTTTGGGTTACATATAATTTTATTTCTACTAGTTCTGATCCTAGGTCTATCCTGGAAGGAGCTGTTATATCCTGGGGGGATACGCCTTAGGCGAATAAATCCTTAAGGACAGTGTTACCTGTTACACCCTCTGTTACACCTTAATAAATTCTAGAAAAATTCGTAATAATTTTTTTTTTTACTAAAGATATGTTTGTTAAAAAGAAACTATCGGAATAAATTATATACATTATTTCTGAAATAGCTCAATATTATTAAAACTTTATAAAGTATTTGTACATTCATCCGAAGAAAATAAACATTAAACATTATAAGAAAGAGAGGAAACTCCATGGCCCAAGAGCAGTTGCCTAGTGACATTATTTATTCATTGGACCACGGTATTCATACCGAGCTCCCTTTCTAGAACGTGCTATATATACTGTCAATGTTCTTCGATCCTTCGCTCTGTACGAACCATTAATTTAAAACATATGAAACAAAAACATAGAGAAAGGAGTGAGAAACAGAATATAATATTCCCAAATGGGACATAAGCAATAAAGGGTTTTCACAAACTAGTATAATAATATCAATCACAATCACAAGCACAATCAATTTATGAATGTATGAATGATATGCCATATCTTCATCATAACTTATCTATATATGTGGGCCCCTTAAATTTTAATTTGCACTGGGCCAACCAGGAGTTTACACTGTTCCATAATTCCGGATAATAATAACATGAACAGCTCAACTGGCATGGAAACACTTAGAGACTAGTCAGATTGAAAAGGTTTTTATTGTGAAAGTACCCGACACTAGGGAGCTACCCCAGGTCCCCTGAAGCACCCTTTCACACCCTCTCATCCCAAGGCTCACAATTAAGCCTCCTCTAATGTATCCTCGGTTTCTATAATCCGTCCCCAGACAATATCATTTTGTTTCTCTTCGATGATTCATGATGCATGAACTACTCGCGTATTTAGTTGGTTAAGGCTTTTAGAAACTCAATTATATTATCAGGGCCTATGAATCATGACATAGCCACCCCAGTAAACTGTACTTTGTCAACTTCTCAAATACGCACATAGAATTTTAGTACAGTTCTTTTTCAAATCACAAATCAAATCTCCTTATAAATTTGAGTTTCAAAGCCTTAAATATATTTCACAACCTTCTTTATAAAAGTTTATAGGTCAATTCAAAATCAATTTCTAAAAACTCAAATTTGGAATTATCGATCTTTAAAACCTTAGTACTTGAAAATTTTGTGTAATATTCTTATACATTTAAATATTAAGTATATATATGTATATATTAAAATAATTTCTCTTTCTTTTTCTTTTTGATAAACTAATTAAAAAAATCTAAATTTTAGTAAAGATATATATATATATATATTAAAATATAAAAAGAGATTTCTAAAAACTTATGTAGTTTTATTGAAATCTAAGAAATTTCTTAAAAGTAATTTAAATAAAGATGAATAAGTAAATAAAGAAGTAGGAGATAAGTAAATTCTTACTGAATTTTAGCTTTCCGTCATGTTTGCTATATGCTCAAACTCCACAGTATAGGATTATCAATCATAATCAAACATTGTCAATCACAATCAAACATCATAAAAATAAATAAATATTAACAACCATAATCAAATCAAATAATTAAACATCAGTTATAAATATGATAATTTAAAATTCAATGATTATTTAAATTAATAAATTTTTGTTTTAAGTTCTATGGTCAATTCCTCGCATAGGTCTATGTAAATCCAAGATAGTCCAATCCTTGCATAGGTCTAGTTCAGTCCATATATGTCATAACAGTCCAAATCCTTGCATAGGTTTAGTCAAGTTCATAATAGTTCAAATCCTTGCATAGGTTCAATTCAGTCCGTATAGGTCATAATAGTTCAAGTTCTTAAATAATTATTTCAGATATTAAGTTACACAAGATGCTTAATTAATAACAATTATTATAAATTTTAAGTTAGAAGTTATTATTTTAAAATAATAATATTGTTATGTTTAAAAGGAGTAGGGGACTCCTCCCAATATTCTTATGTATTTTCATATTATACCCTTAATCTCACTCCCCCTTACCTCGATTTGCTACCAAAAGTGAATTCGCTCTGCGCCTCCAAGTTCTAACAAAATATTAATACTAACTTATTTCAGTATAAGCTTAAGATGAAAATTAAGATTGCTATCAGAATGATAAATAGTAAATGTGCATATTAATAATAAATAGTAACGGTAAATGGTAAGTCATTACTAGTAACGGTAAATAGTATTTTTTGAATAGTAATAGTAAATAGTAAATTATGAATAGTAACTTTTTGAATAGTAGTGGTAAACGGTAAATCATGAACAATAACAGTGAATAGTAAATTTTGAATAGTAACGGTAAATAGTAAATTTTGAATAGTAACAGTAAATAGTAAATTGTGAATAGTAACTTTTTGAATAGTAGTGGTAAATGGTAAATCATGAACAATAACAGTGAATAGTAAATTTTGAATAGTAACGGTAAATAGTAAATTTTGAATAGTAACAGTAAATAGTAAAAATAACACAGCGATAATTTATTCTTACTATAGTAACTTATTCATAATAGTACTAGTATATCAATGGTTTAAGAGTGCTAAAAAAATAAACTAAAATTATAAAAATAATATAGAAGAAAGTTATTACCTTACACCTCCGGCAGAACTTCTTTTTACCAAAAAAATTTACTCTCCACTAATTTCTTACGCACTATCTCTCTAGATTCTCTCTCTAATTTTTGTGTGAAAATGTTGTAAATGAGCCATCTATTTATAGGAAGAAAATTTCACTATTTAAGATTATTTAATTATTTATTTTACTATTCATGATGTAAGCGATGATGTAATTAAGCGATGATGTAAGCGATGATGTCGACAGTGGCATTTTGGTTATTAAATGAAAGGTTAAGGGTATTTTTGTCATTCTAAAAAAATGAAAAAAATATAAAAATTCCAAAAATTTATAAATTATATAACAATCAAAAAGTTCTAAAGAACTATAATCAAATTCCTTTGAAATTTTATTTTAAATAATAAATAACGAAATTAGGGGTGTTACAACTCTACTCCCCTAAAAAAAATTTCGTCCTCGAAATTTACACTTTTTAGTAAAACAATTGGGGATGAGACTCTTTCATCTCATTTTCTAGTTCCCATGTAGCATCTTCCCCTCTCGTTTCACTCCAAATGACCTTCACGAGTGGAATTTCCTTGTCTCTTAGCTTTTTTATTCTTCTGTCAGCTATTCTGACAGGTGGTGCATCATATGTAAGATTATCTTTAACTTGTATGACATCAGGTTCAATAACATGTGTAGGATCAGATATATACTTTCGTAAGTTTGACACATGAAAAACATTATGGATATTAGAAAGAAAAGGTGGTAATGCTATTTGGTAGGCAAGAGGACTAACTTTATGAATTATTTGATATGGACCAATAAATCTAGGAGTTAGTTTTCGAGATTTCATTGCCCGACCGACCCCAGTCGTAGGTGTGACTTTCAAGAATACATGATCACCCTCTTGAAATTCGAGCGGCTTTCTTCTTTTGTCATAGTAACTTTTCTGCCTGCTTTGTGTTGCCTTCATCTTTTCCTGAACCATTTTGATTTTATCCGTGGTTTGTTGTACCAACTCTGGTCCTAGCATCAAGTTTTCACCAGTCTCAAACCAACATAGCGGGGTCCTACATTTTCTTCCATATAATGCTTCAAAAGGCGCCATGCCAATGCTAGCATGGAAACTGTTGTTGTAGGTAAACTCCACATATGGTAAGAATTGATTCCAACTTCCTTTATGCTCTAACACACAAGCTCGTAACAAGTCCTCTAGAGATTGGATTGTTCTTTCTGATTGTCCATCCGTCTGAGGATGATATGCTGAACTTAGACGCAGTCTTGTTCCCAAAGCCTTGTGCAAGCTCTTCCAGAATTGTGATGTAAAACGAGGGTCCCGATCAGAAATGATACTTGAAGGAATTCCATGCAATCTCACAATCTCCTCGATGTATAATTTTGCCAGCTTCTCCATAGAGTAACGAATGTTGATAGGAATAAAGTGGGCAGACTTTGTTAGTCTATCAACTATTACCCATATTGAATCATGTCCTAATGGAGTTTTAGGTAGAGAAGTCACAAAGTCCATGGTAATGCCATCCCATTTCCATTCCGGTATTTCCATTGATTGTAGCATTCCAGGGGGTTTTTGGTGTTCTACTTTAACCTTCTGGCAAATTAGACATGCAGCCACGTACTCTGCCACTGCTTTCTTCATTCCAGGCCACCAAAATAACTTCTTCAAATCTTGATACATTTTAGTAGCTCCGGGATGAATGCTCATATAACTTTTGTGTCCTTCTTCCAGAATTGCTTTCCTCAACTCCTCTTGATCAGGGATACACACTCGATCTTTATACCTCAGTAATTGGTCATTTCTTACATTGAACTCGACTTCTTTTCCTTGTTTCAAAAGTTCTTTCTTTTCTTGTAGGAATTCATCATCTCGTTGAGCCTCTAAAACTTGCCTCAGGAATTCATTTGTCACTTGCAACGCTCCTAATTTGTAGCTGTTAGCATTAACCTTTACTGCTAGGTTAAGATCTCTGAAGTTCTCTATTAATTCCAGCTCTTTAATCATCATTGTGGACGCATGTAGAGACTTTCGACTTAAAGCATCAGCTACTACATTCGCTTTTCCAGGATGGTATTGCAACTCAAAGTCGTAGTCCTTTAAGAACTCCATCCATCTCCGTTGCCTCATGTTTAACTCCTTTTGGTCGAATAAATACTTGAGACTCTTATGATCGCTAAACACATCAAATGTTGCACCGTATAGATAATGCCTCCAAATCTTTAAGGCAAAGACTACAGCGGCTAATTCTAAGTCATGGGTAGGGTAGTTAATCTCATGTTGCCTTAATTGGCGCGACGCATAGGCTACAACCTTCTTGTCTTGCATGAGTACACTTCCTAGTCCTTGTTTAGACGCATCACAGTAAACTTTAAAACTTCGATGTGGATCGGGGAGTACTAACACCGGCGCAGAAGTAAGTCGATCTTTCAGCTCTTGAAAACTATTTTCGCATTGTGTCGTCCACACAAAAGGTTGTCCTTTCCGTGTTAACTTGGTCAATGGGTATCCTAGCTTTGAAAATCCTTCAATGAATCTCCTATAGTATCCAGCC
The DNA here is from genome assembly GCA_037962975.1 of Clitoria ternatea. Lineage (NCBI taxonomy): Eukaryota > Viridiplantae > Streptophyta > Magnoliopsida > Fabales > Fabaceae > Clitoria > Clitoria ternatea. The sequence goes on along the minus strand of CM075674.1, from coordinate 14,114,091 downwards.
AAGCCCAAGAAACTTCTAATCTCAGTGATCGTGGTTGGTCTCTCCCATTTTAAAACTGCCTCCACCTTGGAAGGGTCTACTGCTATTCCTCCTTGACTAATTACATGTCCTAAAAAGTTCACTTCTTCCAACCAGAATTCACACTTCGACAGCTTTGCATACAGTTGTTTCTTTTTCAGGATTTCCAACACAACCTTCAAGTGTTCAACATGTTCTTCTTTGCTTTTAGAGTACACTAATATATCATCAATGAACACTACTACAAATTTATCTAGATATGGATGAAAAATCCTATTCATGTAATCCATGAATACGGCTGGTGCATTAGTTACACCAAAAGGCATTACTAGATATTCGTAATGGCCATAGCGTGTTCTAAAAGCAGTTTTTGGTACATCTTCTTTCTTTACCCTTATCTGATGGTATCCAGACCTCAAATCAATTTTGGAGAACACCGTGGCACCACGCAGCTGATCCATCAAGTCATCAATTCTTGGCAGAGGATATTTGTTCTTGATCGTCACCTTGTTCAGTTGCCGATAATCTACACACAACCTCATGCTACCATCCTTTTTCTTAACCAACAACACTGGTGCACCCCAGGGGGATACACTGGGTCGTATAAACTGCTTCTCTATCATCTCTTCAAGTTGTTTCTTTAACTCTGCTAATTCTAGAGGTGACATTCGGTATGGTGCAATTGAAATGGGTCCAACTCCAGGTACTAGATCAATGGTAAATTCCACATCTCTTTCTGGGGGTAAACCAGGGATATCTTCAGGAAAAACGTCAGGAAATTCACACACAACCGGCAGATTTTTGATTTTTGATTCTTGCTCTCCTTTCGTTGAAAGCAATAGCATGAATCCTTGAGCCCCTCCTTTTAAAGAGGCACTCACTTGGTTGGCGGTTAGAAATCTCGAATCCTCAGGATTCAAATTCACTGGTTCTTTAAACATTATGGTCTTATTATGACAATCTATTAGAACATGATTGTCAGACAACCAATCTAGCCCAATAATAACTTCTAAGCCAGAAAGGGGTAAACAGAAAAGATTGGCCTTAAAGTCCCTACCATTTATGACAATAGGGCATTTCCAACAGGCTTTAGAAGTGACAATGGGATTGTTTCCAGGAGTATGTACAGATAAGTCAAATGGCAGTTCTATCACAGGTAACTTTAGTTTTTCTACACAGTCATTGGCAATAAAGGAATGTGATGCACCTGAGTCATACATAACAGTTAAAGGAATCTTATTAATGATACACTTACCTTCCACCATGGAATCAGAATGAGATGCTTCTTCTCCAGTGATTGCAAAAACCTTTCCTTTTGCCTTCGGCCGTCCGACTGCACTGTGCGCGCCTCCTTGAGTATTTATGCTTGCACCTTCAGGGTTTTCCCTCTTCATCTCTGGGCAATCCTTGATGTGATGTCCTGGTTTGTTACACTTAAAACAAACATAAGTGTTTTTAGGACAGTCCCTTTTCAAATGGGGTCCTCCACAGAGAAAATATTTAAAATTTGGTGCAGATGTTGGGTAATAGCTTCCAGTTGAAGCTTGGGGTCTGTTAGGAACAGATGCTGCTCCAAACCGGCGAAATGGCGTTTGGTAAGGCTTATTTCTCCTGAAGTCTCTTCTTTGGTGATGGTGAGGTCCTCCACTTCTCATTTCTCCTGCCTTGTGAATGGGCTCACGACTTTTAGTCATTCTATCCTTATGATCTTCTTCAAAGATCCTGCAGCGATTTACCAATACAGAAAATTCACGGATTTCCTGCATTCGTATAGCTTCCTTAATTTCTGGCCGCAATCCATTTACAAACTTTGCACACCGATCTCTTTCATTAGTAGCATCATTATAATGAGAATGAAAACGAGATAGCTCTTCAAACCTGGATGCGTACTCTCCAACGGTCATATTTCCTTGGGTCAGCGACAGGAATTCGAACTGTCTTTTCTCTTTAACATCAGCTGGAAAGTATTTCTCCAAAAACATATCCTTGAAATAATCCCAAGTGATCTCCACGTCGTTGACTTCAAATTGTCTACGCGTGCTATCCCACCAATGTTCGGCATCCTCAGATAAGGCATAAGTAGCGAAGACTACCTTATCAGCTTCATTACATTGCAATGCTCGAAAGATCTTCTCTATCTCTCGAATCCAGATTTGTGCTCCATCAGGGTTATATCCTCCCTTGAAACGAGGTGGATTGCGCTTTTCAAATAGGTCCAGCCTTCTCAAGGCATCGTTACCTTGACCTTCACGTGCTCCCATTGCATTGATTAAGCGTTCTACAACTCCAGCAAGATCATTTCCAGCCATTAGTTTCCTGTTTCACAGTAACTGAGATTTGTCACATCAATCACAGTTACTACCAAGTTAGATATTCTATTCTCTATCACCTATACAGAGTTTACGGACAAAGCAAGATAGACCTTTTCCCCAGGCCTATTGGATTAACTGCTCTGATACCACTTTGTTACACCCTCTGTTACACCTTAATAAATTCTAGAAAAATTCGTAATAATTTTTTTTTTTACTAAAGATATGTTTGTTAAAAAGAAACTATCGGAATAAATTATATACATTATTTCTGAAATAGCTCAATATTATTAAAACTTTATAAAGTATTTGTACATTCATCCGAAGAAAATAAACATTAAACATTATAAGAAAGAGAGGAAACTCCATGGCCCAAGAGCAGTTGCCTAGTGACATTATTTATTCATTGGACCACGGTATTCATACCGAGCTCCCTTTCTAGAACGTGCTATATATACTGTCAATGTTCTTCGATCCTTCGCTCTGTACGAACCATTAATTTAAAACATATAAAACAAAAACATAGAGAAAGGAGTGAGAAACAGAATATAATATTCCCAAATGGGACATAAGCAATAAAGGGTTTTCACAAACTAGTATAATAATATCAATCACAATCACAAGCACAATCAATTTATGAATGTATGAATGATATGCCATATCTTCATCATAACTTATCTATATATGTGGGCCCCTTAAATTTTAATTTGCACTGGGCCAACCAGAAGTTTACACTGTTCCATAATTCCGGATAATAATAACATGAACAGCTCAACTGGCATGGAAACACTTAGAGACTAGTCAGATTGAAAAGGTTTTTATTGTGAAAGTACCCGACACTAGGGAGCTACCCCAGGTCCCCTGAAGCACCCTTTCACACCCTCTCATCCCAAGGCTCACAATTAAGCCTCCTCTAATGTATCCTCGGTTTCTATAATCCGTCCCCAGACAATATCATTTTGTTTCTCTTCGATGATTCATGATGCATGAACTACTCGCGTATTTAGTTGGTTAAGGCTTTTAGAAACTCAATTATATTATCAGGGCCTATGAATCATGACATAGCCACCCCAGTAAACTGTACTTTGTCAACTTCTCAAATACGCACATAGAATTTTAGTACAGTTCTTTTTCAAATCACAAATCAAATCTCCTTATAAATTTGAGTTTCAAAGCCTTAAATATATTTCACAACCTTCTTTATAAAAGTTTATAGGTCAATTCAAAATCAATTTCTAAAAACTCAAATTTGGAATTATCGATCTTTAAAACCTTAGTACTTGAAAATTTTGTGTAATATTCTTATACATTTAAATATTAAGTATATATATGTATATATTAAAATAATTTCTCTTTCTTTTTCTTTTTGATAAACTAATTAAAAAAATCTAAATTTTAGTAAAGATATATATATATATATATATATTAAAATATAAAAAGAGATTTCTAAAAACTTATGTAGTTTTATTGAAATCTAAGAAATTTCTTAAAAGTAATTTAAATAAAGATGAATAAGTAAATAAAGAAGTAGGAGATAAGTAAATTCTTACTGAATTTTAGCTTTCCGTCATGTTTGCTATATGCTCAAACTCCACAGTATAGGATTATCAATCATAATCAAACATTGTCAATCACAATCAAACATCATAAAAATAAATAAATATTAACAACCATAATCAAATCAAATAATTAAACATCAGTTATAAATATGATAATTTAAAATTCAATGATTATTTAAATTAATAAATTTTTGTTTTAAGTTCTATGGTCAATTCCTCGCATAGGTCTATGTAAATCCAAGATAGTCCAATCCTTGCATAGGTCTAGTTCAGTCCATATATGTCATAACAGTCCAAATCCTTGCATAGGTTTAGTCAAGTTCATAATAGTTCAAATCCTTGCATAGGTTCAATTCAGTCCGTATAGGTCATAATAGTTCAAGTTCTTAAATAATTATTTCAGATATTAAGTTACACAAGATGCTTAATTAATAACAATTATTATAAATTTTAAGTTAGAAGTTATTATTTTAAAATAATAATATTGTTATGTTTAAAAGGAGTAGGGGACTCCTCCCAATATTCTTATGTATTTTCATATTATACCCTTAATCTCACTCCCCCTTACCTCGATTTGCTACCAAAAGTGAATTCGCTCTGCGCCTCCAAGTTCTAACAAAATATTAATACTAACTTATTTCAGTATAAGCTTAAGATGAAAATTAAGATTGCTATCAGAATGATAAATAGTAAATGTGCATATTAATAATAAATAGTAACGGTAAATGGTAAGTCATTACTAGTAACGGTAAATAGTATTTTTTGAATAGTAATAGTAAATAGTAAATTATGAATAGTAACTTTTTGAATAGTAGTGGTAAACGGTAAATCATGAACAATAACAGTGAATAGTAAATTTTGAATAGTAACGGTAAATAGTAAATTTTGAATAGTAACAGTAAATAGTAAATTGTGAATAGTAACTTTTTGAATAGTAGTGGTAAATGGTAAATCATGAACAATAACAATGAATAGTAAATTTTGAATAGTAACGGTAAATAGTAAATTTTGAATAGTAACAGTAAATAGTAAAAATAACACAGCGATAATTTATTCTTACTATAGTAACTTATTCATAATAGTACTAGTATATCAATGGTTTAAGAGTGCTAAAAAAATAAACTAAAATTATAAAAATAATATAGAAGAAAGTTATTACCTTACACCTCCGGCAGAACTTCTTTTTACCAAAAAAATTTACTCTCCACTAATTTCTTACGCACTATCTCTCTAGATTCTCTCTCTAATTTTTGTGTGGAAATGTTGTAAATGAGCCATCTATTTATAGGAAGAAAATTTCACTATTTAAGATTATTTAATTATTTATTTTACTATTCATGATGTAAGCGATGATGTAATTAAGCGATGATGTAAGCGATGATGTCGACAGTGGCATTTTGGTTATTAAATGAAAGGTTAAGGGTATTTTTGTCATTCTAAAAAAATGAAAAAAATATAAAAATTCCAAAAATTTATAAATTATATAACAATCAAAAAGTTCTAAAGAACTATAATCAAATTCCTTTGAAATTTTATTTTAAATAATAAATAACGAAATTAGGGGTGTTACATTACCACATGTCTTAGCTCAACAAAATACTAAATTTTCACAACACGTGCAACACTTTTCCTAAAATTATAGATGAATGAAGACTACAACTAACATGTGGCATCAGAGCTAGGTTTATTGAATTTATGTTTCTCCATATGTTTTTCCTAATTTATATGAACAATAATATTAAAATTAGGAATTTGTGAATTGTAGAATTTTGTATCGTGATCGAGAACCAAATGTCTAATCTTCTTCCTATTTTCCAATCTTGTTAATTTCAATTGCAATTAAAATTTCATTGGAACTTGATTAATTTCAATTCCAATCTTGTTAATTTCAATTGCAATTAAAAAGACCTTCTGTTGGCTTTCTTCTTTCAACTAAGACGTGTAAAGTATATAGGGTTGACCTTCTAAAAGCTTTTTGATACAAGAGCTTATCTTCATTAGCTTTTCTGAAATACACAGAGCAGCTAAATTGGTTTTTTCCCTTGCGAGCTTTGGTTCTTGTACTAGATTGCCTTCTTTACTCTTTTGATGATAAAAACATCTTCCCTTGATAAGAACTTGATTCAGAGCATCTTCATAATTAAATTTGATCTTTGTTTGATGCGAGGTTGAAGTAACGTTCTTATTGCTTCAAAAGTTTGGGGTTTGATTAATGAAGCAAGTACGCGTGCTAAGTACTTAGCAATCCAAAAGTCTGGAGGAGCACATTTGGAACAGACTCTTCTTGAGCATTCTTCTAGGATCGGACTTTTCTTGGGACGAGCTTGTACGTAAACTATTTTTGATCTCGGTCAGACTTGTCTTGAAATAACTTATATGGCTCAAGGAAGACATTTTAATTGATGGACTTCCCTTTTCATTTGTAACATGTGCATTTTATATTTGTATCTTAAAACACTTAATTGAACAGGTAGGATAACACATGGGTAAACTTTATTTAATTTAAATGCCTTAATGTGTGTTATTAACAAATCTTGGGGTCTGGTAAATGATAGTCAATAGTTTGAAATCCTTTACAAACCAGACTTAGCTCCAACATGGTCTTTAATGTATTGAATTTCTCTTACTGGAGCCAACAAATCTAATTTCACTTAGGTATGTTGGATCTTGATTTAGCTTTTCAAGTTGAAAAACTTGCTGCTATTACTGATGCTAGTAGCAATGAAGAGAAAGTCCATTATAAAGCTTGGGAAAAGTCAAACAAACTTAGTCTGATGTTTATGTGAATGAGTATAACAAGTAACATCAAGTCAGCTCTTCCCAAAACTGAAAGTGTAAAACAATTTATGAAATTTGTGGAAGAGCGCTCCCAAACTGCTGATACGTATTTTGTTGGGACATTAATGAGTACTTTAACCACCATGAAGTTTGATAGTTCTCATACTATGCATGAACATGTCATTGAGATGACAAATATTATAGCAAGACTTAAGTCTCTTGGAATGACAGTGGATGAGAATTTCCTTGTGCAGTTCATTTTGAACTCATTACCATCTAAGTATGTTTCTTTCCAAATGAACTATAATACCATGAAAGACAAATGGAATGTGCATGAATTGCACAGTATGTTAGTTCAGGAGGAAACCAGACTTAAGAATAAAGGGAATCACTTCATTCAGCATGTGAATAATCAGGGAACTAGAAAGAAAGTTGTTGAGAAACATGGAAAGAGTAAAAGACCATTAAAGATTGGCGAGTTCTCTACTAAAATCCAGAAGAAAGATGACAAATGTCATTTCTGTGGGAAGTCTGGACATCTCCAAAAGAATTGCCTAAAATGTAAAGCTTGGTTCGAAAAGAAAAGTGAGCATAATGCTTATGTATAATTTAACTGAAGTTCCCTATAATACTTGGTAGATTGACTCTGGATGTACAACTCATGTTTCTAATATGATGCAAGGATTCCTTTCATCCCGAACCATAAACCCAAATAAGAAATTTATCTTCATAGGGAATAGAGTGAAGGTTTCAATGGAAGCTGTTGGGACTTATCGTCTAATCCTTGACACTGGATTTCATTTAGATTTGTTTGATACTTTTTATGTACCTAGTATTTCTAGGAATTTCGTTCCTTGTCTAAACTTGATGTTGCTGGATAATCTTTTAGATTTGGGAATGGTTGTTTCAGTTTGTATAAACGTACTTGTATGATTGGATCTGGTACACTTTGTGACGGCTTATATAAATTGAATCCTGATAATTTATATGTTGAAACTCATATAACCTTGCATCATAACATTGACACTAAATGTAGTTCAGTGAATGAATATTTCGCTTACTTGTGGCATAGACGTTTGCGACATATTTCCAAAGAAAGGATGCAAAGATTAGTAAAGAATGAAATCCTTCCGGATTTAGATTTTACTAATCTATATATGTGTGTAGATTGTATTCAAGGAAAACAAACAAAACACATAAAGAAAAAGCTACAAGAAGTACCCAGATTCTTGAAATTATACACACTAATATATGTGGACCTTTTGATGTAAATTCTTTCAATAAAAAAGTACTTTATCATTTTTATTGATGATTTTTTCACGTTATGCGTATGTCTATTTATTGTATAAGAAATCTCAAGCAGTTAATGCCTTGGAAATTTATATAAATGAAGTGAAAAGGCAATTAGACATAAATGTGAAAATTGTTAGGTCAGATAGATGTGGTCAGTATTATGGAAGATATAATGAAAGTGGACTACACCCTGGTCCATTTGTTAAGTTCCTTGAGAAATGTGGTATTTATGCTCAATACACAATGCCAGGTACACCACAACAAAATGGTGTGTTAGAAAGGCGTAATCGAACCTTGATGGATATGGTTGGGAGCATGTTAAGTAATTCATCTTTACCTGTATCATTGTGGATGTATGCTTTAAAAAATGCCATGTATTTGTTAAATAGGGTTCATAGTAAGGCAATTTAAAAGACACCTTTTGAACTATAGACAGGTAGGAAACCCAGTTTGGGATACTATGTTTAGGGTTGTCAGACAGAAATTAGAATATATAATCTACAAGAAAAGAAACCGGATACAAGAACAATTAGTGGATATTACATTAGTTATCCAGTAAAATCAAAAGGGTATATGTTTTACTGTCTTGCCCATTGTACAAGAATTGTTGAAACTAGAAATGCCTGATTCATTAAGAATGGTGAAACCAGTGGGAGTGAAGCTTCACGAAATATGGATATTAAGGAAGTTAGAGTACAAGTTCCCTTAACTAGTGCCTTTACTTCAAGAATTGTTGTTCCTCATATTGTTGAACTACATAACAATCGAGAAGAACAACAAATTAATAATCTGAAGGTTAACAATGAACCTGTAGTAGAACAACCACAAGAAATAGTATTAAAAATATCCCAAAGAGAAAAGAAATCTGCTTTTCGAATGATTATATGGTTTATCTACAAGAGTCAGAAAATGACTTAGGCATTGATAATGATCCAGTCTCATTTTTAAAAGCCATAATGGTGGTAATTTTGATAAGTGGTTAGATGTCATGAAAGATGAGATTAAATCAATGACACAAAATGGTGTATGGGACCTTGTGGAATTGCTAGAAGGATGCAAGAGAGTTGGGTGTAAATGGGTCTTTAAGACTAAGTATGACTCTTATGGCAATATCGAATGTTACAAGGCTTAACTTGTTGCCAAAGGTTTTACTCAAAAGAATGACATTCATTATAAGGAAACATTTTCTCTAGTTTCTAAGAAAGATTCTTTCAGAACTATCAAGGAACTAGTAGCTCATTATGATATTGAGTTGCATCAAATGGATGTTAAAACTACCTTTCTGAATGGGAATTTAGAAAAGGATATTTACATGGACCAACCAGTGTGGTTCATTGAAGAAGGAAAGGAACACATGGTGTGTAAACTTAATAAATCAATATACGGACTTAAATAGGCTTCTCAGAAATGGCATCTTAAGTTCAATGATACTATTATGTCGTTTGGATTTAAGGAAAACACCGTTGATCGATGTATATATCTGAAGGTAAGTGGGAGAAAGTTTACATGTATGTTAATGATATCTTACTTGCAATTAATGATTTTGGTCTATTAAGTGAGACTAACAATTTTCTCTCTAACAACTTTGAAATGAAAGATATGGGTGAGGTGGGCTATGTGATAGGAATAAAGATATTCTGTGATAGATCACAAGGACTGTTACGCTTGTCTTAGAAAGCATATATTTATAAAGTATTTAGAGAGATTCTAAATGGATAAATGTCCAACATCTCTCATTCCAATACAAAAAAGAGACAAATTTAGTCTTATACAATGTCCAAAGAATGATTTGCAACAGAAATAGATGAAAAATATCCCTTATGCATCTTTTGTTGGGAGTTTAATGTATGCTTAAACATGTACGAGACCAGATATTAGCTTTGCAGTTGGTATGCTTAGTAGATACCAAAGTAATCCAGGATTAGATCATTAGAAAGCAGTAAATAAAGTCTTAAGATACTTGCAAGGGAAACAGGATCACATGCTTACTATAGAAGATCTGATCATCTTGAGGTGATTAGATATACATATTCAGACTTTGTTGGTTGTATGGATACAAGAAAGTCTACATTTGGTTATGTGTATCTTTTAGCCGAATTAGCAATTTCATGGAAAGGTGTGAAGCAGTCAGTCATTGCTTCATCCACCATGGAGGCTGAACTTGTGGCATGCTTTGAGGCCATAGTTTACAGCTGTCTTATTTTCTAAAAATGACAAGTATTCCAAAGGTGTTAAGCATATGAAATTGAAATACTTTATCGTTAAAGAAGAAGTTCAGAAACATAAAGTGTCAATAGAACATATTAACATTGAATTTATGATTGTTGACCCTTTAACAAAAGGGTTACCGCCCAAAGTATTTACTGGCAATGTAGAGAATATGGGCATTATATTTACTAGTGGATGTTGAATGTTAATGTTGTTATTAATGCCTATTTGACACTCTGAGCTCATTAATGTATAATGTTTTGAAAGTTTTCTTTTCTACTTTATTTATATGCATGTAAATTATGATGTAGAAAACAAATTATGTTATTGTTAATGAAAATGACTTTATGTTTGAACCCATTATGGACTTCTCATTGTAAAGTCATATTAAGTAGAAGGATAATATAGTATAGTAGGGCATGGAAAAGAATATGTTGATTGAATGACATGTAACCGTCGTCACTCTTATTATTTGATATCTTTAGTTATGATTAATGATAGAACTAATTATTTAAGGTCTTTTAATGCACATTATGATTTATGTATTTGTTAAATCATGAAGTGTTATGGTATCGCATGAGCCGAGTGGGAGAATGTTGGAAAAATAAATAAATAAATTATTTATTATATGACGACTCATGTGAAACATAATTATGGGCCTAAATATGATTTAATAAAATAAAGGGACCTATTGGTTAGTATGAGAAGTTAGTTTTAAACCTTAAAAAACTGATGGTAACCAACTTGATGAAAGTTGAAACAAGGATTCTGTCTCTACTATAAGGGTTACTCACTATTACCCATCAGAAAAGTTTATGAGTAAGAAAGAAAGACAAAGAGGCAGACTGAGAAAAGGAGGTTGAAGAACTTATTATCATTGGGTTTTGTCATGGATCAAGGTAAGTCTCTCTTACTATTATAAATGTATGTGAATCATAGATTCTAAGATCCTTATGATGTGCAGCAGTTTTCTTAAAATTATAAATGGATGAAGACTACAACTAACAAACTCAGTTAATGTTATGGTTTCACCCTTGATGAATGACAAAAACTACCTGCATAGGCTTAAGATATAAAAGTATCATTAGATTTCAAGAACAAGCTCAAATTTGTAGATGAGACCGTTACTCAACTTACAAAATCTAACCCTTTTATGCTCCTTGAAAATGATGCAATAACATGATCCTTTCTTGGATTTGCCACTCCTTAGAACCTTCAATAGCCAAATCCATTTTATGGATTGAACAAGTCATTGATGGTTGGAAGGATCTTCAAGCTTGTTTTTCTCATGGAGACATTTTCAAAATTCCAAAAGTTTAAAAAGAGTTCTATCGCCTACACCAAGAAAGACTTGATGTTTCCATTTCTTTCACTAACTCAGGGCCCCACAGGAAAAGATCAAAAACTATCAACCAACCCCAAGATGTAAGTGCTCTATTAAGTGCTCTTGCAATGTTATCGAATCTCTTTGTAGATACAAAGAATAATATATTGTCATTAGATTCCTTAAAGGCTTGAATGAAAAATATTCATAAGTAAGATCTCAACCAGTGTTGATTAATCCTTTCCCAGATATCAAATGTGTTTTCTCCATGGTAGCTCAATAAGAAAGACAATTTCACATCTAAATTTTGTGACACCCTCAATTAACTATGACAAATTCCCATACTGGAACATCCTACTTAATTAAGGAGTCACTAAAAATAAGAGTTTTTTTATTGGTGATTATCACCTGCAGTTCAAATAGAAATCATAACATAGATCGATTCTTTATCACATAAGAGTACTTAAAAGAGTACGGGGCTCATAGGCTCCTGACAACTACTACAAAAATAACAACATAATAGAAACGTCGAGTCTATAACGATCTCAACGCAAACAGAAAATATACATAGTCGTCGCTTCCCAACTGGGGTCCTCTACTGCAGGTAGTCCAAGTCCTACTCACGTTCGTCTTGTCCTTTAGCTGATGATCATAGAAAGGGAAAGCAAACACACAACAATAAAAAGGGTGAGTACAAAGCTCTCAACCCATAACGTATACATACAAGGGTGGCTTAATATTTCAAACCTCTAGAAAAGATTACACACAACATACCTTAGAATAGACATACAAGGCTATACAAAGATCAATGATAATCAGAGGGTTAGTCATATAATGATGGCATGCTATGCATGTGTTAGATTAGTTATTGTAAGTCATAATTTATTACCAATATGCAATGGGGCCTAACTTCCACTGATCAATCTTATATACCAATAATCATGTGCACAACCATCCCACCTTATCTCCCCTACCCAACTAGAGCGACCAGAGCTCTCCTCGTTTTGGTTTTCACAAATGGTAAGGACTCACAGTCCAGTCATCATAATGGCCAAACACACAACTTAACAGAACGAGCACTCCATGATCATAGAAAATCCAGCCTCTTATCGAAGTATACTAGAGTTTTCCACAGGCTGTCCGGCGACGGACACGAATCCGATGCCACTTGGAATTCCCGCCTCTGATATACTCCCTAGACTACCCTCACGTATCGAGGCGCGACAGATTCTTCAGTGTACCCATCACTGTATGCTCTAGGGGATTATTCCAACATCCCTCCTCAACTCCAAATACAAAATGCCATGTGCTTGTCTTATTACTAGGGTGCCCGAGTTCTAGACGGTACCTTACTCGTTTGGCATATTTATCCTTAAAGCGTGTAAAGCATCAAAGCTATAAAAATTTTCGTGTAATAGGTACTATGGCTTAAGATTTCAATACTATCAAATTCATTTCATTTAGAAATATCAAGGTTATTTCCTGGACAGGTCTTATAAGGAATTTTTCTAGTATAAAAATATTTAATTTATTGGTAATTTATAATAGATATCTATGTAAGAATAACAACATACCTCAATTTTGTTTCTTAACTTATGAACTTAAGAAAAATTAAGTTTTTCTGTTAAGAGGAAATTAAGGACAAGTATATTGTTCTTGATTTAATCACTTACTAAGGTCGTTTCATCGTATTTTCTTATGATGAACGAATTAAGTTGATTTTACTTTCTAAAATTTTTCATAAATCCTTAAATAAAATATTTTATTAATATGAGATTATTCTTGTAAATATATATATTGAAGATAGAAGAATCCTCTTTTTCTAAAGTAAAGATACAAAGTAATAAATTTTCATTTCTTTGTCAAAACATTGTTTTCGTCGTATTTTATCTAGAAAATTTCGATTTGGGTGATTCCAAAGCCAAAAGTGTTTAACTTTGAAAATACTAATTAAATATAGTAAATTTAAAAATGGATTCTGTCCAGAAACATCCCCTACACGAAAAGTTGCTTAGTGTCAAAGTTCGTCATTCTAACGTTCGTAAAAATATGTTTTAAGGACAAATTACACTTCAAAAATTCTCCCAACCAATTTTTCTTCTTTGGGTATTTTTCTTATGCTCAAAATTCATTTCTTATGCCATAAAATACTCCTACAAAATAGTTTTACCAATTTCCTCTGTTTACCCACAAAAATGCGTTTTATACCATTTCTAACGTGTCGTTCGCGCCTAAACTCAGTTCCCTTTTAATTCTTTTATTAATCATCACATTCATAATATCTTTATGACCATAAATAATACTCAAATATATTAAAATACAGTAGTACCAATCATCATAAATTTTTACCGAGAAATACTTTCCAAAATCCTTGTAAATCGTTTTCTTAGTGTTGTATCCGTATCATTAATTATTACAACTAAAAATCACTTATTTCCCTTTAAATAGAAAAATTCCAGAATTTAATAAATATTCCAAAATTCATTTCTAACACGTGAATTAAAGAAATCAAGCCATGAAATCAAATCTCCATCACTAATCGTATTTTACGCTAGTTTATACGTTAGAATATAAAATTATTAAGTTATTTAACCAATCATTAAAAAAATTTTAGCAGCAACAAGAATCCATTATTTGTCATAGGAACTCATTTTAGAATATTTTAGACCCCGAAAAATATTATCAATATCACAAGTCACCCATTTAATCCAAGAATACACATTATCAAACAAGTTCATCACATGCATATAGTTACAACCAAAAATTCTGCAGTAACAAAATTCACAAGTTGGTAATCCTCATAATTAAAATTTTAAAATTTAGAGAACTTAACAAAAACCATGGTGCAACCATAATACCCCTTGAAGATCTCATTTTTCCAAGGGATTTTCAAGATTCAAACTATAAGAACTAAGATCTTTAAGAGAGTATTAAGGTATAAGTGCTAAGGGAGACTTATACCTCACCATGCATGCATTATATTATGAATTTAAAGTAAGGCAAGTACCCCCTACCATCAAATTTTCGTCCTTCAAGAGAAAGCCAAGGACTTTAAGATTTGCTTTTAAATCATCACCATTTATTCCACCAAGCAGAAAGAAAATGGAGGCTTGGAGGATGGTGGATCACGTGAATGATGGTGGTGGAAGAGGACAAAAAATGTTGTTGTTTGGTGGGGAAAGAAGAAGATTTGATGATCAAAAGGTGAAACCTTGGATTTTGAAGTCTAGGAAGGGTGCTGTGGTGATTTAGGATGAATGATGATGAGTGGATGATGTGTTTAAGATTGAAGAAGTATAAGGAAAATGGAGAAGAGGGCTGCTGGAAATTTTTCTAAGTTAAAAGAAAGAAGGAAAACAAAGAAGGAACCATGGTAGCTTTTTGGAAAGTGACAATTTTTGCATGTTTTGCCTTGTCTCCCAAGGGGTTCACACGGCCAAAGAGTGAGTGGGAGAGGTGTCAAGAGAGTTTTATGCACTTGAGAGGTGCCATGTGCAACTGATAGTGAGGTGGTGAAAGGCCTTGCATGGTCTAAACAAGTGGCAAGGTGGTGGTGTGATTTAATTGGTCAATGGTGCATGCAAACTGATGTGTCAAGTACAGAGATAGTATCTTGTTCATGGACTTAAGGGACATTCTGGGCTGAATTTGGAAATTTTTCAAACATAAAAATTGTATAACTTTTTTTTATCTTTAATTTGATATATGGCACAAAAAAATCCATTAAGAAATGAGAGAGTTATGGCCCAAATACAAATGGGTGCAGGGCTATGATGGGATTTTTGTTCCTTGCAGAGATTGATTTTCTGGGCCAAATTGGTTGGGGTTTGGGCTTTGTGTTCTTCATCAAAGTTGCAGAAAATTGAGTTAAGAAAATTTTGGTGAAAGAATCATTCAATTTCATGGTCATATGAGAGATATATATAAAAAATACTACACCTAGTGCAACTATTGCTGGAAAAACGTGAATTAATGTAGTATTTTAATTTCTAGGATTTATGAGATGTAAATTGACCTTCGTGGTCAACATAAAAGTTGTAGATAAATTTAATTCGGATATTTTGGGATAAGAACAACTCGAATCCAACACCAAGAGAGAAAATTACGCCTAAGGTACATACAAATGTGCATTTTAGTTTACTCGGGTAATTTAAATTTAACGTTTTTGGGCTTGGGTGGTTGGAAATGAGCATTGGGCTCTTCGTAAAAATTGTTAGGGATGATATGAGGAATGTCTTAGGATAAAAATGATCGACTCAAGTCCCTTAGACAATTTCTTGGTCAAGACCGGGGGAGTTACATAGTTAATAACTTGAATAAAATACTTAAATATTTATATCTTGTTTTATAAATCTCTATTATTATGAGTATTATCAAACACATTATTATTAATATCTTAATCATATTTATTACTCATATAATTAAAGCAAGGGTATTCACCTTATATTCACAAAAATCATTTTAGAATATAACATACAAGCAAGTCGGTCGTAGCCCAGTTATTAACACACATAAAATCATCACAAAATACAAACAACTGGTCTCAAGAACCTAACAAAAAATGAGGGCTGTTACAAATTCTCCCTCTAGCAACTTAGATTCTCGAGTGTTGGTTATGAGTTCCTAATAAGGAAAAAACAATGAGAATTCCAACAACAAGAAAAACCAAGAACAATATGGGAAAGAATCAATAAAAGACTTATTGAAAGAAAACAAATCACACTATGGAAACATGTTATTTTAACCATTTCTTTCCATAAGGATATCAATCCAAAACATCTTAAATAGCTAACACCACTAGTTTTTTTCCTCTTGACAATAGTTCAGAGGATGTCAACCTTAAAGAAGATTCTAACAAAGAAGTAATGCATAGTTAAATATCAATTATTATTTTGGAAGTTCTAAAACTCAAGAGAAGTAGCAAGAATCATAAGTGTGGCTACAAAAAGCTAGATGTTTCTAGCCATAGTCCAGTATTACCTAGCCTTAATAAAGAATACTACCTGCTCAAACAAGAAGAAATGGAAGATCCAAGCTTAAAAGGCCTTGTACGTGTTGTCCATCAATATGGAGGATAAACTCTTGCGGCGGATAAAAGACTTTTCAACCTCGAAGTAGGCATGGGATACCCTTGCGACCTTATTTGCAAGGAAGAGTGATGTCAAGTTACAGTTATTCAAAAATGTATGACATCACTTAGGCAATGGGATATGCCGGTAA
The DNA here is from genome assembly GCA_037962975.1 of Clitoria ternatea. Taxonomy (NCBI): domain Eukaryota; kingdom Viridiplantae; phylum Streptophyta; class Magnoliopsida; order Fabales; family Fabaceae; genus Clitoria; species Clitoria ternatea. The sequence goes on along the minus strand of CM075674.1, from coordinate 14,097,382 downwards.
GTTAATATTTTATGAAAATTAAATCTATCTATGATGAAATTCCCAAATTAGATCTAGTGAGTATAATTAGTAACACGAGAATGCAAAGAATTATCATTTTTGGATTAAATGCAAAGAATAATGGAATCATTACTGTTATTTGAGGATGGGCTAAGGAACCCACGTTAACAGGGCTAGAGTGTATTTTGGATAACCAAGAAGGTTTAGATAATCAAATGTCTAAAGTTTCTGTAAATAAAGAAGACAAGACCCTTTTTGGTAAGAAAGAAGCATTTAAGGAAGTTAAGGTAGTTGTGAGTTCTAGCAATGAAGGTGAAGGTTCAAAAATAAGGCAACAAGGTTGTTCAAAAGGTCAACACGAGAGAAGTCTGTAGCAAGGGGAGTTGCACAATCCTAATATAAAGATAAAGAAGAAAATAGATATCGTCGCTAGGATGGTCGACATTGCTATTGTGGCAAGAAAGGCTACTTTGCTCGAGACTATTGGACCAAGAAGGTAAAAGGCAATATTGTCACATTCAAACAAAATGAGAGTAAGAAAAGTGGGATGCTCAAGCATCGTTTGCAATAGAAGAGTCTAGTTCTAACCATGAACTAGATTATAGAGCACAACACCAACGAAATGAAGATGAGCAAATTGCATCATCACACATGGATATACGAGCAGAAAAGATAGTCTAGTCACAATGAGTGACAAATTGATTAGCTACAATGATGATTGAATGACTCTGGTTATTCCAACCATACGACTGGAGATAAGGAGAAACTTATGAATTTGTCAGAATATAAGGGAGAACGAGTTCATCCATCAAATAAGTCATTTTCACAGTCTTAACCCATCTCTCACTCGCTACCTCAAGATAATTCTAACCTCATCTCAAATAAGAAAATAAGAAATAATATGAGGGGAAACTAGAGTGGGGTTCTTCGTGACCAAGAAGTTCATTGCGTGAGTCGACGGGTCGAATTGCATTGCCGTAGTTGTCAACAAGAACACCTATGACCTACTAAGATATCACTGACATGAATGGCACATTCACACGAATGACACATTCCATATATAACAAGCCACCAAATAGGCCTATACCGTTTCGACGACATCTTTGCCGCATTTTGATTGACCGACACACATAATGAACTTCTTGATCAAGAAGAACCTTACCATGTTCATCCACTGTTAGATTTCTTATTTTCTTGTTTGAGATGAGGTTGAAGTTGCCTTAGGTGGTGGATAACCTATGAGTGGTGGGGTTCACTCACTCGTGTACTCAACAATGTTAATACACTTAATGGAAAAATGACTTATTTAATGGATATTAAAAAGTTAAATGATTAATATAAAACTCATAAAAGTGAAAACAACAAAACAAAAATTTATGTCTTTGAGAAAGTTTATTTTAAGAGATTATTTTTTAGGTTTACCTAAAAAGTTCTTTTTTGTTTTTATATAAAAAAGTACATTATGATCTATTACATTATTTTTTGTAAAGTAAAATAGTTATAATTTAAATATGAAATTTTTTAGATTCTGATCATGTAAAAAGTACTTATTTTTATTAGACACTCATTCTTTTCCTTATTTTACCCTTTGCATCTTCTTGATTTCATAATTCTTATATCTAAAATAGTAATTTTAAACTTAAAAAATAATTTTTAATACAATTCAAACAAAATCATTTTTTAAATAACCTTTTTTCATAACCACGTCAAAACGTCAAAATAAATTTTAATATAATTTATTCGATTATAAAAATAAATATTTATTAAAATAAAGTATTTTTACACGTTTATCAAACATACTAAACACAGTATAAGTGTGAAGAACAAAGTGCTATTTTAACATATATTTTATACTACTATCTTAATCATATGTTTATAAGTTTGTAAAAGCAATAAATGTTAGATAAGTAATTAACAATTTGGAATTTACTATTTAATTCCAATTTTAATCAATTGCCATTATAGGTCACCTTAATCTCCCTTTCTTTTTGGGTGAATCTCTCCCATATATAATCTTTGATCATAATTTTAAAATCAAATAAGAATTCTCTCGTCAAAAAATAGCTTGATATTGTCATGTTAGAGAGAGAAACAATCGGTAAGTTAATGAATCATATATAAATAATAGACCATACTATATATTTTATTTATTGGTCTTTCTATGAAATGATCCATATCTAATCTATATCTAAAATAAAATACAGCTTATAGATGGTGGAATCAAACAAATATTACTCTCTAGACAACCCTATTTTCCCTCCAAAACTTTTCTCTACTGTGAGGTGCTTTTTAATTTATTTTTTCATTTTCTTATTATTTGATTTTTTTATTCTTTGGTTATTATATATCCTTTCTCTTTACTTAATCCCCCACCGTGTGTCTTTTCATATACCCTTTTCTCTTTCCCTCGTCTCTTTGTTTCTAAGTAGGCTCTTTCTTTTTTCCCTGTTTCTTTGTTTGTATCCCTCTATTTCCCTTATGTCTTTCTTTCTCTGTTTCTCTGCGGATATAAGATTACATTGCTATTCTTAATGTCTCTTTTTTCTTCCCTTTCGTATTTACCCCTCTGATAAGTCTCTGGTCTTAATAACCTAGATCCTTCCTTCTTTCGCCCCCTCTAATCATCCCGAGCCTTTTTCTTTCTATTCTTAAGTCTTTTCCCTCTTCATTATCCCCCATTCATACCGCTTCAGATACGATTTCTTAGCATGAAACCCTACTATGCTTTTGCTCTGTCTCAACATCTGAAACCCTAATCCCCAAAATTTGACGGTTGTTCATCGAATAAGGAAGGGTAAAGAAATCGTCGATGACTCACCCGATTGTCAGGTTATGTTTCTTCTCTTCAATACTTTACATGTTTTTTATGTGTGTCCCTTGCATTGTTGTGTCGATAACCCTAAAGAAACACTCAAGTTATGTGTCTTTTCTTTAATATTTGTATGTTTCTTTTTTATTTGTGTTACTTTGCATGTTGCTGGATGCTTTAATAATGGTGTGTTTATAACCCTTCCCCCTTTGGAGACGATTTCTTATCCTGAAACTCTACCGTGATTTCGCTCTATCTCAATGTTTGAAACCCTAGCACCTAAAATTTGTTGGTTGTTTCTCGAATAAGGAAGGGTAAAGAAATCGTCCATGACGAACCTGATCGTTAGGTTATATGTCTTCTGTTTAATACTTTGCATGTTTTTTATGTGTTTCTTTACATTGTTGTGTCAAAAATCCTGAGGAAACCCTGAGGTTAACTGCTTTTTCTTTAATACTTTTGCATGTTTTTATGTGTTACTTTGCATGTTGTTGGACTGTTTAATACTATTGTGTTCTGCAGGAAAAACAATGAAAAATATTATTGATTATTTTGTAGGTTCTATGTGAATTCTTTTAATCTTTCTTTGCATGTTGTTAGTAACTTAACTGTTTGCCCCCGTATGTCAAATAGGTTCTTCCGGAGTCCCTTACAATATATGGAGGGGTAAGTATTTCTTTAAAAGATTAATTAATTAATCAATGTTAGGTGAAATTTAATCTATCTTTCCGTGACTTTGAAAATCTTTACTTTAGCTTAATTGTTCGTGATTGGGTTGTAAAGGGAAATTGTAGTCTCGTCGTCCCCATGATGAAAGGCGTGTTGATAAGTCTCCCCTTCAAACATTCAATTCAAGGGTTTGTTCTTTCACCATTCTAATTTCTCTTTGATGTTTTTTGTGGTTCTGATAGTTTCCATATGTGTATTAATTGTAACATGAACTAACAAAAAAGGATGTGAGTGTCATTGTTGATTCTAATGATAAAGTTGGTGATAGTTTTTTAATTTTCCATTCTTCTTTAATTGCATTATATATCTATTTTGTGGTTACTGTCACTTTCATCGCACAAATAACAGCTTCCCGTTGCACCCGATGATCAACTTGCTGAAGTTGTCAATCTTCAACATGAGGATGCCATGGTACGAAATCTGGTTTTGATTTTCCTATTATTAAATGTTTTTTGTCATTTTATAGTCTGTGAAAATCATGAACAAAAATTAATGTTATTTGTAATAGATACCAAGTGCTCCCCATAGGGAAGTTAATGATAATTTTCAATTCTTAGCCACAAAATTCCTGACCAAGTTTCAAAGGGATAACTTTTTGGTTAGTAACCTTAACTATTCCACTCTTTAATATATTCCACCCCTTGTTATATTTTGATGCAACATTGTTGATTTTGTTGTGTCTTTTATAGGACCTACCTACAAACTTGATTTTTGTCATTCTGAGTGAGAAGCCTACACTGATTCGTGCGAGAATGGATGGATGCACTGATACCTGGCTTGTTGAACTGTGTTGGACTAGTCGAAGGCCATGGGAAGTTCATATGGGTCTGTTTTGTGTCAGCCATAACTTGAAGAATAGTGATACAATCTTGATTGGGATGCCTTTTGTTAGTGGTCCTTTATACTTTAGGGTTTTAAACTGACCTTACTATGAAAGACGTTTGTTAGATTTTGTCATTTGATATTAGTCATTAGTGTTGAAACAATGTACACTATTTTGTCAAGTTGTATAGATGATATATTCTCTGTAGTGTCTCAAATATAGTTAGTAAGGATTCAATTACTTAAATTCCAATTATATTATCAACCTGCCAATTTTATTTACCAAAGTTTCAATAATAAAACGTTAACTTGCATGGTATCGGTGCATCCTTATGGGTAGGTTAACTTCTACGTTAAATGGAAATCATACCTTCAAACGCATTAACATAAGAACCAGAACTAATTTGCATTTGTTGTAGATCACTACATTTTAAACAGAAATCATCTACTTAGGTTGCCTGTTTATGAATAAATTTTCTTACTTAATCGCGTATAGTGACCAAAAAAATAATGTTAGACTTCTATGCATATCGCCTGCATAGTTATGAACTTTATTTACATTGAATTTTTTAACAAATTGTGGTTTGGATTATATTAACTTTTGGTAAATTAATTCTTTCAGGTTCCTCCATGTATTGTAATGGAACTCGAACATTGAAGCCTTTCAAGGTTGGTTCTTATAGTAATGAAAACAACTACCAAGGTGATACCTTTTCCCTTGCTTCATCCAATTCAACCATAGCCTGCATTTAGAGACTGAATCATCAGTTAACGTTCTTGAAATAATTTAACAACTATTTCATTTTTTGTTTATGATTTAGGGAATTTAGTTATTAAAACATCAATGAATGCAGTGGCCCTTTCATTGATGCTTTAGACCTTGTGATTTGTTTTCCCTCCAATTTTAAATCATGTGTTGTCACTCTTTGTTAGGTGCTTGAATGTGGGTTTCCTCATTAAATGTTGGATCACTTTCCTTAATTAAAATATGTGAATGAAGTTAAATGTTGGATGTTTGTCCTTAATTAAAACCTTATCTATTCCATTGCCTTTTCTAACGTTTATTGAAACAACAAAACACAAAAGGTAAATAAGGTTCCCATTGCCTTTTCGTTCCTAACAAAAGATATCAGTTTTCATTGCCTTCTCTTTTCTAACATTTATTGAAACAATACAACACAAAGGGATATTATTAGTTTCCATTGCCTTTTGGTTCCTAACAAAATTTTTTGTTTCTAACATCTGTATTTATTATTACCTAATAATTAATTATTGTCATTGCTAATGTTAATTATTAATTATTAATGTTAATTCTTAGTTGTTAATTATTATTATTAATTATTAAATGTTAATTATTTATTCATTAGTGCTAAATTGAAAAGACATATAAAATAATTATTATATGATATATGATTATATAATATAATATACTATAATAATACTATTTTATATAATATATAATTATAAATATAATTATATTTATAATTGCAACATTCAATTGGCTTTTTATTTCTAACATTTATTGAAATAATAAAACATAAAAGGATATTTAGAACACAAAAATGATATTTATCATTGAATTGGGAAGTTAAATAGTTTTTACATTATGTGATGTGCATGCTATGCTCTAGTAATTTAAAGCATCTTCTTTTTAAACTTTTGATAGTTCCAAGGAATTTAAGTACCAGCTGGTCCTCCTTATATTAAACATGTCATTAAACCTGTCATACTTCTAAGGACTTTAACCTCTGATCCTCTTTATATTAAACCTTTCATACTTCCAAGGACTTTATTCTCTAATCTTCTGTTTATAGTGGCTTCAGGTGTATGATTGTTTTCCTCTATTTCAACTTTCTTATCATTCTCTCTGTTAGTCCCAAATACAATTATTACTTTCCTGCTTCTTCCTGAAATAACTGCCCAGAATCTGAGGTATGACTTGGTGAAAGATGTTAATGTTCATATTAAGGATAAGATTTAAAGGCCAAAAGTTAGGGTTATGAGGTTGTAGAGAGTTCCAAACAAACGATGGACAACTCAAGATCCTACCATTGAGATGGTTGTGGTTGACGAATTGGTCTGTCATTATCCTTTATTTTTCTTGGGTTTAGTCAGTTTATGTTCTTTTCATTCGAATGTTAGTTTTTTCTTCTTTTGGTGATCTTTATACCAGTCTGATTACATACAAATTTCTATCAAGAGCATTTACACCTACCTTTTTAAAAGAGTAGTCATTGAAGGGAATATGTAGGCATTTGATTGAATGATTAGAACTATAAGCCAACGTGTCATGAGTTCAGGATATTTTTCAAAAGGGGTTCACAGGTTTGGTTAATTGAAGACTCTTTGATTCCTATGAATGTCTTCAAGTATCTCCCCCTTTACAAATATTCTTCGTCAAACTCATGAAAAAAAAATTAGTGATTATGGTTTTGTTGTGCATTTTTGGTTGATTATTTTTGAACATAGAGGGATGTTATGATTTAATATAGTAAGACATAAATATTGACATTGACATTATTTGTCTTATTTTTAGATGTCGTTGGAATGGTTAGTGGAAAAAGTGACCTAATTGGATTCAAGAAATGTGGTGTTTCTTCAAATTATATGGTACTCGAGCTAGACGATCTTGAGTAACTGTCATTTTTAATATTTTATGATAAACCTATTTGAACGTTGCAATATTTTATGCATGCTTTTGAACCATTAATATCTCTATCTTATCTGTTTTCAGAGGTCAAAAAATAAGTGTACTCTCTAGCAGGATTTTGCAAAGAGATTTCTCAAGTTCTTGGCAGATAAAGATAATGCACATTATGTTGTCCTTTTACAATTTGGCATGATGAAAAAATGGAAAGGTATGTCTGTTGACTTTGTTCACAAAAAAGACCTTCCAAATGAGATTTATAAACTTCACTGTTTGACTTATCCATTTTTTCTTTAGTTTCAATTTTGTATTGCCATAGATGTGATGTCTGTTTCTAATACTAATTACATATCAGACTTTTCTTGTAAGGTTAGAATTGTTTTATTCTATACCGGCTCAATATTCAATATTTTTTGTTGGTCATTTCATTAATGTTATTGTTATTTTATTAGGATTTAATCCTCCCAGATTTTGTCCATTCAACAACTTACCCCTTTAGTTAATCATTCTCAACTGTCTCTTGAAAAAGACCTCCTTAACCTGATTTTTAAATGTGTGGATAATATAAAGGATTTGAAACAAGTAATTGGCACACGAAGTTTCATATCAGTTATTTTTTCTTCACATGCCTTATTGTATTGATTCTTTGTTATCAATGTTTCTATTTTTGTTATCGTAGACTGGTGTCTTTGTCATAGTTGGAAAGATTAAGGATATTGAAATAGAAAACAATTGGTGTTACCTTGGTTGTGTTAAGTGTGTGTATGAAGTCCAGAAGGATGATGGCATATATTTCTGCAAAAATTGTAGCATGCATTTTAGGTCATATATTCTGAGGTACATGTAAATGACATCTTTGTTTTTTTATTTATTTACTTCTGGTATTTTGTTTTAGGGTACATCACTGGCTAGCTTCTTAAATATATATTGTCTTCTTAACTTACTGTATACATCTAAGGGTGGCTAACGAATCTGGATCTGTATCATTTATTCTGTTACAAGGAAACTTTTGATTTTTGAATATTTTTGTCGATGATCTAAGAAAAAAATTGCTGCCAAAGTAATTTCTTCTTTATTTTTTTTAGTTTTTTATATGTGCTTTATACTTCCAATTATAGATTATAGATTATAGATTCTATATTAATTATGCATTCTTTTAAAAAAAACCATGATGGTGTCTATGTAACTAACCGGAATATAGGGAGGAGATTAGAATGTATTTCCTAAAGAACTTGATGCACTCAAGGAGAAGAAGTTTACTTTCAAAGTACAAATTAAATTGTAGGACCTCTCCTCACTAGTTTTGTATGTCATCCATGTACTGAAAATTTATGGTGATACAGATCTCCTTTTGGCCTTTGAACAAAAATACAAAGTTGATGAGGTATAATCTTTCCTTATGATTGTCTTTTTTCCTGTAAATCTTTAAAATGTATGTTAAAGTTCTTATGATGACTCTTTCTATTTTGGTTTCAACTTTAACAATCTTCTTCTTCCATTGGGAATTGAGTTGCTCACCACTTCTACAGATTCTTTGGATATTCCAAGGGTATAAAATTTCATATGTTAGAGTCAAGAAGACTTTGAAGAAATCTTAAATTTGTTGATAACCAACATTCAGTATTCTAATTTAAGTAAATTCATATTATGTTAACATCTAAAGGTTTATTTAAGTGCTTCAAGATACAAAGCTTGGGCTATAAAACAAAGGGGGAGTCTTTGCATAACAAAAGTTTGGTAGGACAAACCAAAGTTTGGTCAATAGAAACTCCACGTTAGGACTCTTAAAAATCAGAGAAAAGAAGCATCTTTTGAAAAAACGAGAATTGGGAACGTTCTCCAAAGTAAAATTCATTTCAGCTAAACGCTCTCCAAAATATTTGTAGTTCCTAATGCTTATGATGATTCCATGTTTCAGCTAAATGTTGATGGTCTTTCTTCTTTTCAAGGAAAATATGAAGGTAAAAGTATGTTCCCCATTGTTCATCCAACATTACTTTTTAATATTTAGTATATATAACTCCGAATATATTCAATATGTATAGATTTTTCAACTGTGAACAATGAAGATGATACTCAAATAGGAATTCTAGGTAACTTTTGTGGTAATTAATTCTATTATATTTCCTTTCTGTATCTTTTATTATTAACCATTAAGGAATCCATATTCATGTTATGATATTCTTGAAATTTTAGTAAATTTTAATTGTTCATGGAATTTTTATGAATTATTGTTTAGCTCACTTCCATTCATTAACTTTTTTAAACCATTTATATTGAATAGCAAAATCTAGTGAAATTAGTATACTTATAAAGTTTATTGTGTAATGTCTTTAAGTTCATATTAGTTAATTATAATTTATATGAATAGTTGTTCAACATTATTAATTTATTATTTATTTTCATTCATCCACTGATGTTTAAATATTTTTTATTAACCATTTATATATAAATAATTTCCCTTATTTTAATACACATTGATATTCTTGACATTGGAGATCCTGTATATCACTGTCAACATTGCAAGGCATTTATATGGTCAGATGAAAAGCTGGCAAAATCAAAAAAAGTCACTGAACCTAAAATTTTCCCTTTGTTGTATGGAAGTGAAGGTCCAACTTCCGTTGTTAAAAGAAGCTCTTTAATTACTCTTTGATTTATCGGTAACGATAAAAGAAGTGGTTATTTTCTAAAAATATATTCGATCATTCAATGCAATGTTTGTGTTCACGTTTATGTCTAGGAAGATCAATTATGGTATTAATGATGGCTTTGCTCCTCCTATTTTTGTTATTGGTGGACAAAATTTTCATTCAATAAAAAGTCTTCTCCCAATATATCTTGAAAGACCAAAATTTGTTCAGTTGTATATTTATGACACTAAGAATAAAGTTAACAACAGAATCAATGCTATTAGGTATTTTCTAATTTGTAGTGATAATGTTTTTTATTATCTAGTGTTTTTTGTGTTTTATTGGTTTTTCTCAGAGTTTGTATTCTATTTTGCAGGTGTAGAGGAGATTATAATAATCTTGATGTTCAAATTATGACAAGCTTGAAAGACATGTTCAACAATCATAACGTGTTGGCAAAATCATTTAGACATGCCCGAGACCTCTTTAAGGAAGGAAATTTCTATGATGTGAAATTAAAGCTAATCCGTAAGAGAAATATTGATGGAAGAACATATAATCTTCCAACAGTTTCAGAATTTACAGCATTAATAGTTGGAGATTTCGATGAGTCTATTATTGAAAGGGATATTATACTTGAAGCTAAGTCAAACGACTTAAAGTGAGTTGATGTTCTCCATCCCCTATCTTGGATTACAATATTCATTGCTATTCCCATATGGGGAAGATGGATATCGACCTGACATCCCCTATCAAATCTCTAATCCAGGTTGATCAAATGTAAAATGTTTAAAGGTTGCAATGAGGGAATTCTTTGCATACAAGATTCAAGACAGAGAACTCGATTATCCTCTTTTGTTGTTGTTTAGGAGATTGTTCCAACAGTTTTTGGTGGATGCATACATAACGGTTGAATCAGAACGATTAAAGTACATTCGTTTTAATCAACCTAAATTAAAGGCATATCAATATAAAGGCATTCAAGAGTCATTCTCACAAGGTCATGCTCAAGCAACATCTTTAGGGAAACATATAATTATTCCAAGTTCTTTTATCGGGGATCCTCAATACATATTTAATAATTGTAAAGATGCTTTTGCCCTATGCAAGCATTACGGGTACCCTAGCTATTTCATCACTATGACTTGCAAGCCAGAATATGATGAAATTAAAAGAGTTGTTACTAAAGATCGTCCTAATATTCTTTGTCGAGTTTTCAAAGTCAAGTTAGACCATCTAATTCGGGATCTTAAAGAAGGACTTATTTTTGGAAAAATTATTGGTTGTAAGTTTTTTTAATTACTTATTGTTCCCTCTCGGATTAGAGGGGGCCCTACGGTACCCCCTCAATCCCTTTATTTTAGCAAGATAATGATTCTCCATTACCTCACTAGAAGCAGTTATCTCCCTTACTGGGCTTGGGCCTGGATCCCCCTTTTATTTCCCTTTACTTCATTATTGTATAAATACGGCTATAGGCTTACATTGTACTTCAAGTGACACAATTAAGAGAATAAACCTATTTTCCTAGAGTAATCCTCTAGGGTTTTTTGTAATCCTAGTTCTCGTTGTGAACACTTATCATTGATTATTGTTATTGTTTTATTTTATTGCTATAAAATGGATGATAAAAAAATTTCATTTAAATTACTTTGATTATCTGCCTTTCTTCTAGATGTTTGCACTATTGAGTTCCAAAAAAGAGGATTGCCCTATGCCTATATTTTGTTATTCATGCACCCATTACATAGACCACAGTCATCGGAGGACATTGATAAATTTCTTTCTGTATAGATTCCAGATAAACAAGCTTATCAAAGACTCTTCCAAGCAATTCAAAATTATATGGTATATGGACCATGTGGTGCATATAATAGAAAGTGTCCCTGCATGAAGAATGGAAGATGCTCCAAAAACTTTTCAAAAAGGTTTTAAAATCGCACAATCTTAGATGAAGAAGGGTTTCCTAAGTATAGGAGAAGAGATATACATACTGTGACAAAAAAGACATTAATTTGAATAATAGATTTATTGTTCCTTACAATGCGAATATGCTTCTAAAATATTCATGCCACATCAATGTTAAGTATACATGCCAAACAAGCTCCATTAAATATTTGTTCAAATATGTTCATAAAGGAAACAATAAAGTCACAACAGCTTTGCTTAAATATGATGTCTTTGATGAAATTAAGACATTTTATGACTGCAGGTATATCACTATTTCTCATATTTCTCTTTAGGGACTTGATTTACTTTTTATACAACATAATTTTATTTTATTAAATGGTTTAGGTTAACAGTCATATTTTTTCAAAAAAGTTGCTTTGAGATTTATTAATGCGAAAAAGGGTTACAAGTTTACTGTTAAATTGTTGGATATGTTGAAATATATTCGGAGATTTGTAATGTCATATCAGGGTTTACTTAAACTAATCTATATGAAGAAATGAATAAATTCTTTTTCTGTAGGTACATTTTAGCATGTAAAGCTGCATGAAGATTATTTGGATTTGAAATCCAATACAAAGACCCTTCATATATTCACATGAATTTTTATTTTTCTGGAGAGCAGACAGTTGTGTACAAAGATGGGGAGATGCTTGGAAACGTCCTTCTAAGAGCAAAGTTAAAAGACAAATGTTTCTTGGGTGGATGACAGCAAATAGAATTTATCCCAAGGGGATCTTTGTTATACGACGAGTTTCAAACAATGTATAAAAAAAATATAGGGATGTGGATGAGAAGGAAACAAGGTCATGCTATAGGAAGGATATCTCATGTACCCGCTGGAATTAGAGAACACTACCTACGTCTTTTGCTAAATATACAAAAAGTATGTCAAAGTTTTGAGGATATTCGAACAGCGGATGGGGAATTTCTACCAACATTTAAAGAAGCTTGTTATGCTTTGGGGTTGCTACAAGATAATAGGAAATTGGAAACTTTTACCCAGACATATTAAACGTAATTAATTGCTTAGAACTACCACCTCATAAGCTGCTTTTGAAAATTAGGGTTCCTGTCATGCTGTTGAGAAACATAGATCAATCTCACGGCCTATGTAATGGTACCAGATTGCAAGTAAAATGGGAACCATGTTCTGCAATGTCAAGTGTTAACTGGAACCCATGTTGGAGATGTAATTCATATTCCTAGGATGATAATGACTCCTTCAACTAAGACTCTTCCTATTAAATTTAACCGAAGACAATTTTCCCTTATTGTTTTATTTGCAATGACTATTAATAAGTCTCAAGGACAAACTCTTTCTAAGGTTAGCCTTTACCTACCCCGACCAGTTTTCACGAATGGCCAACTACATGTTGCATTGTTAAGGGTTAGGTCGAAGGAAGGATTAAGAGTCCTATTAGAAAATCATGAAGATGTCACTCAAGGACATGCTATTAATGTCGTCTACTGAGAGGTCTTTACAAACTTGATATAGGTATATCAAATTACTTATACAACTATCGTTTGTCTTAAATATTTATAATAAGAATGACTTATATTATATTCTTATTCTTATTTAAGGGTGTCAAAATCATTATTTAATTTTTTACAATTTTGAAGTGGTGGCTTCTTTGTATTTGTTTCATCTACTGTAGCATTATAATTATATCCATAACTTATATTTCCCAGGTAAGACATCCTGTCAACAACATATTCTATATATTATATTACATATTGGAAGTGTTATTGTTAAGAGAATATTACATATTTATTGGGCTCATTTGTTTAAACTTATTTTAAGAGATAAACATTTTTTATTAAAAAAAAAGTACTTATTTTAAATTTTGATGTGTTTGTTTAAAGTTTTAAAAATAAACAGATTTATACTCATTTTAAGAAGCTATACTGATCTGGTATAAAGAAAGTGCTTTTTTAAAAAACACTTAAAAATAAACTTAAACAAACGGACCTATTGTATCAGGTTATTTATAATAGATTGAACCCATAAAATCATGATAAATAGGTTATAAAATTTGTATGCTTGACTCATAATCCACCATTTGTTTTGCTTTTGAAGGGTTGTTTCATCCTTTTTTTTTAATTACCCTATTTCAAATCTCCAAGTCCTTCAAAATTTAGATTCAATTGATTTATAATTCAATGATTTTTATATAAAGCATTTTTTATAAGCAGGTAACATACTCATTATATGTTTGCAACTTTTCCTCCTTTCTCATTTCTAAATATACTACAAAGTTGATCAATTAAAATCAAATAATATTACTTGTCATATGATTACATTCTATACTTGGTAATCAAATTGTTTTTTTAATATCATAAATTTATCCATTCATTTATTTTTTTATTCTCCTCCCTACCCTTATCATAATTTAAAAATTTCCCCCCACAAAGCACGGGCTAGACACTAATAAAATAAAATTATACACGTGAGCTCTCAGCCACCAAGGTGAAATAAATTATTAATGGGCCAACATTTTATAAGTATAGATTGTATTGAATAACAACTATTTAAATACTCATTCTTCAAAATTTGAGTTGGCATAAACTAAAGGACCGCGTAAGTGTCTTGTCACAGTAAATTTTTCAAAACTTACATTTAGTCCCTGTAAAGAAAAATTATGAGATTTTATTTCTAACTTATTTTATTGTCTAAATTTAATCCATATTATCATTTTTACTATGGTAACTAATATCTATTAACTGACAACAAAATTGATCATAAAAAAATTGAAACAAAATAAGTTAATAATACACAATATTATAAATACATAATACAATTCAAAATTTAGTTAAATTAACAAATTAATAGTATGAACAATAAAATAAAATTGGAGATCAAATCCTAATAATATTTTTTTTATAAGAACTAAATACAAATCTTAACATTTTATAAAGACTAAACAGTTAAGTATGCAAATCTTAAAATTTTATAGAGACTAAAAACTAATCTCTCTCGAGGAGTCCCAGTGAATAGGTATGAAATCAACTTGGTTGGGCAATCTTAGTTTCAGGAAATACAAAAATAAGGAAATTTTGTCACGTTCCGCAAGACGACAAGCACACACCCCTATATTAGTCTACTCAGATGAACAAGCAAAAGAAACAAAAATAAATAAATAATCAAACAGTGCAAAATCCTCCAGCTATGTCTACAGTAAACTGCTCAACTCAAAATAACTACATCGTATACTTGTTGTAACTTTGTAAGCAATGAACAACATTAAGCAACAAATCATTTAACAAACAGTCAAAAACTGAGTAGATAATTCTCCATAAAGCTTGTCTAATTACCATAAATCCATCCAAGAAAAAATTAAAAGACTGGATGACAATTCCCAGGATGTTCCATTGACGCCTTCCATAACATCACTTCCTCAAAACAAATCAAAGAAGATTGCATTTTACCTCTTTCTCTTCTTATTTCCTGCACCAGCACTGTTATTGTATCGCCGAAAATCATCAGTGGTGTCAGTAGTATTCTGCTTCTTCAATCCCTTCCTACCTCCATAACCAAATTTGGAATTCCTAACCTCTCTTTTCTTTTGTTTCTTTCCTTTGCCAAAGGCTTGTTTTGACTTCCCTCCTGACCTATCACCTGGAGACACTCCAGGCCTTTTCTTTTTTGATCTCTCAAATACTTTTCCATCCTCAAAGTCCAAACCTATATCTTCATCATTTGCATTACCTGCAAACCCACTTTGTTGCCTCTGCTTTCTCCATTTCTTAACAGATTCAATATCCTCCTTTTTCTGCTTAGCCCTTTCTTTTAACTTCTGAGCCTGAATCTCTTTGGCCAATCTCTTGGACTCCCTGGCCTTTCTTCTCTCATCAGCCTCTTCCATCTTTCGCTTCTCTGCTAGTAGCCGGCCTTTCACCTTTTCCATGTGGTTATCTGTCTTCACCATTTCTGCATAATAGTCTGCAGGTCTCAGAAAAGGAAGACCCATTGATTGAAGTTTCTCAAAGGCCTGCCTAGTTCCCTCCAATGCTTGTGTGTAGAACGCAAGCTCTCGTGCCAAGTCATCATTGACATCTACTTCTTGCTCTTGATCAATGTCAATGGAGAGTTTCTGAATCCATTCTGCATTATTTGGCCAACTGATGTCTCCAAGTTTATCTAACAGCGCATCTCTATTATATACTGCATTTTTAGATGGTTCAGCTAATTTCACGTCTTCATCAGATTCTGATTCAGATGCCGATACTTCCTCACCCAGATCTTCAGTTTCACCATCAAGCATTGTATCATCATCTACCAAAGGCATTGCCATTTAACCTGTTAAAATGCTTAAAAGGAAAAAACAAAGAAGATCAATTTAGACCAAAATAATGCAGTCTAGCCTTTATAATTATAATTTCTTTATTTATTTTATGTGCTAAACAGAACTTCATAAAGGAACTTTTGGGAACAAAATTTTATCACCCAAAAGGTGAAGAGGAGACAACATTGGAACTTGGGATACATGTGCAAAATAAACCATATTTAAGAAATAACACTATAGGCAAAGCCCATAACATAATTGACACAACTACATGCACAATCAAAAATAACAATAACTGATATAATATCAGATCAACACAGAGTAAATAAAACTTTTCTTCTTTCAGTACAGAAGGCCCAATGCTTCAATAAAATATAGGTAGTGAAAGATGCTTCAATTTTCAAAGTACTGGAACCTAGCACCTGAAAACTAAATATCACTCATTAACAGTACACTAGTTGCACAAATGAAACAGAAAAACAAAAACAATGAATTAAATTTTAATGCGATAGATACCAAGATTTCCAACCAACAACAAAAACAAAACCTTATCCCACTATAAGAGATCAGCTACATGGATCATACAAAACCACTGTGCCCAATTATTAACCAACTCCTTAGGGATGTCATTCACCAAAAGGTCCCTTTCAATAACCTCTTTAAGATTTCCAACCAAGACAAACAAACCAACCATGCAGTACACAAAGAAGCTACAAGCTCAATAAAGTGAAATTAAAAAAAAAAGAAACTGACTTATTCCCAAATAAACATAATACTCGGCAACCTCAACCCACCCTCACTCAAAAATAAAATAAAAGAAAGAAAATAAAAAAGGACAGGCAAGAACAGCACTAATACTTTTGCTCCAAACCCTAATCCTTTCATATTGCAGACTTGCAAAAGGAAAAGACAGAAACCAACAGAATTAGAGTGACAACCCTAACTTTCATTCAGAAAATTAAAGTAATTAAATACAAATAAAATTGCAACAAATAAAAGCAAGGGTTCTAAGCAACAACTAGAGGTAGCGTATGATTTGACAACATAAACTGAATGGTTCTAAACACAGTTTCAGGTACACATAAACTTAGAGTAGCAATAGAAGAAAAAACAGAGCAAGAAAACTGAATTTAACACCAACTCTGAAACAGAGAGCAATAGAAGTACATAAAAAAATAAAAAATAAGAAGGGGTTCGGTTTAGACTTACTTGGAGTTAGGCATGGCAACGGGACAATTCGGGAATGGATTTGACCCCTACCCCCCCCCCCCCCCCCCACTGTGTCACTGAATGTTATCCTATACGTATAATAACTGAAGTTTCATTGTGGCTAAGGGTAGAGCCTATTACCCAACTGCTGAAGGTGATGACCAATTTAAAAAAAAATCCAGCAGATAGCTAGGGAACTAATTTACTAAGGCATCCTTAAAAAAATGTAAGACAAATCTTCACAGATTTTAGATCCAACAAGGGTTTAGAATGGTATCCCAAAGCTATGCAATAATATCTGCTTTGCCAACAGAGGAGTAAACGTGATTCCTTTAAACCTTATATCTAATTACATGTTCCCCTTTATACTTCATAACTATACTTTTATTTAATCATTTAGCACGTCAACTATAAACTAACCTCGATTACTTAAGTAGCTTTTTTTATTTCCCTTTTTTTCTTGACGTTGCAAATACTACTCAGCACTGTCTTACTTTGATGCCAAAATCAGTTAAATGTTGCCATTGAATTACTTGCTCACTTACTCGGGACATTCTTAACTCACTAAGCAAACTACTCGGCACTGTATTCACCGCACCGCCCCGATTGTTAGTCATTAACAATACTTTTTTTCTTGAAGTTGCAAATACTACTCGGCACTGCCTTTTACTTGCGAAATATCCTGTTCATTAATAATGAACTGTGTAGCTCGTGGTGTACACCTACGCTTAGAGAGGGAGAGTGGGGGAAATGATCATGGTTTCTGTGCTAGGAAAGAAAAAATTTGAAAGACAGAGAAGAGGCAATCTTCACATTTCATCCAGTGTTGGGGTTTTGTCGTTCTCAAAAGTAAATAAAAAGGAAAAAAAAAGAGACCTGATGTGCGGTGTTGATGGAGAACGTGACGGCGCAGCGTGGTGGTGACTCAGAACGTGACGAACTGGTGAGTGGATGACCGGCGGCAAGGACCTTGGTGAGGTTGGGACTTGGGTCGGCAGCAGTGAAGGCGGTGGGAGCAAGACTAGGTGAGATACTGAGAGGGCTGCGCAAAAAAGAAATTAAAATCTCGGTGGTAAATGAAACCCTAAATCATATTTTCTATATATATATATAAAATAAATGAAACCCTAAATCATATACTTTTTACATGTATATATAATTGGAGTTGTTTTACATGTATATATAAGCTTATTTTTAATTACTTTTTAAAAAATAATCGAACTGGTCTGAACTGGGGTCAACGATTCGGTGTAGGACCAGCCTCAAATGTCAACTATCGAGAATGATTTGTACACCGGTATAGTGGGTATCCGGTATTGTGTCATTTATCTTAGTGGGAGAATAGGGGTCTTTAAGTCCTGTAGATACTACACACTGAGCTTTCGCGTTGATGAAGGGCGAAAGGTGGTGTCACCTGCGAAGATTCTCCGACGCTCAAGTTAGTAACCAATAGTCGAATGCAAGGTTTCTCAAGCGTAAGTTTAAGAATAAGTCTAATGTACTAGAGTAGTGAGAATGTTGGTATTTATATATGTGCATGCGGAGAATGAAAAGTCTTTAGGGTTAGGGGACCAATAGTACACTGTGTAGTGTATGATTCTGACATACGACGTGGGTGGCTCCGCGTCTTTTACGAACGTTCCCCCGTACCTGTACCTTGTACTTTTTGTCGAGTGACATGAAAGTTTTCTGGTGTGCGAGGCGTTGACCTGGACATACCGGTATAGAAGAACGTCTAATACAGATCTAAAGTCCGTAGGATTACCTGCGACACCAGTAGTGAGTGTGAGAGCTGATGAAATTACCCTCATGTCCATGCGTCGGTATCGAGACCAGATCATCTCCTCCTAGCTTGTTTGAGGGACTTAGTATGTTGCTCATATAAGCTATACAGCCTTGCCGAAGTCGCTCTTACGGATGTGGATACCAGCTCTGATAATTTCTTTTCAGAGTCCTCCTTTTGTAGTTATGGACACCGGCTTCAGACAACATCTTGCTTTTGCGTGCGAAACTTAAAAACTTTTTGAATTTCGTAACTCCTCACATTTAAGGTTTGTAACTCCCAAGTCTTGAGCCACCACCAATGATGAACAATTATTGCCATTAACACGTGATCGTTACTCACGAGGATTGTCAATCATCGCGGGTCGTGGGTACTGGGCCCAAAACTCACAAATTCAAAAATTTCGGCCCATTAGATTTTAACTTTTCGTGAAACGACGCCATTTTCACGCACCTTCGATTGAAACGACGTCGTCATGCGCCCTTGAGGGGTTGCGTTTTCTGACAAACGACGTGCCCCCTGACCAGTGGTTGTGCCCCCTCCATAACTATAAAAGGGGGACTCAGGCACTTTCTGGAAATCACTTTGCTCCATACCTAAGGAAACTCTGCTCAAATCTCTCCCTGAAGAAGAAGCTTCTTCTGCGCCCTTAGCGAAGTTCTTTACCATCTCCCACTTTTAAAACTCTCTTAGGTAACCATCTACTTCCTTTCCTCGATCCCATTCTTCTACATTAGTGTAATCACCATGCGTTATAGGCGAGATCACGCTGGTCCCGTTCATAGAGGGGAAGAGTCCCTGCAAGACCCTCAGGTTATCAGGGAGGAAGGATTTATGTAAATCCTTTGAGGGCCGAGCCACGTCGTCCAACAAGGGGGAACACATCTCACTCGAGGTGAAGGGTGGTACTGCCCCCTTCAGACTCCTCCTCTAGCTCAGGGGCTAGCCACTCTTCAAAGAGCAAGGTGAGTGTCAATTGTTATCTATCTGACGATGTGGCTTTTTACAGCAGTTCCCAAATTTTCAACCTTACTATACGTAAAATGGTTGGCAAAGGAACTTCTGGACCAACTATTATCCTTAAGACCACTGCGGGGTGCAGAAACGTGGTGGCACACCGGTTGAATTGGGTGAAGCTCCAAGAGATGCACCCCTATTGTTGGGTAGAAGACGAAATTCGTGAAATGGCATCCCGGCATGCCAGAGAAGATGGAGGAAGGCTAACTCTGAGATTCACAGTGTTCACAGAAGAACGGCTGAGAAAACAGTTTTGGGTACTTGCACCCTTACCCACCGACAGAATTTGCCACGCCATGCTAGACGATCGCTCCGTGTACATGCATGACTTTGTCTTCTTAAACTTGGGGGTGCGCTTTCCTCTGACGAAATTCCAAATGGGGGTACTGAGGTTCTTGGAGTATGCCCCTTCCTAAGTACATCCCAACGGATGGGGTCTTATTCGTGCTTTGGAGGTGTTAGGAGAGTACTTCAATTTCAAACCCACGGTAGCGGTTTTTCTACTACTGCCAAGTGGTATGTCGGGTGAATAAGAAGGGCGGAATAAGCTTTGTTACTCTCCGGTGTAACTCAAACCTAGTAAACTTTGAGGCCTACACGGAGTCCGTTAAAGTGGATGATAGATCCTTCAAACATTACTACACGAGAATCCGGGTTCAAGCGAACAAGCCAGTCTTCTAGAAGGCTGAGGACGGCCTCACAAAATTTCTAGTGAGCTAGACCCATGAGCACTTCCTGCTCAGTTCTCAAGCTTACTTAACGGAAGAGCATGAGTTATCTCCTCATTCTGTGATGGTGTTGGGTGCCCTTGAATCATATTCTGCGTCTTGTGGAGCGTTTTCCTGCAAGCGTCTTCTGGGAGGTAATTTCAACCGGAATGAATATCTTAGTAATTTACAATTCCTTGCCCTTAATCATCTGATTCTTGATATTTACTGTGTCCAAAACTTACTGTGCTTTTGTTTGTTTATACAGAACAAATAGAAGGATTATCTTCCGCCATGAACAAATTAAAATCCATGATAGTTGATACGCATCTCTCATCTGAAGAAAACGACATTCAACCCAAGAGGAACGTCGTCAAGGTGCACACTGAAACATTCCTCCTGACCTCCTCCACGACTGGTGAAATTCCCTTGGTGGAGGGAAATGACGAGGCTGTAAAGTCAAGCGAACAGGCTAGAAAACCTCAGGCCGAACCAGAAAAGAAGAAAAAGAAAAAGAAAAAGAGCCGCCACGATGCCGGAGTGAAGGAACCTTATCACCTCCAGCCGGTAAAAAAGCAAAAGACGCTGGAGGACACCGGAATGACCAGCATCTCAAAGGGGAAGCATGTGGTGACCACAGCTACAACCACACCCAAACCAACTACTGGGGCAGGGCCTACGCCAACTACTGGTTGCTCCCAGCCAGTGGTGTCCAATTCCCCCTCCTACCACTTTATTTTTGACGCCTTTCCTCAAGTATGAAGGGTCCATGTCTGCAACACTCTCGAAGCCAACCTACAAGCTGAGGCTGACATTAGAGGTTGAGGAAATCAATTAGGCCTGTGAAGTTGGGAGGTGGTAGTTAGTTGAATTGTCTGGCCTCATCAATTCTCTGGTAAGATGGCGGACAGCGTCACTGAAGCTGACAAGTTGAGTGCCAAGGTGGAACAGCTAACAATTGTCTCCGCGAAGGACAGGGCCACTATAAAGCTCACCAAAGACCGCCTGAAAAATTCCAATGAGTACGCCGAAAGGCTAGCATCGGATATCGGTGGGCTAAAATACACTGTGAGGAGGCTGGAGGGAACGGTCTCGAAGCTGCAAGAGGAAGCCAAGGAAGTTTCCCAGCTGAAGGAGGACTTAAAAATAGAGAAAGAAAAATCTGTCAAGCTGAGCGAAGACTTGCAGGCCTTGGAGGCTAGCCATTCTAAGCAGGCTGAAGAGTGGGCCTAGAGGGAGAAGGACTTGCTCCTCTAAATTGAGGATCTGAAGCTGGAAAGTTCTGACACCGACCAACTCGAGGAGGAAAACACCGCACTGAAAGAAAATCTTGTTGCTTCTACAGCTAAGGCAAAAGAAGCTATAGATATTTGCACCTAGGTGGCGTACGAATCCTTTAGGCTAGCCGTCCGCCTGATCTTTTACAAGAACCCTAACATGAAACTCGATCTCTATGGATTACATTCTTTTCATGAGTTTCACGGGGGGAAACTTGTTGTAGTGAAGGATAACCAATATGTGGAGCTAGATGGTGCTCTGTACGAGCTACCATCTCTCCCCGAGGGCCAAAACATGAAACCTCTTCCAGCCACTCCTGGGCCTAAAGGAGCTGAAGAGAAGAACCAAGATAGTGACGCCAGAGGAAGCGGGATCCTGGAGGATAAGGCCGGAAATAAAGGTCAAGCTCCAGAGGATGACCAAAAACATGATGAAATCCCCAATGACATTCCTCCCTCGTAATTGAGTTTTTATGTTTGTCTGTAATATTGTGTTCCGGGATCAGCTCCGGTATTAAAAATTTTCTCTTGATATGCAAGTTGTGTTTCAGGATCAACTCCGGTATAGAACAACTTTATCTGACATATATATATGACCTTCTTTTTTGCTATGTCAATCTTCTTAGTATTTCTTTGCATACTTTACTAAATTATTGGCGAGACATTTACCTTAGAGTTTTCTCTAAGGGTTTTTGATTATTTGTTGGCTTCAATTCTTCGTTTTAACTTGGGCTTACGCGTTTGCCCATACAGAGCCATTCTTTAATGGTCGCCTCGTTAAGCCGTACAAAAAACAATGCTTGCACCACTCGTTAGGGTCCGGTATGGTCTTAAATAAGGACCAAATCCTCACCGCTCTGTAAGGTAAAGTTATTTGAAGTTTCACTCATGGAGTTATGTCATCGCTCACAGTATATGTGATTTAGACTATCCGTCTAGAGGATTATTCATCTTGGCCAATTACAGAATAGGTAATTGGAGTGCCACTTGTCGGGGTCCAATATGGCCTTAAATGAGGACCAATCATCGCCTTTTGTTGGGGTTATTTTCCACGCCGTTTGTAAGGTTATGTCGTCAATTAGGGATTAGATAACTGAAACAAGAGATTGACTTGCACCCTGCATTGGGGTCCGGTATGGCCTTAAATAAGGTTCCATCCTCGCCATTCGTCGGGGTGAAGTCTCGATGGGGTGCCGCTCATAGAGTTATATCGTTAATTACAGAATGTGTAATTGAGATTATCTGTCTAGAGTGCCACGTCCCCACCATCCGCAAAGCCTAAAGGCATAAGGTAAAGAACAGTAACAAGATAAACTAGAATTGATAATGGAATTTCTCATTATAAAGTAAATAATAAAGTGTAGTTGGGGCCATGTCTCATTAAAAACCTTCTTGAGAAAACCCAATGGGAAAAAGCTTAAGGTAGGAAAAACAATACATACTGGCTTACCAACTAGCTGTAATAAACTCTTAAATTTTATGCGTTCTATTTATTGTGAATTGGTGTGCCATCCAGATTCTCCAACCGGTACGAGCCCTTTCCAGCAACCTCATATACGCGATAGTGACCTTCCCAAGTAGGTGCTAACTTGCCCGGTTGCGCGAATTTATTCCCCCAAGATCTCCAATATTAAAGGCTTCATTCTGGACGCGCTTATTGTATCTTAGGGCGGCTTTTGCTTTGATAGCTCGATCCCTAATGTATGCCTCCTCCCTGAGCTCTTGGACAACATCGAGCTCTGAGGCCAGATTAGAATTATTATTCTCCTCTGAAAAGTAATCAACTCTTGTCGAGGTTGTTTGAAGCTTTACTGGTATCATAGCCTCGATGCCATAGGTGAGACGGTATGGGGACTCGTTCGTTGAGGAGTGCGGTGTGGTGCGGTAGACCCATAGGACATGGCATAGCTAGTTTGTCCAATCACCCTTAGCTTCTCCCAGGCGCTTCTTGAGCCCCTTCAATACCTCTCTGTTGGCTACCTCAGCTTAACATTTGTCTGTGGATGTTCAACAGATGAGAAAATTTAGATTATCCCTAATCCTTCCAGCAGCTCTATGAACTTCTTATCAGTGAACTAGGTGTCGTTATCAGTCACAATCCGTGCTAGTACCCCAAACCATGCTATGATGTACTCATACATAAAATGCCTAGTCCGGGCTGAAGTAATATGCACCACTGGCCCCGCCTCGATCCACTTCATGAAATAATCCACCCCAACAATGAGGTACTTGATGCCCCTAGGAGCAGTAAGGAAGGGACCCAAGATGTCTAACCTCCATTGGTGAAAAGGCTAGGGCACCGCAGAAGTAGATAGCTCCTCAGCTGGTGTATGCTTTCCTCTGACTTCTAATCAGGCGATTGTGGGTTTGAGTCCCACTGGGCGTGTCAATGAACTGGTCTGAACCGGGGTCAACGATCTGGCGTAGGACCAGCCTCAAATGTCAACTATCAAGAATGATTTGTACACCGGTATAGTGGGTATCCGGTATTGTGTCCTTTATCTCAGCGGGAGAATAAAGGTCTTTAAGTCCTGGAGATCCTACACACCGAGCTTTCGCGTTGATGAAGGGTGAAAGGTGGTGTCACCTGCGAAGATTCTCCGACGCTCAAGTTAGTAACTAACAGTCGAATGCAAGGTTTCTCAAGCGTAAGTTTAAGAATAAGTCTAACATATCAGAGTAGAGAGAATATTTGTATTTATATACGTACATACGAAGAATGAAGAGTCTTTAGGGTTAGGGGACCAATAGTACACTGTGCAATGTATGATTTTGACATACGACGCGGGTGGCTCCGCGTCTCTTGTGAATGTTTCCCCATACCTGTACCTTGTACTTTTTGTCAGGTGACATAGAAGTTTACCAGTGTGTGAGGCGCTGACCTGTACATACCGGTATAAAAGAACGTCTAGTATGGATTTACAGTCCGGGGGATTACCTGCGACACCGGTAGTGAGTGTAAGAGCTGATGAAATTACCCTTATGTCCATGTGTCGGTATTGAGACCAGATCAATAATTTTTTATAAGGATATTTTTAATAAGTAGCTTATAGTTGTTTCTTAAAATAAGTAGAAATTTATTTATTTTTTATTTTTACTTATTTTAAAACTTTAAACAAATACATAAAAATTTAATATAAGTATTTTTTAAATTAAAAAAAATTATTTATCTCTTAAAATAAGTTTAAACAAACGAGCCCATAATTTGTAAAAAACGGGTTGATAGAAATCCATCTAAAAAGTACATGAAAATACATGTAAAATAACCACAATTATATATAGATGACTATGATAGAACAAAGATAATTGATATATTAAGTTCTAGAAATAAATGGTTTGTTAATAAATCCAACAAAATTTAAATTAACAACTTTTATAGATTAAAAGGAGAAGCTAGAATGAACATTCAAGATATTAGAAACTTTAATGGAATATATGTAGGAAATTTAGTTAAAGGAGCTTTAAAAGAAAATTTAAAGGAAATGTTTAGTATTAAGAAAAGATTACATATTTTGTCTAAATTGTAGATGACCTCTAAAGTGTCACTAAAACATAAAATCTCATTTAGTCGTACTAAAACGTCATTATAGGAAAGGACTTGTAGATTTGGGTAATATGAATACAACCATCCATAATAGAAAGCAAAGAGAAAAGATTCAAGACATAACAAATAATATTAAACAAGAAATTATAATCGTTGAACAAGAGTTAGAACTAGCTTGTTTACAGCAATCTAATTTTCTTAAAGATTAAGAAAACTTACAAATTTTAATAAGATAGTTTATTTATCTTTAGTTAAGATTTCTTGGTTTTTGTGGTCCCGATAGTAAAGCCTATAGGGGTAACGAGTCCTTTGGTCGTTTATTAAAAACCTTGGGTGATCTTAGTCTTAAAATAAATGATAAGATTGTTGTAAGACAAAATACAAATCAAGCTAGTATTTCCATATCCTCTCAATATGATAATATAACTTTGAAAGAAGTATAAATTGTAAAAATAGAAAATGTTTTTCATAATTGGTCAATATCTATAGTAAAAAGGATCAAGTCTATAAACAATAATTCTTATGGAAATCAAACCTTAATGAATAAATCCATATTTTAGAATATATTTGTTAGATCTAAGTCTGAATGAGAGATTAAAAAGTCTGAACCTTATAGGTTTGTTAATAACACCCATCAAGACTCTTAGTTAAATAAAGTCTACTTGTGTGTTTGCTATCATGTTTTAGCGAGTGTTTCAGGAAAAATCTGAAGTGTACGTATTGAAAGAAAAATGGGGAGTTCATCAGGAAAAATTTATTCCAAAGACAAGTTTGATTATCTATATAAAGAAGTCCATCTAGAAACAAGAAAAACTAAGAGTAATGTATGAATGCATTACTAGACTCTTGAGAAACAATTGTCTCAAGAACGTTTCTGAACAGCAACCTTCCTTTTCTGTGAAATGGCTGAACATAGCATTTTTGCTCAAAACATGTATCTTTCACCAAAAAGGAAAAAGGGACAAAAAGTTGAGGATTTCATACGTGTAGATACCTAGGAAGATGCCTCACATATCTTAAGATTCTAAAAAAGTTATATTTGTGACAGTATAAAGCCTATGGTCAACCTCTACAATGGTGTACTCTTTAGCTTGAAAAAGTGAAGCAAACAAACGTCTTTTGATATAAGGCTCTCAAGGATCACCATTTTGGTATAAGTTTTGAAGAGCTCCTGATTCAGACCATGTAACTATCTACATCCTCGAGGTCAAATGTTATCAATGGTTATTTCGGCCGAGCAACAACTATCTCAACAGCTTTATAAATATGAGAAGATTAAAATCCTTGAAGAACTTCCAAAACGAGAATAAAAAATTAAAAAGTTCTTGCATTGATTGAAAAGTTTTCTAGCTAGCAACTCTTAAGCATTTTATTGCTTCTCCCTTGTAAGTAAAGACCTTTCTTGTTGTTCAGCCTCTAGCAGACCTTAGCTTTTTGCTTACCAAAACTTAGCATAATTTTACCTTCAAATACAAATCTCTTTGTACATTGAGTTATATTTGTACCATAACTTTCCTCTATCATTCATATCTTGTGCAACAAGATTGGTATGTTCACTAGCCCTTAGATTAAGTGGGAAACACTTTTTGGCCTAAAGATACTTTAGAAAGAATACTTGGGACTGAGCCAGGAGTGACTTGTTTAAAAGAATACTTAGTGATGGTTTAGAGTTAGACTTAAAAGGGGGTTGAATAAGTCTTAACTTTTTTTCACGCGAAATAAATAACAGGGGTCTAAACAATGTTTTAGACTCCTTTAAGAATCATACCTTTAATTAGGAGAAGGGCAAAGGGAAGATAACTCAACAGATTTATATTAGTTCACTTTCAAAGCAAAGGTTACATCTAGTACCTTCAAACTTGAGGGATTTTTACTATGTAAAAACACCTTTTACACAAACAGGACCAGACTAGTGCCTTAAGTATTCTTGACTTCAACCACTCTTAGTTCATACCTAAGCATTCTTTCAACAAGCCACTCCTGGCTTAATAACCTAAGTATTCTTTCAAAAGCCTCTTCAGGCCACAGAGTGTTTCCCACTTAGTCTATAAACTGGTGAACACACCAGACTAGTTACAACACGGTATAAGTTGAAAAGAGATAGTTTGTGTTATAGAGATAACTTAGTGTATAGAGATATTGAATAATGAATCAAGGTACACTAAGTTATGATAAGTAGCAAGTTAAAGGTTTGCTAGAAGCAGAACAACAAGACTGACTTGTGCTTGAAGTACAAGAACTTAGAACTTTTATAATCGGACACTTTAAAACTTTAGTTCTTGTGAGCGAAAATCATCAGAGAGTATTTAATTTGACAAAGACTCTTCAAGGTTTGAAATCTTCTGATATTTATACACTATGTGAGATAGTCGTTGGCTAGTCGTTGAAGAGGATATAGCTGTTGATCAATTTCTGATGCTGAAAAGTACACATGTGTAGAGTCTTAGTCAAGCGTGCTTCAGAGCTTACACCAAAATGGTTCATTTTGATAAACTATACCAAAAGACACCTATTTGCTTAGCCCATTTGAGCTAAAAGGTACATTATCATAGACGTTGACCTTAGACTTTCTAATCTACCATAGTTTCAGCTTTTCTGGCATTTTAGGATGTGCGAGGCATCTTCCTTGATTACTCCATATCGTTCTTCAGCTTTTTGTATTCGTTCCTTTTTAGTGAAAGACGCAAAATTGAGACATGAAAGTTCTTGATGTCCCTTTGATTGAAGTGGATAGTTGTTTTCTAGAGACATTCTTCGAGGAAGAAGTGACACTTTAGGGTCTCGTGCTTCATTCAGACTTTTCTTTATCGTTACTTTGATGAATACAACAGACTTGTCTTTTAGAGACAATTTTAGTTGAACAGACTCCCTCTATTTCTTCCAACACATGCACTTCAGACTTTTCCTATAATACTCGTTGAATTAGTTAGAAAAACATATGAGCAAAATTCATTAAACTAAGAGTCTTAATGGGTGTTATTAACAAATCTTAGGGGTTTAGACTTCTTAATCTTTCATTCATATTTGGATCTAACAATTTCCCTCCATTTGTTGATAGCAAACATCAAGTCTTTTTATTAAATGTAGTCTATTGAGACATGTAAGTTCTTGATGTCCCTTTCATTAAAATGGATAGTTGTTTTCTAGAGACATTCTTTGAGGAAGAAGTGACACTTTAGGGTTTGGTGCTTCATTCAGACTTTTCTTTATCGTTGCTTTGATGGATGCAGCAGACTTATCTTTTAGAGACAATTTTGGTTGAACGGACTCACCCTGTTTCTTCCAACACATGCACTTCAGACTTTTCCTATAATACTCGTTGAATTAGTTAGAAAAACATGTAAGCAAAATTCATTAAACTAAGAGTCTTGATGGGTGTTATTAACAAATCTTAGGGGTTTAGACTTCTTAATCTTTCATTCATATTTGGATCTAACAATTTCCCTCCATTTGTTGATAGCAAAGATCAAGTCTTTTTATTAAATGTAGTCTATTGAGACATGTAAGTTCTTGATGTCCTTTTCATTGAAATGGATAGTTGTTTTCTAGAGACATTCTTTAAGGAAGAAGTGACACTTTAGGGTTTGGTGCTTCATTCAGACTTTTCTTTATCGTTGCTTTGATGGATGCAGCAGACTTATCTTTTAGAGACAATTTTGGTTGAACGGGCTCCCCCTATTTCTTCCAACACATGCACTTCAGACTTTTCCTGTAATACTCATTGAATTAGTTAGAAAAACATGTGAGCAGAATTCATTAAACTAAGAGTCTTGATGGGTGTTATTAACAAATCTTAGGGGTTCAGACTTCTTAATCTTTCATTCAGATTTGGATCTAACAATTTCCCTCTATTTGTTGATAGCAAACATCAAGTCTTTTTATTAAATGTAGTCTATAGAAGAAGTTTATATGCTAACATATTATCAGAATATGAGAGCAATGATCAGAGAAAAACATTTGATATTTAATTTTTTAATTCATATAGCAGTTTAGAGTAATCTCATATGGAATCAGACAAAGTATACATGCATAATCACTCTAGAAACCATTTATATTTATTCAACAGATAAACAAATTACAGATTCTTTAATGTAACAACTATTGGACTCTACATTTATTCCATTTAGACTACTTAGGCTAAGACTACTCAGACTTCCATTTATTCTATTCAAACTACTTAGACTAAGACTACTCAGACTTCTACTCCCCTTTTGATATTAACAAAAGAAAGGACGTCACTGAGACTCTTAACGCCTGAGAAAGGCTGGAAGAAACTGAGAAGCTGAGACAGAAATAAGATTTAAAGCAGAAACAGACACAAGTATAAGACGACCAATAGTGACACAAAGAAAATAGGGGTGACCAATGACAATGATTGTGGGAATGTAGATAGAAGGATAGATGGTGGCTTGAGAAGCATCATAGTATATGGGATGAGCCTTGAACACACGTCTAATCTGAGCCTAGAAATTATGAGCATTTACCATAATGCCACTGCTGGAGGTACTGTATAGTTGATTCTATTCCCATAGATAATATACCCAGAGATGACTCCGAGTGTCATGATTCATATCAAGGTCAGAGCGAAATACTTCCAAAATGTCATCAGGAAGCAACTTGGGGGTCCTCATATACTAGGCAGGAGCAAAGGATGCAGTATAGGTCCTCTTTTGCTTCAATTTATTGGTAATGATCCTATGATACTTGGGCATCAGATGGTCTAGGGATAGGAGGATGTGGGCTTCAGGTTTAGGAAAGGCTCAGATCCAGGGTCATGTTGGGAGTTTAAGGTCTTGGACAAGCTTAAGCGTGTTCTATTCCATTCACAGGGTCAAGAACATGGCAAAATAGGAGGGTGTGTAAAAGTGAGGGTTGGTTATAACTTCTTCAGCTAGGATGGGAAGTTGGAAACAAGGTGGAGAAAGAACTTTACAGGTTGCCTTTGGTTAGTGAAAGTTTTGGTGACCATGGGGAGCTCAGGACCATGGAAAGGTAGATGGGGTCCAGGGAAAACAGAGATAATGTTACTATTTTTGGACTTGGAGGAGGAAGGTTTGGTTATAGGGTTTTTAGGGGTAGTCTGGGTTGTGTCAGGTTGAGGTTCATAGATGGAAAAAAAGGGAGATGCTTGTTGAGTAGGTAAAGGTTAAGGTTGAGGTTCAGATTCAGAATAAGTTTCTAGTGTAGGTGTAAGGGTAGGTATAGGAGATGAAGTTACCTGAGTTAAAGTTTGGATAGGTGTTGGTGTGGGAGTTTGAACAGGGGCAGCCATCTGAGTGGTGGTGGCTATAGACTTCTTTTTCTTCTTAACAGCCTTCTGGGATTTGGCCTATTAAGCAGACTTTTTTTCTTCTCAACAGCTTTGAGATTTGGCCTATTCATCAGACTTCATGGCCTTTTTAGCTGCATCTTCAGCTTGATGCCTGGCCTCTACTTTTTTACCTTTCTATTCAGTATGATCAGACTTGTATATATCGTAGTTATGATTGTATATCTGTACCAGTTATACTTTGTCCATTTTGAAACGTCCACATTAGGAAATTTCTTGCTGTAATAACAGATGAAGTTGATGTATCTTTTCTTGCAGGGGATTTGGACATAGTCCTTCAATAAGGGAGAAGAAGGATCAAATAAACTCTTGGATGCAGAGAATGGTTGAGAGCCAGTGGCATTAGTAGCGGCAACAGTAGGTCTTTCAAACCTTTTCTTTCTCAAAACTTACCCAATGGGCTGTTGATCATCAGAGTCTAATGATGGTTTGGAGACAGCTACTAGAGTAGGTCTAGATTTGGCAACAAAGGTCTGGTCAGAGATCACATATAGCTTGGTGACCTTGGGTTTCTTTTCTTGAGCAGGCTCCTCAGCTGGTTCAGACTTTTGCTTCCTCTTCAGAGAGGTTTTCTTCATAGACTCTTGTGCAGATGAAGTTGCAGTCTATTATGCTAGAGGGGAAAAGAAAGACAGTTTGGACACCAGAGGTCCGTAAGTCATCATGTCTTTTACAAACTTGAGTATCACATTCTCCAGTTTTAAAATCTTCATGAGAATGGCAGGGTAAGGAATCTTCTTTTGCTTCTTCAGAATAGAAGTCATCATGTAGATCATGATTACATTTGTAAGATTCACATTCTCCTTGCTCGGAATATGGTATATGCAGAGTCGATCCAACTTAGAGACAGTGTCCTTCATTGACTTGCGAGGACAAAAGACTTGACGCATCAACAGATAAAGCATCTTCACTTTTGGAAGCAGACATCCAGAGGTTTTTTTCTCAAGGCGAGCCTTTCCATACAATATCTCGTTGATGGTGAAAAAAGATATTTCAGTTTACTCGAAGTCTTAAGAGAAAAATGTTCCACTAGGCTGGCATTGCAACACAGTGACCAACAAATCTTCAGAAATCTCTATCTGCTGACCACGTAGAGAGTCAAACAGAATAAACTTTGTCTTGTCAATAGAAACAGTTTTCCAGAACTCAAGAACCAATGAAGGAGAGAAGGGTTCATGGTCGAGGTAAAAATTGATCCATCCTATCCCATTGAGCTCTACTATGATGTCACGACTCTTAAGTTTATGTTGGGCATCATCGAAGTACAGTGATTCAACAATATCCTTAACAATTAGTGATGCAACAGCCATTGATGGAGCTTGAAGGGAAAGCACGGGGTTTGCAAAGAGAGGTTTTATGGCAAAGGTTTGAAGGGGTACAAAGAGAGAGAAATGCAGAGAATGCCAATGGTTTTCATAAAAAAGATATTCCAAGGATTTTGAAAAGACAACTGGAAAGTCTATTTAAATACAACGTGGCTTAGTGGAGGGAAAATGGTTCAAAAATGGTTGTACTCCAAGCAATAAATGAGTGCCACACGTACCGGTTCAGAAATTAAAAAGAAGTTATCGAGGCAAGCGAATCGACCTTGAGAGTCTCTCAGCATAAAACTAAGCATGTCTTAAAAAAATCTAAGTATTTAAAATAATCATGTAGACTTTTTTCATAGACTCAATTCATACATACTTGTTTCATTCAGACTCTTAATCACACAATATCACGCAAATTCAAATTATACTTAATAAACACAAACCTGACTTCGGCCAATGGTTTTGTGAATATATAAGCTCATTGATGGTCTGTATCCACATAAGTCCAAAATTCCTTTCTAAACATAATCGCGAATGAAGTGATATTTTAGTTCAAGATGCTTTGGCTTTGAATGTTGAATTGAGTTCTTTGATAGGTTGATTGCATTGGTATTGTCATAAAATACTGGAATCTTTTCTTCTTGAATCGAATAGTCCTCTAATTGATATTTCATCCATAGAAGTTATAAAACAACTAGCAACAGATAAGTATTCTGCTTCAACTATAGATAGGGCTGTTGAGTTCTACTTTTAGCTACTCCAAGATATCAGACTTCTTCCTAAGAAGTGACATCCACCACTTGTACTCTTCTTTTTTAATCTATCACCTATGAAATTTGCATCATAGAATCCATGAAGAGAAAATGAGTCTATTCTCTTATAAAACAACCCAAGGTTAGTGGTACCTATAAGATACCTCAAAATCCTCTTCACTGTAGACAAGTGTGATTCCATGGATCTACTTGGTATCTTGCATATACACAAACACTAAACATTATATCAGGTCTGCTAGATGTTAAATACAACAGTGATCTAATCATTCCTCTATACAATGTCTGATCCACTAATGTACTAAACTCATCTTTATTTATGATGCAATTTAGATGCACTGATATACTCATTGGTTTAGAATCATCCATTTTAAATTGTATAAGTAGCTCTTTGGTGTACTTCAATTGATGAATAAAAATTCTATCATCAGTTTGTTTGATCTGCAGACCTAGGAAGAATTTGAGTTCCTCCATCATGCTCATCTAAAATTCAGCCTGCATCATTCCAGCAAAGATGCTCATCTAAAATTCAGCCTGCATCATTCCAACAAAGTCTTTACACAGACTTTCTTTAGTAACACCAAAGATAATGTCATTAACATAAATTTGCATAATAAGAAAGTGTCTGTTCGAGCCTTTTCTGAATAAGGTTGTATCAACCTTTCCTCTAGTAAATCCTTCTGATATTAAAAAGGTACAGAGTCAAGATCTTGGAGCTTGTTTCAGACCATACAATGCTTTACTTAGTTTGAAGACATGATTTTGAAAAGATTTATCTTCAAATCTAGGAGGTTGTTTTATGAAGACTTCTTCTTTTATAAAACCACTTAGAAATACGCTCTTAATATCTATTTGATATAATTTTATACCTTTAAATGTAGCAAATGCAAGGAGAATCCTTATAGTCTCAAGTCTGGCTACAAATGTAAAGGTTTCAGTAAAGTCCATACCTTTTTATTAATTATAGCCTTGAACTACAAGTCTGGCTTAGTTCCTAACATCTTTGCCATCTTCATTAAGTTTATTTTTGAAGACCTACTTTGTTCCAATTATGCTTTTATATTTGGGTTTTAGAACCAGAGTCCAGACCTTGTTTCTTTCAAACTGATTTAGTTCTTCCTGCATTAATATAATCTAATTTGGATCTTCAAGAGCTTCTTCAATGGTTCTTAGTTCCAGTTTAGAAACAAGTGCAATTGAGGAGTGATTTTGAGTCCTTGAATGAGTTCTAACTCCTTCAGTTTGATCTCCAATGATAATATTTAGGGGATGATAGGTCTCAAATTTCCATTCCCTTGGTTTTTCAGGTTCAAGAACTAATTGCTGGTTTGAATCCTTTTCTTTATTTCCTTTTGGATCTGATGGTCCAAGTTCAGTTTGAGTTTCTGATTGTTGAATACCTACATCATCATGTTCTAGATCTGTTAATTTCTTGTCAGTCTTTGTAAATTCATCAAATCTTACATGCATTGATTCCTTAATGGTTTGAGTTCTTATGTTAAAGATTCTGTAAGATTTTGATGTATTCAAATACCCTATGAATATACCTTTGTCACACTTAGAGTCAAATTTTCCAAGGTGATCTCTTGTGTTTAGGATATAGCATGTGCATCCAAATGGATGAAAATATGAAATATTGAGTTTCCTTTCCTTCCACAATTCATAAGGAGTCTGATTTAGTATTGGTCTAATAAAGATTTTGTTTTGAATATAACAAGAAGTGCTCATAGCTTCAGCCTAAAAATACTTTAGAAAATCAATTTCATAAAGCATAGTTCTGGCCATTTCTAACAAACTTTTATTTTTCCTTTCCACAACACCATTCTGTTAAGGTGTTCTTGGAGAAAAAATGTGAGATATGCCAGTTTTATTACAAAACTTTTCAAAAATTTCATTTTTCAAATTCTCTACCATGATCACTTCTTATTATACCAATACAGATTCCTTTTTCATATTGGATTTTCTTATAGAAACTTTTAAATACTTGAGTAGACTCGTCTTTATGGGCTAGGAAATAGATTCATGTCATTCTTGTGTAGTCATCAACTATAACCAACCATATCTTTTTCTAGTAAGATTTTGAGTCTGTGATGGACCAAATAAATTCAAATGTAACAGTTCTAGAGGTCTAGTAGTGGAAACAACGTCTTTGTTTTTAAAAGAAGTTTTGCATTATTTTCCTTGTTGGTTTGAGAACTGTTAAAGGAGATTCTTGGCAGTCCCTTAACTAACCCTTTTCTGTTTAGTTTAGAAATATGTTTCATGCTAACATGCCCAAGCTTTTTGTGCCAAACCCACTTTTCTTCAGAAGTTTAGAAAAGATAGGTTACATTTTGATTATTTAGCTCACCCAAATCAACCTTATAGAGGTTGTTATATCTGTTTGTTGTAAAGAGAATGGTTCCATCATGGCTGATGATAGTACACTTCTCTTTGTTAAATGAGACTTTATAACCATTAACGCAAAATTGACTTATGCTTAGTAGGTTATGCCTCATACCTTCAACATAATAGTCATTTTTAATCACAGGTGAAGGAATGTTACCTACTTTACCAGTACAAATTATTTGTCCAGTCTGGTTACCTCCAAAAATGACTTTACCACCTTCAAAATGTTCCAGGTCTAGGAATATAGACCTTTTGCCTGTCATGTGATGTGAGCACCCACTATCCTGATACCAACAATGTTGCTTTGCTTTTGTTCTTAAGTACATCTGAAATAACAATAATCATTGCCTTTGGTACCTAAAACTTCTTGGGTCCTATAGGGTTAGTGTTCTTTGAATTTCTCTTTTTCTTTTTTAGACAATATTGTATCACATGATCATGCTTCTTGCAATAGTTGCATTTGACATGTTTATGTTTACTTTGAAGAGATAAAGAAGGAGAAACTTTTTCTTTGAAATATGTTTCTTCAGCATACCCTAGACCAGGTCTTTTACCACTTCCACATAACTTTCCTATAAGTTTGTTTAAGTTTTTAGTTCCATTTACAAACTGGACCAGGTCTGAAGTAAGTGAACTCACTTGTAGTTAAACAGACTTGATTTCTTTTTCTTGTGAAATATAATAGACTTCTGTGTTATTTAACTCAATTTTCAAAATCTCATTTTCTTTATTTAGTATATATGTATTTCCTCAAGATGCATTTTCTCTTTCTCATCTAACTCTTTTAGAAAATCCTGATCTGAATCATTTTTCTTTAAATTAGATATTTTGTTCTTATATGAAGAAATAATTTCAGACTGTTTCTTTTTCAATAGCTTATAGTTTTCAAAAGAGTTGAGAAGTCTTTAAACAATGCTTCATAGTTTTCTTTGAGTTTAGACTGATTTACTTCTTCAGATTTAGATTTACTTGAGCCTTCCCCATGTTTAGAATCTAATTGAGCCATCAGACAGATCTGTGCAGACTCTATCTCTTTTTCATACTCACTTGTGCTAGATGAGTCTTCATCCCAAGTGATGAGTCCTTTCTGTTTCTTGAAGAATGTTCTTTTCTTTTTTTTATTCTTTTTTTCTTCGTTCAGAATAGGACATTCAGCCTTGATGTGTCCTTGTTTCCTACAGTTAAAACACTCCAAAACAGGTTTGTCAGTTTTAAACTTGAATTAATTTTTACCTTTGGGTTTTCTTTTGTTGAACCTTCCTGGTCCATGATAAATCAATTTTAATACACTTCTTATAATTTTACACTTGGGGTTTATTATATAGTTACTATGTTTAATGATAGTATTTTAATTAAGTTTTATATTATTTAATTTAATTAAAGTATTATGTATATATGTTTTAATTTTTGTTTTTTGTTTGTATCTTGAGTGTCTTGCCTTGTTTTGGCGATAACTTGGGCCTTTGTGACCCAAATGGGCTAATCTTAGAGCCCATGGAAAGCTAAGATAGAGACCTACATCATGATGATCATATTTGATTATTTTGCATCTGAAAATAATGAAGAAATAGAGCTTGAATCAATTAGCCCATATGTGTTCTACCAGCTTTGACATAGTTCACTAAAATATACATATCTGGAGCTATAGATGTCCAAATGACCTAATTCTTGCGCCAAATTCTCAATAAGACAGAAATGTACAGCTTTTATGTTGAAGCTTTTGCGAAATTAGGTCATTTAAGGGGCCATATTCCACTTGAAAGTGGATAAGATAAAGTGGAGAATGAATTGGACCACCTACCATTATCTTCTTTTAAATTATTGTAATGTCAAGGCCACTAATGTTAAAAAATGCATTAACGATCATAAAATGAACGTATAGTATCATGATACCTTGTCTATAAATAGATGCTTGAAGATGCAAGGAAGACACAAGAGATACATAATAAATACATGCTTAAGTTTTCATTACATTTCTATATCTTTGCTTTAGTTTCTTAAGTTTTAGTTCTTTCTCTTACTTTATTTCTTTGCTCTATATTTCATTTCTCAAGTTATGATTTTCATTTTCCTTCTTCAATATCAAGTAAGTTAATTTTATTATTTGTTATTTACTTTTATAATTAAAGTTATAGTTAATTTAAATAAATTCTTCATTGTTAAAAAACATCATGGAAGCTTAATCGTTTAAAATCAACTCAAGAAATTTAATTTTTCTTTATGTTAACTTTGAGTTCTTGTTCTTAATATTTTGATTGAAGATAATTACTTTCCTTTGTCTTCCAAGAACCTATGATAATAGATTATTTAAGTGTATAACTGATTGGTATACAATTGGACAATCTATAATCTAAAATAATGTTGGTTGATTAATCAATTATCAATTTGAGAATAAAGATTAAGTCACTAAATAAGAGATTTCTATTTAGTTTCTTAACTCAACCAAATTATGGTTTTAAAGTTATCTTAGTAATTAATAAGAATATATCGATTGAATATTCTTATTAGTTCATTAATTTGATTCTAGAAGATTTTCTTGAATATAATCATTTAGGGATCCCAAATGATTCAAGGTTAAGAAATTAATTATATTTAATCATACTTGTGATCAATGATTAGTTAACTAAAGATTTATTAATTTCTTGAGTTGGTTGTTTCTAAATTTGATTTATTACCCACTTATTAATTTACTTTTCGCATTATTATATAATTATTTAGTTTCTTTCCAACCTCAACTACAAACCCCCCTTTGTTATAAGTAAATTGAGTGTAACTTATTTGACTAAGGTCCTCGAGAAGCGACTAAGTTTGCTTACCTTATACTATATTAATTTAACTTTTTTTTTGACTCGACAACGATATTGTGCTAGTCCACCTTTCTTCTTTTTAGTAGTCTATGGAAGTATTTGGTAACAAGTGCTAACTCTCCATCAGTGTCTTCGTCTCCATCATCAGAACTAGGATTTGAGCTAGTTGACTCCTCAGCTTTAGGCTCCTTGCTCGTTCTGGATGTCTCTTCAAACTTCAGAGCAATGCCCTTGGAAGAAGAAGGCTTTAAAACTTCCTTCTACTTCAATTTCAGCTTATGAACTCTTAGTACTCCCAGAAGTTCATCCAAGGTCAACGTGCTAAGATCCTTTGCTTGATGTTATTATACTTGGCATTAGAGCAGCACACTTGGCATCAAACTTTTTTGGTAAGCATCCCAGAAGCTTGACATTGATATCTTCAACTGAGGTAGTTGATCCCTGTTAGAGTCAAGAAGACTCAGAATAATCTTAAGATTTATTGATAACTAACATATTGTTTTTCTAATTTAAATTAAGTCATATCATGTTATTATTTGATGTGTGTGTTTAAGTGTTTCAGGAAACATAAGGCTTATGCTATAAAAGAAAGGGGGAGTCTGTATGTCAGAAGTATGGAATGACTATCAAAAAGTTTGGTCACAATATAAATCTTACGATCGAAGACAAAAGAAGGTTTAAAGTTTGGAAATTCACCTCAAGGAGAAAGATCTTTGCATCCGAATGTCTTACCAGACCTAGACAAAAAATGTCATATATCTCCAGCCTCTGAGTTTGAGAAAGCATCAGACCTTGTCCCCGCATATGTTTCAAGCTCCCAGACCTTGTGAAGGCATCTAAATATATGTGCCTTGAATTGTCTCATCATCAACACCTTATGAATCGCCAGACCCAGAATCCTCTAAAAGGTAGTTCCTATACGAGTCTAGTCTAAAGAACTTTAACAGTCAGAAATTATCTTCATCAAAGCTTTAAAGAAAACATTTTCGAGAAGAAGAATGACTAAGCAAGGCAGATTCTGATCTATCCTAATAGCGTCAAGTCTTTCACCTGTGGCTTATGGATTCAGAGATTCTCTGAATAGAAGCTTCCTCCTTTGTGAAACTTATGCTACCTCTACGCTGCCTATGTTGGCACATATCGCAAAACTCTCTATCCTACAATTACATGCTCAGAACGTCTCTCTTTATCAAAAGAAGTTTTTTATCTATTGTGCAATATCTCTCTCAACAAACTTATAACGGTTATCCTCTCCTCGGGCTCTTTGGGAAATCCTCTATAAATAGAACCAATCTCTTCAAAAAAAGAGTGAGCAAGAGTGTAGAAGCAGACTCAAAGCTAGAGTAGAAATATAGAGAGCATGAAATAGAAAATAGAGAAAGACAGACAGAGCTTGTTGAAGAAAAATAAGATGGGTAAAACACACTAAGAAAAGTGTGAATGAAGAAGAGAAAGTATGAACAGAGACTAGACATTCATATACAAAAGCCCAAGAAAAAGAATGAAATGGCAATCAGCTTAAGAACAAGAGATCAGACCAAGAAGAATTGTCGCGTAGACAAAGAAAGCTTGCTATGTGTAATCATTTTCTTCCCAGAAGCCATAGCAACCAGAAATATGTCATCAGCTCATATCTCTCTTCTCTTTTACGAGTATATCATCTCTGGTCATGCTTTCAGACTCAATACCTTTTGTTCTTATCTTTCATATTACACAGGTATTGAATCTATTGTAAAAATAATTCATTCTTTTTCTTCACAAATCCATTTATGTGGTTTATCACTTAGCTCAGCTAAGTTAGAAGGCTTACTTTTTTTTCTTGTAATAATTCTTCCAATCCTCTGGTAGTACAGGTCTGGTATGTTGCCATATTCTGTTAGTGTGGGAAACACTATTGGCCTAGAGAGGCTTTTGAAAGAATACTCGGGTTTGAGCCAGAAGTGGCTTGTGAAATAATATTTGGGTCTGTCCCAGGAGTGGGTGTTGCAAAAGAATACTCATAGGTGATTCAAAGGAGTCTGGTAGTAAAGCACAGGTTGTGCTTAAGCCAGGAGTGGCTGGATTCAATAATACTCAACATCTTGTGTACATGGTTTTTACATAATGGAAATCCTTCAAGTTTGAAGGTTGGATGTAGCTTTCGCATTGGGAGTAAAGCAGTATAAATTGCTTGTGTGATGTCTCTTTCTCTCTGTCTCTTTAACTACCAAAAGTTTGGTGCATTCTTAGTAATATATGTAATAGTGAAAGTCTGGTAAATAATGTTTATTCTATCAGAGAATCACGCTCTCCATCTCGCAATAGTCTGCTCTATTGTGCAAATTGCATTTATGTTTCAATATCCCTTTTTGGTTTGAAAAAGTGAACAGATTTATTCAACCCCCTCTTCTAAGTACGTTCTTCGAACCATCAATTGATATCATTAAGCTCATTTAACAGAGTCTAAAATATGCCAAACATCTGATCAACAGACTCAGCAGATTTAAACTAGTTCACTTCTAAAGCAGAGGCTATGTACAGTACTTTCAAACTTAAAGGATTTTAACTATGTTAAAACACCTTTTACACAAATAGCACCAGACTAGTGCCTCAAGCATTCTTGACTCCAACCATTCTTGGCTTATACCCAAGTATTCTTTCAACAAGTCATTTCTGACTCAATAACCCAAGTATTCTTTCAAAAGACTCTATAGGCCACAAAGTGTTTCCCACTTAGTCTACAAGCTAGTGAACACACCAGACTAGTTACAACACGGTATAAGTTGAAAAAAGATAGTTTGTGTTACAGAGATAACTTAGTGTACAGAGATATTGAATAATGAAGCAAGGTACACTAAGCTATGATAAGTAGCAAGTCAAATGTCTACTAGAAGGAAAACAACAAGACTAACTTATGCTTAAAGTACAAGAACTTAGAACTTTTACAATAGGACACTTTAAAACTTTAGTTCTTGTGAGTGAAAATGATCAGAAAGTATTCAATTCGACGATGACTCTTCAAGGTTTGAAATCTTCTCATATTTATAGGCTCTTTAAGATAGTCGTTGATCATTCGTTGAAAAGGATATAGCCATTGATCAATTTCTGATGTTGAAAAAGTATACATGTGTAGAGTTCGAGTCAAGTGTGCTTCAGAGCTTACACCAAATTTTTTCATTTTGATAAACTATACCAAAAGACACATATTTGCTTAGCCAATTTGAGCTAACAGGTACACTTTCATAAACGTTGACCTTAAACTTTTTGATCTGCCATGGTTTCAACTTTTTTTACGTTTTGGGATGTGTGAGGCATCTTCCTTGATTACTATGCATCGTACTTCGACTTTTTGTATTCTTTCCTTTTGAGTGAATGACGCAGAATTGAGACATGAAAGTTCTTGATGTCCTTTCCATAAAAATTGAGAGTTGCTTTTCAGGGACATTCATTGAGGAAGAAGTGATACTTTAGGGTCTGATGCTTTATTCAGACTTTTCTTTATTGTTGCTTTGATAAATGTAAAAGACTTGTCTTTTAGAGATAATTTTGGTTGAATAAACTCCCCCTATTTCTTCCAACACATGCACTTTAGACTTTTCCCGTAATACTCATTGAACTAGTTAGAAAAACATGTGAGTAGACTTCATTTTATTAAGAGTATTGATGGATGTTATTAACAAATCCTAGGGGTTTAAGCTTCTTAATCTTTCATTCAAATTTGGATCTAACGCTTGGGTTAAGCTAGAGGTGGCTGGAGTCAACAACACTTAGAGCACGGGTTGTGCTTGTTGTGTAAAAGGTGTTTTTACATAGTGAAAATCCTTTAAATCTAAAGGTACTGGACGTAGCTTCCACTTTGGGAGTGAACCAGTATAAATCTGTTGTGTTATCTTTTCTCTGCCCTTTGCTTTCTAAAATTCGTGCCATCTTAAATCTGAAACGTCTTTAAGATCATTTTTAATAGTCTATGTGAAAAAAAGTTTAGACTTATTCAACCCCTCATTCTAAGTCTGACTCTACACCATCAATTGGTATCAGAGCTTGTCCTTGTGGGTTGATTACTCAAATGAGTAAAAAGGATCAAGATCTATGACTGCCTTTAATCAAGATTAGCTTGTTGCTAAAGGTTCCTCAATAAATAGACCATCAGCCTTTCTTAGTAAAGACTTGAGAAAGCTGCCCTAGCC
Source organism: Clitoria ternatea (assembly GCA_037962975.1). Classification (NCBI taxonomy): domain Eukaryota; kingdom Viridiplantae; phylum Streptophyta; class Magnoliopsida; order Fabales; family Fabaceae; genus Clitoria; species Clitoria ternatea. The sequence goes on along the minus strand of CM075674.1, from coordinate 14,055,199 downwards.
ATTATATGGGCATCCTAACGTCTACAGCCCTATTTTCATGCACACCTCATTCTGGTAAGGACAAATCCGCCACTTCGCACCATTCTCTTTAAGCCTAACTTGGCAGGCAAAATGATCAAATGGGCAGTTGAATTGTCTAGGTTTAATATCACTTATGAGCCATATAGTGCTATCAAGTCCCAGGTATTGGTAGATTTTATAGTGGAGCTCTCAAGGTTGGATCCAGAGGCATCCCATTCGCATTGGACAGTATATGTGGATGGCTCCTCCAACAATAAGGGTTGTGGAGCTGGAATTGTGGTTAAGAGTGATGATGTTATGCACCTTGAGATTTCTCTCCACTTTAACTTTACCATCTCTAATAACCAAGAAAAGTATGAGGCTTGCCTTGTGGGTTTAAGAGCGGTCATTGATATCAGTGCTAAGATTATCACCTTGTGCAGTGACTCACAGCTGGTGATCTCGTAAATCCTTAGCGAATACCAGGCGACGGAACCCATACTTTAACAATACTTGGCTTGCATTCATAAGTTGAAAGGGTGGTTTCAATTCATTACCTTTAAGCATGTCCCAAGAGAACAGAATATCAGGGCTGACATCCTTTCACGATTAGCTAGTATGAAAAAGGTAGGGAATACTACGTCGGTAGTGTAAAACACCCTGATGGAGCCCAGTATCGCTAGTAACATTTCTGTTAATGTCATTCGGTTAACTGGATTTTCTAAAGACTCTTGGATAGTGCCTTACATTCGATATATGGTGAATGGACAACTCCCTACAGATGAGACCAAATAAAGGAAAATAAAAAATGAGCCATATTTTTTTACTATGGCAGATGACAAGGTATTTCGAAGAGGCTTCTATGCCCCATATCTCTCATGCTTACATGAGAATGATGTTCATGTGGTGATGGTTAAAGTGCACGAGGGGTAATGTGGGCATCACTCCCGTTCAAGAAGTCTCATGAGGAAAATCGTCCAAGCCGATTTTTGGTGGCCCACGATGAAAAAAGATACAACAAAGTATGTCCAGAAGTGAGATCCCTGTCAAAGGTTTGCCAACCTGCACCACACCCTTACTAAGGAATTATCAACATCTACGATCCATTAGCCCTTTCATCAATGGGGTTTGGATATCTTAGGTCCATTCTCTACAGCCCCTAGGTGCATCAAGTATTTGATCGTAAGGGTGGATTACTTCACCAAATGGATTGAAACCGAGCCAGTGGTCCACATCACCTTTACCAGAACAAGACACTTTATCTATGAGAACATAATTGCTCATTTTGGCATCCAAGGACAGATTATCATAGATAATGACACGTAATTTATAGGCCGTAAGTTCACTGAGTTACTTGAGGGGCTAAATATTGTGTAAGTCTTTTCATTTGTTAAGTGTCTCCTAATGAATGGGTAAGCAGAGGTGGCAAACTAGAAGGTTCTTAAGGGGCTTAAGAAACAACTAGGAGACACGAATAGGGATTGGACCAATCAATTGTGTCATGTGTTATGGGCATACCGAACTACCCTTCACTTATCTACGAACGAGTCACCATTCACACTCACATACAGGATTAAAGCCATGATCCCGGTAGAGCTTGACCTATTATCTACCAAAGTCCAATAGTTCTATACAAAGGGCAATTGATAGAACTTGCTAAATAAGTTGGATGTTATAGGGGAATTAAGAGAAGAAACCTTCGTCAGAGATTAGGTTATCAAAGCTAAGGCCGCTTTTTGCTACAATAAGCATGTTTCACAAAGGCATTTTGAAATTGGTGATTTAGTGTTACATCGAGCTAGCATCGGCAATAAATTCACCCACTAAGGTAAGCTTGCCCCGTCCTAGGAAGGACTATACCGTGTATCGGAAGTTTTGGGCAAAGGTACTTACCATCTTGAATGCTTGGATGGAACACCAATTAGAAACAAATGGAATACTTCGAATTTATGCATTTATTATAGCTAGCTGGATCCTACGACATGTATTCTTTTTCCTAACTTAAGGTTTTTTCCCATTGGTTTTTCCTTAAGAAGGTTTTAACGAGGCATGTCCCAGTTTAACTCTGATGTACATTTAATGATTAATAAAATTTTCATTTATGAATTTTTGACTTTACTTGTTGAAGTATTTATCTTGTACATGAAGACTCTCAAAGCCCTAACGAGTGGCGATGATCGGATCTTTTTGAGACCATATCAGACCCCAACGAGCGGCACCCCAATCTCTTAAACAAGGATTGACTACTTGGACACAACGAGTAGCGAGGATTAGTCCTCTTTGAGGCCATACTGGACCCTGACGAGTGGTGCAAGTAGAAACAATATAGCCCTGACGAGCGGTAAGGATCAGACCTCTTTGAGGCCGTACCAGACCCCAATAAGTGGCACCCCGATTAATGGTTGGTTATTTTACCCCAACGAGTGGCAAAGTTCAATTATTATTAAAACCATTCTGAGCCCTAAAGAGTGGTGCAAGTAAATTACTTAGGTTTTTGACCTAAGTCCTTTTCACATAAAATAATTATACAAGTTGATCTATAATGGATAATACACACTTTCTACAATGTCCTACATGACTTGGCAAATTGTGTTTGGGGTCACTGGCAAAAGTAAAGATAAATTTCCTAAGTTGCTTCTACTACAATTATTTAGATATAGCAAGACAATAGTGTATTCATGAAGTACAATATTTTCATTCATGCTTCGAGTGAAAATTATAAAGTTCAAAAGACTTGGAGCCTATCTCGGGATAAGGCTACAATGTGCTACTAAAGTAAATTAATAAAAGACCAAGAGAGGAATTTCTTAACAACGGAGATAGTCATGAAGGTGGAGTAGTCTCTTGACTAACCTTAAAAGCATCACCAAGAGTAACTTGAGCATCTTCTTACTGGGAAGAGGCGCCTCTTGGAGTCATTGATTGGTTGGGTGGCAGAAGGGCGAACTGAAATGGGACATTGTCTGGCTCCCGGAATCCATTATTGGCTATGGCCATTAGCTTCCCGTCATGAAATTGGAAATATGGGCTGATGCCATTTAGATTGAGAACCACTTTACGGTTACGATGCATAACCCAATGAATGACGACACTGAACATTTTGAGCACCACCATCCTACAATGCTCTACTGCCTACGCTGCCCTTCCCAAATTTACCGTGACATTTTCCTGTAACTTTTATTCACTTCACGAAGGGCGACCATGTCTTCAGTTTTCTTATTCAAGGAAGCAATTTTAGCTTCATGTTACTTTTTGTCTCTTTTGCGACCGCCTTGTGATATCGCCAGCTTATTGTTAGCAGCTAGGAGCTCATCCTATGCCTTTTTCATAGCATTCTTGGCAATACCCTGCACTATCTTTTTGTTCTCCTTCTTCAGCTTCTGGTTTTCTTCTCGCAGCTGCTCCACTTTTTTATTCTCAGTCTTTAACTGCTCTAGCTCCTTCGGGGCATCAGTAAGAGTAGTTTCCTTCTCACCCATAGTTTGGTCTCTGACCTTGACTACCTCCAACAATAAACTCTTTCCTTGGTGACAACCCAAAGCTCAGTGTCTAAGGCTTGAATCCAGTCATAATAGCTTGAGCTTTGCTCAGTATGATCTCCAAGACCCTTGAAGGGTTCTAGCATCCCTCCCACATCCTATAGGTGCCACCTCCCCGCATCTATTGCTGCCTGCACCTCACCAAGATCCAGGTCTGTGCAAAGGCAGTACTACGATACCTCCAAATGACCCTAGTCTTCTTTATTTCTGTGCAAAGCCAGATAGGCGCTCAATTTTTACCCAGAAGAAGAAGCATGTAATTGCTCTGATGTCGTTATTCTTGGGGATGCCTCCATCTCTTGTTCAGTGGCTGAAGATGATAGGTCTATTCTTGGGGGGATGTCTTCGTCTCTTCCTTAATTACTTCTTCAACCACCTTTTTATTTTTTGCCTTCTTGGCAGCAGATGGTGGTTCTTCCCCTTGGCGATGCTTCTGCCTCTTCCGCTTGGTCTCGCCATCTTTATTCTTTTTACCGCACTTGTCTAGCACGACATCCTCAGTCTCCCTCGTGTCGGCCTCGAGGCGAGGAATTTCTCTGGCATCACTAGGAAACTTTATTGTGGGTTCAGGAGCCTTTAGAATATTCCTTCTAGCTTGAACCTAGTTCTTTGTTTGGACTGTTGCTAGGTTTTCTTGGAGCTTGAGTAGAGCCTTCATGGGTGCAAATCTTGTTATTTCACCTGCAACCATAAAATGACATGTCATCAACAAATTATAACTTTAAGCCCAACAAAGGAAAATAAACACAAATCCTAGATCATTACGCAAGTAGGCCTTCCGCTGGGTAGCAGAGCCAAGCAGCCTCTTGCATGAGAATTTCCCATGTGTAGCGTTGAAAGCTTGTAGGGCCCTAAAGACTTTAACAGACACTAGGGAAAGCTCGATCTCGATGCATTTTAAGGCAGCCCCGATTAGAAGAAAATGTTCATGGGTCCACGACACCGAAAATAGCTTTATTCCGTCCTCGTTCACCTAGAACACCGGTTTGTTGGCCCTGGTTTGTACTTTGAAGAAGCATTTCTTGAAGGAGACGCTCTCATATTTGGCAGACTCTGTGAATGCTTTAAAGTTTATTATTTGAGTCACACTAAAGTGTGATGAAGCTTAGACCGCTATCAGTGTTGGCCCAACGTACCACGCGACAGTAGCAGAAGAAGAGTGCCACTGTGGGTTTGAAGTGAAAGTGTTGCCCAAGCACTTCTAAACTGCACATCAACCCCCACCTATTGGGATGTAGTTGGGTAGGGGCACATTCTAGATATCGAAGAACATTCATCTGGAATTCAGTAAAAGGGAGTCTCACCCCAATCTTGGTCACCGGGAACTCGTACATGTACATCGAACGTTTGTCTGGTAGAGTATGGCGAACCCGTTCTACAGGGTGGGGAAACAATGCAACAAAGCGATCCTTGTATCATTCCTGGGAATGCAGGGGGAAAGTAATGTTCATTTGCTCGCCAGCCGACCTCGCATACCAGGAAACCATTTTGCGGATTTCCCTTTGCACCCAGATTAAAGGTTTTCTCTTAGCAGCTCAACCTAGTCTATTTCGTGAACGATCACTATTGAGCACCCCAATTGCGTCCTCACAACCTCTTCTTCTACACCTTCAGCCACCATCTTGACCACTACGTTCGTAAACCCACCGGTAGATTTGTAAAAGTGGACGTCGTCAGAGGTGCAACAACTAAAGTTTTCTTCATCCAATGAGGGGTCCCTCTCATGCAAAAACTCATGCCTTGGTACTCATTGTCATCACCTTAAGCTTTCTCGTCTTTGATGCCTAATAGAGATTCACCCCCTACAGTATGTTAAAGAACTTCCTTTGGCCCTTATTTTTTCAGCACTTACAACACGAAAAAGCACAAGCAATAGGGTAAACAAAATGAAATAAAGAAAGGTTTGGAGACGCTACTTGAGTTTTTGGAAAAACTTAAAGGTTTCCGAAGCAACTATGAACACCTTTTTCTTCTCGAAAATTTTCTAGGGTTTGAATCTCTTAGAATTTTAGCAAAGTTTTAGTAAAGAAGATGCAAAAGTGATTTTTCGAGTACCTTTGAGTTCCCCGTTATAGACGTGGCTAGGGGGCAACCAGTACTGCGTCGTTCCGCGTATTTCACATATTTCAAAATTTTGGGCTGAGTCGTTTCGATTTCTAAGGATCATTTTCCAAAAAGTAACCGCCAAAATCAAATTAAGAGAGGTAACCGTCACACATGATTAGAAATTAAAGTTGCATGATTGACGCAGCCCACTACGCATGAAACGTCACATTTTATAAGAATAATAAATGCAATATAGTTGCGAGTATATGGCAAGTAAGTAAAAAATTTTCCAAGTTACAAATGGCCTCAAAAGTTACCCACGTCCATAAGAGGTACCTCAGCCAAGAGTTTATAGCTTATTGAAGCAAACGATATGATCACTTCAACAAGCTAGGGGGTAAATGATCCGGTCCTAAGACTGACCCCTAGACTTAAAGGTAATTTGACTAAAATCCATTTTTTGGAACCGATATGACGTACTGACCAGTGTGAGCTACTCTCTCAACACCAGTGTCTTACGTAATGAAATGATTTAACACCGGAATCCGTTGTCACGTGAAAGGTCCCTACACTGACCCCGTTGTGAGTTATTCACTTAATATCGGAGGGTCAGAGTTGACATATACCTTATCGTGCTAAACAAGTAGCCTATAAAGTGACTGATGGATAGGTAGAGCCGCTATAAAACGTCTTCATCACTAGTCAGCTTTACTGCAGAAGAGTAGAGCAAGTATTGACATCATGTACGAAAAGTTTGATGAACAAGGAGACATTTCCACTACTTTCAGGTATGAATACCTATGCATCAACGTAACATGTAAGAACATTTTTTCTAACCTTACGCTCGAGCTCTGAAATTCCTTCAAACTTTCACTGACTTGAGCGTCGGAGTGTCCTTGCAGGTGACACCCCCTTTCACACCACAACGCATTAGACTGATGATTTGGTACGAGAAATCATTCCAAGACCTTTATTCCTTACTAGAATCAATGGTATAATATCGGATCCCCATTGGACCGATGTAATATTAGAGAGTGAATGAGAAATTTAAGAACTGTCACAAGGATATTACACCCTGGCCTAGACCAGTTCAATAAATATTAGATTTTTTTATTTTCACAACTTCGTTTCCCCAATTAATTAGTGTCCGTTTGGTATGCAGTTAAAAAAACAGAGTTATGAAAATAAAAAAATCTAAATATTAATATTAATTCTTCTTATTATTTAAGACTATTTAACTATAATTTTTTTATTGATTAAATCAAGGTTTGACCAATCTAACTTTTATTGAAACAACGTCTTACCAAACTTCATCAATTAGGTATTCGGGTCTAACTTCTTTACTTTCTTTTTTCCGAACCTAAGCGCACAGGTACACACCCTTTCAACCAAAACCCTCGTGCTTTGGCGTCGCGTTTCCACTCTCTCGAACCTTACTTTCTTCCGCTGTCAGTCTCTCTCTCTCTCTCTCTCTCTCTCTCTCTCTCTCTCTCTCTCTCTCTTACTCTCTGCGTATTGAAACTCTTTCACTTCGTTCGCAAAGTTCATTTTCATTGTATATGGTATCAACTTCAAATCACTTTTTTTTGGTCCATTTTTCTCCTTTTGCATAAATTCATTCTCATATCTGTTGCCAGAGCCAAAGCCAAAGCCTGATTTGTTTCTTTGTTTTTGATACGGTGTGTATGTTTGTTTCTAAATGAATACCTAGAGCTGATTACTAAGATTTAGTAAAACAATGGACAACAATGTAAGCACGTCCAATAATGTATGGGGGCAGCGCTTCCTTAGGTTAAGGGGGATCTTTTTAATGTTATTATGTTATTATTTTCTTTAACTAGTGTGGTAGCCCGTGTGTTGCCCCAGTCATAGGTTTGTATTTGGGTCACTCTATGTACTGGTCTAGCTCTTTCCTAAGAAGTGTAGAAATATAAAATACCTTCTCTGTGATTATGTGACAGGGTATATTTATCTATTCAGGTGATCACATTTGAATTCCCAAAATGGCAGTAAGTTTCTTTCTATTAATTTTGTTATTTCCCCCTTGCACTTTATTCTTCCTTTGAGAGTTTTTTTTTTCCATGCTGAATGCTGTAGATCGGTAACATTCTGAAAGATGAAGCCAGTGAAGAAAAAGGAGAGCGAGCCAGAATGGTGAGCTTGTTATGATTTTACGATTTGTCTTGGCTTGTTAGGTTGAATATACCGTTGATCTGTATCAGCAAATATTATTGAGTATTCTTCTTATAGTAGTATTGCGAAAGTTGTTAACTCTAGTTACATGTGTTGTTTGATTTGGCCTTTGGCAGGCATCATTTGTCGGAGCCATGGCCATTGCTGACTTGGTGAAGACTACCTTAGGGCCAAAGGGAATGGTGAAATCTACTCTTCACTCACTACATGTGCTGATAAATGACTTTATTTTCTACTCCTAAGTCCTAATTAATTCATTTATCTTGGATGTGATAACTGCAGGATAAAATTTTGCAGTCAACAGGTAGAGGACGTGAAGTAACTGTCACCAATGATGGAGCTACAATCTTGAAGTCTCTCCATATTGATAACCCAGCTGCTAAAGTTCTTGTGGGTATCCTTATTATATTTTAATAATTTTATTACTGTGGATGGTAAATGATTTTGGAGTGCTAATATGAAATACCTATGTTTTGTTATTAAAGGGTTTTAAACTAAATCAGTAATATTTAACTGTAGGAAATTCCCAACATGATGATTCCAAAATGAGAATTGAAAGATTTGGATTTTTGAAATATGTCTTTCTGGAGAAAAAACACAAATATAGGTTAGGATTTTTGTTCAGGATAGAATAGAGGTTATCACCAACATAAGGAACCTACAGTTTTTAGGGATACATAGGGTGCATTTACCTCCATTTTAAATACACTAAAGAGATGCAAAAGAACTACAATGGAGCTCACTAAAGTGATGCTGTACAAATGAAGAAAAGCGGAAAAGGTTTTCCAAATTTCTCAAAATAATCATACCAGAACTCTTTTTACATGAGAATCATATAGTGGCTTTGGACATCATTTTTTTTCATGTTACTAATACATGAAAGATATTCAAAAATGCTTTGGATCATTCCTCCAATCATAGTGACTTGGATAATTAAAAGACATTGTTTGTTTGACAAAATCCAAGAAGGGATATGTTTCAAATCTTAATATCATTTCATGAAAATTTTAAATTTTATGTACTGGAAACCCTTGTGACTTCTGACAGCTTATAATGAAATACAAAGTTTATTAATCTAAAAGTAGACATTCAGAGGGTATCCTGTGAGTAAGTGACCAATGTTGTGCCAAAACTGGTTTGGCTGGTCTTCGAAAGTAACATTTAAATTCAATGTGAAAACTGGCCTTACTTTGACATCCTGAATCTTGATTTAATACTTTCTTTGCCCATGGGCACAATAGAAAACATTCAAGAACCACAAGTTATAGGTTGATTTAATACTTTAACATTATGTGCCCATGGGCTTTAAATACAAAACCCTTGTGCTATATGTTACTCATTTATCTTTGAAGTAGCATCTAGCAAGAAATTTGTTACTTGCATAATGCCCATCCAGCTATCAATGAAATCATTGATCTGAATTTCCCTGCAATGTAAGTATCTAAGTGTAAATCATAAGATAGCCATCCTTAATGTAAGTTAGACATATCAAAAGTCCAAGATGATGAAGTTGGTGATGGAACAACCTCAGTTGTTGTATTGGCTGGGGAACTTTTGAGGGAGGCAGAAAAACTGGTTGCAGCAAAGATTCATCCTATGACGATAATATCAGGTTCATTTCTTTGCTTATAACAATGGTCTAACTGCCCTTATGGTGTAAAATTTATTGTTTGTGTTGACAAATTTTCCAGTGGGTAGTGACAACTAAATTGATTCACATTGTATGAGGCAGTTTACTTGATAAGTAGTTTCGTTGGTTAAAAAGCAACATCTTCCTTATTGTCCATAGTCCATTATAGTATGTATTTTGTTTCACAGATTTTTCTTTGGTGTCTATCATCTTTGAATGTTCCTTTGGAGGTTGTTATCAAGCAACTAAATGTAAAACCTACTTTTTGTTTTGAAAGTTATTCGTTCCACCTTTCTAATTAAATTAAAGATGAATTTGTTGATGATTGCAAATGGAAAGGTGATAATGATAGCAGTCAATGGAAACTTTTAATTTCCAATCTTTTTTCATTTCCAACTTCCAAGGCGCTCTTATGCAAACTATCTTTAGTTTGGTTTTTCTTTTAGTTGACTCTTCCTTGTCAATCTTTTTCCATTTCCAATTTCCAAGGCTGCCTCATGCAAACTACCTCTAGTTTGGTTTTTCTTTTAGTAGATACTTACTTCTTTTAAGTAAAGAGGAGAAGAAATTACCGGAACCATCTGAAACATAAAGCAAAGAAGTTTGATAATGATGCGGTTTACTGCTTTCAAATGTTTACAAATGAACTTTTATCCAATGATGACTTTGGGATTAACACAAGTGTGCTCGATAATGTTTGTCTTGAATTTTAGGTTTCCGAATGGCAGCTGAGTGTGCTCGTAATGCTTTGTTACAGAAGGTTGTGGACAACAAAGCAGATGCTGGTATTCATTTTTTCTTATTGTTTGGGATTTTTGGGACTCGTTTGTCTTTTAAACCATATTGTTATTATTATCATTGTCTTTACAGCGGGGCCAGATATGGAGGCATTCTTGTGTCTTCATATCTAATGCATGAATTTACTGGAATATGCAGAGAAATTCAGGTCAGACTTGATGAACATTGCAATGACTACTTTGAGCTCAAAAATTCTTTCTCAGGATAAGGAACATTTTGCGAAATTAGCTGTGGATGCCGTAATGAGACTGAAGGTAAATTGTGACTACTGACTACCTTACTGCATACAGTTTTCCATTTTAGTGCATTTATTAAATAATGCATGTGCTGTTTGCCATGTTTTCTTCTTTCATTAATTGCGGAAGAATTTATAGTTTTGATACAGTAGATTCAATTTTTTATCCATATTTTTTCTGCATACTTGACTAAAAACAAACTTTAATAGTGTATATTACACAGACTAATTAAGATTACAAAGCTTATATACAATCCTACAATTGTATAATCAAATTTTGCAATAGCATGTAGCTTTTCAAATTTTCTCCTGTCCATAAATAATTGTGTTTGAAATGCTTTATAAAGACCATCACTGAAATAATTGTTTGAAGTTGGAAATGTTTTGCTGGGTTATAGAAGCTTTGTGGTTGGAGTAGTGATTTTCCCTTTTCCTAAATAGTCTAAAGGTAGGAAATGTTCTTTAGATACTTGTAAATTTGTAATATGATTATCCAATCTTTGTACTGTACTAACTAGTATGCAGATGTGATTATGCTCCAAAGGAAAATTATTAGTGTGAGCTATATTGTGATAAGTAAACTATGCCTTTTCATGTTTTTGTTTTGTTGTATCTGGCTTTTCAATGATATGATTCAAATGCAGGGAAGCACAAATTTAGAAGCTATCCAGATTATAAAGAAACCTGGAGGATCACTTAAGGACTCATTTTTAGATGAGGGGTAATATTGCTGAAAACTAAGACTATTTTGTGGTTTGTGAATGGGAATGTTTTCATCCTTTTGTTAAATGCTGATTTATCTTTCTTGTATTGAGTTTCATAGGCAGTCTTCAAAGAAGAATTTGCATTGATAATTTTCTGTTATTTATTTTAGAATTTCTTATGCTTGCATCAGTCTACATACAAAATATATTCTTAATTGGATTTATATTCATGATCAGATTCATTCTTGACAAGAAAATTGGTCTTGGACAACCCAAACGCATAGAGAATGCAAAAATACTGGTGGCAAATACTGCCATGGACACAGACAAGGTGAAGATATACGGGGCACGTGTTCGTGTCGATTCTATGTCCAGAGTTGCTCAGATTGAAGCAGCTGAGAAGGAGAAAATGAGAGAAAAGGTGCAGAAGATAATAGGTCATGGTATCAATTGTTTTGTTAACAGACAGTTGATTTACAATTTTCCAGAGGAGCTCTTTGCTGATGCGGGAATATTGGCGATTGAACATGCTGATTTTGATGGTATTGAGCGTCTGGCTCTGGTAACTGGTGGTGAAATTGCATCAACCTTTGACAATCCTGAGTCTGTTAAGCTTGGGCATTGTGACCTTATTGAGGAGATAATGATTGGTGAGGATAAACTGATTCATTTCTCTGGTGTTGCTATGGGGCAGGCATGTACTATAGTTCTGAGAGGCGCTAGGTATTTTTTTTCTGTATCAATAAATACTTTCCCATTTGTTCTTTTGCGTTGGCATTTTAATCTTGAGATATTACATCAAATCATCTTTGGGTTGTCACCTGTAGTATTCAATTTCTGGCTTTGGGTTTGTTTGCGATTGCGATGTTTGGTCCCTGATTGCTGCATTAAATATCTATTCATTGTGGATTCTAGTACTACCCTTTTCATTGTTGTCATGCTGATTTATTGAAATTACACGACTAGAATCCTAATTTTTTGAAAAAAAAAATCCTTCAAATTATTGGATAGATTTATTGAACCCAATGATTTGACTTTGACTACTGACTGCTGGAATTTTGAATATATCTTACCTTTATGCATGATGCCAAGTTAGTTTATGTTTGTTTATTATGTTGTCCTATCCAATTTTTTGATTTTTTAAATCAGTGCACTGTTAGTTGGGCATGTGTGGAAGAGTTTCCTATGCATGAGTACATGTTTTTCAACACTAATGAATTTTATGTTTTTATGTGTTCTTTAAGCCTGACATATCTACTTTGGTGGCAGCTACCATGTTCTTGATGAGGCTGAGCGGTCATTGCATGATGCCTTGTGTGTGCTATCTCAGACTGTCAATGACAGCAGGGTGTTGCTTGGAGGTGGGTGGCCCGAGATGGTGATGGCAAAGGAAGTGGATGAGTTGGCTAGGAAAACTCCTGGAAAGAAATCTCTTGCTATTGAGGCATTTTCCCGGGCACTTCTAGCTATCCCAACAATCATTGCTGATAATGCTGGTTTGGACAGTGCTGAGTTGATATCTCAACTCCGTGCAGAGCACCAGAAGGAGGGATGTACTGCAGGAATTGATGTTATTTCTGGTTCTGTAAGTTCTAAAATCAAGAATTAGGTGGATTTTTCCTTTTCAGATTGAGCATCATTTCTGAAATGCCTAGCTCTTCATGGATGTCATGGCCATGTTCCTCTTTTTTTTCTCTTGGGTTGGTGGCTATGACATGTACGCTTGCAGGAATACCTTAGTAATGTTTTATACTGGGTTACATTTGTACTAGCAGAACTCTTTATGATACCCCACCTCCAAAAAAAAGATTGGTATTGCTTTTTTATATGTAGCACTTAGTGTAACACTGAAATTTCCAGCACAAGTCTATCTGTTTCTTACATCTATTTATAGGTTGGTTTGGCTCCCTAATTGACATGTCCATCCAGGAGTATGTTCCTGATGTTGGTTGAGTTAGGATGTATAGGCTTTATTAACTAGAGAGAATGTATAACTTTACAAGAGCAGGGTTTTACTTTGACCTATGTTGTAGTCTTAGGAAAGTATCTTGTGGACTGCTCAACTTGCTCCCTTTGTATTTTATGGTTAGCTAACCTACTTTGACCTGTTTTATATTTCTGGAAGGTCGGAGACATGGCTGAACGGGGGATATCTGAAGCATTCAAAGTCAAGCAAGCTGTATTGCTATCTTCAACAGAGGCAGCTGAGATGATCCTTAGAGTTGATGAAATCATCACTTGTGCTCCAAGGAGGAGAGAAGACAGAATGTAAATTATGGTGCGTATCCAACTTTAGATGCTTGGGATGCCTTAGCATTTTATGGCGTACTGTAACGAGAGCTGTGATATTGATATGATGGGAAGAATTTGTTATATTGCTAAAAATTTGTTAGGCGAATTTTGATTTGTTTTGGAACCTAGGCTAATGCTGTGGATTGGGGCTGGTGAGTGGCAGGGGGATAGAATGGAGGATCAGATTGGTATTACATGATGTCGGGGAAGAAATTTTAACTAGAGCCATTTATTCCTGACCTGCAATTATGAATTAAATTTTGTTCATTTTGAATTTGAGAACAGGGGTAATCTTTCTGTTTCTTCCTAAGATTTAACTATGAATTGTTACCTTTTTTAAAAAACTCAAAAACAATATTAAAAAGAGCACCAAACGTACTCCAAATACAAAGAGAACAAAGTAACTCGTTACGTCAAGGAGACAGCAATATGAACAACTTATTAATCAATCTAAAATACAATTCAAACCGCCATTTAACCAAATAAAGCCTTCATATTTTGCTCTAAACCAATTTTAAGATTTCCACTTGATTATATTCACCATCTTATTCTTATTCCTATCCCTAACGTATCGTTGAAAGAATAAATCATTCTTTGCTATCAAAACGAATCAAGCAATTGCAAAACATAAGGAATACCAAACTCATTCATTTCTTTTATTAAACTTAAGATAGCTAAAAGATATAGCTATTGCATATGTCGTAAAACATACCCATCATCTCAATTGCTCCATTTTGGTTTACAAGAGATATATACTACCCCCGGTTTCACACCATCACAACTACTCCATATACCCCCAGTTTTAAATATACCCTAGACCTTAAAAATAATTATTTTTACACATTAAGAATAATAGTTAAAAATAGTTATTTGTATTAATGTTATCAAATATTTGATGTAATATTTTAAAACAATCTTAATACTACCTCCAGTCCCAAATATAAATAAATTTTAGTGGATTTTTTTGGTTCCTTAATGTAAGTAAAATTAGACTTTTCCAATATCATTAAATGTTTGTTTACCAAATATGTCCTCGTTATATATATTTTTAAGGTCACCAATTCTTTATATAATAAATGATACTAAAGGTATTTTAGAAAATTGAATCAAATATGTGGTAACATTCATACAAATAAATACCTCCAATCACTATTTTTAATATGTGTGAAATTAGGGACATTTGCTTATATTTGGAACCGGAGATAGTATCATTTATTGTACAAAACATTAATGGTGTTAAAAATATATATAAGAATGACATTTGATAGAAAAACATTTAATGATATTGAAAAAGTATAATTTTGCTTATATTACAATGTCAAAAAATTCTACTAAAATTTACTTATATTTGAAACCATAGGTAATGTTTTTTTATCAAATAAACTTTATTATAAGGTAAAAATGCAGTCTACCAACATTTACATAAACATAAATGATAAAAGTGATACAACAATGTCATATATAAACACGTATCAAATTGAGACATGCTTACTTAAATATAACATAACATCAAGTACATAAAAGAAATCCCCACAACACTCTCAAAATAAACTCTACATGTAACAACAAAGCAACATAATGAAGCTAAAATTTGACAGAAATTCTTTTTTATACGTAGTTTCATCTTTCTTCTTTCCCGTTGTACCGACTCCACCGCTATTACAACCAACATGTCGCCTAAAGTTTTAGAACATGTAATTTATAATGTAGATTTGAGGCCTTACTGGAGAATAAGTTTTCGGGCATTTCTTTAATAAAGGAAACAAAAACAAACAAAGACTCATGAAAGAAAATACAGATTTGGTATAGTGAAGATGTGGAGTGGAACAGAGGAGATGAGTAGTTGAAGTAGTTGAAGTAAGCTAGAACTTATACCAAGGCAGAGGAGCCTCAGATCATGTACATAGGAGGCTTGCCCACTAAACGTAAACGAATGCACGAGTTGCAGAGGAAAAGAAAGAGAAAGAGAGAAGGTTCGAGAGAGTGTTATTGTATTAACTTAACATCTATTGCAGGTTGCCTCTGTTGGAGATGTGTATCTACCCGATGCCAGGTGACAACATCCTCCATTATACTACAACCTCGATTTACACCCTCCACACTTAACCATTACCAGTTTTGTTGGTACCCTTGCATTCCTCTCGTCTCCAGGAACATTTATGACCAATTCAATTTTTATATAGGCTCGGGTTAGTTCTCTAATTACTTACTCCTTTCTGTTGACAATAGGTTAATTATGAACTCGGTTTGATGATTTTAGTATGTTTGTTGTAGTGTAGATGACCTTTTATTAATTTTTGAATATTTAGAGTTTGTGAATTATAAACATAGACTTAAGATTAGCATTTATTTATTAGGTAGTAAAGTTATCATAAATTGATAAATTAGGAAACGTCGAGCATGTATTTAGGATTATTTAAATATATAAATTAATGGCTAGTGTTGTCTGGTAATTAGGAAATGATGAATATATTTAGGATAATTTAGGATTATTTGGTTTAGCATTTTTGAATTGTTCTGCGTGGTAATATAACATTCTTGACTTAACTTTTTACCTAGTAATTTAGAATTCTTTACTTGTTCTAGCTTGTAATTTAGCATTTCTAATTAGTTTTACACGATAACGTAGTTTAATATTTTTTTTTTGAAAAGTCTTCATTTAATAAGTGTTTTGCCACCCAAATGTTTTAAAACCTTAACCGTTAGCCTAACCCTAAAGCCTTTCAAGCTCCACCTTAAACTTAGGGATGACAACAGGCGAAACGGGTACAGGTAGTATGTTACCATTATCTGTGTCTGTGGATATGAGAGGGTAACGGGTACTCGGGGTCGGGTAACAGGTATTTATCAATATTTATTTTTTTAAAACATAATAATAAAGAAAAAATATGGTATAATGTACTAAGAATAATATTATTGTAGTATAACATAATAAAAATTAATATTGTATCATACATTACAACTTTATTAATTAAAAATTATTTTCATTAAAAATATTAAAATTTATTTATCTCATTATAAAATGATAAAAAAAATCTAAATGTTTAAGTATATTTAATAAAAACAAAGATTAATAATCAAACAGGTACCTACGGATAGGTAGTGTAATAGCACTGCCCACCCATTTAGTGAATATGCGAATACCCATTACAGGTAATCCATAAATCACCCACATGTACATTTTTTTTATCATCCCTGTCCTGGAGCCACTATTGGCAACCATAAACTTAAACCACTAAAGCCCCAAATCTTAATAGTAAATAACAATAGACTCCTAATATTAAACCCTAGCTCTAACTATCTAACCAATCCTTAACCATAACCCTAGCCATGGCCCTAACCTTAAACACTAATCCTAAACCATAATCATAGCCCTAACCCTAAAGCCAATAACCCTAAACATTAATCCTACCCTACCCTAAATCGAACCCCTAAAGTTAATATAAGTAACTGTAAACCCTAACCACTAGATAAAAACCCGTCATAGTGAGTATTAGACACCTAAACCTAAATCCTTAATTATGAATACCAAATCATAAACCTATAACCCAAATCCCAACCAACCCCTCATGTCAAAATTAGTGACCCTAAACCCAAGTAGGAAACCCTCATGGTTCCCAACCTTTAACCTTAGACCTACAATCCAAACCGTTATCCAACCCTTAAAGTCAATCTTAGTTACCCTAAACTCTATGTCCTAAACCCTTGGCCATACCATAAGTCAACATCAATGAGCTTAAACTTAAGCCACAAACCTTAATGGTCAACATTAGTGTCCATAAATCCTATAACTCAAACCTTACACCCTAAACCATTTCCCTAAACCTCAAGTCAACATGAGTGACCTTACACACATGTGGGCATGCCACAAATCCTAATGGTTAACATTAACAAACCAAACCCTTACCCTTATTCTACAATAAAAATCCTTGACCAATCCCCAAGTCATCACGGTGACCTTACATCCAATACACAAACCACCCTAACCATAACACCACAATTGAAATCATTGGTCAGCCTCTTAAGTCTACTTGGTGAGCCCACACTTAAAATGCAAACCCTACAATTCAACATTAACCACCCCAAACCCTAACCCTAATTCTAACCCCATCAACCAACACTTTTGGCCAACCATTAAAGTCAACACGGTTTACCTACACCTAAAATACACCCTAATAGTTAACATTAGCCACCCTAAATTGTAACCCTAGCCCTAACGCTAAAACTAAAACCCTTGACCAATCCTCAAATTAACGTTAATGATCTCACACTACAAAACACAAAACCTAGATCCTAAGCCTCATGCCTAAAGCTATCACCAAAGTCAACATTAGTTATCCTAAACATCTATGCCTAAAGTTAACATTATTACCATAAATTCTAAGACCCAAGTGCTAAACCCAATACTAAGGTCACATCATATCAATATAATTGGCTTGGTGTAGCCTAATGACGGGGGAGGCCAACGATAGACATTGTTATTGTTGTTGCCTAGAAAAGGTTGCACCCAACTTGCTTTATGTACTGTTGAAATGTCGCCATTACCTTCTGCATGTTATATGCGAATATGACAAACCCAATCGGTTCCCGATCATTGCATACACCACATAATTCGTTCAATCAATGGTGAAAATTTATCCAACCCGGTGCAACAAGAAGAATTGTGATCAATGAAAAATGTAGGGCCAACAATAGTATATTTCTCAGATCATGTTGCTTACATAAACGAACAAAAAAATAAAAAAAATTGCATAACGATATACCTCATTCTTCATTTTCGCAAAACCATCCCAATCAAATAAAATGAAAAAAAAATAGAAACATAAACAAATGAGAAATAAATAGAAACATGTCGAGCGGGAAAAGTAACAATGACGTCTTAGGTTATTAATTCACTTAATTATTTTTAAAATATTTTATAAAAAACAAACCATTAGATAAAATAAAATACTATAAAATAATCCAACTACTGAATGCGTAAATAAGTTTGCAACTGACATTTTTTTTTTATCTTAATGAGTAATCTCAAGTCAGAATTATCTCCATCTCATTGAAAATGCATTTATGTTCAAATTCAGTAGAACAATCTTGCCACTCACATAATAATATTCTTCAACTCATGTTTGAATAGGATTGCTACCCATTTTTTCACTCACTGTTTCTTTGATTGGTTGTTAATGCTTAGCAAATAAAATATTTAAATTATTCTCTCACAACAACACACATTCCAATAATATTTACCTTATTTTTACTTATCTTTAAAGTTGAAAAATAAATTTATAAAAACTAACAAGAACTAATCATAAAATTTACTTAAGACCTCCGAATAGTTGGACCCTGTTCTAATTCAAGTCTTCATAATGTTCACTTCTAGGATCCTTAATCTCAATCTTCCAGTGCCCATCAGACAAATTGTCATTTCTTGCTCTTATTCTTCGTTTCATTATCCTTTCATCCATTTTCTTTGTAACCCCACAATAAGATTGCAACTCTTTGGGCATGTTGTCATAAACCTGCCACCACTTGTTGTGAGCCAAGTCACTGGCAAATACATGAAGTAGTTGCATGTCCCAATTACAGTCATAATCTCTATAACACATCCATGGCTTCAAACCCAAGTAATGTATGACATACAAGTCTTTTGAAACCTCCTCCTCCTCTTGAAAACTCTTCAAGTAGTTCACCTTAGTTGGCAACCTGTGCCACCATGTGAACACTTCATTCACCAAACCTTGGTCGCCTCCATTATATGATTTCACCTCCAAAGTTTTCTTCATCAACTCATCAAACATGCACATTGATGGCTCAATGACCATCATTCCAGAGTTGAATAAGGTTAAGTCATTAGGTGCAGCAGCTAATTGAGGGTACACAAAGAAATTGTCAATTTTCTTAAGGACTAGAAGATCAGCATCTAGGAAGATGATTTTGTCATACATGGTGAGTTGCCATACTCTTAACTTGCTATAGTTCCACTCATTATATGAACCCTTTTCAGCAAAGGGGTTTGAGATACGTTTGATGCGTTTGATCTTCCACCCTGCTGATGTTAGACCTCTTGTGGATCTGGGACCAATGGATTCATCAGCAAGGAGGAGTAGGTCTCTTGTGTAGTTGTTATTTTGAAAGGTGCTTTTGGTTTTTTTCTCTGTTTGAAGGATGCTTTGTGCTAGAGCTATTGCACCACACACATAAGCCTCTGAAGAGTGGAGAACTGTCACATAAGCTAGCCTTGGGACCCGAATGGTGTAGTTGTACTTCAATGTCGTTGGTGATTGTGACTTATAGGCTCTCCATACCTCTTTACCTGCACATGATAATAACCATTGTATGTTCATTCTTTTCTTACCTCTTAATTTTTTTGGTTAACCAGAATGTCACTTCACTGATCACTGGTATCTACATCAAGCTTCCTGGTTTTTAAAAAACCATGTAATATTTTATAACTTTTACACCATAAACTAATCAGAATTCATTCTATATATGATTATTAAAGTCATTATTACAGAACTAAAAAATAATTACTTATATGACAATCCATAATTAAATGTCAAATGTGAAAAGACTTACACTAACAATTTTATTAAATTAAATTCTTATAATATATGATATATTTTTTCAAATAACTTAATATAGTTAAGTGTTAATTTTATCACACAGTAAAATATTAAAGGTTATAAATTACCATCTACAAGTTATAATTTATAAATTACTTAAAAAGTCTAAATTAGAAGTTATAACCAATAAGTTGGTTTTACTAAATAAAGCCTAAACTTACAAGAAACCATCTATTTTTTTCTGCACACTCACAAAAGCAGAATACATTATCGTAATATATACTAATAGAAAATTGAAAGGATAATATAGAAAATAACATAAAGAAACAGAATCATCTGTTGCAGAATAAGAGGATCTTCATTCTTTCCAATACTTTTATCTCTAGTAAATGATGGTCAAATGACAATAAGAAGATATCTATTCACAGTGAAATTATGTCTTTAGAAGTTAAACAATTCTTAAATTAAAGTTTATACTTTAAACCATTTTTGAATGTAAACCAAAAACAAATAATTGGCAAATATAATTTAATTAGATACCTTACTGTTCCTTAATGGGAAAGAGAAAATATACCCGTATCTGCATAACTAGGAGCAATCTGGCATGAACCAACTGGCATAAGCATTTTGTGTCTGAGGCTCACTAAATCAGGCTTGTACACCCAAAACTCTCCTAATCGATCATGCAACAATAAGTCATCACATTTAAAGATATCTACCATGGGACCACATGACCCAATAAACACAACATACACAGGTTCATAAGAAGCCAACTTGTTCATCCATCCACTCTCTACTGCCAAATTAGCCACCACCAAATTAACTTGCAAGTTGAACACATCCCTTATTCCACATGGAACTCTGGCCACCACCACATTGACATCTCTGTACTCTTCCCACATTGGCATTGGCAAATCCGGGCACTTTTGACTACCCCATTTCCCATCTTCATCAATCCACACAGGGTAAAAGTCTTTCCATTTCAAGTTCACATCAACATGATCAAACTCAACAAACACTGTCTCTACTTGTGAGAGAAGTGCATGTAGTTGTTCATATAGACCAGTGCCCTCAACAACACTTTTTGTGTCAATGTTAACTAGTCCCACCTTGATCCTATTACTGTCAATGCTTTTTTCTATGACATCAAACCAAGCAGGCTTTCTTTTATGATCTGCCTCTGATACGCTGGTGGTGATAGTAGGGACTCTTTTGAGCTTCACCGAAAGTAGAAAAAACGTGAGGATCAATGAGAAGAGAAAGAAAATTAGAAAGGTTGTTTTCTTTGATGACAAATGAGAAAAGGAGGAAGACTTAGAAGCCATTTGGTTCCAACTTTTGCATTGTGGAAGTTCAATAACAGATATTTATAGAAAAACTTGAAGTAGTTAAAGTAGACACTATTTGAAGTTTTTTTTTTTCCTTATGTATTAGGGGAGGGATAGAAAAAAACAAATGAGTTGTTAGAAATGTAAAATGTAAGGTGATAGATAGAAAAAAGAAAAGTAAGAAAAGGTGTAATTAATCTCAAGATGCTGAATGAACGCTTACAGCATACCAGCTAGAACATTGATGGTAGAAAGTTGAAACACCTTATGCTGTCACTAGTAGGCCAAAATTAATCCAATGCCTTATTTTTCTTCTTCGATGAATTCTAATATAGACTTTTGGAAATGGAAATTCCAAAAAAAAAAAAAAGGTAGCATGTCAATCTCTCAATCATGCCTTCAATGATGACACAAAATGTAACATCCAAGTATGTCCAAAAAGTGCTACAACCTACAAGTCCATAACCTACCACGTGTGTTTGCATAAACAACCCAAGTTTTTATTCAACAAGAACTCATTACATGAGAGCTTGAATCACAGGTGCTTAACTCAATTACCTAATTGAAATAAGCTAAAAAGAGCTAATAGAAGAGTCATGAACCAAAACTCAAGTGATTATATAATATGCCCAAATCAGTTTTGCAGAACCCTCTCCAAGTCATGAGACCTTATTTTGATAACAAGATTGTGGCTCTTTCACCAATAATCATCACATGAACACAATCCATGTTTAAAATGATGATAGCGATTAACGTCTCTCACAGTAATCTCCCTCTCTGTGATTTTTGATATGCACTTAATAGCAACATGGCAGTCCTCACAAATTCGAAGATTCTTTGTTATCAAAAGCCTGGTTCCTGGTGATGTACTTATGAGTCCAAACGCAATAGCTAGTCTTTCACTGTGACTGCACACCATACTTGTCTTCTCATCTTCCTCCACATCATGGAAAACAGTTCCTGTATCAGGCACATACCCAGCTTCTCGCATTAGCCCTTCTAACCTCTTCAATTCTGCATATATTGCATCAGAGTGTGGGTGTGAAACATCTCCAGAAAGAAATGCATAGACCTTGTTCTTTACCTCAATCCAGCTACAAGCAATGTTTTTCTTTATTCCTTTATCTATCATCAACTTCCTCAACCTTGCAACCCCTTCCCAATTACCTGATTGAGCATACATGTTAGCCAAAATCACATAATTCCCAGAACTATCAGGTTCAAGTTCAATTAGTTTCTCCAATGCTAGCTCTGCCAGCTCCACATTCCCATGAATCTTGCATGAATTGAGCAGAGCACCCCATACACCAGAATCTGGCATTACACTCATATGTCTTATGAGATCATATGCCTCATCCAATTGACCACAGTGACCAAGGAGATCAACCATGCAAGTGTAATGTTGAACAGTAGGATTGATAGCATAATTCCTCATCATCAAGTTATACAATGCTCGCCCTTCTTCAAGCAAACGCCCTCGGCTGCAAGCTGCAAGAACACCAACAAAGGTTATGAGATCTGGCTGAGCCTCTTCCCTCATTCTCTCAAACAAGTCCAAAGCTTCAACAGCAAGACCGTGCATTGCATAACCAGTAATAATCGCATTCCAAGATACAACCCTTTTCTCTCTGAGCTGCTCAAACAAGACACGGGCAACTTTCACAGAACCACATTTTGCATACATATCTATCAAAGCAGTTTTGACCTTGTCATTGGATTGAAATCCATGTCTCCAACCAAATCCATGGATCTCCCTCCCATAAGGAAGGCAAGCAATGTCAGCTGAAGATGAAGTCACGGTCACAAGAGTTGCCTCGGTGGGTGTTACACCCTTCACCACCATCTCACGGCACAGAGAAAGTGTTTCATCAGGGTGTCCATTTTGAGAATATGCAGCCAGCATGGAGGTCCACAACACAGCATCTCTCACAACAATTTTATCAAACACGTGACGGGCATCCACCACACAACCGCACTTAGCATACATGTCAACAAGAGCAGCACCTACAAACACATCCCTCTCCCACCCAGTTCGTATGACACACTCATGAATGACCCTTCCCTCCTGAATTGCGGAGAGTGCGGAGCATGCTTTGAGAACAAAAGGGAGGGTGAAATTATCGGGGCTGAGCCCATACTGAAGCATCTGGTGGTAGAGTGAAATGGCAGCCTGGTGAGGCCCATTCCAGGCATAACCCCGAATCAAGACATTCCACAGAAACAAATTCCCTTTGGGAATTCTATCGAACAGTTGGTGGGCATTCCGAGGGGAGTTACAAACGCTGTAGAAGTTGACGAGTTTAGTGGCCAAGTCAAGATTGTAAGCAATACCCAGATGGCACAAGCGGGCATGAAGCTGTTTCCCAGGCTGTAACGCCTTGGAAGAAATACAAGAGTGGAGTAGTGAAGCGTAATAGTAGTGATTGGATGAAGGAAATGAATGAACTTGGTCTTGTTGCGTGGCGAATGAGAGTGAAGCTTGGAATGAGAGGGTTCTTGAGATTTCCCCTGTCTTCCTTATGAAACGTAAAGACATTGGGTTTCACGGAGAAAAAAAATACAGCATTCATTTCAACTTTCAAATTAGCGGCAATTGAATTCCCCTTCAATATTGTTATTGCCAGCTTAGGTATTTCGCATGGAATTGGATTGGATACATAATTTTTTTTACTCTGCTACAAGAAATTTTTGTTTTTTATTTCATCTTTGCAGAGTGTCTATTGTTGTGAGTAATTGTCAACTTAATTACAAAACAGTTATAACAATATAGACATGTCACTTCAATTAAAGTGTAAATAATTCATCATTTTCTCCGATTATCCCTCTTTTTCTTCCACCATTTTCATTTTAGCTAGATAAAGGCACCATCAACCTGATTTAGTATTCATCGCTTTTCCTAAAGGAATGGTATGTGAAAGGCAGGGTTATTTTTTTCCTGTGGTGTCCATAAATATACTTAATGGCCCCCCTTTATAATGACATCTAATGGTTTATATTTCTTTTGTGTGCAATTTATATATATACCATTTTTGTATTTGCTGACTATATTATCAAACTAAGTTCTAGTTTGAAGTATGCCAGGGTCAAATGCAACTTTTCATTTGAAGCCATTTTTGATATGGTTATACAACTTCAATTTAACAAAATACATACCATTAAGGAAGTCATATTTGGGACATTGCTGTCATTTATTTTTTTTAAAATAATAACATACCGCAGATTATCAGAAACATAATTGAAAATGTATGGTTATTTAATTTGTTTAACTTAAAAATGACAACATGAAATTTGGGACATGATACTCTTTGGGACATGTAACTTAAAAATGACAATATAAAAGCAAAATATATTTTAAAAGGCTAATACTCTTTTTTTTGCTAAAGTTAGTTAGTTTTGGAACCTTGCTTAAGAGTAATACTCTTTTTTAAAACAAAGTTTCTAATTCATAATGAGACATAATAAGTGTATGATTTTTTTTCCATGAAATTTGTCAAGTTTCTCCATAAAAAGACAAAATGGTTTTGAATAATGCAAGCATTCATTTTTTTATTTGTTAAACAAGTCAAATTATTCATGTACATGTATATTTAGTTTGAAGAGAAGGATATTGTTAACATTCTAAGAGAGGATTATAACAAAGGGTATCTAGATTAGTGCAGTTAAACCCTAATTAGAAAGCAAAATAATGGTCCAGGAGCATTATTATTGTCATTAGGTTGTATTGATATTTCATATCATTTTGTGATTGATTTTTTCTAAGTATTAGTACGATTGTAATGTGGTTTGAAATGAATAAAGATAAATTAATAATTAAGCACATTCAATTATTATTTGTTTTTTCATTGTACAAATTAAGACTACATTTTATTTAATCTATGGATAGTTTATTCATCTTGCAAAACATAATCCAACTTAGCCAGTCAAATAAAAAACAAATAATGTAAAGATTTTTGTAACATATTTGCTTTCATATATATATGATAGTATCATCTGCTCTCATATGTTAATTGTTAGATTTTTAAATATCATAAGCAAATTATACGGCAATATTTCCTTCAACATAGCATGGTGCTTTAAGTTTGTATTAGGCCAAACAATAGAAGGGTTGATTAGAATTGCAATCATTTCACAAGTTATAGATTAAACATAGAGAAATTGCATCAATTAGCTGATTAGACCAACACATTTTGGGTGCTTCAATTTAGTGAAATCATTTAAATCATTAAACCCACCATGTTTATCGATCAAACATCCTTTTCTGGTGCTTGAATGCATGACAATAGTAAAACGTTCTGATGGGTTATTTGACAAACTTTGAAACATGGTTGGAACATCTCTTTTTGTTTTTTAATTAATGAATTCCAAATATAAAATATTTTCATTGGTTATTTCTATCTATTGCATTATATGGAAGTTTTTGGTTATCAATTTTTGATCCTAATGTTTTATTAACAACTTTCTCAATTGAGGAAGACCAAGGGTATTGAAAAGGTAAAATGGAGAATAAATGCAAAAAATTTAAAATTAGTTTTAAGCTAACAAAATATCTGATTGGTAAGAGAAAGTGTAAGGAAAATGGAGGGACCATAATTCATTACATAGTGACACTTGTTAGAATTCATTATTTATCAACTCTTTTTAAAAATATCAACTCCTTTTTTAGATATACTGAGATATATAATAATGTGTGCAACATGAAAAACATTCATCTGCTATGTCTAATATATCCTGCATTGCACGGATTCTAAAACTAGTTATTATAATAAAGTGGTTTTTTATTTTTTAAGTAAAAATTATTTTATATTCTTTCAAAAATTGGTTTAATATTTTTGTTTATGTTTATTTTATTTTATAAGTCATTTTATTATTTTTTAGTAACATGATTTATTATTCTTCAGAGTATATGTAAGACTTTTTATTTTTTTAACTAATTTATCATAATTTATTATTTAATTTTATTATAAGTTACTAACGGAATATTATAATTATTTCCATATTTTTAATATATCATAATTTTACTTAATTTAAAACAAACTATAAAATTTTGATAAACTATTTAGTCGAAATTTTATTATAATATAAATCTTGTGGTAATAATAGTAACTTGTGATCAACTATTTAATGAAAATTTTATTATAATATATATATATATATATATATATATATATATATCATATTATGTGTAAATTTATATTTTGAAACCAACTATAATAAAATTGTAATAACTGGATTCCAGTTTAGTATTATATAGTATCATATACAGGATATACATTAGTAAGTGACGTAAAAAGAAGACAAAGTGAACTACGGTGGATAATGCCATGTGAACCAATGTCGCTTTATGCGCCAAATGCTAAATCAAATTTAGGAGCCAAAGTCGATTAATTTCCTCAGAACCAAAAACTTAGGGCAGAAGCAACGGCCGTTTCACACTTCTTCCTTTAGAATTAGCATAAATTCTAGGCGATTAGTCGTTGCGGTTCATGTTGGAGGGGTTTCTTGTTGCCTTGAATCTCTAATAACGTAATCATTTTATGATTTCTAGGGTTTTTTGTAGTGAGTTTGTGATTGAAAAGTTATTTTGTATAAATCATTGGTATGCTCGTCTTGTGTTTTTTAATTCTTGAATTAGGGATATGAAAACCTTTAATTCTTGAATTAGAGATATAACAACCTTTAATTTGTGTGTACATTAGGGGTTCTTTTGTTAAAAAGAATGAAGTGGTCCTATGATGGAGGCGATGAAGTGAATTGGCAAATAGATGAGGATTATTGGAGTTATTTTGACCTATTAGGTTTGTTAAGGAAGATGAAGGGTTTATGATTTTAAAAATGTAAAGGTTTTAGAGAAAGAAAACTTATAAGGAGGGAAAAAAGTGAAGGGTCACTTGATTTAAAAAGGTAAAAATTGTTCACTTAGAAAGAGAGAGAAAATGGTTCAAGTGACAATTACACAAAAAGATATTAACTTCTGTCACGTGATACATTTTAAAGTTAATGACAATAAAACGTGAAACTTTTTAGTTAATACAAATCCCAACAAATTTTTAACTTTTTCCTCTTAACATTTAATAGAAACAGACATTTACGGGTTCAGACATATCAAGCAACTAAGCATACATTATCAGACCTAGACCTTTCATGTAAACATCCAAACTTTTTAAATAAGACAAGTTCATATATAAAGCAGACTTATTCAAGTAACCTTTCTCATATTTAAATTGTATTTGATAAAAGCAAACTTGGTCTCAACCAAAGGATTTGTAAAGATGTCTTCTCATTGATTGTCTATGTCCACAAATTTCATGTCCAGAATCCCCTTCTGTACATAGTCTTTGATGAAGTGGTACTTCACCTCTATGTGTTTGGCTTTCGAGTGCTGAATACGATTTTTGGAGAGATTTATTGCACTTGTGTTGTCACAAAACACATGGATCTCTTTTTCCTTGATTGAGTAATCTTTAAGCCGATACTTCATCCAAAGAAGTTGAGAACAACAACTTGTTGCAAATATGTACTCAGCTTCTATTGTTGAAAGAGCAATTGAGTTCTGCTTTTTGCTTTTCCAGGATATCAAACTTTTGTCAAGAAAGTGACATCCACCACTTGTGTTTTTCCTGTTAACTCTATCTCCTGTAAAATCTGCTTCACAATATCCTGATAAAGAGAAAGAGTATGTTCTTTTGTAAAATAGTCCAAGGTTAGTGGTACCTACAAGATACCTCAGAATCCTCTTCACTATAAACAAATGTGATTCCTTGGGGTCTAATTGATATCTTGCACACATGCAAACACTAAACATTATATCTGGTTTGCTGGATATGAGATATAGAAAAGAATCAATCATTCCTCTATATAGGTTCTGATCTAATGGTGTACCAAACTTATCTTTATTGATTACGCAATTTAGATGCATAGGACTGCCCATTGGCTTAACATCAACCATTTTAAACTTTTTAAACAACTCCTTGGTGTACTTTTATTGATGGATAAAAATACCATCATCAGTTTGTTTGACTTGCAAGTCTAGGAAGATTTTGAGTTCTTCCATCATACTTATTTCAAACTCAGCTTGTATCATTTCAGAAAATTCTTTGCACAGACTTACATCAATACTACCAAAAACAATTTCATCCATATATATTTGCACATTTATAAAGTTTTTGTAAGAGCTTTTTTTAATAGGATTGTATCTACTTTTCCTCTAGTAAAGCCTTTTGTTTCAAACCATACAGTGTTTTACTAAGTTTAAAAACATTGTTAGGAAAAGATATATCTTCAAAACCAGGGGGCTGATCCACATAAACTTCTTCTTCAATAAACCCATTTAGAAAAGCACTCTTAGCATCTATCTGATATAATATAATTTCTTTAAAAGCAGCAAATGCAAGAAGTATCCTTATAACCTCAAGTCTGGTTACAAGAGCAAAAGTTTCAGTAAAATCAATGCCTTCTTACTGATTGTACCCTTGTGCTACAAGTCTGGCCTTATTCTTGACAACTTTTCCTCCTTCATCAAGCTTATTTCTGAACACCCATTTAGTTCTAATAATGCTCTTGTTTTTAGGTCTAGAATACCTTATTTTTCTCAAACTAGTTCAATTCTTCTAGCATGACAATGATCTAGTCAGTATCTTCCAAGGCTTCTACAACATATTTGGGTTCCAGTTCTGAAACTAGAGCTATGGTAGATTGGTTAAGAAGTTTGGATTTGGTCCTTATTCCTACTGCTTAATCTCCATTGATGAGGTCTGAAGGATGATAAGTCTTGAACTTCCTGTCTCTTGGCTTTTCTGGTTCAGACACTGATGGCTGTTGCTCAAGTTTTCCACTTCTATCTTCTACTGGTTCAGGTTGAGCAGGATTAGATTCTTGTTGATCTTGTTTTGATTCCTATTGCTGCACACCTACATCATCAAGTTCTAGATCTGTCAGTCTCTTAAAGGTCATCAAACCTTAAATGCATTGATTCCTTAATGGTTTGAGTTTTTGTATTAAAAACTCTATAAGATTTTGATATGGTTGAGTACCCTATGAATATCCTTTTATCATACTTAGAATCAAATTTTCCAAGATAGTCTTTTGTGTTAAGGATATAGTAGGTGCACCCAAAAAGGTGAAAATATGATATGTTGGGTCTTC
Source organism: Clitoria ternatea (assembly GCA_037962975.1). Lineage (NCBI taxonomy): Eukaryota > Viridiplantae > Streptophyta > Magnoliopsida > Fabales > Fabaceae > Clitoria > Clitoria ternatea. Next base: position 14,025,735 of record CM075674.1, on the reverse strand, counting down.
TACCCTTCCACAATTCATAAGGAGTCTTGTTCAGTATTGGTCTAATAAGAATTTTGTTTTGAATATAACAAGAAGTGCTCATAGCCTCTACCCAGAAATATTTTGAAAGATCATTTTCACAAAGCATTATTCTAGCTATTTCTTGCAGAGATCTGTTTTTTCTTTCCACAACACCATTCTGTTGAGGTCTTCTTAAAGAAGAAAAAATTTGAGTTATGTCAAACTCATTGTAGAATTTTTTTAAAAACATTTGTTAGAATCAAGTCTAAATTCATGACTAAGAAGTCTAAACCCCATGTGATTTGTTAATAATGCACATCAAGGCTTTTAGTTAAAATGAAGTCTGTATGCTTGTCTATCTAACTAGTCTGTTTAAGTGTGACAGGAAGTCCGTAGAACTCCATTTGCAAAGAATAGAGGGAGTCCATATAATTCAAATTGTTCTTAAAGTGAACAAGTCTGTACTCACTCAAAGTTTCATTAAATCAAGCTAGTTTGAAGTTACAGACCACGAGAAGCTCTCTCATTCTTCAAGTATTTGAAAAATGATCTTTCTTTTTCTAAATGAGAAGCTGCATGAGCTTTCGTACATCATCTCTGTGCCTATCATCTAAAAGGAAATTAACGGAAAAGTTGAAAAGCATGCTCGCTTATATCAAGAAAACTACCTCACATATCTCAAGGTGTTAGGAAAAGATGAACCTGCACAGTACAGATAGCCTGAGGTCAACTGCTATAAAGTGCACTTGCTTACTCAAAGTGCATAAGCAAAAAGGATATTTTGTTAAAGACTCTGAGGCAATCCAGTTAAGGAAATTTCTCTGAAGTATGTCTCTGCATTAGCTGACAGCACAATACTCGAAGAGACCAATATTCTCCAAGATAAATCAATGACTATTTCAAGGAGGACTATAAATACAAGAAGCTTTAAAATCAGAAAAAGGCTTTTTGCCTCACTGCTTAATTCTCTCTAATTTCTCTCAGAAACCAAAAGTCTGAAGGACTTTTCTCGAAAGTTTCTAAGTTCCTGTATTTTACTACTTAAGTCTTCTTTGTAGTTCTGCTTCTAGCAGACCTTGACTTATAGTAGTCTGTAGCTCAATGTACCTGTGTAATCATTTCATATCTTTGTACGTTGATTTATTTGTTGTAACACCAAAAACTCTCTATCACTACTTTCTGTAAGATCTGGTGTGTTGTCAAAGTCTGTTAGTGTGGGAAACATTTGTGGCTTGAAGAAGCTTTTGAAAGAATACTTGGGTCTGTAGCCAGGAGTAGCTCTTTAAAACAACACTTGGGTTATAAGCCAGAAGTGGCAGGAGTCAAAAATACTTTTGAACTAGGCTGGTATAGATATTGTAAAAGTACTTTTTACAATAGTGAAAATCCTTCGGTTTGAAGGGACTGGACGTAGTTTCTGCATTGGAAGTGAACTAGGATAATTCTGTTGTGTGCTTCTCTATCCATTCCTTTAGTCTGTTGATTTTTATATTGCTTAAGTGATCTGTACATTTTCGAAAAAGAGTTGAAGACTTATTCAACCCCCTTCCAAGTCTAACTCTGTACCATCAACATTATTTTTAAATTCTCTGCCATGATTACTTTTTATTATACCAATACATAATCCTTTCTCATTTTGAATTTTCTTGCAGAAAATCTTGAATACTTTCACAGACTCATCGTTGTGCGTTAGGAAATACCCATGTCATTCTTGTGTAATCATCAACTATGACAAATCCATACTTTTTTCCTACCAGACTTTGTACTTGAGATAGACCAAACAAATCTAAATGTAACAGTTCTAATGGTCTGGCTGTGGAAACAACATTTTTGTTTTCAAAAGAGGTTTTATGTTGTTTCCCTCTTTGGCATGCTTCACAAGGTAAAGAACTGTTGAAAGAAATCTTTGGTAATCCCTTGACTACGCCTTTTCTGTGAAGTTTTGTAATATGATTTAAGCTCACATGCCCAAGCCTTTTGTGCCAGATCCATCTCTCCTCAAAGTTTGAAAACAAACATGTTACATTTTGATCATTTAGTTCATTCAAGTCAACCTTGTACAGGTTGTGATGTCTATTTACAGAGAAGAGTATGGTTCCATCATGGTTGATGATAGTACACTTTGTTGAAGAAAAAGTCTGGTAAATGTCGAATCATTTAAACTAGAACTTTATGAGATTTATTGATAATCAACATTGCGTATTCTAATTTAAATAGAGTGATGTCATGTTATTATTTAATATGTGAGCTTAAGTGTTTCAGGAAAACATAAGGATTGTGTTACGAAAGATAGAGGGAATATACATGTCAAAAGAATCTTTAAAAGTCTGGTCTTATCAATAAACCCTCTTTAATCCAGAACAAGGAAAGTCTTGAAGTCTGGAAAATCGTTCTCAAAGAAAAAGATCTTTACATTTGAATACCTTCTAGACTTAGCTTAGAATAGTTTATCTCATTCTACAAAGTCTGAACATCAGATTTTTTCTTTCTCATAAAAAGCTTCTAGACTTATCAAAGGTGTCTGAATATCTAGTGAATCATTGGATCCAGAATTCACTTTAAAAGAAGTTTCTTTTCAAGCCTGGCTTAAGGATCTCAATGGTTAAGAAAAAATTCTTGTAAGCACGTTTAAGAAAAGACCTACAAAAGGAAGAATGATAAAGCAAGACAGTCTATGCTCTATCCAAAATAACGTCAAGTCTTTCACTTGTGTCTTAATAGATTCAGAGAATCTCTTAATAAAAGCTTCCTCCTTGGTAAAACTTACGCTACCTCTACCCTGCCTATGATCGCACACATCTCAAAGCTTTCTATTCTATAATTACATGCTCAGAATGTCTCTATCTGACAAAAGAAATCTTTTTGTCCATTGTGTAACATCCTTCTCCTCAAGTATATCATCTCTCAATGGACTTACTTCTGGCAACCTCTTCTTGGGCTCTTTAGATTAATCCTCTATATATTGAACCAATCTCTTCAGAAGAGGGTGGGTTGAAATAGATTACCAAAGCAGACTCTAAACAAGAGCAAAAATTACAGAGAAGACATGAAACCAAAAAAAAGAGAAATTGTGTTGAAGAAAAAGAAGATGGGAAAGACACACTAAGGAAAGTGTAGGCAATGAAGAAGAAATATGAATGAGAACCAGACGTTCATTCACAACAGCCTAGGAAGAAGAATAAGATGGCAGTCTACTCGTAGAACAAAAGATCAGATCAAGAAGAACTGCCATGAAGTTAAAGAAAGCTGCTTATGTGCTTTTTTTTTTCTCCCAAAAGCCATAGCAACCAGAGATATATCGTCAGCTTATATCTCTTTTCTCGTTTAAGAGCATATCATCTCTGCTCATGCTTTCAGACTCAGTACTACTCTACCCATCTTTTATACTACACAGGTACTGAGTCTACTTAATGGATAAGTTTTTCCTCATGTAATTGATCACTCAGCTCTACTAAGTTAGAAGGGCTTATTCATTTGAAATAATTCTTCCGACTCTTTTGAAGTGCAGGTCTAGTGTGTTGCCAGACTCTGATTAGGTTAGGAAACATTGTTGGCCTGGAGAGGCTTTAGAAAGAATACTCGGGGTTTGAACCAGGAGTGACTTATGAAAGAATACTTGGGTCTGTCCTAGGAGTGGGTGTTGCAAAATAATACTCATAGGAATCAAGAGAGGTCTGGTGTGTGGAAGCGTGGGTTGTGTTTAAGCTAGGAGTGGCCAGAGTCAACAATACTTTGAGCATAAGTTGTGTTCAGGCCAAGAGTGGCCAGAGTCAAGAATACTTGGGTTTGCCCCAGGAGTGGGTGCTTACAAAAGAATACTCGAAAGTACGTAGGAGTGGCTAGATTCAAAAATACTCAGAAGCATTGGGGTGTGCTTAAGCCAGGAGTGGCTGGAGTCAATAATACTTATAAGCTCGGTCTGGGCTATTTATGTAAAAGTTTTTACATAGTAGAAATCCTTCAGATTTGAAGGTACTGGATGTAGTCTCCGAGTTGGAGGTGAACCAGTATAAATCGCTTGTGTATTATCTCTTTCTCTCTTACTCTTTACTATCAAAAGTCTGGTGCATTATTATTGTTAAAATTGATAGTAAAAGTTTGACGAAAAGACAGTCACTTAATCAAAGTATCATGCTCTCTGCTTCTCGAAAGTCTAGTCCTCTGTGCATAACATAATAACGTTTGAATGTCACTTTTTGGTTTGAAAAAGTGAACATACTTATTCAACCCCCCTTCTAAGTGTGTTCTCCGAACCATCACACTTTTCTTTATCAAAAGAGACCTTGTACCCACTGTCACAAATTTAACTAATGCTCAGTAGGTTATGTCTCAGACCTTCAACCAAATAAACATTTTCAATGACAAGTGAGGGAATTTTACCAACTCTATCAGACCCTATGATCTTTCCAGCCTGGTTTCCTCTGTTAAGGTCAAGTCTGGTTTAGAAAAAAGAAGTTAGTAACACTTGGACCAGACCTTAGTATATGTCATTACAACCAAACCCCAAGTTTTGTTAATAATACACATCAATGTATTTTAATTAAATGAAGTCTATTTATGTATGATCTAACCTGTCTAACTAAGTGTTTCAGGAACTATATGATCAAGTACACAGGTTATAAGACAAAGGAGGAGTTCATCTGATCAAAAGTCTAATCCATCAAAGTTCAATATTTAGACTTTAACCAAAAAGTCTAATTCAAGATCACTTAGTCTTATATTCCAACAGAATCAGACTTTAGACTTTTAGGCATCCTAGATTAACAATAAAAACATTATTTCAGAAGTAAAAAACATAACATTCTGAAAACTATATTGATGATGCATTGAAAGTCAAACCCTTATCAAGAGAAGTGTATTTATCATCAAAGAGGATAAGAGACAAAAAGTAGAGCAGCCAATATAGATTTTCAAAGTCCTCAACGTAACAACTCTGTGCAAGTCAGAAATGTTAGCCCAGGTGGCCTCTAGGAAACTCAAGAGGGGGGGTGAATTGAGTAGTTAGGAACTTTTTCACTAATAAATTTCTCCTCTAAAAACTCAATATGCAATGATATGTGATTTGAATAATAATGCTTAAAACATAAAGAGTTTAAGGGTTAGAGAAGTGCAAACAGAGATTTATACTGGTTCGGCCAACCACTGCCTACGTCCAGTCTTCTCAAGACACCCTTGAGGAAATTCACTATAATCAATTCCCTTGATTACACCACAATGGGGACTCACACCCCGATCACAAATGCCTTGGATGCTACACCACACCCAAGCACATCACCATTGGATGCTTCACCACATCCAATAACATCACCCTTGGATGCTACACCACATCCAAGAAGAACCCCCTCAGAGATACACCACTATGAGTATCAATCTCACTTTTAGAGATAAAGATCTCTTACAAGAAAACTCTCTTCAAGAGTATGATAAACAAATTGAGGAACAAGAAATAGTAATAACTCTATTAAGAGAATATGGCCATTATTGCTCATAAGAAAAGATTGGAAGTATTTGGTATATCTTGGTGTTATTGGTGTTTTTTGTAAATGAAATACCCTCCTATTTATAGGAGAGGAAATGCCTTCAAGAGGTGTGAAATTATTGATTAAAATAATTGGAAAGGTACCTCTTGGATAAAATAATATTTTGTGAAAAGTTATAATGTTTCAACATGATTTTTTGCTTTCTGATCACGTTGTAATCGATTACATAAAAGAGGTAATCGATTACAGCCTTTTAAAATCAAATGAAGACCATGAAGGATTTTGATAATGACAAGGCCAATGCCAGAGATCAAGAATGAAGATCCAAGACCAAGGCATAATTAAAGTAAGACTCTATAAAAAGAAAGTACAGCCATTAATATAAAAAGGTTTTAAAATAAGAATACATTCTGATGGAATGTAATTGATTACCTCATTAGTGTAATCAATTACCTCAGCAATGTAATCGATTACCATGTTTAAGTAATCGATTACAATATGAACGTTATGTTTTAAAACTGATTTTAAAAGGCTGTAATCGATTACCTCTTTTATGTAATCGATTACAACGTGATCAGAAAGCAAAAAATCATGTTGAAACATTATAACTTTTCACAAAATATTATTTTATCCAAGAGGTACCTTTCCAATTATTTTAATCAATAATTTCACACCTCTTGAAGGCATTTCCTCTCCTATAAATAGGAGGGTATTTCATTTGCAAAAAACACCAATAACACCAAGATATACCAAATACTTCCAATCTTTTCTTATGAGCAATAATGGCCATATTCTCTTAATAGAGTTATTACTCTTTCTTGTTCCTCAATTTGTTTATCATACTCTTGAAGAGAGTTTTCTTGTAAGAGATCTTTATCTCTAAAAGTGAGATTGATACTCAGAGTGGTGTATCTCTGAGGGGGTTCTTCTTGGATGTGGTGTAGCATCCAAGGGTGATGTTATTGGATGTGGTGAAGCATCCAATGGTGATGTGCTTGGGTGTGGTGTAGCATCCAAGGCATTTGTGATCGGGGTGTGAGTCCCCATTGTGGTGTAATCAAGGGAATTGATTATAGTGAATTTCCTCAAGGGTGTCTTGAGAAGATTGGACGTAGGCAGTGGTTGGCCGAACCAGTATAAATCTCTGTTTGCACTTCTCTAACCCTTAAACTCTTTATGTTTTAAGCATTATTATTCAAATCACATATCATTGCATATTGAGTTTTTAGAGGAAAAATTTATTAGTGAAAAAGTTCCTAACTACTCAATTCACCCCCCCTCTTGAGTTTCCTAGAGGCCACCTGGGCTAACAAGTGGTATCAAAGCTCGTATCTTGGAAAAGGTTTAACAACCTCAAGAAGATCCATGGCCTCTTTCAATCCTATCTTTCCTGAGGGAAACTCCATACATAGACCTCCTGTATTTAATGGAGTAGGATATCAATATTGGAAAACCCGTATGCAAATATTCATAGAAGCTATTGATATAGACATATGGGACTCCATTGAAAATGGTCCATTCATACCAACCAAAGTAGTTGGAGAAGTGACCATGATTAAACCAAGAAGTGAATGGACTGGTGCGGATAAAACAAAAGTCCAATATAACCTCAAGGCCAAAAATATAATAACCTCAGCCTTAGGAATGGACGAATACTTTAGAATATCTAATTGCAAGACAGCAAAAGAGATGTGGGATACCTTAGAAGTAACTCACGAAGGAACAATCGAAGTTAAGAGATCAAGAATAAATACCCTAACTAGGGAATATGAATTATTTAGAATGAACAACAATGAAAGCATACAAGACATGCAAAAGAGATTCACTCATATAATCAATCATCTTGCATGCTTAGGAAAAACCTTTTCAAATGAAGATTTGATTGATAAAGTATTAAGATGCTTGAACAGGGAATGGCAACCAAAAGTAACTGCTATATCAGAATCAAAAGATTTGTCAAGCATGTCCCTTGCAACACTCTTTGGAAAATTACAAGAGCATGAACTCAAGCTTGAAAGATTGAATCAACATGAGGAAAGCAACAAAAAGAAGAAAAGTATTGCTCTAAAAGCATCATCATCAACCATTAAAGAAAGTAATGAAGAAGATGATGAAGAAGATGATGAAGAAGGTATAAATGATTATAATGACCTTAAATTATTTGTTAAACAATTTAACAGGTTTCTAAAGAAAGAGGAAGGGCAAAGGAAGCTGAACTTCAAGAATTCCTTCAAAAATGATGAATCTAACCAAGGTCCAAAATGCTTTGAATGCGGAAAATATGGACATATGAAAATGGAGTGTCCGAAACTAAATAAGAAGTCTGACAAGCAAGAGAAAAAGCATCCCAAAAATAAAAGAATAGCTTATATTACCTGGGATGAAAATGGTTTAAGCTCGTCCAAGGAATCAGACCATGAAGACGCAAATCTGTGCCTAATGACTAACACCGAAGAGGTAAATGACTCAAATCCTACATTTGATGAATTGCAAGAAGCTTTTGAAGATCTTCATAATGAATATCAAAAACTAGCTAAGAAATTCTTAAATATGAAAAATTCTACCCTAATCTTAGAAGAAAGTCTATCAAAGGTCAATCATGAACTAGGACAAGTTAAAGAAGAAAAGGAAGACTTAGAAACTAAGCTTAAAAATGAAACTATCATTAAACATACATGTTCAACATGTCAAAAGCATATTCAAGAGATTGATGATTTGAAAAATGCATTAGTTAAATTTACTATAGGAAGAGATAACCTAAATATTCTTCTTGGAAAACAAAAATGTCATTTAAAAGCAGAACTAGGATCTGATCCTTCCAAAAAGCAAAAGTTGCAGAAAAATCTCTTTATTTCACAAAAGACCTCAACTAGCCCATTTGTTAAATTCTCTCATTATGTGAGAAAAGGTCACAGTGCATCAACATGTCATATAAGGAACAAAGGCTATACTGAGACAAAAATGATTTGGGTTCCTAAGAATATATTATCAACGTCTAACCCACAAGGACCCAAGAAAATTTGGGTACCAAGATCAAATGTTTATAATGATGCAGGAATTATCATTGATGGAAGGCACTTAAGGATTAACTCTTACCCACAAGAAAAGTCAACACATTTCTTGAAGCATCTATCAATCAACAAGTAACAAAGAGCAATATCAAAATAACGAGTGACATCAAACAACAAGGTGCATCACTCTCTGCTAAAACTTTATGCTCTTATATTCTTTTTGCCATTGACAAAGGGGGAGTAATATATGAGAAGCAAAATAAGAGAAAAATCAATCAAACCTGGTTAATATATGAGAAGCAAAATAAGAGAAAAATCAATCAAACCTTGTCAACTAAACCAAAATTAAGGGGGAGAAAATCTTGTATCTTGCATGTTGTTTATTTTTCTTCTCAGGAATTGTTGTCAATATCAAAAAGGGGGAGAATGAAGAACTAAGGTTTTGATATCAACAACATATATGCAAGACATGATTAACAACATGGACACAAGACTTGAAGATTTAGTATACCATGTCAAGCATAAAAAGAGTCATGAAATCAATGAAATATTGTCATCATCAAAAAAGGGGAGAATGAAGACCATGAAGGATTTTGATAATGACAAGGCCAATGCCAGAGATCAAGAATGAAGATCCAAGACCAAGGCATAATTAAAGTAAGACTCTATAAAAAGAAAGTACAACCATTAATATAAAAAGGTTTTAAAATAAGAATACATTCTGATGGAATGTAATTGATTACCTCATTAGTGTAATCAATTACATCGTGTAATTGATTACCTCATTAGTGTAATCAATTACCTCAGCAATGTAATCGATTACCATGTTTAAGTAATCGATTACAATATGAACGTTATGTTTTAAAACTGATTTTAAAAGGTGTAATCGATTACCTCTTTTATATAATCGATTACAACGTGATCAGAAAGCAAAAAATCATGTTGAAACATTATAACTTTTCACAAAATATTATTTTATCCAAGAGGTACCTTTCCAATTATTTTAATCAATAATTTCACACCTCTTGAAGGCATTTCCTCTCCTATAAATAGGAGGGTATTTCATTTGCAAAAAACACCAATAACACCAAGATATACCAAATACTTCCAATCTTTTCTTATGAGCAATAATGGCCATATTCTCTCAATAGAGTTATTACTATTTCTTGTTCCTCAATTTGTTTATCATACTCTTGAAGAGAGTTTTCTTGTAAGAGATCTTTATCTCTAAAAGTGAGATTGATACTCAGAGTGGTGTATCTCTGAGGGGGTTCTTCTTGGATGTGGTGTAGCATCCAAGGGTGATGTTATTGGATGTGGTGAAGCATCCAATGGTGATGTGCTTGGGTGTGGTGTAGCATCCAAGGCATTTGTGATCGGGGTGTGAGTCCCCATTGTGGTGTAATCAAGGGAATTGATTATAGTGAATTTCCTCAAGGGTGTCTTGAGAAGACTGGACGTAGGCAGTGGTTGGCCGAACCAGTATAAATCTCTGTTTGCACTTCTCTAACCCTTAAACTCTTTATGTTTTAAGCATTATTATTCAAATCACATATCATTGCATATTGAGTTTTTAGAGGAGAAATTTATTAGTGAAAAAGTTCCTAACTACTCAATTCACCCCCCCTCTTAAGTTTCCTAGAGGCCACCTGGGCTAACAAGAAAAGTTGAACCAATTCAGCATATATGCCAGTTACAATCAGAAGGATTTCAACATTAATCCCTGTGTGATTACTAGAAGAATCAAAGTCATCAATTAGCTTTATTCTTTGAAGATATCAAGAAACTCCTTATTCATGCAAGTATGGAAGCTTCTTGTTATCAGACCTTTGAACATCTCTTCAATTCATCAAAGGTCTGGCACGTTCGCTCAAAGCAAATTCCTTCAAAGGATTTCTAACGTTCATATCTCCTTCCAAGAACAGCAGCAGTCATCTTAAGTGACCTATATATGCATGAAAAGATTCACCTTTCAAAAAATAAGCTCATTACGAATTCTTATTCACTGTGATAAAAAATTCTCTTAATCCCTTCCTACTTCTTAAAAAGACAAAGGCCTTCTTTGTTCTGTTTTAACAGACCTTGGCTTTCTTGTCTTTCCTTAACTTAGTCTATCTATTCATATTCTTGTAATCCGTATATACACTAAGTTCTGCTAGGCACTTTTGTTCTTTATTCTTACAAAACCGTTAGTGTGAAAAGTCTGGTAAGTTACTAACTTTTTTAGTTTCATTGGGAAACAGTTGTGGCTTGAAAAAGCTTTCGAAAAAAATACTTAGGTTATTGAGCCAGGAGTGGCTTGTTGAAAGAATACTTGGGTTTAAGTCAGAAGTAGTTAGAGTCAAGAATACTTGTGGCACTGGTCTGGTGCTGTTATTATAAAGAAAATTTTACAATAGTGGAAATTCTTCAAGTTAGAAGGAACTAGACGTAGCTTTTGTGTTGGAAGTGAATCAGTATAAATTCTGTATTCTCTCTTCACCTCTTTTAGCTTCTCTTAATTCTGTTTTATCAAGTCTGATTACCTGTGCATTAAAGGTTCATTATTCTGCATAAGAGTCTAAGCTTTATTCAACTCCCTTTCTAAGTCTAACTCTGAACCATCATCCTCCAAAGGTGACTGTTCCACCTTTAAACTGCTCCAGGTCTAGGAACGTGGACCTTCTTCATGTCATGTGATGCAAGCATTCACTGTTCAGATACTAGTGCAAAGGCTTTGTCCTTGTCTTTAAGCACATTTCTTTTAAATTTAAGTCACTGGAGCTGACTTCTGATTCTGATTCAGCATCAGCCATAAGATAGATTTGTGCAGATTTTATCTCTTCTTCAGACTCTCCAGAGCTAGATGAACCTTCATCATCCCAAGTGATCAATCCTTTTTACTTAGGAAATTTTCTCTTTTCTTTTATGTCCTTCTTGTCTTTGTTCAGAATAGGACATTCTGCTTTCATATGTCCTGATTTCCCGCAGTTAAAACATTTCAAGGTAGACTTGTTAGTTTTAAACTTAAATTGAGATATACCTTTATGATCTTTTCTCTGAAACTTCTCAAGTCTGAATTTCTTTTTCTTCAACAGCTTGTGGAATCTTTTTATTATAAGGGCCAATTCTTTATTTGTATCTCCATCTGACTCATCAGAGTCTGGTTCTGAGCTTGTGGGCTCTATAGCCTTAAGAGCTTTGGGCTTCTTGCTTGATTCTTCAGACTTCAAGGCAATGCTTTTGGAAAAGGAAGTCTTGGTCACTTCCTTCTGTGTTTGAATATGTATACAGGTTCAAGGATGTTCAAAGATTTTGATAATGACAAGAACTCTTGAAGAAATCTGTGCAAAAACAAAGATATGGAATCAGGTGCTGAGTAACAGCGAAGCTAATCGATTAGGTCACTTATGCTAATCGATTAGGAACACTCTGTTTTGGAAGAAATTGATTCAGGCAATGAGCTAATCGATTATGGAAATAAAGCTAATCGATTATGAAGCTACTGGAATTAATATAATCGACTACGCACTTGATGTAATCGATTACAACTGTCAAAAATGAGATTAAATGCATCAAGTATAGTGGCTAATCGATTAAGGGAAGTTACACAATCGATTAGGAGGCTACTGGAATTAAGGTAATCGATTACCAGACATGCTAATCGATTAGGAAGCTGCGAAATCAGATTAAATGCATCAGGTACAGATTCTAATCGATTACAGGAAATGAAATAATCGATTATGGACCCTCTGACTTGAAGCTAATCGATTACAACGCGAGGGTGTAATCGATTACGATCGTGGAAAAACACTTTTAAGTGGGAAACCAGCTCATGTCTCCACCATTCTTCAAAATCCCACTAAGTGCAACGGCTAGGAAGAAGAAGGGCACACCTCAACACCTCAAATGGTTCTATAAATTGAAGGGGAACACAAGCACAAAAAATACCAAGAAGCCACAAATCCTTTGCTCTATTTTGTGCTTTGTAAGCCCTATTTCTTGTATCTTGAATTTCATTTGTATATCCTCTCATCTTGAGAGATTAGAAAGTGTGTGAGCTATCATTGTCTATTCACTCTATTAAGAGAGTCATTCACTTGTAAACACTTCAAAAACACAAGATTTTCACTCTAGGTTGAGTGGTCACAAAGGTTGGGGTTCAACCTTTGGGTATTGAGAGTTTGAGAGATTGGGTGGGTTGCCCTAGTGCTAGTGAGGATTGAGTTCTTGAGTGTGGGACACTAGGAAGCTGCAATTGCTCATAGCTTGTATCTCTAAACTTCAATAGTGGAAATCCTCTAAGTGGGTTGCTTAGAGGCGAGACGTACACCGGTGTTGGTGGAACTCGTTATATCGGTTTGCAAGCTTCTCTTCCTTACTCCTTTACTTTCATATACTGCATATTGATTGATTGGTATTGATTGCTTGTGAAGTATATACTTGAATTTGCTTAATTTGTTATACTTCAAAAGCTGCCCACCAAGTGTTTGCTAAATTGCCCCAGCAATATTCTCCATTGTAGTGCATTGCATATTTTCCTTAACTCAATTTCACTTGCATACTCTCATAAACTTGGTTATAGAAATCAATTTCAAAGGTATTCCAATCAAAAGTTTTAAAACGCAATTCACCCCCCTCTTGAGTATTGAGGCCACTTGAACAACAAGTGGTATCAGAGCTTGACTCTTGGTAGATCAAGCTTAACAGCTTCAAGAGACAAGATGGCCTCAAGTTCTCTTAACATTTTTCCTGAGGGTGGTGCTATAAACAGACCTCCCGCTTTCAATGGGGAAGGCTATGCATTTTGGAAAGAAAGAATGAAAATCTTCATTCAATCAATTGATTTGAGAATTTGGAATGCCATTGAAAATGGTCCTTATATACTAATGCATACTGTAGATAGTAAAAATATGGAAAAACCTATAGATGAATGGACTAGCGAGGAAGAAAAGAAAGTCCAATATGGCTACAAAGCCAAGAATCTAATTACTATGGCTCTAGGTCAAGATGAATTCTTTAGAATTATGACTTGTCAAACTGCTAAAGAAATGTGGGATATTCTACAAGTAACTCACGAAGGTACTAATGATGTAAAGGACTCCAAAATTAGCACCTTGACTAGTCAATATGAAAGCTTTAGGATAAATTCAGGAGAATCTATTGTAGACATGCAGAAAAGGTTTACTCTTATTATTAATCATCTTATTACTCTTGGCAAAGTATATACTAACAAAGAACTTGTGCATAAAGTATTAAAAAGTCTTAGCAGGGAATGGCAACCACTTGTCACAGCCATAAAACAATCTCCTAGCATCAATGATATGTCTCTTGCAACACTATTTGGAAAACTACAAGAGCAAGAGCAAGAACTTAAAGCATTGAAGCTAGCCGAGGAGGAGGAAAAATCCTCCAAGAAGAAAGGGTTAGCTCTCAAAGCCACCTCTATGCATGAGGAAGAATCATGCAGTGACATGGATGAAGAAGAAGAGTTTGGGCTGTTCGTAAAAAGATTTGGAAGATTCATGAAGAACAAAAGATTCCAAAAGAACTTCAAACCCCAAGGTAAGAAGCCAATCTCAAATGAAATTTCTTCTTCACCTAGCTGTTTCGAATGTGGCAAGGAAGGACACTTCAAGGCCGATTGCCCAAACCTTAAAAAGAAGGTCAAGGACAAACAAAGAAGAAGAAGAGCCTACATTGCTTGGGATGAGAACGATGTGAGTAGCTTCGACGATTCGGACAATGAGGAAGCAAATCTATGCTTAATGGCCAATCACCAAGAAGAAGATAATGAGGTAAATCTTCATGACTTAGATAAGAATGAAATACTAGATGCTTTTGAGGAATTATATGATAAATTTATAAAAGTATCTAATAAGCTTAAGTCATCTAGGAAAACTAGTGATACCCTTGAAATGCATCTCATGGAAGTATGTAAAGAAAATGAGAGCTTAAAAGAAGAACTAGAAAATGTTCAAGCATGCTCTAAGGATAAACCATGTGATTTTGCAAAAAGATATATTATGTTAGAAACCAAGGTTGTAGACCTAAATAGAACACTAGAAAAGTTCACTAATGGAAGAGATAATTTGAATATCCTACTTGGGCAACAAAAATGCATGTTTAGTAAAACCGGGTTGGGATATGACCAAGAACATAGCAATCACAAAATGGAAAAACACTATAAAAATTTCTTTGTACCTCCAAGCAAATCCTCCTCACCTTTTATGAAATGCAATTATTGTGGTTCCAAAGGACATAGTGCTTATAAGTGTAGTGTTAGAAAACTAGGACCAAAGGTCTTAAGAAAGGTGTGGGTTCCCAAAGGAACATCCCCACAAGCTAACCTAAAAGGACCCAACATAAAATGGGTACCTAGTTCTCTAAACTAATCTTGTTTTGTAGGTATGCTTCAAAGCAAGCAACACCCATTGGTACTTGGATAGTGGGTGTTCAAAGCATATGACGGGAGACATAACCAAATTTACTTCATTCACTCCCAAAAGAAAAGGAAGTGTCACCTACGGAGACAACACTAAAGGAAGAATCCTAGGCATTGGAAATATTGCCATAACCCTCCGAGAAAGGAAGATGTTGATGATCTTGTAGGTACCTTCCAAGAAATGAACTTGGAAGACAAAGAAGAAGTCAACAATGATGAAGGAGCAACACAAATTGATAAGCAACAAGATTGGGTAACCTTAAAGGATCATCCCTTGGACAAAATCATTGGAGAAATAACCAAAGGGGTAAGTACTCGAAATGCCATTAGAAATGCATGCAATCACTTAGCTTTTGTATCCCAAATTGAACCCAAAAATATTGATGAAGCCATTATTGATGAACATTGGATGTTGGCCATGCAAGAAGAGTTAAACCAATTTGAAAGAAATAAAGTTTGGGAACTTGTGCCAAGACCCAATGACCATCTAATAATAGGCACCAAATGGGTTTTTAGAAATAAGCTAGATGAAAATGGTATAATAACAAGAAACATAGCTAGACTAGTTGCAAAGGGATACAATCAAGAAGAGGGAATAGATTATGAAGAAACGTATGCTTCCGTAGCTAGGTTAGAAGCCATTAGGTTATTGCTAGCTTTTGCATGCTGTATGGATTTCAAACTTTATCAAATGGATGTCAAAAGTGCATTTTTAAACGGCTTCATTCAAGAAGAAGTTTATGTAGATCAACCTCCCGGCTTTGAAAATCATAAATTTCCAAACCATGTCTTTAAATTGAGAAAATCTTTATATGGTTTGAAACAAGCTCCAAGAGCTTGGTATGAAAGGCTAAGTAAATTCCTTCTAGAACACAATTTTGAAAGAGGAAAGGTTGATACTACACTGTTTATAAAATATAAAAATAATGACATTCTTTTGGTACAAATTTATGTTGATGACATAATATTTGGTGCTACTAATGAAAATCTTTGTCAAGAGTTTGCCAAGATTATGCAGAATGAGTTTGAAATGTCCTTGATGGGAGAACTCACCTTCTTCCTTGGATTACAAATAAAACAAGCAAATGATGGAACGTTCATTAGTCAAACCAAGTATTGTAAAGAACTACTCAAAAGGTTTGAAATGGACAAGGCAAACGAAATAGCTACACCCATGAGCACGTCTTGCTATTTAGACAAAGATGAAAAGGGTAAGGACATTGAAATCACCAAATATCGAGGTATGATTGGATCCTTACTGTATTTAACTGCTAGTAGGCCCGATATTATGTTTGCGGTATGCATGTGTGCTAGATATCAAGCATGTCCTAAAGAATCACACTTAACTGCCGTAAAAAGAATTTTGAAATATCTTGTGGGTACTCAAAATGTTGGTTTGTGGTATCCCAAAGGCGTTGAATGTAATCTTTTAGGATATTCAGACTCTGACTTTGCGGGCTGTAAACTTGATAGAAAAAGTACTAGTGGCACATGTCATTTACTTGGTAGCTCCCTTGTTTCTTGGCATAGCAAGAAGCAAGCAAGTGTTGCATTATCTACGGCTGAGGCAGAATATGTAGCCGCCGGTAGTTGTTGTGCTCAAATTCTTTGGATGAGACAACAACTTCTTGATTTTGGCATTGTTTTAAACAAAGTACCCATCAAATGTGATAATACTAGTGCCATTAATATCTCAAAGAATCCTGTAATGCACTCTAGAACCAAGCATATTGAGATTAGGCATCATTTCATTAGAGATCATGTGTTAAAAGGGGATTGTGTACTTGAGCATGTTGAAACTTCTAGGCAACTAGCAGATATCTTCACAAAACCCTTGGCTAGAGAACAATTCATTCACATTAGAAGAGAATTAGGCATTCTTGACATGTCAAATTGTGTTTGAATGATGGAGTATTTTGATAAAAACTGTGTTGTATGGCATGATTAGATGAATGGTGTGACTCATTAATATTACATTTCATGTTTGCAACCTTGCTGTATGAAAACCTGAAGTTTTTGAACCAATAATCGATTATGTGCATCCTCACAATCGATTACTATGCCTCTGTTTCTTTGATAATCGATTACTATTTCATCCCTAATCGATTACAATGATTCTGTCTCTAATCTAATCGATTGCCCCTGATCCACAATCGATTACCAAGCCTCTATTTCAGGTATGCAACGTTTCATTTTCTCCCTAATCGATTACTAAACTGTTCCAATCGATTAGGACGTTTCTGTTTCTAAGATAATCGATTACGCCAATTCTCTAATCGATTACACTCTGTTTGAAACGTTTGGAATTCCCCAGAAACAGTGAGCTAATCGATTATGCACTGTCTCATAATCGATTAGCCTCGGTGCTGAAGAGTCAATAATGCAGTTTCCAAGGCATACTCGAACCATTCCCTCTCTTAACTCACTTCACTCCTTTCTAAACCTACTTCCCTCATTCCTAAACCTAATTCTCACCTATATATACCCCTCTCTTCACCTTCTCATCTCACACTACCTCCTTCCTCTCAAACCTCTCCAAAACTCTCAAGCATTCTTCTCTCTTCATCTTCTTCTTTGCCTTCTTTACCATGTCTTCATCTCGCAATGTCAAGAGAGCAAGGTCTTCCGTAGCTCAAGCCCATAACCCCCTTGATTTTTCAAGGTTCTTTGCTTCTCCTAGAGACCTCCAAAATTTCATGAAAAACTTTTCTGAAAAGGAGATAATGACCCCCCACTACACCATTGCCGACACCTTCGACAACCCCAGCCTAACCTTCACTCAAAGCCTTCACCACTACAACCTCTTTCCTTTCCTCTCCCTCAAGGAAGAAGAGTACTACCCTGAACTAATAAGGGTATTTTACTGTAACCTCCGGCTTGTAAATGGCATGGTTGAGTCCAAAGTGAAGAACACAACCATCAAGCTCACAAATGCTCAATTTGCGGAGATTTCCCAACTGCCTCTCAACAATGCTGACTTTGATGGAGGAGAACCAAAAGACGAATGGGGCTTTAATGCTCTAACCGCCCGCCGCTCATTATGGAAGGCTGCTCTCCCCCGAAGCAACCATAAGTTGGTAGGCCACTTGACCATGAATAACCGTTTACTTCACTTTTTCTTGGTCAAGATGATTGTTCCTCGTGGTGGGAACTATGCTTTGGTAGAAGAGGATGATGTCCTCTTGATGTGGGCAATGCTGAATCATAAGGAGATCAACTGGGTTCAGTTGGTCAAATTTCATATGCGCCACGCCAAGGACCAACAAAAACTCCCTTATGGTATTCTCCTTACTAAAATTTTCAAATATTGTGGAGTAGACTTGGCTGGAGAATTATCAGAAAATGTGCCTCCAAGAGCTTGCATTGGCACCCATCACCTCACCAAAACGGGTCTTGTTTTTACGCATGGAGCATGGTACTCACGAATGGAGGGCATTCATGCCAACATTCCCTTCGAAGCTCCTGCTGAAGAAGAACCCGTTCCTCCTCCTCCTCAACCACAAGCTGCACCTCAAGCCTCTTCATCTGCTCCTGCTGACCCCTTTGCATCACTCTACGCCCATATTGACCGCCGCTTCGATCGCCTTGAAAACTCCCTTCAAGAGTTCTCTATGACCGAGCAGCAACATTTCGAGATGATGCAACAACGCTATGAAGAGCTGTCCCATCAAATCGCTGAAATTCGCTTTTTTAATCCGGATAATTAGATCCTGTGTTATGATTTCTGTTTTAGGGTGCTTATGTTTTGTTTTGTTCCTTTTCAATTCTGCACGTTTTGCTTCATGTAATTCCCCACTATGCTTTGAAATTCAATAAAATTTTCAGTTCATCATATATCTCATTAATTGCACGAATTATTTTTGATGATTCCAAAGGAGGAGAAGAATAATTGTTCATATCTTGTTTAACTTATCATCTTGTTTAAAATCTGAAAAAGATAGGTTTAATAAATTCCTTTTGATAGGGGGAGATTTATTAAGAGATAAGCGATAAGAGATAAGAGATAAGAAATTATTTGCTGCTGAATGTGATAATGATTTAGTTAAGAGATAATGATTCTGATTTTTGAACTTGGTAAATAGATAATCTGCTATTTGAAACAGATTACAAAGAGATAATGCAGCAGAGATGTTTTTGCAAAGAGATAAAATTAGAGATAAGTTTAATTGCTTAACTAACAACCCTCAAGAGATGAACATAGTTGTTATCATCAAAAAGGGGGAGAATGTGTTTGAATATGTATACAGGTTCAAGGATGTTCAAAGATTTTGATAATGACAAGCACTCTTGAAGAAATCTGTGCAAAAACAAAGATATGGAATCAGGTGCTGAGTAACAGCGAAGCTAATCGATTAGGTCACTTATGCTAATCGATTAGGAACACTCTGTTTTGGAAGAAATTGATTCAGGCAATGAGATAATCGATTATGGAAATGAAGCTAATCGATTATGAAGCTACTGGAATTAATATAATCGACTACGCACTTGATGTAATCGATTACAACTGTCAAAAATGAGATTAAATGCATCAGGTATAGTGGCTAATCGATTAAGGGAAGTTACACAATTGATTAGGAGGCTATTGGAATTAAGGTAATCGATTACCAGACATGCTAATCAATTAGGAAGCTGCGAAATCAGATTAAATGCATCAGGTACAGATTCTAATCGATTACAGGAAATGAAATAATCGATTATGGACCCTCTGACTTGAAGCTAATCGATTACAACGCGAGGGTGTAATCGATTACGATCGTGGAAAAACACTTTTAAGTGGGAAACCAGCTCATGTCTCCACCATTCTTCAAAATCCCACTAAGTGCAACGGCTAGGAAGAAGAAGGGCACACCTCAACACCTCAAATGGTTCTATAAATTGAAGGGGAACACAAGCACAAAAAATACCAAGAAGCCACAAATCCTTTGCTCTATTTTGTGCTTTGTAAGCCCTATTTCTTGTATCTTGAATTTCATTTGTATATCCTCTCATCTTGAGAGATTAGAAAGTGTGTGAGCTATCATTGTCTATTCACTCTATTAAGAGAGTCATTCACTTGTAAACACTTCAAAAACACAAGAGATTTTCACTCTAGGTTGAGTGGTCACAAAGGTTGGGGTTCAACCTTTGGGTATTGAGAGTTTGAGAGATTGGGTGGGTTGCCCTAGTGCTAGGGAGGATTGAGTTCTTGAGTGTGGGACACTAGGAAGCTGCAATTGCTCATAGCTTGTATCTCTAAACTTCAATAGTGGAAATCCTCTAAGTGGGTTGCTTAGAGGCGAGACGTACACCGGTGTTGGTGGAACTCGTTATATCGGTTTGTAAGCTTCTCTTCCTTACTCCTTTACTTTCATATACTGCATATTGATTGATTGGTATTGATTGCTTGTGAAGTACATACTTGAATTTGCTTAATTTGTTATACTTCAAAAGCTGCCCACCAAGTGTTTGCTAAATTGCCCCAGCAATATTCTCCATTGTAGTGCATTGCATATTTTCCTTAACTCAATTTCACTTGCATACTCTCATAAACTTGGTTATAGAAATCAATTTCAAAGGTATTCCAATCAAAAGTTTTAAAACTCAATTCACCCCCCTCTTGAGTATTGAGGCCACTTGAACAACACCTTCTACTTCAGCTTTATCTCATAAACTCTAAGAACACAAAGGAGTTCATCGAGTATGAGGATGCTAAGATCCTTAGCTTCCTTAAGAGCTAAGCACTTAGCATCAAATCTTTCAGGAACATTTCCAAGAAGCTTGACATTGATATCTTTTGTGGAAACTGTTTTCCCAAGATCCTGAAGCTCATTTAGCAAGGTTTGGAATCTTCCAAACATTTAGTCCACTGTTTCATGATCCTCCATCTTAAAAGTATCATACTTTTTAGTCAATAGTATCTTCTTGGATCTCTTTACATTGGAGGTGCCCTTATAGTTGTATTGAAAAACATCCCAGACTTTAACTGATTTATAGCTAAACACCTTATTATACTCTGATTTGCTTAGAACACAAGTAAGCAAGAATTTGGCTTTGGCATTTATCTCTATTTTCCTTATTTCAATCTAGTCCATTCATCTTCTAATTTGGGTGTTCCATCTTCATCAATAGGAGCTGCATAATCACCATTGGTGATGACTGCTGTAACATCCTAAATTTGAAAATAATTCATTAAGGATCGGTGGACTTTCTTTTAATTAAAAAGCGTCAGACATCCGTTATCAGTGAAGAATTTCTGAGTCTGATTTCGGACGAGTGAAACGTTCCCGAGTGAATCATGTTTGAGATAAGACTTTCCGAGTGAAGAAATAGATCTGATTTCGAGTAAGATCTTTCTGAGTGAGAGAACTACTTCCGAGTGAAGTAAAGTTAAGATGTTTCCGAGTGAAGCATAACCGAGAGAATCACTTCTGAGTGAAGAAAAACTGTGTCCGAATGAGACACTTTTGAGTGAGGTAAATCCGAGTGAAACATTTCTGAATGGGTCGTTTCCGAGAGAAGTACTTCCGAGTGAAGAAAAGCTTTGATTTCGAATAAGTACTTCTCGGGCCAAGATGTTTCTGAGTAGTGAATTCCTGAGTGGGGTATCTCCGAGTTGAGTGCAACTTTCCTGAGGGGGATGTCTCCGAGTGCGACACTTCCATGTGGGATGGCACCGAGTGAGACATTTCCAAGTAGGATGGCACCAAGTGAGATATTTCCGATTCCGTGTGGTATGGCACCGATTGAGACATACCGAGTGAGTCTTTCTAGGGGAAGTACTTCTGAGCAGAGAAAGACTTTAACTTCGAATGAGTATGTTTCTGAGTGAATAGTTCCCGGGGAAGCAAATATATCCGAGTGGTGAACCCCTTCATTAATTCGTGCTCGGGTGTCTTAAAGATCGTCTAGAGCCTGTGCTCGGGCCATATCCAAAGTTGTCGAGAGATTGTGCTCGGGTTCGTCTTCGAGATTGTCTTCGACTCCGAGTGATATTCCCAAGTGGAAAGATTTTCGAGAGAGGACTGAACTTCGACTCCGAATGATTCTTTCGATTGTAAGACTTCCAAGTGACGCACTTCCGAGAGAAATATTTTCGAGTAAAGAAAGGCTTTGACTCAGGTAGAGATATATCCGAGTGAGATATTCTGAATGAGGTGTCTCCGGGTGAGACATTTCTGAGTGGGTCACTTCCGAGGAAAGAACAGCTATGACTGAGTGTTTCAAACAGAAACATTTCCGAGTAAATTCCTTCCGAGTGAAGTAATTCTGAATGAAAAGAGACTCTAATGAATCCTTCTCGGAAAGAGATATTCCTGAGTACTTTCAATTTAATCTTTTTACCATGTTAGAGTCGGAATTTGGAAATATGGTCAACTACAAAGTTATTCCTCGTTGTCTTAGCTTTCGAACAAGACCAAATTTATTTAAATTCATTAAGATATGAGAGAGATATGCCAAAATATATAAACAATGTCATAACTGATATTTATTTCAATCATCGAGGTTCTTCCACGTCGCTCTATTCTTCTAAACTCTAGCAGATTCTCTTTTCTGTATGGGACCCTCTCTATTGTCCTATCCTCTTTTCTTTTATTATCTTGTTTCTTCCTTATCTCTTAAGTTATATATATATATATATATATATATATATATATCAGTACTTCCTCACTTCGTGGACGCCTTTTCCATTAACGATCTCTGTAAACCTCATCGTTGGATCGGCTTGAAATTTTGAGAGTGGAAAGAACTCTAAATTCCTTAGTTCAAGGTAGCTGTGGAAGATTTCAGAACTAAGAGTTGATTCAGAGCTTGTGAATAACGAGCTGATTGTATTTAGTAGCTCGAGGAGCTTCTGGAACCGTTTATTCCAGGTAGGGGGAGCGTTTACATTTTAAATGCATGGTTTATGAACGGATTCGAGATAATATTATTGTATTTAATAAGAAATCCTGAATATATATATATATATATATATATATATATATATATATGTGTGTGTGTTATGTGTGACATATTTGTGATGATTATGATATTTCCGTTCATATGATATTGATGTTGAGATATTGAATTTGGTATGAGAAATGAATTGTATGTGTGAATTTATGATTATTCCTATGCATGAGATGCAGTAGGAAATATGATGTTGAGATGTGATTGATGATGATGATATGAATTTTATTCATGAAATATATCATGATGTATGAATGCATGGGATGCATTTAATAAGCATGGGATGCTTGTGTATTGAACAAATATGAAATATGATTTATGGTTTCGAGGATTCCACAAAAAGACCTTGGGTGGGACTCAAGGCAAACCTCTTGAGCGGGGCTCGGGGTTTAGCCCATGACACTACCGTTGTCACTGGGAGTGATTGTGTCACGTGAGAGGGCAAACGGTTTGGTACCAGTAAAACGGCCAGATCAGCTGAGAGCTGAGTTATGGCTGAGAGCCAGTGTTGCAACACAAATAAAAGACTTAATAATGGATCCATTTGATTGAGCATATGAATGCATCGGTGTATGTTGTTGTGAACAACAAATAAATGAACGAAATGTGATAAGATTGTGTGATATGAGTTTGATTTATATGTGGTTATGAATTGGACACTTGATCCGATTCAATAACTGTCATTTGACATGTATATGCTCACCCTCTATTTATGGTTATTTTTACAGTGGACATAGGACGCAGTGATGATATATAAGGTCACTCAGCATACCCGGAGCATTATGTATTTATATGTATTGTACATGATGCACATAGTCATTTTGTAGTAGCCTTGGCCGGCTCCTGTGTATACCGGTTTTGTTATATACATGTGTTCATAAATGAGCATGTTAATGTAATAATGATAGTGTTATTATATTATCCAAAATTTTGTTTTAAAACTGAAGTTTATTCGTGAAAAATTTATTTGGATTTTAGAAACTTAGTTTTAAATATTAGGATGTTTTAACTGCCCATAGGTTATACTGAATGGATTTGATAAACATCTTCATTCTGTCCTTCCAATATGGATGGTCTTCACCAAAAAAGGTTGGTGATCTGTTGATAGAAGAACCTTCTACTATAAGGTGATTACTCTGAGAAGCTGCCATAGATCTTGTTCCTTTTCACTCGTTGGAGTGATCAACCCAAAGGACAAGCTCTGATACCAATTGATGGTTCAGAGTTAAACTTAGAATGAGAGTTGAATAAGTCTTGGACTTTTTTTTACGGAATAACTTTTAAAGCGCAAGCAATCAGACTCGTGTAAGAAACCTTTTAAGAGTAAGGGAAGAGAAGAATGAACACAAAAAATTTATATTGGTTCACATCCAACACAGAAGTTACGTCATGTCCCTTCTTTACAATATCAGCACCAGACTTATGCTACAAGTATTCTTGACTCTAGCCACTACTGGCTTAAACCTAAATATTCTTTCAACAAGTTATCTCATACTTAAACCCAAGTATTCTTTCAAAAGCTTTTTCAGGCCAAAAATTGTTTCCTACAGAAACTAAGGGTCGACAACACACCAGACCTTTACACAACAACAAGCATGTAAAGATAGATTGTGTAGGGTGTTTTTAAGAACTTGGTGTATAATAAAAATACAAGGAATGAGATGATACACTAAGTAAGATAGGCAAAAGAACTAAGGTCTGCTAGATACAGAACAACAAAGAAGGCCTTTGTCTAAGAAAAGAGAGAAACACAAAGAAAGTATTAATTGTAGAAATTTGCTTCAGGATCACAAAGGTTATTTCTTCTTATTGTCTCTTTGAATTTGAATCTCTTCATGTATATAGTCCACTCAAGATGACCATTTGATAAGATGGTGATGAGATACAGCCGTTGGAAATCCTTTGAAGGTGTTTTTGCTTATTTGAAAGCACCAGACCTTGAGAGGATGATGAGATACAAAAAGGTTTGGTATGAAGGAACTTTGAAGCTTGCATGGAAATGGAGTTCCTTGAGATCTTTAGAGCATAAAGATCATTTGTTGACTTTCTTCTTCTGATTAATTCCCAGAGCACATAGCTAATGACCTTTTGTAACTTCCTAACACAAGAGTTGACTACAATCAGTTTTTTTGAAATGCGCAAGGTAGCTACATTGGTTACTTCATTATTTTGTCTCTTATCTTCTTTGATGATAAGTACAGTTATCCTTGATAGGAGCTTGACTCGAAGCATCATCAAAAAGGGTTTAGAACGTTACATGATGAGTGCTCAAAGTAACGTTCTTGTTGCATGATCTTTGTTGCTTCAAAAGTCTAAGGTTTGATTGTGGTCCAAAGCTTTGAACTTTATTGAACCGGGCTTTTTTGGGCAAAGTCTAGAATCAGACTTTTGATGGACTCCCTCTTTCTTTTGTAATTTCTGTTCTGAGAATTTGTTTCCTGAAACACTTAGTTTAAACATATTAGAACACACATGGGCAGACTTTATTTAGTTTAAATGTCTTGATGTATGTTATTAACGAATCTTGGGGTTTGGTTATATTAACACAACTTGGGGTCTAGTCAATGGTTATTACCAAATTTCTTTTTCAAACCTGACTTGGTTTCAACAAGTGTCGTCATGGGCCCAATGGGGAACCCAATAATAACAATGTTTGAGGACATCATAGAGTACTTGTTGGATATATTTAATGAAAAATAAGGGGTTGGCTTAATGAAGGGTCCATTATGCCAAATATACTAAAGAAGTTGAAGAAAAATCAATAACAAACTAGGTGGTGGCTATCAAGATTAGTTAAGTTGGTTCTTTACTTTGTTACAAAGGTTTCTAGTTGGTCCTTTAATCTGTTATGAAGGTGTCAATGTGGTCCTTAAATTTCTTACACCACAATTGTTGCAACCCTAAAAAAATTTCCTCAATTCCTAATCGCATTGGTAACACGACACATTGGTAGTGAATTGTCCGGTATAGGGGGACAAGATCGACCAGTTATAGTCTAGTATCTCATGTCTCTCTTAATCTCAATTTTACATCAGTCCAATGGGATTCAATATTATATATCTCTGAGTGCAGTGGGGAACTCAAAGTCTTCAATCTTCACTTTGTTTCGTAGATTTGCATTGTTGGGTGAATGCGGGTGTTCCCTGCAAGGATACTCTAAAGCTTAAGTTAGTGAGAGTTCAATACTGGAGCATTACATGTATTAAATGTTGTACCTTGTATGTATTGAATGCAAGTATTTATAAACATTTATTAGGGGACAAGCCCTGATATGATGTTTGTTATTGCCAGTTCACTTGGTATGAAAAGGTTGTCATGCTTAGTCCTTTCTACCATGCTTACATCTTTTTAGTCTGGTATGTCCCTATCAATCTCAGGTTCCTCCCTCCAACATCAGTCATTAATTACCTAGATGGGGGAAGGTCGGTTCAGCATGTTTGAGGGCCATACCAAATATTGCCTTCTATCGGTGTCGTTCCACCGAATAGGTTTAATGTTATATCTTGGGATTTGGGCAAGTATCAGGCCTAGATTATTTCCCCCTAACCTATTGAAGTAATGTGTGTTGCTTTAATAGACTATTTCATTCTATTGTTTTATTGTTTAGAACTATTATGTAAAACGCGAAACATGTTTTAAATTATTAAGAAAAAATAGATCATTATGTAAGTCATGGTACATGACATTTCTTTCAAACATTGGGAAAAGTAATCGTTTAGCCGATATGGATGACGTATTTATAGTCAAAACTGACACATGCCACGTGGCACGTTGGTTGGGTGCGCCGCTTCATCTTCTGATATACTATTACATCTTTGTGTTTTGAGCCAAAATGATGCACCTTTAGCCGTGTTTTTTCACCTTCTAGCCCGTTTCCTCAAAGTCTCCCTATAAATATAAGGCTAAAGTTGAGGGGTAAGCTACTCCAAATTTTGATTGTGATAGCTCTGCCCTTCCACTGTTAGCAACTGATATCCTCCTTAGCTCATACTAAGAAAACTGCTCATAAGGAACCCCAAGGTAATTTCTCTATCCCGACCTTTTCTTAAATTCTATAATTAGCTTTGTTGTGTTACTATGTCAAACTGGGATAAGGGAGACATCCACACAGGTGATAAATCATTAGAGATCTTCTCTAAGCCATCGTCGTGGTTGTCTGCGGAAACCCGACAAAAACCGTAGTTGTCACAAACGGACATACATAGGTGGGTTAGGAAGGACCCTAGGGAAGCCACATTGGCTACATCGAGGTCTTCTACTGCTAAGGTGACTCCACCTCCTAGGATGGGAGGATCCCACTACGACAACACCTAGAGACGATGTTCTCCTCTAAGTAAGACTCCTTAATTTTTACCCCGCTAATGATAAGGTCACCCGTGGCAACGTCGTCTCACTCCTGAGAAAGAGATTCCAACGTCATTTGCTACCATGTTGACGACACCATTTTTATAAAAAATGGTTCTAAGTTTTGAATTGTGGCAGAGATATTGGCGCCGTGGTGTTTTAAAAGATAGACTTGCGTTCCGGATATCACATAATTCGGGTGAAGACCGAAGACATTCCTAAAACTGCTCTCCAAACGCGATATGGACACTATGAGTATGTAGTGATGCCATTTGGAGTGACAAATACTCCTTTAATTTTCATGGATTACATGAATCGCATCTTCCACAAGTATCTTGACCAATTCGTCGTGGTGACATATCTGTCAAGGTTCCCAAAGGAATCCTGGAGCAAGGCTTTCTTTGATGAAAATTGTAAGGTGGACAGCATAACAAACAATAATTGTAAGGTACAACTGGACATTTGTGAGCTTGATGGTCACATTTTTGACTTTTGATTCTATCACCCCATTTACAAGCTTGAGGTTGCAGTAAAATACCCGGATTCTACGTAGTTAAAGGAGACATTACTTGAAGTGTTTTTTTTATGTTTGAGGGGAGGGATAGAGAAATACAAATGAGTTTGAAGAAATGTAAAATGTAAGGTGATAAATAGAAAAAGAAACAATAAAGAGTAAGAAAATGTAAATTATCTCAAGACGCTGGATGAACGTTTATATAATACTTATAGTCACCCATCAATAAACATCTCATAATGACAGTCATGGGTTAAATTCACAATCAACTAGACTAACCTTCATTGACAAATGTTTGTTTGAACTTTGAAATGAGAAAATGTTTTTCATCTTTTATTTTAATTTTTAAATTACAAAATAAATTAATAAAACAGAATTCTCAAATTAAAAAACACTTACACTTATCTATTAGAATGTTGATGCAGAGAAAGAGACAAATTACAACTCCAATAAAAGAAATCGAGTTTAAAAGAAGATAGAAAAACAAGTTTGATAAATACGATAAATGCAAAATATAAATGAAGAACACTAAGTGTGATAGACTGATGGTGTGTTAGATTTAATCAGAGGTATAACCCTTTTATCACGTCACGCTCATGATCCACACGTGCTCATAATATTAATTAATTAATTAATGATTAATAAAAGAAATTCCTAAGGTACGCAGGAGCTGCTGTGAAAAGCTCCCAAATCACAAACTGGCTTTTAGTTAGAGTGACATTTCAAAACCAAGCTTAGTATTGCGTTTAACGTTACACAGAAAATTACCACTTTAACCTATTCCAGGCTCCAGCTTTCATAAACTAAAGTTAATACATCACATTTAATAAATATAGTGTTAAAAACTAACATACATTCAATTTTCCACATACATACACGTATATCTTCAGTGAATTTTTATAATTACCAATCAAATCATCGTGTTAACTTTTCATAAAATAAATCAAGTTTATCAAATTTTATGAAAAATAATTAATACTTCATGGCACTATCTTATTTTAGTGTATAGTAAATATTTACAAATAAATAAACTTATGTGTATATATATATATATAATTATTTTTCTAACTAGTCTGCTAACTTCTGAAAGGTGTCCAACACAACAAGTGAGTTATGAGAATACACACAGAAATATGTTTTTCTTTAAATTCAGTCCATAATACACACATAAGAGTATGTTTTAAGTTCAATGAAAAACTATCAAATCATATGACATAAATTTAGCATAGCACTAATGAAATGATAACACGTAACACATGAAAATTTATTTATTAATATCATCATTAATTAATATAAAAAATTAAAATTTTAATTACGCTTAAATATGACTAAATGCCAATATTTATATGGACTCATTCCAAATCTTAAAATATCCTCTTCTAAGTTAATTTACGTACTTAGGTCACTTTTTAATATATGTTGCACATGATCATTACACTGAACATATATGATTCTTAAATATAACTAACCAACATAGTAGTCAATCCCAAATCGCGGAGCATCGCGGCCGACCCTAAAACTAGGATCGCGAAGTCGCGGAGCGGATCGCGGACGCTATTTGCTACTATCACGGGTATAAAACACATAAACAAAAAAACACATATATATGTAGAAAAACATGGAATAATAATTGAAACCACTTTAAATACAATTCAAAACTAGAACTCAAGTGTCATAACTTGTAAGACAGCTTTAAAAAACATTTAAAAAAGAAACATAAGTCACATTAATCAAGTATTTATCAACTAAGAATTCTAAAAATCATATTCTTCATCTTCATCTCCAAGTTTCAATGATTCTTCCCCTCCACTTGAACTCTCATAATCACTCCTACATGTTTCTCCTCCAACATCTTCTTCTTCCGTTTCTTCATCATCATCACACTCTTCTTCCTCTTCTTGTTGAACAACTTGTTTTCCCTTTCTTTTTCTAGCTAAAGAAGGCTCAGAAGATGTGTTGGCTTTTTTGTCTCATTCCCATCTTCTTCCTCCTAGTGTAATGCTTTGGCACCCCAGCTCCGACAGCTTGTGCCACTTCCTTCCAAGTCAAGGCATCGTTCTCTTCATCACCAAAGACCAGCTCATCCTCCTCATCACCACCCAATTATCCTAAGGTCCACTCATTAGTGTAGTTATCATCAACTTCCTTTAGGACAATCAAATCCATGATGTTCTTTGCATCAAAATGGTCTTTCAAGGTCTGGTTGTACTTGATGAATACCAAGTCCTCCAACTTTTGATGCTCAAGCCGACATCTTTTCTTAAAGTGAATATGTTTTATTATGATAAAAAAATGTTAAAAAACTAAACAATACTAAAAGATACTAATAAACTGGAGTAGAAAATTTATGATGAAAGAAATTCCTACATGCTCAAATATGCTTCAGTTCCTCTCACTTCCCAATGAGCTACATGTCAATGACAACACCTTGATGGTAATGTTTTGCAAGTGTGGAGTAAGTGTTCCATAACTCTTCCACCATTCGGCTGAAATAGGATTATTATTAGTTGTTAATTTTCATGAAATGAAAAATAAACAACTATTATAATAGGAAAACACTTACCAGGGGCCAAAATACTCCTTTGTCTTATAGCCCCAACTGAACCAAACAATCCATCAGCCATTCTGTAACTTCCTAATTCCACTGTAGCCATGTCCTCATCTTGGGTAGTCTTAGATAACCTTTCAATAACTGTCATAAGGTCACGCTTCACCTCCCTGTCTCTCTCAATGGACGCATTTGAAAAGTAAAATTAGGGATTGAGGTAATACCTTATTGCATGTAAAGGATGGTGCAACTGACAATCCCATCTCCTATAAATGATCTCAAAGGTCTCTTTATATTTGCTCTTATCTCCTTTGAAAGCATTTTGAATGCTTTCCTTGGCCATCTTTATGGCTTCATAAATGTAACCCATTGCGGGTTTCTTCTCATTGTCCACCAATCTCAATACAGGCACAACAGGCCCCATAGCCTTAAGGCTATAAACAACATCAATCCAAAACGAAGGAAGTAAAACGGTACCCATTGCTCTCTTGGTCTTCGTCTCTTTTACACTCTTGCTTTGCAACCATTCATCTAATATGAACATCTTACGAAGGTTGGTCTTCAACTTGTATTACCTTTGCAATGTCAAGAAAGTTGTAGCAAACCTTGTAATACCATGTCTCACTAATTCAATAATGAAGTTTCTCAACAGATTCAATGCCAAGGAATGGTTGTAGTTGTAACCAACAAGCCTGACTCCTCTATTTATGGATCTCTTGATCCATGTAAGCTTCTCAATGTCTTCCTACATCAAATCTAGGCAATAGGCAGTACATCGTGTCCAAAATAAATATGGCATCTTGGCCATCAGCAACTTACCTAAAAAGATACAAGAAATTGAATTAAATTTTCAAGTAATGAAATCGAATTAATGAAATCGAAGAAAAGCTCAAATCAAATTACCGACCAACTTGTAATTGCTTCCGTTGTCCGTGATCACTTAGACAACTTTGAATTTCCCGATCTCCTCCACAGACTTATCTAATAAGTCATGCACCTTCTCCCCGATCTTCATGTAAGAAGAGACATCAACACTCTTCACAAACATTGTTCCAGTGGGTGTGTTCACCAAGAAATTAATCAATGTCCTCCATTTCCTATCTATCCAACCATTAGACATAATAGAACACTCATGGTTGTCTCTCCAAACCTCATGGTTCTTCATCAACCCTTTCGTGTATTCCAATTCCATCTTAAGGAGAAGAACTCTACACTCATGGTAGCTCGGGGACTTCAAATTAGGACCATATTGCCCTACAGATTGCAACATTTGCTTGAAGCTCTCCGTACGCACCACATTAAAAGCAATTCCATTTCTGACAAGGAATCGCTCTATGTACTGTACAACAATGACTCTTGCCTCCTTAGCACAATGCTCTGTAATGTTTGTTTGCTTGGTATTTTTTTTGTCAATTTTGTTGTTGTTGGGTCCTTCATCATCATCCACAAATCCATTGGCCTCTTGACATTTTGTGACTGCCTTAACAGTGGTGCAGAAGCTTCACTTGAAGCTGTAGCTACAGGTCATTTCCCTATTTTGAGGGCCCTTATTTCTTAAACCTTTTCCTCCTCTTCATTCTCAACCTCATTCATGTAAACCATTTTATCTACAACTTTTTTCGTAGCTGCAGCCCTCAATTGTTCTTTCATGTTTTCAAGGGTTTTGGTATGCTTCCTAACATTCCCACTATAGCTAATTAGTGTTGTTTCGCTCTAGTTATACCACCGGTGGTAGTTTTCCCATAAAACACACAAGTTACCGACTTGGTGTTTTTTGTCCTTTAAAAAATTCTAAAAGTCCAAACAATATCGATGTTTTTCCCGTTGGCCTAAACATTTTAGCTTGTGCAGCTGAATCAAGAGAGGTGTTTGCAAGCTGCTGTCCACTACTCGCCATTGTTGCTAGAGGTGATATCAGCAAGAAAAAGAATTCAAAGAAAGAACAAAGGTTACAATAGCTATGAGGCTGTTGCAAGAGGATGCAGTTGTTGTGGGGTGGTCACCAAAGCCAACAGTGGCTATTCTTCTTTGTAGCTTGTTGGAGGCTCGTTGGAGACCAAAAAGTAGAAACAAAGCCTTTACCTGAGATGAAAAGAAAGAAGATGAAAAACAAAAACAAAACCTTCACCCGAGAAGGGGAACTCGTTGAAGAAGAAGGAAACTCGCCGGAGAAGATGAACAAAGCTGCCGAAGAAGAAATAGGGAGCTGTCAGAGATGAGAGAAGGCTATCAAAGATGAGAGTAGTGGGAGCACAAAGACAGTGAAAAGAAATCGGGAGAAGAAACTTGTCCTAAGTTAAAAAGGAGGAGAAATTAAAAGTACAAATTTACCCTTAAAATGTTGCAAAAAACAACACAGCTTTACAGACGAACCAGATCACAGCCATTCCCCGCCACGATTTGAGATCCTGGGATCACAGCAATCGCGCCGCAACTTCATCCATACCCGCTATACGTGCGACAGTCGCACGAGGGGGCCGCAACGCGATTTCAGAGTGCAATCGCGGCCACTTTTCCGTTATTTGACCCCATGCTAACCAATATTTGTGATTCCTACATACACAAATGCTACAGCACGTCCATTGAAGTCCAAAGGGAAAAAGGTAGAAGATTTTCTTTGAAGCTGAGAAAATAATTTGTAGTCATTTGAACCTCTACTTTCATGCAAAGGTAAATGATATTAGGTGTAATCCTCTATGCTTTCATTCTTTCGAAGTTTGCATATATAACTGAACCTGACAGTATAAATTATTGTTTATATTTCACGAAGCCCCTAACTAGCAAAAGAAACATACGATATTTTGAAAATCAAATTTATGCTAACATAATTCAATCTTGACAAAAAAAAATCAAAGATTTGTGATTTTCTTTATATAAAAAATGCGAAATCTACAACAGATGGCATAAAAAAGCCAACTTGATGTTGAAGTTGACATAGCTAGCCAGGAGCAGGCTACATTGAGATCAAGGGTAATGGAGCCCTTGATTCATTAACAAAACCTTGGTCTGTTGTTAACCAGACGCATTCTTCCTTGCAGAATAAACCCTGTAAGCTGCCAATCCAACTACGACCACTGCAGCTCCAACTGCAATATAATGTGGTAAAAATGTAATTAGACATTGAAACAATAATTTATTAAGTCAATGATCTAAATAAGCCTATCATACGTCCTTTAATATATTTTATATAATAGCAATACTAAAAAAAGAAAAGAAAATACTTCGCAGTTCCAAAGCAAAATTGGTCACAACTAATTAAATAGAAAAAAGAGAAACACTTGATAGAGTAGCATATCAAATATTCAATCTTATGGGAGGCCCAAACAAGGGCGGTTGTTTCATGCAGTTACCCTATCTTTAGGTAGTAATATGATTAATGGCTCTGAAAGAGGCGGCCTGGACTCAGTGACCACTATAGACATAGTTGCACAACACCTCAAGGATAAACTACAACGCAACATATGGAAAATCAAAATGAACTACACAACCAAAATCCACATAACTCCCAAACCATGACAATCACTTCAGCCAAAATAATAAAAACTTCATTGGCTCCTCTATGTTAGCATTTCATTAGCATTTGGGATTGAAGTTAAAAAATCTTTTAAGAAATGTACTGAATTAATCAGCAATCTAAAACAAGCATACCTGAAACAACCATGAGAGATCGATTTATAAGCCTGTGGTACTGCTTGCGGCTTCTTCCAGCTTCGGTTTCGGGAATGCTTAAATGAGGGTGTTCAGCAGCAGTTACAATCCGGCGGAACAGACTGTTGAAATCTCCTAACTTCACACTTATTGGTATAGGAGCTTCTACTCCCATATCTTGACTAACCTACAAAACACATTCGCACGTCAAAAGTGTCATTGCAGTTGATCCAGGATAAACCAGTTGCTTAAAATTTCTAAGCATTAACCACACTTGTTATAATTCCATACTCAAAGACATCAGCACACAACATTTTCCTGATAATCTGTTCAAGCATATACACTCCACCCATTACCCATAAATGAAAAATTGGAAAAGCTAACAACTTCAATCTTCACTCTTGCTGGCATTTCAGAAGGGAACTTGACAAAAAAAATATCTCAACAAAGTGGATCAAGTGCAAACAAAGCCATATGATGAACTCCAAAAATTTCCAGTTTCTAACCTCAAGTATCCAACAACAGATTGATTGAACATGTATGAGAAACTAGATCCTTCATTAAAATGCACACGAAAATTAAATTGTTCGAACAGAAGAGGAAACTGTATCATAAAGCTCAACAGAGCTGTCTGTTTGGACTGGGCATCTTGATGAGTTGGCCTTTATCAGTTTTTCTCTTTCTGAAAATTTAGAGCATACCAGCTAGAACATTGAAACACTTTATGCTGTCATTAGTAGGCCAAAATTAATCCAATGCCTTATTTTTCTTCTTCGATGAATTCTAATATAGACTTCTGGAAATGGAAATTCAAAATATTCCCAATGGAAAAAAGATAGCAGCTAATTTTGAAATAATTTTTTTTTGAAGTCATATCACCTCCAAAAATGTTACCATCTATCAGGGTGAAGGGGCTCCAATACAGTGGTAAGAGAAAAAGAGTCAGAATCTCAATCTGGCAATCATGCCTTCAAAGATGACACAAAATGTAACATCCAAGTAAATTGTATGTCCAAAAAGTGCTACAGCCTACAAGTCCACAACACTACCACATGTGTTTGCATTAACAACCTAAGTTTTTATTCAACAAGAGCTCATTACATGAGAGCTTGAATCACAGGTGATTAACTCAATTAGCTTATTGAAATAAGCTAAAAGGAGCTAACAGAAGAGTCATAAAGAAAAACTCAAGTGATTATATAAAATGCCCAAATAAGCTTTGCAGAACGGCCTCCAAATGCCTCCTGATACATCAAACTGGCTTCCAACATCTTGATCAAATTTCAATAATTCAATCTGAATATTAATGATATATATGCAGAAACTACTTGCTATTATTGCATTTCAGAGTTTGAAAAGAATCATAATTTCAAAACAAGTCATATTGACCAAATTAATAGCTTTTTATCCAACTAACCAACAACTATTAACAGCAACATGCACTCAATAATGTATAGGTCAGTCAAAAATACCCTAGTTGACTCCTGTATAGCCATTGGAAATGAATCCAGGTCATCCTTAGCTGCAACTATAAGGCAGGGAACCTCAAAGCCAGTATCTTCTCCATGACTAGCAATTTCTACCAGGAGTTCGGACAACGTCCTCCACGAAGATTCATCAGACCTAAGATGAACATCTTGTCAGCTATATAAAACCAACATTTTTCCATGCACGTTATGAGTTATGCACACCACATGGGGTTCAGTGATATCAATTATAATCCTCATTTAGAGCCACAAAATTGGTATCACTAATGTATTACAAAACTGATCATGAAGTGATAGTTATCTTAAAAGCCCATTGACAAGTTGCCAATTTAATAAGCAAATTTTTAATGCATACCATGTGCTAGAGTTATGTAAATAGCGTAATTGCGTATAGCAAGATTAATTAGATTGATTCTATATTCATGTAATTAGCTTTAATTAAGGTAATTGTATATTCTATGATTATGTACAATCTCCTAACATGAACATCTTGTCATAAACACACGGAATTCATAACATGATCACTTGATTCTCTCTCTCTCAACATGGTATCAAAACCTATCCTAGATCCGTTATTAGCCACACTCCATTCCTGAGCGTGAGTGAGTGCCTTAATAAGTCCCACAGACTACCCGTGTTTGTCCACGCTCCGTTCCTCAGCGTTAAGGGGTGTGCTAAAAGCCCCACATTGTCTAGAAATAGGGTCAATTAAAAGTATACAAGTATATAAGGTGAGAATATTCTTCATTCTATGAACTAGCTTTTAGAATTGAGTTAGGCCTGATACTCAAATTAAACACCATGCAAATACAAAAATTGCTGCTTGTATAATGTTTTAGAAAAAGCCATCCTAATGCAGCACAACAGATTTTTTCTTAGTTCTTATGAATTATGATGTTGACATATTAAATATAGAACAGACTAAATAAAATTGATCAAAATTGAGTTGATGGAAACAGTAGTGATGTCCGGAAGAATACATAAATTATTTGACAGTGAAACCTATCCTATACTGGTGCACATATTGCATATATTAATATAAAACAGAATATAGATGTGATCATTGGGAACATAACAAATAAACCTATATATTTTTCCCGATAGTTATATAACAAAGATAACCTGCAACTTGTATGGCATAACAATCATTACTATCAGCAGTCACCTGTCATGAACAAAAACTGCAATGTCACATGAGGCCAAAGACTCCTTATTGGACAGCAGCTTTCTAACTCCATCTTCAGGAATCTCTCTCAGTACAAGATATTTTTTGTTTTCCTGCAAACATAATGATAAAACATATGCTTAGGGAAGAAAGAAATGTCAAGAAATTTAGATAAAAGAAGAAATGCAGGAACATGTGATGGACATGTTTAGCACAGTAAGGATAAGCTATTCTCAATTATCAAATGTCAAACAAGTTTTATTTACCATAGAAATATCAACAACATTTACAGCATAGCGATCCTCAGTGGTTGGATTGTAGCTTTCGGCATATGGCCTGCATTCATGGATTCGACTACAATAAGATATATGATGTTGAAGTAATATTACCAAGAATCTTCAAAGTAACACAACAAAAATACCTTCCAATAAAAGAATTCAACAATGCAGATTTTCCAGCCTTTCTAGGCCCAAAAACAAAGCACTGCAAAACATTTCTCTCTGAAAGTTGCTTCTTGCGATCTAACCGCCGCCTCCTAGTCACACGGATAGCAGAAGATGGATCACCAGGGTAACCAATGTATATTAGATTCTCCACACTAAAAGTTGGGTTTAGAAGTGTCATAAGTGCCCACTGTCCAGAAAAAATTAAATATACATTACAAAAATGACAATTAATGGCAATACAAATAAAGTGCTACATGCAATCCAAAGGTACACCAGATGTATAAACATAGATAAATAATTAAATTGTGGGAGTATATAGCAATAATGGAACACATAAAACCTGCACAACTTTGATTAACAAAGTATATGAATTAATTGAGTGGTAAAAATCCCAAGAGAAACCTACCATCTTCCGAAAACAGCATTCAACAAAATGCTAGGAAGAGAGAATAAAGATGAAAAGACTTGCACACCTCAGACAAAAATGCATCTAGTGATAGTCCTCCAAAAGCATTTTTTTCTGCAGAATCTTCGTATGGACTTCCAGTCCAAGGACTGCAATTCAAAATCATAAAATATCAAATAACACTGGCAATACTCCATATTGACATAGAATCAGGAAAAGCATACACAGAAAAATGCCACAGCTAGAGTTTGTAATTTGTTCAAATATTGATTGTAAAGAATAATTGGAAGCATATGTTAATCACAAACCCTCTGATGACTATGGACTGGTTTTAATGATTAAGAAAACCATCAAGGGCCAAATTTCTTACTCCAGAGTTATCTAACCTGACTGTTGAGTGTTTGGACGAATTCTAAGCAAATGGAGGTTGAAACTTTAAATATCCAAATTAGCATGAAGAACAATTAATTGAGAAAATTTTAGATCAAACTCTAACCATTAGGCCAACAGAAAGAAAGCAGCACATCAGAGAAAGATGATTGTGTTGAGAAGATGAGCTTAAAACAAAATAGACTATGAAGAATAAACAATTTAGAAGAATATTTCAAGTGGTAGTTCTGAAGAAGCAACTCAGAAAAGAGAGCCATCAGAAGACAAAGGCACAAACTACAAGCTCAGATAATAGACGGATATAAGTGTGTGCTGAGAAACTGAACAACCAAGACTCATGTTGAATATGAAAAATAACGACTCAGCATCACTCAAAATAACAGAACATGCATCAGTCTGTTAGTAACAGTCCAGACTCCAGAAAGTGTCTCTAATGGATGACTTCTCAAAGCATAATAGTTCTAGTGGGCACTTGAAGATTCAAGCAAGAGGGGCCATTACTGAATAAGATGAATACCATTGCCACACATTTTTCCCATACCAAGTTCATTTAGTTTACAGGTGCTTTGTAATTGTAACAGCTCTGTAGTTTATTGTTCATCTACTCTGAATGATTCTTAGAGTGAACACCTTTTATCTGCTGTAACCCATTGTGAGAGCTAACTGTGAGTGGGAGTGGGAGTGCTGTGTGAAAGTTGTTAGCCTAAAGTAGCTTTTAAAGAAGAAACCAATGCAAAGAAATCTACCATGGAATGGAGGATAATAAAATAAGCCAAGTAAACACACAATTTGAAATTGATAAAGTAATCTACCTTTCTGGGGCGGTGGAAAACAATTCGTCAAGTTCACGAGGTCTCAACATCCCGTCCTGGAGGAACAATAGTGTCCAATTTCAAGAAGGGTTACACAAGTTACTATTTGTAAATTACACCACAGAAAGTAAATGAGAAAATGTCTGAAAATAACATAACAAGCAGCATGAAATCATGAAAATTCCAGATCACAAGCATAATTGACAGACCCCATCACTATCAAATGCATCAAAAATCGCCTTCAAAAATTCAAGTGCTTCATTGGTCAGCTCCACACTCTGCAGACATCAAAGTAAATCTTGATCAGAAGAAGATAAAAATTCCCTATCATCCACGTGACCACAGATTGATTTAGACAGGTGTAAGAAATAAATAGATTTCATATACCATATGCATTAGATCACAATTCACTTCTTACCTGATCAGGCGCACGTTTTAAAGGTGGAATTAAATCATCAGCAAGCTTGATATCATCATTATATCCAAATTTCCTGAGCACGGTCCATGTTGTCTCAAGACGCCCTTTCTCTATAAAAAGGGCATGAAGAAATAGGAATCCTGTCAAAGTAAGTCCACGTTCATTCACACCTTCAGACAATTTTTCCTGTACAACTTTCTTTACACCCACAATTTCAGATGGTTGCAAAGGAGCGTTGAAACATTTAACCTGTTGAATGTTTTGTTAGTTTTTTTTTTCACAAATCTTATTAACAAACACCTCACAATAACATGATAAAAATGAGCTAATGATCAAAGCTCTAAGATGCTAGAATAATACTTAACTAATAAGAAAAAGCTTCATTTTTTTAATGTTTAATATTGTCAGCTTAAATAGGGAAAATACAACCTGAAAATCATTCAGCTCAGCATCACTGAGGGCACCATCTCTGTCATGGTCACAGAGGATAAAAATTCGCTTCAAGGCCCGCACACATCGAGGCTTTAGAGTCTGTGACTCTTGATCAAATAATGGAGCTGTTGGATGAAGAACAGCTTTTTGCGCATAGTAGAAAA
Organism: Clitoria ternatea; assembly: GCA_037962975.1. NCBI lineage: Eukaryota > Viridiplantae > Streptophyta > Magnoliopsida > Fabales > Fabaceae > Clitoria > Clitoria ternatea. Next base: position 13,986,117 of record CM075674.1, on the reverse strand, counting down.
CTTCAGGGACCTACAGCAAGAGGATTTAATTGCAATTGTATGAAAGGATGTCCAAATATAATTGATCAGTACCTTTAAAATAAGACATCAAAAGAAGAATCTGATTGCAATGGTAAGTATAAAGGATACCTGGATATGCCTAGATGCAGAACACTCAATGCAAGTTTCAATCTCTCGGAACTGTTGCATTATTGGTGACATCACCTGTTCTAGGCTCACCTGCTGATTCTCATCTCTCAAGTCAAGCTTACAACCAACCACTATAACTGGGACTTTCACCTGTTCATTGAGTTAAAATATCTATATCAGGCATATATACACTCAAAATTGAAAGACAGGTATATCGCGTGTATCTGATTAGGCTGTGAGACAAACAGATGCATGCAAGCCTGTGTCCAAGGATCGATGTTTTCAAGAGATAATAGGAGCACAACTGGTTTAACAATTTGCAATAATTAAGAGGGGCTTTCCCCTTTCTTCCTTCCTTTATCTACAAACTTATTTACTTTTTTGTCTCCATTTTTTCCTCTTCATTTCTAAAATAGAAAAAAAAAACAGGCAAAATGAAAGAAAGAAGAGGATTATAACCTCTAATTTGCGAAGATGTGGAAGCCAAAATATACTCAGATTTTCAAGTGTCTCAGGCCGATCACATGCATAAGTCAGGACAACTGTGTCAGCCCGCTGCAATTCTTCAGCAACTTTATCACTATCCTCAGGCCTGTAATAAGAATAACAACAACAATAACACATAATAAATAACAGAGTGAACTGACAAAGACATCAGATTTCATGGCAAACTTTTTCTAGCAAAATAGCCTGTGCAAATTTAGCAGGACATAAATTTTAAGAAACAATCACTTTTCCTCAAATTCTTTCTCATAAAAGGAAGAAAATTTTTCAAAATAAACTGAACTATACACAGACCTATAAACACAAAATTGCATTTCCTAGAAATTTCCAAAGTTTAAACACGCAGAAAAGCACACTAATTTGGCGAATAGCACACAATAAATATCATGCCAAAACAAGATAACATAAATAAACGAATCAGTAAACAGCTTATAAACCAAAAAGCCAAACTGGTTTCAAGGAAGAATATCCAGGAACAACATAATGCTTAGCCTAGCTCCAAAGCGAAACATGAACTCCAAACACCAAAAGGCGTGGTAGGATTTTCTAGATTCGGCTAAAAAATACATAGAATCACAACAATAACAACAACCAGTTCTTCTATTCAAAACGTTCAACTTCAATCGAAAATAAACAAATAAAATAAAGCACTAGCGTCACTCGAACGAAATCGCACGTCCGATGATAAAATTCGAAAAATATGAGAACGTTAAAATTGAGTACCGAGAAGAGGTGTCGATGATGGTTATAGGCACGCGATCCGGATACAGATCTTCCGGCAAGCGCGTGGGAGGCAGAACGGGCGGCACATTCACCGGAAAATTATCGGCGGCGGCGGTGATAATGAGGCTGGATTTTCCGGTTCCCTGGTCTCCGGCGACGACAATACGAACTCCGGTACGACCGTGAGGATTGACGGTTCCAGCAGAAGCTTTGGCCATGGAAACTGAAAGTGAGAGAGGAATGAATGAATTAACATGAGAAGAAGAAAGAAGAAAGTGAAATAAGATTGGATTGGAGTGAGAATAACCTTCACCTAGACGGTGAGAGAGAAGTGAGAAGGGCGAAAAAACCCTAACTAAGTGAGGCCGAGACGGTGCTTGTAGGTGGCCGTCACTTGTTCCACGGTTAATATTTGTATGGTATCACCGTTACTTACTTACTTGTCTTGTCTTGCACATCAGGGTACAATCTTTAAACGACTGTCGTCTAAGCTTTTACGCTAACTCTCTTTAGTCTCTCTCTACCCCCACTCCTCGTCCCTCAATTTAATCATGCTAAATTATAAAGGGAATGCTTTGATTTTATTCATTTTTTTCACGTCATTAATAAACCATAATCCCCTATATTATATGTACATATTATATAATATATATCACGGAAAAGTTCTTGCTATTATGGAAAACTAAAAGATCATATTCCTAAAAAATATCTTTAAGTTAAAACAATGAATTATCAATTAATAGTTGGGTTGTTAAAATTTATTATTGTTATTGTTAGAATTTTTTTACTATCTCAAAATATAAGATTAATTTACCTAATTCAGGTCTATTAAGAAAGTTGATTAATTTAATTAAAATTATTAAATTTTTTTAGAATTATTATAGTTTCTAAAATTCACCATATAATAGTTAGGTTGTTAAAATTTATATATTGTTTTTCTATTTTCTATTTATATCTTTCTATAATTTGTTATTTTTAGAATTTTTATATTGTCCTTAAATATAAGGCTTGTTCACAATGAGTATGTAAAACACAAGCGTTAGAGAATTACTCTAACAAAATAAGGTTTATTGCTCAAAATGTCATTTGAATTACAAATGGGGCTATGAGGTCATATTTATACATCAAAAAAGGGTCACAATCTCGGCCTAAAATCTAATAGATAGGGATAATTTTCTAAGATAGGGGATAAATCCTAAAATTAAGGAGATAAAGATAATCTCCTAAAATAAGGGGATAGGTGGGACCTTAGTAATTCAGAGGGAACAAGAGCCCCAAGTCACGAGTTCTCAGTCATCGAACGAGCCAAGTGACTATGTATCGAGTGGTTGTATGTCGAGCGATCGTACACCTGCTAGTTTGTATGTCATGTGATTTCTAGTCGTGAGCTTTGTTGTTCCTTCGGTCAGGATTCTAGGATTTAATGTAGTTTGATGAGGTGAGTCGTACTTGTCTTATTGCTAGTCTAGTGGGCCTCATTAAAATCTCTCGGGAGAAAAACCCTCTAACATCCCGGGTATTAAATTAAATTAATTTCGTGATAGAGAATTACTAAATGAATTATTTTGAAATATGGAGAATCAAATTAATTTCATTGGTGAGATTTTAAGTTGTGGGGGACTAATTAATTAATTAATTATAGATAATTAAAATATTAGTTTTAAATTAAATTGCATTAGTAACTTATTAATTACTAAAGGTTAAAAGTAAAACTTAATTAATTATAAGAAATAAAATGAAAGAGAAAAAATTAAGAAAATGAAAATGTAAATAGAAAAAGGGTAAAAAAAACCATTGCACCCTTAGTAATTACAACACATTTTAACATTCCCATCTTTTTTTTCTTCATGAAAGAAACATAGAAAAATCGATAGGAAGGGAAACTTCATGGTCGTGGATCTTAAGACCAATCAAAGGTTGATTCGTTGTTGAAACTTCAAATTGAACGCATTTTTGGAATCCTGTGAATGAGGTGAGTTAATGGATAGTTTCAATTTCATGTTTCTCTTTCCTTCTCACTTTAGGGCCGAATTGGAATTAAATGGGGGATGTTTCGTTTTCCATTTTGCATGGCCTTCAGAAGCTTGAAAATGATGTTAAATGTTGTGGGTGTTCCAAATTTGCTAATTGGTGATGGTTTCGACATTTCTAGGATTCGAATTAAGGGTTGGGGGATCATTAGGCGTAGCGAAACTCGGGAAGGATAGTCGAAAGAGAAAGAGGTAAGCCTTGAGGACCTTGAAATTAAGGTTTTGAACCATTTTGGAAAAATAAGTAGTGAGTTTGAAAGTTGACATAATTTCACTTTGTGGTCTTTCTTAATTTTAGCTATTATAAGGAGTTAGTAAAGTCGATGGTTGATTTAAAGCTTTGAGAGCATGAAATTGAGATAAGGGGGTGTCCTGAGTTAAGATTAATGTAGAAATTTGATGGCACTATTTGGCCTATAGGAAAATGATAAATCATAGTCGTTGTTGGTTGATTTAATTGATTCTAATGATTTATTGTGATTAATTAAAGAGTGATGATGAATTAAATTGCTAATGAGAGGAATAAGTTTTAAATATGAATAATGACAAGTTGTTATTTCTGTGAAACATGAGTGGTTAGAGATATTGGGAATTGAGAATGTGAGATGAATTAATAAGTTGACACATGATTAATTGTAATAGTTGTTTAGAAATTAAGAAACTAAATTGTAGCTTGTGGCGGATAATCCAACTTGGGAAAGTAACATGATGTAGTATAAATGTATAATTGTACAGAAAGCATATTATCATATAAATGGTGAGCAAAAAGTTGTTTATGTACACATATATACATATATATATATATATATATATATATATATATATATATATAAGTGCAATTGATATAAAGATAACATAAATATGACAAGTTCTGGTTATAAATATATGAATGATATCAGTGTAAGAATGAAATTGTGTGAATTAATGTTGATTTACAAATTGTGGTGAATGAGTTTGATAAGGAGTTTTGATGTAGATGAATTTGATAGTATGATTATAATGAGATAAAATTAGGATGTAATGATGAAATGAGAAGATTGATGATTGTAAAAGTCTATGATTTGTGATAATTACTTGGCGAGGTGTATGCGATGAAATTGTGTAGCGATTTATGATGAATTGTGTTTAATGTGCCTTTGTGGCAATGTAGAGTTTGATTATGAATGTATAATGTGGGTCGGGTATGTGGCACCGTCTTTTTGTTTGAGATTGACATTTTAAGTGGTTATTTGACGATATGAGGCTATATGTTTAGGCCGAGTCTGAGTGGCCGCCCTTATTTGAAATGTAGGTCGAGTCTATGTGGCCGCCTCTTTCATTTAAAGCCTTTGTGTTAATTATCAAAAGGAAAAGAATTTGAAATGTATATATATGTGATTGTATGGTCGGGAACGACTGACAGTATATTTTGCCCTTCGATTTTGGCTCCTGTGGTCAAGTAAGATCTAATTGACCTACCCAGTGGTCAAATATAACCCAATGGTCGAGATGGAGAGCCGAGTAGGGCTCAATAGACCAAGTCAGGTTGAAGGGGTGTCAAGTAGGACCCCTAGCTGGAGGTTGATCCTTTTAGTATCTGGATACTAGCAAGCCGATATGCCTTGAGAGTCAGTTGTGCTTTGCATGATTTGAACTGAATGATGTATGATAAATGTAACTTAATGATGTATATGTACTCTATGGTTGTAGTTGATGTGGTGATAGAAATTAAATGTGATGGATTAAGAAATGTGAATTGTATATGAATTATAGGATTAAATTACTATAGTGAATGACAATTGTTGATGAGTGATGAATGAAGGGTTATCGGGAATTGAACTTTAAGAGGTTGATGTGCCTAAGTGGCTGAGGCGGTCCCTTTTTATGGTCATAGTACCAAGACAAGATGATTGTTAATTATTGTGATTCATTTGAAATAATCTATGATAAAGATGATATATGTGACCTTAAGAGGCAGAAGTAGTTACATATAGACTTATGGAGGACACTTGTAATTAATTAAATGAGATTCAACTAGAAAGGTAGCTAGGTTATGTTTTTTCCTATAGTGTATATATATATATATATATATATATATATATATATAATTTTTTGTATTAATCTTTAATTCCAGTCACTCAACCCCTTGCTATGGTTGTTTTAAATGACTAATGACAGGTGATTGATGGGCACCGTAAAGGCGAGCACTAAATAAGACCAGAATGGAGTCAATGTCAAGGAAGGAGATTTGAATGATTGATATGTATGTGTAATTATATATATATATATATATATATATATATGATAGGTTTTGAGTTGTTTGTACCATGATAAAGATTATGTGAATATATGTATGTACCTATATTTGGCGATACATGATGCTTTATGGAGGATGTGCACGACTATTTAATGATGAAATTATGGTGTTGAAGACCAGATTGATGGTCATGAATATATATGCATGTGGTTGCATGATGTGAATGCTAATGTATAGAATAGATAATGCCTAGGTATTGTTATATGGCACGAAGCCATTGATTGATGAATTTCTTGCTAATGTGTGAATATGGGCAAGTGATTGTTATTGTGTGTATCACATACATATCTATGTGAATGTGTATGGTTGATTAGCATGGAGCCAATGGCCTGTTGATGCTTGAGTAAACTATGGAAAATTAGGTGAAGTAATGTAAAATAGTGACTTTTAATCAGCTGAAAGGGTGAAATGGAGTTTTGATGGGATCTAGAATCCCCAGAGGGTACCAATGTGACCTTAGAGGTATTTACGATATGTATGTGTAGGGAAATTGAAGTCTGAATTGCATTTGAAGTGTTTAATGGGTGAAGCTACATGAAATTGAGTTAATTACATTTTTGTGCATATCTTGTTCATATGAAGAAATTTTTTAGTACGAACCGTGCCAATGGATCCAGAATGTGGTAAACATAGTTCCCATGAAGTTTCATAGTAATCAGAGTTAAAACGAGCAAGATAAGGTGTAAGGATGTTGACTTGGGGGCCAAACCATTACAGATCTTGCTCAAGAGAGACTTTAGGTGAAATTTAAGGTGATTTCTAGGTTATTTTCACTCAAGCAAGAACAATCTCGCTTGAGCGAGACCTAAAGGGTGGATTCTGGTGAATTTTCGCTCAAGCGAGGCATTTCTCACTTAAGCAAAAATTGGGCTCTCGCTCAAGCGAGATTAAAATTTGCTCTCACTTTCTTCATAAAAATTGTAGATAATTAAGTCACGGATGTTTTTCTGCTAGAATCGCCTCAATCAGAGGTTCGTAGCTCAAGGTATACCCAAAATACTACAGGGTGTTTAAGCTAAAATTTTATGCGGACTGGTTTCACATTTATGTGAATTAGGCAATCTTAGGGGCATAGTTGGCTCTCGGTCCCTTCATAACATTTGTAGATAATTGAGTTATGGAGGTGTACTAATTATATTCACCTTAAGCGGAGTTTTATAACTCTCATTAAATGTAAAACAATGAGCAATATGCAAGGAATGTACATTCTGAGAAATTTTCGACAAATTTTCCTCATGTTGTCTTGTGACTTTATGATGCGTGCCACAATATTTCAAGTAAAATAATTTAAATTGAGGTTAAAACCTCTATTTTCAAATTAAGTAAATGTGGCAAGACGTTATAAACTCAATGAGAAAAAAACCCATTAAGTAGGAAAAAGAGTGTCCTTATTACATTCAGATGTAATACATATTAAACATGTAGCATTCACGCCTATGGGGTGCTTCTTTATTTAAATTCTTCAAGTTAGTATGCTCATTTGCCAGTGACTTCTCTTACCCGATGTGGGTCTTCCCAGTTAACTACTAGCTTCTCGTCATCTCTAATTCTTCTATTGTTGTCAGTTACTCTTAGGATTAGATCTCTTCTTCAAAAAGGTTATGGCCTGAGCAGTGTGTTTATTTTTTATTACCCCTGAGTCATCACTCAGAGTTTTAGGACTTGACATAGTAGTTATTGTCGTTACCCCCAAGCCAATACTCGGAGCTTTAGGACTTATTTGCAGTTACCCCCGAGTCGTCACTCAGAGTTTTAAGACTTTAACGTAGTAATCATTTCCCGTTATCCCCGAGCCATCACTTGGAGTTTTAGAACTTATTGCAATCATAATTTGAAGAGCATTGTTGATTCATATAATTTGTAGAGAAGTGTTGAGCCGAATCGTTCTTGTGTTATTGATGTTTTGTCAGGCCTCATTAAAACCTCTCGGGGGAAACCTAGTGGGAAAAACCCCTCGAGTAGGAAAAAGAGTGCTTCTATGAATGATTACATGGTGTTACTTGGTGGTTCTGCTCTTGCCCAGTTGTTTTTGGAGCTCCCAACCTGATCAGCTTCACGTTTTTCCATATTCACGTAACTTATTGCCTTCTTCCTAAAATCATCCATATTAATGAGGGACTTTTTGGTCAAAGATTCGAAAAACTTACCCGGGCGCACTCCAGGCTTTGGTCTCGGATCCATATGGCTTACTCATTGAAGCGTGCCATGAACTGCTTAAGTATCTCCTTTCGTCCCTGTTTGAGGTTAACTAGGTTGTGGGAGGTCTACTAAATTCCTAGAATCAATAAGATAAAGATAATCTCCTAGAATAAGGGGATAAGTGAGACCTTAGCTAACTTAGAGGGAAAAAGACCATTTTAGTTAATTCACATATATTAAGAAAGTTGGTTAATTTAACTAAAATCATTAAATTTGTTTAAAATTATTATAGTTTTCCAAAATTAACCATATGATGATTATGATTTTCTCTACTTATAAACTTATGATTTAATTTTCTCCATTTATTTTCTCTCTACTTACTACCCAATTATCATAGAAGACATAAATAATGTAATTAATTTATCTAATTTATTGTTATCTTGATTTCAAACAAAAGTTATACATGAATAAGAGTATTTTGATAAAAAAAATGTAATATCCCTGATGTTAAAATTTAATTTATTTTGTCGCATAAGAATTTATTCGGATTAATTAGGAATTTTCCTAAATTACTATAAATTAATTGAGTATTATTATTAGGAATTTTAATAAAGTGACAAATTTCAAATAATAAATTTTAGTGAATTTAATTTATAAAATTTAAATTTAGATTAAATGGTGATGGTAAAATATAAGTTACTATGTGGTGAAAGTAAAAGGAGTATTTACTTAACGTAAGTTTTTATTAAAGGAAATAAAAGTAATAGAAAAATAATGAAATAACCAAACTGCCCCTAAGATTAAAAAACATTTCACTTTCTTTTCTTCTTCCTCCATGCATGCGTGAAGTAAGAAAGAAAAAATAGAACTTTATTCTTTTTCATGGTTGTGCACGGAATGGCTTGATTGATGCCTAATTTCTCTACGAAACTTAAAATTGATCGCATATCTAGAACCATGGAAGTGAGGTGAGCATTAAGGTGGTTTCAATTTCTAATTTTGGTTATCTTCTCTCAAAATCGAATTTCACCATAATGAAGGGGGTTTCTATTTCATTGAGATTTTGTGATTTAAGTTTGTAAATAAGAGCCTTAGATGATAGGTGTTGATATGACATTAATGGGTTTTAATTCGATGTCTGTAGGTTACGAACTAAGTATCAACAAGGCGTTAGCCAAAGTGGAACTCAGAACCAAGAGCAGAATTAATAGAGGTAAGTTTTGGAAGCCTTACAAATATATTTGGAATTGTTTTGGTTTGGAAGAGGAAAAAATACCTAGTGAAATTTTACAATTACAAATTAACTTTTTTATTTATATTTATATATAATGTATATGTACAATTTTTGTTCATTTGTGTCCTCATCCTACAACGTCGGTAGCCGCACAAATCTTGTTCCCCTTTTTTCGCTTAGGCAACCTTTTACCTAGGGGTGTGCATGGATTGGATAAGTCTAAGTCCAATCCAAATCCAATTTAAAAGTATTTATTAAGATTGAATTTTAAAGTCAAACTATTATTCTTATGTTAAACTGGATTTAGTCCAAATCCAAATTTTAAAATCCGAATTTAGTCAAATGTGGTTTTTTAAAAACATAAATCTAAATTTAAAATTGGTTTTTATTGAATCCAGTTTTAAAAACCAATTTTTTAGTCATATTCCAGTTTTAAAATTAAATTTTAAGCCAAATTTATTAATATTTACTGAATATATAATTTATATATTAATATATATAATTTTAATATATATAATAAATATTATATTTTAATTATTAAAAATTTACATAACTTTCTTATAGCTATGAGACCACTTCACATAGTCGTAACACAAGAAACAAGAAGGTGAAAAGAACAATATCAAATTTGAAGCATAACTGTTATTCCCTTATTCAACATTTTTATTGGTATTCTATTAGCAACAAAACACATGATTCATTACATCAACTCAACACGATACCATATGAGCCTTAATTTAAAACATTAATTCCATCAAAGCCACACAACATTAGGATTACTCAATGATTGTAGAATCAACAAAACCAATTTCAAAAGAGCACAATATTAAGATATCATATTTCAATGAAGTATGCTTCCTATGTTTTGCAAAACCACAACTTGAAAGAATGCTGCTTTCTGATGTCATAATACTGCAGCAAAGTATATAGTTATTGGTTAAAACTTTGAATGGACATAGGATTTTAAGAATTTGCACAATCTCCATAAATGTTAAGATACAAATTTCTTCAAATTGATTGCCCACTTGTGACATAGCTTTTCAAAAAATTCAATATCTCTCTCATCCTCAATAGCCCCATTAGTAACAAATAAAAGGAATTACATTAATTAATTTCCCAAACAGCTTCATGGCCTATGATAGAGCACTATATTAAATAATCTATGATAATATGTACATATTTAAATTGAGCACAACATTGCCAACAATAAAACTAGGTAGATTAATGGATGAATGCAACATAAATAAGAATGACCACTAAATATTCATAACTATATTCATGTTGTAAAGGGTCAGCAATTCCATAATGTAGAATTCAAGCAATTCTACTTTCACATAACAAACTTATAAAATTTGAACAACTATGGCTTTATGATGATAGTTTTCAATCATTATCAAGCAGCATATGATCACAATCTTGACAAGAAATCACTTTTGCAAAAGGAAGAAATATATTTAATTAATTAACAATTACTTTTTAAAATCAAAACATAATCATCATCAAACATTCTTTTTCTTACCTTGCTTAAATTTCTCAAGCTCCGTATAATCCTCACTTGAGAGAAATGGTTCCTTTAAGACAATCTTGAGTGCAAATAAATACTTCCACTGTTTTTGGTGTAAGGGAACTACTATATGAATCTAATACTTTACCACCAGTACTAAAGGTTGATTCAGAGAGGCCATAATAGAGACAAGTATGACCAATACCTTTCTTGCAATGTTAGCAAGAATTGGAAATCAACTTGAGTTCACCCTCCACCAAACTTAGACATCAAAATTCTTAGAATGGTCTAAGGATTCCTCCAAGTACTTAGTTAACTCAGAATTGTTACACCCACTTGATTGGTAAATTGACTATATTCAGATTCTTCTTGAAAAAATTCACTATAGCCATAACGATCTTCAGTAACCTGAGATTTATGTGACTCGGCATTAGACCCCCTAACCTACCATTATACTCCTCAAAAAAGTGTGATGGTTCAGAGTCAGACTTAGAAGGGGGGTTGAATAAGTCTTAGACTCTTTTTTACCTAAATTTTGTATCAAAATAAAATGTACAAGTAATCAAATGAAGATGAGTAAGAGACAATAAACACACAGAGTTTATACTGGTTCACTTCTAGCTCAGAAGCTACGTCCAGTCCCTTTCAACTTGAAAGATTTTCACTATTGTAAAAAATCTCCTTTATAATATCAGCACTAGACCCGTGCTAAGTATTCTTTACACCAGCCATTTTTGACTTATCTCAAGTATTCTTTCGAAAAAGCCACTCCTAGCTTAACTCAAGTATTCTTTCGAAAGCCTTTTCAGGCCAAAGTGTTTCCCAATACAAACTTGTTCTGGTAACTCACTAGACTTATATAAACAACAAAAATAAGAAATGTTTTTAGAACTTAGTGTACAAATAATAGACAATTTTGAGATCGAACACTGAGTGTTTTTGACACAAGACCTTGAGTCTACTAGAAGCAGAACTAGAAAGTAACAAGGGTCTTTGTCTTTTACAAAAAAAAATGAACTAGAATGAGATTGAATGATAGCTTGAAGAACTTTCTTCTGAGATATTTTTTTGTGTCTATTTGATGTTCAAACTTCCTTAATATTTATAGTGACTTGAAAGATATATCCATTATTGCTTCTTGAAAGTAGATATAGACGTTGAAAATCTTTTGAAGGTATTTTGCCTTAATCTTCTTAAGATCAGACCTTGAAGTTGAATTCAAGCTTGAGAGAGGTCTGAATCACATTTCAGTATTTTCACGAGAATAGTTTCTCATGCATTTCCATACACAAACCATTCATGAACTTATTCTTGATTGAACGAGAGGTTGCTTTTTAAGATGTCCTGATGAGATTTCTGACTTATGATTAGAGTTCACAAGAGTAGGTACGCTGACAGTTGCTGCTTGTGTTGATTTTGTTCTTTTTGTTCTTTGATAATAGGCACGCAAATACGATGTGTTCATTTTTCCCAAAGCATCACCAAAATAAAATTTCCAAACGTTGAAGGAGAGTTCTTTAATCATGATGCTTCTATAAGACTTTTATTGTTCTACCATACTTCTTAGAACATACATGCCCCCCTTTGTTTTTATAAACTAATCTTCGTATCCTGAAATTACCTATACACTGAAAGAAATGTTATGAATAGTTCAGAATTTATTCCTTTAGCGAATATACTTGATGATCGATATAAACAAATCATAAAGTCTGGAGTCTGGTCCAACAGGACTTAAAGCTTATATTTTTTACCAGACTTTTTCTCAACAAAGTGAATGCAAACAAGTTTCCACTTTCTTATTCAAAGTAATTGTCATGGTAGGAACAAAAGCTTGGGTAATTAACCAATTTACAAACTTCAGCTTGTATCTAGGTTTAATCCAACAACTATAAATAACATGTTTAAATTTTCATGATTTTTCTAGTACTTGTCATACTTCCTCTTCATCCTTATAGCCATTTATCTCTTATTTACATCCCTAGAATAACACATTTGATTGATCTTTTTTCCAATTCCAAGAACCTCTAACAAATATATATTACTAGTTATATATGATGAACCATAGATACATAAAATAACTTGATAAAAAGTCTCCAAAAATAGTAAGAGTGAGCGAATATAGTCCCAAATTTCTTATGTATGAATACCCTTCCCTTTTTTCAACTCTTCGATATACTTCTTGTCTTGCATCTCAAGTTCCTTAAATGTCTTTTGGTGTCTCAAGGTAGCTTCCAACATCATGTAGGTTGAATTCCATCAGATCTCAACATCAAAACAATTTTTAAAATTTATCAATCGACCTAAAGAAGATCTAATGTACTTTATAGCAGCACCAATTTTGAAAATAGAGTCATCAATCTACTTTAAACCCCCCTTTATTATTAAATTCAAAATATGCACACAACAACGCATATGAATGTAATCTCCTCTTTGAACTAACCCACTCTAAGACATCAACCTCTTTTTAAGATATTGAATTCCAATATCATTAGAAGAGACGTTATAAACTGTCATGGTTAAGACGCGGTTGAATCCCCAACCTTCTAAGCAGTGCTCAATATTTTTTGCCATCATCTCTCCTGAATGATTATCAATTTGACAAAAGTTTAAACTCTTCTTGTGCAACACCCAATTATTGTAAATAAAATATACAATCAAACACATACAACTAAAATTCTAAGTAGAAGTCCATGTTTCAGTTATGAGGCACACTCTCTGATAATGTTTGGAAAGAAAACTCATCAAACTTTTCTGTTCTGTATCCCATAGCACCAAAACATCCCGTGTCAGTGTACTACATGAGACAATATGAAATTTTGGTATGAAAATCTTGTCAAAGCTACATGTTTCATTCGTCAAACAACTTTACCAATTCTATCTGACAAATCTCTTAGTCAAATTTGGGAAGAGAATGGGAGGTAGTAACATGCCCTTCTTTACCAAGTGAAGAAGAACATGAATTGTGGGATTTCCTACATTTTTTTTGCATGAGAAAGCAAAGAACTCATCTCACCTTTAAAGTTCATAAAGACAATGTAGTAGTTGCAGCGTGCCTTCTTATGTGTCTTAGTTTCTTTAGTGAAATGATCTCACACCTCTGGTCGTTCTTACGCCGTTGAGAACAAGATTATGGTGACAAATTAGAGACAGCAACTGGAGGAGGAGGAGAAGGAAAACGTCCCATCTCTGATATCACAAAGTCATCTTGATCACCTATATTAGTCCTAGAATTTAGAACACTAGAAAGATTATTATAAAATTTCATAGCAAAACAACATTAAAAGAGATGATTATAGCTTCATTAAAAACACTATTATAGTGATTAACATTATATATGTACTAACAAATATCCACATAATTAAATATGTTTACCTTATAGGCTACAAACTTAGTGTATAGTTAACTAGAATAAGACAAATATAGAATTCAATTTCCATTAGTCGGAATAATATATTTCTATTTTATAGATATTGACAATTAGATGGAACAACCAATAATATATGGTTACGCTATACAAGAATTTCAGGGGTCAAGTAAAGCACATACTTCAGAAACATTAAGAATGATAAAGGATAATTGTTTGCATAATTAATACTATTATAGAAGATATATATGAATTAATAAGACGTGATACTTGTTGCTGATTACAGGAAAATAAGCGAGTTGGCTTGTCTTCCTTCAACAAACTATTATAGGCCTGCACCATGTGAAGTAGGAGCATTCTGTATTCAAGTCTAGGACAATTATAAGCAAGCAAATATGTGCAATCACAATTGTACTTTCCTCTTATAACCCTTTCAAAAATAAAAAAAAGCCTACATAAAAATCATTACATTTGATAATTAATAAACTTTAGAATTTTATGCTTCATATTAATAATTAATAAACTTTAGAATTGTGTTTTCTTAGTGTCAACACTAGTATATTCATTACTTCTAAGTTCAAACTCAAGTATGCATTTACATGTAATTTCATAATAGTTGTCAAATATTAAAACAAATAACCATGTTCTAAGATGTTCATTAATTATTAAAAATTTGTTAAACATAGAAGCTTATGATTATTATTAAGTGGCTGTATTCGTTGTCAGGGTACTCCTATCCACAGTGTAGCTTTTGGAGTTGGAGTTGCAAAAAGAATTGTGACAGAGATTATAATAACATTTGGATTGGTATACACAGTGTATGCCACAACAGCTGACCCTAAGAAGGGTGCATTAGGCATAATTGCACCCATTGCCATTGGTTTCATTATTGGTGCCAACATCTTAGTTACAGGGCCATTCTCTGGTGGCTCAATGAACCCTGCACATTACTTTTATTTGAAATATATCTAACATGTCTCTTTACGTGAGAGCTCATTTAGCCTACATACTTGAGCTTTAACTCAACTTTTACTTGAAAAAATAGGAATAACAAGGATTGAACTTGGAGGCCACAAATTCCCAACACCTACCACCAATTTTTGTTTCTCATCCTTACTAACAGAACTTATTTTTCTTACATCAAATTCATGAGGAATAAAGATAAAATGTTTTAACCTAAAAGCAAAGAGTTCTAGTAAAATCTCAATCACCCATCTAATAGTGTAGAACATCATTCTAACATCCAGTAGCACACTTTGCAAAATGGGAAAATTTCATCATAGTGGAACTGTTGTTACACATTGCTTAACCTTACTCTAAGACATTGCTTAACCTCACTCTAACCTTAAACATACCAAAATGTTTCATGTTAGCATTTGAATTCTAAAGTAGGTACATAACCTATGCTGCATCAATCAAATTTAGTAGACATGATCCTATCCTAGGGACCCGGAAACATTTGCAAATCAAGCATAAGTTAATAAACATTACAAAATAATAACGCCCACCTCTATGTAGTTACTGGTTTTGGACCACTAACGGTGGTGTGGTGTGGTGCTGGTTTAGCAAGAAATGTTTTGCCAAAAGTTGTTGTATGGTGACGGTGCCAGTTTCTCAATGATGGCGTGGTGGTTGCTTGACGGTTGCTTAACGATGGCTTAACCATGGCAGCATTGTGATGGCGATGACAATTGGCGAATAAAGTGAATGATAGAGAAAGGTTGGATGTTTGGGAATTTGGGTTTATTGTAATTTGATTAGAGTTGATAATCTTGTTGTTTTTCTTAATCTACTTTACTTTTTAATGGATTCAAATATTTAGATTTGTAAAATTAAAATACAGAATTTTTTTTTTGGATTAAAAAACAGAATTTGAAAACTCTATTTCAGTTTCATAAAAAATGGGCTTTGTAGATCCAACTATTAAAAATCCAATTTTTTTTAATCTAGTTTGGGCTTAGTTTGGATCTAAAATCTGGAGTTTTTGCCCAGCCTTACTTCTACCCTTCCTTTCCCTTACCTTATCAACCGCCCAACCATTGTCTTCTTTCACGCCCAACCTGTGCCATTCCCCATTCCTTCTATTTTTTGTTCATCATAACCATTAAACCTCCCTATGCCCTCATCTTCATCCTTATATTTTTATTCGTAGTTGCTATGATGCCCATGAAATAATTTTGTCAATGAGGGTTTCATCTCTAAAATTGGTGGATAAAAATCTGTCCAAATGATCAAGTGTTAAAAAGGAAATTTAATGTGTGGGTCATACTAAATTATAATCCATCCTATTTATTAAAACTATGAATTTTTTAAAATTTCCATCCAATTCCCTTGGATATATAATTTCACCCTCCTAAATACCCCCTTCCAAATGAAATGAAATGTAAATGTAATTTAAGAGGGAGAGACTAGTGTAATAGGGAGATTTGAATGCAAAGTGAAATGAATGGAGATGGGAATATAAGAATAAAACCTTTATTTAAATCTAATCCTAACCATCAAAATAAATAAGTAATGTGTTACTAGTATTCAATCTTTGCTGTTTTGGTGGACAAAAAGATACCTAGTGCACCTCAAAACCCTTCCATATACATAAGTTTGCTACTATATATTATACCCATTTTGAATTCATCTATGCTGTGATGTTGTGGCCTACCAATTGAAATTCAAAAGAAAATTCAATATCAAGAATAACGAGGCAGCTCCATTTCCATGGTGTTGTTTTTCCTCAGCTTCATTTTCTTTGCTTGCTTAATCTCACCATAGAAATATGACACAAAGCCCCAAAGCGAGAGTAGCAGAGAAACCCCTTTCTCTGCTTGAAACTTCTCCTTGTAAAAAATAACCGCTAATACTTCGGTAATAGGTAGAAACACGGAAATCAAAATACCAGACATCAAAGACGAGCCACAAAATATAACACCAAACGCTCCCAAGAAAAAAGCTTGCCACAATATTGCAATCCCAGCTAGTACAAGATAGTAATTAACTTCTCCATGCGTAAAATTCATTGCTTCCTTAGGAATCACCTGAAAATTCACAAGATATAAAAACTAAATAATTTCTCAACTTTGTTATTACTATAAAGCTATAGTTATTAAAGAATCACCAAATTTTTTATAAAAAAATATCGTTAATATTTTTTTCTCACAATTCCAAAATAACTTATATTAATGAAATCTTTAAGACAAAATTTTATTTATGTAGGTGCTTTAAGGGTATATATTAGTTTGAAGAAGCCTATGTCATTAAATGGAATAAATTAAAATTGAATGAAGTATCATGAAAGTAAAATTTCCACTTCATTGCTTTATATGATGGGATTAAAAGGGAGAAAATGTTTATTATATTGTTACTGCATGAAATCTTAATTTTGTTTCTTAATTATTTTTGGTGAGATTAGCTTTTTTCTTGTAGGAAATAAATTTGTTGTTGCAATTTTAATATTGGTTTACCCGTCAGTTCAATCAATACCCTTGAACAGGTGTCTTTAGGTGCGATAAATTTTGAAAGGAACAAAGTTAAAAATATATTTTAAATAAAATTAGAGACAGTAAATTTTAATATTACTTTTTTAATTATAATATTAACTAATCCTAAACTAATTTTTTTAGTTTTAACAAATCATAGCATTTTAAAATCATTATTTATATTATAAATTTACAATATCTAATTAGATAGTAAAAAACTAACGTGCATCGGTGCTTGAAACGCAAAACAACACAAATTTTAAGCTTAACAGGATTAAAAATCATTTAAAAATCAATATACTGCATTTTAAAATTTGTTAAAATATTGAAATCAGCTCCTTCATGAAACACCCCAGATCATGCTTTTTTTTGGTTTAGCCGAATGAATGGAAGTCACTATCTTTTCTCTCATTCACAATATCGTAACTCCTCTTATCACATCATACTTCTCACAATCCAAACTACAAACCTAAATTTCATGCATCTTTAATTTCATCTCATAAAACTCCACCGGTCCATATCCTAATATTGTTCTTCGATTGAAATAAAATTTTTCCCTCAACAACTCAATTAATCATTAATGTCACTCTTTACTCTAGCTAAGAGTTACTAAAATAGAAACCTAAGTATTTTAATTAAAACATAACTTGTATATATAGTATTGTTTTAATGAATACCTTGTGACACAAATTAATTAAAGATGAAATTAAATATGTTTTTAATAATTTTCTAAACCTCAAAGTAAAGTCGTAGCTTTGAATAATTGTAACGGGAGAACAAAAAGAAAGAATTGAGTCAAGAGAGTAACCTTAAAGTCGTTGTTAGCGATCATGCCGATGACGCAGAAGAGAGTACCGAAGAGGCTCATAACAAACTGGGTTTCCATGACAAGGGAGTAAGTGAGAGGCTGTTTAACCTTGTTGTAAATCAACTCAACAAATGGCAAAATAAACCCATACAAAATAGCCGCCACAACTGTCAACAAAAACCCAATCACATACTCCTTATTGCTCACCCCAGCAGGACGATCCGCGCTCGTGTGGAGAGCCAAAACCCCAGACCCAACAATCAGCAAAACGACGGCGTTCACCGAATACGCCGTGAACCTCTGCCTCACCAGCACGAAAGCGAAGAGCGCCGTGAAACCTAGCTGGCTCGCTAATATAAGCGACGACGTCGACACCGGAAGCCGAGCCATGCCGTACGCGTAGATGTAGTCGTCAAGGCCGGTCAGGATTCCAACGAAGGCCGCGGCCAAAAACAGAGGGAGCTTCATTGAGATTATCTCTTCGGAGGCGGAGATGCGGCGGCGGCGGATGTAGGAGTAGGCGAGGGGGAGGAGCATGATTGGGAAGCCGGCGGTAATGTTGCAGCTGGAGAGCCAGACGCGGTTGCCGCCGCGGAGGAAGTAGAGTCGCATTAGGAGAGGCCCACCGGAGGTCCCTATTGTTAGCAAGATGCAGTTTACTACGAGAAGGATTTTCTTCATCCTTTTTCCTCCGTCACCGTCGACGACGCCTTCACTAGCCATGGTAATGGTTATGGATAATACTTGTGTGTTTCACTGTTTGTTGTTAGCAAATGTGAGAATTGATTAGACAATTGAAAGATTATAATAACATCAATCTATAACAATTTTATGAAGTTGTTATAACCTCTCCGATTAATTTTAATGTTGTTAATGCATTTTATTTATATATATTTTAATTGAATGATGTTAATATCTACCCACAGTCAAAGAGTCATCCTTTAACGTGGACTTATCTCTTTTAATATAATTTAAATTATTAACAACATGTTTAAAATATGTAATTTTATTAATTGGATCAAGTTTGTTGGTTTCTTTTTTATTTATATTATAAAAATAAAATAAAATTTAAAATTTAAAAAATATATCTAACTACTAATTTAGACTTGTCGTGCGGGCCAGCCTGTTTAGTCCTTTAAAAATAGGTGAATTGGGTCAATAAATCAAGTTCGTTTTTTTTGAATAAACCCGACCTGTTTTAGTATGTCAAAAAATAAGCCTTGACGGGAAGGGCCGGGTTGGCTCGTCGAGCCACTAATAAAAAATTATATTAATATTTGATTTGGATTTTTGATGGTAGTTGTATAACTTGTATTGTATGTTATTATAAAATTTTGTTTTTATTAATGTAAATATAATTTATTTAAACTTTTAATGAAATAAATTGGGTTAATTATAAAAAATAGTTTTAAAAAAGGTGAAATTTGATTTTTATATCTAAAGTTTTTTTTAAAAGAAGACTTAAAAACATTATAAATTCAAAATAAAAATAATATGCATAATTTTTTTTAAAAAATAGGTTGACCCGTTGACTCGTGGGCCACATAAAATACGGACTGAGCCAATATTTCTAATCTGTTTTTCTTTTTTGGCCCGGTCCGTGCTCCATATTGCCATCCTACTAGAGATAATTTAGAGATATAATTGTGAAATTATATTTTTATTTAATATAAATCATGAATTCAGGAATTATATAATTTTTAGAAGACCGAGTTTCTTCAAGAGCAACGTCTTGTTTTTTTTTTTTTGACACCGATCTAGGGTATTTGAACTCAAATTACGGAAATATAAGAGAGAGTATTTGAAAATTGAGATGAAACTCTATTTTAAATGAGAATATTAGTGAAAATAAATAATTTCAGGTAACGGGTGAAACTCTATTTTAAATAGTATTTGAAAAATGCTACCCGTTAGTAAAAAATGATATATACTTATATAAATACCACTGTTTTAATTAAAATGATATTTTAGTTAATGAAATAAATTTTTAGAAAACTGAAATGTTTTCAAATATTTTATCATACGGAGACTAAATACTTAGACACTATTTGAAGTAATTTTCAACTTTGAGTGTTTTGATAAATCAAAAGAATAATTTTAATACTTAAAACTAAAAATCAAAAATTAATTTTTATGATTTTGAAAAAGGTAGTTTTTAAACTCTTTTAAAAGTGTATTAAAAACTAAAATTATTTTATTTTCAATGCAAGTAATGAATTCAATGTATCAAAACATATAGATAGAAAAATTATTCGATGCTAAAGCTAAGTCATCTATCATGTTAATATTCTCAACTCAAAACTGAAATGGAAGATACTTATAAATAAATAAGTTTATTTTTTAAATTAAGTTTCAAAGCTGAAACTTAGTTGAGTGCGAACGAACATGACATTAATTAAATTGTTTTGTTAATATATAAAATATAGTAGTTGGGCCAAAGGAACCGGTTCTTATGGTTAAACGCGTGTATTCGAAAAAATGTAGAAATGATGAACGTAGTTTTAGCCTTGGGTATTGGTGATAATAATGAGGGTGAGATTTGAGTTTGAGCAAGAGTTACGAACAATAAAGCAAAAGGAAAAAGGTAACTGAAAATCAATCAAAATGATGTCAGGACATTACACCTCCATCAACAACGAAAACGTTTCAGGATCTGTTCCTGTGAGTATCATCATAATCACTATTCCATCCATTTCGCATTTCATTTCAATTCAATTCTTCTTCCATCTCCGTTCTCATTTCATTTTCTAACAGGCTGTTCCAGATGCTCCATCTCTCCATGTTAAATTCACAGGTCTCAGTTATTCTACCTTACGTAATCATTCCCACGTAGGTCGTGGGTTCAATCCATCCCGCTAATATTTCTAACTAAATATTATCCCGTTGTTGAGATTTTCTAATTAAGGTTGACCAGACATGAAATCTGAATCAATTGATTAAATGAAGTTTAAAGATATCTTAACTAGATAAATACCATTAAATGACACACTTGGCTAAGCTCAATTTTTGTGTTTGAATACCACAGGAACACTATCATATATTTGCCGATAAAAAAATTGATATCATTATTTGATTTTTCATTTTTATTTTGATATTTTCAGATTCGAACCTTCATACATTTCCTCCATCTGAAGAGCATGGCAAGATTGGTGGTGGCACAAGGCCTCCACGAGATGTTGATGGTATTTCATAATCTCTTTTAGTGTAATTACTTGCATTGCGCTGTGTATGTAACTAACTGTTTTACTATTATCTGTGTTGTGTGCAGAGACGTTTTCAATAAAATCCGTAGGTGGGTCTGATGAGCCACAGCAGAGTGGTTGGTTAGCGGCTTTCTCGCTTGCTACCTACAAACCATACTTTGATATTGACACTGCAGAAGTTTTAGACAGGATTAAAGACTCCCTCTATCCATTCAGCGGATCCTTCAATGAAAAAACTGCTAACAACCCTGATTTGTACGTTCACTTCACTTCATTCTCTCTAATTAATTCCTTCTATAACTCACTCGTTCGTTACTACTTATTAATGAGTTTGTACGACTAAAGTAATCAAAGTAGAAAAAATATTAACTCATTAATTAATTTCATCGTGTGCAAGATAAAACAACTTAGATAAACTCATTAACATTATATACTACCGATTCTATACTTTTCTGCTATTAACTCTTTTTTAGGATGTCAAACATATTAAATAATGTTTGTTGGTTGCATGATTTTGATAGTTTTTATCTTTATTCAGTTCATCTCTATGCCCCACATACAGAAAATCAATCATAAAAAAGGGAAGGTTTACTCACATAGATGGGGACCCAAGCTCCAAATAGATGTCATATTTAGGCAAACCATCAGCTGTGAAATTTGCTTCCCTAAAAGTATGAGGCAGTTTCACCTCTTAATCTTGATTAATCAAGGGCAGAATGTCTTTAATAGACTGGCACAGGAGTGATTATTATTAGAGTCTGTATAAATAAATACCTTCCTCCCATGTAAGGAGCAAACTGTACTTTATTGCTGGAGGCTCTGCTTGCATAATCAAATAGAAATAGATAAATATTTCAACAAAAATTTGGGAATTCAAGTAGGAATTCAAAGTGAATAGGTAAAGAAGTCCTACATTAGACAGGATCACATGAATGGACATAGTGAGAACTTTATAAATAAAATCACTCATGAACCTAGTATCGTAGGCAATGTTTGGATCTCTCAGTGCAATAGAATGGAATATATGAAGTTGAATCAAGTTGGCCATCCTATTGTTTGAAACTTTGAACATCTGTATAACGAATGGGAAAAGAAAAGTGTATCCATCTCACGCTCCCTAAATTGGAGACGGAATTGGATGAAATGGAATAGAAAGTGTTCGATCATGTTCAATTCCACTCCATGTCATCCTGTTTTAAACAATCCAAACTCCCAGTGTCATTCCATTCCATTCCTTTCCCTTTTGTGTCCTTCCTGGCTGCTGATGTTTCCTTTGTAATAGTTTGTGATCCAGTTATTTGTGTGCTGGTTTTGTTTCATTTCTCACGTTACCTCATTTGTAATATCTTCTGCGGCTTGAGTTTCTTATTACCTAAGTACTGGTGACCCATATAAAAGGGGAATTTTGGTGGAACAGTTAGAGTTGCTACCGTATGACTTGGAGGTCTAGTTGCCATGGTACAGGTCCATGCCGTGGAATTAGTCTCATGCATATATACAAGGTAAAATTGTCTAAATTAGATCCATTAAGTGGGTCTGGCCATTCCTTGGATCTGCGCATGGTAGGAGCTCTTGTTAGAACTAAGTTGCCCTTTTAAATTATTTATCTATGTGGCAGCATGTAATTTGGTCTTCACTATAAATGTGCACAGGTATGGACCATTCTGGATTTGCACTACCTTAATATTTGTGGCAGCATCCATTGGCACATTTGTTACATATATAACTCACAAGCTGAAGCATCAAGAATGGAACTATGACATAAATTTGGTGACCTGGTCTGCCGGCTTGTTCTATGGTTATGTTGCCCTTGTTCCTCTTGGTTTATATCTATTCCTCAAATACTTCTCTGTACCATCAAGCTTTGTCCATCTATTATGTCTCTATGGATATTCCCTATTTGTCTTTATTCCGGCTCTGGTACGTTACCGCTCTTCAAATTTTCTCATCAACAAAATATGAAACTTGTCACTTTCTTTTGCATCCTCCAAATTCTTTGTTTTGTGTAGTGTATGTCCGTTGCGCCATGGGAGATATTCAGATGGGTGATTGCGAGTGTGGCTGGGTTCATGTCAGCAACTTTTGTGGCACTTAACCTCCGGGCACATATTATGTCAGCAGGTGAAAGGTGGTTTTTGATTGTTGCTGCCATTTTTCTATTGCAGCTCGCTTTAGCTCTTGCACTAAAGCTCTACCTCTTCACCGTATCGGTGTGAGAGTAATATTATCATCATTCAGGATCAATCAAATAAAGATGAAGAAGAGTTTTTTCTTTTGAATTTTCAGTGATATAATGAGGAGCTGAGATGTGATTATCATGTTTTAACCATAATTTATTCATTCATGAAATATTGAGGTGAATAAAAAAATTGTAAGATTGGTAACTACAAGCAATTGTTTCATTCATTTAACATCCCTCAGTCAACATTTAGGCTTGAAATATGGATACAAAGGTCATCAATATTGTGCTAAAAATACACTAGAAAATTTTATTTTACAAAGCAGTAGCATAGTATTTTTTAGTGAGTTGCTTTGTGAAATGTGAACCCTTTATGGCCGAGGTTCTGCTGCCTAGTTCAAACTAAATTTACACTCTACACAATAGGATTCTAAACTATAACAGAAGCTGTTTGCCACAATAAACAATGTAGAAACAAAGTTAATAAGCGATTCAGATACACACTGATCAATGACCATGTGTGTATGGAGTTGAGAGGAGAAAGTGACTCGCTAGAAAAGATCACATGAGCATCATATTAACTGAATCATCAGCTTAAGCAAAAACAAAACTGGTTGGTGGTGAAGATGCAGATTGACCTAAAGATATTTGCAACACATGACATCCTCCTCAATATAGGATACTGTAATACTAACTCCCACCACCTCCTCAAACTCAATCTTATTACAAATATCAATAATTCTTTCATTTATTGACACTCTGAAATCAATAGAACATACAATATAAAATATCCCTGCTTGTTATTAGATGAAGCCATACAGATTGATTAAATTTAAGCTATACAATTTATTCACTTAAGCTTCCCATTGTAAATTAAGTGATATGTTTTGGAATCACTCTAAAATGGGTTATTAGAATAATTATGGACCTTGAAGATGTCTTTCGTACTATAATTCTGAATAAAAAAAAATGGCTTAATTGTTTGAGAGAGAGGAAAAGATAAGAGCAAAGGATGAATTTAATAATACCGGAACATTCAGAGTAATAAATAATGGTATTTATATCCTTTGTGAAGGTCCAACTCATGACTTGACGTGTAACAGGTGACCAGGCTGTTTTTGCAGTCAAGTTGCGACCTATGCTCAGAGGTTTAGACTCGTGTGTAGGCCTTTTAACTGATATCCATACAATAAGCATACCGGTCTTATTAGTAGCCGGTTTATGCAAACCTATTGGATTTGTGCCTTTCACATACCGGTCTTATTAGTAGCCGGTTTATGTCAACCTATTGGATTTGTGCCTTTCACCTGTACCTTCAGCATTTGTCATCCCCTAGTTTGGGGATCAAATCATTTTCCCCTAGCTTGTTACATTGATGGTGTTTGCGTAATAAGCTATATTTGATGTCTTTTTGTGCATTTTAAGTTGTAGTGTGGCTCATTTGGCCGAGGTGTTAGTTTATAGTAGGCTTTTTGAAGAAATATTTCCAAAATAAAAGAAAATAAAAAACAATAAATTAAAAACCACAAATTTTCTAAAATGTAAATGCGATGACACCTGTCATGTTTTCATGGATATGACATTTGGCCTCCCGAGGTGCCCAATCGTTTGTGTCATTTTATGGCTAAACGGTATGTTCTTTTGAGTGTTATGCGCCACATCATTTCATCTTCCATCGCGTCCTGTAAGCCGTGTCTGTTCACCTTTTGGCCCGCTGCCTGTAAAGCCTCTATAAATAGAGGGTGATGGTGAAGGGAGCAGTACTTGCTTTAGAGAAACTCTACTCCTATAGCGTGCTCTATCTTACATCCTGGCAATACCTTGACCCATACCAGAAAAACAATAAGAGTAGCCCCTGAAGGTAGCCTCTTAATCCCGGTCTTTTTAACGTTCTTTTTTTAATTTATAGAAAATGACAAACCGGGATTCAGGGGACGACTATACGAGGGATGATTCTATAAGCCACCGTCATGGCTGTCTATGGGACCCCAACGAAAGCCATGAGTTACACAAGCGGATATACGCACGTGGGTTAGGAAAGGTCCAAGGGAACCGACCTTGGGTACACCTCGATCAGCTAATCTAGAGATCGTAATGTCTTCCGCAGAATCGTCTTTTACGTCTTGTAAGTCAAAAGAGGCTCGCTCTCCATCACTAGGGTCATCTTCTCCATATGGAACGAATTCGAGTGTAGTTCATTACTACGTCAATAATGTAGATTTTTACCAGAACATTCCTTTTTTACAACACATAGTTCAAGAGATGGCCATAAGAGACACTCGTGAAGGCCCCATCAATGCACACATAGTGACTGATCTTGAAGATTCAACCATGATAGCGGATCAAATACACTGGGTTGCTCAAAAGGCTTGAGACCTGTACTTTTGGGTGCAAAAGGAAATTTTGACTATTTGCAGCCAACATACTGAGGTCGAGGATGGTGTAGTTGTATCCCGAGTATCCATCCATTAAGCTTAGAACCTGATATCCTTAAGTGTCAAACAGTCAATGTTAGGTAAAGGATAGGAATCTTTGGGACATACCTTTTTTAAATCAATGAAGTCGACACACATCCTCCATTTTCTACCTGCCTTCTTCACCATGACTATGTTGGATAGCCGAGTTGGATACTTGGTCTGCGTTTAGTTACAGGAAATTATTCTAGTTTTTTGGGAAAAGTTTTCCGTATGTTTTCCAAAATTTTTATTTCTTAGAATAATTAGAAAAATTTTGAGAACGTGTTTAGATAATGTGACAATTTTTCAATTTGGAAAACTAGAAAACTAGAAAAGTTATTCAAGTGCACTCAGTTTTTCAATTTTTTTTCAAATATTCTTTAATTTAAATTAATTAAGATATGTCTTATATATATTTATTATTTATGACAATATTGTATAGTATATGCATCACATAAAAATTATGACAAAAATTTAAAATAATATTAAAATAAGAGTAAATGAGTTTATGTGTAAATATATTTTAAAATAGTTACAAAGAATAATAAAAATATTATCATGATACATCATAAAAATTATACGAAATATTAAATATTAAATTTAACAAAAAAATAAAAATGTAAATTGATAGAAGTTTTCGAATTAGTAAAAGATTGTTTCATATCCCATTTGGTTACAATAGTCTTTATCTTGTAATTCAGTTACCTTATCTTGTAATTTAGTTGCCGTCTTTTTTATTTTTTTTACTTTTATTAGAAAACCTTTTAAAAGAGTTTTCTATTTTTCTATAATTTTTTTTAAATAATTTGTAAATAAATAATTTTTTATATTTTAAATTTTTCTAAGAATAATTTTCTATTTTTCTAAGAAAACTTATGAACTAAACGCAACATTAACCTCTCAAATAAAGTTGGCTGCCTGTCAGGTCCCAATTTTCGCTGATTGTGTTATCGGCTTGGCTTCTAGGTCGATATTTAATGAGTGACATATGACTTTCGAGTCAATCCCCAACATATCGGAGGGGCTTCATGCAAAGAGGTCTGTGTTGGCCTTTAGGGGAATGACAAGGGATGCCTTCAGGTTCTGGTCTAGGACTACACTGATATGCGTGCATCAACTCAGGCTGGATCCCACTTGCACCAGCTTTAGGGATTCAACTTGTTGTGGGCGTTCGTATTCTTTTTTATCTTGTGGATCAAACCTCGTTTCAATATCTTTATCTACTATAGAGGTCTTTCGGGGCTGGAGACTCTTGTGATAGCAATCCCGAGCGACCTTGGGGTCGGCCCGGATAACTCCGATGCACCCATCTTCGAGCAGAAACTTCATGGTAAGGTGCAGTGTTGGAACAATGGCACCGAGCGCATTTAGGGATGAATGGCTCAGGATGGTCTTGTATGAGCTGGGGAAGTCGACGACCAGGTATCTCACCATCACTGCCCTACTATCATCTCCCGAGTCGAAGATTGTCTTCAACTCGACATAACCCATCACCTGCACAGAGTCACCTGTGAAACTAAGCAATGCATCGTCACGCCTTTTAAGACACCTTGGGGGCAGCTGAAGCCGCTTGTACGCCTTTCAATGTAGAATATATGTGAAACTCCCTTGGTCCACCAACACTCTTCCCACAATGCACTCTACAATCTCCATGGTGACTACCATTGGCTCGTTTGTGTTTGGGACTCCCTTGGGAAGATCTGAGTTGTCAAAAGTTATGATTCTAGTGTCTAGGTAGTTTTATACTAAATTCACCTGTCCGGCTCTGTACGGGATAACAGTTTTGCATCCGGGGAAACCCCTTGAGATAGTGTGGATAACTCTTTTCCCATATTCCCTTATATCATCGGTCCCTTAGATGGAGTTCTACCTAGCTTGGAAATTATCACACTCTCTCCCCCGACTTCATGTAGTGCCTCTCCCTTGTGGTCATTGAACTTTTCCAAGTATCCTTGACGGATCAAGTGCTCAATTTGATTTTTAAGGGACTAGCAATCCTCAGTCCCATGTCCAAAGATGCAATGGAATTTGTAGAATTTTTCTCTGTCTGAGCCCTTGGGGGCTTCTCTGGGTGGGGGCATCTTGAGCAACCCAGTGTTATAGACCTCGTGCGTGATCCGATCCTCCCTATTGTTCAAGGGAGTGAAGGTAGTGTATTTGGGATCGGATAAGCCACGCTTCTTTGCTCCTTACCCAGTCTCGGGTTTCTTTTCCGTGACTCCGTCTTGACCATACCCTGCTCACCTTTGCCTACTCGACCGGCTTCTCACTCCTTCATGTTGATATATCGAGTGACTATCTGCCTAAAATCATCTATATCCAAAGGAGGTTTTTAGCCAATGAATCAGAAAACTTACCAGGGCATAATTTTATTTGGATTGCTTGTAGGCAAACCTCTAAGCTAATGTTGTGAATTTGGATGGCTTGTTCATTGAAACGAGCCACAAACTGTTTGAGAGTCTCATCCCGGGCCTGTCTTAGATTCACCAGGCAATGCAAGGTTTGTTGCATCGCTCAGCTGGATGCAAATTGGTTCAGGAACTTCTCCGTCAGTTCTGTGAAACTTGATAGGCTCCTCGAAGGAATGTGTGAGAACCATCGAAGAGCGGACTTGGTTAGGGTGATCAGGAATGTCCTATAAAGCAAAGTGTCTGACACTCTCGTGATCAACATGGTGGTGGTAAACATGGTGAGATGCTCCTCTACATCTCCCTTCTCATCACACTTCTCCATCATTATTGGTGGTTTGTAGTTCAAGGGGTTGGTGTTGCCATGATCTCCTCTGTGAATGGATAGGCTGCATAGGGGTGTGAAGGGTCAGATTTGTTTGTTCCTTGTTTTGTGGTCTAGGTATTATGGTAACTAGAGGCTTCTCTCTTTTCTTGCCTGTGGATACGCAACTCTTCATTCTCCCGACACAACTTCTCTACCATGTGTTGCAGTGTTTTGACCATAGTCGCTAACACTTGCACCTAATCGTCTCCATGTTGTTGTTGTTATCGTTGTTCCTGTTGTTCCTATTGTTGTTGTGATTGTTATTGTTGCTCTTGTTTTTGTTGCTGTTGTCGTCTGTGGTAATTGTCATCTTCCTGACGACTGTGGTTGCTATGTGTGGTCATCATTTTCAGTTTCTTCTTGTCAAGATTAGGGTTTTTTGGGTAGGATCCATTTTACCAATCCCCATGGTGGGTGTCAAAATGTTCACAACAAAAATGTAAAACATGAAAACCTTAGAGAACTTCCCTAGGAGAATTAGGTTTGTATTACTCTTAGAATATGATACTTGAATTACAAAAAGAGGGGCCTCGAGCCCTTTATCCAATGAGTAAAAAGAAAAGAAAAAAAGGGCCTTCGATCTAGGCCTAGAGTGGCCTGTAGTATCTTGCCAAGATTAAATGGATCTTGATTATCCTTTATCCTTACCTAAAAGAGAGGTGTGTGTATGGGGGGGGGGGGATAGATAGCATGGGCCCCCTCCCAATCCAAGGGGAATACATAGTATCAACACAACACGACTATAAATTTAATAAAAAGAATCAGAATCCAAATAAAATGCATTGGTTTTTCAAGAATTGTACCATGAAATCTTGTTCCATTTCTTCTTCTTCCTTGATCTCTTAAGAACACCTTGTGGTCTAGTCGATGTTCCATGAAATCTTTGTTTTTTATTCCTTCAACATTATTACTTTTCCCACTAAGAAAATCTTTCCTTTATTAACATATACATCATTGGCATTACCTTCCTTGCATGTAACTTCAAGATATACATCTATCATTACAACATTTATTGTCTTCAAAAATGGCTAGAAAATGTAACCTTAAATGAAAAATATCGTTGCCTTTAGCTATAGGAACATTTTTCTAATTATGGTGTACACAACTGTTCCCTTAGCCTAAGGGAACGATTTTCTAGAGGAAAAAAATGATAGCTTAAAATTGTTCCCTTTTACTTAACCATATGAAACAATTTTCACGACATACTATGGTAACGATTTAGAATTATTGTCTCTTTTGGCAATGGTTATTGAGTGTGACATCAATGCCAACATTTCTTTTGATAGCTATATTATAAACTTCATTGCACCTTTGTCTACAAATGAATTTGTCGCCTTCATAAGTCCTTGTATTGAAATCCCAATCTAGGCTTTGGATGATTATTAAGTTTAGAATGACTAGTAGCTATGCCAGTTCCACTTCTTGCATTTTTGTCCATCTATTTAATATATACATTGCTAAAATTTGCATAATAGTTTGTACAAGAGAACTTTGAGAGCATAAAATTCTAGCAAACTCAAACCTCAATTACATTTCACTACACTAGTAAATGAGTCATAATGGACAGTATACTGGTGTTGTTTCTTATGAGGATTCACTTTATATTCAACAAATTCTCCATTCTGAGGAGAAATATACAAATGCCTAGTCATTAATTCACACTTGTCTTGGGAGCAATTCTAGAACTCTATGCTAAATCAACTTCAACTGCTTGAGGAAGACATATATTTGAAGACATACAAATTCAGTATAACATGATACTTTCTGGTTAGACGACTATTAACTTTCTTTCTTGCTAAACAGCCAAATCTTAGATGTTTTTTTTACACCAGCCTCTCATTTATCCTTTTCTCAACAACCTTCACATGAACAACAACATATTCTATGAATCATCTTACCATCATTACCTTTGTGACCTTTACTAATCCTTACACTAAAACCCACTTTATAAGGTAAGAATTGTAAAAGGTGTAGGCTATCTTCTATGTCGAATTCCATTCCAAGTTTTGGTATAAATTCACTTGGAATTAGTGTATACATCTCTTTAATTTTTCCTCATGTAAGCTGGTTGTTGCTATCATTATGAGCTGTTTGTTGTTCACTTTCCCCCATTCATCTGAATTATTTCTAATCACCTGCAAATGAAATAAGAAGTAAAATAAATTTAATAAGAATATGTACAAATACAAAAGAAATATGGGAAACTCCAATTTTTTGAACGAAAGCCACACAAGCCAGATCAGTTAAGAAATAGTAAAATTCATTTGAGTAAATATTAGTTAATTAAAAAAAGAAAAAGAATTAATTTATCTCTATTACTACGTGACCAAAAAACAAAAATTGAAGTTAAAAAACAAGGTATTGATTAAAACTTTTCAAAGCTTAATAGCCACATATAATGTATAATTCCATAACTAAATCTCGTGCTAAATTTTACAGTACACTTTAGTTAATGTAGACACTATCAAATGGAAGAAAAAATAGAGCATGTTCCTCTTTATTAACAAACTAAATTTCATTGATTTCTAAAGTATTCTTGATCCAATTAGGGTATAAATAAATCATATAAAGAATTATTGGTGTGACCAAAAGAATCAATTTTAAGAACTTTGTGAATTTTATGACAAAATAAAAGAAGAGCTACCTTCTCCATTAGTTTATTTGTTGTTGCGGGGAAAAGTTGGAGGACGTGATAAGGAGAGACAATCAAGATCGGTAGATGATGCAAATTTTTAGAAACAGGTGTACAAGAAGAGACACAAGTGGTTATAAACAACGCTCAGCAACACCGATACGTGGTATGCTGTTTTCTATCAATGACATCCAATTTACTCTCCAGTAGTGATGCACTGTAGACGTTATTTTTAATCCTATTTTAAGCACGTTTGGTGTTATGCTTGAACGGAGAAAAATCTCGTTGGTTTGTAGCAATTTTTTATCCGGTCAAATTCAATTCTATTTCTCCAACTGTAAACCATACACTCAATTTATAGTAGAAGAAAACAAATGAAGAAACTTGGAAGAACTGGAATAAAAATTCTTATACGGATGAGGAAATTCAGAAACAACCAAATTACATGTCACTGACAAAATATGAATGCTTTGTCTTATAAGCATATCAATCCTTTGGTAGTAATAACTCAGCAACATATTTTATTTATACTCAATTATAATTGCATTTCCTAAATTAGAAGTAACACATTTCAAAATTTAACTATTGTCCAATGTATTTCTTTTAATATCTAGTTTGCATGCCTTATTTTTAATCGCTCGATTTAATGTTAATAAATCTGTGTTCTTCCCTATATTAATTTCGTTGCTAACCAAATAATTTCGTTCGATTTTTGAATTATCTGTAAGTAAATGATTTCAACACACTATCCAAATATTATGGTTATTTATTCCAATTTAAGTGTCAATTATTATATATTAATTGATTTTTAATCTACATTATTAGTATATTAAATTATGGTTTTTTGAATTCTATTGATCTCAACTTAAATTTTTGATTTGGATTTTTGATTATATATTATTTTCATGTACGTTTTCCTTAATTTGTAGTATTTTGGGTTACAGTTTTGATGGTTGCTAAAAAGAAATCTTTAATTAAAAATTAAAAATTTTAAATTTCAATTAACTATTATTTTCAATTACAAATTACTTCTTATTTAATGATTAAATTATAAAATTACTTGATTGGTTACAATTTAGTACATCTTAACCGGTTGTTTCTAATATTATATTATAATATATTATTTCTATTTATTTAATTTATTTCAAATTAATTTTAATTTATGATGATTGGTTTAGATTTCAAATTAATCAAATAATGTATTAATCCCTGTATTTTATTGTTTGAAAATCAATTCGTTATATCTTTTATATGCTTCACGTTAATTTTTAAGGATAAAGATTGGTAACATGTGCTATAAAAGGAAAAATATAAAACAAAATTCCTTTATAATTAAATATATAAAGATAATATGTGAATTAAAACAACTCATTACCTATCATAGATATTGGAAACATACTGATTGACACTTGTCAATTAGTACAATTTGTCAAATTATAAATTAACATGATCGAAAAATTATTTTAATTATTTTAATAATAAAAACGGCTAAAGTTAATATATCATGCTAACTTTGTAATAAACATATTTTCTTAATAAATTTTTATTGTAATATATATTTAATTATTTTAATTTTTTAATAATATATTTAATTTAATTTTAAAATAAATAAAGTTACTAATCATAAGTGGAAGTTGTGTTTCTTGTATAGGATAAATATTACTTCTGTCAATTGAATGAGTATCGATAATTTAAAGACGGTTGACAACAACGATAATAAATAAAGAATTATTCACATAACTATGCAAGACTTATAGACATAATTATACAATCTTATTGACATAACTATACAAGACTCAGAGTAAGAATTCTAATTATTTTATATTTTTCTTTACATAGAAAATAATTATATTAAGCAAATTGTTGTTTTCTGTACAGTAATGTTGTACTTACCTATACTTTGTGGGATGACCTTGGTGAGGAAATGGTAAATAAATCTTTATTTAACCTTTTTTATTTTGTTTACAATATATTTAATTTTATATAATTTTAAATTTTTCTATCTTTTGCATTGCAAAATGGGAGGTGTTGGAATTTCAAACAACTTTAATGGGTCAAAATTGTTGATAGAACCTGCGTTGGAATTTCAAACAAGGTTAAAATTGTTAATAGAACCTGCTATTAAAAAAACTCTTGATGAAGAGGTAATGTTCACAATTGTATTTTAATTTATATCTCTTACACATATATGGATTTTATGAATTATATAGATTATAAATTTGTAGTTTTTTTTATAACCTTTAGCTATTTATTTCTAATTTTTAGACTCAAATCAAGTAACAGTGGATGTAGCCAAATTTTTAACTAAATGTTAACGCAATTTGAGATGATTTTTTTACAAACTCAATGAGTATTAGTGAGATGTGAATGTGAGTAAATGCTCTATTCCATCAAAAATATTTTGCAAATCAACTTTTAACAGGTATTAAAATGTTAATATATTTAATACTTGGCACCAAACAATTTCTAATAATAGAAATTGATATTGAGTAATGTTCACACAAAGAGTATTAGCACGAAACCCTAGAGAATTCCCCTAGTGATTAGGTTTATTATTCCTCAATATGTGTCACTTAGTCCAATCATACGTACACCATTTTATATTTAGGTTACAAAGTGGGCTTGGCCCATTAGGCTATGACCTAAGTTGGCTAATTCTCTGGTGACGTGGAGATATTCCAGGAGGTGGCGGGGACCATCTCCGATCTCATGGGGGGAACAGGAGCCCCCTAGCCACGAGCCTTTGGTGCAGAGCCGATCGAAGTGGCTTAAGCATAAGCCGAAGTTTCGTCTCCTAATAGGATTTCCTTGACTGATGGGTGGAGAGTCGTTGTTTACTCCGATGGAGGAAGTGTAGAAAATCTTGAATCCGAGCGAACGTCTCCGATTGAGAAGAATCTTGGTTCTGGGCAAGCGTTTTCTAAGTGAATGTTTCTGAGTGAAGAGAGTCTTAGTTCTGGGCAAGCGTTTTCCAAGCGAATGTTTCTGAGTGAGGAGAGTCTTGGTTCTGGGCAAGCATTTTTCGAGCGAATGTTTCCGAACAAAATCTTGACAAGCGAATTTTTGGGCAGAGAGAGACTGTCCTACTCCCTTGCCACGTGCCGAGGGGTTGATAACCGTCATTTCTAGTCACGAGGGAGTGGGAGCAAGTGCCTGCTATGATTACGCCGTTTCTATACTCCAAGGTCATTTAAGAGTGCAACTATGCACCAAAAAGTTGTCTTAAAATGTTACATCTATTGATTTTGGGGTCTCTATATTCCCACCCGTTGGATCAGGGGTCATGTAGCTTCATCGCGTTCATCGCTTTTTCTCGCCCCCTTAGATTCTCACCGTTGGATTTGTGGGTTTGATGAAAGGGTGTTTTTCCCTCTATAAGTTCATTTTCCCCTTTCATTTTGAACTTTTCAGGCTTTCTTCACTCTTCCACCCTTTTACTTAGCAATTTCATATTTCTTCTTGGTCTCTTGCTGCTGCGTTTGTTTCGCCCTTTGTCTTTCTTTCCCTCTTAGCATTTCCTTTCCCAGGTCAATGTCTCTCCTTCCTTCCTCCCCCCTTCTCGTTTATTTAATCTGGGAACTACTCTGAGTGTGTCCATGGAGAGAGCTTACCATTGGTTAAGGGACGAGGTACTGCTCATCTCTTTCTCTCTCCAGAGTGAGGAGTCAGTGGCTCAACTATGGGAGGTGGGGACCTTTAATCATTCCACTCTTGCTCGTAACGTGGAATATGTTTGTTGTTCCGCGTCTGATACGGTTTGCCATGAGCGTGCCGACCCGAGGGAATTAGATTTTACCTACGTGTATGAAACCCTTTTTTCTAGGCTTCGTCTCTCTTTTCCTTTTTCCGATTTTCAAATTGGAGTATTATGTGCTTTAAATACTGCCCTGACTCAACTACATCCGAATGGTTGGGCGTTTGTATGGGCCTTTGAAATACTGTGTGAGCACTTTGGTCACATTCCTTCCGTGCCCTTGTTTTTCTACTTTTTTAATGCCAAAATTCCTAAAGCGGGGATGCCCATGGGGTGGGTCTCTCTTAATGGTGTTTCCTGCCGAAACCTGATTAGAGCCTTCAACCAATCCTATAAGAACTTCAAAATGGGATTCTTCAAGATCCGAGTTGGGCTGGATCCACTTGGGGAGGATTTTCTACACTACCCCGACGCTCGGCCTCGCTTTCTGTTTTATTGGACCCGTACCCCAGTCCAATTCCGAGTGTCCCTGGATGACTTAACTCTGTTTAAGAGGACAGACGCTAACTTTTTGTCTGATGATGTGCAGATCTTCTTTAGTTCTCAAGCATTGATTGCTTTATCCCTATACCTAGGTGCTCTCGACGCTTGGATAGGTGAGAGTAGCTTCAGTTGTTTTATATTTTTGATTTTTTGGCTTGTTTATTCTGATTGAATGTGTGTGTTTATGCAGATGATATGGCCCCTGAGAAACTTTCCTTAAAAGATTTGAAAAAATGGTACTCCGGGAAAAGCTCTCGAGTACCGGGGGGAAAAGGGGTGGCCCAGCGAGGAGGAGGTTCGACCGTCCCCATGGCTGCTGTTGCTGGCTCGCCTCGAGTTATCACTACAGTAGTTCCTATCTCTATGGTCCTTACCACCTCGTAACTAGAGAGGGAGGCGGGACATCCTTCCAAGAGGCAGCGTTCTGAGGAACCCGCTCAGGGGGGTGAAGAGGAGTCGGGAGCTCTTGGAGCGGGTCATGCCAACTCTCCGTGACCTGCCGAGGGCCAGACTGGTGGCAGAGTTGGGCGAATTTTAATATCTGAAAGCCTAGAGGAAGAAGCGGAGTGTCTTGAGCTCCGAGGTTGGATGGGCCGTAGGTCCGAGGGGACTAGCTCTATAGGGGAAGTGTCAGCAGAGCGTATTGCTGTGACTCTTCCCAGTGAGACTGAAATCGAGGGCCGGTGGTGGGAAAGCTTTGCTAATGGATCCTTATGCGGTATCCACAACCCCACACATTCGCTGTGGGATGTTCACGCTTTTCTGTTCCAGGCTTTGTTGATCAGACAATGGTTTTCAAGGAACATGAGAGGAAGTTTGAAGGTTCGAACGCGACGTCTATATACCAGGCCATTGAGATGTTTAACCTCCGAGCCACCTCGATGACTCAGTTCCTTGAAAAAAGGTTTCTAGAGCAGAAAAAGAAACTGGTTCTTCTGAGGAAGGAGAAAGCCATCATTCAATACGAGAAGGGACAACTATAGCAGTCTCACGATTTTACGTCTTTCAGCTTGGAGATGCTCTGAAGGCAGTCGAGGGATTGACTGATAAGCTGAAGCTGGCAGAGGGTGAGTTTGTGAAGACTCAGGAAGGACAGACCCTTGCTGAAATGAAGCTGAAAACTGTTGAGGAGTAATGCGCCAATCTTGGGAGGCGATTGGGTTCTGCCGAAGAGGCCTATGGCTTGGTATGTACGGCCAAAAAGGAGGTGGAGGAGAAGCTGAAGAAGGTGGAGTCAGAGCTGGAGAGATAGAAGGAAGAAGAGGAGGCCCGTGCGCACTTCATGGAGAAGAAGTTGTCAGAGAAATATGTGGCTGCGTTTGACCTTTGTCAACAGCAAATATAGGTACTGAATCCTTCCTTGGAGTTAAACCTGGAGGGTCTTGGGCCATTCTGTGTTATTGTGGATGGTAAGATTATTGACATTTTCGACTCCGAGGATGAGGAGCAGGTAGCTGTTGGAGCAGTTAACGGGGTCGGGGCCGAGGAACTTGTGAATCCCGGGGGCGAGATTGTTGTGGGTGAGGGAGTCCGTAAAAATAAAAGACTGGCTGTTGACACTCCTGTTGTTGATGCTCTAATTACTAAGGCTCCGACTGGCGATGCTTGATACTTTGTCCTCCTTCTTGGCTGTTTCCTCTGTTCTAATTTTCCTATGATGTACTCAACTTAACTTTATGAATGAAATTATTTGGGACTTGTGTATTTACTTGTGGTGTGGTGTTCTTTACTTGTTTTATCTATTTGTGTTGTCGTCTATACCTTGAGCGCTTATTATTCTTTTCCGCATAGCGTATGTCTGAGAGGTTTTTCATTTTACAAGTTTCAAATGTTTTTTGCAGAGGGATCGACTCCGCGCTTGGATTTTAACGCTTAAATGTTTTTCAGGTTTCCGATATATTTTCTGAGGGGTTGACTCCATGCTCAGACTTGAGTACTTGAACGATTTTCAAGTTTCAAACGTATTTGCCGAGGGATCGACTCCACGCTTGGACTTTTAGTAATTGAATGATTTTCATGTTTCAAACTATTTGTCGAAGGATCGACTACGCACTCGGACTTTAATACTTGAACGATTTTCAAGTTTCAAACATATTTTCCGAGAGATCGACTCCACGCTCAGGCTTCTAGTACTTGAACAATTTTTAAGTTTCAAACATATTTGTCGAGGGATCGACTCCGTACTCGGACTTTAATACTTGAACGATTTTCAAGTTTCAAACGTATTTGTTGAGGGATCGACTCAGCGCTCAGACTTTAGTACTTGAATGATTTTCAAGTTTCAAACATATTTGCTGAGGGATCGACTCTGCGCCTGACTTTAGTACTTGAATGATTTTCAAGTTTCAAATGTATTTGCTGAGGGATCGACTCCGCGCTCGGACTTGAGTACTTGAACGCTTTTCAAGTTTCAGACGTATTTGTCGAGGGATCGACTCCGTACTCGGACTTTAATACTTGAACGATTTTCAAGTTTCAAACGTATTTGTCGAGGTATTGACTTCGCGCTCGGACTTTTAATGTGCCTTTTTTCTTGACTGAATAATGTGGGAAATTTTTATTGAGAGATGAGGGCCTCATTAAAACCTCCTGAAAGAAAAACCCCGCGGGAAAAACCTCTCAGGTAGGAAAAAAAGTGCCTTGGTACATAGTAATTAACTGAAATAAAACTTCAAATGAGTCACGTTCCATGTTCTGGGTAACTCTTTCCCTGATAACTCTTCTAAATGTTATGCACCTTTCCCTAACGCCTCTCTGACTCGGTAAGGGCCTTTCTAAGAGGGGGTGAGTTTACCTTCTTCTCTCGGTCTTTTATTGTTGTCTGCGGTTCATAGAAAAAGATCACCCTGCCTAAAAAGACGGGGTCGAAGAATGGAGTTCCATTGCTGAGCAGATTTTTCTTTAGCCGCCTGTATCTTTACATACACCACGTCTCGTTCTTCTAGCCTTAGATCCAAGTCTTCACGTATTCTTTCATCGTTTACATCTTCATCTAAGCTAGACGACGGAGAGTAGGTTCACCTAGTTCAACAGGTATCATGGCATCAGCCCCGTCTGTGAGTCGGAATGGGGTCTCGTGAGTCAATGAATGTGGGGTAGTGCGATAGGCTCACAGAGCCCCATGTAATTCTTCTTCCCATCAGCCCTTGGCTTGTCCGAGCTGTCTTTTGAGTTGCTGAAAGATGATTTTGTTTGCTGCCTCAGCCCGACCATGGTCTACAGGTGCTTTACTAAAGAGAACCTTCTTTTTATGCCTAGATTCTCACAGAATGCTATGAAGCCTTTATCCACAAATTGCCGTCCATTGTCTAAGATGATAGTGTGAGGGAGTTCGTGTCGGCAAATAATGTGCTTCCAAGTAAAAGTTTGTACCTTTGCCGCTACAATAGTTGCCAAGGCCTCGGCTTTAATCCATTTGGTGAAGAAGTCAATCGCCACCAGGAGGAACTTAAGTTGTCCCTTTCCTGGGGGGAATGGGCCCAGGATGTCCATTCCCTAAGTGTTAAAGGGCCAGGGAGACAAAATTTCGTGTAATGTGTAACATACTAAAATTTATAAAAATAATTAAGAGGGATAAATGGTAAATAATTATATATAGGTTGATACATGTGCTAAAAATTTAAAAATAATTAAATTGGGATTTATTATGGATGTTCATGATTTATAGAGACTAAATGAGATGAAATTATACCCGATGTATCGGGCCAAGTATCTCTGATTGAGATGACGTTGGTCAGGGCTGTTAAGAATATTATTGGAAATCCGACTATATATTCGTAATAATTTTTAGATAAAGTATTGAGCCCAAACGAAGATCCTGTTTATTATAAAAGGAGAAGTTTTAATGATGGATCAAAAATTTAAAACAAAACTCTCCTTTCTTTCTTATATTTCTTGTTGGCTTCTTTCTCCCTCCATCATTCTCCATTTTTCTTCTCCTTTCTCTTCTCCTCCACCAAACCGTGACCACCTTCCTCCATTGCCTCACCCACTCAAAATTAATTGGATATCATGGATTCATGAAGCAAGAATCGGACATAAGAGCAAAACTTGGCTCTCCTCTTCTTCTCTTTCCCTCATTTTTGAGTTTGGCTTTGGGCTTGGAAGAGAGGTATGATTTTTGAACACCCATGACTTTTGTTGATGGTTTTGAGTTTATTTAAGTATTGTGATGGAAGATTAGATTTTATTTTGATGGATAATGGCATGTGGAATCAAAACCTAGGTTAGAAAACCATTGGGGATTGTTGTTGTTGATGATGATGATTAGAATGCTATGTTGTTAGCCTATGGATGCTTGAGATAATGCATATAAATGGTTAGAATTGATGATTGTGGATTTTTGGTGAAAACCCTAGGAATTGAGATTTTGGGGCTTTGGGAAATTCTTGAGAAAATTGTGAGTTATTGATATTGGAGTGATTTTATATATGAGAATAAGTTTTTGAATGAGTAATATTGATTATTGATGTTGAGGATTTGAGAAACCATGAGGATATGGTGGATGACTTGGGATAAGGTATATGTGATGAGGGTTGTTATTGAATTTTAATAAACCTTGACCTTAAGATTTAGGAATGTGTGTATATTGTGGCTAGAAGAAATGGTTTTTGAGAAGTGAATATGAGGTACTCAATGTTAGGTGATGATTTGTATGATGATAAATGATAGTGAAAATGGTAGAGGACCTTTGATGGTGAAACCTATAAATATGTATTGATATGAGTATGAAAAGGGGAATGTGAACACTAAACCATGATGGTTGTGATGGGGTAAACAAATAAATAAGATTGTGATTTGATGAGGTCTTAGACCATTTTGTGTGCCATTGAAATTATTGATTGATAATAGTTTGAAAGGAGCTAAGAGGCTCGTGATGAATTTGAATGGCAAATGGATAGTTTAAGTGATGGTGAAAGAGATGTTGTTGTTGTTGGGTATGGTTAGCCCTTTTAGATTTAGAGAATCATGGTTTTGGGAAAGGAATTCCTAAAACCTAACATAAGCATGTGAATTGGTGTTTTAACAAGTCTAGGACTTGGTATTGAACATTAAGAAATATTGTCAATTACTTAGAATAATGATAAATTCCTTGTGATGACTTGATGATTGTATGTATGCATATGTATGTATGTATGTTGGTGTAGATGATGTTCCGGGCAATGAGTTGGAATGGTTGGAGCATGTGAAACATCGTTGTTCTTCTCTCGAGATACGAGAGGAGTTTACATTCTAAATGCATGAGTAGAATGATTAGTGATTAATGTATGTGATAGTACTCATGCTTGCCTTGCCATGTTTATAGTGAAACAATGTGTATGGCAAATTGTTAGCTATTGAGAATAATATATGTATATATATTGATGATGAATGTTTAGTGTCCCTTTGATGGGAGTGATGTGTTGTTGATGAATCACTCATGAGGGGTTAAAATATGTATATGTCTTGTGAATTGAGAACTCTATGTGACTTTGATGAATGACATGCTTGGTTTAGCCAAGAAAGGCTTGAAATGCTATTGACACATACTTTGATCTAGGAAATGAACTATGGGATGAGACTTGTTGGAGCAAGTCATATTTATATATGTGAATATGATTCCATAGAGAGTTTAGACCAAAACTTAGCTAATTGCATTTTGGTAATGCCATGTAAAACGCCCAAAATATGCATAAAACTACCCTATAGCTTAGATTTTGATTGCGATGGAATTTGGGCTTGAAACTTTACCACATAATTGATATTAGGGTAGGTAAGTTGTGTATAAAATTTCATGCAAATGATGGACGGAAACCTTGCGGATCTATGAAAGTGCCCCTTCTTATAAGACTAGGGGAATAACTTTATAATTATGTAACTTGTCTATAAATTTATAAGCATTTGTTTATGGATGCTAGTTGATTGGTTTCTTTTGTTATGTACACTGCTACTTGTTTGAATTAATTACTTTTATTCATGTGGATTGCTTTCTTGGGCATGAGTATTTCTCATTCTTAAGTAAATGAGTCAGAGTTTTATAATGATGCTTACTTCAGTTGTTGATTTTTGTGATTTGGTTACTTTAAATGTTTAATTCATATTTATCGTGGCTCAATGTCTTTTCTAGAGAACTTAAACTTGGCGGAGGTTCTACCCTAATAACCTTTGATGATTTAGAGTCAGACTTAGAAGGGTGGGGTTGAATAAGTCTTAGACTCTTTTTGAGTAAATTTCGAACCGAAAACAAATGTAAGTAATTAAATGATAAAGAGAAGGAAATAA
This sequence comes from Clitoria ternatea, assembly GCA_037962975.1. Lineage (NCBI taxonomy): Eukaryota > Viridiplantae > Streptophyta > Magnoliopsida > Fabales > Fabaceae > Clitoria > Clitoria ternatea. The sequence continues at coordinate 13,944,173 of CM075674.1, read as the reverse complement.
ACACACAAAATTTATACTGGTTCACTTTCAACACAGAAGCTACATCCAGTCCCTTCCAATAAAGGATTTCCACTATTGTAGAAACTCCTTTACAATATCAACACCAGACTCATGCTCCAAGTATTCTTTCAACAAGCCACCTTTGGCTCAACCCAGTATTCTTTCAACAAGCCACTCCTGGCTCAACCCAAGTATTCTTTTGAAAGCCTCTTCAAGCCAAAGTGTTTCCCAACACTCAAACTAGTCCTGGTAACTTACCAGACTTATACAATCAATAAAAAGATGTTCCAAGAACTTAGTGTAAAAAATGATAGACAAATTTTGAGGTTGAACATTAAGTATTTTTGACACAAGACCAGAGTCTGCTAGAAGCAAAGCTAGAGAATAATGAGGGTCTTTGTCTTTTTACAAGAAAGTGAACTAAGATTGAATGATGAATTGAAGAACTTTCTTTTCGAATATTTCTCTACACCCTGAATGTTCAAACTTCCTTGATATTTATAGAGGCTTGAAGGTTATAGTCGTTGATGCTTCTTGAAAGGAGATATATACGTTGGAAATCCTTTGAAGGTATTTTACCATAGGCTTCTGGAGGTCAGACCTCGAAGTTGAATCCAAGCTTGAGAGAGGTCTGAATCATATTTTGATATTTTCATGAAAATAGTTTTTTATGTATTTCCATGCACAAAACTTTTCGTGAGTGTATTCTTGATTGAGTGAGGAGTTGCTTTCAGAGATGTACTAGTGAGGTTTCTGACTTGCGATTAGAGTTCGCAGGAGTAGGTACGCTGACAGCTGCTGCTCATGTCAATTTCGTTCTTTTTGTTCTTTGATGATAAGCAAGCATATATGGTATGATCATTTCTTTTGAAGCATCACCAAAATAGATTTTCGAACGTTGACAAAGAGTTCTTTGTACAAGATGCTTCCAATCATACTTTTGTTGTTCTGCCAGACTTTTAGAACATACACTCCCCCTTTGTTTTTACAACTTGATCTTCATATCTTAAAATTATTTTTATACTAAACAAGAATGTTACGAACTGTTCAGACTTTATTCTTTCAGTGAAAATACTAGATGAGTGGTATAAACAAATTCAAAGATTATAGAATCTGGGGTCTGGTCCAATAGGACTTTGAAAGTTGTATATCATTATTTTTTTTAACCAGACTTTTTCTCAACAACCTTAAACAAAGATTTTCCCCTTAAAAGTTTAAACTAGGAAAAGTTTTACCTTGAGAACCTCGAACAATTTTTTTTCTTTTCTTAAAATGTGTTATTTGAATTTTTCATGGTTCGACATCCTTCCCCAAGGACTTCAATTGGTTAGAGGTTCCACCCTATGAACCTCTAACGATTATTTTTCATTTTCTTGTAAGTGTTGGAATTGGAAACTTCGTGACTCGGCACTTTACCTTGAAAGCTTGAATCGAGCAGGGTTCTTCCCTGAGAACCCCTGATGGCAATTCTTTATTCTTTTCTTCGTAACTTGTCGCTTTACCCTAAAAGCTTGAACCAAGTGGAGTTCTTCCCTAACCTTTAATCGCGATTCTTCATTCTTTTTTATGACTCAACATTTTTTCCCTAAAAGCTTAAAGTGAGTAGGATCCCTTCCTGAAAGCCTCCAATGGTGATTCTTCATTATTTTCTTCATGACTTAGCGCTTTACCCTGAAAGCTTGAACTGAATGAGGTTCTTCCCTGAAAGCCTCCAATGACAATTCTTCATTCCTTTTTTTGTAACTCAGTTCTTTACCCCAAAACCTTGAACCGAGTGATGTTCTTCCCTAAGAACCTTTAATGGCGATTCTTAATTTTTTTTGTGCCTTAACGCTTTTCCTTAAAAGCTTGAATCAAGTGGGGATTCTTCATTGAAAACCTCAAATGATAACTCTTTATTTTTTTCTTCATGACTCAATGCTTTACCCTGAAAGCTTGAACTAAGCAGGGTTCTTCCTTGAGAAACTCCAATGTCGAGTCTTTACTTTTTTCTTTGTGACTTGACACTTTATGTAACGCCCCGGCCGCTTTTCAGGAGTGAACGACTCTCCCTACAGACTAACACGAGACCTTTCCAATATGCTTTTGTCCTCACTCACACACTTCCTGAGAACTTCCCAGGAGGTCACCCATCCCAGAATTACTCCAAGTTAAGCATGCTTAACTTTGGAGTCCTTATGTGATATGCCACCGAAAAGGCTAATGCATTTGTTGGTATAGGTAGTACGAATTCATTCCTTTAAGCTATCCTCGACTGTATAGTCCCATACCTATACAGTCTTTGGATCCCTCTCATTCTGATATGTATTTAGTTCATTCATGTGTCCCTCCCACTGGAAGCCTGCCAGGAGCCGCTCCTTGTCCGTGCCTATGCACCGGCGATCACTCCCCGCCCTCAACAGTGCCCGGGATGTCACATTCCCCGCTGAAAGCCTGCCAGGAGCCGCTCCTTGTCTGTGCCCATGCACCGGCGATCACTCCCCGCCCTCAACAGCGCTGGGATGTCACACTTTACGTTGAAAGCTTGAATATAGTGGAGTTCTTCCCTGAGAACCTCCAATGGCAATTTTTATTCTTTCCTTCGTGAATAAGTACTTTATCATGAAAGCTTGAATCGAGCAAGGTTCTTCCTTGAGCATCTCTAATGGTGATTCTTCATTCCTTTATTCGTGACTCAATGTTTTACCTTGAAGTCTTGAACCGAGAAAGGTTCTTCCTTGAGAACCAGTAATGACAATTCTTCATTTCTTTTTTATGACTTGACACTTTTCTCTACAAGCTTGAATCGAGCAAGGTTTTTTCCTAAGAACCTCTAATAGTGATTTGTCATTCTTTTCTTCGTGACTTGACATTTTACTCTAAAACCTTAAACTGAGCGGGGTTCTTCCCTAAGAACCTTTAATAGCAATTCTTCATTGTTTTTTCATGACTCAACACTTTACCCTAAAAGTTTAAATTAAGGGAGGTTTTTCCCTAAGAACCTCCAATTGTGATTCTTAATTTTTTTCGTGACTCAATGTCTTTCCATAAAAGCTTGAATCAAGTGGAGACTCTTTGTTGAAAACCTCTAATGATTACTCTTCGTTTTTTTCTTCGTGACTTAATGCTTTACCTTGAAAGCTTGAACCAGGTGAGGTTCTTCCTTGAGAGCCTCCAATGATGATTCTTTATTTTTCTTTGTGTTCGATTTGAGCAATTGGAACAGATGAACATGATAGTCAAACTGGTCACTCATAAATAGTCAACATGTTAAAATATTTATATGCCAAAATTTAAATGCAACAAGGCTTAATCCCATAACCTATGGCAAATGAAAGAAGAGCATCACCACTAAAATTCTTAACACATTTAAGAGATGTGATACAACCATATATTGTTGTATTATATGCATAGAATGTATATTCAATAATAAAATTTATTTGCAAAATAAATATTCCCGCTTTTTTGTTCATTAATTTTAATTTTAATTTGAACAAAAAAGATAAATTTTTATCTCCCATGTGTTGCGGGATCAAGCCTTACCACAAACTCTCTGGATCAAGCCTTTTACATCTAAAAAGCATATCAAGGTGATTTTTGATGGCCTTCTGGAAGAATATAATGATCTTGAAATTTCTTATCTCATAGAAGTGAAAGATATTTTATGGTTGAGATAAAGGCTCTTTTGATGCATCAAGAAAAAAAGGTTTGAAAGTGAAAAACAAAGGGATTCTGTTCAGATGCGAGCTAATCTTGCTTAGAATTTCACTAAGAAAGGCTTTGCAAATCAATCGAAAGGAAGAAGACCAAGTCATGGTTAATTAGAGGACACGATAGATTTAGTAGATTAAATTCTAAAAATGCATCTAGTGGTTGTGGATTAAGAACTCAATGTCAGTCATGTGGAAAACTTGGTCAGATTACTTACCATTATTAGTACATGTTTGATGAACAATTATCTGAACTAAATATTTAATCAAACATAGGTGCATTATCAAATTCTTATCAGAAACTTCAAGTTATGCTTACTGCCTCAAATTCTAATTCTTTGCGTGATGACATGTGGTATCCTAATACAAGAGCCACTAATTACTTGGAAAATGATCTCAACAATATCATGATGTTATATGTTTATCATGGACAAGACAAAGTTCATGTTGGTAATGGTTATGGTTTGGTATTACTTATATTGGTAACTTCAATATTTTATCTTCTAATTCTCCATTGCGTTTTTCTTTAAAGAACCTATTGCATGTTCCCAATATAACTAGGAACCTAATTAGTGTATCTCAATTTGCTAAGGATTGTTATTTTTGGATTTCATGCTAATTTGTGTCTTGTGAAATGTCAAGAAACCAACAACCAAGAGAATTATACAACAACAATAGCTTAAAAATGGGTTGTATGTTTTTGATCAACTTCAACTTGTTCATCCATTTGTGTCAGATCCCATTTCTACTTTGTATCGTTCTCTTTCTTGTAGCAATATCTCTTTATGGCACTTTAAGTTTGGAAATTGTTCATGAATATCGTCAAACATGTTTTAAGACAATGTAAGATACCTATTCAAGTGAATAATAAATTTGTTTGTTCTCCTTGTTGCTTAGGGAAGGCTCACAAATTACCTCTTCCTGTATCTACTCCTGTTTATAATGAACCTCCCAAATTGGTTTATTCTGACATCTGGAGTCCATCTCCTACTCCTAGAAGAGAAGTTTATGGATACTATATCTTGTTCTGGTATGATTCTTTTGTTATTGCTATCTTTGTGATAAATAGAATTCCCTCTCCTGTTATAAATGTCAAATCTCCTTTTGAAATGTTATTTGATAAAATCCCTTATTACAATATTCTTAAACCTTTTGGTGTTGGCTATTATTCATACATAAGACCTTATAATAAATATAAAATGAATTTTAGGTCTCAAAATTGTATATTCATAGGACATAGCTTATCTCAGGGTTATAAATGTCTAAACTTTCAAGGAAATATGTTTGTAGCGAGATATGTTATCTTTGATTAACACAATTTTCCTCTTAAACTTAATTCATCTTTTCTTTAAACCAACTTTCATGCCTCTACTAGCAGTACTTCTTTACTTGTTATAATTTTCATACGTATTTTGCAACATCTATTTCTCATAATGGTAATTCCACACTTGAAACTCCTATACCTAAAATATCCAACTTGCCAAATCCTATCTCTAATGACAATAATGTTGTTATACTTGATTCTGTTATTCATGTTGCTAACACTTTTGAATTAGGTTCTTTACAAGTTCTACCTGCCATAGTGATTAAGTCCACTCCCAATGCTAGCAATACTATTATTGATTCAGATCCTTCTTTAATAGAACCAATAAATACTCATAGGATGGTGACAAGGGTAAGACAAGGAATGTTCAAACCAAGGGTGTTATTGCAAAAGGATAAACCATGATCTGTTAGCTTAACCATTCAATGTCATGAATGGTTTATGGCTATGAAGGAAGAATTTATCACTTTAATTAGGAATCATACCTGGGATCTTGCACCTCTTCCACCAATAAAAATGCTATCAGTTCCAAGTGGGGTTTCAGATTAAAACATAACCCAAGTGGCAGTATCTACAAACGTAAAGCTAGACTATTGGCTAGAGGCTTTTCTCAACAAGAGAGTCTAGACTACAAAGAAACCTTTAATCCTGTGGTTAAACCTATAACCATAAAGGTTATTTTTTCTATAATTATCCTTAAAGGGTTGTCTTAAGGTAGATTGGTGTCAACAACGTGTTCTTAAATGGCCCCTTAGAAGAAGAGCCAGTCTGAATGTTTTCAAAATGATAATAATAATCTGGTCTACAAGCTTAGAAAAGCCATTTATGATCTAAAAGAAACACCAAGGGTTGGTTCTCTAAACTAGCTTCTACCCTGATTTCTTTTGGCTTTCATCCTGCCAAGTGTAGTAATAGTTTATTTGTTCACTTTGGTTTTAGCCATGTCACTTATATTTTGTATGTGGATAATATTTTAATCACTGACAATTCTTCAAATTTTGTTTAACATATTACTTCTAAACTTAACTCTTTGTTTTCTAGATTTAAGCAGTCTTCATTATTTTCTTGGTCTTGAAGCCAAGGAAGTACAAAATGATGTCATTCTTCTTAATCAATCTAAATATATTTTTGACTTACCAATTAGAGTTAACATGCAAGATGCTAGGCCTATTAAAACTCCTTCTTCTTTTGGCCGTAAATTGATAATAGATGGCACCAATAAAGCGGCAGATCCTACCCTTTATAGATCAATGGTTAGAGCTTTATAATTTTCAATTACAACTAAACTAGATGTTACTTTTGCTATCAACAAGTTGTGTTAATTCATGCACAAACCTCTTTAATCTCATTGGCAGTGTGTTAAGAAGTCCTGAAATATCTTTGTAGAAACTCTTGATCATGATCTTTTGTTTAAGAAATCAATAAATTTTTTAATCTCATTAGTTACTCTAACTCAGATTGGCTTGTAGATATCCCATACATGAGATCAACTTTAATGATTGTGTCTTCCTTGGTCATAATCTTGTATCATGGGTTGCCAAGAAGTAGCATGTAGTAACTAGATCCAATACTGAGGCTAAATTTCAAAGCCTTGCAGCACTAGGTGTAGAGATATATTAACTTTAGTCTCTTCTAACTAAGCTACTTACTAAGTCTACAATGCCTTCGAAGGTGTAATTTTGCTCACTACAAAACTTGCTCTTCATTCAAAATCCAAACACTTTAAGTTTGATTTTTGGTTTGTTAGAGAGAAGACTGCATAAAGTTCCATCATAATGAAGCATATACCTTCTTAATTTGAAGTAGCAAACTTATTAGCAAAGGCTCGTACTAATGTTGCATTCTTTTTTCTTAGAACAAAACTGTTGGTTCGGAGAACAGACTTAGAAAGTGGGGTTGAATAAGTATGTCCACTTTTTTAAACCAAAAATTGATATTTAAACGTTTAGAGCGTTATGCAGTGGATCAGACTTATGACGTGACTGAGAGCATGATTCTTTGATTGAGAGAGTAAGAGAGAGCGCTTATTTTACCAGACTTTTACTATCAAGTTTAACAATCATTGTGCACCAGAATTTTGATAGTAAGAAGTAAGAGAGAAAAAGACATTACACAAGAAATTTATACTAGTTCACCTCCAACGCGGAGACTACATCTAGTACCTTCAAATTTGAAGGATTTCCACTATGTAAAAACATTTTACATTACATGTTGAGTATTATTGACTCCGGCCACTCCTGGCTTAAACACAACTCGTGCTTCAAGTATTCTTGACACTGGCCACTCCTGACCCCTGAGTATTCTAGAGTCTGGTCACTCCTGACCTAAGCACACCCTGTGCTTTTGAGTATTCTTTTGCAAGCATCCACTCCTGGGGCGGCAGACCTCAAGTATTCTTAACTCCGGCCACTCCTGGCCTAAGCACAACCCTTGCTTCAACTCACCAGACTCTCTTGATTCTTATGAGTATTATTTTGCAGCACCACTCCTGGGGCAAAACTAAGTATTCTTTCATGAGCCACTCCTGGCTTGAACCCTGAGTATTCTTTCCAAAGTCTCTCCAGGTCAACAGTGTTTCCCACACTAACAAAGTCTAAAAATACACTAGACCTATACTACAAGAGAGTTGGAAGACTTAGCTCAAATGAATAAGCCCCTTAACTTAGCAAAAGCTAAGTGATAAACCACGAAAATGGGTTTGTAAGAAGGAGAAGGCTTAATTTTCTCATAGGGCTCGGTACATTTAAAAAGTGTAAGATGGTTGGAAAATGTACTGAGCCAGAAAGCATGACTTGGGATAATGTGAATTAAAGTACACGAAGGTATATCCCAAGTTACTATGGCATCTAAGTAGAAAGGTAAGTGCACATAGCAAGCTTTCTTTGTCTTTATGGCAGATCTTCTAGGTAGGGTTACTCGTTGTTGAGTAAACTGCCATTTCTTCATTTCATATGAGCTTGAGTGCATGAACGTCTGATGGTCATTCATGATTCTTCTTCTTATTCCATTACACCTTTATGATGTATTCTAGCTCAACCTTTTTTTTAAAAGCTCTCTTTTTTTTATTTTTTTCTCTAGTATTTCTTTTCATCCTCAATTCTCGATAATTGATTTTTCTCTCCTTATATTTTTCTTCTATATTTTTCAAAAGACTTTACTTTTGAAGAAGAGATCGATTCTGTTTATATAGAATCAGTCTGTTGAGTTTAGGAAGAGGCTTGTTAATTATATAGTCGTTGAGAGAGTTGTTGTATAAGAGACAAAAGTCTTTCTTGATGGAGTTATGCAAAGGGTAAAAACTTTTGTTGTCAGAGAGAGAGAGACGCTCTGCATAAGTAGTGTAGATGTAGGAGCTTTCAGGATTTGTGCAGTCATAGGTGGAGTAGATGCAACACTAGTTTCACCAAGAAGGAAAGCTTTGATTCAGAGAATCTCTGAATGTATGAGATAAAGGTGAAACATAGTTGCTTTTCAGACTAAAATGAAATCCACCTTGTTTAGTCAATCTTTTTTTGTGTGAATCTTTTCAATAAGCCTTTTGATAGAGATGACTTGTGACCGTTGATGTTTCATGTATCAGACCACTTCTAAAGGTTTGAAGGGAGATAACCGAGTCTGATGCTTTCATGTTTTCTGAAGCTTGAAGTGATACTGTTTAAGTCTGGGTCTGGTAAGTTATTCTGATACAAGAGAGTTTCTTCTGAAACGATTTACCAGACTTTTGACTATTCCTTTTGTCTTGGATTGAGAGGTTCATGTTACGATCAAGTCTTCCAGACTTTTGATGTGTAAGCTTTTTATGCGTAGGCTCCCCTTTTCTTTTATAGCTTAAGCCTTTTTTTTAAATACCCACATCAAGTGATAACAGACATCTTCATAGTTTTATTTTACCAGACTTATTGAATGCGAGCCCCCCTTTGATTTATAACCTGTGCTTTTTACCCTGAAACACTCGAGTGATGTTTATCAAATGTTTAATAACTCATAACTTGATTAATTAAGATGCTTGATGTTAGTTATCAACAAATCTAAAAGTGCTTCTAATTTTCTCTTAGTTTTAACAGAAACTAAATGTGTTTTTCTTAGGCACATTTAGGCTATGCTTGGTTCTCAGTTGAGTTGGTCAAACCAATCCTAAAAAAAGATCTTTCAGTCAAACGAAGTTTTAACTGTGTCAAACCTTTAAATTTTTCCATTTTCATAATTTCGTTTCCCTAATTGTGAACCAAACGGGCTCTTAGTTTGCAGGAATGTAAAGGATAAACGAGTAACTAAATTGTAACTAAGTTAAGCCTATTAGGATTAGTTAAGTGAGGTTTTTTAGTTTGTTACTGGCTTTAAGTATGTATGTTGGTGTTAATAATCAATATCACTTTCTCTAATGCATATCCAGTTTACTTTCTTCTTCTCTCTCCGAGCCAATTCCCTTACAGAACCAAACTTGCCGAACCACCCCTTCACCTAATGTGACTGTAACAAGTTATTAATTAATTATCATGAACTTGGGCCAGTGTATATATATATATATATAACATAATTAACTAGCCCGCAGCATAGAGTAAAAGAAAAGGCATACATACACAACCATGGCTACGTTGATTGCTCCTCCCAACCACTCTCCCACGGAAGATGCAGAAGCTCTCCGGAAGGCTGTCAAAGGTCACATACTCACATGATCCAATTTCCTATTTCATTTAGTTTGGTTCATCACAATAAACTCTCCATATATCTTAAATCCATGACTATATTTTCAATAATTCTCCACATAGCAATTAATCACTTCTTAATGTAAATTACTTTTTCTCTACATATATGAGTAACCATTTGTTAGAATCTTAGATAGTTGATGACTGTGTCATATTTTTCAAAGTGATGATTTAATTATAATTATCTCTTGGAAATATAAAACTTGTGGGTTTTAAAACATTGTAGGTTGGGGCAGTAATGAAAAAGCCATCATAGCAATACTAAGCCACAGAAATGCTACACAGAGGACCCAAATCAGACAAGCATACAATGATCTCTTCCAAGAGGATCTCATCAAACGCCTTGAATCTGAGCTCTCTGGTGACTTTGAGGTAATTTTTAAGAAAAAGTTGATTTTGTTATAGATGCACTAATGAATTAGTACCAAAAAGAGAGCAATGTACCGTTGGATATTGGAACCTGCTGAACGTGAGGCTCTGTTGGCCCATTTAGCCCTCAAGAATGGTGACAAAAACTACCAGGTGATTGTGGAAATTTCCTGTGTCCTTTCACCTGAAGAACTTCTTTTTGTGAAGCGTGCGTATCACAATAGATACAAACGCTCCTTGGAGGAAGATGTTGCTGCTAACACCACGGGCCATCTTCGCCAGGCAAGTCGCATTCTGCAGGATCAAAAATTAAAAAGAATTTTTGTTTATTAGAACTTGATATTAATATTGTTCATTGTGATCTTATTTGTCCTTGGTTAATTTTGAGCAGCTATTGGTAGGTTTGGTGAGCTCATTTAGGTATGGTGGCAATGAGATTAATGCAAATTTGGCACAATCTGAAGCTGATGTTCTTCATGAGGCTATCAAAGATAATAACGGAAAATATGAAGAAATTATTAGGATTCTTACTACAAGGAGCAAGATCCAACTTGTGGCCACTTTCAACCGCTACAAGGATGATCATGGAATTGCGATCACTAAGGTGCAACTAGGAAAGCCCATTTTCTTAATTCCCAGTTCTTCCTTTCAATTGTTTCACTCATTGTTTCTCCAAATATGTCACTTTAAAGAACAAAAAAATATAGACCTATAGCAGAACAAAATTAAAGAGTAATTAGTTTTCTTAATTTATTCTTTTTTCGGTTTGCAGAAATTGTCTGATGAAGGATCCAATGACTTTCACAAGGCAGCCGGCTTAGCCATTAGTTGCATCATTGATCACAAGAAATACTATGAAAAGGTAAAAAAAACATTTATATATTTTTTGCACATGACATCACTTTATTTTAAAGTCTAATTTTGATGCAATATCAATATTAGCGTAAAGAATTCGATATTCTCAACTAAATAGGAATGATTCTAAATAAGGTTTTTAAAGTAGTTATTATAGAAATTAAAGATTTTAACTTATGTGCCAGTCAAATGTCAGTATATTTCAATTTAATTCTCATTTAAGTTCATGTATTAGAAGAGCTCTCTTTGAATTTGAAACAAAACTGTTATATACAAGAATGTTAACTCTGAATCCATAATGCAGGTTCTGCGCAATGCAATGGAAGGTGCTGGAACTGATGAGGATGCACTAACACGTGTGATTGTGAGCCGGGCAGAGAAGGATCTGAAGGACATAAAAGAGGTGTATTACAAGAGAAACAGTGTTCACCTTGAGCATGCAGTGGCAAAGGAAACTTCTGGAGACTACAAGAAGTTCCTCCTCAATTTGATGGGAAAAGATGACTAGTTTACTTGCTTCCAAAATATACATGTAATTGGTTTCAGCCAAATTTCAAATTTGTGACTGAAGCTGTTTTATATAACAGTTAGTATCACATATAGAGTCCCTTTTTATTTTACAGAGTCCATTGTTTGTTTGTTTGTTATCTATGTTGTGTGAAACAACTTGAAGATCTCAATTAATGATGGTCTGATGGAAGTTGTTGTATTAGAATAATAATGTGTATCATGGTTATAAACTTCACTTCAAAATTGGAGCCACAATATTATTTTATTGAAGGTGTTAAGAGTAATTAGGTACATATTAGTTTGAGTGATTAATTCAAATTGTATATATTTAATTCCTCTTAAACAAAATCTTAGTTTTAAACATTTTAGATAAGAGTTAACTTATTACATAAAAAACTGTCATTTACTAGTAAACAAAATTTAGAAGTTGAAAACTTTTTGTTGATATAGCTTTTAACTAATGAAATATAAAGTGTTAATATAGCTCATTTTACTTTATATTAACAATTTAATTAATTATATTAATAATTAATTTTGTTAGTATAAAATTGGGTAACATTAATATTACATCAAATATTAATATAATACATTAAAATTATAAAATATCTTTACTAACATTATTTTTTTGTTAATTAAAAATTATACCAACAAATATTTTTTAACAACTTTTAAAATAAATAAAATTTGAAACTTGATAGGAAATCCTTTGTTGATAAAACCTCTAATTAATAAAATATAAAGTGTTAGGATAAATCATTTAGATTTTTACCAATAATTTAATGAATTATGTTAATAAATAATGTATTAGTATAAAGTTGACTTATACTACTTTTACATTTAATGTTACTATAATACTTTATTGTTAGTAAAAATCTAAAATATAGTTATTAATATTATATTTTTGACAAAACACCCCAGTTCATTCATCTTTACAGTAGCAACAGACACTTAGATCCTCTGTTTAATAAGTTGGTTTGTCCCTCACATCCATCATCATTAGACACATAGGTCCCTACCAAGAAAATACGTCAAACGCCCATTAGAGTTAGGTGGCATGTGTCATTAAGTTCCATGTGTAAGGCCACATAGGCATCAAAACGATGCTGTTTGGGCCACAGTGAAGATAAAAAACCCTAGCTAATCATTTTGCTTCTCCCATTTGTGCATCGTTTCTTATTTTTCCTTTATCGAAATTTGATTCTAGTCCCTAAATTGAGAGTTGCGATCCTAACAGAGAATAACAAATTCTAGAGGAGTGAAACCAACCTTAAACCCCTAATTCCCCGGCGAGGTCGATGGCCTTGTGAGGATCAACACCAACGTTGAAGATGCACGTCAGTGTGGAGAAGAGTGATAGGAGATCCTGCTGAGGTTAGTAATTGTTCTCTTGGAAATATGGGGTCAGTTGAAGCTGATGATGTGGTGATTAAGGTTGACATCACTATAGAAGCCGTGAGTGATCCAGTTGACATTATAGGTAATGAGGGTGGTGAGATGGACATCACCATGAATGTAGGGGACAGTTCTAAGATCAGAGATGAAGATTCAGGGGCTGTTCTAAGACTAGAGATGAAAGAACAAAGGGCATTTATAAGACGAGAGATGAAGGAGGAAGCCATGCAAACGGTATAAACACTAACCCTTTTTATATGGTTTTAAAACAAAGTTTACTGATTACTAATGATGTTTTTTATGGTTTTTGTAGGGTTTGATACTTGCACTCCAAGAAGTTATGCCTGGTGTGTCACACAGATTCTATGTGTGGCATCTATGGCAGAATTTCTCAAAACAGTGGAGGGGGAAAGAGCTCAGGTCCCTTTGGTGGCAAGCGGCCAGGTCAGTAACTTCAAATGAATTTGAAAAAAATATGGTGAAGATAAGAATGGTCAATGAAAATGCTTGGACATATTTGTCTAAGTTTCCAAATGAGTCTTGGAGCAAAGCCTTCTTTGATGAGAACTAAAGGTGGACAACATTACAAACAACAACTGTTAGGACCTATATCATGATCACGATTGGCAACCATAAGCTAAAGTTAACAGGGCATTCTTGAAAGTTATCCCTAATTCAGCAAAGTAGGTTAGAGAAGCAAAAGATTGCAAGTAACAATTGGACTGTAGTATGAACAGGTACTTGATTTTGTTTACTAGTATTTATTTTTTTTCATATAAAGTACTTGACTTATCGTAATTTCTTACTAGGTGATGGTGGAATTAAAAAGTATGAGGTAAGTTGTTTGCCAAACAAGGTTTCAATTAATTTGGGAACACAAAAATGCACATGTAGAGTATGGCAACTCACAAGTACCTTTTAGGTCTATCTCTTTCTTTATGTATTGTTTGACACCTTAACTGATAGTTCTATTTTATTTACAAGCATGTCATACAAACATGCTTGTGCAGCCATAGCTTACAAAGGGGAAAAACCATAGGACCATTGCTATGTTGGCCTTACTATGGTAGCTTAGGATACAACTTAGCAACACCACATTGAATCAATCCCTGTGTTAGAGTTTTAGGAGAAGACAGACTTTATGCCACCAGTTCCCCCTACAATCTAAAGGACCATTGGAAGGCCAAAAAAGCAGAGAAGCAAAGTAGGTGAGAATAATAGCGAGTCCAATGCAAAAGACAAAAACAAGAATGGGGATAAGAACCCTAAAAAGAAAATGAAAAGAAAGTTACAACCATGTAAATATGGTGAATATGGTGAGGTCGGTCATAGGAAACTCTTATGCCCAGTTGCTAAAGACAAGAGAAAGACTCAGCTTGATGTAGCCAACCCCATACCAGTCAACGACTCCTGTTAGGAGGAGTCCAAGGTTGGCAAATCTTGTCATATCTCCACAACCTACTTAACCAAGTGCCATAACTTCACCAGCCAACAACAAATACAACCGGAGAAGGAAATTGCCTATCCAAAAACTAGGACACATGGTTTTCATGGAAATGCCTGGATCAAAGAAATGATTATGTTCCTATTTTGAACACTGAATTTTGTAGTAATTTCTTTCATGTCGTGTAATGTTTATGAAGATTGGAAACACTTTTATTATGACAATGACCTTTATGAAACTATGGTTCCTGTAATTTATAATAATTTTTAAGTTTTCTTCAATTTGTATGGTGTCCTGTAATTTTTTATGAAACTATCACTCAATAATGACATAAACAATAAACGGCATAAATAATAAACATATGCTATTTGAATAAAAGATTACAAACTTAGTTTTTACGTATGTTGACTAAACAAAAGGATTACAAACACATGCTCAGAGTGAAAAAGGATTACAACTTAGTTTTTGCATATGCTAATTGAACAAAAGGACTATAAACACATGCTCACAGTGAAAAATGATTACAAACTAAGTTCAATAACCTCATCAACTCACCCTAAATCACCTAACACTAACCCCTTACACTTTCATCATCGTAACCAGAAGCCCCATTACAAGAAAGAAAATTAAAACATTTTAGGTAAACACAACCATCTTCAACTATCACAATTCCTGTTGGGTTTCCATGCATCCTATCTTCACCAATGATTGTATATGCACCTGTCATTTAGCTTCTTCGTTGTATATAACTTGGGTCATAGCTTCACAAACATTCTTATAAACATCATATTTGTGCCTTGAAATCACTTCCTCCATCTGTGTTAGTATACACATGAGCGTGTTCCTCCATTCTTCCTCATGAGCTACTAACTCCCCATCCTGGACCCAAGCAAAGAAATCATATTGCCCTCCCCGGAGTTGTGCGCATGTCCAGAACTCACGATTCAAGTTGTTCACTATATGGGATACATACAACAATGGTGGGTCTCCACAATGACAATGATGAAATGACATTTCCAAGCTCCGGAGTCGGGGTCGACATTGACTGGATGATAAGGACGATGATGTCTGGTTAGGGAATGAAGCTTGAGTGAGTACGGACTTCTTCATTTCATAAGAAAATTGATTTTCATGGAATCCCCACTTCTTTTACAAATGGAGCTCTATAGACTCCTGACACACTTGAACAACATTGTTAGACAAATAAATAGTACAAACTTCATTTTAACTGGGAGTCTTGATGTGTATTATTAACAAATCACATGGGGTTCAAACTACTCAATCATGAGTTCAGACTTTACTCTAACAAAAATGATTAGGGTTTTTTGTTTTAATTATGGCCCAAACGACGTCGTTTTGATGCCTTTGTGTCATTACACATGGAACTTAACACGTGTCACCTAACTCTAATGAACGTTTGACATGTGTTAATAGTAGGGATCTATGTGTCTGATGATGATGGATGTGGGGGAATAACAGGGCAACTTACTAAACCGAGGACCTAAGTATCCAATGCTACTGTAAAGAGGGATGAACTAGGGTGTTTTGTCCTATATTTTTTTTAGTTAAAGGTTATATATCAATATTGTTGTTGTCATGGTTTTTATGCCATTTTGTCAACTTCCTAAGGTCCTATCTTGCCCCAATTCAACTTCAAACCTCACCAAACTTCATGGGCATTATATTACACTCATTCTAGAGCGGTTGGTGCAGTCTGTTTCCCAAAATTCTAATCCTGTAATGATATATGCGTAAAAATGCATTTAGGCCAACTTATAGCTATATCATTACACCAAATCACCTTAATGTCATTTAAAACACAATGGATATGCAAATAAATTCTAAATGTCCATCTGGACCTATTGGGTATTTCTGAGGATACTAAATCCCACTGGATCTCCATTTCACTTGTCCAGTTCTTTAATTTCACTTTTAAATTCATTAAATCGAAGATCCCAACTTCCTAATTCCAATCCTAACCTTCATAACTCATTCACATCATGATTTCAACACAATCACACAACATTCAAGCAATACATTTCTTGCCAACTATGTGTGGTTTTTAATACCAGATGGCTCGGTGCCATAATTATATTTATATAAGCAAATTCCTAGCCATTATGCATGAATAACTATCTAATGGCTCAATGTCATATCGCGCTCATATCAAAACCAAGCCTGGCTATATCATATATATAACACTAATGGCTCAGTACCATTAGCTATCAAACCATAGTCCACTCAGATAAACCACACAAATATCAACATAGGCATGCATAGCATCAAAACACATAATACAGCCACACACGTACATCATAAATATATACATCATGTCATCACAAATGTCTTGGAATTGCTCCGCTTCTCACTTTGTACTAGTTTCCGCGGCATCCGCAATGTCCTTTTCCTCATTTGTTGTAAAATAATTGTAACAGTGAGTATCTAGCATTATAATACAATGTAACTAAATAAAACAGAAACAATATCACCAGGAGGATTTCACATACCTCCCTCACATGTCAATCTGTTAACCCTTTTCTTACAACATTACAATATGCTCATAATTTATCTTGATCATCATCATTCTTAATCAATTCAAAATATCTTAAACATATCACTTATTATCATCATCACAAATCAAATCTCAATATCATAAATTAACCATAACTGACTCTCATGTCAAGTCACATAAAATAACACTTAGTATCCAGATACTAAAGGAGCATCCCCAACTGGGAGTCCACTGACATCCCGTGAACCCTCTGGCTCCCCACCTCAACCACTGGGTCTCTCCATGGACCTCTGGGTCGCTCAACTGGGGCATTCCCAACCATGGGAGCCAAAGGCAAGGGGTAATACATATCGAATGGCTGTCCATACCACATAACATGCATTTACAACATATAACAACAATGTAATCATCTCAAATTCAATGAAACTTCATCCCAACATAAAAAGCCATCTCCTGGGACATAATAAACCAAATCAAGGCATATAACACATTAATTATCATCATTTACTTGTAAACATATCATGTATCTCATCATATCATCTCATAAGCCTTATTTTCATCACAACTCATCACTTTCTCATTATAATCATCATGATTACACCAATCATATTTATCAAACTTATCATGTAATCATTAACATATTCCAAACCAAATATTCTTAAATAAAACATTCACATACATACACAATTTCATCTCACAATATGAAAACCCACAAAACCTTAACTAAATACACACTACAATAGTCCCCTTACCTCGCTTCCAATGATCTTTAACTAACTCGCAAGAACCGATGCGCCAAAACACTAAAAGACACAAGAATTACAAAAGCGTTTAAGGAATTAACCATTGAAACCTTAACTTAGCTTAAGAAAACACTTGAAAATCAACTCTTAAAGCTTTATAAGCTTACCGCAATCTAAACCGACTGTTACTTTAAGAAACCCCCACTCCGCTAAGCTTCCAGCACTATGTTCGCAACCTACGCAAAGTGAAACTCAATTCCATCACTTAATCTTTCACTTAAGAACCTTAAAGGACCCTTTAACCATTTCAGAATCTTAAATTTCAAAGCTTCCATGCATCCCAAGGAAAATAAGCAAAAGAAAGGAAACTTCCATGAGAACTAAAATTGAGAGATTTCATGTGTTTATCTTGTGTTTTCCACTTCTAATCTGCGATTAATTTTGAAACCCAACCAAAAATTGGCTTGAATTAGTGTCTTAAGTCTCAAGGGAAGAAAGAAGAGAGAGAAAGGTCTAAAACTTTGTTTTTGCTTATGTTTTGTGTTGTCATCACTAAAACGTTTTAATTCTGCTCGCGATGTTGACGCTACGTGTCAGGTCTAAATTTTTACCCTGATGCTACACGTTAGGCAAAAATCATAAATCCCCTTTGAATTCATTATTGAATCACACAAATGTATCATATTCTCAAATTATCATAATTTAAACTCATTTGCATATTTATTTATTCTTCTAAATATAAAAACATATGGGATATTACAATACCTCTTAGTCCGATGGGAACAAAGAGTCTTGTAGTCAATCCGTCTAGCCAACACATAGGTATCTCGTGTTGTGGGGCAAAATAAGGTGTTTGCAAAGACACCCAAACACTCAAGTCAATACTGATAAATTAATACTAGAGCTTAAGCAGAGGTTGTGAACGTACCTTAATAAGAAATAAATGTGTGGTATTTATAGACTTAGATGGTGAGAACGTCTTGTGTAACATGTATTAGTACGGAATCCGTAAAAAGCAGATAAAGTTATCATGATTGTAGACATTCCTAACACCTTTTACAAGTAAAGTCGGTGTACCCCTAGAGAATCTTTCACTCTCTCCTTGACTCTAGTCATTAAGGACTCTAGTCAGAGAGTCAGTATTGCATGAAATTCGGCCAGTGTTGAGGAGTATTCATAGGAGGCATCCTGCATTGCAGAATACCATTTTGATATCGATACCGTCTAGATCGGTATCCGGTCCATATCAATATTATTTGAAAATGTTTAAAGGTTAAATAGATGTTAAGTATAAATATAGAAAAATAATAATAAATATTTATAAAAAATTTTAAAATGTCATGTAAAAAAAAGAATTAATTAAAATAAATTTTCAATGTAAAATCAACCTATCTAAATTAATACATCATTTTACTTTAAGCAAGTAAGGTTATTGCAAAAAAAAAATGCTTTTTAACTTAACAACATACATCCTCTCTACAAGAGACTTCAACCTAAAAGATTCATTCATATTGCAAATATTACCTAGAAAATTAAATAAATAACACTTGAACTAACTATCGGTAGTTAATATATATACCTTGCATTACAATTCTTTTACGAAATTATGTCTTGAAATTAAATTTATATGTTTTTAAACGAGTCTTTTGATTTGATTTTTGGTCTTTAAAATTTTTTTTTCTTTTGTATACAACTTATATTTACCTTTTTTAGTCTTTATTGTGAATTTAAATCTATTAAATGTGACGTATAAAATGTAATTGTTGGCCAAAAAAACCCAACAATTTTTTATTCCCAGATAGTTTTGAAAGCATTTTTAAATGTTAAAACTAGTATATTTTAATCATTAGAGTCATCTATTAATAGTGAATAAACTAGGTCTTAAATGTAGAATAACATAAAAGATGTATATTAAACTAGGTCTTAAATGTAGAATGATATAAAAGATGTGTGTGAGTGTGTGTGATAAAACTAGGTCTTTATAGAATGACATAAAAGATGTGTGTGTTTAAATATAGATATAGGGATTTTAAAAAACAAAATATTGGGATTTTTAAAAAATATATATCATTAGAAATAAAAGTATAAAATAATAAAATAAGTTCGGAGCTTATAAACTTAAAAACTTACTTTAAGTAGCTTTTTTAAAAAAAAAGTTACAAACTACTACAATAATTTCCTTTATTAAACATAATTATTTTATCTAATAAATTTTTAATAGTAAAATAAGTTACAAACTTACTTAAATTTTTACTCATGATCATGTTAAACATAACTATAATTTAGTGAATCACACATCTACATGATTCAAGTCTCAAATCAAGAACTAATTAAAAAAATATATTCAGTGTTAATTAAATGAAACAAATATCTTTATTTTATATACATCAAAATAATATTTAAGTCAAATTCCTATAATTAATGAAAGTATATAGGTTAGGTTGATGGGTGATTTAAGATCTAAACTTTTCTTAAAAAAAACTATCATCGTGGGAGTTTACTTGCTCTCAACCACCATGTCCATAAGTATCTATTTGGACACTTACATTGGAGTGGTTGTTCTTGATTATCTGCATGAAAACTAAAACCATTTGGTTCAAAAGTACTTAATGAGATGACATATATGGGTTCATGTTTGTATCAACTTTTTAAACTTTGGTAATCTCCCAAATAAAAGGAGTATCCAAAGAAGCTAAAAAAACTGAGGCATGGTTTGTATTGTTAATCTCGATAACCAATACACAATTTACTTATCAAAGAGTTCCTACCATGATTTGTCTGCTTCTTTTCTTTCTTTCTTTTTTAATAAGGATTTGTCTTTGCTTATGAATTAAGATTTCTTGTAATTTACAAATACATGCTTATAATTTCAAAGAGTTGGCATCAATGATTTATTTATACATATCTTTACTTTGATTTGATTTATCAGAGAATTCAAACCAACCAAAAGGAACAAAGTTTCCATATGAGAAAATCTACTTAGGATTGAGACTGAGACAAAGTTTAGTCAGAGCTTAAAACATGTGAAAACGACTTGGATGTGATGTCCTAGAAAAATAAAATCAATAGAAGCTTTCGGAGACAATTTCAAGGAATCGTGGTCATTTACATTTTGTTGCTTATTAGAATCCAAAACACATAATAGTATCTATGTAGTTCATGTTTTCGATGTGTACTAAAAGTTACTTATGTTGAAATTTGTGATGCCCTCATTAAAATATAATAAAAGAAGTGGAACATAGAAGCCAACCACTTTCGAACTCAACTAAAAATAAAATTAAGGGGCCCCAACTATTGTCACAATATGAAATATCATTTTATAAATCACAAATAACCAAAGATGAATGTGTTGAGTTTCGTTCGATTCTATAATTGATATCGATCATCTATTATCTAACTCAAATTATATCAATCTAATTAAGAATAGATAGATTTGGTTTAGTTTATGTGACTAATTAACTACATAATTTACATTGTTTCAAGTGTTGGTTTTTATGGTAGATGAACTAAATATCGATAGCCCTCAAAAGGAAACAACTAGAGGAAATGCAAACAGTGATGTCAAAAACAGGTTTGAGGTGGTATCATCTACTTACCCATTTCCATATATATATATGGTGACTACGTACTTTTCGCTCCTTTGATGAGAAACAATTACATAGTTGTTTTGGATCAAATTTTATCACGTGCACACAACCAATGTTGTTTTTAGTGGCCCACCCAAACGGTTACTTGATCATTGCTTGATCACCAATACATTATATTAATTATATTTATGTTAATTTTTTCTATAAGGGAAATAATTAGTTGGAAACTTGGGCCCAAAGGGTTGGATACATGTATAAACTACGTACTTTCGGCTGTTGGGGTGGACTTCCACTTTCGACCAAGTCTTCGTTTGTCCGGTGGCGGAAAAAAAAAAATTAAACACACAAGAAACAAAACAAAGGCTCAGCCGTTGGATTTAATACAGAAACAAAATACTTAACTCACTATACATCCTATATTAACTTAAAACATGACCAAAATACTTTTTGAGAGTTGATGCAATCTTTATCTCAAGAACAATCCTTTTAGCGCGAGTCAAGTCCAACCCATTTCTAATACTTTCGAGGCATAATTCCTATGCACATAAATTTTAGACAAAAAATCAGTTCTATCAAAATTAAATACAGTAGTAGTGAGTGCTTATCTTGTTTTATTAGCTGGTAACGATAAATAATATGCTGACACAAGGAATTTACAAACAACAGGAGAAAATCCTGTTTCATACCCCTTCCAAAATATTATCCAGAGTCTTATAGATGAGGGAGCTCACATTCTCATCAGTGGTGGTAATAATAGTATTTGTGGTTCCAATCTCAATCAAGGCTTTGTAAGGGTCCTGTACGTGAATCACACACAGGCTTTGTGATTTAGCATCATTCATGCCATGTTCAATGGATGCCCTGATCCCCATCTTTGATAATGCAGCCATAACTTTTTCCGGATCAGGCAAACCCCCATGTACCAAAGGCATATTTGTAGAGGACTTCTTTAGATCATCATCCAAGAGCAAGTGATGCACAGCATTTTCTACTAATAGCTGCCCCTTCAATCTTGCGACATTGATTTCTTCCTTTTCAAATGTTTTCCAATAAAAATGGGGAGCCAATTCAGCTGCGATTTTCAACTCTAAACTGTCCTTTCGATATGATATTTTCAAAGTTTCAGCTTCTTTATAATACAAAATTGATGAAGACTCTTCCCTTGAAAAACCAACCCGTGACCTCAACTCCTGGGGGCACTAGAGAATGAAAAGGAATAAAAATGAAAATGGACCATCAGTTCATCACATTGTTAATCTTATGAAACAATAATGAAAAGTATAAACCATAAAGTAACCTTTGCAAATTACCAGAATAGTCTTTGGCCGCAACGTCCTTAGCAAAGGATCAACTCTCTGCAACCTACAATGCAGAAATCAAAATAAGGATAGACTGCTAAATACATAAATGAATTTTTTGGCAGCTTAGACTAGAACTTTTGTTAAAGAAATTATCAATTTTTAGCAATACGCTATTAAGGTAAGCAGAGGTACTTTGAAATAAGGAAAGAAGAAAAAGAGGACATATGCGGTGTAGCCCTTTTCCCTGACAAAAATATGATTAATGTGAAAATGCAATAATCATTGGCAAATGAACAGTATACTAGGGATGTATTTTACATTCTTGATAGGTTCTTCTCACCAATTTTCATCCTTGGGAAACACAAATACAGATTACTTGTTAGATGATTATCCAGAGTTTGAACATTCCGGGGAAACATAATTGGAATTGTACATGAATGTGCATGTTGGAGGAAGCAACTAAGGGAATGGTAAACCTACCCTATTCCAGAAGGAAACTGACATTGAAGAACCTGCATGGAAACTGGCTGGAAAGGTAGCAGTGCTAGCTGAGGATTCAACACATCCTGCAAAGAGTAAACTTCATAAAAAAATGGCCAAATCCAATTGAAGTTTCAAACAAAATTGAAAGGAGGAAACTTATAAGACCACTCATATCAAGATACGTCTTGACCAAAGATTAAAAATTCATTGAAGAAAAATGACCATAATGAATCATCACAAGTACTGGTGTGGAATATAGCACACCTCAAGAATAAGTAAAGATTTTGGATCACCACACCAACGGCGAAGTAGATGAACCACAGGACCCAGACGCAGACTCCAGTGAGGACAAAATACAATGCAAGGTTCCTGCCAATTCATTCTAAATGCAATATATCAGTTTGTGTGAGCAAATAACAAAAAAACATGTCTAGGAAAATCATGTGACTAATGCGGTATGTTAACAGTCATTGCTTCTCATAATTTTTAGGCTATTAACAGAAACTCAAACTTACAGAAACACAATTTCCCTCACGTATTTGATTTTGCATCAAAATAGTGCATGGAAAAAATAAAAGGACAACACCAACAACAATAGCCTTATCCCACTAGGTGAGGTTGGCTACATACAGAGAAAAATAAAAACAACAAAAAATGTGTTTAATAATTGTCATATCTTCGCAAGAGAAACATAGAATACACAAGGTAAGAATCTCACAATAGTTGATGGGAATGAATAGCAGGAACCACATGAATCTTTTTCTCTTTTAGCAGCTTGATGTGTTCAAACAATGGTTCTCCAGCAAATAGCTGCAGGACCAATTAAAATAGGTACAAGAAAAGTCAAACTTTGTCAACAAAAGTATACATATGTAATGGACCAAATTCACAATGCTAAATGTCCATACTCTTTCTTGCCGCTGTTTGCAAAGCCACTCTGGTATGATGTTAAGTAATGCCAGTAATTCATCAGCCACTGAAGAAATTATATAAATGGGAACCTACAAATAGGTAAATATCAAATACTTAATAAAAAGAAGTCAGTTAATACTGAATAGGCATCTCAGATATTGCTCCAACAATCCTTTTGCTTCCAAACAGATATGTTTACTTGACTGGAAAACTGTTTCTAGTTCACTTTCCATACCTTCAGAATTGGAAATTTGGCTTTCTCTGTCTTTCCCATTACAAGCATAAAAAAATAAAATAAAATAAAATAAGAAAATAAAGTTCAAAAAATAACACAGGGAAGTGATATCAGGAGCCTAGGGCTCTTGGCAAAAAAAAAAGAATAAGAAAAACAAAGAGAAACTGGGGCTGATGCCACATGGGATGCTAAATACAGGCATTTTACCAGTGAGTAAGAAAAGCAACTAAAACGGATAGGTGTGGTTCACTAGGACATAAAGAAACAATTTCAAACATGATTAATGACACCCACAAAATATATTCCATATTTATGCTACAGTTTTTCTTGTGTTTGATAACCATTTAATAGACAACATATTGAAAATAGAATGGATACCTTCATAGCTGAAGCTTCAAGCAATGTTGTAATTTCCTCCAAAAGCTGCAAACTAATTCTAAGTTGATTAATAGGAATAAGAACCGAACCACCTTCTTTGATAAAATCTACAGCATGTGAAGATATGGAAAGCAGCTTTTCCCTGTCTTTTGAGTTCTGACATGAGTTAAGGTTGAATCTATCCAAATCTTGAGAACTGCAATAATAATCAACATGGAACTAGAGTTAATATTATCAGATGTAGATTTTCATTACCACAACCTAAAGATGACAACTTGAATTTTAGAACAGCAATTCAGTGTCTGAATAAAACTTAGGATTTTCAAAGGGAACAAAATTTCAATATCTCATACCTCATAGGTGATAACTTATTCGCAGTTGGAACAGTAAAACTATTCCCATCCTCAACGTCCAGTGCATCACTCAAGGATGAGAAGTCTGAATAAATTAATGCACTAGTCCCCTTTAGACTGTGGTAATCAAAAGTCATTGCGTAAGAAGAAATGAAGCTGGAGCTTGAAAGATAAGCAATATCTCCCTTTGGACTATTCAGAACCCAATTACAACTGCCTATTTCTATACCAGAGCTGAATGCTTTTATAACCAATGTACCATTGTAGCAAACTTCCTCTGCATAATTAAGTGTACAAATCTTAAGCATGCAATCCTTCACATCAGCTGCACTGAGAAATTCCACAGGTTAAAATTTCGACAACCAAAATTCATTATATTTTGATTCTAAGAATAAATGGCCAAAGCAACAACGTTCATACAGCATTGTAAAAAGAAACACCTTAACTGCACTAACAAAGACTATATAATACAGATAAAACAGCCAAATTAGATCAGTGATTCACAAAATAAAATAATGATGTAATTGAGTGTGTGAAGCCTTTGTTTTGGAAGAATTAAAACAGTGCAATGGAAAAACCAAACAAGGTGCATGCATATAATGAATAACAAATAGGGTAGTGGAATAAGCAAATAGGATAAATTTAGTGGTGCTTTAGTTCCTTTACATTTAACATTATAAGCTTATAAATAGGACTCTTCAATTCTTTTTTAGAATTGACAAAAGAAAAGAGAAAATAACAAATTGTTGAATCATGTGATTTGAGTTGGTGAAACAAAATCACATCGATTCAACCATGTATTATAAGATTTAAAGTCACTTAAGATTCATCATATAATACAAAGCATCAAACTCTACAACTCAAATCGTGAATCGTAAAATTCTAATAACTAAGCGCGTGTATGAAATTTACATGAGGCAAATAACTGATAGAATCACTGAATTCTTCCCCCTAAGTTGGGTTGGGACTTAGATGATTTCAGCTGGATTTTAGAGACAATGCTCAAGCAAGGTAGCAAGAAAGAAGTAAAAAGCATTTATTTGTGAAAATAATTTAATTAATCAATTACAGGATAATTACATACAACCATACTTGTCAATAGCGGCCATAGCGGCCGCTATAGCGCCGTAGCGGAGAGGAGCAGTCTTGGTGTGCGACGCTAGGAGCAATCACGGGATGCAAAAAATAGCAGGAATAGCGGCGCGAATAGCGGAATAGCGGAGCGGCCAATAGCGGGCCAAATAGCCCGTTATTGCCTTCTCCCTAAAATGCCTCTTTTTAATACCTTTTTTAAGGGTATTTTTGGATTTTACTACCATTTTTGAAACCCTAGCCCATTACAGCAGCCACCTTCCTCATTCCTTCTCATTTCAGCTGCTGTCATTGCACCAAGCTGTTGTCCCTTGCACCTCCGGCGACACCCACTCAGATTCCTGCGACCCCCACCCTATTTCCGGCGACCCCCACCCTTCTCCAACAAACTTGGTTGGCTGGCTGTCTTCTCCGGCGAACCTAGTTGTCTTCTCCAGCAAGTTCTCCGGTCACCTTCAAAATAGAAGGCTGTTTTGCAGCTTTTGCTTCACTTCTTCTCTGTTTTTTTACCAATATCAACTCAAATCTTCTCCAATCTGCAATGGCTGAAAATACAGCAAGAGATGTTGAACGGAATGCTGCCAATGTTAGGTTTAGGCGCTCACCACTTCCTGAATTTCATGTGTTTGTTTGCCTTTGTGACTTTGTATGAAATGTTTAGTATTTTAATTTTACGTCATGTTTTATGATTGTGATGTTTTGTGTTTGTCAAAAATATTATTATAATTTATGAGTATGGTACTGTGGTTTTAAATTTAATTTTGGTATTTTTTTTGTGATTTTTTTAGCATATATGTGTTTAGAAAGTGTAGGAAATGTTTATATAGGTGTATCAAAATAGCGGTTATCCCGATTTCCGCTATTCCCCTATCCCAGTTTTAAGGGCGGCTATGCATACAACCAGTGCCTGTAATAGTAGCATTTATATGTAAAAAACATTTATATACGTGAAAAAAAAATGCAGAGTACATTAGGTATATCACCTGTACAAGGGCATCCAACCACCCAACTCCACTCCGTCGTTTCCCATGATAATCTTTCTCAATTCAGAAGGAAGTATTTCAAGCTCTTCCTGCCTCAGCCATGTAGGGAAATTAGAGTCCTCAGGTCCGTAAAACTGCCTGAGTTCTGCATGCATTGCTACAAGATCTTCCATCATTAGCTGGCCAAATCTTGCTGATGCTTCAGTCACATATATCTACCCAATTGAGCAAAACATTAAATTAAAAAGATTTGGGGACAGAGATTAACAAAGATGAGAGCATAGTCCAATAAAAAATAAAAAAGGTTTTACAGCATTAAAAAAAATTACTACCTTAGCTGTAAAACCCTTCATTTGAGTAAGAAAGGGCAATCCCAGCATACCCATTGGACTGGAGATTAATACTATATCAATGAAAGAGGCATTCCATAGGTGCAAGTGATTAACAGTCTTGTACCAAGGCTCTGCAAAAAGTAAGCTTTTAGCATCAAGGAGCTTTTCAATTTTCTGTCTCTTCTCAGACCCAACCCTTGAATCAAGAAAACCATTGGCCTCAGTGTTGTTCCTTTCTTCAGATGGCAAGGAACCCAAATCTGTGGGTACAGGGGAGAAGGCCAAGAGCGCAGAAAGGTCTAGTGGGCAATCCAATAAGATCCTAATCCCACAAAAATTAAGCATGTGACATGGTGGGAAATGAAAGCCCCTACCTTTGCTCAAACATGTCTGCAACAGCCCAGCAGAGAAAACAAAAATTTAAACTACAAAGAGAACTTTTCCTGGAGAGTATGAACAGAAGGTTCTTTCATTATATGACACTGCACACACATACACAAACACAATAAACTGATAGAGTTAGAAACTCACAAACTTCATTGAAGATGGTATGGATAGTCTCTTGTAGATTTTCACAGAAGGTAGAAGTGGCTAGCGGATAAGTAATGTGAAAGCGAACAAAAAGAAGAGCACGAGAACTTTTGACTGGAGGTAGCACTCTATTGCAAAACAACCTACAAATGTAACCTATAAATTATCAGTTAGTAATGTAAATTCACTTAAAGCCATGGGGTGAAGCAAATTAACATGTTTATGCACCAATCGTATCTCTTATTCCCCCTAATCCAAAATTCACACAACCAACCACATAAAAAATGGGTAGCGTCACCAAATGAGACATGTGACTAATAGGAATAGATAATTAGGCCCAATCAAGAAATTAAGAAATAGCCAATTAGGTATTATAGAGTGTTCTCTAATTACCCTGTATATTTGTAAGTCCTTATTATGAAAGAGAGAAGAAAAAAATTGTCTTTATTTTGTTAGTTTTCTTTATGCTTTTCCTGGATCAGTAGCCAATCTTCATTGTTAGGTCTTTCAGCCTAACAGAGACTTATAACACGATGAAACTCGGTGCATTAAGCATCTTAAGTTTGGAAACAGAGTTGCTAAACTATGCAATTGGATATTCATATTGTTCAGGAAGAAAAATTTATCGAGGAGCGTAAACTACACATAAATTTTTAGTTTAGAGAGAGTTTATGCAGAAGAAAAAGTTGCATGACCCCTTGTGAAGGATTGTGGGTTAAGTGAGTGTCTCATTCTCCAAATTATAACTCCAATTTATATATTAGAAGTACTTTGAACTGCTAGAACATGATTAAGGTGTGTTTAGGGAATGAGACACTGAACAAGTGAATCTAAGGTATCGATTTCAAATTCATCAAAGAGAATAATGAAAGAGGATTCAAAGTGCATAGAGAAGTAGCGGTACAGTCCAAAATCCGACATCAAACAGCTTATAAGCACTCTCTATAATGCATTCGAATTCCAGAGAGCAATAAAAGCATAACAGTAACAGGTAGGTTCCAAATCCAAAAACGAAACCAAAAGAACAGAGAGAGGGATACCTCATACCGTTACTTACAGAGCGGGAGTGGCAGTCGGGGCGGAGGGGAGAAAAACACTGGAAATTGGCAAACCATGGATATATATTTTTATTTTATTTAATGTTGACACCATGTGTAGCATAACAATAGGATTAAATATATTTGTTGGTCCTCAATTGGTCTCTGGTTAAAAAGATGTTAAGTCAGTGCTTCCGTTAGAACATCTCAAAATTTAGGACACGTGTTAGATTTTGATTGGTTTAAAATGTTAAGTATACTTTTAAAAGATATTGAAAGGTAACTTCTATATATAGATATTACCAATTATACCACAAAAATAACATGTAACCTAGTGATAATAGATATAATATTTTGGATCAACTTACTATTTTTACGAAAGATAGAGAACCAACTGATACATTTAGCCTAAGAAATAGTGATGTGAAAATGTTTTGTTTCGTTTTTTACATTTAATAGAATATGAAATATAAAAGTATTTATCGAATATAGAAATTTTTTAATTCGTAATTATGAAAAAATCGTATGTGATCATCTCTTTTTTTAATAGTTAAATTACAATTTTGATCTTTTATCTTCTCAGCAAGTTTTAAGTTACACTCTTAACTTTATTTTATTTTGTTAGGTCTCTTATCTTTTTAAAATATATCAGTTAGGTCTCTTTTATCTAATCTTTATTACCTCAATCTGTTAACAAAGTCATGACAAACAGTTATTATATGCGACCATGTCCTTATTTGATGACTATGCACTAGCTTCACACGTGTGACACTTATAATTAGGGATGGCAAAACGGGCTGGCCCGCCCCGCCAAAGCTCGCCAGAAAGCGGGCCGGGCCGGCCCGCCAAAGTTAAAATTACAATTTTTCTTAAAAAAATGTGTCAAATTAAGATTAAAAAATTAGAAAAATAATTTTTTAAAAAAATTAAAGAAAATATTATTAAAAGAAATATATAAATAGTAAGAGATGTTACTTTTTTTTTAATTTTAGAAAATCAAAGTATATATTTTAATAAAATAAAGTATAAATTAGTAATATTTATATATTTTTTTCTTTTGGCGGGGCCCGTCGGGCCGGCCCGCCCCACCAAGGTTTTGGCCCTCCAAATTGGCAGGCCAGACGGGGCGGGCCTTGGCGGGAGGCGGGCTAAAAATTCTTGTCCGCCCCGCCAAATTTGGCGGGCTTGGCGGGCCAGCCCGTTGGGCCTGGCCCATTTTGCCATCCCTACTTATAATAGTTACATTAGCAAGGTCAATAACTATTAACAATGATAGTAAAAAATAACTGAAACATTTTTAAAAACATAGAAGATCTAACTAATTAGGAAAAAAAAGTTATAGGTCTAACTTGAAATTTCTTAAAAATATAAGGATTGGAATAATGATTTAGCATTTGTTAAATAAGCCATCGAACTTGTTTTTACTTAAAAACTAAAAACTCTAGTGATCCGGTCTAGATACCGGCCCCCATACTTGTGACGTCAGACTGACCTCATATAAGGATAGCCGGTGTCCTGGTTCAATGTTGCCACACCGGATATCCGTTGTCTGGCCGTCCGCCTTCACTCCACGACAACATCATTCATTTTCTCCATAGCGGTTCTATGTTCATTTTTACAGGGTGTTTATATAACTGTTGGCTTTTCAGTCACAGTAAGAGAAGAGTCCCTGATAACTTATCAACGAAGACACTGTTTGTAGCAAAATACGTCACATCAATGGCTTCAGAAAGTAAGTGGGCGTGTCAGCAGATTATGCGGAAAAGGTGATTATCCTCTCCTCTCCCTAGAGGATTGTACTCTGATAATTGACCTACCCTCCTGACACATTCTGAAAGTCGAGCCACTTTGATTGACACAATATACACGCAATCAGAGCTAAGGGACCCACCTGCATCCAACGACTCATTTCTCTTACGTTCAACTATAAGAAGCCCATATCAACATACATGCATGGTATCGTTGTTCTATCTCACACTTTACTGTTATTACGCTTGAGTGTTCATTAAGTTCATACACTCTTCTAACTTGAGCGTCGAAGAATCTTCGCAGGTGGCACCACCTTTCGCCCCCCTACAACGCGAACCGTTGGTGTAAAGGATCTCCAGGACAACAAGACCGGCCTCTCCCACTGAGAGACCGGATTAATACATCGGTTACTTACAGTTCCGGTGTGCGAACCCTAAAACACCTGCACTCTTGTGGCTGGTCCCACACCGGATCCTAGACCCCGGTCCAGACCAGTTCATTGGCACGCCCGGTGGGACACGATAGAGTTATTCCCATTTTCGCAGAAGTTAGGTTGTTACAATGGAAGGTGATGGGAGAGATTTCGTGGAAGGTCACGTGGAGGATGTGACCCATCAACAGGCTGGGAGGAGACTCGTCTTCGAATCCCCTGTAACTCAAACCCGGAGGATGGTGCAAGTGCAGACGCCTGACCCTCGCAATGAGGTTATCAGGCAACTGAAGGAGGAGCTGATGGAGTTAAGGCGAGAGAGAGGAGGAGCTGGGGACAGAGTAGTGTCTCATGCAGAGGATGCTCACCATGCATCAGCGAGGGATAGATCTACCACCCTCCAGTATTCGAAGATCCCCTCATATGAAGGGAGGGGGCAAACGCAGGACTCTGGTGATAGAGTCAGTACCAGGAGAAGGGAGCAGGCGGTGGTAACTTCAGGGACATACAAGCTCAATGTCCCTTTTTCAAGAAGGTTGATGAATATTGTCATTCCAAAACATTTGCAAACAACTCAGCCATTATCGATTGGGAAGTATAATGGAGAGACCGACCCCACTAAGCATTTGGATGCTTACGTTTATGAAGCTATGTATTTGGGAGCAGATGAAGATGTCATGTGCAGAATGTTCCCAAGGACGCTGACGGAGGAAGCTCTCGGCTGGTTTAAAAGTTTGCCCTCAGGATCTATAGACTCTTGGGAGGAAATGGCTGCTGCATTCGAAAGCCATTTCGTCATCTCCAGGGATATCCCAAGAACTTCTCACACCCTGGCCCAGATAAGGCAGGGAGAAACTGAGACTCTTAAGGAGTTCCTGAAAAGGTTTTACAAGGAGGCTGCGTTGGTCCCTAACCTCACGGAGGCCATACAACTCCATATTGTAGTGGAAGCTCTTCAGCCAGGTTCAGCCTTTGCCCTATCTTTGGCAAAAAGCCCACCTACAACCTTCGAGGAGTTTCGAAGGAAAGCTTCCAAATATGTGGGCATAGAGATGCATCTAGAGGCAACTGCAACAAGAGTAAAGCCTTCTACACCCGCTCAGCAGCCACGGAGAGAAAAGGAGAGAGTGAGGCCTGAGAAGCATGCCTTTAGAGAAGACTTTGTGAACGCTCGTCAGCATCCACGAGATAGGCGCGTATCATCGTTCGATCACTATGCTCCGTTGAACACCAGGCACTCACAAATTATGAGGGAGGTTGGTTGGCCAACTCTGAACGTCTTTGGTATAAGGAAGCCAGCCCCAGCCAAGAGGGGTGGTAACCCACGTAAATACTGCACTTTCCATGAGCAGACAGGGCACAACACTGATGAGTGTAAGGCGTTAAAGAATACGGTGGAAACTCTCATTCGGGAAGGAAAGCTGAAGCAGTATTTGTTTAAGGAGAAATCTATGGATGAGCCTCACAGGATGGAGAAAAGGAATAGAGATCCTGATGATGAAAATGATAATACACGCAACCCAGCAAGGAAGTTCACTGCGGCTGAGAAGCAGAAAGGGGTAGTGATTGCTGAAGGTGCCCAACAAAGTAACATGCCCCAGCAGCAGAGGCAGGGCAGACGAGAAGTGATTGAGATGATAGCTGGAGGATTTGCGGGAGGAGGAACATCAATCACAGCACGAAAGAACCACCATAGGATGATTCTGTCAGTCCAGGGTAAACCGAGGGATAACCGCCCTTTCAGGGACGGAGTGACAGCCCCGACGGTGTCATTTACAGATGATGACTTCGGCCTAACAATTCCAGGAGGTGATGATGCAGTAGTGATTGTGGCCGTCATAGCCAATAAGGACGTCAAGAGGATCCTCGTCGATCAGGGAAGTTCTTGTGATGTTATCTTTTATAATTGTTTCAAACGAATGGGTTTCAGTGATGCAGATTTACAACCATACACACAAGAACTCACAGCGTTTAACGGAGCCAAGCAACCCACTAAGGGATACCTCGACACTTTGATTTCTTTTGAAGGGGAGCCCGGTGCAAGAACGGTCAAGTCAAGAATTCTGGTGATTGATGTGGAATCCCCGTACAACGGTATCATAGGCCGTCCAACACTGAACGCTATGGAAGCAATTGTATCCACCCCTCATCTCTTGATCAAATTTATCGACAAGGACAACGGTGTGTCCTCACTCCGCGGAGATCAGGAGATGGCTCGATATTGTTATAATCTGAGCCTCAACATGGTTAAGTTGGATGTATTCAACAAGAAGAGGAAGTTGAACGACGGAGGAACAGGGGCAGGGTCTGTCAGTCTTATTGACCTAGACCCCAGAGCAGAATTGAAGATTGATCCACTCAATCCATCTAAGCCCACACCAGATGGCGGCTCCAGGGATGTCGTATTGGGAGATTCCCCAGAGAAGGTCACGCAGATCAACGATAAGCTGGAGTCTGCTATGGAGCAACGCTTATTAGCCCTTTTGCAGGAATTCAAAGACCTTTTCGCATGGACAGCAGCAGACATGCCGGGGATGGATCCTGATTTCTGTTGTCACAAACTTGCAGTGTATCCTGAAACCAGGCCGGTGGCTCAGAAGAAGAGGAGGTTGGGACCGGAGAAGCAGAGGGCGGCTTGTGAGCAAACAGAGGAGTTGTTGAAAGCAGGTTTTATAAGGGAAATACGCTATTCATCTTGGCTTTCTAATGTGGTCATGGTGCAGAAGACTAACGGTAAATGGAGAATGTGTACAGATTATGTGGATCTTAACCGTTGCTGCCCTAAAGATCCATATCCCCTGCCCAACATCGATCGCATGGTGGATGATTCATCTGGTTACCAATATCTCAGTTTCATGGATGCCTATTCGGGGTACAACCAGATTCCGATGTGGGAGGGAGACCAGGAGAAAACTGCCTTTATCAATGACCGCGGTGTTTTCTGCTACACCGTCATGCCTTTTGGACTGAAGAACGCCGGCGCTACCTATCAGCGCATGATTAACAAAGTCTTTGAAGGGATGCATACAAAGCTGGTCGAAGTTTATATTGATGATATCATAGCCAAAACGCCCGCTGGAGGAGACCACATTGAAGATCTACGCCAAGTTTTCACTAGGCTTCGGCAATACAACATGAGGTTAAATCCTTTAAAGTGCACCTTCGCCGTTCCAGCAGGAAAATTCTTGGGATTCATGTTGACTCAACGAGGCATTGAGGCTAACCCCGGGAAATGTCAAGCAATCCTGGACATGCAGAGTCCCAAATGTTTGAGGGAGGTCCAGTCATTGAATGGGAAAGTGGCCGCTTTAGCTCGTTTCATGCCTAAGATGGCGCACAGGTCCCTCCCCTTGTATAAGGCGTTGAAGAAACATAAGAGTTTTGAATGGGGAGAGGAACAAGAGCAAGCCTTCCAGCAGCTCAAGGCCGTTCTCTCGAGTCCACCAATTCTGGTTAAGCCTGACCCGGGCGAAACGTTAATCTTATACTTGGCAATATCCGACGAAGCTCTAGGTGTCGCCTTGGTGAAAGAAACCCCTGAAGGGCAGAGACCGGTGTATTTTACTAGTAAAACATTTCAGGGGGCGGAAGGAAGGTATCAGAAGATTGAGAAGGCCGCCCTGGCAGTTGTGTGGGCGTCACGACGGCTGAGGCCTTATTTCCATGCGCACCCAGTGTTGGTAAGAACGGATTTGCCACTCCGTTCAGTACTCAGCAAGCCAGACCTCGCCGGAAGGATGATAAAGTGGTCTATCGAGCTGTCAGAATTTGAAATTTCATATGAGCCTCGAGGAGCCATCAAAGCGCAAGTGTTGGCCGATTTTGTAGTAGAAATGACTGGGGCGGACCCGACCACCCCTCGAGCGCATTGGACCATCTACGTCGATGGCTCGTCGAACAGCAAAGGTTGTGGAGCAGGTGTGGTGGTAGAAAGTGATGATGGTGTGCACTTAGAAATTTCCCTCCGATTCAATTTCAAGACCTCCAACAATCAAGCTGAATACGAAGCATGCTTGGCCGGCCTCCGTGCGGCGATTGACATCGGAGCATCAGCAGTTACACTCTGCAGTGATTCCCAGCTGGTGATTTCGCAAATCCAGGGGGAGTACCAGGCGAAGGAACCACAACTTCAATTGTACTTGAATTGTGTTAATGAGTTGAAGGGAAGATTTGAAGTTTTAGAGTTCAAGCATGTGCCCAGGGAAGAAAATACCAGAGCGGACATCTTGTCAAGATTGGCAAGTACAAAGCAGCCTGGTAGCACAACAACGGTGGTTCAAAGCACTTTGACATCACCCAGTATACCTCTGTATCCTTCTCTGAATGCTGTCATGGTGAGCTATCCATATGAGGATTCTTGGGTCATTCCCTATATTCGTTATCTGGCTGATGGTCAACTTCCCACTGACGAGAAGGAAAGAAGACGAGTAAAGAGGGAGCTGCCATATTTTACTATGGTCGATGGTGTTCTCTACAGAAGGGGGTTTTCTGTCCCATATCTTTCATGTTTAAGAGAAGATGAAGTTCAAGCGGTCTTAACCGAGGTACACGAGGGGCAATGTGGGCACCACGCTGGAGGCCGAAGCCTAATGAGAAAAGTCCTCAGGGCTGGATACTGGTGGCCCACTGTGAAGCAGGATTCCGCAGACTTCGTGAGGAAGTGCGACGCTTGCCAAAAATTCTCCAATCTCCACCATACACCAGCCCAAGAGTTATCTTCATCTGCTGTGCCTTGGCCGTTCTACCAATGGGGCCTTGATATTTTGGGTCCGTTTCCCACTGCGCCAGGAGGTATCAAATACTTGATTGTGGGGGTAGACTACTTCACCAAATGGATCGAGGCAGAACCAGTAGTGCATATCACTTCTGCACGTACAAGACGTTTCATGTACGAAAATATCATTGCTCGGTTTGGGGTGCCAGGGCGGATTGTGACTGACAACGGCACCCAGTTTACAGACAAAAAGTTCACGGATTTACTTGAAGGACTGGGGATAATCCAGATATTTTTATCTGTTGAACATCCCCAAACCAATGGGCAAGCAGAGGTAGCTAACCGAGAGGTGCTAAAGGGGTTAAAGAAGCGTCTGGGAGAAGCGAAGGGAGGATGGACTGACCAGTTATGTCATGTTCTATGGGCATACCGCACTACGCCTCATTCTTCAACTAACGAATCCCCATACCGGTTGGTGTACGGGGTTAAGGCGATGATCCCAGTTGAGTTACAAACAAGATCGGCTCGTGTGGAGTATTTTTCAGCAGAAGATAACAACGCCAACTTAGCATCAGAGCTGGACGTCCTCCAAGAGTTAAGGGAAAAGGCTTTCGTCAGAGATCAGGCAATAAAAGCAAAGTCTGCACTCCGGTATAATAAACGTGTCCAGTACAGAGCTTTTAACACCGGAGACCTCGTTCTGAGAAAGGCCAGTGTGGGGAATAAGTTCGCTCACCAAGGAAAGCTAGCACCGACGTGGGAAGGACCTTATAGAGTTTCGGAGGTGACTGGAAAGGGATCATACCGGTTGGAAGAACTTGATGGAACCCCAATCCGCAACAAATGGAACACTCAGAATTTACGAGTGTATTACAGCTAGTTGGTAAGACGGCGTGTACTCTTTTTCCTTACTTGAGTTTTTTCCCATTGGGTTTTCTCAAGAAGGTTTTAACGAGGCATGACCCCAACGATGCTCTTTGTGTAATCTATTTTCAATTTTAATAAGAATACACTTTCACCGCCCTATCATTCTCACTTTTCTTATATGTTATGATTTAAAGCCGTAGTTTAATACGCATACACCTCAGGACGGATGAACGCAACTACCTATTCTGTAGTTGATGAGATAATTCCTCGAAGAACGGAGGAAGACCCCTCAAGACGGACGATGTAATTCCTTGAGGTGGAATGGGTTGTAGGGCTGGTCCTTTCTCAAGGCCACAAACCGAACCCCATTCGAAGACTACATGGGTTGTAGGGCTGGTCCTTTCTCAAGGCCACAAACCGAACCCCATTCGAAGACTACATGGGTTGTAGGGCTGGTCCTTTCTCAAGGCCACAAACCGAACCCCATTCGAAGACTACATGGGTTGTAGGGCTGGTCCTTTCTCAAGGCCACAAACCGAACCCCATTCGAAGACAACATGGGTTGTAGGGCTGGTCCTTTCTCAAGGCCACAAACCGAACCCCATTCGAAGACTACATGGGTTGTAGGGCTGGTCCTTTCTCAAGGCCACAAACCGAACCCCATTCGAAGACTACATGGGTTGTAGGGCTGGTCCTTTTTCAAGGCCACAAACCGAACCCCATGCGAAGGCTTGGGCGCAGTAGGCCGGTTCACACAGGAAACCGCGCTGAACCCCGAGTAACGGGCGCAGTAGGTTCAGGATTAGCCCTGATCCGAACCCCGTGTTGAAGGCTTGGACTGTAGGATTGCACCGAACTCCAAGTACGGTTAGTAGGATCGAACCGAATACCGTGTGAAGACCTGAGATGTAGGACCAAACCGAACCTCAAAAGAAAGGCGTAAAAGCTTACCCTTGTCAAAGCGCCAAAAATTCAAAAGGCAATGTCCGTCCTCAGTGGTGGAATATCCACCCCGGAGCGGTTGAACGCTGACGTACCCGCTCTACATCTTCGAGGACAGATAAGGATTTCTATCTTTTAAGAAGTTAAAAGATAATCTTTGAGATAAACCCTCCTTTCCCAATGAACTTACGCTTGGGGACAGGGCGTGCTTTAACTTAATTGTCATTTATTCATTACAATTTGTTATCTTAATCCAGTGTGATAAGAACGCTTTAAGTAACTAGGTAACCACGCAGAACGGATTCGTAAAGCATTGGAAATAATAAAGTGTTTTGTATAACACCAAGTTATTCAGCACTCACACATTCGATGCAAACAGTTGAGGAAAAGTAATAATGAATCTTATTTTCAAAAATAAGGAAATATGCAGGTTACAAAATGTTTTAAAGC
Source organism: Clitoria ternatea (assembly GCA_037962975.1). NCBI lineage: Eukaryota > Viridiplantae > Streptophyta > Magnoliopsida > Fabales > Fabaceae > Clitoria > Clitoria ternatea. The sequence continues at coordinate 13,906,253 of CM075674.1, read as the reverse complement.
TGGAGCCGATCCCAGAACACGGCTATGAGTGAAAGCATAAAATTAAGAGGCCGGTGCTTGATCCTCCACAGTGGGCACTCCCGCCTTCTCCGTCTGGTCCTCCACCCCAGTTTGGGCACCTTCTGGTGCTTCAGCTCCAGAGGCAGCAGTGGACGTTGTAGGCTCCATACTTTGGCCTTCTGGGAGGGGAGGCAGTTCGTACAGAGATGCATGGGGTTCATGGTGCGATCCGTCCTTATGAACTTCTACAAGCCTTCCCCCATGGAACTCGAAGAACGGATCTAATCCGTATAAATTCAGCTTTACTCCAGGGTTACGATAATAGACTTGACGAAGGGCCAGGCCGAAAGATTCATACGCCACATTTTTGCATATATCCAAGGCTTTGGCAGCCTTGGCCTTTGCAGCAGCTAGTCTTCTTTGAACCTTGGCATAATCCTCTTCTGAAGGCCCAGCACTCGCACCACCCTTTTTGAGTTCATCAATTTGGGCTTGCATCTCCTTCCGAATAGACTCCCACTCCCCAAGGTCCTTGTTGCGACCCTCCTCCATAACTTTGAGATCGTCAGCAAGCTTAGCCGATCTCTTCTTCTCCAATTGTAATTCTTCTTCAAGGAGGGGTATGGATTTGTTTTTATTCTGGAGGTCGGCAACTTCCCGCTCTAGGGCCTTGTTCGCAAAATGAACTTGGCTTGCCTCTTCAGTCTTCCTCTGGAGCGTTTCTTTAGCTTTCTTCAATTCTGATTCCACCCCTCTGTGAACTTCAGCTTGCTTGGCCGCGAATTTCTCCTTCACCGCGAGTTCGGTCTCAAGTTTTTCAACCTGATCCATATAGTCAGCTTTCTCGCTCAGGGACTCAAGCAGGCCAGACAGTTCATCAAGTTGCCAACGCCCAGCCTTGCAAGCACATCGGACCCCAGCAGCGTCGAGGGAAGGGCGGAGGCAATACCGTGCCTTTGGGAGAGTAGGAGGCATAGACCCTTGAAACCACAAGTAAGGAGAAAGGAAGGAGTCACGCGGAGGATCGAACGCCGGAGGAGGACCGTTCCCAGAATCCGGTTCTGAAGCATTTTGAGAAGAAGGTGCAGAGAACTCAGGAACGGGTTTCTTTCCCTTGTCCTTCTTTAATTCAGTTTCTTCGGCCGTCCTCTGACGCTTCTTCACAGGGTCATCAGAGGAGGGCTTCTCTTGATTTGCCTTCTTTACAAGATGCCTCTTCTTCTTCTTTTTCTCTGGGACGGCCTCCTCGCCACCCGCTCCAGCGGCCTCAGTTGCTTCTTCGGTTTCCTCCTCGTCGAAGAGAGGAACCTCATCTCCCACCGCAGAAGTCAGAGGAATGAGGGGAGTTTTAGTGGCGTTCCTCTTCGCCTGGATGTCATTTTCTTCAGAAGAGGAGTCATCGTCAGCCATCATGGTCCTTAACGACAACATCTCTGGGCAGGCTTTTTCAATTTGTTCTGCAAAACAAGAAAAGTTGAATAAGCATACAAGGAGAAAAATAACTAGAGCGGAATAACCATACAACACAAGGAGAATAAGAGCGGATGTTACGGAGGTAGGTGTTTTTGATGCCATCCTCGGCCAAGAGAAGACGGCTGGAAAACCCTTTGAGGGTCTTTGAGGCCGTCTGCAGGGCGCTCAAGACCTCAACAGAATGAGGGGAAAGTTTGCTCTCATCTGTATAATAAGCACGGCTCATAAGAAGAAAATGCTCGTGCGTCCAGCTAAGGGGAAACTTGGTAAACCCCTCTTTATTCCGCCAGAAGACTGGCTTATTTGGTTGGATCTGGACCCGCGTGTAGTAGTGTTTGAAGGAGCGCCCATCTACCTTTGCGGATTCCGTATAAGACTTGAAATTTACAACCCTTGAGTCACTACGGAGAGTAATGAACCCAAGGCCGCCCTTCTTATTAGCTCGGCGGACCACTTGGCAATAGTAAAATAGCTTGGCCACAGTGGCGGAGAAGCCAAAATGCTCCCCCAAAACTTCCAGAGCCCGGACAAGACTCCAACCGTTGGGATGTAGTTGTGAGGGGGCACAGTCTAGGAAACGCAGGACGGCCATCTGGAAATCCGTCAGGGGAAAGCGTACTCCCAGCTTTAAGAAAACGAAGTCGTACATGTAGACCGACCTCGCGTCAGGGACGCTGTGGCATATTCTTTCAGAAGGATGCGGAGCCATCACAGTGTATCGCGCTTTGTACTTCTTATCCGAATATATCTTACAGCGGAAAGAAACCGTGCGCTCCTCCTCACTTGCATGGTGCGAAGGGATCTCTAGGAATTCCTCTTCCACCCAGCAATAAGGTTTTTCCCTGTTGAGTTTCTCCCAATCAAGCCGGTGTGCCACAACATTGACACACCCTTCAGCAGAGCGGAGAAACAGTGTTTTTCCACGTCCTGGAAGATCCATGGTTGTGCAGGCGCGGTGGAATGCGTAGGTGCTGTGATAAAAAGCAACATCGTCAGAGAGATAACCTTCAGCACTTGACCCCTCATCAGAGCGGCTGGTAGCCCTCGAACCAAGGGGAACCTCAGAGCGACGAGAGGAAGAAGACGCTCGTGAGGAAGAAGCTTCGGCTCTCTCTGAGCGATGGCGCCCAGCCACAGGAGGATTCGCTGGAATCCTCCCACCACGGTGGCTAAGGGGGGCACGAGAGCCAAACCTCCCCCTATTTGAAGGACCAGCGTGGCCTGCTCTAGGGCGCATGATGGAAATAGAATGACTAAAATTGCAAGGAGTGAAGGAAAGGGAGGTTACCTAAAGGAAGAGGATCTTTGAAAAGTTGGAGACGACAAGGAAATTCCAAGGAAATTTGAGCAGAGTTTCACTAAGCTTGAGGACAAATATGGATTCCAAAATCTGCTAAGAGTTCCTTTTATAGGTAACGAAGAAACACAGTGCTTCATCGGAGGTCACAAGGCTTGCATCAAAACGCGACTCTTCAAATTGAAACGACTCCATCGTTTCACCATAAACGGGCGCGAAAACAGTAACGTTTCAGTAAACGTTTTGGCAAAATGGGCCCCCACACAGTTTGAATCCAGGCCCAATAAGCCCAATCGACGGTTACACTCTTGAGCAATGATGGCTCTTGCATAAAAAACGCATTTATTGTCTAATCATGCTGTGCGCATTTAATGCCTCCCAACCACTTTCCGAATACCAAGGGTTTCGATTTTCAAAGAGTCTTGGGATTTCCATTACTTAGTTTATGCTGTCTGAATCCGTTGTACGCAACGCGAGAAGGGCGGTCACTCGTTTACTAGAGCGGACCCCACCGAGCTCCCAGAGACTTACAAGAATGTACTACCGGCATCCAGACTTCTCTTAAGAGTTGTGTAGCTCATATGAGCAACTTAACAGTCCCTCATACAAGCTAGGGGACAGATGATCCGGTCTAGATACCGGCCCCCATACTTGTGACGTCAGACTGACCTCATATAAGGATAGCCGGTGTCCTGGTTCAATGTTGCCACACCGGATATCCGTTGTCTGGCCGTCCGCCTTCACTCCACGACAACATCATTCATTTTCTCCATAGCGGTTCTATGTTCATTTTTACAGGGTGTTTATATAACTGTTGGCTTTTCAGTCACAGTAAGAGAAGAGTCCCTGATAACTTATCAACGAAGACACTGTTTGTAGCAAAATACATCACATCAATGGCTTCAGAAAGTAAGTGGGCGTGTCAGCAGATTATGCGGAAAAGGTGATTATCCTCTCCTCTCCCTAGAGGATTGTACTCTGATAATTGACCTACCCTCCTGACACATTCTGAAAGTCGAGCCACTTTGATTGACACAATATACACGCAATCAGAGCTAAGGGACCCACCTGCATCCAACGACTCATTTCTCTTACGTTCAACTATAAGAAGCCCATATCAACACACATGCATGGTATCGTTGTTCTATCTCACACTTTACTGTTATTACGCTTGAGTGTTCATTAAGTTCATACACTCTTCTAACTTCAGCGTCGGAGAATCTTCGCAGGTGGCACCACCTTTCGCCCCCCTACAACGCGAACCGTTGGTGTAAAGGATCTCCAGGACAACAAGACCGGCCTCTCCCACTGAGAGACCGGATTAATACATCGGTTACTTACAGTTCCGGTGTGCGAACCCTAAAACACCTGCACTCTTGTGGCTGGTCCCACACCGGATCCTAGACCCCGGTCCAGACCAGTTCATCTAGGAATTCCCATAGCTTTAGAATTACTACATAGCCACTTACAATGTGTCACTTAACCTAAATCAAGCATCCAATGGTCCATTTATACATATATCATTACCCTACCCGAAGATTATGTGTTCCCTTTTTGTTCATGATCCCCTTAAAAATTACGATTTATATGGTGATTGGTTATTGTCCTCTAGTGGACTAAGGGCCTCATGCAATATTAATATATGTTGAGCGATTCTCCCACACCTTATCCACTTGGCCTACATTTCTTTTAGGGTTTTAGTGTGTGGATGAGAACCAATCCATCATATCGTTTAAATGAGGGATGGATGAGAAGTGTGTAACTCACTATTTAAACCTTTTGCTACTAAAGGAGCTTTGAAGTGGAGGTGCCCAACAAGATAATCGAGGAAGGTCGTTTCTCTTAATATATACCCTTTCAACTCTATCAAACCAAGCCATGTGGGATTTATTTTGAAATACCATTTTCACGTAACATTTTATTTAAGCTAATTGAGAATTTCTCCATATATATTATTTATGACACTATATTGTGTACATATATTTTATTTGTAAATATTTGTTATTTGATAAATATATCCACATATATTATCTATGACACTATATAAAAAATGTCATCTTGTTTTCCATACTAAGATCATGGCCTTGAAAATATCTTAAACAAATACACATGCATGAAGGCATCACATGAACACATTTCAGCATGCAAAAAGTATAATTCTGATACGTAGTGATCGATTACAAAGTGGAAGTAATCAATTAAAATATGGTAGTTGTAACATCCCAAAAATTTCATTCTCATGTATAATCATTTTGATTTAGACCATCAATGATATTACCAATTTTATCTCAACTTTCTATATAAATTTTGGTTGGGACAACATCTTCAATTTAACCTTTTACCATTGTAAATAATTTTAACTTTATACCTTAGGTAAAAGTTAACCAAATAACTTATTACCTATTTCCTTAGTTATTAATTTCTTTGCCTTTTTCCATTTACTCCCATCAAATTACCACATACTCCACTCAAAATGCGTCATCTTGTATACATTTTAATTCCTAGTTAGAGTCCAAATTTGATAATATGGTAAACTACAAAGTTGTTCCTCTTCTTCTTAAATTTTCAACAAGACCAAAGTTATTAAAATCCATTAAGATTTGAGATAGATATGCCCAAAATACTGAAACTATTTCTGAATTGGTATTTTACTTCAATCATATCATCTTGTACATATTTTAATGCCTAGTTAGAGTCCAAATTTGAAAAAGTCGTCAACTACAAAGTTGTTCTTCTTTTTATTATCTTTCCAACAAGACCAAATTAATTAAAATTCCTTAAGATATGAGAGAGATATTCCCAAAATACCGAAACTATATCAGAATTGATATTTACTTCAATCATACAAGCTACATTATGTAGGCTGCGGGAATGGTCAACAATGCAGCCCATTTTTCTCACATAAAACCTTCATTATCACCACACATAATGCACCTAACATCCTACTACAATCCCATTATGAAAAGCTTATCCCCAACTTGTCATTTGCATGATTAAATCAGTATTACATCTTGTTCCCAAGTCTGAAATTTTATAACAAGCTAAGTTAGTGAAGACATATCTCTCATTTTTTTTCATTTCCTCCATCAAAGTAATTCTTAATCTGAAGCTAGGATAATAAGAGAACACTTTCAACCATTCTAGGATCCTCCATTAAGGTAAGAGGGGATAGGGTTGTGAATAAATATGGAATAGGTAGAATTGTATGTTGTCCTAGGATTTTCATATTTATTTTCGTAACTTGTTACTTAATTTTGAAGCTAAAAATATGTGAATTTGACTTTTGCTTCTTCATCAAAGTTGTAGATCTTTTCGTTATATGAATTTGGAGACTTGAACTAACTTTGAATATGTATAGCATGAGTTATGGTCAAAATACTGAAGTATGTTTCTTTTGAATGTTTCATGACTTGGTTTTGGATATATATTGAGATTGTAAATTTTATAAGTATGATTAGCCATCTTTATCTTCATAAAAGTTGTAGATATAGATGTTATGATTCTGTTAGATTTGATCTTATATCAAAATTCTAAGTAATATGGAATTTATGCTTAAATTACTCTCATGTGCTCATGTTGTTTAATTGTTTCTGAAAATAAGTGTCTTTAATCAAAGTTTGGTAATTCATATATTTCGAAATTGAAAATGATATATTCATGAAATTTGTAGATCTTTTTGTCCTATAAATTTAGAGACCAAAATCTTCTAAAAAGGATAAGTAAAACTTGAGTTATGATTTATTTATTAAAGTATGACGTTTCTGAAAGCTATGTATGAGTCAATGCTTATCTAGCTTTTTGAGAATAATTTATAAGGAATTAATTTTTGATCCCTTCAAAAAAATTTTAGATATTTGAGTTATGAACATATGGGATTTAGTCTTATGCAAAAATAATTTTTCTATTAAGAGATATACAATTTTTACCAAAGGTTGTCAAAGTTGTAACTGAATCTATAATACTGAAATTACTATTTTAAAGTCAAAGTAATTTTGAAACTGTGTTTTATACTTATAGAATTGAGATATATGGTCTGCATAAAAGTTATAGATAATTCTGTTTTTGAAAATTTGGCACAAGTTTTATCTTAAATAATTTTTTTACAAGGAGATATGCCTATTTTACCAAACTGTATACATGCAGCAAAAATTTGCAAAAGTCAGTGTGTTGTTTGTAACGTGGAGCAAATTCTGTAAGAAATTAGAATTTTTGGTCTGCGTGAATGTTGTAGATAATTTTGTTATGGAACTACAGAAAGTGGAATTACTTAAAAAGGATTTGATTTGCTCACGTTATGGCCTTTTTACTAATGTATATTGCTGCTGTAAATTTTTGAAATTTACCTATGATGGTTATTATGGATGAAAATGATATTTTCCATATAGATAATGATTTATTTATGAATTATTGAGGGATTATTGATTTTTATGGATGTTATTGAGTGTCTTATGAATGTCATACAGTATGTACATCTTTGTGATGAATGATTATGAATGACTAAATTAATGTATACATGAATGTCTTGTGTTTTATTGAGATATGTTGTTGAACTGTAAATCCATGATTTTGAGAATTGATATATGTGATATGTCCTTTGAGGACATGTGGCTTTCAAGTGATTATGGAAGTATTGATATCATGGTATGTTAAATTGATAAAGAGAATTAAAGGCATTCATGCATCATAAGCATTTGGACGCACCATGGAATTTAAGGGTTCCATGATTGCCGGTCCTGGTGGGGGGTTACTTTGTGATGAGTTAAAGCCTTATTTTTGTTGAGCGCCATGAAGGGTAGGGATTCATGGTATATGCTAAGTCCTACTTGTGTACTTTGGTACTTGAGCACTACGAAGGGTAGGGATTCGTGGCATTATGCTAAGTCCTACTTGTGTCTCTATGAGACTTTTTACTGTAGTATTCCTACTAAACTAAAATAGATCTAGCATGACATCATTTGGCTAAATTAAAAATTATTAAATGTAAATGACCTTGTTTGGCATATTCATCATATCATAATTATTTGTTAATTATGTTTGTGTAATTTTACTTATTTTACATTTATTCTATATTCTATCTCACTCTTATATTATTTTTACAGTGAATGCTTCATAGAATGATGAGTGGTGAAATTGATGAAGCTTTTATGTTTTATTGCTTGAACTTTGACCTTATTTGACTTTTAATGTGTTATAATAATATTATTATGTACCTCGTACTGCAATCTTATCTATCGTTTCCGCTATATAATTGTATTATGTTTTATTCATTCACGGCTAGTATGCATGATAATATTCCACATTTATCAATTTTGACGTGACCTCAGAATTTAAATTATGAATTTCAAAATGATTCTTTAAACATGAAAAATTTATTACAAAAATTTGGGTTAATTAATTGGAATTTATAATTTGGGTTTTGGGTGTCACAGTAGTAATCGATTACAATATGACAATAATAGATTACAAGTGAATGATTGCAATTTTTAATTTGAATTGATAACTGAAGTAATCGATTACCAAATGTTAGTAGTCGATTACAACAACTCGAGAAGTGCATATGTTCACGTTTTCAGCAAGGAAAAGAGATGGCTTTTCATTTCAAACTTCATGAAGCATCATACCCTTTGAAAATCAATCTGATTCAAAAGACACAACCATTTGAAATGAAACCTTTTCATTACATCTCTTGAAAGCCTATAAACTAAGATGACTTTAGGCTTTTTAAACAAGAACTCAAAATCATCCATGCATTATTCTATCCAGTGTTGTTAGAATCGCGTTTTGGACCGTAGACTTGTACGAGTCTACGTCTCGCCGTAGGCCTTCCGTGTTGTGACGCTTGCAGAGTCGTCCCCTGGTGGAGACGTCGTAGAGACGCGAGCTGGCTTGTGGAGACGTTGAGATGTGGCTGTCCCCATCTCAAGCATTTTGGGTTAGAATAACTGGGTCAAGCAGGCAACCCAGCTTAAAAAATGACCCGGTCCAATTGAAAACCCTAATTTCCCTTTTCTCCTTCGATCTCGTCCACCATTTTACGATTTCCCCTTCCATCTCCAAGCTCGCCCACTGCATCAACCTTTCCCCCTCCGTCGCGCCTCCCTCTGGCTCCGTCGTGCGATGTTTCTGTGTGACCCCCTCTGTTTCTGTGTGGCCCTCTCTGTTTCTGTGAGACCCTCTGTTTCTGCTTCTCTTTTCTCCCTTAAGTAGCTCTCAGTAGCATTCGTGGTGTTCATTGTGCGTGTTCCTCTCTCTCTCAGGCAGCCTCAAGCAGCTCTTTCTCCCTCTCTCTATTTCGATTCTGTGGCTTCTCCCCCTCTCTGTTGGCTTCTCCTTCTATCTGTTTCTCTTTAATTAAGAATTTACTAGTGGTAATGGGGAAGGGGTGGGTGGGTCTAGTTCTGGTTCTGTAGGGGCAGAGGCAGCAACTGGTGCAGGTTCAGGTGCAGTTCTTCCCTCTATTACAGGTTTTGTAACCAAAGTTCCAAGAAATGCTTCAGGGAATAGAAGTGACATTGGCTTGAAATATGGTGTTGCTGTTGATGGGGATAGAACCAAGATGATGTGATTGCTTTGTAAGAAGGAGCTACGGGGTATTTACAGGCTAAAACACCATTTGGCTGGAACTTCAAAGGATGTGGCACAATGCAAGGCTGTTATGGATGAAATCAGAGAATAAATATTGAGTTATGTGATAAAATTACACAATGATGGTGTGAAGAAGACAACAGTTAGTAGTTCATCAAGTGAAGTTGTCGATAATATGGGTGACAAGAGAAAAAACAATGACCTCCCTTCATTTTCATTCAAGAGAAAACCAAGTAGTCAAGAGACCATTAACTTAATATTTAAGAAGAGTTTGAGGGAGGAAGCTTGTCAAGAAATTGCTTCATTTTTTTACAACAATGTCATTCCTTTTAATTTTGCCAATTCTAGTGAGTTTAAGAAGATGTTTGAATTAGTTGCTAGACATGGACAAGGATTTAAACCACCTTTTTACCATGAGATCAGAGTTAAGTATTTGAAGCAACAAGTTGATTCCACCAAAAAGGACCTTGAGAAGCATAAGGCCTTTTGGAAGAAAATGGGGTGTACCATCATGATGGATGGATGGACTGATAGGAGAAAGAGAGCTATACTGAATTTTTTGGTGAACAGTCCAATGGGAACTGTATTTTTGAAGTCTATTGATGTATCTGACATTTCTAACACTGTTGAAAGAGTTTTCAAGATGATGGATGAAGTTGTTGAAGAGGTGGGTGAAGAGAATGTGGTGTAGGTTGTAACTGACAATGCAGCAAATTATAAGGTAGCTGGAGAGCATTTGATGGACAAGAGGAAGAGGTTGTATTGGACTCCATGTACAACTCACTGCATAGATTTAATGTTGTAGGATCTTGAGAAAAAGGTTCCAATCCATAAGGAGACAATTACACATGGCAAGAAGATCACAATGTTCATCTACTCAAGAAGTACCTTGATCTCTTTATTGCATCAGTTTACAAATGGTGGTGATTTAATTAGACCAGCCACTACACGTTTTGCCACTTTCTACTTGACATTAGGTTGTTTGTTGGATAAGAAGGAAGGATTGATAAGGATGTTCACATCCAAAGAGTGGAAGTTGGGCGAACCTTCAAAGCTTAAGGATGGGAAGTTTTGTGACACATTAGTGATGGATAAAAATTTCTAGAAAAATAATGACTTGTTTGAAGGGTGCATACCCTTTAATCAAGGTGCTACATTTGGTGGACTCAAATGAGAAGCCTGCAATGGGCTTTATCTATGAAGAGATGGACCGAGCAAAGGAGAAGATAACAAGTGCATTTAAAAATGCGAAGAAGAGGTAAACTTGTATAACCTATATTACATTGAATTATTCAATTTATATTATTGGAATTGGAACTAATTAAATTATTTCTTTCATTCCTTAGCTACGAACCTCTTTGGGACATCATTGATGAAAGATGGAACAATCAACTTCATAGGCCTTTGCATGTTGCTGGCCTTTACCTCAACCCAATCTTTCATTATGCTCCTGATTTCAAACCTGACTTTGAAATTAAATGTGGATTGTATGATTGCCTAGAGCGGATGGTGGGAGATATAGAGGAAGTCAAGAAGATTGATGCCCAATTAGAGGAATTCAAATATAAGAAGGAGTTTTTTGGTAGCAAAATAGTCCTTAATGGGATCCAGATCAAAACTCCACACAATGGTGAGAGTCTTATGGTGATGAAACTCCAGAGTTACAAAGGTTTGCCATTCATGTCTTGAGCTTGACGTGCAGTTCTTCTGGTTATGAACGTAATTGGAGTGCATTTGAGATGACATTTTTAAATGCTTTCTAAGTTATTTCTCATCAATAAATGCTTCCTTTCCTCCATTATATTTTTACTAAAATATTTCAATAAACTTTAGGTTCACACTAAGAAGAGGAATCGATTGAAGTAAAAGATAATGAATGATGTTTTCTTTGTCATGGCTAACTCTAAGTTGGCCAAGAGGAAGAGTGAAAGGAAAGCAAAAGAATATGTCATTGAAGATCTTTCTTCCGATGATGAATGGATTGTGGACAAGGAGGAGGAGGATGTAGTTCAAGAACTAGAAGAAGATGTTGGAGTTGAAGGAGAAACTAGTGGGGTTGGTCGAGATCCACCTCTTGATGATCTAGAAATTCCTATTTTGTCTGATGATGAAGAAGGAGAGCATGGCTTAGGCCTAACTGAACTTGATGATGAAGATGATAATCCTAACTTGAATGATATGTTAGATTAGATGCCTAGGCTTGAGAACCTAATTAGTGTTTATGTTTTATGACATTGAGTTTATGTTTTTGTGTTTTATGACATTAAATTTGGTTTAAGATTATGAAGTTTGAGTTTAATTTCATATTTTTCATATTTATGTATAGTATTAAACGAGGGAAAACGAGAGCATGTGAATTCCGTGTATTTTGAACACCAACGGAGCTATTGTATTTATAGGAGATTTTACCTGATTATAGATAAGATAATACAAATATTTTACAAACTAATCTAATCTAATTAATTAAAGATAACTCTATCTAATCTAATTAATTAGAGATAACTTTATCTTTAAGTTTAACATATAGTTTAGAATTTCTGGTAGACTCTTCCGTCTCGTCTTACGTCTCACGAGTCTACGTTTTGCAAAAAATTTTCGTCTCAACGTAGACTCTAAGTCTTAACAACCTTGATTCTATCTCTAAAAAATCTTTCAATGACCATTATCTTAATATTTTGAGTTAAATCATAAGAGTGCTTCAAGTTGTTTATTATACTCTTAAAAGAAAGATTCCTTTATTATTATTTTGTTTTGATTACTTACGGAAAGGTTTCCCTAAATTTTGTGATTGGTACTCAGAGTGGTGTATCTCTTAGGGTTCTGTACTTTAGAGAGGAATCCCAATGGTGTATAGGATTGGGGTGGTGTATCCTCATTATGGTGTAATCAAGGATTTGATTAGTGAAAATTGCAAAGGGTTCTTGAGGAATAGACGTAGGTAGGTGTTGGTCAAACTAGTATAAAATCTCTGTTTGTACTTCTTTATCCCTTTACTCTTTACATTTCAAGTATTGTTATTTAATTACTTATCATTGCATAATAAGTGTTTAGAAGATAAATTTATTAAGGGAAACGTTTTCAACAACTCAATTCACCCCCCTCTTGAGTTCCTTAAAGGTCACTTGGGTAACAAATCAGACATTGAGATTGCTAGATTGCAATTCAAGCTTGACTGCCTTGTAAACAAGAGGAGTGATTTGTTTGACGTGCAGCAGGTTACATCACTTCACTATCAAACTGACCAAATCAGAGAAAGAAAGGAGATGTATTGGTATCAAAGATTCAGGATCCAGTGGCTTAGATGGGGAGATTTGAATATTATGTTTTTCCATGCGTCTACGCTTCAAAGAAGAGCAAGGAACTGAATTTCTAGACTAATGGATGATTCAAACAGATGGGTTGAAGGTGAGGAAGAGGTCCTTGATAGGATCACAAGGTATTATCAAGAGAGCTATAAAGCTGAAACAACTCATAATATTATTTCTTGTCTACAAGTGATTCCTAAACTGGTTTTTAAGTCAATGAATGATGTTTTAATTGCTCATGTTACTGATCTAGAAATTTAAAAAGATGTGAAGTCTCTCCCTCCTCTTAAAGTCCCTGGCCCAGATGGCTTTAATAGGTTGTTCTATCATAAAAACTGAGAAACTGTTAAGGATAAGGTGTGTTCTATCATTAAATATTTCTTTGAAATAGGGGATCTTTCTTCCAAAGCTAACTTAACTCTTATCTCCCTTGTTCCTAAAGTCCCAAATCCTGAAATGATTACACAATTCCACCCTATAAGTTGTTGCAATTCATTCCTAAAGTTATCTAAAAAGTCATGCAGCTTAGGTTAAAGCCTTTTATTAAGGGTCAACAAATTTAGGACAATATTATAATAGCTCAGGAAATTTTTCACTCTCTCAAAAGTAGGTCCTCCTTTTCTAAAATCATAGGGCTATAAAACTAGACATGAGTAAGGCATATGATAAGCTTAATTGGGAATTTCTGAAACATATCCACATTTCTTTTGGCTTTAATCCTATTAGGTCAGTCTTATTATGTTTATTGTCTTTTTAGTATCATAGTGTGTTAGTTTAAATGGGTCTAGAAGTCAAATTTTTAAACCCCAGAGAGGATTTAGGCAAGGAGATCCCTTATCCCCCTATCTATTCATCTTTCCTGTTGAATCCTTCTCCTGTTTACTCTCTAAATCAATGGAAAATAGATCCCTTACAACTATGCTTTTTACTCTAAAATTTCCTAAATTATCTTACTTTTTTATGCATATGATGCTATAGTCCTTGCTAAGCTTGATAAGGCAAATGCCTATGCTATAATGGAAGTGCTTAACAAATATACTGAAGGTTCAGGCCAAAAAATAAATGTCTCTAAGTCTTGCATCATTTTTGAGAAATAAGTTCCAGTACTAGGAGATCTCAAATTACATCCATTCTTCAAATGAACCAGAGAATGAAAGTTGGTAATTATCTTGGGTTACCTTGTGACTAAGGAAAATCTAAAAATAAAACTCTCTCATGGATTAAGAAACTGTTTTTCACCAAAGAAGAAGGCTAGAAAGAGCCATTTCTAAATCAAGCCCGAAAAGAAACCTTGATAAAGGTAGTACTTCTAGAAATTCCTTCCTATGCTATGTCGGTGATAAGGTTTCCTAAATCCTTTATCAATAGTCTTAATTCCATTATTTCAAATTTCTGGTGGGGCAAAGGTAAAGGCACAAAAGGAATTCATTGGAAGGACTACAGGTCTCTAACTGTCAGTAAACAACAGAGGGGATTGGGTTTCAATAAGATGTTCAGTTTGACCATAACATATCTAACTAAGCAAGCATGGAGGATCTTGTGCAATTCAGGAGCGATTTGGGTCCAAATTTTAAAGGGGAAGTATTTTCCTGATAAGTCTTTCCTGGAGCAACAAAAATAAAGGAATGGTTCTTGGGTATGGCATAACATTTTTTAGACATAAATGGTTATAGAATGGATCACTCTACTATCCTTCTAATGGATTTCAGAGTGATGTTGACCCTGCACTGGACTCTCTAATTAACCAGTCCACTCTCTATTGGGATTTTCCCAAAATTAGGCAACTTTTAACATAGCAGTTTTGGTTGCCAACCTTACAAACCCCCATAAGGATGTGTAAAGAAGAGGATATGTTGAGATGGCCCGTCATACAGGATGGTGAGTATACAATCAAATCAGGATATAGAGTTATTAAATAACTTTCAGATGCATCTGACCAGAGGCCCTCATCTTCCTATTTCCTTAGTGCTTCCCTTTGGAAGACTATTTGGGCCTCTAAGGTCCCAAAGAAAATACAAACTTTCATCTAGAAGTTATGTAATAATTTGTTGCCTAGTAATGAGACCCTAGTTAGGAAGAACATCATAAGGGATTCCAGGTGCTCTATTTGTCAAACAGAAAGGGAATTCTTAGAATATATGTTTCTAAAATTTCAGTGGACTGCTCCTGTTTGGTTTGAATCTAATATCTAATGTGACCTTCACAATGACACTATAACTATAATGAGTCAATGGATAGAAGCAAAATTTGAATTATTTTAATCAAAAAAGGATGATGTAGAATTTCTCATATCAAAGTTGTTCTACACTTTTTAGCATATCTAGCTAGAAAGAAACAAATTTATTTTTTGAAGCTCTTAGCCTGATCCTATGCACATTATAATTACAACTTAACAATCCTTGCATAATTTCTTTAATGCTAATCACAATAGGCATCCTCACCAGTTCAAAAACCGCTAGCTAGATGGAGACCGCCTCCTCTAGGAAAATTGAAAGTGAATGTTCATGCACTTGGTTAGATGCATCCTAGAGATCTTTCACTAGAATCATCATCAGAGATCATCTTGCGGACACCCTGTATGACTAATCGTCTTCCAATTAGGCTTCTTCTTTGCTTTAGGTTGAAGGCTTAGCCATGATGGAGGCGATTATTCTGGCTCATAATCCAAAATGGAAAAATGTTATTTTAGAGTTTGACAACTTGAATTTGGTAAGGGTGCGTAGAGGGGAGATGAGAATTCAAGAAATTGACCCAATTATGCATGATGTTACATATATCGTCGATCCCTTATGTCCTGTGGTTTTACTTTGGTTGGCAAGAAGGGTAACACAACTACGTAGGTGGTGGCTCAACAAGCGAAGATTAATTCCCTTGGCTGGAATTGGTGGATTTCCCCTCCATTGAGCCTTCAGAAGGTCTTGGTGCAAGATAAAAGATGGATTGGGTTCCATTCTTTGTTGGAAGAATCTGTCCATTCCTCTTAGTCACACCTTGATTAGGGTTTACTCCTCCATTCAATTTCCCTATTCAAGTTGGGACTGTAAGGTTTTGTGTTCAAGGCCATAGGGTTCTTTTCTCAGCAAGCAAGTTTAGGGGTTTTCTGTTAGCTTAGTTGTAGCCTGCATTTTGTTGTATTATATGTTTTTTGGGCCATAAGTTGACTTCTTGGCTCCATTATTGTATGCTTTTGGGCCTTTTAGGCCATTGGAAATTTTATATATAAGTTTCAAGTTCAAAAAAAATCCCATAAATCAACACTATTCTTGTACTTGTGAGAAAAAACTTTGACCCATGGTTTGTTGATCAAATTTATAATGTCCCAAACCAATTTACCTAGTATGGATGCCAATCTACAATCCTGAATAGCCAAACCCTTTACTTTCTTTTGTTGGATAATTGTGTCCCAATTCACTAAATGAATGTCATAAGTTGAATTAGACGAGGACCAAACAAAATCCCTCAAACATTTATTCACCGAGTTGTAAATATTTTAGGGGAGCCACCAAATTTACATTCGATAAACTGAGATAGAAGAGAGAATAAATTTATTGAGAAGTTTACCTTTTCAAGAGGTCAAACGTCTATGATTTTTCTTAAGCAGAGAATAGAAGTGATTCGTTTTTACTCTCGGTTTCACAAAAGGATAACCTAAGTATTTTCCAAGATTGGAAACAAAATTCATAGAAGATATACCTCTAAAGTTATCCTTGCTCACTCTTGGAACTCCATTAGAACACACGCCTTAGAGCATGTTTGGAGCCATGCTCCAACAGAGATTTTCTCCGTTAAATTAAAGTTACTTTTTGATCCTACAGGTCAACAGAGTTTTGATTGTCTTGAACGACGTGAAGAATTAATATCAACCTTTAAAATTTTTACTTTAACTCAACTCTGTTTTCCCAACTGCAAACCAAACATCCCCTTAGATTTTTCTAAGTTAGTTTTCAACCCAAAAGATTACAAAAGTCCTTTATAACTGTCATAACAATGTTCACTTGATTATTCTCAACCCTACAAAATAAGAAAACATCATCGACAAAAAGAAAATAAAAGATCTTAGGACCATTTCAAGATATATGCACTAGTTTCCAAATCCCTTTCTCCATCTTCTAATTAATCAAGATAGTAAGTCTCTCCATACAAAACATAAACAAATTTAGGGACATTAGGTCACCTTGTTGGAGGCCTCTAATAGGTTGACAACCATCCAATTGAGTACCATTCCAATTAATAGATAAATTAGAATTTATAACACACTATATAATCAAAGAAACCATTCTTTTTGGGAAAGCAAAATCCAATAAGGTCCTCTTTAAAAAATTGTAATTAATATTATCATAAGTTTTCTCAAGGTCAACTTTGAAAGCTACTAAGCCTTTCTTAGCCTTACTTTTATGCGTATGGGTCCTAAGCAATAACAACATTGCCAAAAGTACCCCTACTTAGGATAAAGCTACTTTGAAGAAGCCAAATAAGATTATCCAGAAAAGGTCTCACTCTATTAATAAACACATTATTAATAATTTTGTAAGCCACATTACATAAACTTATCTTAAATCTTTAAAATGAGTGGGATTATTAACATTTGGGATCAGGTAGATAGAGGTATGAACCAACCTAGGATCAACAAAGCCAAAAGCAAAGGCATTTTCCACCATATGCCAAACATCATTGCCCACTACGTCCCAAAAAAAACTTGTTAAAAAAAGGTTAAAAACCATTCAGACTTGGAGCCTTCAAAGTTCCCACACCAAACATTGCATTCCTAACCTCCTCCTTCAAGATAAGTTATGATGAGGATCCATTCTAGTATAGGTCTTAAGACTTTTTGTTAGGGTCATCTTTGGGCCATTTACTTTGTATTTGTTTTAGGATTTTATTGTTAGGGTTTGAGAGTCATCTTTAGGCTTAAAAACCATTTTTATTATAATTTTAGTTAAGCCTAGTATGGGTTTTAGGGTTTTAGGCCTTACACGACTTTATTTTGTGTTTGAGCCACTTTTAGGCTGTTTTGGGGCTAGCTTTATTTTGAGCAAATATACACTCTACCATATAGTAGTTAGGTTAGTTAGCTCACCTATGGTTATCTTGTCTTTAAATAGAGCTAAGGTTTTAATTTATAGATACTTTTAGTAATTTGAAAGAATTCTAGAGATTTTAAATGTTTTTCTCTAAACTTTTGAGTGGTTAGAGCTCTCTCTTCATGTTCTTATCCTTTTGGATCCTTCCATGGGTGGTTAACTTCCTCATATGGCTTATCTCTCCATGAATGACGCCTACTTCATCTCCTTCTCCTAGCCTCTCCTATCCTCTCTGATTCTCTTACTTTTAGTGAGATTTTGTTCAATTTTTCATCCTATCTCCTTACACAAGTTTTAGCCAAGCATAAATATTATGAAGGAGATGTTGCTTTCATGAAGCAAGGATTGTAGATGAGGAATTCTTCTAGATCTAGATCCAAGACCCACATTAGGTTAAGAGACCTCCTACCCCCGTCACAAGGCTTAGGCAAATTACTAAACTGTATCATAGGTTGTTGAGATGAAACACCACCACAAAACAGAATGTGGAAATAAGCAAGGACCTTATTTTAAGGATCTCATCATCAATACACCAGAAGTTATCCCCAGTCAGCATATACCTCAAACCTTATTTTGATTCCTCTAAACCAGTATTTGAGTATGAAAAACTTTTGTGTTCCTATCACCAAAATGAACCTATGCCTCTCACGACTTCTGGTACAACAAAACCTTATCTTGCAAAAGAACTTCCTCTGACTCCCCTAACAACTTAGACTCAAGACGCTCAAGACCAAAAGAAGAATTATCTTCCAATGATCGTTAAATCCCTCTCAGCCTAGATAACAATTGTTTCTTTCTTCTTAAAATACAGTCAGATTCCTCCTTATTAAACAAGATAAAATCTTTTGATAACAAGGTAAGTGAATCCATAATAAGCTCATGACCCACGCATTGTAAACCACTTGTTTGAAGGCAGAGTGAGTGGCCCGAGTGGCTTGGAACCGGAAAGGTCTTGAAGTTCTCTCCACAACCCCCAAGAAAGAAAAAAGAAGGGGATGACGTTCTGAGACCACCCTGCTAAGCACTTGAACAAATCCATATGGAAATTTATGATGACAAGCTAAATCTAAAAAGGCATGGTCAAGCTTCTTAGAGATAGTAGGAATCCTTTGTTCCTTAAAGCACTATATAAATCTCCGTCTTGAGCTGCAAAAGACCGTAAACCTCCACCGTATGAGAAAATTTCATAACCCTATTAACAGAGAATAGACCCCCTTTCACCTTTGAAAGTAACAATATTTCATTAAAATCACCAACAAGAACCTAGGGACCTTGACACAAATTGTGCAAATGCCCAAGATAAGACCATAACCTCCCCCTCATCTTATAAATGGGATTAGCATAAACAGTACTCAAGAGCCACACATTGGCCCCTAATCCTACACACGCAGTTACCACTTGATCCTGAACATCCTTAATGGTCACAATAGATACTCAATTAGCTCTGGTAGTATCAACAACTCGTCTAATCCCATCTAAAACATCCTTCATCACATCATCACCTGCTTTAAACAATACATGGGATTTTGTTGTGTTTTGCCACTTGACTTTTTATTGGTAACCACTAACCAGTCACCGTGCACGGGGCCGACTAGATCAATGGCAATCATTCCCTCATCATTACCAGATGTAGATCCGTAACAATATTATCTCCCACAATATTCACTGATCCACTTTCACTGGATTCCCTATTGTTGTGGCCAGAGTCATGAGGAAGCTCACATAAAAAAAAAAAAGCAAATTAAGCCTTGTAAATCAAACCCAAACCAATCTTTTATCAACTCTAGCATTGGCAGAAAAGAATTTCTTGTTCCAATTTGTGACTACTAAGTAATGGTCGAAGATTATCTTGAGTTCATCAATCACCACCATATCACGATCCTCCACAAGATCAAATTTAACCATGAAAAACCCATGATTAACAAACATAAGGTAAAACTCACCTTTAGGGCTCCATGTATTCTTCAACTTCTCCCTCATTAGACTAAAACCAAATCTTGCCAACAAGCTTAACAACCAACGCATCTCTCCAAGGGGTACTGTGAGCTTCATAAACAAAATTCGCAACCAAAACCTTTGGAAACAGTCGGTTGTTCTTTTCATGCATAACCTTCACCAAGCCTTTCTCTCTTAAATTTTCATGTTCACGAGCCGGAAGGGAGAGGGGGTAGAAAGCCCCATCAACTTATCATGAAAAGAACGTTGACTAGGCTTGTTGACCGGATCTAGAGGATATGGTGGCTTAATCTTCATGTCACAGTTCGCAGAGAAAACAAACCCCGACTCGCTCATGTTCACCATTTTTTATTCTACTTGATATAATAAAATATAAAATATTCATAACAATCATAAAAATTCACCTACCTTCATTATTATCTCCCATTTCAAAAATACAAAATACAATTTAACAGTTGATTTTGATCAATATATAAAAAGTAACATGACACTTAATAATTTTCCGAAAAAACTTTAATATGGTTAAATCTATGTAATCTCAAACATATTATATTATATTAATTCGACTTTATCATATATAACATCATATATTATCACCATATTCCTTTTTTATGCTCTTAATCTGTTGTTTGTTTTTCTACTTAGACATGTTCTTCTACTTTCTGTTCTCTGCATGTGAGTGTATGCTGATTTTGTTCCACGGCATGCTTTATTTGATGTGGTTTAGTATGAAAGTAGTGTTCTTTGTTATTCTTGATGGTAAATGGTAAATTTTGGTTTACTTTATTGCATGAGTTTTGGACATTGTGTTTCGATTTTGGAGACTATTTATTTCTGTACTTGTTGTTCATGAGTCCCGTTTTGAAGATGATAACGAATTTACTTTGTGTACTTACTCTGCTTCATTTTTTAATGTGCATGTATTCTATTTGGGCTTCTAGTTTATATGCCTGTTAAAACCATTGTCTCATTTTGTGGATACTTTATGTTGTTTTCCTATTTGATGTCATTATTTGTTGTGCATGAGTTTCTTTTGTAATTTTAGAATGCAAATTTTGTCCTTAAGGTTTTTGGTCATGCATTCTGTACTTTTTTGCTTTTTCCTCTTTTATGCTTTTATTGTCTCTTTGGAACAGGATATAATGATGGGGCTGAAATTAAATCCACCAAAAATGGGTGAAATTTGATTCATTTCAACATTTTGGGACCATTAGGGGTAGATTGGTCTTGTAGAAACATGGAAATAACCAAAATGTCCAATATTATCATCATCCTCAGCTGCAACTGGTCATGCGCATAGAAAGTCAATTGATGAATCACACCACCATTATCAAGTAACAGTTAAGACTAATACATTCAGCATTATTAGTGGGTGATTGAAACCGTTAGAATCTTTACTTCAGCTATAGGAAACATTGGCCCATTTCTTTTTTAGGAACAATGGCATCTTTATGCAATTTTACTCTTCCTTAAGCTTTATCTACTATGATGATTATAGAGGTTTAGCTATTGTAGCTGTAGTGATAGAAGATTATTTAAGGATATAATGGTAAAAATAATATTTTACTTTCCTATTATCTATTTATTAAAACAACTTTAAAAAATAAATTCTCTTTCAATTATATTTAACTTACATCAATCCAAACACAAGAAATTTCCACCTAATTTCAACTCTATTTTTTCCATTTATTTTATTTTCTTCCAATTTATTTCCTTTCTATTTCCTCACTTTATCCAAACATAACATCATATTTTATCATATATAGTTATACAATAAATATATTAGACCACCAAATTACAAATAAAAACACATTAAAATAGTACACAATATTATCACATATTCTCTTTTAAAAGTATTTGTTCGTTTATTTCCTAAGTGGAACATGGGAAACGTCCTTTTTTAAAAAGCAAAAATTTGTGCGATATTATCTGAAAGACTCTCACATGTGAGAGTGAGAGAAGCGAATCTGGCCCGTATAACCATACAATAGATGGTTGAGATTAAAAGTTTTCAAATAATTACTTAAAAGGTCATATGATTTTTTTAAAAACTGATTAATCTCAACCATCTATTATATGGTTGTAAGGTCTAAATTTACTCCTCTCACTCTCACTCTCACTTAAGAGAATCTTTCTCATATGATACATTCTTATATTTTAATATTATTTTAATTAAGATTTTGAAAAATCACGTATGACTATATACAATGAATCTTGAAAAGTAGTAATAATAAAGTATAATTAAATAGGTAATAATGAAAAATAATTTAAGCATGATGGGACTTATAAATGTCAGGATTAAAACTGAGGTAATCGATTCTTGAAATTATTGTCGTAGATTAACTGGTAAATCATTTGAAGATTGCGAGTAGTTGCTGTCAAAAATTATGATAAGGGTAGTCTGGAAAACGAACACATGTTCACTCCTTATAAATGCTATATTTTTACAATTTTAATTTATAATTGAAATGTCAATAATATGCATGAAATACGTGCCCCCGGATTCGATATATCTATGGGATACGGGTGTAAGACCCGTTAGTATAACATCCAAATTGTAAAATCCAATATTATATTGTGTAGGATACGTATGACACATAAATGGTGTATATATAGCAATTGACTCCAAAAAACGGGATAATATATCAGAGAAGAGCCGCGTTGTTGAGAGGTAATTGGAAGTTGAAAATGGCATGATATCAAAGATCAAAGCGGTGCAGGAAATAATGCGAAAAATGAATATCAGTGGTTGTATGCGACAAAGAAACCTTAAATTGCTACGGGTAAATCCATGTCTGAACAAATGATATAAATGGAACCTAGGAGGCTCTTAAAAGTGAAAACCCCAAGTTCCTCCCCACTATAGTACTTGGTTGAATACTTTAGTCCCTATTTTCCAGACTGCATTCTTCTTTCCAATGAAATTTGTAATTGAAGTTAGTATATGAGCGGCTCGATTAAATTGAACATGTTTCAATTCCCTGCAAGACAAACCAATACAGACTTCAGAATTCTAATCCCATGACCCAGAATTTCCTTGCACTTGTATTGCGCTCAAATTGAACTTTGGGAATTCATATTTCACAGTATTCTATTACGTCATCAACTTATTCCCTTAACCTAAAGTAACCTAACTTCAGCAGGACGGCAACAAAAATAGATTTTCATATCACATTTGTGTTTCACCCTATCAAGCAAAACTGACAAATCTGATCATACTGTTCACCCCATCGTAGTTTTTTTAAAAAAAAAAACAGAAGGTTTTTAGATCAATGAATTACACAGGATATGTCAGTTCAGTGCCCTCTCCCCAAAAAATTGTGCATGCTCCTCAGAATCATTTTGCTACTTAACCATATAAGGAAGGAGGCTATAAACAGGGTATGCTGGACAAAAACACGGGTAATTATAACCTACAACTCTGAACAAACTCTTGATAAATATTTTGACTGAAAAAAAATGCAATTAGGCCTTTGATTTCTTCCCTTTGGCTTCAGTAATTGATTGGTTCTTGAAAGGGAGGAAAGCCTTTCCACCCATGAATGGCCTGAGGACTTCTGGTATCTCTACACCATCTTCTTTCTGGTTGTTCTCCAGTATGCAGCAAATGGTCCTCTCAGTAGCCGTGAGAGTAGAATTCAACAAGTGAACATATTGCTTCATTTGCTCATTACTCTGCAGCAGTGAAAAAGATGTAAAGTATTAGTTAAATTTTTGGACATAATTCATAATGTGGGTTGGGGGGTTGAAATCAGTTAAGACCAAAATACAAGACCACTCAAGGGAAGATCCCAACATCAGAGTTAGAGTTAGAGCTAGCTAATGTTTAAACACAGAATATGCTAGGCTCCTTAAGACAAGTAAACACCATACCACTCATTATTCTCAAAATATTTAACATAGACCAAATTTACTTCTTGGCCTAATAAGATTTCAATGAAACTCTATACTCATGAAAAAAGTAAGAACTAAGAAATTTCAAAATGGAGTGGATTTCATAAATTCAGACTAAGCATTTTAGAAATACAAGGAAAGGTCTCCCATTTCATAAAATGGAAATGAAAGTTTTCATTAAAAACTTATTGAATGATTCTAATTATAGTTATTGAGAACCAAAACAACGAAATTAGGCATCACTGACCTTCTTCTGTCCATATCGAATTTCTAATCTTCTGGCCTGATAGTCAGTACAATTTGAACAGGACACTAACTCTCTGTAAGTTTGGGAGGCCGGAAACCATGCTTCTAGGTCATACTTCTTCGCTGCAGCGTCATTCAAAGCACCAGATACAATGGAAACAATTTGATACGGAATGTTTAACTGCATCAAATACAATTTAATTGCATGAGAAAAAGAAAGAAAAGGGGACAAAGAAAGTAGTCAATTTTGGTTGGAGCAACCAACACATCAAATTATATATGCAATGATGTCCACCAAATAAAATGAAGTAGCATCAACCTGTCAGCCATCACTTGGCCAATGCAGAGTACAAACTATCATCAAAAGCACACAATGCAATCATAGATATAAAAAGTTCATAGAGAAATAATGGATGCACTAAACCTTCTCCTGGTTAGATAATAAATATGTCTGCAGGTCAAAGAACACATGTGCTTATCCCCTATATTCCTAGTAGACTCAACGTTGAGATGATGGAGATTTGCGAAACGTAGATTTGTGAAACGTAAGACGAGACGGAAGAGTCTACTAGAAATGCTAAATATTATATAAACATAAATATATTAAACCAAACATCTATATAAAACATGATGTGCAATATTAAAATTAAAGAAACTTCAATAATAATAATAATAATAATAATAATAATAATAATAATAGCTTGTAGCCAAAACAAAAAAGTACAAAGCCCTAGAAGTCTTCCTCCCCAATAATCTAACAAAATCCAAACTCTTCTTTTTTCATTCTCCAAACTGTTTTTTTGGTGAAAAGGGTTAATTACAGGCCCTAAAAAATTATAATGGGCCTGGTAACTAAAAGTTAAAAATACCAAGCCCTAAAAAATTCTAAACCTAAACCTAAAAATAAAAATAAAAGACCTTTCTCCCTTCCCTTCATCACTTCATGCACCGTCACCTTCCTCCCTTCAGCACTTCATGCGGCCCTAGAGGATAATGAGACAGAGAGAAGAAACAGAGATCGGCTCGAACAGAACAGGGAGAGCTAGAGGGAGAGGAGAAACAGAGGGCCACACACGCAGAAACAGAGTTTGACGCAGAAACATAGAGCCACGGAGGGTGCGACGGTGCCGGAGGGAGGTGCGACGAAGGGGGAAAGGGTCGACGACGTAGTTGGGCGAGATGGAGACGGCCACGAATCCACGTCCTGACATCCCGATGCGTGTCTCTATGGCGTCTCTACCTGGAACCGTTTCTGAGGCGTCTTAGCACGGTGAGCCCGTACGATTCTACGTCCTGAGACGCGATTCTAACAACCTTGCCTATATTTAACGGTACCATGGGATCCAGTAACTGGTTCCAAATTATATATTTATTTGAAATTTTTGAACATGTATAGAGAATGACTTTAATCATTAGTGGCTGAATGAGGGGTGCACTGGTTGCATCATACCGCTTTGTAAAAATCCTCAGAGTTCTTTAGCATTTCTTCATGCATGTCCCATGAGTCATTGCCATTTGGGCTAGTGAGGCAAAACTGCTCCACTTTTTCAAATTGGTGAACCCGGAATATTCCTAGTGTATCCCGACCATGAGATCCAGCTTCTTTACGAAAGCATGATGAATATCCCGCATATCTGCATAAGACATATAATCAGAATTTAAGGCATCAAAGTCTTACAAGTTCTATCACTAAAATGTATCACCAAGTCTCAAATTACCTTATCGGTAGTTGGGAAGGGTGGATCCAATCATCTAAATGGTATGCACAGAGTGGCTGTTCTGCTGTTGCAATGAGATATTTGTCATCTCCTTCACCAGTAACCTAAAATAATAACTCAAATTCTCAGGAAAAATCCATTTTTATTAATTTTATTTGAACTAACATAATAGTTGCAAAAACACCACATTTTCTTTACTGTTCAAATGTTCGCCAAGAAAATTTTTTCACAAATTCCTTCACTGAACTTTTAAAATGAAAACTAGGTGGTATTTTTGTCATTATAAATGAAAACATCAACTGAAATGAAAGGAGACAACAAACTAAGCACCCCCTAAGCATTAATATCTTTGAATGGTAGATTGGCATTAAAATATTACAACTATTAATCAGAAAAGAACATATGAGCCCATTTACATATTAAGAATATAAGCTATACAAAAGTATTATTAATCTCTTAAAAATCACAAATAGTATATGAACACCCCCAAGGAAAATAATGGAATCTACTAAATAATTTTACCTTATAAAGTTCTTCATCAAATTGAGCTAGCTGAGCGCACTTTGACATTATATCTTTTCTCATAAAGAAAGGAGTATGCAACAAAGTATATTCCCTTTTCTCCAAAAAATCAAGGCCAAAGTTGATTAGAGCTTGATTAAGACGAACACCATCTCCTTTGAGATAGAAACCTCTACCTCCAGCCACATCAGATCCTGTTATGTATCAAGCAACTTGACATTAAACATTAGGATACATTTAGAAAAGATAGAAACATAAATAAAGATACTAATAAAAGCCTTGTCTAGCGAAGTTAAATGAGCAGTGTTCCATGCCCTTGATTGGTGAATGGGGATTAACATAGGTGGTAGATGATAAATAAAGTGGAACTGAGGAACCACAACAACAACTTGGAAAGATAAACTTACATTCTGCAATATTAGACTTTTGTGCACAAGCAGAATGACATTACAAAATCAAGATTGACACAAAACATCTACTGGTGCAATAGCTAAGCCAACCATAGAAACATAGAAGAAAGACTAGGGTGTGTTCGGTTCTACAGTGATTTAGATTGATGCAACTTTATAAAGTTGGTTGTATAAAAGTAATTTTAAAGGAACATGATTTTCATTTGGATAATATACATCAGAAAAGTGATTTTTACAGAGGATGATGTTTGGCTGCTCTATATAGAACTACTTTTGAGATGAATAATTGCCAAAATGTGGATCCTCTTTATCATAAATGATTTTCTATTAGCGTGGAAGCAAGAAAAAGTTACTTAAATGAAATTACATTCACCCTGTTGGAAGTCCCACATTGCCTGCTTCATCATATTTTGCATGGTTTAAATACCTGTTGGGAAACTCCAACCATTACCAATTGGTTTTGGGATAGAACCTTTAAATGGTATCTGAGCCAAAACATTCTTTCCGGTTCTTATGAGCCAAGAGTTGCCCTTTCTTTGTGGGTCAAAAGTTACCCCTTACCTGGTCCGGCAGGCTTTGTTGGAGGGGGCGTGTTGGAAGTCCCACATTGCCTGCCTCATCATATTTCGCATGGTTTAAATACCTGTTGGGAAACTCCAACCATTGTCAATTGGTTTTGGGATGGAACCTTTAACATGATAGTATCAGAGCCTAGCCTCTCCTAGTACGGTATGGTTCGAGGACGAACCAGGCGGAAGCTGGTGGGCATGTGACATCTCGGTCACTGTTGAGGGCGGGGAGTGATCGTCGGTGCATAGGCACGGACAACGAGCGGCTCCTAGCAGGCTTCTAGTGGGAGGGACACATGAACAAACCGAATACATATCAAAAAGAGAGGGATCCAAAGACTGTATAGGTATGAAACTATACAGTCAAGGGCATGAGGGGTGTGTTAAAAGTCCCACATTGACCAGAGATATAGCCAATCAAAAGTATATAAGGTAGAGGGTAATCCTCATCCTATGAGCTAGCTTTTAGGATTAAGTTAAGCCCAATACCCAAATTTAAGACACCCAAATCATGTTACAAAGTCATTCAAATGTCAATCTTTTATTAAATCACTTTTGAGATGTATGGTTTACCATATTGTGGAAGTGGTTCCAAACATGCTCAGTGTGCTAGGTGAAAAGCAGCTAGTTTTATTATAATTGCATTTACTAGAAAATGGCAACATCGAATCACAAGCAATTTGCTACATGGTGAACAAATCACAGCACAAATTCCAATAATTGAAAATCAGATCCCAAGCACCACCACCCCCACTAAAAAACAATAAACAAGTAAACAAATCCTCACTTGAAAACTAAATGAATAAAACTCAAACCTTTCTTAGTGTCTGCTATCCCGAGAAGCTCAACAAGATCCACGTGATTCTTTAGTTTAGGCTCCACTCTTTTCTCCCCCCACGTCCTAACCACAACATTGTTGGCCTAAAGCATAAAAGACACCATGATTTTCAATACAAAGTAAAAATAAAAATAAAAATAAAAATAAAAATAAAAATAAAATAAAAATAAAACCTCGTCGTTACTAATCGGAACGGAATCGTGGACGAGATTTCCAATAGTTTCCAACTTGGTATTCAAGAGATTTTGAGTTTCACGAACTTCAACCTCTTTCTCGGCGATCGATTTCTTGGTCGCTTCGGATTCACTGATGAGCTTGGACGCATCCTCACCAGCCTAACATGCAAACGAATTGAATCAGAATTTGCATCTCAAAATTAGTAGGAAAAAGAAAACCATAGAAGATGCAAAGAGAAAAGGGAAGATACTGACCCGCTTGAGTTTGGAGACTTCCTTGTTGATCTTGTTGAATTCCTTGCGGAGATTCTCTAACTCAAATTGACCTGAAAAGGAAAGCACGATTCAGATTGATAACATTGTTGTTGAAGTGGGGGGAGAGAAAGAGAGAGAGAGAGTACGCTTTCGCCATTCTTTGTCGAGACTGATGATGTCGTCAACGAGTTCGACGCTGGCGAAACGACGGCGTTGGGATTCGCGGATGAGCTCAGGGTTGTGACCCTTCTCTTCTCGGAATAGGTTAATGTCCAACATGATTCTCACGCCGCCGTCAATCCAACACTCACACAACTAGGAAGAGGGTTTTGCGATTTAAAACAAGACAAGAAGCTTATATTTTACTTCCGGTATAAGAAAAAGGGTTAAATTTGACAATGCTTGTTTCAGAATTTTAGAAAAAATGTAGTACGATACTAAGAAAAAATATATCAAGGGACATGCTCAAATACTAATTTTGATAATATTTTTAAAATTTCTATTTATTTTAAGAATCAATATGCTTATTAAAAAAAATGTATTTATAAAAAAATAATTTTTTAAAAACATTTAAAAGTAAACTTAAATAAAAGACCTCATCATTTAACAATAAAGTTTTCTTTACTCATCAATAATATATATATATATATATATATATATATATATATATATAACCAACTTTTCAAAAACTCAACTCATCACTAATACTTTAAGGATGTATGTTTAAGTGTATTTAAAAAATATTTTTTTAATAAATATTTTTTAATAAACAAGTCAGAGTTATTTTTAAAAATAAGTAGAAATATATTTAATTTTTTTCTATTTATCTTTTAAAATTTAAACAAACATATAAAAATTTAAAATAAATATTTTTTTAATCCCTTAATATAAGTTTAAACTAACACTTCTTATTTTTTTCATAAGAATCAACCAAAAAAAATTTATTTATTTATTTATAAATTAGTAAATTTTGAGTAACTCATTAAGGTTCTCATAATAAAGAATTTAGGTGGTTCTCTAAACCAAAAAAGAAGTTGACATTTTTAAATAAGTTAAAACACTTACATCATTTTGAGTATGTAATCGATTAGTAAAGAGGATTCTACTTTGAGCATACAGGAGTGTAATTCTATTAGCATTGTGCAGGTTTAGTAACAAAACTGAGGCAAAATATGAGAAAGAAAATTTATAGTTAACGCAGTTTTCTTATGTTTGGTTATTTTGTATTTTAGCTGCAGAAAAAAACTGAGAAAATTCCTCCTCTGTGAATAGTTTTTGCATGCTTTGTTGTGGGGAAATTAGAGAAACATTAAAATTATGTTTCTGTCCTTAATCTTTTCATGCTTTTCCACATTTATATGGGTAAAAATATAATTTTGATTTACTTTAGAAAATTTTCTGATATTTTTTCATAAACCAAACAAATAAATATATGGTAATTTTTTTTACATCATCTTCTTATTATTTTGTACTTAACAAACAACACAAGAAAATCTAATACTTTTCTTTTTTTTTTTCTCATATTTTTTAAACTAACGAAAAAAACAGAAGTTGGTTGAGAATATTATAATCATATCCATGCCAAAAAAGAGTTTTCTATGTCATGTTTAACATGATGTTAATTAATGTCAGTAAGGTGAAAATGAAAAATTATCACTTTCGTCTAACAACATTAAAATTTATCATAATAAATTATAATTATTCATTTATTGTTATAATATATGTGTCATATTACTTTAACTATAAACTAAATTGACACTTAATTTTAGCCTAAATTTTCTTTACATTTTTTCATTTTTGGTTTCTAATATATTTAACTAAATTTCATTAAGTTTCTTATTTTTAAAATTCGATATTATTCACATATTAACTCTATCGTAAATCTCAAATGTATATAACATGGCAAATGTAAAAGTTGTTTGCGCCAACTAAGTTTTTGTTTGGAATGTAAAAGAACAGATAGAAAACAACTTATGGGTTTGGTATCTAAATTTTTTTATTTTTCTGATAATCAAGTTTCTGGGAATCATAATAACTAAGAAAATTAAAATGTATTTGATATGTTTATAAGTTTCTTGAGAAATATTCATTAAAAAAAATTGTTGAAACATTTTATAAAATATAACTTAATAAAATTTTTAGAAAACTTATGCTACGTTTAGTTCATAAGTTTTATTAGAAAAATAGAAAATTATTCTTAGAAAAATTTTAAAAATAAAAAACTGTTTATTTACAATTATTTAAAATTTTTTATAATAAAATAGAAAATTGATTTCTATTTTTTAAGAAAATCAGAAAACTCTTTTAAAAGATTTTTTAAGAAAAGTAAAAAAAATAGAAAAAGACGGTAACTAAATTACAAAATAAGGTAACTGAATTACAAGATAAAGACTGTTGTAGCGAAATGGAATATGGAACAAGTTGCTACTAATTCGAAAAGTTCTACTGCTGCTATTTTGAAATATATTTAAGCACAAATTCATTTTGGAAAACTGAGTGTACTTGAACAACTTTTTTAGTTTTCTAGGTTTCCAAATTGAAAAACTGACATATTATCTAAACGGGTTTTCAAAATGTTTCTAGTTATTTTAGAAAATGAAAATTTTGAAAAACAAGCGGAAAACTTTTCCCAAAAAACTAACATAATTTTCTGTAACTAAACGCAATCTTAGGTTGTGTTTAGTTGAAAGGTAAGAAAAATGAAAAACTATTCTTGAAAAAGTTAGAAAAATAAAAAAAAGGTATTTGTTTACAAAATATTAAAAAAAACTTATAGAAAACTAAAAACCGGGTTTTCTATTAAAAAAATAGAGAAGTCTTTAAAAAAGTTTTATAAGAAAATTGGAATGTGAAAAAGTTTTTCAAGAATTTTTTTATTTATTCCAGGAAATGAAAAATTTAGAAAACAAACAAAGACCTTTTCCCATAAAACTAGAATAATTTTTTGTAACTAAATACAATTTTAATCTTGGGAATGCTTTTAAAAATGAACAGACTAAACATGAAAAACTTAGAGTGCATCTAGCTGTGACATCAAGATTTTCATTTTCTAGTCTTTAAGAAGTTGTCTAAATTTTTTATTTTTTGAAAAAGTATGAAAAATTATAAAAATATGTTCAGATACTATATCGATTTTTAGTTTGAAAAACTGAAAACATATTCAAATGCAACTAGTTTTTCATTTTATTTTTTCTTTCATATTTTAGAATTCCGTAAATTCCATTACTCCCATTTTAGAAAATCTGAAATACTTGCTCCATTCTACAATAAAAAAAAATTGAATAATTTTTTAAATAGTAGTTGTTTTCTAAAAAAATTTAGAATACCATATTTTTTATTTTCTAAAAACTTTTAATTTTTTAAACTTTTTTTGAAAAATTAGATGTATAAACATGTTTTCTATTTTCCTTATGTATTCTTAAAATATTTTCCCATTTTTCTTAAAAAACACACTAACTAAACACACCTCTAATTTCTTAAATTAAGTTTCCATGAAATTAAAAAAAAAAAAACCCTTATATCAAACACTCCCTTAAAAAGAAAACTCGAATTTCAAATAAAATTATCATATGTTTCGAGCATATGAAAACTTTAATGTAAAATAAAATCTAATCAAACAACAGTATAAAAGTAGTTTCCCCCGCCAACACTCGTAACAAAAAACTAACACAAGAAATGAAGGCTTCTAGGATACAGTGTTTTTGTTTATTATTAAAAAAATTGTATTTCATATATTATTCATGCGGGGATAAATACATCTTTATATTTAAATACCATTTTCTTTCTTATCACTTTCATATTCCAACAAATAACCTAAATTTTTACACACTTTTAATACTATATTTCTCTCGCAATTTTCTTCTCATAATTTATTTTCTCACTTTTCATATCAACCAAACAAACAAAGCATAAATTATTCTGTTATATACAACCAAAGCTTGGGGTATATTGATCCCCGAAATAATTTCTATATTAAATGAGAACGATTGTTTCTATGCCACTTCAACTGCAGCTTGGCTTGCCAAGGAGCAATAATACAATCAACTCCATTGTTGCGCTTGCCTATCAAATTTAAATATATAAAATATCCATAATCATGGCAAAAAACTACTATGTAATATTGCCAAGGGAAGAATCCCAGTTACTCTACAACACCCGCATCACTTGATAACTACGCAATATCATCTCCTCCACATAACTGGATCGTATCCAGAATCCTACTCTATATGGTAGTATAGTTGTTCTTCATCACTAATATTACATCTTACACCTGTAACATCCGGCTATTGTTCTGAAACTTCCCTGAAAGAATGGTGACCTATCGAAGAAGAAAGAATAAACTTAATTGGTGACTTTGACCGACTCCACCCAATAGAATGATTTTCACTCCCACACACATCCTCCTTTCACTACAACTACCGCGAGCTCGCCAGACTCCAACCCACAATCTCACAACGATCTTCTTAAAGAGAAAAGAACTCACAGCAACACACTGAAAAATCTAATGCAAGAGTCCACTTGTTGTGAGAGACACAATTGAATTGGCATGTGTCACATCTTGGGAGGATCTGAACTGATTAGATTTATCCACAAATTTGCAAGTTTGACGAAGTAATGCTCCCCATTCCATGTCACCAAATTTAACCCTGATCCAGAAATATCACGTGGAAAAAATATTAATTGGCCAAACTGGTAGCAACTCACTTTTTCACACTTACATTCAATGAAAGCAATCAAAGCACAGCGTAAGCAATTGATCCATACAAATGCAAACAGGTATTTAAACATAAATTGTCAAATTTTATCACATGCATTTTGAAAGCAGCCAACATTATTGTGCACATACCTGGTACGAAACCAGCTGGCAAGGCTGACAACTTGCAAGTAGTTTGTCCTTCAGAGATGACATGGCTCTGAAGTGCATGCTCATCTAGCTCATGAATATACTTGATGGATTCAACTAATTCCCTTGACATGTCATCTAGCTGAAAATTATTCCGATTTGATATACTGAAAAGAGCTTCTTCAAGTCCTGAACCCAACCATATGCTATAACCCTCATTCAAACTGGCACATAAACTTTTTGGATCAATGGAACCTGATAACATCCAGGGTTTGTGAAGTTTGGCCGAAGCACCAATAATTTCTGCCACTCTGCAAATTTCTCCAAGAGCAAGGATATACTGAACACCTATAAAAACCCACCACCCGAGAAAAGGAAGAGGTCATTTTAGACTCCTGAAGCCCATCTACATCAGTAGCACATAGATTAGGCATGATATAATTATGTAGCTTACCATTCAGGTTAGATAATATCTGGTCATGGACATTCTTTTGTACAGCCTGCTTCCAAATATCAGCACCGTGTTTCAACTCTTGGGAACAAGCAAAGGCTAATTTGGACCATGTGGTAAGATAATTCAATTGTTCTTCTCTTGATCCCAGCTTGAGAATTCTTAGTGTTGATACTGTATCTCTAAGAAGTTCCATAGCAGATTTCATATCTTTCTCAGCCTGTTCAAATACAAATGTAATCATAATCATGCAGTGAGTGTTGAAGAAAAAAGGTTATCAATAAAATAAAACAGGACGTACAACTATAATCCATCAATTGATATCAAGGAAAACTAGGACATATATCATTACTGACCAAGGTGCCTAAAATCAAATATGCAATCATTTATTCCATTTAAAAATATCCAAATCCTTCAGTAGTTACAGTACCATTAGGGTATGCAAAGGAAGAAAACCTGAAAATTACAACATTCATTATTTTCAAGAAATAGACATACCGCTGACAACCTAGATGCTAGCTGGTACTCTGACTCAAGAGATTGATACTTAGTTTCCTTCAAAACTTCAAGAAGCTCATCAAAGCACACATTTCTTGGGGAATAATATTCTGAGAGATATTCATTGGGGATGCTCATCCTCAAATTATCTTGATGCAATGTCTTAGAGAATTCCTGTAGAAGAAAAGAAGCGTATAAATGATGCCAAAACTACCATCAACAAATACATAAATACACAACCAAAAGAAAACCAATTTAACTATAGCATATTGCTAATGGCTCAACTCAATCATGTTTAACAAGGGCCTTTGACCCAACAAACACAAGTCACAACCAAGGCATTAGGCCAGGGGTTCTGCTAGCTTTGTTGATGTGAACAAAAGGGACCCGCCTTGAAATTCAGTTTGAGCTGAGGATATATTTTTTTATATAAAAAATTTGGAGAAGGATATGGATGTCACATTCAAGAAAAAGACGAGAAGATGATTGATAGGTCATAGATTGATCACTACAAGTAAACTTGATAATATCGATTTAGATTGCCACAAGACAAGTTTCCTTGATAAGATCAAACTTAGTTCTTACTCAAGAACCATTGAAATCCTAAAGGAAATAAATTCCCACTAATGCTCACATTATATTCCTTTAACTATTGAACTTCCCTAGCACTAAAAACCTAAAATAAATTCCCATCAACTATTATCATGCCTAAAAACCCATAAAAACATTAAAAACTCACCCAAAGAAAACTAAAAGACATCTAAAAAGTATATGTAAAATTAAATACGAAAATTATAAAAAAATAGAAACTTTATTTTTCTAATAACTAAGTTGCCTTTTTATTCATATCATTTGTGGTAAAATCATGCCAGACCTTCGAGATTGTCCCATTTCCCTCATGGAGAGAATCCCATTCCCTTTCCCAAGGTTGTGCATTTAAAGTAGCCAAACGCCAAAAACAAACAATATTAGATAGGGAACTACATAGCAACAAAATAGTTCATATACTGACCTGAATTTCCTCCTGAAGAGCTTTTGCTTTCCCATCCTCACCCAAAAGAGAAGCAGCACTTTGAGTTTTCTAAGAATATTAGTTTATGAATATTTTCAGTCCCAGTAAATATTAGCATTATCTAACAGAGAAAGACCACAAAGGGCTAGCTACCTTGAGATTCTGAAGATGAAACAGAACATAATTGCACAATTCATCTGTCAATTTGCTATAAAACTCTACATAATCAATTTGCTCTAATTTCGTTGATAACTGTGTTGGTGGTATATTTCTCTGATCTAAAGTAGGTGCATAATCTTGACTTCTTTTTTCAGAAATGGCATCCTTAAATTCCCATGAATCATCCTCAAAATCATCATCATCATTGGTCAAATCAAAATTTAAAATTGTAGGTGAAGACTGCAATCCATTCTCCTTGATTTGTGGTGTATGATTAAAAGAAGTTTCCTGTGCAGAATCATTGTCAAATCTGGTTCCAGTTGAAGCATCCTTGAAGTCCCAGGAGTCATCATCAACACCATTACTGGCAACCAAACTGGAGCCTGATACTTCAGGGGAGGCATGAATATGACTTTCATTTGTTCTTGATGTCACATTGGGAGAAGTTTTGTTTTCAGCTTGATTATATAAATTCCATATCAAGTCGTTGATAGGTAAGTTGGAACCAGGGCTATTAAAGTTGTTCCTCATTGTGGATGTTGGCGCATAGGGAGACAAATCTTGAGATATGGAATGTTCATCGGTATCCGGCGTCTCATCACCAAAAATTGACAAAGGCAATGCTCCCCTATGATTCTCTGAGCTTATTGGGGCCTTCTAGAAATAGGAAAGAATGTAAAAACAACAGTATGTTAAAAAGTATGAAGATTAAGTGTTAAACAAATCGTGTCATACAAAAGACAAAACTCATGAAATTTTTCATGAGCCCTAAAAGCAAAGTTAGAACAAGGAACCAAGATTGAATACCGCTTTCTGAAAAACTAAACCTATACAATACCACATGATATATAAAATATGATATCAAAATGATTCAGTACCTCCTGTTTTGTTTTGATTTCTGTAACAGCACCATTTGATTCAAACCAATTGACATCAGAATCAACATTTACATTGGCTGGGGAGGCATTGTTTTTGTTGCTATCATCCTGGTTGTTTTTAGCTGTGAAGTATAACTCTGAACTATGACTGTCTTCACCCAGGGGACTAGGATTGAAATTAAAGCCCAAGTCCCATTCCTTAGATTGATGAGATTCTGATCCAAGAGATGAATCAAAAGTACCATGGGAGGCTGCACCATCAAATTTGAGCACTTCCATACCAGTGGGATAAGTGTCAGTGATCTTTGGTACTTCCTAATACCACAAATCCACAATCAAATTGAGTTAATGAACATTCTTCAATAATCTGAACATTGACACAAAATAAGGAAATTATGTTAAACTAACTCACCAAATTCTGATTTGATCTTAATCCTGAATTCAACTCCCCAAAATTTTGATTAAACATAGCAACCCCATTTCCACTTTCATTCAATTCACTTTTTAAAGCTGGCTGTGCTTGCAATGCAGAACTTGGACCGAAATTAAACTCCAGGTGCCATTCACCAGCTTTGTCAGAAACCTCATTGGATGAATCCAACACAGTACAAACAAGTGCACCATTATCATGCTTTGGCACTTCAGCCTTTAAAACAGAACACAGATTATCAGGAAAACAAAATTCATTACACACAAAAATAAATCCAGGTAATTTTAATGACATTTTAAGCAAGTATATGTTCATGCGATAAAATCAATCTCTTACTCTGGACCATATCCTTCAGTGTACTTCAAATCATAGATCCTGACTAAGCAATGCCAAAAATGATCTCAAGAGTCAAGAAACAAGCATTACTACACCAGCAGAAAGGCAAAGGCATATATAGCAATCGATCAATATTCAATACACTCTAAAACTTCTCTCCAACCCATATTGTTCTCATTTCAATCAAAGCAATTAAATCACATAAACACGTAACCGCATACCATTCCTAAATTTCGTTTCCATTGAACACGCTATAAAAAATAATATCCATCAACATTTTTTAAATCAAGTTCAAAAAATTTCGGTCAATTACCTTAACATTCTGGCTCTTGATTCCATTTTCCCATTGCGCAGACTTGAATTCCCATCCATCCTCGTCCTCGGAATCCGAATCCAACTTGCTCGCGCTCGAGTTCGTTGCTCCACCACCGGCGGCGTTGGAATCAGGAGCAGCAACATTGGAGGACACCGAAACCGGTCCGTTGTGAGCATTTGTATGATTGGAAACATTATAAAAATTGGAAATCAAATCACTGATTGGAACAGTCCCGTTCGAATCGGATCCATTTCTCACGTTGCTTTTGTTGAAGAAAACATTGGCAGGAGCGGGTTCCTCCTCTTCTTCCTCTTCGACGCCGAAGATCGAAAGCGGAATGGCTCCGTTAGGCTTTTTGGGCGTTTCGACGTGAACGGCGGTGGCGGTGTTGTCGTTTACGTGGTTGTTTGGGGGATCGAGGGAAGGGGGGAAAGGGGAAAAGGGTTTTGAGAAGGTGGCGTTGGAATTGTTGACGAAATCGCCCCAATCGTCGTCGTCGTCGATGGGATTGGTGTCGTTTAAGGTTGTCGGTAATGGTTGATTCGGAAAAGACGCGAACGTGAAGTCGCCGAAGCTCTCGTCGTCGTCGTCGTCCTCCGCCATATCTCTCAGATTCTCTTTCTCTCAACTTTCGGTGCCAATAACGTGTTTTATTATTTTCGGTTTTCTGTTTGCGGAAAATGTAATTAATGGTTTGAGATTAACTATCACGTGTAAATGTAATCGCAGTGGCCACTACAGCTATCATATTTTGATATATGATGTGGATTTATGGTGGAGTGGTACTATATTATACAGGTGTGAGTGAACGGTGAAAGGCTAATCATATAGATAAGTCAATAACCTTTTACTTAAAAGCTAATATATTTATTAGTCCCTATCATTAACTATATCTTATAATAATTACAAAAAATAATGAAAACAACAATTTCCATTTTAACAGTTTATAATTTTTTTAAAAAAAATGAAAATATTTTATAATTATTAATTGAAAATATATTAAAAACAAAACCTTCTAATTCTCTTACATTTATTTTATAGATCTCATGAAAAAAATATAAATTAAAAACATTTTGAAGTATAAATTAAAAAAGTTTTGAAAATTTATCCGGCAGGCCAAAATTCATTTATCAATTAGTAAAACAGTCTGAGTCAAAAAAAAAATCATTTTTAAACGAGTTCATATTTTTCTTAATCCTAACCTCTTGGACAAAGGAGACAAATGCATATTCCATGTACCCTCTTAGGACCCAAATTTTATTTCTCAAAGATTAACACTCAAATCAAATCACAACAATATATATGATCAATTACAAGTTTACATACATAATGTGATCACACATGCAAATCCTGAATCAAGAACTTGACTGAAAAATGTACATCCCATCCTATATTCACAGAATTACAAAAACAAATGTTTTGCACCAAATAAAGAAAAAGAAACAAAGTGAACATAAAATTCATTCCACCAAACAATAAAAAAAGAGTGAAATCAGTTTAATTGATAAGAGTTACTGTAAATCTTAGTTTACGAAGAAAATAAGCTTGGTAACGAAGAATGCGAGGAAGAGGCAACGGCACATGAAAGGGTGAGAAAACAGAGAAGTTGCAGAAGAGAAATCGCCAGAAGAAGTAGTGTTAGAGCTGATAATAAGAACCATCCAATGATCCTCGGAACCAATTCCGGCTACGTTATACTTGGAATTGTTTAGGTACTTGGTGAAACGGTTGGATTTGGTGTAATTGGAGAACAAATAATCGGGGTCCAATTTGGGGAGACAAACAGGCATGATGACCCCATCTTTTGTGTTGTTGATGTTGATTTTGCATTGCTTGACGTTCTTTTGGAAGTTAGGAATTTTGGAGTTGGTACCAGGAACAGGGTAGTAGTCACGAAACTCCTCGCAGTGCTTGTCCTTCAGATCCTCTGCAATTTC
This sequence comes from Clitoria ternatea, assembly GCA_037962975.1. Classification (NCBI taxonomy): domain Eukaryota; kingdom Viridiplantae; phylum Streptophyta; class Magnoliopsida; order Fabales; family Fabaceae; genus Clitoria; species Clitoria ternatea. The sequence goes on along the minus strand of CM075674.1, from coordinate 13,867,068 downwards.
CACGGCTAAGCAAGAAACCTTGTCAACTGTCCCCAACACAGGAAGGTTCAGAGTTTTTCTGTAAGTGTTGATGTCATGTAGAAGATTCTTCTCCTTGTCATCATCTGCAGGGGCAGAAACCAAAACTTGTCAACCAACCACATTAGCCCGTTTGGATGGCTCATTTGGTTGGTCAAACCTCGGTTTGACCAACCCCAAAAATAAATCCTACGGTCAAACGGAATTTTGACTATCTCGAACGGCGTGAAGGATCAATATCAACCCTTAAATTTCTCCATTTCCCCAACTCCGTTTCCCCAACTGGAAACCAAACGGATTATAACGTGAAATTTTGAAAAATAAAATTGTTAAACAGTATTGGATCTTATAATTTTATTATTTTGTTCATTTTTATACTCTACTTCCATCTCATTTTTTTTATATTATAATTATAGTTATTTATTTTAAAAGTAAAAATAAAACAAAAAATTGTAATGAATATTTTCTTAAACTCTTAAAATTACAAATAGAAATGAATAATGTTTTTAAGTTACTAACATATAAAAAAACAATTAGAAAAGACAAAAGAGTATGACAATATTTTTTTACTGTTTGAAAACAATTTTTAGAAAATATCTTCTAATGAATGCTTAGATATATTTGTGTTTTACCCTGCTTGAATTGTAATATCACCATTTAAATTGAAGAGTAAAGTCTACTTTCATTATTTTAAGTTACAAATCTTTTTTTAGCAATAATGTGCTGTAATGGTAGAAGGGACTGGAAAGAGAGACAGATTCGTAGGTTCAATTTCTTCAATAAAAAAACTAGTACTTTAATTATTAATTTGGTATATTAAAAATGTGTAATATATATATATATATATATATATATATATATATATATATATAGAAAGAAAGAAATGAATGAGTTATATTTTAGTGTTTTTTAATAAATATATCTCCCAAAATTATTTTACTTCTTCAATAATTTTGTGTGTTGTATAGTAACTAGTGTTAAATATTGTATTATTAATAAAGACAAAATGAAATTTTAAACTCCGTATTATTCGATTCAATATTCATACAAAAATGCAATTTCATATTTTAAGGTCACAAAATTGATAATAAATATTTGAAATTGTCAAGAACAACAACAAACTAAAATAATATCTAAAAACTCGTTTATGTTATAATGATTTAAAAAAATAGAAAAGAAAGAAGGTAAATTTTAAACATTATCGAAATTTAAAGTGATCTTAATTTATATATACGGGAAATATTAAAGAATAGGAGTTCTTTGAAGAGAGGCAAAGAGAGATTATTATTACCTTTACAAGCCTGTGCATTAGGAAACAGGTTGAAGTCAAAGACAGTTGCAATAATAAGAAGGTAGAGACCAAGTTTGGAGGAAGCCATATAGTGGAAAATGTACCTAGAACTTCTTTTGAGATTGCACTGCCCTTATGATTATGATGGAATATATATGCTCATTGCCCCTTATGATATAAAAAAAAAAAAGCATGCATATATACAGGTTTTTAGTTTATTGAATTTCAATGTAAAGACATTGTCGGTAAAGTTATATGTAAATGTTAATTCATTATTTTGTGAAATACAGTAAGTAAAGAAAAGTGTGGGTCTTTCTTTGATCATTCTTTATGCTTTCTCACTTTAATGGTACCTTGCGTGTAAAGGGAAGGGCTTCCACGCCATTGTTATGTTTTTGCCCTCTAGCAGAAGTGGTAAACAAGACAGGCATTGATGATTTGTAAAGGTTCAGTTTAACTTCAGCCTTCCATGAGGGGAAAATTAATGGGATTTGAGATAAGGTATTACCCATTTCATAATTAGTTATGAAATTAAATAAATAAAAACTTAATGATTAGTATGAATTACATATCTCATTCAATAAAATTAATTTTTTATTAAATTAATGATTTTTTATTAACGCACTTTAGTTTGGTTGACACAACGATTAATCAAATAGACAATTAGACTATTCTAATTAAGGTAAAATTTTGAAATGAGTTAATTTGACTTCTAATTAAAGTATTTTTACTTCAAGTGTTTCAAGCATAATAGAGAAGTGTACCTTGCAAAGAGATTCTAACATTTAAGTTAACATGTTTTTCATTTCAGTATTACTACAGGCCAAATATCACTTACCTTAAGATCTTTTAAGCGATAGTATCTATAAAGAGTTATTTTGTAGGTGAGTCGGAGTTGGGTGACGTAGGAACTAACCTATGTAGTAAGTGATCTAGATGTTGACAAGTGTACCATAAGGATTAATTTGATAATCATCAATTAACAATATAAACTTACATAATAATAATGAATATTTATATATTATATTGATAGTTTTTATTGAAGTTGTCTGTTTTTTGTTGAAAATAGTGTTGATAACAATAATATGAAAATGAAAAACTTATAAACTGAAATATCAATAATAAAAAGCATTTCTTTATGGTCAATATGGTTACACAGAAATAGTATTATTTTCGGTGATGGTATATTGGATGTCAAAGAAATTATTGATTTGGTTAAGTACATATCTTGGAAGTAGATATTTATGAAGTTGAAATCTGACAGGTGTTTATATTCTGATTGGTTGGCCACCCCTTTGCTTTGGCTCCGAGCCCATTAGAGATAAGCTCACAGTTCCTTAGGCTTTAAGTGTACATTTGTTTTAGGCCTGACCCATATTATTTTAGACTTGTATTTTGGTCCATTAGTTTTAGAGATTACATTCATTGGGCTTCTTAGCATATTTGATTTGTATTAATTTTAGTTAGGTCATCATTGAGTCTCTTTAGTTATCTTAGCCTTAGTTAGCTTCTTTTAAAAGCTCATGATAGATTAGCTTGCTTGAGAAGCTATAGGAGTCTATAAATAACTTAGGTCTCGTTCATTTTATAACTTTTACCCAAATTGAATTTGAATTCTACCGATGAGATTGGTCTCTTATTATTATAAGTGTTCTATGTAGAATTTTAAGCTTTGAATTTTATCAATGGATCCTTCCATTTGGGTGATTCCTCCCAGGCTTATCTCTTCTTGAAAAGTGGCGCCTCCTTCATTCTCTTTACATGTTGCATTTTTATCTTTTACTTCATTTTCATAGAAAACTCAAGAAAACCTAAAGAATGTGCTTGTGCGTGATTTGACCATAATGAATTATGTTTGCTCTTGAAGTGTTTGGTTGGAATTATGATTGGAACTAGAAGGTTACCTCCTATGAAGATCCAAATATTAAAGGAATGAAGAAATTCCTACACCACTATACGGTTATTGGATCGCTCTTGTTACACTAACAACATGTGTTCTCCCTTCGGATCCAAGTAGTTGGACGTGGAAGAGGACGGGTCTTTCTTTACATGTTAGTTGGCAACCTAAATCTAACTTTAGGTATTTATATGTTCCAAAAAAGCAAGAAAGAGATGCATAGATTTTATATTTTGCCAGAGCAAATTTCTAAGATTTGACCTTTACTTTCATGTTTTTGTTGGGACAAGATTGAGATTTATTCCAACAACATTCCTTTCCCAAGATGTTGTACTCAATGCCTTGATTTCACTCGAGTGAGGAATTCTCACTCGAGTGAATTCCTAAAATCTTAAATTCTCTATATTCCCTTGATTCATTCAAGTGAAGCCTTTTAGCTTGAGCTACAAGAAAAAATATGGATTCTCACTTGAACTTTATTTTAGTCCTTTTTAAGCATCCTAATTGCAAAGTTTCACATCTCAAGTGCTGATAAGGGCCAGGAGTGATCATCGGTGTTGAGGCAAGGAACAAGGAGCAGCCAATGGCAGGCTTCTAACGAAGGGACACATAACTAAATTAAATATACATCAGAATAAAAGGGATCTAAAGACTATATAGGTTTGGGACTATATAGTCAATGATAACTTAAAGAGATTTATTAACACCACCTATACCAACAAAATGCATTTTCTTTTTGGTAGCCTGTCACTTAAGAACTCCAAAGTTAAGCACGCTTGACTTGGAGTAATTTTGGGATGCGTGACCTCTTGAAAACTTCTCAGGGAGTGTATAAGTGATGATAAATCATGCTGAAAGTCTCGTATTGATTTATGGGGACATTCATCAATCCTGAAAAATGGTTAGGGCGGGACAAATGGTATCAAGGTAAGGTCTTTCCTTATATGATGTGGTTCGAGGATGAACCAACTAAAAGCTAATGGGCATGTGACAACTCGGGCGGTGACAAGGGTATGGAGTAATCAAGGATGCTGAGGCATGAACAAGGAGTGGTTTGTGGTTGGCTTATAGTGAGAACGACATATGAATGAACAAAATATACCTTGGAATGAGAGGGATCTAAAGGTTGTATAGGTATGGGGCTATGTAGTTTAGGATAGCTTAAAGGGATTGGTCAATACTACCTATACCAACAAAATGCATTTACTTTTCAGTAGTACTACACTTAAGAACTCCAAAGTTGAATGTGTTTGACTTGGAGCAATTCTGGAATGGGTGAACCCTTCTTGGGAACTTCTCAGGGAATGTGGGAAGTGAGGACAAAATATGCTGAAAAGTATCATGTTAGTTTATCGGGGACATTCGTCAATCTTGAAAAACAGCTAAGGCATTACACAAACACTTTTAAAATATCTACTATTAGTCAACAATTTTACCCATATTTACCCATATGATAGTAATTTACATATAAAATACAAGCAATAGCTACAAAATGGGATGGTTTTCACTATAAAAATATGATAAAAATGACAACTAACAGTAAGTATAGCAAAATTTCATAGGGGAAACTCCACATGGACTAAGGATAAAAAATGAATGCACGAACACAACAAAAAGATAAAAGAAGAATCATAAGATTTAACGTAGTTCAATATCTCATACCTTTTCATGAAAATGTACCAATAAAAGTTTCATTCTCTCAATAATACTACAAGTTTTTTTGGATAAACATGAAACATTCCCTAAAGTTACAAGAATAATATCACTCTTCCTTTAAGAAATCGCCCATTTCTCTAAAACTCGAATCTTCTCATTTTATCATTGTCTTCTCTATGGGGTGGTAGTTATACCTTTCTCAATACCTATTTATATATAGTTCGCATGATACTTCTTTCATAAGTGATTGTTAGTTGCAAATTTTGCTATATTTTTATAGTGAAAATTGCCCAAATTTAGTTATTATTGCTTGTATTTTGTTTACTTTCCATTGTCATATATGTAAATATTGATTAAAGAGGAAAACTATCAACTAACAACACATTTTTCTCTTAATTTTGTAGAAAATGGTGTTCGGGAAGGTGAATTAGAGAGAAAATGAAGAATCTAGAATTTTGGCATTTCATTCGAGCGAATATGAAAAAAATCATAATATCTAAAGTTAGTAGTTTCTCTTGAACAAAAAGGATTTGCTTAAGCGAATTAATCAAAAGTTATACATGCTCTGCTTTAACCAAAGGTTATTGTAAAAGACCAAAACACACATTTTAGAGTGTATTTGTCTATGCGGGAAGAGGAGAACATGATAACATTATAGGGGTGAGGCTTGAAGATGAGATATCTTTTCACATTTCCTTCTATTTCTCTCTTTTCCATTGAGCTTCGGGTGTTTATCATGACAATAAGTAGCTAAACCATTTTTTGTTGAGTTTGAGTGTAGCCTACTCCCTTTCTAACTATGTACTAAATAGTTTTGAAAAAATATGTTTTATGTATGTATATGAATATTAGTATCTAGTTCTTGTTCTTAATATTTATTTCACATGAGAGAACAATTCATTTACATGTTTCTAGTTTTTTATTGGGAAATACTCTATAAGAACCTTCCTAGTTTAGGCTAGCTTGCCATATTGAGTGTTTCCCTACCCAATTTCAGCTTGCGTAGAACTAAATCTTCTAAAACAGACTTTCTGCCAATAACCTTCTTGTTATAGTAGTATATGGTATTTATTTAACATATTGATCTCTTAAGAACATTATTTCTTAGACTTCATAAATGAGGTCCAACTCTTATTTTAAAGCCTTTTCATTTTGTTCCGCCCCAACAACATTTTGAACTCGTCAAGAGGGTTCATCAATTTTAATAGGAAATGACGTCCACACCATACGTTAGCATAAATGGGATTTCATTTGTAGAGGAATGAAGTATGGTCCAATATAACTGGCAACAAATTAATGATTGCTTTAGTAAATATGCCATTTTTTTGTATGATTTGTTACTATTATTGTAGTGATGTACAAACAAAGAATGAAGTAGATTCATAGGGGCTTCCATAACTATGGGTAAGAAAGATAAGACTTCTTAGCAGTTAAGAGCCTATAATAGCTAAGTATCTCTTTCTTAGCAGTTCATTATATAAAATAGCTAATTCTAAATTTTCTAAGAAATAATAGCCTATCTTAATGGTTCCTAAAAACAACTGCTAAGAGAGAATGAACCTTTCGTAAATGTTTTAATGGTTTAAAACGCTATGAAATGTCAAACTTGGATAATTCTATCTCTCAGTTGATCATCCTACCAATTTGATCTTATTTAAATAGCATCACCCTTAACGGGAGGTCAATGCGTAGGATGGACATGAAAGTATTGTTGCAATTGTCACAAGGAGATAAAGGCTACTTTTTCTAGTTTCTAATATCTGAAGTCAACAATGATAAACTGTCAAAATGTAATTTTATCTAAGGTGATTTTTAGCTTGTTTTAGTACAAGAATATACTGATTTTATGTCTAAATAAGCCAATAGCTTGAAATATTAATAGGAAGCTTGACTAAGATAATGTTGAGCTAAAAATGACAAAAAATGAGCAAATAAGCCCAAGAAACGAATTTCGGAAAGCCACCCAATGAGCATGGTCTATGCTTGGTTAGAACGATTGTGTACAAATTGGAAATCAGTGCGCAAAGTATCAAATGCTAAGCACAACCCGTGCTTGTTTTAGCATAACCCATGTATGTTAAAGGAAGTAACGTGGAAGTAAGCATGACTTGTGTTCATGTGAACATCGTACGTGTTCAGATACGTTGTTAACGGATTTCTAAATGGCCTTTGAGTTTTTATGGACACAAAAAGGAAGCCTTATGGAATACAACACATAATACATGGGGAGAGACAACAATAGCACAAGAGAAAAACAAAAGCATGATAGAATGAGAGTGATGGATAGAAGGCATAACGACATGGAGTTCAGGCATCAAGCCTTCTTCTACCTTCATCATTCTCAATCTCCATTATTGTAAGAGCGTTATGACATTTCAAGTGGTCGGCTACAAGTATTTTCCTTTTATTGTCTAGAATTAGGATTTATGAATTTTATGGTTAATTTGACGTATTTTTCTATCATATTTATGTTGAACTAAATCTTTTGTGATAAGGCTGAAGTGAGTTCCATGATGTATCCCTTTTGAACCCAAATAAAGTTCTCTTCTTCTATATTCTGTTTAGGGGTTAATTATCTAATTCCTTATTTGAATTCTAGTTTAGGACTTGATTAACCTCTGTTCTACTATTAGTTAGTGAGTATAGAGGTAATTGTATTGTTGTTCATTAGTGGACCTAGGAATTATAGTGAATGTTGAAGGGATAGCTATAGACACTTGGTCATATCTCTTACACTTTTGGTTAGTGATTGGATTCACAAACTTTGTTGGATCCTTATGCATCTTAGGACATGATTTAGTTTTGATTTTCAGGGTAGATTATTGAAGAGTATTGTGTGGTAGAATGATGTCAACAATATTAACACATGTGATTGGTAACCATCTTAACATATTTGAGATAAAAGCCTTTAAAGAGGACTTGATAGTGGAATAATTATGTGAAGTTATAGGAGGATCTGAAGTCCCCTAACTTAGAAATCATATACTATACTTTTACACAATATTGCTCTGATACAAAGTCCATTTTATTTTATGCAATTTATTTTTTGTAATCACTTTAAACATCACTTTCCAAACCATTTAACATCCAAAGAGCTTTAGTAGTAAGTGGTTGTAATTACACTCTTTGTAGGTTTGACACTTAGGGTCTAAAATATCTCATGTATTACACTGATGGGTTAACTTTCTTGTGGGTGTGAAAACTTGTCTTGTTGAAATCGTTTTTCAAAAAATTAATAAAATATTTTCACATTGAAAAATAAAGCAAGTATCCTGCAAAGTTCTGCTCATAAAATAAATTAGTCATTGTGTTTCTGAGGGTTCTTTAACCAATGCCTCCTATAGGGAATCATAAAAAAAATAAAGATATAAAGAAACAACTATTCCTTAGCATCTAGGTGACACAACACTAGTACGAATCCTAACATTCCCTTTTAACTACTGGAACACCTGCTTACATTCCTTCATCTAATTAAAATGTTTTCCTTTTTTTAAAATCCTATATAAAGAAAAAGATCAATATGCTAGTTTTGGAATGAATTTGGTCAACATCGTAACTTTTCCATTTAGGGGTTGAACTTCTCATAACGTCATTGGGTTTTTTTAAATCCAATACCACCTTACATTTTTTAAGATTGGCCTCAACCTTGGTTTGTCATCATGAATTCTAAGAATCTACATGTCATGACAATAATGGTACACATAAGAGGATTGGGGTGCATATTTCTTTATCTTAACCATAAAGATTTGCTTATGGTCTGCCACGTGATCACCTCCACCCGATGTCTTGGCAATAACATCATTAATGTAAACTTTAACAATTTTTTGATTAATACCGCCAAAAACTTTATTCATCATTAGGATTCTGAAGCCCAAAGGCATCATTCTATAATAAAACACACCTTTGTCGTTTAAAAACGTCATCTTCCCATAATCCTAAACATATACGGGTATCTGATTATACCCCAAATAAGAATCCATTGATGAAATAAGTTCAAAGCTAAAAAAGTTATCAACCAACTTTACAATATTAGGTAAAGGATAAGGGTTTGTGGGGTGAGCCTTATTGGGATAAGAGTAATCGGTACACATCTGTCACCTATCATTGACCTTCTTCACTATAATGACATTAGACAACCATGAGGTATATTGGATTTTTGTAATAAATCCATCTTTGAGTAACTCCTCAGTGGCCTTATATTCTGTCTTTTGTTTCTTAGGGCCTAATTGTGTTTTCTTAAATAAAAGGGTTTATGTTAAGTACATTATTTACTTATGGAAACAAAATTCTAGATTTATTCTTGGCATATTAGTTGTAGTCCAAGCAAATAAGTTCTTGTTCTCTATCAATAGATCTTTCAATGGTTGTTCCAATCCTCCATTTAGATCAGCTTTAATGTTAGTTAATCTCTTTGGGATATCTCCCAGTTGAAACATTTTATGCTTTCCTTTAAGCCAAAAGCGCAAGGATATTCTTTGTCTTCACTAAAATTTGGCTTGAGGTCTTTATAAGTCATGTTACATGTTACATGAAACGGCACGAGAGCTAGGCTCATTCAACTTCCTCTTTTTCAAAGACTCCTTTGAATTTATGACATCCAAACTAAGGCTATAAATTTGATAGACTACTTTCTTTTCTCTTTTATCAATAAATATCACCTTAGTCTAATTGACAAACTTTATCATTAGATGGTTAGTTGAAACTACAACACCTAACTTGTGTAATGAAGAACACCCTATGATAACATTAAAGAGTAACTTCATGTCTACCACAAAGAACTTGGTCTCCATTATTTTAGACCATGGAACCCCATCAAAAGTGATTAAGGTTTCTATATACCCCTTGGAATATGTTATGGTGCCATTAAATACAATCAACTCTTAGTGAAAAAGCATTAACTCATTATCTGCTAAGCCTATCCCCTTGAATGCATCATAAAAGAGAATATCAGCTGAACTACCTTCATCTACTGACAGACGCTTTACAATCTCTATTACTATAGCATCATCATGAGGTCAAGCAATGTTGCCATAGTTATCATAAGTAAAGATAATAGGATGGGTGAAAACAACTAAGACTGTAATTCTAGCTTGGTTCACATACTTAAAGCTTCTTATGTGCTTCACCCCTGAGGTCTTTATGGGTCATCCTCCTACAAAATCGCTAACAATTATATCAACAACATTCAACTACTGAAGTTTGTTATCGAGAAACCTGAAACTTTTTTCTTTACTTGATCTAATGTCCTAGGATCACTCACTCCTCTTTTTACAACCCTATTTGGTGGCTCCTTAGCAATCTGTCCCATATCTATGTACTCCTTAAATGTGCCCTGGCAAAATAAAGTTTTAATGATATTCTTCAAATGTCTAAATAGATAGTGGTATGGCCATGTTCCACATAATATTCATAAAATAAATCTCTGACACTGATCAAATCAACATGACCTATTTCCTTGAAGATTTATAAGGGGTACCTTTAACGACGTATAATTTGTATAATACACTCCCTCCTTTTTGAACTTGGGGGTTAGGTCTTTGAAAAATCTCTCCCCCTTCTACTTTTCCACTAATATTTGAGTTTACGAGATGGTAATAGTTGCCATATGCATTTTCTAGCTAATGTACTTAATGGATCTTTTCTAAACTCACTCAGTGTTCTTGACTAATTTTTCACTAAAGACACAACAAAAGAGGATATTAGTCTTACAGCCTTAATAGTTATATGCAGTTATATATCTTTTGTCAACCCCAACATAAGACCAACTTCCTCATAGAAATGGTTAGGAAAATTCTAAAGAGTTTTGTCTTCACCTTGCTTCACTCGAGATAATGTATGGGAAGTGCATAGTGCCACTCTGGAAATCATAAACTACTTAGAGAAAGCAACATGTAGTAAGGTCAAACTATCAATGGACGTAGGAGGTAAGGACTTAAACCATCTTAAAGCCTTTCTTGACAAAGTCCTAAGAAAGATGTTACATGATACGTCATTTATGGCCCCCATGCATATTATTTGTTTGGAAAAAACATCCAAGTGTTTCTCAATTTGAAGTTCCATCATATTTATCAATCGCAAGTGGCACTAGCATGTGAAAAACATTTAAAACTTCTATGGCAAACGACTGTGACGTGAACAGGTGAGAGAAAAGATTAGAAGATATAGGAGCATTGAGGTAATACCCCAAATGGCTATGCATAATCATTGTTGGTTGAGACATCAGTTGAGATAAGGTGTTCATAATGAGATGAAGGTATAGGTTGTAAGGTGAAGAAAGTGTGTTTGGTATGAAAGAATGAGGTAGTATGAGAACTAAAGGCGATTTAGTAGGTGAATGTTGGTTAGGATGTAGGGTTATAAGGAATTATATGAGGCCTAAGATTGATTGTTGTAACTCTAGAAGCATACTGAGGTTTCATTATGGTTTAAGTTCGAATAGTAACCTATGGTTGAGCAACTACTCTAAGTGCTATGAGTAGGGTAGCCACATGGGCTTGGAAAACATATCTCAACAAATGGTTTAAGTCATTTAGATCAATATATTGGGTTACTAAGTATGGATCTTGATGTAATAAAAGGTAGATTCATAAGTTGAGTTTTCCTTATATTCTAATGGGATAGAATATGCAACAACTCAAGGAAATAGTGGTGGAGGGTTGGCTCGTCTTGTTACAATGACTATCTGTCTTTGGTGATCCTCAATGATGACATTAGAGGGATCTGGAGGAGGGTGACAAATGACCCCATTCACCCCCTGGGTCAAGCTACTTTTAAACTTAGGGTTTGCTAACCACAACTATAGTATATTTAGTTGATGCCTTTGGCATCTCAACGATCACATTTATTTTTTAATAATTCTCTTACATTAAAGGATTTTGAGGATCTATTCTTTGATAAAAAAGTGATGGGAATACCTTTATCGGGTTCTAATATTCATGCCAAAACATGTAAAACTTTGGTATATAAAGTATGACGTGCATGTAATCCATGTATATGAGACCTACACAAATTCCTCTTAGGGACAAAAGAGGGTATGTCCCTTAAGGTACCCTGATGCTTAAGTTAGTAACAACTGAGCAAATAATCTGATGTATAAGCTCCATGTTTGAAAAAAGCATATCTAGTGCATTAATGATGCGATATTTATAGGTAATGTTGTGTAGGAAACTAAGGTTTATGTGTGACTCTTCTTGATTCTATGGTATCGTGTCAATGACATGATAGAAATGTCTAAAATGTTCTAGATTGGTCTCAAAGGTGTTTTCTGATGTCGATGTTGTATATGTGCCCCTATGTTAGGGAAACCCATAGTTTTAGGCAACAGAAACACATAAGATTCTTGTAACATCCCAGTAATTAAATTCTGGTTGTGTTGTAGTAATTAATTAATAATTACTAAAGTTAAAAAATCTAGTAAGTGTGTAACATCCCGATAATTAAATTAAATTAAATTTTGGTTATGCCATAGAAATTAATTGATAATTACTGATCTAGTCAGTGTGTGGGGGTAAAGAAGTCCTCTTATAACCATTGTTAAACCTCCCTGTCATTCAAATATTACGTCGGCTCAGTGGGAGTCTAGTATTATATAACACAGGTTCAGTGGGAACAATACACCTTTTTGTTCTCTACTTGAATAACCTAGACTGGAGTGATTTGGACAGACTGGGGTCATACCTACAAAAAACACTCCAATGCTTAAGTTAGTGTTCTGTTATAACAGAGTAATAAAGAGTGATTAGAATGGAATTAATAAGAATAACTAATATGTCTTACTAATGAATGCTCCTTATTTATAGCTCTCATTGTGGTACAACTTATGATTTGACCCCTATCAAGACCACAGGCTTTGCTCAAAAGCAAGTTGGCCACATGCCTCTGACTCTGGCATGGTGTCAGATTTTCTGACCGAGGTCTGATCTTGAGAGATACTGGTTGTTAGAGTAAAGTTTGAACTCATGATTGAGCAATCTGAACCTTAAGTGATTCGTTAATAATACACATCAAGACTTTCAGTTAAAATGAAGTTTGTACTATTTTGAGGTCTAACAATTCTGTTCAAGTGTGCCAGGAGTCTGTAAAGCTCCATTTGCAAATGATAGGGGGAGATCGTGAAACTAAATACGTTTCAAATATAAAAAAGTCTGTACTCACTCAAAACATCCCTAAATCAAGTCAAGTGAACCTACAGACCATGATGCAACTTCACTCTTTGAAGTACTCAAGAAAAGGATCTTTCATTTCTAGAAATAAAGCTGCATGAACTTTCTCCTGTCATCTCTAAAGTTTGCACTAAAAAGGAATTCAATGGAAAAGTTGATAAGCTTTATCGCATGCCTCCAGAAAACTGCCTTACACATCTCAAGATGTTAGAAAAGCTAAACTTGATCAGTACGAAAAGCCTAAGGTCAACTACTATGATAAGTACGTGCTTCCTTAAAGTGGATAAGCAAAAGGGATCTTTTGCTGAAATACTTTCGAGGTTGTCCAATTTAGGAAACTCCTTAGAAGCATGTAAAATGAACCAACAGATCTTTTTAGAGGGACTATAAATCCAAGAAGCCTTTGAATCTAAAAGTGCAATGTTGTTCATTATTTTCTTAAATTCTCTTATTTTCTATCTAGAAACCTAAGTCTCTAAAGACTTTTCTGGAAGAGTTTCTAAGTTCTTGTATTCACTACATAAGTCCTCTTTGTCATTCTGTCTTATGCGGACTGTGACTTATAGTAGTCTGTTACTTATTGTGCCTGTACTCATTTCATATATTTGTACGCTGAGTTGTTTGCATGTAACTTCAAACACTTTACTACCTTCACTTTATGTGTTCTGGTGTATTACCAGGATTTGTTAAGTGTTGGGAAATACGTGTGGCCTGAAGAGGCTTTTGGAAGAATACTTGGGTTTTTAGCTAGGAGTGGCTAGTGTCAAGAATACTTAGATATAAGCTAGAAATGGCTGGAGTCAAGAATACTTGGTGCACTGTGTTGGTACAAATTGTAAAGATGTTTTACTATAGTGAAAATCCTTCAGGTTGAAGGGACTGGACTAACTTGTGTTGGAAGTGAACCAGGATAAATTTCCACTGTGTATTTCTTTCTTCTCTTATCTCTGGTCCATAAAATTGACTTTTATCTTAAGCGGTCTATTCATGAAATATTTTGAAAAAGAGTTTAAGACTTATTCAACCCCCTTCTAAGTCTAACTTTGTACCATTAATTGGTATCAGAGTTTGTCCTTTTGGAACGTCCAATGCACCTGCTCGTGGGGGGCGGTATGGACACTAGATCATTTGCCCTCTAGCTTGTTGTTGTGATGGTGTCATGGTAATGAGATATTTTAACTTAATCCTTGGGTTTTTGGTGTAGTATTCTCGAACCGTGGTGTGAGTTTATGGTTGATGTCCTTTCTTCACAATTAAGGTTAGTTAATCATTGATTAGGCTTAATTAATCATGAATTAAGGCTTTAATCATGATTGTCGTTTGGTTTTCCTCGGAAGCTACATGTGGCTTACTGCTGTTGGTGCGTTTCCTGATGTGTCATCTTGTCAGAATAGTTTAACTGTTTTGAAGTTGAAACGACGCTCACTTCATGGGCTATGTCGCTTCACCTTTTACTATATCCATAGGCCATGAGAATTGGCGTTCGGCCTATAGCGCCCTTGAGATTTATGAAATGAGGGACAGTGGTAGCTGTTTCCTCATATTTTCCATTATCCTTCGAGACTCTGCTACTCCGCTATTCTACTTGTTCTCTGCTTCGTCTTGGCCGGTACCAGAAAAATTGCAAGATATGTTTACCCAGTAGCCTTTTCTTCCATCCTGGCTTTTTTCTTTCTTTTTTATTCATTTAATATCAGACCTAACTTCCGAGGATGGCTAGGCGAGGGATGATTCTGTGGAGATTCTTTCTAACTCGCCGTCGTGGCCGTCTGAAGGACCCTGACCTAGACCATGGGTATCTCAAGCGGATATACGTAGGTTGGTTAGGATAGAATTCTGGGGTGGTTCTTTCAAAGATTCTAGGTTAACTGATTAGGAAAACTTGGCCCCTTCCCTGGAATCATCCTCTCTCTCGTTCAACCTAATTGCACCCTGGTTGCCTTTCCCGACCTCATCTCCAGCTTGTGATATTGACTCTAGTATAGTATATTACTATGCTGAGGATACTAATTTTTATGTTATTGTTCATTTTTACAACATACAATTTCAATGGCTTTTGGAACTTCTCCTATGAGGACTGACCCCAAAAACACCAACATGCTAGCTGACGGGATAGACTCAATGGCCCGAAAGCTCAAGATCCCTATTTTTAGGTCCACAAAGAAATTCTTGAAATCTCTAGCCGCCATTCTGAAGGGGAGGGCAGTGTGGAACTGGGCGCTGACCATTCCTGGTGCTCCAACAAAGGTAAAGATTCCTTCACAATAATAGTGCCATTGTATAGTGACCGGGCTTAGCACATACCCCAAGAGTGATATGTTTTTCTTCATGAGATTCTTCTAACCAAGGTAGAAGTCTGTCTCTCCTTTATTAAGTTCAAGATGGGGGTAATCAAATTTTTAGACATTGCCCCCAGTAAACTTCACCCTAACGGATGAGGTCTTATTCTTTCTTTGGAGGTGCTAGCGAAACACTTAGGCTTTACTCCAACTGTTGTAATTTTCTTCCGCTATGCCCGTGTGATGCAGCATGGGAACTCTGCTAGCGGCATGGGCTTCATCAACCTACGGTGTCAAAGTGACATCATCAATTTTGAGGCCTAGAGGAGTCCGCGAAGATAGTGGGTGCCTCCTTCAAACACTTATTTTTTAAAAATTTTGCCAAAAAGGATGATATTCCTTTCTAAAAAAATAAGGAAGATTGATTTTTGATCCATACTGGCTGGACGCACCAACACTTCCTGATGGCGTGCACGGCCTACGCTGTTAAGGAATGCTAATTATGTGAGGACTCCAACGTAGTTCTAGACCCTCTTCACAAGATCTCCCGGGGTCCCCCTTTGAAATGCCGCTCTCTCCTAGGCACAAAGGAGACAAGGAAGGAGTATACCTCGCCCACTTGGGTACCTTCTTTTTCCAACTTCCTTTTCATACCAGTATTATCAGTATATGTTCTAACCTTTACTTTTATTCTTTTTTTTTCTGGAAGCATGGGCGGGAGCGCACTGGATCAGCTCTAGAATGTAATAGATAAGGTAAACACAAATGCTTCCTCAGAGAACAAGGTTACCCCTAACTCCGCAAGGCCAAGCACATTTTTCTTCCCCAGGGGCAACCTCGGGGCCTCCTGACCTTGACAAAAAGAAATCTACTGAGGGCCAGAGGAAGAGGCAAAGGACCTTTGGGGGAACAAGAGATAGACCTCGCTAGGGGAAAAGGGCCTGTCGTTGACACCTTCAAGCCACAAGAGACCTTAGTCCATGACACTAGGGATAAAGGCTTTGAGGACTTAGTCAAAAGGGTCTACCCTCCAGAGACAGAATTTGTTTGTTATTCTGACTCTGGGAGGGGTTAAACTCGAATGACCTGACCCATGCTCTGGACTCGACGATGTAGTCCTCGTTGAAGAGTCTCTTCATCCTCCACTTCGTCGTAGCCTAGGGGCCGATCCGAGAGATTGCGCGTCTTTAGGCAAAGAACACCCATCTTCTAGATGACCAAGGCTAGGTTCGTAAGCGCATTCAAGATCTAAACAAGAAGAACCTGGCTTTATTGAAATTGGAAGAAAAGTTAAAGGGTGAGGCTGAAAGGCTTTGTCAAGAGGTGGCCGACCTAAAAAAGCAGGTTACCAACCTTCAAGGTGACAAGGAAGGCCTTTCTACTAAGGTCAAGGAAGATCAAGCTAAGTATCAACATGATATACAGCTATTCGGCCATGCCGCGGTGAAGGCCTTTAGACATGTGGTTTGGTAGGTCATCTTTCATAATTGTGGTACCATATTCAACTTGAACGAGATTAGTTTTTGCAACAAGTTTCAGGCTGGTGAGTTGGTTACCGTGATTAATGGTGAGGCCTATGAGCCTTCTGACGTTCCTTTTGACTTTGTTCCTCTCCCTGAAGATGAAGATGAAGATGATAACCCCAAAATGCTGACAATAGGGCGAATAATGGAGGTGGTGACACTGTTGATTCTTAGACTTTTTTTTGCCTTATAGATGGGATAAGCTCTGTTTGTTAATTATGTTGGCCATCAGTGCCGCTTCTTTTTTTGTATCCTGGGGTTCGGCCCAAACATTTTTTGAAATGAATTAATGAATTTCCTTTTGATATTGGTTTCTTTCTTATAATAGCGTGTTATTTAATAACTTAACATTCTTATAACAAGTGTTCCGAACTACTCAATTACATAAATTTCTACCATTCGGGATGCCCTCTTAAAATGAATGACTAAGTGATTTAGAATGATCGACTACCCTAGTGTAAAATAAATTATTCTAAGTTATCGACTCTTGGATTCATACAACATTTTAGAACTCTTTAACTATTCTATTATTTGAACCTTATTATTTTCCTCTTGACGAATAACTTTGGGTTCTGTAATTGCTTTTAAAACATCATAATTTTAACGATTGCGAGATCAGGTAATCATTCTGTAATTTCCTTTAGTTATGCACTTCGTAACCACTTCGAGGTTTTTCAACCACTCCAGGATTAGGTTAATCTTATTTTTATCCACTATGGGGTTCTTGAACCGCTCCGAGGTTAGTTTGGTTTCACTTAAATTGCATAGGAAAATGTCTTTAAAACTAGTTTATTTCATTATGAAGCATCTCAATCGTATGCCTCGTTAAAAACCTTGAAGGTAAAACCGTGTGGAAAAAAACCTTGATAGGAAAAAAAGTGCATGACTTATATTACTGGTTAGCTATAATACATTCACGGATTCTTAACATTCCATTTGTTCTTAAACACTTCGCCTTGTAATGTTTTTAAAAAGTAAGCCCCTTCGGTCGTTACATCATGGACCCGATATGTTCATTCCCAGTTCAGTCTTAGCTTCCCTTGGTGAGCAAAACAGTTCCTGATAGAAGTCTTTCTCAAGACTAAATCTTCGACATTGAATCTTCACTTCTACACTTTGATATTATATCGTAGAGTAGCTTTGGCCTTAATGGCCTAATCTCAAACAAAAACGGCTTCCCAAACTTCGTGAAGTGCATCCAACTCGTTCCTCATTCTTGTGTGATTATCCGCTTCATTAAATTGTTAGACCCTTGGAGAAATTTGATTGATTTCCAGTGGTATTACTGCTTTTTCCCTTACACAAGCCAAAAAGGGGTTTCGTCGGTTGATGAGTGTAGGGTCGTCCGATATGCCTACAGTACATGACATAACTGATTTGTTAATTCTCCCTTGGAATCTCCCAAATGCTTTTCTAATCCTTTCAGAATTTCTATGGTTGCCACTTTGGCCTGTCCATTAGTTTGGGGGTGTTCTACTGACGAGAAAACTTGTTGGATATGAAGTTCCTCGAGTAGGCTTACGAACTTAGTATCCGTGAATTATGTGTTATTGTCAGTAATTACTCGTCCTGGTATCCTTAATTGGGTCATGATGTTTTTATGTAAAAAAGACGAGTTTGTGCCGAGGTTATACGCACTACAATTTGCCTTGATCCATTTTATGAAATAGTCCAAACCTACTATTAGATACTTGACTCCCCTTTGTGCTTTAGGGAATGACCCCAAGATATCCATCCTCCACTGATGAAATAGCCACGGTACCGCTGATATGAATAGCTTCTTAGCTAAGACATTACGCATAACACTATTATTTTGGCATGAATCATACTTTTCAACATACTCGACATCATCCTCGGTCATGGTAGGCCATCAATATCCTACTCGTAGAATCTTTCTAGCCATACCTTTTCCTCTACAGTGGTGACCGTAAGTGCCCTCATGAACCTTGGTCATTACTTCATTGATTTTAGCTTCGTTTAGGCACTTCAAATACGGAGCTGATATTCCTTTTTGGAATAGGTTTCCATCCACTAACATATAATTGGGGAGCTCCTACTTCAGTTTTTTCTTTTCAAGCGAGTCAGTTGGGAGTTGTCCATTCACCATATACCGGATAATTGGAATATCAGATGACACGAGTTATCCGGATAGGCCTGAGATCATATGGCACAAACCCTAACTGGTGTTATTATACTAGGGGCCGTGAGGGTGCTTTGTATGACCGTGGTTGTGGAAGCGACCTTTTTAGTGCTTGCTAATCTCGATAGTACATCGGCTTTCACATTGTTTTCTCATGGGACATGTTTGTATTCGATCTCCTTGAACATTTCTTCTAACTCTTTTACTTTGGCCAGATATTGTTACAACATCGGATCCTTAGCTTGGTAACTTCCGTTTATCTGCGATATGACCAGCTGTGAATCACTACAAAGGACAGCGGTCTGTGCTTCGACATCTAGGGCCGCTCTTTATAACATCCAAATTTTTTAAAAATAAAATTATTTAAGTGATGGTGGTTAGTTATTTGACGTACTGAACTTATAGGATAACTAATTTGACATTAATTGTGAATTATTGTTGAACTAGAGTTTACTGAAATTGAATAATTTAATGGATGGTGCAAGACCCATTAAGTCAAATTAGGTGTTTGATGGGTTCAGGATAATAAGATAAATATTAAGGTTATGATGATATGGTTAAAATGATTTTTAGAATTGAGGTGATATTTATTCGGACACTGTGTATGTTGGCGAACAGTGAAATTACGAATGAAAAAGAATTTAAGAAAAATGGAAAATCCTTCCTTTCTCCCTAGGATTGTCACGTCCTTCTTTCTCACTCTCGTTATTCTCTTTCGCCCAATGGTTAAAGGGGTTTCTAAGACTTTTGGGCAATGGCATGATACACCATTTGGACCAATTTTTACACATTTTCTCTCTCCCCCCCCCTCAAATTTTTGGTGGCCTTCTCCTCCCCTACCATTCATCTTTATTTGCTTCTTCTTCCTTTTTCCTCTCTTGTGAAAACTGTATACCCTCTTCTCCATAGCCATTTTCCACCCAAAATCAAATATTTCTCTTGGATTTATGAAGCTTGAAATGGAACATTGAAGCATTCATCCACCCATCTCCACCTTTCTTCTCCTTAAATTCGTTTTCCATTTAAGCTTGGTTTTAAAAGGTAAGACTCATTGTCTCTTATAGCTTTTATTTGGTATTTTATGAATGAATAAGCTTAGACATGATGGTTTGGGTGTCATTATGATTATAAATGAAGATAAACATGATAAACCCTAGGTTAGAGGGATTGAAACTTGAGTTTTTAGTAATGGCTATGTGATATATATGAATTTTTGGAGTAATATTATGCTTGAAATGATGATTGGAAATTAATGAGGTTATTGTTTGGTGGAAACCCTAAGTTAGGAATTAGGGCTTTTGCTAAAACTTGAGAAAAATAGAGAAATTATTGTCATGAGAATGATTCTTGTATATAGAAATAAACTATTGATGATGGATATTAATTATTGGTCTTGGGAATTTAAGGAAGTCAAGAAAGTGTGCTAATGCCTTGAGTAGTTAAGTTTGGTCTATGTTGTATTTTAGTAGTATTGACATGATAAATTGGAATGATGTATTTGAAGACATTGGAGACTCATTAAGGATGATGGGTGAGGTGTTTGATGTGGTTGTAAGCCCTTAGATTATTGAAAATCTTGATTTATAGGAAGGAATTCTTGAAACCTAATAAGAGAAAGAATTGATTTTTAAAACATGTATCATACATGTTGAAAATCTTAAATATGCAATTAATTGTATTTAAATGTGTGTTAATATAAGATCAATTGTGAACGACCAGGTGGGATCGTCGAATTACTCGAATTACTTCTCTTGAGGTAGGAGAGGAGTTATATAATCTAAATGCATGAATTAGAAATGTTGATTATTGTTGTATTGTAATATGCATCATATTTGCCTTGCTTTGATTATGATGCTATGGTGTAATGAATGACTTGTGCTTGTTGTGTTGGCAAATATGTTGATGTATTTGGAATATATGTGTGGTGTGTTGTTATGGTGAAATTGTATATGTATTATCATTTATGACAATGTGTGTGCCTATGAAATGGTATGTGAAACTTTGTATTTCACCACTAATGATGATGATAATGATTATTGATGAGAATGATGAATAGATGTTATGCAACACACTTATGAATAATAGTGAAAGATGATATGTAGTAATAAAAGAAGTTGAATTAATAAAGATGAGGTGAATGTCATACATAAAACTCTTGAAACAATGGAAATACTTGATTAACCTAAAATCCACTAAATGAAGGTAGTGGTGGTGATGATGATAATAATGGATGATTGATAAGTGGCATGGTAGGATGCATAATGTGAGATTGCATATGTTTTACATTTGTATTGCATCCATGGCATATCTGCATAGCTGCCGGTGTGGAATGTTAGGGGTTCCTCCAGTTGGCCCAGTGGGAGGGCGGCTCTATGTACGAACATTTGTTTACCCTAGTGATTCAGTGGTGGAATCACGAAGCTGCCCATACTTAATCATGGGGGATTGCATGTGGTTGACCCGGTGGGATGGATCTTAAGGAGCGGGTGTCCCCAGTGGTCTTGTTGGATCACAGCTGCCATGACATGGTTCATGGCTGGCCAGCAACACTATTTTGATGTTGATGTTGTTTACCGCTGTCATGGAGAAAATAACAGGTGTTGCATGATGGGCGATGCGGTTTGGTACTAGTAAAATTAAAATTTGTTATGTATATATATATGTGTACACATTTTACTACTATAGTAAGGGCATGGTTGTATTCCTATGCTTGAACCCTCCTTGATGTTTTATATTCCCACAGTTGGATTCACAGTGCATTGTTACAAATTTTGAATATATCCTTTGTGCCTATGCATTAGCCTAAGAGCATTTGCATATAGCCTAGAGATATGCCAGAATGAGAATGAGATAAAGGATTAGTGATGATTGATAGAAGAGTTAAATTTTGAGACAAGACAATTAATAATGATGAAAACTCTATTATAAGACTTATGGTGAATTATTATAAACCACATTGGGTGATATGAAGAAAAGATTGATTGTGAATATGTATATGTTAGCTATGTATGCCTATGATTATAGAATGATTATTTGGAATGTATTGTAGTGCTTGTGTTGCAAAGCACATGATGATTTGTAGGGATGGTAAAACGGGCTGGCCTGCCAGACCTTGGCTCGCCCCGCCAAGTTAAACAGGCTATGAATCCTGGCCTGCTAAGTATTGGGAAAATATTTTTTTGAAAAAAATACAATTTAGTGACTTATTAGAATTTGAATCCATTTTCTAAAAAAAATTAAAAGTGATATTTAATATTAATATCTAAGCATGATTAATTATTATAGTTGGTTAACTAATGTTGAACCGACCCAAAATGCTAGTGTCCAAATAGAATCAGGTCTTTAAATGCAATAACATGGATTGACACCAAAACGTAAATGCTAATGTTGAACATGGTAAAACATGGCATTGACACTAATAAATCCTTTGACAAATTTACTGTCTATGATAATTATTTGTATAAAACTAAATTTGGTATATCTTTTCATCAATAGATCACAAATATATACCATTAATATAAGACACTCATGTAAGTGAAATTATCAACGCGTGTTGTAAAATCAAAACATACTAAAACACAATAAAATTAAGTACCATAAACAGTGGTCCAACTCAAAATTAGAATCAATCATCTTTATTTATCTTACATACAAAACTTTCTTTTTTTCTTTTTTAAATTGGAATTATGTTTAGTTCAATTTAGAGGTGCAATAACAAAGAAATAGAGATAAAAAAGAGCTTCAATCCCAAGTTTTGATATTTTTTTCAAAGACGTATGAATATGGATATATAGCCATCAGAACGTAAAAGATTGACTATACCTCACAAGCGGACAAGCTATGTATGCAAAGCAGACACAACCGTTGTTCCTATTCCATACTGACACGCACATACTATGGAGAAAAGACACAACAACTGGAAGCTATCAATCGGTTCCCTCTTGTAAGTCATAGGCCCAAGTCCAACCCTTTTTTTATAATCTGATATATATATATATATATATATATATATATATATATATACAGGCGGGGGCCCGACAGGTTGGCCTGCCTCGCTTACTCATTGGACCGTTGGGATAGCGAGCCAGGCGGGCCAAGTTGGGGTGGGATAACAGGCTTAAAAATAGTGTCTACCTTGCCAATTTTGATGGGTTTGGCGGGCCAGCTCGACGGGCCTGGCCTGTTTTGCCATCCCTAATGATCTGTATGCATATACACATGATTATAAATGTTTTATTTTCATCATTTCAAATATGATGACTCACTTTCCTGTGTTGTCTCTTTTTAAGCATTATGATGCAGGACTAACATTGGATGAGATGTCCTTTTGAAGATTGAAGTGTTTTGGAAGAAGGTATAATAGTTGTAAGTGAATGCCTTGGCCGACAAATGATGACATTATGGATGATATAGATGATTGATACTTTTGTATATAACATTATGTATATGACTTAATTTATTTTGTAAGTATTACCCTATCCTTTTGAGGGATTGACTTATGGCCACTTGTTTTGTAAACAATGATACATGATATAGGCATGAGGATTGGATTTCCATTTTGATGGTATGGTCTTGATGAACTTGAATTTGGAGTGAATTGATGAATTATTATTCTTATGTCCAATGATGTTTAACTATGTGAATTGGTTGATATTGTAATAGTATGAGTTTTTGGGCATGCATTGATTTTGATAGCATTAAGATTGGAAACATTGGCATTGTGTGGATGGAGTTCAGATTCTAAAATCTGATAATCTTGCTCAAGCGAGAGGGTGATGCATCAAAGTCATGCTCTCTGGACTATTTTTGTTTAAGCGAGAAGCGTCTCGCTCAAGCAAGAGTCAGAGGTTTTGGTTTCACTCACTGCTCGCTCAAGCGAGGCTTGAGCATAAGGCTGGGATAAGACTCTGTGATATTTTTGCTTAAGCAAAGAGTGTCTCACTTAAGCAAAAATGTAATGTTTAATTTTGTGAGATTTTCGTTCAAGCGAAAGGTGTCTCCCTCAAGCGAAAATGAAAGGTTAGATTATATGATATTTTCACTCAAGTGAAAGGTGTCTCGCTCAAGCAAAAATGTGAGGGTAGGATTCTAGATCCTGCTCGCTCAAGCGAGTCTACGCTCGCCCAAGCAAGAGGCGGGGTCTCGCTCAAACGAGAAAGCTCTCGCTTAAGCGAGACTATCAGGATTGAAATTCATGGTTTTTCTTTATTGTTTTGGATCTCTTCTCATATCTTCATATATAAGGAGAAATGATGCCCTGTATACACATTTTGTTCTTCCACTGTACAACCTATTTTAGTCGTATATGTTTAAGGGCTCTTCTCTTCGATCCATTTCTTTTATTTTTTTTAAATCGTGGCCTCTGACTTTCCATGGCTTGAGTCTCGATGTAAGATAGATGTTGTAGGGTTTTAAATTGTGAAAAATTTATTCATATTTTTATTACGTTTACATCGAGATTTATATCTAGGGAATCAGGGTGCAAGACTTTAATCTTGCCAAACATGCTTCATATTCCGCCTGGTTGTTTGATGTCTTGAAATCAAATATGAGGGATATTTTGACGTATACCACGTCTTTGCTTTTAACAACTATCCTGATGCCATATCCTTTAGCATTTGATGATTCGTTTACGTAAATAGACTAATGCTCTCTTGGTGGCAGGGACATTTCTCTTGTTAGTTTTGTAACAAAGTCCACCACACCTGGGCTTTGATGGCCGTTCTTGGCTCGTATAAGATGTCAAACTCCGATACTAGAGCCAGAATGACTTTCTCCAGTTTTTGATATCGACTTTCTACCCCTTGTAGTACTTTTTGAATGAAGTACACTGACTACTGTCCTTCCATGGTTTCTTTTACTAGCACCACTCCTAATGCATCATCTGAGACTGATAATTATAAGAAAAGCTGCTCCCCTGGGTCTAGTTTTGTTAACACCGGTGGGTTAGCCAATACCTCCTTCAGGCTCTGGAAAGCCTTTTCTTGTTTTTCACCCTACTCAAACTTCTAGTTTTTCTTTAATACTTTATACAATGGAAGTGATCGGTGTGTCATGTTAGGCATAAACTAGGATAAATGAGCTACCTTCCCATTTAATGACCGGACTTTCCTAATATTTGTAGGACTCTGGAGTTCTTGAATTACCCTGCACTTGTCTAGATTAGCTTCTATCCTCTCTGAGTCAACATAAAGCCTAGAAACCTTCCTACTAGAACTGCAAAAGTATATTTCAAAGGGTTCAACCTCATGTTATACATCTGAACTCTCTGAAAATTTTTCCAGAGATCCTCTATGTGATCTCCTCTAACCGGGGTTTTTACAATAATGTCATCTATATATACTTTGACTATCTTGGAATGTATTATGTTAAAGACTTTATTCATTATCCTTTGATATGTTGCTCTAGTATTCTTTAGTCTAAAAGGTATTCCGGTGTAGCAAAATACCCATTTATCATTGATAAAGGCTATTTTTTCCTCATCTCCCCTTTACATCGGGATATGCTTGTAACTGGAGTTAGCATCCATGAAAGATAAAAATTGATACCCCATAGAGTCATCTACCATCTGGTCTATACTATATGGATCTTTTGGGCAACACTTACTTAAATTTGTAAAGTCCATACACATTCTCCATTTCCCATTCACCTTTTTGACCATTACAACATTTGAGACCCAAGAGGAATATTGGACCTCTAGAATGAAACCAGCCTTTAACAGCTCCTCGGTCTATTCACAAGCAGCTTGTTACCTTTTAGGTCCTAAACTCCTCTTTTTTTGTGCTACCACTCTGGATTCCAGGTAGACTACTAGCATATGACGGTAAAAGTTTAGATTTATTCTGGGCATGTCAGCCACAGTCCAAGCAAAAAGGTGCTTGAACTCTTTCAATAATTTCATAAATCGCTCTTTCATGTCGGGTTCCAAAGGTTATTAATCTCTATTATTTTGGCCGGGTCTTCCTCCTAGGGTATCATCTTTGTTCCTCCTTCCGTCGTTGGTCTTATCAGGTTCAACAGGTTTGTCACTAGCTTCTCTCTTGAATCTAAATCAATTATGTTTACAACCCTGGTATTGTTTTTCCTTCATTCAGTCGTCTCTTCTTGATTGTTTCCTCAAGCTTCATCATATGTACACTTAGGTTGTAATAATGATAGGCCATTTGCTGGTCTCCTTTCACTAAAAAGACTTTGTTATCCTTATTAATGAATTTGATCAACAGGTGCGGGTGGATACCGACGCTTCTAGAGTATTTAGAGACGGTCTTCCTAGAATTCTATTGAACGGTGATTTCACGTCTGTTACTAAAACTCTTGTTTGGACCGTTCTGGACCGTGACTCCCCTTCAAACGTTAGCCTTGTATCCAAATAACCATTGGTTAGTTATTTCTCCCCATTGAAGATGGTTAAATCCTAGATATAAGGTTGCAGGTCTGCGTCAGACAAATCCATCTTCTTGAAACATTCATAAAAGATCACGTCACATGAACTCCCTTGATCTACCAATATCCTTCGTATTGTTTTATTGGAAATAGCTGATTCAATTACAACTGCATCGTCTCTATCGGGGATGGTTGGATCGGAGTTGCCGTCCGACAAGACTGTAGGTAGGGTCTAGATCCCACCTCGGTATGACTTGTTGTCAGCTTTAGTTTGTACATACATAATCATCCATAAGTGATTTTTCTGGGCTGAGTTAAATACTCCGCCCTTAGTGAATCCCCCTGCTATTATATCAATGACATCCTTTCTTCCTTTAGGTGGAGGCATTTCCAACTCATCATCTTCATTAGCTACACTATCGACCACGACCTTTTTTTTCTCCTAGGCCGACTTTTTGGAAGTTCTTCCTTCATCTATTTCTAGAGTATGCTCTTTTTTCCAGGGTTTAACTTTTTCTAGTTTGTCAAACATCCTTTGCTTATGAAGATATTGCTTCAACTTCCCCTCATGGATCAACACCTCGATTGCATCCTTTAATTTTCTACATTCGTCAATGTTGTGGCCTCTGTTTGTGAAACTCACAATACTTGTATTTCCTAAGCATTTCATAAGTGCTATCTTTTTAACCCCATACACCATAAGTCCTGGTATCTCGATTTCTCGAAGGATTTGCCTGGGTTAGACTGCCAAAGGCATGTAATGTGTGAAATTAATATTTTTACGCTCTTTTTACTATAGTGTTGGATCTTTATTGTGGCCTCTTAAGTCATGCTTTGAGCCCCTCCGATCTTGGACTGGTGTTTTCTCCCCTGTGGGCATAACTTTAATTGTAGTAGCAACAAGGTGCATTTATCTCCCAACATACTTTGCTGCCTTTCTCCTTTGGCTAGAGATAAAGCAAAAGGTGACTACGGCTATAAAGCTTCAATAGCTATGTGCAATTGGATAGGCTTTGTCAACCCCATAACTTGAGCCGTTTTCTTATAAAATCTCTTTAAGAAATCCCTCAAGCTCTCATCCCCCTTGCTTAATTTGAGCTATGAGATATCCTTGGTACATCTTGTGATATGACGAAGTTCTCCATGAACGCCTAAGCCATATCTTTCTACGAATCCATTGACCCCGGCAGGAGCCCCTTAAACCATCCTAGGGCCTTTGTTGACAGAGCCTGGGGGAACATTCTACACATCACGTTATCTTCTGCTTCTAGAAACAGGGACTCATTCGCATAAGCATCAAGGTGTCGTCCTAGGTCTATTTCACCGGTATACTTTTTAATTGAAAACGGATGTAGCATTTGCAAGTGCCTTGGTATCAGGATATTCATTAGTCTCCTGGTAAACAAAATATTGAACCGATACTCTCCACTACCTCCTTCTTGCTACAAACCCCTCCTTTGTCCTCTGGGGCTTCTCATCCTCAATGTTGACTCCTACTATTCATAAGTCTGGATGCGTGAATACTCTGAAATTGCTGATGACTCTATTTGTTGTCTAGGATTATGAGCTGTAGTTTCCTTAGCCTCCGTAGCCCTTCCGAGTTCCTGCAATTCCATTTGAACCTGCCTAATTAAATTGTCTCTAGGATCAGGGTATGCTACTACTGCCATCCTTCCTTGGTTCAGATCGGTCCCGGGGTTTTCAACAATTCCTAAAGGGTACTCCAAAACTCATGGTTCCACTCTTTGGGCCAAGCTTTGTACGTGACCTTCCAGAGTGGTATTCCTTATGGGTTGCTCAATTACTTGATCTTTTCTTAGGGATGTGGGACTTAATTTTTGGGTCTCACTAGGTGTGCCAATGATCTAGCTAGTGTGCGGGGGTAAAAAAGTCCTCTCGCAACTGGTGTCAAACCTTACTGTTACTCAAATATTACATCGGCTCAGTGGGAGTTTGGTATTATATAACACAGGTTTAGTGGAAACACTGTGCCCTTCTGTTCTCTACTTGAATAACCAGAACCAGAGTGAATTGGACAGACTGAGGTTATACCTGCAAAAAAATACTCTAATGCTTAAGTTTATGTTCTATTACAACAGAGTAATAAAGAGTGATCAGAATGGAATTAATGTGAATAACTAATATGTCTTGCTAATGAATGATCCTTATTTATAGCTCTCATTATGGTATAACTTGTGATTTGACCCCTGTCAGGACCGTAGGCTTTGCTCAGAAGCAAGTTGACCATTTGCCTCTGACTCTGGCACAATGTCAGATTTTCTAATCGAGGTCTGATCTTGAGGGATACCGGTTATTATAGCAAACTAACTCTTGTTTCCTTAAACTTGTCCCTTTTTGGTCCGTCTGATGCCACCCGCTCATGGGGCCCAGTATGGACACTAAATCAATTGCTAAAGTTAAAATCTAGTAAATTGAAGAGTGAATTAATTAATTAATTAATTAATTAATTAATGAGGAAAAGTAAATTGTAATTTATAAATAAAAATTGGGAGAGAAAGAAAATAGAAATTCAAAGTAAAAGAAAATAGAAAAAGAAAAGAAAATGAGTGAAGTTACCAAATTGTCCCTGGTATTAAATTTATGACTTTGCTTCATTTTCCCATCCTCTTCTCTTCGAGAAAAAGAACAAAAATCCAAGAGAGTATGACACTATTACCGTGAGCTTCAGAGGCACAATTGAGGGTTCATTTGTTGTCAAAATTCCAAATTAAAAGTGTTTTTGAGAACGGGAAGCTAAGGTAAGCTTAGGTGTACAATTAATTTCTATTTTTCTTTCTTCTTTTGCATGCTAAAATTTTTGGTGCCATGGATGCTTAGCATGAAAAGGGTTTTTGCTCACTTTTATGATCTTATGGAAGCTAGGAGATGAAGCCAAGTGTAGTGGGTGGTTCATTTCACGATTTCCCTTTTTTCTCTTACGATTGAACAGGGGTTTCCTTGTACAGGGTTTCAAATTTTCAATTTGATGGCATTTTAAGGTTTGATAAAGGTTAATAAGTGATGTGGGTGTTTTGAGTTCGCTAACATAGTGTGGTTTCAATACTTTTAGGCTTCAAAACAAGGATCGGTGGAGTAATCGACACGGTAGAACTTGGGAATGAAGGTCGTAGACGATAGTGATAAGTTTTGGAATCTTAACTATGCATTTGGATATAACGAGTTTTGATCTCGGAAGCCGATGGTTGATTTTGTTTTGTGAAATTTCTTAATTATAGATATTCTGGAAACTTGGTGAATGCGGTGTTTGATTTAAGGCTTCGGAAACATGGAGTTAAGGTAAAGGGGTTTACCAGGCGTATATATTAAAAGAAATATGAGTTGAAGTCGTCTGACGATCGCGGGGGAAAGGGTCTTGAATATATATATATATATATATATATATATATATATATATATAGGTATGGAATGTAATTGTGTGGTATAAATGAATTTAATTGAGTACTAATGATGAAAATATAAGTAATGGAGAACTATGGAATAATGTGATAGAATGAGTTTATATGATTGTATTATAGAGTGATGATAGTGAATTTATTTGATAATTGAAAGATTATGAGAATGTGTGATAATTGATATAATGTTGTGTTGTATTCATGTATTACATGACAATGGTAATGCTGATGTAGTAGCATATAATGGTGAATTGGTGTGATAAATTATAATGTAGATGAGATCCTATGGCGATATGATGATTTATAAAGCTACCTGAGTGGCTTATGTGATGTCCCAGGATGATGGCTATTAGGCTGGGACTTAATTGTGACGAATCATTTAAGTTGAGAGTGAGTAATTTTGATTAGATTAAGCTATTAATGATGTTAGATGTTTTATATGCATGTTGTGTGGTGTGAACGACCGCTTGGTACAAATTACCCTTTGTTTTTTTGCTCCAATGGTCGTTTATGACCCCGTTGAGCTACCTAGTGGTCAGGTAGGAGCCAGTAGTGAGGTGGGGAGCCAGGCTGGCTTGGTGGACCAGGTAGGGTGCACAGGGTGTCAGGTAGGACCCCCAACTGACAGCTGATCCTTTTAGTATCCAGATACTAGAGCCCATATTTATAATTGATTAAGAGTTAGTGGTGCCTATATATGAGTTGGTAGTAATTAATTGATGACATGAAGTTATGTGAAATATGTAATGATATGGATGTTAATTTAAGAAATGATAAATGATGATTTAGCCATGTGATGTCAAGATTGATGAGAATCAAATTAATAATAAGACATGATAATTGTGTTATGGTATGTTATGCTTTTCCCATTTCATAAGTATATATATATATATATATATATATATTATAGAGTACTTGTATTAATTTATATAGTCAGTTACTCACCCTTACAATTATTTTTAGTGACTAGAGACAGGGATCCCCCAGATGTTGCAGAGACTAGTGCGTCATGAGGAAGCAATGCCAGGGAAGGCTGATGATTTATGGATATGTATATTTGTAAATATATGTAGATTTTATGTTTTGAGAAATTAGTGATAAAGTACTTATTATGTATATATGGCGTATATGTTTATGTTGTTGATGCATGTGATCATGTGATGGAATCTTGACGGGTTATGTGCTTGTTATATTGATAAAGGAGTGTGTTAATATTCAAAGTATATTTATGCTTTTGGGCACTGAGCCTTTAATGATGAACACGTGTGGTATGGGCAGGTTTTGTTTAAATGTCGCTTGGCACTAAGCCATTAGTATGTGTGATATTAAGTTACCTATGGGCAGGTTTTGTGAATTATGTGTAGCATGTACATACATAATTATGTGGTGTGAAATGATATATTGATAGCTTTGTGTTTTGTGAAACTACATAGGATTAGAGTAGATTAGGTAGGTTTACTATAACTGGATAGGTGACTTAGAGCTTCAGTGGGTATATGAACTCCCGGAAGGCATAGATAGACTTTTCATGACATTTGAAAATTGTTTAAAGTGATAAGTTATTATTTATGTTGCAATTGACATGAGTTATGCATTATAATTGCTAGAAATTAAGTTTAATGCATTTTAGCGCATAAGTTAGTCATATAAAGGAATTTTGGGGAACAGACTACGCTAGCAGATCCCAAATGGGGGAATTAGTGCCCCAAAAGTTTTGGAGTAATTAGAGTCTAAATGGGCAAGTTAGGGGGCGAGGAAGTTGATTTTGAGGTATAGTTGTTGAAATTTTTGCTCAAGTGAGACCATTCTTGCTCAAGCGAGATCCAGAGTGAAATTCAGGGTGGTTTCTGAGTGATTCTCGCTCAAGCGAGACCCAGAGAGGAGATTCTGATGAATTTTCACTCAAGTGAGGCTTTTCTCACTCAAGCAAAAATCGGGCTCTTGCTCAAGCGAGCTAATTATCGCTCAAGAGAGATTGGAATTTGATGTTACTTCCTTCATGAAAGTTATAGAGACTTGAGTTGCGGACATTTGGCCACTAAAATCGCCTCAATCGAAGATCTGTAACTCCAGTTATGCCTAAAATACTACAGAGTGTTCAGACTGAGATTTTATGCGGACTGGTTCCATTCTTTTGTGAATTGGGCAATCTTAGGGGAATAGTTGACCCATGGCCTCTTTATAACTTTTTTAGATAATTGAATTGTGGAGGTGTACCAATTAGATTCACCTCGATTGGAGTCTTTTAACCCCAATCAGATGTAAATTATTGAGTATTGCGCAGGAAGCAAGTATACTGAAAAATTTTTCCTTAAACTTTTTCACTACAAGGTCTAAATTTTTTATATCTACCATATTATGCTAAGTGATATTGAGTTAAATTGGGTATAAATACATGATTTAAAATCTAATAATTACGTAGACTGTTATAATTCCCATAGAGAATTGCAAACAAACGTGTTTCAAAGCATAACATTTTAAAAATTTCATACCTTTTTTAGATGCAAAATGAGGTTGTCTATTGAAGCAATCTTGGCTCCATCTTTAGGAGTCCACGCGGGTACTCCCATAAGAAGCTACACCTTTGAATGCTAGTATTGACAATGTGTAGTCCTCGTAATTGTTATGAGATTTCGTGTATTTTAGAGCAGCTGCCTATGAGCATCCCATACTTTATTTATAGGTTCGGGTCTGGCTTGATAAACATTTTATAATGATTAGGCTCCTGACTCATTTTAAATGAGTTAGACCCAATACCTTTATTTTCCCACTAAAATAAAAGCTATTCTCTAGTGAGCTTACTCTATGCATGTGACCCTATAGGAAAAATACTTAGTTTTATTAATAATAAACCATTTTATGATAAATATAAAATAAAAGCGACATCTAGCAATGTAACATTATGTATGAATATTATTTATCATCGACATAACCTATAAGTGATAACTATTTTATGCATTTGTTTCTTTTGTCACGATATCCAATTGGGCTCAACCCATGCTCGTCGTAATCCTTGTATGGCCAAATTCATTTTACTTGATTCTATAGTAGACTTTACTTAACTAAATATCTAATATTTATTCTCCCTAGTATATCCATGCATTTCTTTAATCTCATTCTATCAAGTGACCTATACATATCACTCCCGTCATATAAGAGAGACAAATCTCATCTACATCATTCATATCCCTCTGCATGATTTTTTTACTGCCTAGTTACAATCTTTATGGTCACCTTGTTACAAATAATGTTTGATTGTATTAAAACAATAGACTCCTCATGTAGGAATCAAAGTGACTTCAGGTTGAAGGACTGCATATACCCTTATCATATTGAGAACCGTTTATGACACTTATGTAACAATCCATGCAACGCTCTCATGGTAGGTTTATTCAGCACACTAGCTCTCTTAATGTGTACCTGTATGAAGACTTAATATCGTTCATATATATTTATGATTTATGAAATGAGATCATTAGCACGCTCACACACTAGTTAATGTAGTTTTGTCCCTATGTAAATACTTGACTAGAGATACTTTAGGAATAATTTTTATATGACCTACTATTTTAAGGGTAAACATGTTTAAACTAGTTTTAAAATTGAAAAACACTTATTTTATTCATAAACATAAAATGATACAATAAAAAATATAATAGTTCGTAGTGCATACACTAACATCCTAGGAGTCATATGACGCCCGTCTTGTGATTCTACTTGTGTGGATGCCTTGATCTAGGTATGTCGACCCCAACTTACTTTATTGGATATACCATCTGATGATATCTGGATCAAATTAAATTTAAATACTATTTATAAAATATTTATACAAAATTTAAATACTAATGTTAATTAAATATTTCATGTATACTAGGTAGAATATTAAGATGGTGTTTGAAATAAAGATTATTTTTAGTTCCTAGAAAACTTACTTTAAGAATCTTATATTTTGATGTTTGATATCTTTTCTTTTTTAAATATTCTCATTAAAGGGTGTATTTGGAATAACATCTCTAATTTTCATTTCTCAAATTTCAAGAAGTTTTTCAAATTTTTTATTTTCTAAAAAATTATGAAAAATTGTGAAAAATATGTTTAGACATTTTACTGATTTTTTCTAATTTAAAAAACTAAAAAATATATTTAAATACAACTATTTTTCATTTTTTCTTTTTTTTCACATTTTAAAAAAATTTAAAATATTGTGTTTTCTATTATTTTCATCTTAGAAAAATTTGGAATACTTTTTGTATTCTTTTCCAAATAGTAGTTATTTTTTGAAAAATTTAAAATATCATGTTTTTCATTTTTTTAATTTTTTTTTGAAGAAATAAGTGTAAAAATATTTTTTTATTATTTTCCTTTACATTCTTAAAATATTTTACACCATGAGATGTCCCATCATCTTCACCTTAGTAATGAAGTGGGACATATGCTAGTTGCACGAAACACTTAAGAAAATGCACCCTAAAATTATCAAGAAAGTTTTTTAACTTATATTTTTTAAAATTTTTCAACAAAACATTCCAAAATAAAAGTGAGAATCTTAGTTTCTTAACTTCAGAAAAATTTTAATTATACTTAAACATCATTCCTGAAAGACTTTTGAAACATACTAAATATATTTTAATATCTACAACTCAAAAAACAAGATTTTGAAGAAAAATAATTTGAAAATATTCTAGCCCCTTAATGTTTAGATAATGTAAATATGACCGAAAAGAAATTTTCTGAATCTGGAAAGCTTCTTTCTTCTTTTGTATCAAAAGAAGGAAACATACAAATAAGAGACAAATACACCGGAAATATGCAGCAAAAGTGGCCGTTTTCTACCTATGGGAAGGGGTCCACTGCATGCAAATCGTAGGACACGTCAACAACCCTTCACCGCGTGGCATATTCAAATCCCTTTATATTCACCACCTTCATCTGCATGGCTTCATCACCATCCTCCACGTGCACCCAACTCCCACGTACTACATGTTTAGCCGCACGCTTCTTTCAACTTCAAGACCTTTAACAACCATCTCCGCATTCTGTTTTCCTACAAGGATCAACATTCACTCTCCAACAACTCAATACTTCGTCACTCCTGTTTCCAAAACCTTGTTCGCTAGAATGGCTTCAGGCCACCAGAAATTCCCCCCACAACAACAAAAAACACAACCTGGCAAAGAACATGCCATGGATCCAACTCCCCAGTTCACTAGCCCTGACTACAAGCCTTCAAATAAACTTCAAGTATCTCATTTCCTATATCCATATCCATATTCATCTTTGATGTTGTAAATTTTCGTTAATATAACAGTGACATGATACTTTTTACTAATATAATAGTGATGTGAGAATTAGTCATAATTAATGTTTTTTGATGTGTTTATTAATTTATTTAAGGGGAAGGTGGCATTGATAACTGGAGGTGATTCTGGGATTGGGCGAGCTGTGTGTAACTTGTTTGCCTTAGAAGGTGCTACTGTTGCATTCACGTATGTGAAGGGGCATGAGGACAAGGATGCCAAGGACACGCTGGAAATGATCAAGAGGGCCAAGGCTACCGATGCCAAGGATCCATTAGCCATACCAGCTGATTTGGGTTTTGATGATGCTTGCAAGAGGGTCGTTGATGAGGTGGTCAATGCCTATGGTCATATTGACATTCTCATCAACAATGCAGCTGAGCAATACGAGTGCACAACCGTGGAGGAAATTGATGAACCGAGGCTTGAGAGGGTCTTTCGAACCAATATCTTCTCCTATTTCTTCATGAGCAGGTGATAAATTTTTTAAAATAATCTTCGAAAGGTTTTGACCATTGGTACTATATATATGACTTGTTTTAAGGAGGATAAAGTAGAGGGTGTCTTCTAAGTTTTATACATGTTATGTGATTGTGATGATATATGCTATGTAGGCACGCGTTGAAGCACATGAAGGAAGGAAGCAGCATTATAAACACGACATCGGTGAATGCATACAAGGGTAATGCGAAGTTACTGGACTACACGGCGACGAAGGGAGCAATAGTGGCGTTCACGAGGGGGCTTGCACTTCAGCTGGTGAGCAAAGGAATACGGGTGAATGGAGTGGCGCCTGGACCCATATGGACTCCCTTGATACCTGCCTCTTTCAAGGAGGATGAAACTTCGGAGTTTGGTGGACAGGTCCCGATGAAGAGAGCTGGCCAGCCTATTGAGGTTGCTCCCTCTTATGTCTTTCTTGCCTGCAACCAATGCTCCTCTTACATCACTGGACAAGTCCTTCACCCCAATGGCGGAACTGTTGTCAATGGTTAAACTGTTGAAAGGTTTTTACTGGTTTTCAAGGACATGCAAGAGCAGCAAGGTTTTGTTAAGTACGTTGTGTATGGTGTGTTAAGGTGTGTGTGAATGTGTAGCTAAGTCCCTCTCTTGGCTGTTAGAGGTGGTACTTGGAGGAATGTATGTGTAGAAATGGACTTTTTACTTAATATATGTACAAGTATCAAGTATATCTAGAATAAAGATCATACCAGTATGTCTGGAGACTACTAGACAAATATGTCTTGGTAAATGCTGCTACACTTCTATATTGTTTGGTTTTTACTATTTTCTAATTTGTTCGACTTTGCTCAAATATTAATCATTGTAATGTTGTGGCCGAATTGATATCAAAAACTTGTTAGTTACACGTAGCATACGCACAATCTTGGAGAAAATAGGTATCTCTTGAATGGAAAGTATTCAAACACAAGGGAAATCAGAGACAACAATAACAACTTGATTATTTACTTGTACTGTCCAATTGTCGATAACTATATAAGGTATTATTCATTCTCTTAAGTGGTTAGAAAATAAACTATTTTGCACGTGAGAATGAGACTATTGACAGACACACACCCATTAGAACAGAAAAACTGCTTGTTTCTATGTTGCATGATCAATAAAACAATAGAAGAGGGATGTGATCAGCGGATGGTGCTTTTCCACGTATTCCTGTAAGGTTCCCCAAAACTTATTCCTGACTAACTGACACACTTCAATACCAAAAGTGTCCACAAATGATCAGTGATTATGGTAAAAAATACTATCAATTTCAGTGTGTCGTTTTGCTTTCATAATAAACAAGCATGCATAATCATTAACTTAATGAATCATTGAACTGGACATTTTTGTAATAAATTAACATGATGAGGCGTCAGATAAGTAAGAATTTCCTTTACTTCCACTCCATTGATTTATGTCCACAGTTCAGAGCAGGTTGTGCTCCTCTCCCAGCTTTGGCATAGTGTGCAGACTAATAGCACTGCAAAAGATGGGAACCATATTATATATATCACATTATCTTAAAGAAACTGAATGTGTAGTGGACAGAAAGAAACAGAAAGCATAGAGTTTATCTTTGACTTTCCATTGCATGTGCTTACATTTTTGCTTCTTTGCAGGAACATGCCTTTCATTTTTTAACAAAGCTTGAGGAAGAAGAAGAGAGAAAGAAAATGCGCGGGAACCAGAACCAGAAAGTAAGAATTGATATTTCTCATTAATGCAAACTGAGAAGGGAAAGCCAATATATACAGGGAAAAAATGGAGCAGAGATGGACAAGCTACACACAATTAAAACCCATCTAACAAACTTGAAATTAACTAACATCAGAAACTAACTAACTGACTTCATTACTCTCCCTCAAACTAAACTGTGGTAACTAACTGACTTCATTAGCTGAAAACACTAGGAGGCAAGCTGAAGCAAGCTGAGCTGAAAACACTAGGAGGCAATGGCTTAGTGAACACATGTGAACACATCTGCGAGTTGATCCCTGGCAACAGTTTAAGAAGACTCTCTCTAATGAAGTGACAATCTATTTCTCTAATGAAGTGACAATCTATTTCATGCTTGGTTCTAAAGTGAAAAACTGGGTTCTGTGTAAGATGTCTTACACTTGCATTATTACAGAACAGTGCAGGCATTCTCTGTGTCTCAATCCCAAGGTCCTTCAACAGATAAGAGAGCCAAAGTAGCTCTGAAGTTGCCTCCCCAAGTGCCCAATACTCAGCTTTTGTGGAAGATCTTGCGACAGTGGATTGCTTCTTTGATCTCCAGTAAATCAAAGAGTGCCCTAGTTTGAAACAGAAGCCTGAGACTGATTTCCTTGTAACAGGGCACCTTGCCCAATCTGAGTCACTAAACCCCAACAACTGAGTGGTGGAATCCTTGCTCATGAGTATTCCCATTCCTTGAGAACTCTTTAGGTATCTTATGATTCTTGTAGTTGCAGTGTAATGAGCCTTTGTGGGAGAATGCATATGCTGACTCAATTGTTGAGTAACATAAACAATGTCAGGTCTGGTATTGGTAAGATAAATTAACTTACCAACAAGTCTCCTGTATTTTAAGGGGTCATCAAACAACTCTGAATCGCATTGGCAGAGGAAGAGGGAGAATGGTAATCCATGGGCATCTTCACTGGTTTGCAACTGAGCAGACTAGTGTCCTCGATTAAATCCAGACAGTATTTCCTTTGTGTGAGCATAATGCCTTGTTCTGTATGAGTGACCTCAAGGCCAAGAAAATATTTGAGGGTTCCGAGGTCCTTGATCCCGAAAGCACCATTAAGACTGAATTTGATGGAATTGAAATCAGCAACAGAATCTCCTAGGAGTATAATGTCATCGACATATACTAGTAAGGCCAAGAAGGAGTCTGATCCATGCTTGATGAATAAGGAATGATCAGATTCGGTTTGTGTGAATCCAACATGAAGAAGGAAGACAGTGAGCTTCTCATGCCAACTTTTACTAGCCTGCTTCAACCCATACAAGGATTTAAGAAGTCTGCAGACTTGGTTAGAACCACTAGAATAGTTCAATCCATCAGGTAGAGCCATGTAAGCTTCCTCCTTGAGATCTCTATGCAAGAATGCATTATTAACATCCAATTGATGTACCAACCAGCCTTTAATTAAAGCTAAGGCAAGGAGAACTCTAATGGTAGTCATCTTAGCCACTGGTGAAAAAGTTTCCAGAAAAACCAGCCATTCTATTTGTGTATATCCCCTTGCTACAAACCAAGCCTTGTATCTTTCTATCCTGCCATCTGCATGTCTCTTAATTTTGTACACCCATTTTCTTCCAATGGGATTGACTTTAGGGGACAAGTAACTATTTCCCAGGTGTTGTTTTTATTCAAGGCATCAAACTCCTTTTGCATTACATCTCTCCATTCAACCATAGTGCATGCTCCTTTATAAGATGTAGGTTCAGTTTGCTGATCAATAAGAGCAGTGTAAACCTGATGGTTAGGTGGAAGGTGTGTGTAAGTCAAGTAGGGGGAAATTGGGTATTGGTATTTTGGTTTGGTAGTAGTCTGATTGCAGTGATAGTCTGATAGGTAGGAGGGTTGTTTTCTGGCTTGGGTTGGCTTGACAGAAGGAATTAAGATAGGAGGATCAAGTTTTGATGATGGTTCAAGAGATGGAATGGAGGTAGTTGCTTCTGGTGTAACAGGTTCAGGGGGTTGGTGATGCTGGATGAGGTGACTTTTAATTGATGAAAGGAGCAGAATCAGGATTAGGGAAAATGGATGGTTGAGGAGCTTTTGAGGTGTCAGCATACCTCCAAGCTGTAGAAAGAAGAGGATTTTTGTAGGGTAAGTACTGCTCATGAAAGATAACATTTCTTGACAAAACAATCTCATGACTCTTAAGGTCTAGTGTCACATGTCCTTTTGTTCCAGCCTTGTAACCTATAAAAACAAAAGGTACAACCCTGGGATCTAGTTTCTTCCTGTGTGCCATCAAGGTTGAAGTTTAACATAGGGATCCAAAAACCTTAAGGTCTTTCAAATCAGGAAGCTTCCCGGTCAACAACTTGAACGGACTTTCATTGTGCAAAATTGGTGAAGGGACTCTATTAATAAGATATATTGCATGCAACACAGCATAAGACCAGTATGCACTAGGAAGTCCAGCTTGAATCATAAGTGCCCTGGCAACAGTGATGATGTGTTGATGTTTCCTATCTACTTTGGCATTTTGTTGTGGTGTTTCCTTGCAGGAGGTTTCATGAACTATTCCAAGTTCTGCATAGTATTCAGACATATTGAATTCCTGACCATTATCACTCCTGATCACTTTGACAGAACAATTGAATTGA
Organism: Clitoria ternatea; assembly: GCA_037962975.1. Lineage (NCBI taxonomy): Eukaryota > Viridiplantae > Streptophyta > Magnoliopsida > Fabales > Fabaceae > Clitoria > Clitoria ternatea. The sequence continues at coordinate 13,827,176 of CM075674.1, read as the reverse complement.
ACCTGGGCTATTTTCACAAAATTCTACAAATGCTTCCTGACTTCATGTTTTCCTCTCATCAAAACAACCCAAGTGAATCTTGAGTAGCCATCAACAATGGTTAGGAAATATTTAAAACCATGCACAAAAGTTATGGAGTAGGGACCCATATGTCAACATGGATCAAATCCAGAATGTGTGCAGCTCTAGAATGACTAAGAGTAAAGCTATTTTTTCTTTGCTTTGCAAGATGACAAATATCACATACAGAACAGCTAGAGTCAAAAACAAAATCATACCGATTCTTTATTAAAAGCATCCTTCTATTTGAACAATGACCAAGGTGAAAATGCCATAAACTAGCCAAAGGAATAGAAGGGATCATATTACCAGACCAACATTTTCTTGACTACAAGAATCAACAACTGAGCTACAGACCTGTGCATTGGTTAAATGGAAAAGGCCTCCATGCAACTTAGCCAAACCAAGTATCCTCCTCTTCCTCTTTTCTTGTATGTTACATAGGTTGTTATCAAATGTTAATTGACAGTCTAGATCTACACATAATCTAGACACTGAAATCAAATTCAGTGAAAATGTTGGCAAATAAATAGTGTTGTGCAAGGTGAGGTGAGGTGCCAAATCAACAGTTCCAATTATGTGTGCAGTGGTAGTGTTTCCATTTGGAAAATGCACATTTAAGGGATCAACTTGAGTGTATGAAGTGAATTGATTCATTGAGCAACAGATATGATCTGAGGCACCTGAATCCAAAATCCAGTCACTATTGTTATTACCAGCTGCAGCTACAGTAATCCTTTTCTCAGCTTCATCATGCTTCAACACTGACAGCTGATTAGAGACATGGTGCCCTCCTGTATTTGCATGCTTCAGTAAATTCATGAGTCCCTTGTATTACTCATTAGTCAACATGTTCTCACTAGGATCAGCTTCTCCAAAAGTGTCTTCATACGCTTCCTCATGCTCATCCTCAATATTGGCAAGATTGATGGTGTTGTTTCCCTTTCTCCTCACTGAAGGATTGTTAGAAGGATAGCCATGCTTTTTGTAGCACACAACCACAGTGTGGCCCTCTCTACCACAGTAGGTACATACCTTTAATCTTCCTTTCCCTCTGCCAAAGCTTCTCCTAGCATCAGTAGCATTAACACTAAACTTTACATCATCATTAGATGCAGAACCAAGACCATTTTGTCTCTCATGTTGCAAAACCATTGAGAAGACCCTGTTTAATGCTGGCAGAGGCTCCATAATGAGGATTTGAGACCTAATAGATGAAAAATGATCATTCAGTCCAGTTAAGAATCTAATTATTTTATCTTGTTCCTTGTGCACTCTCACATATCGCATGGCAGCACAAGAGCAAGGAACAGTGCAAGTGCAAAGAGGCATAGGTTTATAGTTTTCCAATTCTCCCATAGGGTCTTTAACTCAATGAAGAAATTAGTGACATTCGAAGGTCCTTGCCTCATGCTGTATATCTCCTGTTGTAGTTTTGAAACTCGGATCAAGTCACCTTGAGAGAATCTTTCCTGTAACTCTTTCCAAACATCAGAGGCTAAATCAACATACACCACACTCTATGCAATGGAGTCAGAGATCGACTGAATGAGCCAGGAATGCACAAGATTGTTGCATCTTTCTCAGAGATCGAACATCGGATCAAACCGATTCGGCATGTTAATGGATCCATCCACGAATTTAATTTGTTCTTTGAAATCAACACACGATGCATCAATCGAGACCAAGAATGGAAGTTACCTCCTGTCAAGACATGCGTAACCAAGGTTATGGTTGGATTTTCTCCAGGATGACTGTAATAAGGTGAAGCTGGATTTTGTGAAGGATCTTGCATAGCTGGTGGTTGCATACCACCGGCAGTTGATGTTCGCACCATTGAAGTAAATGAAGCTCTAAACCTAGAGCTTTGATACCATAACAAAGCTTGAGGAAGAAGAAGAGAGAAAGGAAATGCGCGGGAACCAGAAACAGAAAGAGAAGAAAGTGAAAACTGATATTTCTCAATAATGCAAACTGAAAAGGGAAAGCCAATATATACAGGGAAAAAGTGGAGCAGAAACGGACAAGCTACACACAATTAAAACCCATCTAACAAACTTGAAACTAACTAACAAATCAGAAACTAACTAACTGACTTCATTATTTTTCGCTCATAAGTAACAAAATTCATTGTTCATGAATATTGCACAGATCTAAAAACTCATAAATTTCTTTGCCCAGATTTAAGTTTTGAAAAACAATATAACTTACATTGACATTCTTGCCAGCCAAACTAAATTAACTTATGCTGCTTCCTATTCTTTAATGCTTCCATAAAGACTCTCAACAAGGTGAAGCAAAAATTTATCTGCACCATGTCTAGCCACCAGAGAAATTGATAGGGGAAGGTTGTTATACATCCCAAGTGGAATGCTTACCTGTACAGTGTCAGGAAAAATCACACTTTAGAACATTCTGAAGTGAAGTTTAATCAAGAAAAAGACAAGTGTTTTAATTGTTTCACAGTCATAAACAGGAACAACCTGGCAAAATCCAGATACTCCAGCAATGGACAGCAGGCTAAAAGCCCTTGCACGAAAAATTTCTAATTCGGATGTATTTGTTTGTAGTTTTGGTGGAGGTCCAGGAACTGTGGGGATCAAGAGAACACCAAAATCCTAAAATTTTCACAAACAAGCTAACATGGTGATGCAAGCTAATGAAAATTAATGGGTTGATTAAAATTTGCTGAAGTGAAAATAAAAAAATCTAAATGATATCATGATATATGACCACCAACTGTTCAAAATCTTTGTATAGATACCATTTGGCCCCCTCTGCAAGCCAGATGGCAAAGGAACAAATGACTAATGGAAAGAAAGCAATTAAATTCCATTTAAGCACCAACCTAAAAGAAAGTTTGTAACTCAAATCAAAAGGGATTCGATTCATGTAATGTAATCATGAGAAAATAGTATGGACATATTTGTTTGAAGAAGTTATACTGATGACAGTACTACTTTTATCCATAGATAAATGTAAATACGACACAGAAGAGATTAAAAAGGAAAATTTATGATCTTGATTTTTGGAATTAGATTGTTGCAAAAACAAGCATAATTGAGTTAGCTGATGAAAAGAAAAGTGCAGTGTAGTTGTCACTTCTGACTGCTGAAACAAATGTACTAGACTTCAAGAGATAGATCAATGACAATTTACAATGATGTTTTAAAATTATTTTTCTATTCACGGGAATAAAGCAGGTGTCTTTTTATGATTACTAACGGGAGAATTTGTATTAGGAGTAATGATATGTGAGTATAACTGTATAAGCAGATACATATATTATATGATATTTATGGTCGGAAGAACATATAACTGTCATTATATATGTTCATATGTTGAAACCTGTTGTTTATCAGAAGGTCATGAGGATTCCAAAGATCATACTATGGTCTATGAGAATGCCTCATGTATGCAAGTGAGAAAGAATACCCCAAGAAGAGCAGTAAGTGCATCATGTAGTTCTCTTTTTATAGAGTGGCATATATCAATGTTCTCCCCTGTTGTCTTCAGGGCATTTGATACACGTTCTGAAATTCCAGGACCTAAATTGGGTTTGACTGCACTAACCCATTCACCATGGTTATTCTTGAATTCATACCTGCATTACAAGTATCAAAACAAAGCAATGAATCAAATTTCAATTGAAGGAAAACCACTACCCACTGGAAAATCACAGTCATCTTTCTTGATAGCTAAGGATTGAATGGTAAACCACACATTTGAAGCAAACGCATGGCACTTGAAAGTGCAGCCAGTGATGGAATGTTATACACTTGGTCTGTATTCTCTTTAGTCATGAAATGTTTCAGACTTGGAACATTTGCCTTCACGTAGTCGCCAAGGATTTCATGCTTTAATACATCACCTATAACAAAAATATATTCCCATTTAGTAAAATCAAATTGTTCCAAATACTAATCATACATCATTACTGGGATGAAATCATACATTCATAACATTAACAAAATTGAATTAATAACAACAATTCCCCACAGTTTATTAGTTTTATAAGTGAACAATAACAACATTGAATTAATAACAATGGATCTATTTGATCAACCATTCACCTCCATATAACTTCTCTATTGCTTTGATGACCGTTTGAGTAACTACATCATATGGTATGCTTGAAAGCTGGAAACAGTCCTCTGCAACAATAATGCGAGTAGGTCTAACTGTTGCAACATCTGGCAACTGTAGAAGTACATGTCCTACTTTGCTCAAAACCATTGGATCTCTAGCAAACCATCCTAGAGAGGAAGACGGGAACAAGAAAATATGTCTTGAGAAGAAAGGCTCAACAACTTTGAAGCTATAATTTCAAGACCACTAAATGTACACCATTACATTAGGAGATGAAATCTGCTAAGGAAAGAAAAGTTCAGACTGTATAACTAGAGAACATGTAATGCAAGTACATTAGAAACATGTGGAAAATGTATACATTAAATCATATGTAAATTCAAAGATAGTGGGTCATCACCTACGGTGTCAAAACTTTGTGCCATTGGGATTACCCCAGATTCTGAGATAGCACCATGAGAAGGACGAAAGCCAAAAATCCCACAGTATGATGCAGGTACTCTCACACTTCCTCCAGTATCAGTTCCTATGATTAAAAAGAAGAAAAAAAGAAACTCAGAATGAAGAATAACTCGCATATCAAGGAAAAACATAACAGCTTAAGAAATTATTAACAAAAAGTGGTAAAAAAACTCATGGAATGGGGAATAAATCACCTAAAGAGAAATCCACAAGCAATGCACCAACTGCAACAGCAGAGCCACTAGATGATCCTCCAGGAACCCGATCAGGTGCACATGGATTTCTAGGTGTGCCATAATGTACATTCTCCCCGTTTATACTGCCAAAGCAGAGTACTTAGTTATATGAGTAACAGAAATAGTGTTTAAAACATGCACATGTTTGATGACAAAAGATACAAGTACTCATGAAGTTAAAAGCTCCACTAAAGTGAGCAACGATGTATTCATTCAATTAAAGTGCATAGTGTCTAAACATGCTAAATTTTAAGGGTAGAATCTACATTGAATGGATGGATTGTTCCAATAAGAGAGAAAGACACAAGTATTTTGTAAGTCTCAAAATGTTTGCGTCTTTCTCTCTTCTACTGGAAAAATCTAGTAACTACAGAGGGAATGGGCTTTGGTTGCATAGTTGAGAGACAAATTCACTAATGGGAAGCCTTGTCCTTTCCATATAAAGATTGAGTGAAAGTCAAGGAATTTATTGTTGTATACTAAGAATTGAGCTAGTTCTTTTTTTTTTTTTTTGTTAAGTTTGGTCTACTATCTCTAATATGGTATCAGAGTTTCACTAGCTTTAAATGTTGAGCCACCCACAAATACCCGATTCTTGACATGAGGGAGGTGTGTTGTATACTTTTTATAAGACTTGTGACAATTCTTAACTCATGAGTTAACTCTTAAGTTGAGCTAGACCTTCCATTTCTAATAATTATATTACTTCCAACTCTAAGGTATAAGCATACTTAATTTGACATTAGTTACCGCACAAATCACACTTGGTGTAAAAAACACAGCTAATCAACTAGCTTTGTAATTCATGCAAATGTAATTTGCAGGTTACAATACACAACAGAGTGACAATGATCACGTTAAATTTCATCCGGTTGACTCTTCTTTTCATTTTCACACATTAATAGTTTAATAATCTGTAAAATTCTCCAACCAAACACTAATTGTAACCAAAAAGAGACATTGTTAAAACACGGTCCCTTCTTTCTTCCTAGCATACCTGTAAGCCATTTCATCCATGATAGTTTTACCAAGACAAGTGGCACCTGCTCTTAAGAGAGCCAAAACTATTGGAGCAGTAGAGGTAGCCACTGGATGAGTCCTTGCCCAATCAGGATTCCCAAAGCCAGTCACATACCCTTCCACATCAAATCTGTTTCACAAGCCACATAAACACTTACTTCAATATGCACAAACTTTGAGGTAACCAAAAAGAGAATTTTGACACTCTGGTCCTAAAAGAAAAGTGACATAGCATACATACATGTCTTTGACTGCAAAGGTGAGTGAATTAAGAGGAAGAGCAAGTGAAGAAGTTGGTGGTAAAGTGAATTTCTCTTTGAATGCTCCGAAGTCTGAGGCTGTCTCCATGTCTTACGTTTTCAACCACTTACAGATGATGATGCCGATATAAAAAAGCAGTTTTTTGGGTTATAATGATTAAATAAAGAACTTCTCAGTTCTCATGTCAAATTTCACACCCTTCATTGTCTTTACCCGTATGATTCTTCTGATAAGGCACTTTGATTGGTCAATCCAAATATCAGTCACAACTGTTACGTGCTTACATTAGTGTTTTTTAGCAAAATAATATAATTTAAATATTATTTATTATTAGAATAGGTAATTTATTTTGAAACAATTTTTAGAATATATTATTTAGCTAAAATATATACTCGAATTCTACCTACCAAGCCTTTCAATATTTCATTTTCATACCATTCAATCATTCATTTTAACTACTTCTATTGTTCTAAAATTTTTTTGACACTTAATTTTTTATGAAGTAATTTTTTTTATATCTTTCATTTGTTTAACTTTTGACCCTTTTGAAATCATACAGTTTTAAAATTCAATTGTTTTATTCATTAAGGTACTTACAAGTCAACAAAAACTATAACCAATAATAAATACCTAAGTTACATCTATATTTTTAAAAAATAAAGTAAGTTTTTTCCAAATGCATTTTAGTCACTTCAATTTTTTTTTCTTTGCATCATTTATTCTTTCACTCCATTTACTGGTTAGTATTTCAGTTGAAACCCTATTGGATCATCACACTACATGTCATACTTTTCTTTTATTAGTCAATGCCATAAATTAAATCAAATAATAAAGTAAGCAAATGCTTCTTTTAGTTACAAGTGAGCAAATGCTTTGTTTATTCATATATTTATTTTTGAAAGTGGAAAAATGTTTGCTAGCAACTAGCAAGAGCTTAAAGAATCAGCCTTATGTCGTTCAATGGATCCTCAAAACCGCATAACATCTAAACCATGAATATTGTCATGATACATTATGGTACCAATAAGGTAAACAAAATTAGACCCTTTACACCAAGGTACGAACAAAAACTTTAGACCCTTGGATGGAGAATTGCACTTCTGCAGTGACTGGAGATGATCAATAGCACCCTGATGTGTGAAAAAACTAGTCCTATGCTTCTTGATTTTTTGGTTTCAATAGTCTGGAACTGAGCACACATATTAAGGCACTTATAGCAACTCACATCTTACTAAACCATTAAGCTAGACTCCCTTAAACGTCCTATGCTATTTTGGGAGCAATCCCATTATCCAAAATCGTGAACCACCGGATATACTGCTGACCAAAAAAAATAAATCACAGCAAATCTAGGAGAAAACTATGAAAAAAAAAAATCTACTCGGTTCCATCCGGATCACAGTCAAATATGTACAGGTATGGAATCACAGTTGACCGATCAATTAATTCACTTTGAGGAACCTCAGTGTTTACCCCGGGTGAGCTCCAACCCAACCGTTGTATGTAAACAGCATCATATGCTTCAATATTGAATCCTGAAGCAAGAAATAGTTGAATCTCATATACAAATCTGTCTGTTCTCGCTCCTAGAAAACGCCTTGCTGCTTCCACAACTGACATCTTGAACTCCTCATGTTTCTTTTCAGGTGCATTCATGTGTGACTTCTGCTGTCTCCTGGAAGTTTGAGAATTAATAGTAACCATCCCTAATTTTCATACACATAACGTTAAAGCAATGTAAAAGTTAAAATGGATGAAGAAACTTACATTGTCCATAATACTGCTTTGACCACACCAAGGATATGGTGTACAATGATGTCAACATCCTCCTCCTACAGATAAAGTAAAGATGGTACCAGTCAAGAATAACTTCGTATTAGTCAAGGACCACAGCTATGCAAGTACTATAGCAAATTGCTTTATGTTTGTTTGGTATCTACTATTTAGTTACGGAAATTGGGTTTGATCAACTGAGTCATCCAATAGTTAATATTGATCTTACATATCGTTTAAGGCAACTTCAAACTTTGTTTGACTAACGAATTAGAAATTTGCTCCTAATCAATCCCAGTTAGAAAACCTCAATTGAGCCCCTTTTCTTACTTCACCAAACAAATACTAACTAACGTGTCGGGGAGGGGGGGTATAAAATGTGAATACATAGATTGTAATAGACAAAACACATTATGTTACAAATGGATAATTTTCCAGTTCATAGACCTGAGAGAGAATGTAACAACAAACCACTTTTCTGATAAATTCACTAACCTGGGTTAGAGCTTGAATTTCTCTTCTTAACCAACTTTCAAGCCAGCAGTTTGGCTGACAATACTTACAAGATTTCCAATATTGTGGTATATTGAATATGTCATCCAAGAAACCTGCTCAGACAAAGTAAATAAAATACCGACGACAAAATATCTGGCACAAAACAGAGGACAGACAGACACCAGTAAGCAAGAAATTTGTTAAAGGAAAGCAGTAGAACACCTTGTTCAGTGTAATAGCATTGTAATCTATATCTGTGTGCTCTTGATAAGATAAAACTGCACACATAAACAGAAGAGAAAAGTATATAAGAAAATTCTACTAAAAAATTAAGTTGCAAAAAACTAACCGAGACACACCTATGCCCAAAGTCCTTATTTACGTAGTGTCGTTGAAGACAACCTCCATCAACTTCATACACAATAGAAAAATTTTCTGTCTGCATAATAGACATAAACTATGAAGTCAATAACTCATTTTATCCAGCTCAATTAGCTTCGTAGACATAAACTACAGTTGCCCCCTTCATTTTTAATAAATCATCATCCTTCCTTATTGTTTTGCGACCTTAGTTGTCCATAAAAAAAACATCAATATGGAGTAAATTGAAAGCACTTAAAAAGTTCCATATTGAAATTTCTTTTAAAGGGGCGCATCATGGTATGGTATCCAGAAGTTGAAAAATGATGGCGTTAACCATACCTTACAGAGGGGACATTTTACAAAAGAAGGTGGAGAATGCTGCTTGCCAGTAACCACCTTGGTCCAACGTAGAATGCAATTGAAACAAAACTTATCTGCAACAGAAGAACAAGCTTAATTGTTAGTTGTTACTAGGAACTATAAAATTACTATATAGCATAGCAGCAGCAAAGATATGGTACATTGCATCTAAATGCTCTTGAATCTCATCCAATAATCCTAATAAACCTTCTCTTAATGCATAATTCCCAAGAGTAATTTCACATCATAATAATATTAATAAAAAAATCAAGAGTCCATGCAACCCAAATCATGAATTAAGCAATATCCAGTTGCACCAAACAATTTGAAAAGGGTCTATATGCAAAAATTTGTAAACTTTCGAATTAAAAACCAAAAAAGAAAATTATCTGGGAACAGAACAGAAACATAAGAAAATGGGTAAGGGGCATACGTAAGCATTTGTCGAGGTAAGAAAGTTGACAGAACGGTCCCAAGCAGATTGGGCAACAACAACTGGAATCCTCTGGCTCCGGCGAAACATGGTTGTTAAGCTCAATCGCTGCGTCATCTTCCATCGTTTCTTGCACCTCCCACCAAACCTATTTCCCTTCTGCAAAATTGCAATATTGCAATATTGCTTTACAAACATGGGTTCATGAAAAATAAATCTATAAATTTTATTAATTACTGGAAAAACTTTTATCAGTAAAGATATTCTTATTGTAGTAAAATTTTAACTACGTTTTTTTTTTAAATAATGGAGTATTTTATTTTTAAAAATGCAAATAATCTCATATCTTATATTTTATTATAAAAAATTAAGTTCAAATAAAAAAATCATTTCAAATTTCATTTTTACTTTGTATATTTACATGCAAAACTTATTTTTGAAATAAAAATATACTAATTAAATTTAATATATGAAATTTATAATATATATATATATATATATATTTGAAATAGAAACTCTAGAAATTAAATAAACTCCCAATATAACATAAAGGATGTGATCAAAACAACTCATTTCATTTGTAAATAGGACAACTCACATGTACAATTTTATTTTAAATTTAATAATAAAATATTTAAAATATTATTGAATGTCAAAAAATAAAAATGGTAAACTAATAAAATATTTATGAGATGGGCTAAATGTAGAAAAGTTGTTTTTTAGACTTTCCATTATGAATGAGGTGTGAATATATGCTGTTACAAAAAAAAATAAATTTTTAATTACGAGAGAGAAAATATTATATTTTTTATAAAGGGTTATTCATTCAATTCAATTTATAGATCGAATTAATACTTTTTAATATGTGTAAGTTTACACATTAAAAAATCCATATTTTATAATTGATTCAAATGCCTAGTGTTTTTTTTTTTATAAAAAAAAAAACACATGCCTTACTACTTATTTTAATTTTTTTGTGACTTTAGATTTGGCTCCTAATTAGACAATTATGTGGGTTAAGAAAGTGAGATGAAATGACACAATTTTAAAAACAGAGTGTTCCTCTCGGATCGAAGGGCATAACAAAGATTTTGATTCCTCGTGATCTCAGCAGAGTATAGTTATTTCCTCGCTAATTGAGTCTAGATCAAAGACCTCCCTTTTATTTTATTGTTATATAAATGTAATTGAAGGAGCTCTTTGTAATTCAAGTAACATTTTTGTTTGAGTATTAACCCTAATTCTCCTAGAGTAATTCTCTAGGATTTTGTGTCTTACGTACTCGGAGTGAACATTTTGGTGCCCACCGCGGGCCTTGTGGAACAGTTCTCAACATAAAAGAGACTGGCTCTAAGGAAGATAACAACTGGAACTACGCGCAACAATCCCAACAATCACCAAGGGCAACATGAGGGACAATAGGACAAAAACAACCAACTATACGAGGTGTTAACCCTTGTTAAGACATTGCAATGTACGATGGAGGAATTGTGAAAAAAGAATGAGGACTTACGCAACAATAGATCGGAGGAGAGGGAGGCCTCTAGTTACCACAACACCCAAACCACGAGACAAGAGGCAGATAAACCCGAGCCTTTGGTTTCTTATACTGTTCACCCATTCACAAAAGAAATAATGACAGCCTCAACACCAACGCACCACAAACCTCCAATGATGTAGAAATATGACGGAAAAGGTGACATGGAGGAGCACTTAACCATGTTCACCACTAACTTGTTGATCATGGGAGCATCTGATGCCCTACTCTGCAGGACATTCCCCGTAACCCTGACCAAATTTTCCCACTGTTGGTTCTCACACATTCCTCTAAGGAGTGTATCTTACTTCATAAAGCTAACAAAAAAATTCCCAACCCAATTTACCTCTAGTCGATCGGTGCAGCAGACCATGCATAGCTTAGTCAATTTGAAGCAGGGTAGAGAAGAGACGCTCAAACAATTTATGGCTCACTTTAACGAATAGGCCATCTAGATCCAAGACCTCAACTCAGAATAGCCCTTTATGCTATCCAAACAGGGCTACGCCCAGATAAATTCTCTAATTCTTTAGCTAAGAAACCCCCTTTGAATATGGATAATTTTAGGAAACAGGCGGCTCAGTACATCGACATGGAGGAGCGCCAAGCCGATCAGGTAGGAAATATTGAGCACGATGCTGTTAGGGTAGAATCGCGAAAGAGGAGTCTCAGGCCGAGTAAAGAATAGAAGAACACGACTTATCCCAACCCCAAGTTCAACACATTCACTCCCTGAATAGTAAGAGGGACAAAATCAAGCATGAAGTCTACAGCACCAGGCTGCTCAAGCTCCTCCCACCCAGAGAATAGCTGAAGGGCTTAGACAGGACTAAATTCTGCGAGTTCCATTGAACCTTTGGCCATGGCACAGAGGAAAAGGAGAAGCACTATGAGAATTTAGGCAAAAGAGAAAATGAGAATCCCTTAGACAGGTGGAACTATAACCGCGCGGTCACCCCCAACAGAAGCGTGAGCGTTCCCGATCCCGCAAACCAGATAACGTGAAAGACGATGGAAAGAGAATCATTCATACTATTTCTAGAGGCTTTCCTGGAAGTAGAACTGATATCTCACACGGGGTAGGGCAGCTTAATTCCATATGTTGCCTCCCGAGTGCTGAAGCCATCACCTTCGACAGCTCATACCTTCCCAGAGGAGTCCAAAACAAGGACGAACCAATGGCAGCCACAGTGGAGATTGTAGAGTGTATCTTAGGGAGAGTGCTGGTGGACCAGAGGATTTTCGTAGATATTTTCCATTGGAAGGCTTATAAATGACTCTAATTGTATCCCAAGTAGCTCAGAAGATATGATAGAGCACTACTCAGTTTCATAGAAGAATTAGTTCAGGTTATGGGCTATGAGGAGTTGCAAATATGGTGGTCAAAAATATCCACACCCACGGATACCCACGAATAAAAACCCGCAACGGATACAAAAACCCACAGGTACTCGTGGAAACAAAGGGGCAGGTTTTTAACTACCTGTAAACAAACAGGCACGAGTACAAATATAGTAGAATCTGTGCCCATGGGTACTCGAATATGTATAATTATATTTATATCCTAACTTATTATTAATATTTAATTACTTTAAATAGTTTTCTTTGTAATTTCATAGGCCTTAAAGAAATAGAAAACCCTACTGCTGCTACGTATACTTTCCAATCTTTCTTCAAATCCTTTCACACAGCTGTCACACGCTTGCAAGGAGGAACTACCGTCGTGTGTTCCGTTCTATATCCTACAATCTTTCTTTAGATTTCAAAGTTTATATTTTATCATTTATGCTCACATTTCTAGCTGGAACATATAATGGAACATCTAATGGATAAGTCACTCAAATTCTAAATTAGTCATGTCAATTCCAAATATTTTTTTCATTACATTGCTTTATAAATATGATGGTTCATTTTCTAATAATTTTTTATTTTGCACAGAATATATCTTATTTAGTTTAATGATTTTTAATTTTCATTATATATCTGTATATGTTTTTCAATTAGGTAACCGTGGATATCTGTGGATACCCGCGGATAGTGGTTACCCATTCAAAAACTAGTAAAATGGGTACTCATGCGGGTTACAGCTGGTACAGGTTTAATAATTACCGCAGGTACAGGTAGCAGTGATAAGTTCTTTATAACACAATAAAATAGATCTAGTTTGCTTAGAATTTTAATCATTATGCACTGTATTTCCTTTATTTATTGTGATTTTTGCTTTCTTTCCACTTTTTTCTACTTGGGTATTTTATTTTGCAGAAATTAATAAAATTAAGGAACAAGTACAAAGATAATCCAAGGGTCAATAACAAGAGAAAACCAACCATCAAATGATAAAGAAACAAGAAGAACAAGCCCCGGTGAAAAAAGAGCAACAAAAGCATGAAAATGGGCTATTAGTGCGCTATCTATTAGTGCGGTTGTAACAGGAACCACACTAATAGGTGTGAATCGATTCACACGTTATAAAAGTGCCAGGGAATGAATTTTTGAAGCATGAATCGATTCACATGTGAAAAATGGCCCAAAATTGCAAAAAAAATGCATGAGGAATCGATTCCTCACTACATGAATCGATTCCTACATGCATGAATCGATTCCCCATTTCATGAATCGATTCCCAGGCTGTTTTTTATGCCATGAATTGATTCCTCATGCCATGAATCGATTCATGATGTTGGGAATCGATTCCCACCTTTATGAATCGATTCACATGCTATTTTTTATAGAAAAAGGAGGAATCGATTCATCACTGAAATCATGCGCCGAAAATCATTGGAAACAACAAATAAGCAAATTGGAGACAACTGGAACAGCTGGAAATCACATGCACCGAAAGTTTCCAACTTGCAACGCGTTTTCTTAGCTGGCTTCCTTCGCTATAAAAGGAGAAGCAATCCAAGCAGAGAAGGCATCCAGTTCTCATTCATTCACTTTGTTCCTTTCTTTTCTTTTCCTTCATTTTCTTCTCTGTTCCGTTTCTTTTTCTTTTTATTTTCTTTTTCTTTCTTTTATTTTATGTAAGAGTTGTGAGGATTGTGAAAGTGAGTATTTAAATTTGTAATTAGTGAAGGAATATTACAACAAGGAAATACAGTGGTAAATTATTCTGAGCTTTTGGAGAAACCCGTAAGTCTTTATTTTTACCATGTCTTGTATGTTTTATTTTTCCATTATTTATATGAATTTGAATTATTTCATGAGTAGCTAAATTAATTATCTTGGGATGAAAGGGGTATGATTATATTTTATATTAATGTTATTTTGACTTGGAATTGAATAAATTTCTGTTTTCCATTTAGTTCAATTATGTTCAATGCTTTTAGTGATTCCTAACAAGAACCTAAATGATAAAACTGTATACTTGCGAGTATATTAGTAAGTTTAGGTAATAAATAGAATCGAGAGATTTATTTTTACCGGAAAGCTTTGAACTAAACCTAAGATTTTTGAGATGCTTTTTGTGACATCGGTAAAACCGTGAAAGTAATCAAAATTCTTTTGAGGAAATAAAAGGGATTTTCATAAAATGATAATGGGCCTTTCTGAGGATTAAGCAGCGCTTTCCATAGGTTAGGTACATTAATAGGATTCCGAGAGGAACATATTAATTAGCTTTTGGAAAATTCGCCTTGGAAAACTTAATTCGATTCTTATTTATGAAAAGTTAAAATTCATTAACATAAAATAGAGTCTTGATTCCCCGAAATCCCAAGATACTCTCAACTCTGATTTTTAAGTGTCAAGTAAATTTTATTTATTTGTATTCTGTGCAACTTTAATTTGTTTAATTTTACAAAAAATATTAAAAATCAATTGTGTGGATAATTAAATTTCAATATGCTAGTACTTTGAACATAGTCCCTGTGGAGAACGATAATCTTTTATATTACGCGACATAACCCGTGCGCTTGCAGGCCCTGTCAAGTTTTTGGCGCCGTTGCCGGGGACTGTTGTCCCTCAAATATCACAAATATTGAAATTCGATTAGATCATACTTGTTAATATTTTTTTTTATTTTTTATTTTTATTTTGTTTGTAATTTTGTATTTTGTTCTTTATTTTGTGTATCTGTTGTTGTTTTATTTTTGTGATAATTGTTTGTTTTATTTGTCATTTACTTTCTTTTTATGCAACGAAGCCGTAGTGTCGATCTAAACTTAGGATTTGACCCTGAGATAGAACGTACCCTTAGAGCTTTAAGAAAACAACAAAAACAACAAAAAGAACAAAAAAAAACGAATGGCAGACCAACACAGACCCTTAAGAGATTTTGCCGCTCCAAGCACTAATGGGAGAGGATCTAGCATCCTCAGACCCACAGTGGAAGCTAACAATTTTGAATTGAAGCCTTCACTACTCTCAATGGTTCAACAGAACCAATTCGGAGGATTACCCTTCGAAGATCCAAATCTTCACCTTCAAATCTTTCTTGAATACTATGACACCTTGAAGATGAACGGAGCCACCAATGATGTCATTCGCTTAAGACTTTTCCCTTTCTCTTTAAGAGATAAAGCGAGGGCGTGGTTATACTCTCTTCCTGAAGGATCTATCACGACTTGGGAACAATTGTCCAGTGCTTTTATAAATAAATGGTACCCAAGGAACAAGACTGATGTGCTGAGAAAACAAATCATAAATTTCTCACAAAAAGATGATGAATCCTTATATGAAGCCTGGGAAAGATACAGGGAGATGCTAAGAGAATGTCCTCACCATGGGATAGAAAGGTGGTTGACAATCCATATTTTCTATAATGGATTAACTTCCACACAAAAGATCTCTTTAGATGCTGCAGCTGGAGGAGCCTTCATGAGTAAAAATGTTGATGAAGCTGAGAACCTGATTGAGGAAATAACTCAAAACACTCACCAGTGGAACTCTGAAAGAGGATTACCTACTAAAACACCAGGTAAGTATTCTGTTGATGCTCTTTCACTACTTTCTGCCAAAGTTGAAGCATTAACATTAAAACTTGATAAAATAGGGTCAACAGGTGCTACTAATATTGTTTGTGAAGTTTATGGTGTTTCAGGACATGGAGCTACAAATTACCATTTAGCAATGACCCCTAATCAAGAACAAGAAATGCATCAGGTAGATGCTATTGGAAACTATGGTGGAAATTATCAAGGTAACTACAGACCCCCACAAGGTCCACCTGACTTCCAAAATAGGCCACCTCAATTCCAAAGTAACTACAAACCTCAACAAGGAATATATATTCCATAAAAATCAAAGCTAGAATCCTTGATGGAGACATTTGTAGCTACTCAACTTAAACAAAATGATGAATTCTCTGATGCAATAAAAAACTTGGTTTCAAAAATGGACTCTCTTGCTACCCATAACAAAATACTGGAAAATCAAATTGCCCAACAAGCCTCCTATTCTCAAAGAGCACCAGGAACATTTCCTGGAAAACCAGAGGCTGGACCATCCAACCAAACCATGGCTGTCACTCTTAGGAGTGGTACTCAATATGATGAACCAGTTGAAAAGACTGCAAAGGAGGAAAAGAAAGTGGATGAATCTTCATCTCATCCAGTGATTGAAGAAGAGAAACCACAAGAGAAGAAGGAGGAGGTTAAGCCATATCAACCTCCCATTCCATTTCCTCAGCGCTTAGCTAAAGCAAAGTTGGACAAACAATTTGGTAAGTTTCTTGATGTTTTAAAGAAATTGTATATTAATATTCCTTTCACAGATGCTTTGCAGCAAATGCCCACATATGCAAAGTTCCTGAAGGACATTTTGTCCAACAAAAGAAGACTGGAGGAAGATGGTACAGTTGCACTTACTGAAGAGTGCAGTGCTCTAATTCAAAAGAAACTTCCACCCAAGCTCCAAGATCCAGGTAGTTTCTCTATTCCTTGCATGATCGGTGACATGAATATAGATAAAGCATTGTGTGATTTAGGAGCGAGTGTGAGTTTAATGCCATTATCTATTGCTGAAAAATTAGGATTGGGTGAGTTAAAACCTACTAGGATGTCTTTACAATTGGCTGATAGATCTGTAAAATATCCTGTAGGAATTTTAGAGGATGTTCCTATTAAGATAGGAAAATTTTTTATACCTGCTGACTTTGTTGTGCTTGAAATGGACAAAGATTCTTTGATTCCTATTATTTTAGGCAGACCATTTTTAGCGACTGCAGGTGCTGTGATCGATGTCAAGAATGGTAAGTTGTCTCTAACTGTTGGAGACCAAAAGGTTGATTTTAACTTGAAAAATGTTTTAGAAAAACCTTATAATGATGTTTGCTGTACTATGGATTTTGTCGAACAAGTGGTAAAGGAAGCAACTCTTCCTAATGACCCACTTGAAACTGTTTTCATGATTAAGCCGACAGAAACATTTGATTGCTCTGAGGCCCCACATGATACTGAGGTCATGTGCGACAAAGTGGTAAGCCCCAATGTGGAATTAAAACCTTTACCAGCTTCATTAAGGTATGAATTTCTTGGTCCTAATTCCACATATCCTGTGATTATCAATGCTGAATTGAATCCATGTGAAACTGAAAAACTTTTGAAACAACTTAGGTTGTATAGAAAGGTAATAGGTTATACAATGGATTATATCAAAGGGATTAGCCCTTCTCTTTGTATGCACAGGATTACTGTAGAAAATAAAAGTAGGCCCACAGTAGAACCACTTAGGAGATTAAATCCAAAAATGCAAGAAGTGGTTAAAAAGGAAATTTTGAAATTGCTTGATGCTGAAGTCATATATCCTGTTGATAGTAGTAAATGTGTAAGTCCTGTCCATGTGGTGCCTAAAAAAGGGGGAATAACTGTGATTGAAAATGATAAACATAACTTGATTCCTACTAGGATTGTCTCGGGTTGGCGCATGTGCATTGACTATAGGAAGTTAAATAACGCCATGAAAAAAGATCATTTTCCTCTCCCTTTTATTGATCAGATGCTTGAAAGACTTGCGAAACACTCTTATTTATGTTATTTGGATGGGTATTCAGGTTTTCATCAAATTCCCATTCATCCATCTGATCAAGAAAAGACTACCTTCACTTGCCCTTATGGGACTTATGCTT
This sequence comes from Clitoria ternatea, assembly GCA_037962975.1. NCBI lineage: Eukaryota > Viridiplantae > Streptophyta > Magnoliopsida > Fabales > Fabaceae > Clitoria > Clitoria ternatea. The sequence continues at coordinate 13,809,021 of CM075674.1, read as the reverse complement.
ATAGGCGTATGCCTTTTGGTTTGTGTAATGCACCTGCGACTTTTCAAAGGTGTATGCAAGCAATTTTTTCTGACCTTATTGAAAATGTGATGGAAGTCTTTATGGATAATTTTTCAGTGCATGGTTTGGATTTTGATAATTGTTTAACAAATTTGTGCCAAGTCTTGCAGCGTTGTGAAGAAACCAATTTGGTTCTAAATTGGGAAAAATGCCATTTTATGGTAAGAGAAGGCATAGTTCTTGGACACCTGGTGTCTGAGAGAGGTATAGAAGTTGATAAGGCTAAAGTGGAAGTAATTGAAAAATTGCCTCCACCCACAAATGTGAAAGGTATTTGGAGTTTTCTTGGACATGCAGGGTTTTACCGTAGGTTCATTAAAGATTTCTCCAAGATCACAAAGCCTCTTACAACTGTTCTGGGTAAGGATGTGTCTTTCAATTTTGATTCATCTTGTATGGAAGCTTTTTACAGGATTAAGCAAGCTCTAATCTCTGCCCCCATCGTGCAACCACCTGATTGGAAACTCCCATTTGAGTTAATGTGCGATGCGAGTGATTATGCAGTGGGGGCTGTATTGGGGCAAAGAAAGGATAAAAAGCTCCATGTAATTCATTATGCCAGCCGGACGCTAGATGATGCTCAGGTAAATTATGCCATAACTGAAAAAGAACTATTAGCTATTGTCTTTGCTTTTGATAAATTTAGGTCTTACTTGGTAGGTTCACATGTTACTATTTACACTGACCACTCTGCCATTAAGTATCTATTGAATAAAAAGGAAGCAAAGCCTAGGTTAATTAGGTGGATTCTAATATTGCAAGAATTTGACTTGGAAATTAAGGATAAGAAGGGTACCGAGAACTTGGTCGCTGACCACCTGTCTAGGTTGACATCTGAAAAAGAAGAAACAAATAATATTCCTATCAATGAATCTTTTCCGGATGAACAACTCTTGAATCTTAGTATCCAACGTGTCCCTTGGTATGCTGATTTTGTAAATTTTCTTGCATGTGGTATCTTACCTCCTGATCTTAGCTTTCAGCAAAGGAAAAAGTTTTATGCAGATGTCAAGCATTATTATTGGGATGAACCACTCCTTTTCAAGTAATGTGCAGATGGTATGATTCGGAGATGTGTTTCACAAGATGATGTCCATGCTATCTTGGATCATTGCCATTCTCTTTCCTGTGGAGGGCACATGAGCACCTCCAAGACAGCTGCTAAAATATTGCAAGCTGGGTTCTATTGGCCAAATATTTTTAAGGATGTACGTAAGTATGTTCTAACTTGTGATGCTTGACAAAGAACAGGTAACATCGGTAAGAGACAAGAAATGCCATTGAATACCATTTTAGAAGTTGAATTGTTTGATGTATGGGGTGTTGATTTTATGGGACCTTTTCCTTCCTCTTTTGGAAATTAGTTCATATTAGTGGCAGTTGACTATGTGTCAAAATGGGTGGAAGCAATTGCTTCACCTCATTCCGATGCTAAAACTGTTATTAAACTTTTCAAGAAAATAATATTTCCAAGGTTTGGGGTCCCAAAATGTGTTATAAGTGATGGAGGGTCTCATTTTATTGAGAAAACTTTTCAGACCCTTCTAAAGAAATATGGAGTTAGGCATAAGGTTGCTACACCTTATCACCCACAAACTAGTGGACAAGTTGAGGTATCCAATCGGGAAATTAAAAATATTCTTCAAAAAGTGGTGAATACATCACGTAAGGATTGGTCTATTAAGTTAGATGATTTCTTATAGGCGTATCGAACCGCATACAAAACTCCCATTGGAACCACACCTTTTAAGCTAGTATATGGGAAGCCCTGTCATTTACCTGTTGAGCTAGAATATAAATCTTTTTGGGCTGTTAAAACTCTTAACTTTGATCATAAGGCTGCAGGTGAACAAAGATTGTTGGAATTAAATGAGCTTGAAGAACTCCGTCTAGATACATACGAAAATGCCAGAATTTATAAAGAAAAAACCAAACAATGGCATGATCGTCACATCCAACGGAGAACATTTAATCCAGGTGATATGGTTTTACTGTTTAATTCCAGATTGAAGCTTTTTCCAGGTAAACTGAGATCCCGATGGTTAGGACCATTCAAGGTGACAAAAGTCTTTCCCTTTGGAGCTGTCGAACTATGGAGCGAGAAATCTGGTACATTTAGGGTAAATGGACAGAGAGTAAAGCACTATCTGACAGGTCAACCAATACAACAAGCAAGTGACATGGACTTGTTTGATACTCCTGATGATTAAATCCAAACGGTGAGAAGTCTGGCTAAAGACTTAAAACTTAGCACTGATAGGGAGGTAACCCTATAAAAAGTTGTTGTTTCATTTTAAGTTTTAAAAAAAAAAACCAACTATGTCAAATGCTGGTTTGGGGTTACTCCAGGTAAGTTTTCTTATCCTTTTATCATCCATTTTAACATTGAGGACAATGTCAAATTCTGGTTTGGGGTGGTAGGTAAGAAAACTTAACTGTTTTGTTTCGTTGTGTGATTGTTATTTTATTTTGCATGTGTGTTTTCCTTATTTTGTTTGTAATCTTGTAAATTACCATGATTGCATGATAAATTCACTTTGAACACAAGGCTAAAGTATCTAAGGACCCCAAAATTTTGAGTAAAATTTTTAGAATTTGATTGTTTAAATGCCAAATAAATGCTTAAATGAATCTTACGTGATTAAAATTTTCTTTGAAAAGACTTTCCATTGTTAGACTTGAGCCAAAATGGGTTATTTATCAAACAAATTTTCAAAACCCATATCTTCTTGATTGAGTGAATCTCATAGTCATTAATATTCTAGAACTTGTTTTTCAACCAATTCAAAATGGTTTTTGATTATATGTCTTAGAATGATAAAGGCACAATTAGGTCTTATTCTTAAGCCTCAGAATTTTGCACAATTTGACCCCTAGTTGCCCCTTTTGAGCCTAAAAGTAAAAATTTTTCTTTGAAACCTGTCATTGACTGATATTCTCTTAATGTTGAAAAAGTTGGAAATTTAGTGGAGCAAAGAAATAAAAAAGGACTTAAGAAAAATATGTATTGAATGCAAAGAAAAATAAGAAAAAGAAAAAAAGAAAATCAAAAGGATGATATTGAATGAATTCCAAAAAGTCCATAAAAGTTCAAAAATTTGCTCTGTTAAATTTATGATGAAAATTTGAATCATTCATGACTGTTAAAGCCCTTTTGTATTCCATTTTTCTTGAAATTCCTACCTTGACAATACAACCAAAGGCCACGTTACAACCCTTTGAAAGTCCTTTAGACTTTGTCATATTTTCTATCTAAACTGTGGAGTTTCTGGTTTATTAACAAACTTATGGTAATATTTTTGACTATGACGATTTGAGAGATACACAAACCTTGAAACACTTGAGTGAAAATTGTGAGAAGAGTATCTCAAGTCTTGACATTGAAAATTGATTCACATAAGTAAATTAAAATTGGCATTTGAATAAATCTTTTTCTCTGTTTTGGATTCCTTAGTTTATTAAGCTTAGTGTTTTCTGTATTTTATCTTGTGAATATGGTGATTGCTTGAGGACAAGCAATGTTTTGGTTTGGGGTATTTTGATAAGTGCTTTATAACACAATAAAATAGATATAGTTTGCTTAGAATTTTAATCATTATGCACTGTATTTCCTTTATTTATTGTGATTTTTGCTTTCTTTCCACTTTATTCTACTTGGGTATTTTATTTTGCAGAAACTAATAAAATTAAGGAACAAGTACAAAGATAATCCAAGGGTCAATAACAAGAGAAAAGCAACCATCAAATGATAAATAAACAAGAAGAACAAGCCCCGGTGAAAAAAGAGCAACAAAAGCATGAAATGGGCTATTAGTGCGCTATCTATTAGTGCGGTTGTAACAGGAACCGCACTAATAGGTGTGAATCGATTCACACGTTATAAAAGTGCCAGGGATTGAATTTTTGAAGCATGAATCGATTCCCCCCTTGCACGAATCGATTCACATGTGAAAAATGGCCCAAAATTACAAAAAAAATGCATGAGGAATCGATTCCTCACTACATGAATCGATTCCTACATGCATGAATCGATTCCCCCTTTCATGAATCGATTCCCAGGCTGTTGTTTATGCCATGAATCGATTCCTCATGCCATGAATCGATTCATGATGTTGGGAATCGATTCCCACCTTTATGAATCGATTCACATGCTGTTTTTTATAGAAAAATACCCTGGAGGAATCAATTCATCACTGAAATCATACGCCGAAAATCATTGGAAACAACAAATAAGCAAATTGGAGACAGCTGGAACAGCTGGAAATCACATGCACCGAAAGTTTCCAACTTGCAACGCGTTTTCTTAGCTGGCTTCCTTCGCCTATAAAAGGAGAAGCAATCCAAGCAGAGAAGGCATCCAGTTCTCATTCATTCACTTTGTTCCTTTCTTTTCTTTTCCTTCGTTTTCTTCTCTGTTTCGTTTCTTTTTCTTTTTATTTTCTTTTTCTTTCTTTTATTTTGTGTAAGAGTTATGAGGATTGTGAAAGTAAGTATTTAAATTTGTAATTAGTGGAGGAATATTGCAACAAGGAAATACAGTGGTAAATTATTCTGAGCTTTTGGAGAAACCCGTAAGTCTTTATTTTTACCATGTCTTGTATGTTTTATTTTTCCATTATTTATATGAATTTGAATTATTTCATGAGTAGCTAAATTAATTATCTTGGGATGAAAGGGGTATGATTATATTTTATATTAATGTTATTTTGACTTGGAATTAAATAAATTTCTGTTTTCCATTTAGTTCAATTATGTTCAATGCTTTTAGTGATTCCTAACAAGAACCTAAATGATAAAACTGTATACTTGCGGGTATATTAGTAAGTTTAGGTAATAAATAGAATCGAGAGATTTATTTTTACCGGAAAGCTTTGAACTAAACCTAAGATTTTTGAGATGCTTTTTGTGACATCGGTAAAACCGTGAAAGTAATCAAAATTCTTTTGAGGAAATAAAAGGGATTTTCATAAAACGATAATGGGCCTTTCTGAGGATTAAGCAGCGCTTTCCATAGGTTAGGTACATTAATAGGATTCCGAGAGGAACATATTAATTAGCTTTTGGAAAATTTGCCTTGGAAAACTTAATTCGATTCTTATTTATGAAAAGTTAAAATTCATTAACATAAAATAGAGTCTTGATTCCCCGAAATCCCAAGATACTCTCAACTCTGATTTTTAAGTGTCAAGTAAATTTTATTTATTTGTATTCTGTGCAACTTTAATTTGTTTAATTTTACAAAAAATATTAAAAATCAGTTGTGTGGATAATTAAATTTCAATATGCTGGTACTTTGAACACAGTCCCTGTGGAGAATGATAATCTTTTATATTACGTGACATAACCCGTGCGCTTGCGGGCCCTGTCAAGCAGGGAAAGGGTATCTGTGGCCGCCCCGTTGACGTCCCTAGTTGAAAAGAATCTTTGGATCAGAAGAAGATAGCAAGGTATTCATAGTTAAGTACCAAGTTATTGACATCCCCAACTCTTACAATGCCATTCTAGGGCGCCCAACACCAATGTACTCAGAGCGATTATTTTAACCCTTCATCTCATCATGAAATTCCCGCTCGAAGATGGACGCACTGGAGTTGTTCACTCTGACCTAGAGATCGCCCGAGAGTGTTACCACAAAAGTCACCAACCTAGGGAAACTTTCATTATGAAAGAGGACATCGAAATGAGGTTCGATCCTAGGGATGAGAGAGAGCATGAACATCCCTAACCTGTGGAATCCCTAAAGTTGGTACAGGTGGGGTCTAAGCTGAGTTAGTGTACCTGTATCAATGCAGTGTTGGATTAAGACCTAGAGGAGCCATTGGTCAGGCTCTTAAAGGCAAATGCCAACTTCTTCGCATAGAGCCCTTCAGACATAGCTAGCATTGATCCAAGCATCATATGTCATTCGCTGAATGTGGACCCAAAAGCTAGATCGATAACACAAGCAGTAGAAGTTAGGCCTGACAAAAGAACAACAATGAAGGCAGAAGCAGACTAACTATTGGCAGCCAACTTCATTCGAGAGATTAAGGACCCAACCTGGCTTTCCAACGTGGTTATGGTCAAAAAGGCAAGCGATAAATGAGGGATGTGCGTGAATTTCACCAATCTTAATAAGGTATGTCCTAAAGATCCTTATCCTTTGTCTAGCATTGATTGTTTGGTAGATGATATGTCAGGGTACTAGGTGTTGAGTTTTATGGATGGATACTCATGATACAACCAAATATGTTATTGGAGGAGAAAATTACTGCTATTAAGTGATGCCTTTTGGGTTAAAGAACGCTGGCGCCACTTACCAGTGACTAGTAGGCAAGATCTTTGCTAAGCAGATCGGCAAGAACATGGAAGTATACGTGGATGACATGGTTGTTAAGACCAAAGAAGCAAGAAATCACACCAAGGACCTGGAGGAGACGTTCGTCGGGCTAAGGAAGCATAACATGCGCCTCAACCCTGACAAGTGCTCATTTAGGGTCCAAGGCGGAAAGTTCCTAAGGTATATGCTGACTCACAGAGGCATAGAGGCCAACCCTGACCAATGGTGAGCCATCTTAGAGATACGGAGCCCTCAAAACATCAAAGAAGTATAATGCCTTACCGGGAGGATTGTAACCCTTTCCCGTTTCCTCACTAAGTTTGTACAAAGAGCCATGCCTTCTACTAGGTCTTAAAGAAAATAGATACCATCTAGTGGACATAGGAAAAATTTGGGCCACTCAGAAGCTGAGACCTTATTTTCATAGCCACCAAATTATCGTTAGGGTGGACCAACCTATTAGAAACATCCTTCAGAAGCCAGAGCTTGTAGGGAGAATGGTAACGTGGGCTACAGAACTCTTTGAATATGGAATCGGGTACAAACTAATGGGAGCCATTAAAACATATTTTTTGGCAGACTTTGTCATAAAGTTAGGGATAATAAGGAAAAGTACGATGCCAAGCACGCCTTATGGACCCTATCAGTAGACGAATCAAATGAGAAGGAGAGTGAAGCAGGAGTTATACTTGAGTCACCTACGGGAATAGCCATAGAGGAGTCATTGAGATTCCTGTTCAAAGCAAGTAACAACCAGGAAAAGTGTGAAACACTCATAGTAGGACTGTGAATAGCGTTGGACCTAGGATCCTAATGCATACAAGTGAAAACTAACTCACAGTTAGTAACACGACATGTGGAAGAGGCATATCAAGCCAAGGACCTAACCCTTGCAAAATACCTCTCTCGAGGTCAAATAATTAATAGTAGATTTTAAATTATTCAAGATAGTACATGTCCCCAGGACGGAAAATGAAAGAGCAGACTTGCTCATCAAACTAGCTAGCACCAAGAAGGTAAGGAACTTGAAGACTCTTGCTCAAGTCACTTTGGAGGAACCCACCATTAAAGACAGAGTAAATGAATGAAGTCACCATTATACCTGGGGAAAACATATGGATGACCCCAGTAGTGGACTTCCTGACTAGGGGGACCTACCCTCTAATTCCTTACAAGCCAAGAAAGTACAAACACATTCAGCTAATTATACCCTCATTAAAGGTCAACTCTACAAGAAGGGATTCACTTTACGTTTCCTTAAGTGCCTCAACAAAGAATAAGTGGAGTATGTTTGTCTAACAACTCTGTTGAAGTGTGCCAGGAGTCCGTAGAGCTCCATTTGCAAAAGAAAGGGGGAGACTGTAAAAATCAATTTGCTTCTACAATGAAGAAGTCCGTACTCACTTAAGCTTCACCAGATCAAGTCTTTTTTTGTGTCTTCAGACCACCAGAAGATTGCTCTACAGACCATGAGAAGATTTGTGACTCTTCGAGTACTTAAAAAGGATCATTCCTTTCCAAATATAAAGCTGCATGAACTTTCTCATGTCTGCTTTGAAGCTATCATAAAAAGGTAATCAACAAAAAATTTGAAAACTTTCTTATGTTTATTAAGAAAACTGCCTCACATGTCTCAAGGTGTCAAAAAAGCTAAACCTGATAAGAATGGATAGCCTAAGGTCAACTGCTATAGAGTGTACGTGTTTTCCTAAAGTGCATAAGCAAAAGACTACCACACAACTCCCTATTTGGCAACACAAGAGACCCTGTTCCAACTCACATACGGAGTGGATGCCATGATCCCTATAGAGCTCAGAGAACCCTCCATTTGAAGACTCTCATACGATAAAGACGAGAACGATTAAAGAAGAAGAGAAGACCTTGATCTAAGCCTGGGAGAACGAGATATACATACATAAAGATACAAGTCTCTAAACAAAAATATGCCCCAAAGTGGAATACCATACTCAAGCCATGGCCTTTTCAAAATGGAGACTTGGTCTTATGAATGACAAACAACCATAGGAGAGCAAAAGAAGATGGAAAATTCAAAGTCAGCTGGGAAAACCCATACCAGGTAAAAGAAGTAATAGGAAAGAGAACATTAACTGGAAGAATTGGAAGGCAGGAGTATTCCTCAAACATGGAACACCACACACTTAAAGATGTATTACAACTAATGTAACACAAGTACTCCTTTTCCTATAGGGAGGTTTTCCTACTGGGTTTTTCTCTTAGAAGGTTTTAATGAGACCCATAAAAAAATCAATAATACGAGAACCATCAGCTTAATAATTTTTCTTCAAGATGGGATTACGTAAAGTCCTAAAACTTTGAGTAAAGTCTCGCTCGCTTAGAGGTAACGACAAGTTCTTTTACGATTATGTTAAGTCCTAAAACTTTGAGTAGAGTCTCGTTCGCTCAAAGGTAACACCAATTTCTTTTACGATTATGCTAAGTCCTAAAACTCAAAGTAGAGTCTTGCTTGCTTGGAGGTAACACAATTTCTTTTATGATTACATTAAGTCCTAAAACTCTGAGTAGAGTCTTACTCGCTTGGAGGCAACGACAACTTCTTCTATAATTATGATTAAGTCCTAAACCCCGAGTGAAGCCCCGAAGCTAACAACAACTCATCATCACGACTCTAAAACCCCAAACGGGTATCTAAAGGATAACTCAATTTTACGTTAAAGTCCTAGCAAGGAAATATCATCAAACAAAGAAGACATACAACCTATGATAATGCAACGAAAAAATACAAGTTTTTCGTTAATAAAATAAACGTTACATCGATGAAGAAAGAAGAATTACAAGACAACAAAGACAAAATCTAGATGGTAGGAGTTTCAGCCTCGTTGTTAAGAGAGGGAGTTGGGGGGTCAGCGACATATCTTCCTTATCCGACTCGGGAGGGTCTACGACCTTCCCATCCTCCACCACTTTGAAGGGGTCCGATCCTTCCTAAGAGATGGCCAGAGAAGGGTTTAGGGTCGATACCTCCACACGACAAATCTCAAACCCAGACACAAACTTCTTTGTAACTTCCCCGCTCAACACTTCAATTTTCTCCTCCATTTCCGAGTGCTCTTGATGGTTATTCGATCCAGCCTCCTAAAAAATTTTGCCATTTGAAATCCAAGATTTACTACACCTCTTTTAGAAATGCATCAACCTCCATATTCTTCATGGCTAACTCCCGATGAGCCTCCTCGAAGCTCATTGATTTCTTCTCAAAATTTCTAACTGCTCCTTAGAATAAGCCAACTTCACCTCAGCATCCTTTAACGACGCCTCGACCTTTTCCAATGCGACATCTTGAGCCTTCAACCGCTCCTTTAACTCAGCCATTTTATTCATAGCTCCTTAAGTTTGGTAGCAGAAGGACTTTTTCATAGGACAGAGTGACCAAAGCCTGACTTTAGGCAGCAATGTACCCATCCAAATAATGAACAATCAAGGTCACTTGGAGAGAGAATATTTCCATGGCCTGATAAACAAACACAAGGTTAGATTTCATGTATCTTATTTTATCCTCTTCAAACATCATGGCCCGGTTAATAAACTTGGGGATGTGAAATCATATATCCCACAAGGAACGAGTAAGGTTCATGTTGGTAATGAGGCTTCGGTTTATAAACTACTCATATTGCCTAGAAGCGTTGTCGTAGTCGGAGTAGAGAAGAGCTTTCATGCGCTCAACGGAAATATGTTTCCAAGGAACTAATGGAACTTTAAGAGATCCAAAACTCTCTATTACTTGGATGATGAGGGTCTCTGGTTGGGCCCCCTTCCACTGAGAAGACTCCACACCGCTGGGGGAGGGCTCCTGCTGCAGGCGCTGCCTCTTCGCAGCCCGAGCAATAATCTTGAAATCTGGGGTGACAGAAGAAAGTGAAAGAGTAGTCGTAGGCACGAAGGTGATGTGGTTAGTGGTTGGAGTTGGGGTAAGAGTCACGACAGCTTCCCCCTTAGATGACCCACCTTTTTGGTAGGTCTTCTTAAGTGTTGGGTAGACATCTTGTGTGGGGCCATGTCACCTGAAAAGAAATAATAAGGATTAGTACAACAAATTGGGTAGGTAAGAAAATACCTACAGAAAACTATACTCACACATCCAAAGGTCCAGAGCGTGTGGGCCAATGGATACTAAGATCAATGCTTGGGAGCTAAAATAATGTCCTACATCTTTGGAGAAAAATTTTACCTCATCATGCTCGGTGCAAGATAGATCCTCCCAGTTTATCCGGTATTGAACTGGTGCCCAGATCTAATACAACAGAAAAGTGGGGTGACCATCCAGGTGATGAAGAAAACCTTCCTCAGACACATTTGGACTCATCCAAATTTCAAAAATAAACCCTTAAAATTTTTGTACGACTGATCGAATGCCTCTATCAGATGCCGACCAGCAACTCCACTCTAGGAAACTCACCTTACTGGAACCCTAGTTCTAAAGAATTTCTCTCAAAAGAAATAGAAAAAGACGGGAACCATGGAAGCCCGCGTGACGTAATCACATAGAATTTCAAAGGATTTCGTGAAAGCCCATCTGTTCGATGGAGTTGGGTCGGAGTGACATTTAGAACATTCGAAATGCCCCTTTTAAAATTAGTAAAAGGAAAAGATAAATGAAAGTGGTAGAAAAGGGTTTCGTACACATAAGTGTAGTCCAACTTTCTAGGGTTTAACTGGGCATGACAAACCTTTTCGTTTATGGAGCAACATAGGCATTCCATATTGAGGGCCAGTAAGAAGCTATTAAAGGCCCCATCTTACCATAGACAGGCAATGGTGTCCTTATTGCAGGGGGAGGGAAATGACAGGACCTTCTCCTTAACACACGAATAAGTGTTTGTAAAAGAAGAAGCCATTTTAATTTAAAAAAAGGACAACATGGGGAAGGGAGATGAAGGAGGACCTAGGAAACTCACAATAGTAACAAGGGTGAGAAGAGGACCACTAACCTCTAGAAAAACGAAGAGCCTAAAGAAGAAGAAGCAAAAGGCCTAAGAGCCTAGCAAGGTCAAGGCAGAAGAGCAAAATCCAGAAGAATCGTAATGACAAAGGTAGAAAATGAAGAAGAATGAGACTATATATAAAAGTTGGAAATAACTCCCCAAAGGTAGATCTGGGGGCTGAGAACAATCTTGCCACCTCTATGACCATGATGCCACAGTGACCCTTTGAAGAAAAACTACTTTTAACACGTGGTAGAAAAACTTCTCACTTTTGAAATGACACGCCTGAACCCAAAGGACGTATTTAAGAACCTAGAGATACAAAACGCCCCATCATTACAAAAACAGCTAGGCCTAGACATCACGTGGAGAAATGGAATGGCAGCTATCCACCATTCAACACGTGTTCCCCTCTAAAATCCCTTAAATAATACTCGGAATATCACTTTACTCGGAACACCACCTCACTCGGAACAACACTTCATTCAACAATAACCAGGCTGGGGACGCTTTAACCCGATACCTAGTCACTTAGCTCAACTCTCCGCCTAGAGCTTATGATTGGGGGGCTCTTGTTCCCCCCGGATTGGGAAGAGGCCCCACAAAACCCCTTTTCCCCTTTATTTTTAGAGAGCATAACAGAGATTCTGATTCCCCACGATCTTAGTAGAGTATAGTTATCTCCTCGCCAATTGGACCTGGAGCAAAGGCCCCCGTTTTATTTTACCATTGTATAAATGTTACCGAATGAGCTCTTTGTAATTCAAGTGATATTTTTTAGTATTAACCCTGATTCCCCTAGAGTAATTCTTTAGGGTTTTATGTCTTACATACTTGGAGTGAATAGAGAGTACTAGTAAAGTGGAACTTTTGTCCCTACTAAGTCAGCAATCCATTATTAGCTTATGTAGTTGGTTTCTGTCAATGGAATATGTAATTTATTGGAGATAAAACCATTTTAGTTGTTGGTGCAAAATGTGTGGTGCAAAATCAAGCTTGTATATTGGTCATAAGAAAAATATGTGGTCATGGTTGCATCTTAATTACTATAAATTGCAACTTCTTCTTCTAGTTTTAATCATCCCAATCTTAAGCCTTCAAGATCAAAGCTTAGTGAGATAAATGCAGAAAGATAAAATAGTATTCTCATGTGACGTTCTCTTAGTGAACATGTTTTCTTATTTATAAAAGATAAAGTGTCTTTATTCCCTCCTCATGAGTAGAGAGAAGTTATAATATTTTTCTTCCACTTAGTGAAAATATTTCTCTAGTCTTGCCTGTGGTTTTTCTCTTATCTGTTGATAATTTTCCATGTAAAATTATTGTGTGTTCAGTTTCTCTTTTCTCATCTTTATTTTAGCTGCATGATATTATCTTGTTACTTTGGTACCTAACAATGGTATAAAAGTTATTGGTTACTATTCACGCCACGATATTACTCATGATTACTATTCATAAGTGTGGTTGTGTACTATTACAATGATTGTTAACATATACTGAATTTATTCTAGTGTGCGATAAAAATATACGGTACTATTCATGTTTACTGTACTATTCATGGTGAAATTGTGTAAACCGGTTTAGTAAAAAAATGATGGTAAAATTTAAGATTGAGAAATTTAGTGGGAGTAATTTATCCCTGTGGAAATTGGAAATAAAGGCAATTTTGAGAAAAGAAAATTGTTCGACGGCAATTGAAGGAAGAACCACTAGTATAACTGATGAAAAGTGGAAAGAAATGGATGATAATGTTGTTTCCACCTTGCATTTAGCAATGGCGGATTCAGTTTTGTCAAGCATTGCAGAAAAGCATACTACAAAGGAGATATGAGATACTCTCATCAAACTATATGAGGTGAAATCACTTTACAATAGAATATTTTTGAAGAACAGGTTGTATACCTTTTGGATGAGTGAGTCCACATTATGACAAACCATCAACAATCTAAATACATTGTTTGCTCAGCTTACATCATTAAATTTTATAATACCATAAAATGAACATGTTGAACTTTTGCTTCAGAGCTTTTCAGATTCATATGATCAACTCATCATCAATATAACAAATAATAATATTATTGGTTGCTTGCACTTTGATGATGTGGCCAGAGCCATTCTTGAAGAAGAATTCAGACATAAAAATAAAGAAGATGGTAGAGAAAGTTCAAAGAAAATGGAAGCCTTAACAATGGCGAGAGGAAGATCAAAGGAATGTAGCCCTAGTGGGAGCCAAAATCATGGAAGATCAAAGTCTCAAAGACGGAAGAACTTTAAATGCTACAATTGTGGCATGAAAGGGCACCTGAAGAAAGATTGTTGGTATAACAAAAAATCTAGAGAAGTCTCCTAGAGTAAGTATATCTCAAGAGTGTGTTTCTAGTACCTCTAATGATGGGGAAATTTTATACAACGAAGCTGCAATTGGTTCCAAAGGAAAGAGATGACTCACTGATGTATGGATAATAGATTCAGGAGCAACATGGCAAATGACTTCACAACGAGATTCATTTTGCACTTATGAACCTATCTCAAAAGGATCCGTGTTCATGAGAAATGATCATGCTTTGGAAATTGTTAGGGTTGGTACTATCAAATTAAAAATGTATGATGTTACTATTCATACAATTCAGGGAGTACACCATGTAAAGGGATTAAAGAAAAATATTTTGTCTATCAGGCAATTACATGACCTCAGTTGTAAGACCCATATTGAATGTGGGATCTTGAAAGTGGTGAAAAAGGGCTCTAGTGGTGATGAAAGCATCACTGCTAATCTATACATGCTTCTAGGAGATACGTTGTAGGTGGCATATGCATCAATTGCTTCAACTAGCCAAGAAGAAATGATGATGATGTGACATCATAAACTAGGCCACATGTCAGAACGTTGTTTGAAGATTCTTGCATAACGCAATCTCTTTCACAAGTTTAAATCGGTAAATTTACCTTTTTGTGAGCATTATGTGACTAGTAAGCAACATATATTGAAATTTGATAAGTCTACTGCTAGAAGCAAGCACATATTAGACTTGATTAATTCTGATGTGTGGGAGTCACCAAAATTTTTCATGGGAGGAGCAAAATATTTTGTATCTTTCATTGATGATCATTTTAGGAGATTGTGGGTGTACCCAATCAGGAAGAAGTCTTATGTGTTTTTAGTATTTAAGGAGTTCAAAGCACAAATAGAGCTTGAAATTGGTAAGAAAATCAAGTGCTTGAGGATAGACAATGGAGGAGAATATACTGATGATGAATTTATAGCATTTTAAAAGAAAGGGGGTATTCAAAGGCAATTCACAGTGCCACATACACCTCAGAAAAATGGTGTAGCAAAGTGGATGAGTAGAACTCCCCTGGAGAAGACAGGAGTTATGTTGAAGACTGTAGGTCTAGCCAAGTCTTTCTGGGCAGAAGCAATCAAAACTGCCTGTTATGTGATAATTCGGTCACCATCAACTGTTATTGCTCTTAAGATGCCAACAGAGATGTGGAAAGGAAAACCCGTAGATTATTCTTTTTTACATGTGTTTGGTTATCCTGTGTATGTGATGTATACCAACACCCAGGAAAGAACAAAGCTGGATCCAAAATCCAAGAAATATATATTCTTAGGCTATGTTGACGGTGTTAAGGGGTATCGCTTATGGATCCCACTGCCCGCAAGGTTATTATCACCAGAGATGTAATTTTACTATATAATGAACCACAAGGTGAGCAAAAAAATGATAACACTTCTAAAAAAGCTAATACTGTCAAGATAGATAAAAAAATCTAAAGAAGATGATTCTTCTAAAGCAGAACTAGAACATAAAGAACAAGAACCAGATGAGACCAATGATGAAGAAGTTCAATGATCAACATGTTAAATAGGGAAACCGTTTTGGCACTTAGACTATGTGATGACAAGCCATGACGCATACTGTCTTCTAACAGAAGAAGGAGAACCATCAACCTTTCAGGGGGCTATAAGCAGTTTAGATGTTTCTCTGTGGATTGTAGCAATGCATGAAGAAATGAAAATCTTACATAGAAATCAAACATGAGAGCTTGTAATGTAACACCCTCGAACAGGGATGTTACATGTAACACTTCCAGAAAGTTGAAAAGCCATAGGGAACAAATGGATTTACAAGATCAAATGAGATGACAATGATCAAGTAGAGTGGTATCGTGCTAGACTGATGGTCAAAGGATATGCTCAAAAAAAAGGTATTGATTTCAATGAGATTTTCTCTTCAGTGGTAAGACTTACAACTATTAGAGTAGTGTTGGCTATGTTGCTTCATTTGATTTACATATTGAATAATTGGATGTGAAAACTTCTTTTCTTCATGGAGAAATTGAAGAGGATATATATATGCTCAAACCAGAAGGTTTTAAAGAACAAGGAAAAGAAAACTTGGTTTGTAGGTTAACAAAATCTTTGTACAGTCTAAAACAGACGCTAAGATTTTGGTACAAGAGATTTGATTCCTTCATTATAAGTCTCAGATACAACAGGTTGTGTTGTTCAGAGCATTGTACGTACTACAAGAGTTTTGGTGATGATTTTGTCATTTTTGCTGTTGTATATGGATGACATGTTGGTTGTAGGCCCCAACAAAGATTGAGTCTAAGAATTGAAGACGCAGATGGCTAGGGAGTTTGATATGAAGGACTTGAGACCAGCAAACAAGATTTTAGAGATGCAAATTCACTGAGACAGAAAAGACAGGAGATTTTCTCAAAAGAACTACTTATTGGAAGTTTTATGGTGCTTCAACATGCAAGACTGTAAGCCAGTTTCTACCCCACTTTCTGTTAATTATAAATTATCCTCAAGTATGAGACCTAGCAGTGAAGCAGAAAGAGTGGAAAATGTCTTAAGTACCATATACATCAATGGAAGGAAGCCTTATGTATGCAATGGTTTGTACGAGACTGGATATTGCTCAAGCAATCGGTATGGTCAGTTGATTCATGGCAGATGCTGGTAAAAAGCATTGGAATGTTGTGAAGAGGATCCTAAGATACATTAGAGGAACCTCTAGTGTTTTATCATGTTTTGGAGGATTGGAGTTCACTATCAGAAGATATGTTGATTCTGATTTTACAGGTGATCTTGATAAAATGAAATCTACTACAGGCTATGTGTTTACACTTACAAGGGGGCGGTAAATTGGTTATCCAAATTACAATCTGTTATAGTTTTATCTACTACAGAAGCAAAATACATGGCGGTTACTCAGGCATGCAAGGAAGCAATCTGGATGCAAAGGTTATTGAAAGAACTCGGGCACAAACAACTGAAGATTACAGTGTATTGTGATAGTCAGAGCCTTGCGCATTGCAAGAAATCCAGCCTTTCATTTTTGGACGAAACACATAGGGGTGTAATATCACTTTGTCCAGGAAGTAGTAGAGGAAGGAAGAGTGGATTTGCAAAACATTCATACAAAAGACAACCTAGTAGATGTTATGACGAAGCCGATCAATACTAACAAGTTCAAATGGTGCAGGTCCTCCTATGGCCTATTAGAAACATAATTGCAACAGGAAACTAGAAAGAAGAGAAAGATTTGAGAAGCTCTCAAAAGTGACTTTAAGTGGGAGATTATTAGAGATAAAGCCACTTTAGTTGTTGGTGGAAAATGTGTGGTGCAAAATGAAACTTGTATATTGGCCATAAGAAAAATATGTGGTGAAAAATGAAGCTTGCATATTAGCCATAAGAAAATATGTAGTCATGGTTGCATCTTAATTGCTACAAATTGTAACTTCTTGTTCTAGTTTTAATCATCCCAATCTCAAGCTTTTAAGAGTAAAGCTTAGTGAGATAAATACAAAGAGATAAAATAGTATTCTCCTATGAGGCTCTCTTAGTAAGCTTGTTTTCTTATTTATAAAAGAGAGTGTCATTGTTCTCTCATTGTGAGTAGAAAGATGTTGTAATATTTTTTCTTTCACTTAATGAAAATATTTCTCTAGCCCGTGTTTTTTCCCTTGTCTGTTGAGGATTTTTCACGTAAAATTATTGTGGGTTCAGTTTCTTTCTTCTCATCTATATTTAGCTGCGTGATATTATCTTGTTACTGTGGTATCTACTAGTATCTAACATAATTTGTTTCCTTGTTTCTATCTTTCTAACTGATTAAAAAAGAGAGGACATTAAATGGAACATGTGTATTTACAGATAGCTTCTGTATTCAACATTCTTGCAAACCATAATATGACAACAATTAATATATTACAGAATAGGACAGATGTGTTTTTACGTAAAGAATGAACTCTTCTTCACCAAATGCATCTCTTCAGTTGCTTTTGGAGCTTTATTTTACAAGTATTTAATTCCAAAAGTTGTGACTTCATCGTTTCAACGTCTTTGCTCATCATCTTTATCTCCTGTGCATTTATCTGTCTTTTCTCGAAATCTTTGTTCACTCTAATGATTGTTTGAGCATGTGTCCGTTGGTAATTTGATCCATTATTAGTCATTGACCTTGCCATGTTCACTTGCTCTAGAAGGACAAATTCTGTTGCTAATTTCAAGGGCAACCTATCATTTTTCATCACATGCTGACGTCCTTCTTGTGACAATCTATGGTGTTCCAAAACTCTACACACATCTGCTCGATCTTCTTCTATCAAATCTGGATGTGCCTGCAAATTAAAAGGGTTAAGACTTAAGTCTCAGTGTTATGTTATGCAAGCACAGATAGATCTTGAGCTGATGATTTAGAATTAGAAATTATATAATATCACTAGTACTATTACCTTAAGGTACATGTCAATGGCTCTATAGAGGATATCGTCACAATTTCTAGCATTTTGTGGCAATGCTTCAACAAGTGATTTGAAACTTTCCATTGTGAGATTCTCATCCCTTGCAACTTGTGTGAGATACCCATCTACTAATCTTCCAACAGTCTGAATTTTCGCTGAAGGGTTACTTGAAATTCCACAAACATAAAACCGTAACACCCTAAGTACCACAGTTACATCATACAAAGAATCTTTGTCTCCTTGATTTTTAACCAAGAGATCACAGACACGACATTTCTCCAACATTAAAGCTATCCTTCTTTCCAACACACACAACAACTCAGGATTTATTTTCAGCATCACCCCTACCTTTAGCAGGTGAAGCAAAAAATTACAAGTGACTGAATTTTCTTCAGTAGGAAGCGTTCCAATCAAGCATTCAGTGGAAATTCTATGTAACTGGAGTGTTATGGGTATAGGAGTCACATTGTCAAGTCCAAGTGTGACATGGGAAAGCCATTTTCTCGTCCAATGTTCTATACAAGAACCGACAAGCTGTGGTTTCATTCCACGTCTTCTAATAGATTGAATCACTTCAATAAAATGATCTATACGTAGAAGTGATACATCTTCAAACCACCAAGTATCAGCTTTGTTCTCAATTCCTGAGTTACTAGTTTTACTTTTACATGCTTGCATATTTAAGTGCCTTTCATTTTCACAACTAATTGCCTTCCAAGCTATTGCTTCTGAGCAGTGTTTCACTATTTGTAAGTCCTTGGCCCAAGGGGAAACGCATTCACTACTTTGAAGTATTCGAAATGTGTCTTTCCATGAAGATAATATTAGAAAGCTCAGAAATGCTTCTGTCTTGGAAATGAGATTTCCTTCTTCAAGGTCTTCACTCATTTCCAAGAAATGTGCAGCACAATATAATGGGGCAATGTTGGATGCAGTCATATCAATTTTCCATCCATAACAGAATTTGGCAACTAATTCAAAAGTTTTTGCACCACCTGGAAAATTTTTCATTCGGATGATGAGGTTATCACCAGCACTTCCTCTGTTGCATCCCCTCTGAAATACAAGCCTGTTCAAATATTCACTTCTTGAGACCATGGCAAGCTGGAAATCAATGAAATCATTTGCAGTTAGAATTTCAAGAATATTGAATTTAACATTTTTTTCTATTTTAATTTAGAATATTTTTTCAAGCAGTTGATAATTTGTTTTGGATTTCGGTAGAAATTGAATACAGTATGAGAAAGCTTAACAACTCACACTCTAAGTGAATTAGATCTCAATAAATTGACCTGATCCCATCCCACCCCAAAAGGATAAAAGGAAGAGGAGAAATGGTTTAATGTTGACCCAAAAGTGAGGGGAAAATAGTTATATAACAAACCAAAATTTTTCTCTCTTGATAAAAAATTGGTTACCTGATTCAAACAGTGCCATAAATCGTATTTGTAGAAAAATTGTTGGCTTCTTAATAGTTTCGGTTAAGGGTGCTATCTGTCTGTTCTATTACCTTTATTGGAACTTAAAGAGATGGAGGAAAATAATTGACAAAATAATCTGCTTATGAGGGATATTCTCACCTATGGTTCTAATCATTTTCATTAAGTATAGATGAAATATTTTTTTTAAAAATACTAACCAATGCCGTAAGAATTTTGGTTAAGAAAGAAAAAGTGAAAAATTTTCATTTAAAAACATTATTAAAACTTATCCATACTAATTTTTAAGTAATCTTTACACAATTTTTAATAAAAAACTTTTATTTGTGTTTCCTTAAACAATGTTCTTTAAGACCGGTTAAAAGGGCTCATTTTTTCAATCTTTTTATACATATGGATTTCAATTACTAATATTTATTTTAGTGTTTATTAATTAGATGACAAAAGTAAGTGTAAGTAAAAGAGTGATTGGTCCACCTTGTGCAAGTGAAAGCTGGAATGACCAACTTGTAAAATTAAATCAGTAATGGAATTCGCCTTAGCAATCCTGCAGCAAATCAAATAAATAATGGGAGGATCGTTACCCAGAAAAAACATAATGGGACAAATCACTATGTTGAAAGCATTATATATGTATATATGGGAGGTGGGAGATGGTTACCAGTTCTGTTTTGTCCTTTCTAGGGAATCAGCAAGTATAGGAACATTAGCTGCTACCACCACACATCTGTTAAGCTTTTCACCGTCAAGAGTTTTACTTCCCATGGAGGTGGCGATTATATTAAATATAATATGATAGAAATTGAAGAGCATGTGTATGGATTGTCATTGTGAAGTATATATAGACAAAAAGTGTAGCTTAATTATTGTGATCAATGTTGTGGTGTGCATTTATAATTAATTGCAGTTTTTATGACATTGAAGAGGGTTTGTTCCCTTTTGCCATTTCCTGTCACTGTAACCATTCAGAATAGATAACATTAATAACAGATAGGATTAGGAGGGAATTAATGAAATGAGCCTATATAAGCTAGCAGATAGTCAACATTTTAATCTCATCCACTTATTTCTTCATCCGCGTCCCCTTCATCATAATGCATCCCAACCTTCTAACCCAAACTGTTTGTGGCCTCATGATTTTGTGGTCAGCAAACCTGTTCTTCTAACCTACATTCCTTTTTCTTTTCCTCTATGCTAAATGCTTTCACTGTCTTCTTTGCTAAAGCAATCTCCCTTGCAAAATATTGTCTTTGTCAATAAAATTGTATCATTATCATTAGCTGTGCAGGGGAACAACTATCATACATTCAAAATTATCATTAACTTCTCTGCACTTGTATTTTCTGATATCCTCATAACTTAATGCAATGGAAAATTATATGAGCATAAATTATTTAATTTTTAAAAATTGATGAAATATTACCACAAATATACAAGCCCCAAACTAATACGTAGTAAGTGAAATATTTTTTTTATTAATTTTGATTAAATGATATAAATTATACATATCTTCTACTAAGTTTATTTTATTGGTTTCATGTTGACGAGGAATAATAAAAATAACAAAATTTAGTGCAATCATACTCTTACTACTTCAATTTGAGACTATCAGTAGATAATATATTACTTATTTTTTCTATCAATTTAAAATAAATTTTAATGCCAACAAAAGTTGATTTAGTTGGTTAAAGAGTTGATTTAATTGGTTAAGGAGTGAACTTGCATTCTAAAGATATTGGTTCAAATCTCACTCATATACGGAACTTGTTAATGAATGATCTATAATATAAATGTTCATTAAGTCTTGAGCTATGCCCTCACCCTAATAAGCTTTAGGACTTGCTTCAACTTTTCCTGCCTTACCAAAAAAAAAGCTAAATTTTAACATTGTTATCCCGTCTTTAAATATAAGACGATTTTTGTCCCTTAATATAAGACCCCATTTCAAATTTTCATATCATTAATTTTTTCAAAGTACCTCTATAAATGTATAACTATTATAATATAATAATAAATGAAATATTTTAATTAGATTACTTATCTCTCCAAGATAATTGGGTAGTAAGTGAAGAGAGAATAAATAAAAAAATAAATAATGAATGATAATCACTTTAAGTGTAATTTTGAAAAATTACTATAAATTTTAAACAAATTTAATGATTTTAACTAAATTAATAAGTTTTTTTAATATGCGTGAATTAAGTAAAGTTCTTATATTTAGAAATGGAAGTAGTATTAGTTTTGTTTAATAACATTTTTATCTCTAAATTACTTTTTACTAGAATATGAAAAATGATAAATAGTGTGATTGAGTAAGGTAGGAAATGAGAGATAACTCTATAATTCTTTTAGATGAGATAATCTTTCTCAAATAAATAAGATTTATCTAATACGTATAATGGTCGTTAATAAGCATCATTAATGTCTTTTTAACATGATTTTTAAACATGAGCAAACCTTACCTTTTTGACTTTGTAACACACATCCTATCCTAAAATTTAAAGGCGTCAAAATGAGTTGTAACCCATAAGTCAACCTAGTTCGAAGCGGGTTTTAGGTCAGTCGGGTTGAAAACAAATGACTCATTTTCAAAGCGAAGTTTTTTTTGGCTCGACCCAATGAACACGGCTGTCAAACCCATAGTGGGCCGGGTTGGCCCATGGGTTGGTAAACTAAAAAAAGCAACTATAGAATATATTTAAGTTAAGATTTTAAGCTAAACTTTATCTATGGATACTTTGGACTTTTATTTAGTATGATGCTTTTAATTTGTATCATCTTGAAGTTAAATTATGAAATGTATTTGGTTTTGTTTTATGGAATATAAATTATATGAATTATGGATTTAATTTATAATGAAATATGTTGTGTTTGTATTTTTATAATAATAGAATTATTATATGATATAATACTTATATGGAATTTGGTATTGGAATGTGAGGAAAATAAAAAATATTTTTTCCATTTTCTCTATTTTTAAAAATATTTTTTTGGTATTTTCCTACTTTTTATTTGATTTTTAATTTTTTTAAAAAGGTGGGTCAACCCGTGAGTCACCCAATAGATTGGTGAGTTGAGAAAAGTGGCTCACTCTAGAAAGCAAGCCGGGTTAGGTTGAGTTATAAAAATTTTCAACCTGTAGTGAGTTGGGTTAACTCGTGTTAACAGTTCTACTAAAAACACAAGTGGAGCCAACACGAAAGAAAAAAGATAAATAAAAAAATTGTGGTAATTAAAAGAATAGTTTTTTAGGATTTATCTAACCTATGTAGCTACATGTTAAAATATTATTAATACTCATTCACATTAATTTCAAAATTATCCTCGCATAAATTTTAACAAAATAATTCTACTTTTATCTTTTATTTATGTTGCATTGATTAAACAAACCTCTATTTTTAATGTGTACCTAGGGTATATTTTAATCAATAGAAAGTTTTTGTTGTAAATTATGATTAGAAAAGTTCTTTACAGATTTTAATATAAGTCCAACATACTTTCTAACAAAAACTCACCAGTTTTATATTATTTAAAATATGTCTCAAGACTCATATTAGAAATAAAATAATACTATATTTAGTTTTAAATATTAGTTGAAAGTAATTATTTATATTAGTGTTATCTAATATTTGATTTAATATTTTAAAATATCCTTAATATCGTTTAATGTACAAAACATTAGTTGTATTGAGAATATATATATATATATATATATATATATATATAACATTTAATAACATTGACAAATACAATTTTGTTTATAGTATAAAAAAAAATTCATTAAAATTTGTTTATATTTAAAATCGAAGGGAGTTGCAAACATTCTTAAATAATAAAAATATAATACATTTAATGAAAAAGTAGTTTTTTAACGATAAATGAAAAAATAATTAATGCATTTTTAGAAGAAAATGCAGTTTTGAGTTACAAAAGGTGAAGACGTGTAAATGTGGGTGGCGAATTGAAAACTGCCGAAAAATGAGTTTGAACTTGGAACAAATACCTTACTTCTTCTCTAACGGTCACCACACCACAATGGCGAAACTGAAACCCTACACCTGCACAATTTCAGATCACCCCCACCCTCTTCCATTCCCGATCTCCAAAATTAACCCTAATTTCCTTCGCCTCTCGCAATCGCATTCAACTCCCTCAATCGTATGCGCTAGGAGACGCTGGTGGTCCCAACCACCCAAGCCAAACATGCTTCACCTCGCTTCCACCATCGCATTCAACCTCAAGATCTTACCGGAGCCGTTGAATTCCCTCGCCGGCGAAATCTCGCGCGGCGATTGGAACGGAGTTCGTCCGGAATATGAGGCTCTGAGCCGTTTCATTGGTTGTTGGAGAGGAAAATTGATCAATAGCAGGAAACGGAGGAACACGAAGAAGAAGAAGAAGAAGACATTGGTGTGGTTCGTGTTGGTGCTGGTTTGCGTTGCGGGTTTGTGGTCGTGGAGGGTTCACGAGTTGGAGGTGTTTCTGAGAGCGTTGTCGTTTTGTCTTGCGGGGGTTTCGTTGGTTCGGTTGTGGTGGGGAAAGAAAGCTGTTAAGGAATGGATTTTAGGGTTTTTCTTTGGGATTGTTTTGATTTTGAGTTTCAGATTGGGGAAAGAGGATCTCAAATTTTGGGTTCAAAAACTCGCGAATTATTCTCCAGTAGTGCGAATTGCAAGTGTCAGCAAAAATAGAATTAGGAGAAAATTAAAATGACAAGTTGTATTTTGTTTTGTTGATTCAACAACTCTGAAAGTTGGTTCTGTCATTCCGTGGTCTCTGAATCTAGTAACTGGGAATTCTAAATGGCATGGATTTCATGGGAACCATCCTATCAGATAGTAAATTGGATTAGATAGATTGGAATATTTTTAAAAATCCTTTTTTAAAATTTTTGGTTTGGAGTGTTTGATATTTATATTTATTATTTAATTAGAATATGATAAATAAATTTTATTTTATTAATAAATTTTAATTTTTATACTAAATAAAAAATTTAAATAACAAGAAAAAATAGACATAAAATTAAGTTAAATTGATATTAAATCTAATAAATTTATAAATACATAAACAATAATAATAAGATATAATTTAAATAATAAATTAATTAATTTCTACAATATCAAGAATATATAATTATATAAATATGGTTGAATGATTATTTTACAAATGAAATTAAATATAATATATAAATATAATATTAGATTAGTTTTCAAATATAAATATGATCTGATACAATAAAAAAAATTCAGCTTTGCAGTTTTGGGTAAATTTAGGGTATATCTAGTAAAACTAATGGATAAATTGAAAAGCTGACCAAATGATTATAAGTAATAAGTCAGTGGAAAGCTTAAAGTTGGTAGTTGAAAGTTTAAAATTAATAAGTTAGCTGATTAAGTTAAAATGTATTTAGTAAAATTAAGTGTTGAATGTAAATAAAGTTTAAAATTAACTAGCTAGCTGATTGGATTAGAATGTGTTTGATAAAATTAACTGTCAAATGAAAATAACGTAAAAGATATATTTTTAAAATAGATATGAGAGATTTTAAAAATTAAAAATATATCAATCAACATTAAAGTATAAAAAATAAAATAAGCTTTACTAAACAAAACTCTTTTATCTAACAAACTATTGAGTTAGTAAAATGTGCTATAAGCTAATTTAAATTGGTATTCATTTTATATTTTTGCTTTATTTAAGACTCATTTTGAGTGATCTTTGGTTTTGAAATTTTAAAATACCAATCAAATTTTTGTTTTTAGTTTTCAGTTTTTTTTGAATTTTTGAAAACTCGTTTCAAAATTTTAAAAGTCAAATGCATAAATGTGTATTATAAGTCAATCCATCATACATAAAAATAAAAATCTATCGAACAAAACAATTTATCCCATTGAAAAAGTAAAACCTATTTTTGAGGACTTAGATTAAAAAAAACAAATTGAACAAAAATAATTTTACACACCAAACATAATAAAATTTAAAAAATGTAATAAATTTTAAAAATTAATTCAATCAACTAGTTGTTTAAAAAATATAATAAAAACATAAGAAATAATGAAATAATATTAATAAATATTATTCTCAACCATCTCAGCTATAATAAAAATAATATATATCATATAATGTGAATAATCCAACGAATGATAGAAATGTTATTCAAAAAATGTCTTAATAGTTAGATGCATTAAAATATAACACTAGTGCAAAATGTAGATATTAACATTGGGTATAAGCACGGTCAAAAGGTAACAGAGTTAATAAAATGCATAGTGGTATTTTTGAAAATTTAAAGACAATAATATAAACTAGGTTAAAAAACAACCATGGTTAAAATACAATATAACCACGGTTCTAAGGACAATAGTGTTTATATGGTTAAGGGTTTAAGGTTTTTCTATTTTGGTAAATATATAACCACGATTGCCCAAATAACCGTGTTTATATCCTTACAGATATAATCTTGGATATGGGGTCAACCGTGTTTATAGAGTTTAAGTTCAAAATATTTAAACATAGTTAGTGTTGTAATCGTGGTTAAAATACAATGTAACCACGGTTGTAGAGTTAACCGTGGTGGTAGAGCCTTTTTGTTTTTCGTATATTTTGTAACGTCGTGCCATTAGTTGAAAGGACTTCATTTCATAACCCTTTTCCCCTCTTGCCTCTAGTTTTCTCTCTGCTTTCCCTCTTCTTTATTCCCGTCGCTTTGTTCCCACCGTTGAAGGCTTTGCTTGTTCTAGTCGAGTAAGTCACCGTCGCAATCGTGCCAAGTAAGTAAAGGTTCTTACTATTCATAATATTGATGTTGTTGTGTTCATAATGATGTTTTCATAATGTTGTTCGAGGTCATAATGTTGTGTTGTTTTGTTATTCATCTTTTCTATTATATTTGGTTTAATGAATTATTTGTAGGGTTTTCTATTTTCATAATGTTATTTAAGATCATAATGTTGTGTTGTTATGTTATTCATCTTTTATGTCTGATCCGGTCTCAATACCGGTATCCGATCTGCTATACATATTTCAACGTCTTTGATAAGACATCTACGTGAAACCGGTGTCATCGGTATACATCCGGACTGTAAATCCGTATCAGGCGTTCTCCCTATACCGGTTATCCAGGATAACACCATGACATCGGACGATACACACGTCACTGTGCTAATGACAAGGATTGTTGCTACAGGGATCGATCAATAATTCCCTACACTACGAGCCAAACTTTGCTCACGGGAATGGTCAACTTGTTCCCTAATCCTAGTCTACATTCTCTACGCTCAATATAAAATAGCCACTTGACCCAATCATGCAGGTAAGTGCGCAATATAATAATGCTAATGGGAGTTGGTGGTTCCCCACCAACGAGTCCTCGTTAATCGAGCCAATCAGGTATATGAACTAACTTGATGATTGAAGTGAGGGATCTTCTCGACCCTCTTCTTCAGCTCTTTTACGACTGATTCCTCTCTGAATACATTCCTTACTTGGAATATACTCACTGACTTGAGCGTCGGAGAATCTTTGCAGGTGACACCACCATTCGCCCACTTCAACGCGTTAGGTCGGTGTGAAGGATCTCCAGAACGCCCAGTCCGCTCTCCTCATTCAAGGATAACGGATACATACATCGGATACACATACATCCGGTCTACTAGAGAGTATCGACATACTATTCGTGACTGGCTTGAGATCGGATCTCTTGATCCCGGCCCAGGACAGATCATTGGCACGCCCAGTGGGACCCGATAAAGTTATTCCCATATCCTTTGACAGAGCAGGTAATCTACCATGCAAGGCGAAGCACAAGACTCCATGGAGAATCAAGCTGAAGGCAGAACCAATCCTAATGCCTACAGAAAACTCAACCTTGATTCTCATGGGGGCAACTCAAAGAGGATAGTAACAGTGTCTGATCCTGATCCTCGCGATGAGTTGATCAAACAACTTCAGAGGGAACTCGCTGAATTGCGAAGAGAAAAAAGGCAAAGTGAGGATAAAGAGTCATCTCGCACGCGAAACACTCCCCACACAACTGATGGTGAAAAGTCCACCACTCTTCAGTACTCAAAGATCCCAACCTTTGAGGAGGGAGAACAAACTCGCGATTTTGAGGATGCAACTTCCCGAAGGAAGAGAGATTCAACAACAGCACCCCCATTGTCTTACAATCTTAAGGTTCCTTTTTCAAGGAGACTTATGGGCATCAGCATCCCCAAGCACCTTCAAACCACTCAACCACTTTCCATCGGAAAGTATAATGGTGAAACTGATCCAACTAAGCACCTTGATGCTTATGTGTTTGAAGCCATGTACTTGGGGGCTGATGAAGACGTGATGTGCCGAATGTTCCCTCGAACATTGTCTGAGGAAGCCCTCGGGTGGTTTAAAGGCCTACCTTCTGGATCCATAGATTCTTGGACGGAAATGGCAGCTGCCTTTGAAACCCACTTTGTCATCTCCAGAGACGTACCCAAGACGTCTCATACCTTGGCTCAGATTAAGCAAGGTGAAACAGAGGGCTTAAAAGATTTTCTGAAGAGGTTTTATAAAGAAGCAGCCTTGGTTCCTAACCTCACAGAATCTATCAAGCTGCATATCGTGATTGAAGCATTGCAGCCAGGATCAGCTTTCGCTCTTTCATTAGCAAAGAGCCCCCCAGCAACTTTTGAGGATTTCAGAAAAAAAGCCTCAAAGTATGTGAGCATAGAGATGCACTTGGAGGCAATAGCTGCAAAGAAAAAGCCACCAACACCATCTCCCCAAACCCAGAAGGGTAAGGAGAAGACGAGGTCAGAACGCATGGAGAGGCCATTCACCAATCCTAAGGTGGATAATCGCCCTCCTCGACCTCGAGAAAGGCATGTCAATTCTTTCAGCCATTATGCACAGTTATCTGCCAGACCATCTCAGATTTTGAGAGAGGTCGGATGGCCAGTTTTCAGCACATATGGCATCAGGAGGCCAGCTCCTATGAAAAGACCAGGAAATTCACGAAAGTACTGTGATTTTCATGAGCAAAATGGTCATTCCACTGATGAATGCCAAGCTCTAAAGAACGCGGTTGAGACGCTAATTAGAGAGGGCAAATTGAAGCAATACCTGTTCAAAGAAAAATCCTTTGACAGGGCAGAACGGAATGAGAAGAGAGAAAGAGATCCCGACGATGGGGATGACAACAACCCCAGTCCGGTTCGAAAGTTCTCTGCTGCAGAGAAGCAAAAAGGTGTAATGACCGATAATGCAGCACAGAAAGACAGCATGCCCCAGCAACAACGTCAGGGCCGACGTGAAATCATTGACATGATTGCTGGAGGGTTCGCTGGTGGAGGAGCTTCAATTACAGCCCGAAAGAATCATCACAGAATGATTCTATCCGTGCAAGGGAAAGTCAAAGACAATCGCCCTTACAGAGAAGGAATTGAGGCTCCCATAATCTCTTTCTCTGACGAGGATTTTGGCCCAACCGTTCCTGGTGGTGACGATGCTGTAGTCATCACCGCTGTGATCGCCAACAAGGACGTCCGAAGAATCCTTGTTGACCAGGGAAGTTCCTGCGATGTTATTTTCTATAATTGCTTTGAAAGAATGGGTTTTAAAGACTCAGACTTACAGCCTTACACGCAGGAACTAACAGCTTTCAATGGCGCAAAGCAACCAACTAAAGGGTATCTTGACACCCTTATCTCATTTGAAGGCGAGCCAGGAGCCAGGACGGTTAAGTCTCGGGTGCTAGTGATTGATGTCAAATCACCATTTAATGGCATCATAGGCCGTCCTACTCTGAATGCAATGGAGGCAGTTGTATCAACCCCTCACCTCCTTATCAAGTTCATTGACAAGGATAATGCTGTATCATCTATCCGGGGTGATCAAGAGATGGCTAGGTACTGCTACAACCTTAGCCTCAACATGACAAAGCTGGACGCCTCCAATAAAAAGAGGAAACTTAATGATACTGGAACATCGGCTGGATCTGTAAGTCTTGTCGACCTGGATCCTAGAGCGGATTTGAACATTGATCCGTTCAACCCATCAAAGCCCACACCGGATGGAAGTTCCAGGGACATTGTCTTGGGAGATTCTCCAGAAAAGATCACCCATATCAATGACAAGCTAGATGCTGAAATAGAGCAGCGACTGCTGGCTCTTCTGCAAGAGTTTAAAGACCTCTTTGCATGGACCGCAGCCGATATGCCAGGCATAGACCCTGAATTCTGCTGTCATAAACTTTCCGTCTATCCAGAGACGAAACCTGTGGCCCAAAAGAAAAGACGATTGGGCCCAGAGAAACAGAAGGCAGCTTGCCAGCAAACTGAGGAATTGCTGAAGGCCGGATTCATCAGGGAAATCCGATATTCCTCTTGGCTTTCGAATGTGGTGATGGTCCCTAAATCCAATGGCAAATGGAGAATGTGCATTGACTACGTGGACCTCAACCGCTGCTGTCCAAAAGATCCTTATCCTCTTCCTAATATAGATCGGATGGTGGATGATTCCTCTGGTTATCAATACCTGAGTTTCATGGACGCATACTCTGGTTACAACCAAATTCCGATGTGCGAAGAGGATCAAGAGAAGACAGCTTTCATAAATGATCGTGGTGTCTTTTGCTATACGGTCATGCCTTTTGGCCTGAAAAACGCTGGGGCGACATATCAGCGCATGATCAACAAGGTTTTCGAAGGTATGCACACCAAACTTGTTGAAGTATATATTGATGACATAATAGCAAAGACACCGGTTGGTGGCGATCATATTGACGACCTGCGCCAAGTATTCACCCGCTTGAGACAATTTAACATGAGGCTGAACCCAATGAAGTGCACATTTGCTGTCCCTGCTGGGAAATTTTTGGGTTTCATGTTAACTCAACGTGGTATAGAAGCCAATCCAGGGAAGTGCCAAACGATTCTAGACATGCAAAGTCCTAAGAATCTCAAAGAAGTCCAATCCCTGAATGGCAAGGTAGCAGCTTTGGCACGGTTCATGCCGAAGATGGCTCACAGGTCGCTCCCTCTGTACAAAATACTGAAAAAGTCCAAGAAATTCGAGTGGGGACAGGAACAAGAAAAAGCTTTCCAAGAGCTTAAGGAGGTGTTGTCCAAACCTCCCATTCTCACAAAGCCTGATCCCGAAGACACACTCATTCTGTACTTGGCTATTTCAGATGAAGCTTTGGGCGTTGCCTTGATAAAAGAAACTCCTGATGGACAAAGACCGGTCTATTTCACTAGCAAGACCTTGCAAGGTGCTGAGATCCGATATCAAAAAATTGAAAAGGCCGCCCTCGCTGTTGTTTGGGCCTCACGACGGTTGCGTCCGTATTTTCACGCCCATCCAATCATAGTGAGAACGGATTTGCCACTCCGTTCTGTCTTAATCAAGCCCGATCTCGCTGGGAGGATGATCAAATGGTCTATTGAACTCTCTGAGTTTGATATATCCTACGAACCCCGCAACGCTATTAAAGCTCAAGTCCTGGCTGACTTTATTGTGGAAATGACAGGGACTGATCCAGACTACCCTCGAGTCCATTGGACCATTTACGTTGATGGTTCATCAAACCAAAGAGGCTCTGGAGCAGGTGTAGTTCTCGAAAGTGATGATGGAGTACACCTGGAGATCTCCCTTCGTTTCAATTTCAAAACATCCAACAACCAAGCTGAGTACGAAGCTTGCTTGGCCGGGCTAAGAGCTGCAATCGACATCGGAGCTTCTGAAGCGACACTCTGTAGCGACTCACAGCTGGTGATTTCGCAGATCTTAGGAGATTATCAAGCTCGCGAACCTCAACTCCAATTATACTTGAACTGTGTCAAGGAGTTGACTGAGAAATTCTCAAAGGTGGAGTTCAAGCATGTTCCACGAGAAGAGAATACGAGAGCGGATATACTCTCCAGGTTAGCAAGCACTAAACGACTGGGTAGCACCACTACTCTGGTTCAAAGCACGCTAACGTCGCCCAGCATCCCTCTTTTCCCATCTCTAAACGCCATAATGACTGACTCCCTTTACGGAGATACATGGATGGCTCCTTACATCCGTTATTTGGCTGATGGACAGCTACCCACAGATGAGAAGGAAAAGACGAGGTTAAGGAGAGAATTACCATATTTCACTATGATTGATGGTAATCTCTATAGAAGGGCACTCTCTGTGCCCTATTTAATTTGTCTCAAAGAGGATGAGGTGCAAGGTGTAATGGAGGAAGTGCATGGAGGACAAAATGGACACCATGCCGGAGGAAGAAGCTTAATGCGAAAAATCCTCAGAGCTGGATACTGGTGGCCCACAATGAAGCAAGACTCCATTGACTTCGTCAAAAAATGCGACGCTTGCCAAAAATTCTCTAACCTGCACCACACACCGGCGGAAGAACTCTTCACATCCGCTGTTCCATGGCCCTTCTATCAATGGGGATTGGATATTCTGGGCCCCTTTCCAACTGCTCCTGGGGGCATCAAATATCTCATTGTAGGGGTCGATTATTTCACTAAGTGGATAGAAGCAGAGCCGGTGGTGCATATTACTTCAGCCCGAACTCGCCGTTTCATGTATGAAAACATCATAACACGGTTCGGGGTCCCAGCACGAATTGTCACAGACAATGGCACCCAGTTCACGGATAAAAAATTCACAGATTTGCTTGAAGGGTTAGGAATAACCCAAATATTCTCATCTGTCGAACATCCCCAAACTAATGGTCAAGCTGAAGTGGCCAACAGGGAGGTGCTGAAGGGACTAAAGAAACGCCTTGGTGAAGCCAAGGGCGGATGGACAGACCAGCTGTGTCACGTCCTATGGGCATATCGGACAACGCCTCATTCATCCACCAATGAATCACCATATCGCCTAACATACGGGGTCGAGGCAATGATACCTGTGGAACTGCAAATTGCTTCCACCAGGGTTAAGTACTTCTCTGAAGAAACCAACAATGCTAACTTGGCATCCGAAATAGATGTCATACAAGAACTCAGAGAAGACGCTTTCATCCGAGATCAAGCCATCAAAGCCAAAGTTGCTCTCCGGTACAACAAACGAGTCCAATCAAGGACTTTCAACGTTGGAGATTTGGTTTTGAGGAAAGCAAGTATAGGGAATAAATTCGCCCATCAAGGCAAATTAGCCCCAAACTGGGAAGGCCCATACAGGGTATCCGAGGTCACTGGCAAAGGTTCTTATCGCCTTGAAAACCTTGATGGCACTCCAATCCGAAACAAATGGAACACCCAAAACTTGCGCATCTACTATAGCTAGCTGTTTCTACACTCTCCTATCCTTATCTTGGATTGAATACTGGAGAATTTATTTTCACAGCTACCCTCTCCTTGTAATTCTTATTTTTGATTTAATAAGAATCTCTCATAACAATTTAACTCTTTCGAGTTTTTCTTATGCTGTGATTTTCAGTTTATCCGATGTACAAAAGCATATTCAGGACGGATGATCTCAGCTACTTATTCTGTAGTTGACGATGTAACTCTTCGAATATGCGCAACGCACAAGAACATACTCAGGACGGAGGATCTCAATTATCCATTCTGTAATTGACGATGTAACTCCTCGAGTGTGTAAATATTGAAGGCCCAGATTGTAGGATTAAACCGAACTCTGGGTACGTTAGTAAGTTTGGCTGAACACCGGTGAAGGCTCAGATTGTAGGATTAAACCGAACTCTGAGTATGACTAGTAGGATTAAACCGAACGTCGGAGAAGACCTGAGTAGTAGGATTAAACCGAACCTCAGGATATGGGTTGTAGGGCTGGTCCTTCTTCAAGGCCACAAACCGAACCCCATTCGAAGACTACATGGGTTGTAGGGCTGGTCCTTCTTCAAGGCCACAAACCGAACCCCATGCGAAGGCTTGGGCGCAGTAAGCTGGTTTTTCTTCAAGACCACGCTGAACCCCAAGTGACGGGCGCAGTAGGTTCAGGATTAGCCCTGATCCGAACCCCGTATCGAAGGCTCGGATTGTAGGATTAAACCGAACTCTGAGTACGACTAGTAGGATTAACCGAACGTCGGTGAAGAATTGTCATTGGAGAACGGCTGGTAGGATTAAACCGAACGCCAAATATGACATGGACAGTAGGATCAAACCGAACTCCAAACACAACAAGTAAGTTATACTGAACTCCAAATTAATACTCTCTTATGAAGTTTTTTATTTGGAAGTTTTATAACTAACTCGTAAACTCCGACACAAACAATTCACTCGGGTACGCCACAATCTAAGGTATTTTCACCCGAAATTCCACAGTCAGAAATATTTGAAGAGGAGTTTCTATTTTAATCCTCATTCTCAAGATCTCTCACGTGAAAATCTCACTCAGAGTTTATTCAAAGTGAATCATCACCCAATGAAACTGGGGGACAACATCAACGGTTTAACGAATAATTTGAGGAATGAACTCTCGTCTAAAACGATCTCACAATCATTCCCCTTAAGCCGTTCTCAAGGCACTGATGTGTTCCCTCACAAGCGGTGGTTTTACTATGAAATTCATTTCGCATGTATATGTCCGGTATGGAGATTTTGTTTTACAATCCAATCTTCATTACTTAAATCCGGAATAATACAATACACATGCAATCCCTCTGTTAAAGTTGTTTTTCACTAAACAAGAATGGAGGTAAAAAATTCTTTTATTGATTTAATAAGAATTACAATTCATGTGATAATCCGGAGCTGATCCCGGAACACAGCGAATTCAAATCAATAAAACGAAAAAGCAAATAAAGAAGGCGCTACTCTTTCTGGCTTGGGTCTCCCTCCTTCCCCTTGCCTTTGTCTCCGGACTTGCCTCCTTCAGTGCGAGAGCTCGATCCTGTACTCGAGGGCTTCAGGAGGGAAGGTCTCATTGATTGACCTTTGGGTAAGGGAGCAAACTTATAAGGAGTTCTAGGCGGACTCTCTTGACGATTGTCAACGATGGCCACCAGTTTCCCTTGGTGAAACTCATAGAACGGATCAATACCGTTCAAACTAAGTGACACCTTGGGATTCCGGTATAACACCTGACGAATTGCCAACCCGAAAGCCTCCTTGACTGCCTGGTCACACATATTTACAGCATCGTCCAGGTCTGCTTTCAGGGTCTTGACTTCGCCATTCGAATCCGCCAGCTTTGATAGCAGCTCCTTTTCCTTACGTGTCCAATCATCCGCTCCTTGGGAATAGACGACCTTAGCCTCCTTCAACCCCTCTTCCAGCTTTGAAGAGCGTTCCTTCTCCACACAAAAATTGGCATGGAGGTCAGCATTGATTTTCTTCTGATCAGAAACTTGACCCTCCAGCTCCTTGGCAAGCTTCTTCAACTTGGCAATTTCTTCATCCTTCTTCTGAGTTTCTTCTTTGGAGGTTTTTAATTTTCCTTCTAATTGGAGGATGATTGCCTTGTCCTTGCCAACCACCGAGGTGAGCCTCTCATTTTCTTCTGTGAGCTCGCGAACCGACTTGAGGAGCTCGGATAAATCAGCCAAGTGCTTCTGTCCGTCGTCGCAAGCTCTGATTAGTTCTTCATTCTTTAACGAGGGCTTCACCTTGGGTGAGGATTCAGGAACGCCCTCAGGAACGGAGCTCTCATACACCGGATTTTGAACAAGACCGGAATTACCTTCAAGAGAGCAGGGGGCTTTGGGCGCGAAATAAGTCGTTATTGGCTTCGCCCCATGTGTTATAACACCACTTGGAGTATCCGGAATAGACACTTCCGCTCTCTTTTCTTTAGCAGGCCCTGGCTCAGCAGCCCCTCTTGAAGTTTTTGGCTTTTTGGGTGAGGATTGACGATCTGAGGTCTTCGGAGGATCACGCTTAGTCCTCTTCTTTTTCTCGACCACCTTCTCAGATCCGCCCTCAATCAGAGGAATATCGTCACCAGCAGACGAAGTTAATATTATCGTCTCAGCAGTAGCCTTCTTCGAGTTCCGCTTTGCCTGAATGTCATTTTCAGCTGCAACGGAAGTCTCTCCGGCCTTGAGACCTTTTAGTCTATTCATCTCTGGTGATCCGCTCTGAATTTCACCTGCACAATTCAAAGACAATCAGAAACGAAAAAAGTTTCAAGACATGACATAATAACGCATGAAGAATGGCAGGGAAATTACGTAAATACTCCTCGCGAGTAGACTTTGATCCTAACAAACGCCTGCAGGAGAAAAATTGGTGTGAGGCTGTGTAGGACTGCAGAGCCGAAAGAACTGAGATCGAAGTTGGGCTCAGTTCGTCCTCCTCGGTATAGTATGCTTGGGAGGTCAATAAAAAATGTTCGTGCGTCCAAGTCAGTGGGAACCTCGGAATCCCTTCTTCAGTCAACCAAAAAATGGATTCATTTGGATGGACGCTAATCTTTGTGAAATAGGACTTGAATGAACGCCCATCAACTTTGGCGGAGTCCGTGTACGCCTCGAAGTTGATGATCTTGGAGATAGTCCGGAGGGATATCAAGCTCACTCCTCCTTTCTCCTTATTCGCACGGCGGACCACTTGAGTGAAGTAAAAAAGCATGGCCACCGTCGGTTTAAAGTTGAAGTGCTCCCCAAGCACTTCAAGAGAGCGGACCAATCCCCATCCATTAGGGTGAAGTTGCGAGGGGGCGCAGTCCAAGAATCTCAGGACTCCCATCTCAAACTTCGTCAGGGGGAAACGCACACCCAAGTTCAGAAATATAAAATCGTACATGAATAAGGACCTCTCGTCCGGTGTGTGGCATATCCGAACTGATGGAAGGGGAGCATATACATGAAAGCACCATTTGTATTTGTCCTTCTTCCATAAGGTAAACCGCGGCTCCAGCTCCCCTTCGTCCTCCCGAGCGTGGACGGACTGTGTCTCACGAAATTCCTCAGCCACCCAGCTGAATGGGCGTTTCTGTTGGAATTTCACCCAGTCTATCCGGTGTGCAACCACATTGCAGAGGCCGGACTGGGTCTTCAAGATATATTTCTCAGAAGGAGATTCCCCTTCAGATGATTTCCTCCCAGTCGCTTTCTTCACCACCATTGTGAAAGCTTTTACACTGCGGTAAAAATCCACATCGTCAGATACATACAGGTCACCGCTCTCAGCACTCTCACTAGAGGAGGATTCTGAAGAGGGTATAATCGCCTTTCGCCTCTGATACGGCGACGCCTCCCTCTCTGAGCTTAGTGGCTTCGATTGAAAGACCACTGGAATCCTCCCACCACGAACTGTGGGGTTTTGATTGAAGGCCCTTCCTCCTCTTCCTCTAGGGCTGATACCACTAAAACTAACACCTTTCCTAGACATTTTCAGAAATTGAAACAAGACACAAAGTATGGAAAGAAAGTGGTTACCTAAGGATGGATGAGGATAGTGAATTAAGATTCACAGAGGCAAACACGATAATCTTCTCGAAACTTTTGCAGAAGTTCGTCAAGAGAATTAGAAGAAATGGTAACTGAGATTGCCAAATATGCTTATATCAGGGCACCAAAAACCTGTCGTTTACCCCCAAACGACTTCCCGTTTAGTGGACCAAAATCGTCGTTTAGTACATCAAGGCGCGAAAATGCCATCGTTTCGTCACAGAGCTTTCTAAATGGGCCTACGAAATCCAAATTTTAGGCCCAACAAGCCCCTACGTGACGGTTATTAAGATATGCGCATTTAACGCAATAATGGCGCACCCACGTGAATTAAGGCATTAAATGTCCAATCATTAGAAACGTGGCCACCATTACTCGAATACCAAGGGTTGCGAAATTCGATAAACTTCTGATATTCCCATTGTCGAATCCGCCCATAAAATTTCACCACTACGGAACATGGATCCCAGAGCGGATATTTACACTTCGGTACAAACCCGAAATCCAGATGTACTACGATCAATATAGCTCATATGAGCAAGTCAACTGCTTCCTCACATCAGCTAGGGGGCTAGTAGAGGTAAGACTCGGGTTTCGGATGGAGCGAAAATTGCCAATTGAATCCGCACTCCTTTGATTGGAAAAATTCACCAGGACGGATGATCTCAATCACTTATTCAGTGATTCGATGATGTAACTCCTGGTACGAAGAGCTCCACTAATCACTCCAGGACGGATGATCTCAATCACATATTTTGTGATTCGATGGTGTAACTCCTGGTGTGAATCATTCCAGGACGGATGATCTCAATCACATATTTCAGTGATTCGACGATGTAACTCCTGGTATGAACAATTCTCATCACCATTCTTGATGAAAGTATTCACTCAATCCGTACTCCTACGATTGGAAAATGTCTCCAGGATGGATTATCTAAATCACTTAATCTGTGATCTGACGATGTAACTCTTGACGATGTGTACTTTTCCAGAACGGATAACCTCAGTCATCCATTATGTGATATGACGATGTAACTCCTAACGCGGTGTACCTGCCCAGGACGGATGATCTCAATCACCCATGCTGTGATCTGACGATGTAACTCCTGGCGCAATACACACCCAAAGGACGGATGATCTCAATCACCTAATATGCGACTTGATGATGTAGTTCCTGATATCGTACACATCCCCAAGACGGATGATCTCAATCACTTATGAAGTGATTTCATGATAAAACACCTGGCATGATCAATACTCATAATCATCTTTATGATGGAAAATTCTGAAAGTCAGTCCGCACTTTCGCTTTCTAGTTGTATTCTCCCAGGACGGATACTCTTTATCACCTATTCTGTGATACAACGATGTAACTCCTGGTGCAGAAAAAACTCCCATCATCATCCTTATGATAAAGGGCTCAAACACCACTTCCTTGCAGTTCCCTAAACTTGGAACAATATTATCATCTCCTGTAAGAAAGCAGTCATCCGTCCTGTTACACTACTTTGCTAAACAGCGGATCGACCCATCTTTCCCCAAAAAGAATTAAGGATCATGCCCCAGAGACAGGCACCTTCTTCTTAATACGCACTTGGGGACATGTATATATTTATCCGTTCTAAATTTTATTTGTTATTTAATCTTCCGAGGCTATTATTTCAATCCGGCCTTAAGATTAATTACACTGAACGGATTAGTAACGATTTATATATACATGAAACAATGAAGACAAAATTTCTTCAACCATAATTCATTCATTGAAACGAAATTACATACAATAGTTTAAATCCGGAGTTGATCCCGGTACACAACTATACATGTAAATAAAAACAAAACTACTGAGGAGGAATCTGTTCTTCAGTTTTTTGTGCCTCCTCAGCACCAGGCTCTTGTCCCCCTTCCTTGGGAACCTCCGCAGGAGTCTCACCTCCAGGAGCTTCAACCCTTTCTTCAGTAGAGGGAACCTTGGACATAGGAAAGATATAATCCGGTCCCATGGTTTGACCTTCAGGAAGAGGAGGCAAACCATACAGGGACATCGGTGGATCTTCGTGACGACCATCCACCACTGCGACTAACTTTCCCCCATGGAATTCATAGAACGGATCCATTCCAGAAAGGTCAAGTTTCGCAGTGGGGTTGCGGTAGAAAACTTGGCGTATAGCTAGGCCGAAGGATTCTTCGACAGCCCGGCTGCATATATCAACAGCTTCTTCTCTCTCAGCTTTCGCTGTAGCCAATTCTCCCCGCAACTTGGACAGCTCCTCACTAGACACCTCCAACTCCGCATTCCTAGCCTTCAGTCCCTCTATCTCAAGAAGGAGCTTCTTCTCCCTTTGAGACCACTCTTCAGCATCGGCCTTATTTTTATCCTGGCTGTTGCGGAGTTCTTCCTCCTTCTCTGCCATTTTGCCTTCCAAGTTCTTAAGATCGACTTTGAGTTTGAGATTCTCTTTAGTGATGAGATCCCCAAACTCCTTAGACTTGTGAAGACGATCTTCCATTAATTTCACGGCAGCTTTGTCCTTTTCCGAGGAAAGCTTGAGTTCTTTCAATTCGTCGCTCAATTCCTCAACTTTATCGGCGTTGCTAGCCAACTCGCTGATTGAAGAAAGCACTCCAGCAAGTTCGGCTAGCTGCCACCTTCCGGCCTCACACGCTTCCGTAATCTCTTTAGGACTGAGTGTAGGCCGGAGTTTGTACATCGGAGGAGGAAGAGTGGCTGGAGTAGAACCTTCATAAGAGAGGAAGGGGGTGAGAAACGAGGTAGTTGGGAAGGGCGTCGGCTCTGATCCAGAAACCCCAGCAGCAAGATCCTCCGAAACTTTTTGCTTCTTGGACTGACGCCTTGCAGGATCATTCTGGATCTTTCTTCTCCTTTCAGTAACGGGAGGCTGACCCGAGGTTACACCAACATCGGACTTACCGCCCTCAACCAGTGGGATGTCCCCTTCAACATCCGAGGTCAAGATGATCACCTCAGGACGATCCTTAGTTGAGGGCCTGGGCTTTACTTCATTCTCTCGAGCAACGGATTTACCAGCCGCCTTGAATTTTTTCAGTTTATCCATTTCCGGAGTCTGCTGTTCTATTTCACCTACATGAACAAACACAAGATGTCAGCAACTGCAAATATTCTATATATACTTGATAAAGGAGGAAAGATGAAATAAAACGAGAAGTACGCAAATATTCCTCCCGGACTCCGCTTGAGCTACTTAGCAGACGCCTACACGAGAAGACATGACGACCTGTAGTGTGCGATTCAAGCGCGAACAACACTCTCGATGTCTCACGAGACAGATCGGATTGGTCAGTGTAGTATGCGTGAGAGCTCAAGAGGAAATGCTCGTGTGTCCAGCTCAAGGGAAATTTGTCAACGTCCTCTTCATCCTTCCAAAATTTTGGTTTGCCCTTCTTGATGGAGATGCGAGTGAAGTAAGTCTTGAAGGACTTCCCGTCAACCTTGGCCGAATCTGTGTAAGACTCAAAGTTCACGAAGGAACAGAGAGTCCGGAGTGTCACCAGACCAACTCCGCCCTGCTTATTCGCCCTTCTAACTACCTGGGTGTAGTAGAACAGCATCGCTACTGTTGGCGTGAAATTGAAGTGATCCCCAAGCACTTCAAGAGCTCGGATGAGGCCCCAACCGTTGGGATGAAGTTGAGAGGGTGCACAGTTCAGAAACCTCAAGACACCCATCTGGAGTTCGGTTAAAGGGAAACGAACTCCCAGATTATGGAAGATAAAGTCATACATGTACACTGAACGGTCGTTGGGGACAACATGACATATCCGCTCTGTCGGAAGTGGCGCGTAAACCCTGTACCACTTTTTCGTCTCTTCATCCGAACTCAGCGTGAACCTCGGTTGAATCCGAGATCCCTCCTCATCCGCATGACGAGAGGCAAGGTCCTTAAACTCGCTGGACACCCAACAGAAAGGCCATTTAGCCTGAACCTCCTCCCAGTTTAGCCTCGAAGCAACTACACTATAGAGACCTTCAGTTGTCCTCGAAATAGCGCTATTTCCAGAGGTTCCTTCTTCAGTGGCCATTTGGAAATATCTAGACCGAACTCCTTAATCTACGATAAGGAATAAAATGTCGTCAGAAAGTTGCAATCATTACTCACTGCATTTTTAAAAGCAATTACAATCAGAGGGCGACTCTGAGAAGGGAAAGGTCACTTCCCGCAGTGAATAAGATCCCCTTTCTGAGCGACGCAGTTCAGTCTTAGGAAGAATCACAAGGATTCTTCCCCACAACTGTTAGGGTTGAGGGAAACTGATTCCCTCCCCTTAGATGAAGCCTACTTTCTATAACTACGAGTAACAACTCAAAACGAAACCAAAGCGACAAGGAAGAGATAGTTACCTCAGATAACGGTGATGAATTTGAGGAACAAAGAGACCCTCGCAATGTAGACGATAAACTTCCTTGCAAAATTTCTGCAGAGTTTCGTTGAGAAAGCAAAAGCAAGTGGAACCCAGAATCCACTAAGTATTCCTTTTATAGGAAACAAAGAGGACCGGTTACCTCCTCTTGAAGTTGTGTCATTCTCAATAAAACGCACCTGTTCACAAGCGAAACGACACAACCGTTCCAAATTCTTGGGCGCCAAAACGATAGTGACTCAGTAAAAGGCTATCCACTAGGCCCAAAAGTTTTGAAAACTTCAGGCCCATTAAGCCCAAAACGACGGTTAATGAGATTTTCATCTCAGACGCAATAATTGCTTGCCCACGTGATTAAAAGCATTAATGTCTAATCATGCAACGCAATTTACGCTTTACAGCCGTTACACGAACTTCAAGAGCTTTCAATTCCAATAAACTCTTGAAATTCTCACACAACGAATCTTTGTCTGAATCCGTTGTGACAGTACCGAAAAGTCTTTTCTATTAAATTCAGAGCGGTTCTTTACGAATGACAAACAGATGCTAAGGAACTGTTACACACGTAAGCTTACCGGTATTAAGACCTCTCGCAGGTTGAGTAGCTTATGTGAACAACCATTTGGTCCCTCACACAAGCTAGGGGACATATGATCCGGTCTCAATACCGGTATCCGATCTGCTATACATATTTCAACGTCTTTGATAAGACATCTACGTGAAACCGGTGTCATCGGTATACATCCGGACTGTAAATCCGTATCAGGCGTTCTCCCTATACCGGTTATCCAGGATAACACCATGACATCGGACGATACACACGTCACTGTGCTAATGACAAGGATTGTTGCTACAGGGATCGATCAATAATTCCCTACACTACGAGCCAAACTTTGCTCACGGGAATGGTCAACTTGTTCCCTAATCCTAGTCTACATTCTCTACGCTCAATATAAAATAGCCACTTGACCCAATCATGCAGGTAAGTGCGCAATATAATAATGCTAATGGGAGTTGGTGGTTCCCCACCAACGAGTCCTCGTTAATCGAGCCAATCAGGTATATGAACTAACTTGATGATTGAAGTGAGGGATCTTCTCGACCCTCTTCTTCAGCTCTTTTACGACTGATTCCTCTCTGAATACATTCCTTACTTGGAATATACTCACTGACTTGAGCGTCGGAGAATCTTTGCAGGTGACACCACCATTCGCCCACTTCAACGCGTTAGGTCGGTGTGAAGGATCTCCAGAACGCCCAGTCCGCTCTCCTCATTCAAGGATAACGGATACATACATCGGATACACATACATCCGGTCTACTAGAGAGTATCGACATACTATTCGTGACTGGCTTGAGATCGGATCTCTTGATCCCGGCCCAGGACAGATCAATGTCATATTTAAATACCTATAGGATTTAATAACGCAGGGATATAATTATAAGAGTCTAGTCAAGAATTAGTTGACCCTATATACTGCAGTTCCACGCTACAATTATAGTGTAGTATGCAAGCAGAGCGTAGGTATTTTGTGTTTCAATTGGTAAGCTGATATCAAACCAATATGAATTGAACTTCAAGTGGTTGAGTCAGGCATGATTGTCGCAACCTGGATCGCGACGGCGCGGCGAACGAGAGAGAAAAAGATGAAACAGGGAGTCGCCACCAACGTTTTTTATCCATAGGAAAAACATTGGGAAAAAACTAGGTTCAGTAAAGCACTGGTTTAAAAGAATTGAAATCCAAGTTCGGGAGTCGGTTACGAGTAGGGAAGGTATTAGCACCCTACATCGCCTGTCAAAGACAGTACCAAGACTGAAAGCACGACATAAATAGCCTTAAATAAAACATGGTTTCTTCCCTTTTATTTTGAAAAATGATGGAATGGAGGAAAGGACTGTACAGACATAGAAGGCCAAAGCGAGGTTAATGGGACGTTCTTGTCCGAATTAAGCTCGACTTCGATATGAGACAGAGGGGTGAGAGGATGCCATCAAGACATCGCGTCTAAATTGGACATCCTAGAATAAAAGGATAGGGATAGGAAAGGGATAAGCGGGACGTCTTGTCCTAAGTACCCCTTCCCTATGAAATTATGGCGAGGCTTGGGCACAAAACTATGGGGAAACCAACAAGACGTCACGTCTAAATTGATTTTTCACGGAAGTGACTAAAAAAGGGAAGTTTATGAAGGAAATATAAAAAGTAAAGCAGTAAATCAACAACAGAGAGAAAAAAAAAGGAAATAAGAAAGATGGGCCCGACAGGAGTTAAAGTCCCGCTCCTACGTATTCTTGAGTTATCAAGAAATCAGGGTTACGTAGTTCTGAATATTGCTATTTTAGAGAGGGATTAGAAAAATGTTGATGGATATCATTAAAGAGGGGAATTCATACAAAGCGAAATTCTTCGCACGTGCACGAATCCTAAGAGGGTGGTGTAGACAGGAGTGCTCCCGTACGACACTGTTTTTTTACAAAACTGTTTTTTATTATGTCAACTTATTATGGAAAAGGGTAAAAAATATTAACAGCGTAAACTAAAGGTACGCAGACAACTACAATCAACAAGCAGTAAACTCACAGGAAAGTAAAACAAAAAAGGGAACTAACAGCAGAAGAACTAAGGAATGGAGTGGAACCGGTGTGACGAGCTATGAACCGACGTGAGAGGTTGAGCACAGTGACGGTGTCGGACTGATTTCGAACCCGTACGCTGGCAGGGACAATGAACCGGAGTTGGACCCGAACTGGAGATCTGAAGGTCGCGACCGGTGTTGTGGGAGGTTGATCCGGAGTGAACGCTGTTGAGCAGTGACAAGGATTGACAACGTATGGGAGTTGGAGTGGAATCAGCTCTGTGGTGACGAGGTACGTTCGGGATACGGACGGTGTGAGAGCAGTGACTTTGTGTTAGTGAGAAAAGAAAACTTCAAACCCTTTTTCGAACTAAGGAGTCCTTTTGTGATGACTAGGGCAAGTCACTGGTTTCAGGTGGGGAGGTCAGTTAAGGATCTTGAAGAATCAGAGAGAATTTCAGAAGAGTTTTCTCGCGTAGAGGGAGAATCTGAAGGCCAACCCCTT
Source organism: Clitoria ternatea (assembly GCA_037962975.1). Classification (NCBI taxonomy): domain Eukaryota; kingdom Viridiplantae; phylum Streptophyta; class Magnoliopsida; order Fabales; family Fabaceae; genus Clitoria; species Clitoria ternatea. The sequence goes on along the minus strand of CM075674.1, from coordinate 13,764,663 downwards.
GAGCTTCCTTGGTTGGGGCATTTATAGGGCCTTTGAGTCATGGGCTGAGGGTTTTAGGACAACCAGAAATCCCACTCGCCCATCTGTGTAGTGGTGTGCTGCTCTGGCCATTACCATTGGTGGGGAGCAGGGTTTTCAGTGGGATTTTTTTTAATCGCCCACTTTCGCCTCCCTGTCTGCCATTTTCCAGGGAGTGCGATTCCAGGTCACCGCGCACAATCTTCCGACCTCACCCCTCCGTTGTCAAATTTGTGACACCGGTTAGCAAAGCCATTGGTTGGACGGAGTCTCCACTGATCCGATGTGGGGCCTTAAGAACCATTGCATGTGTATTCACACCGGCTGAATCTTTCAATGTAATCACAGGGGCCGATGTTCTCCTTCCTGGTCCGGATCTACTACCAGCCGGTGTGCCCATTTTGACCTCGGTCAAACCATGAGATCGTCTTACTTAGGCCGGACTCGCCTCGTCTTTTGTTGTCAGATCCGCGACATCGGCCGTTTAAGGTACTCCTGAGGTGAGGACGAACGTTTGGGCGGAGTTGATGTTGGCTAACACCCTGTGGAACGTTGTGTGAAGAGGGCGGAGTGCCACACCGTTTATGGGACGGTGTGTGAAGAGGCGGAGTTCCACACCGTTCATGGGGGCGGAATGCAAATGAGGGCGGTTGGCGAAGTGTTGAGGACTCATGGGCGGAGTGTTGAGGACTCATGGGCGGAGTGTTAAGGACTCATGGGCGGAGTATTGAGGACTCATGGGCGGAGTGTTAAGATGAGGACTCATGGACGGAGTTGAGGTGCGGTGTTAACTTAGGCCTTGTCCGGTGTTCCCGATTTCAAGGATGAGTCCGGTGTCATAACAATTTGGGCCGGACCAAAAGAGGTGTTCACAGATGCCCCTCTTTACTCTCTTTCACAAGAGAAATGTAAATTTTCGAGGTGAAATGGGAGTAAAGATATGAACACCGATGTAGGGGTTAAGCAAGACCAAAATCCGGTGTGGGGCTTAATGATGTGGCATTTTAAACAGCTGACGTGTCTCAAATGTGGTCCACGTCACTGGGTGATTGGGCATTCCACGTGTCACCAGCTAACTGGCTCTTTCAAAATTTAAAATTCGCGCCATTGGGCCGGAATGCCAAAAGTCGGCCCTTTTTAATGGGCCATGGGCCGGAATGCGGAAGGTTCTGGATCTCCGCTCCTCCCTCTATAAAAGCCACTTCGGGGATCCATCATTTTCACTCCTTTCTTGATACTGAAGTGCTGTCTCTCCGACGTTCAAACCCTCCGGTGTTCAAAGTTCTCCTCCGTCGTTCAAGCTTTTCCTCCGGTGTTACGACCTGGCTCGCACTAAAAGAACTGCACGCATCGCCTCAGCAGGTAGCCATCCCAAACTTCACTTTAATTTCGTAGATAGGTCATGGGGGACACCGGTTCGAGTAATGACTCCATTGAGGTCCTGTCCGGTCCTCCTTCAATTACATCCCGGCGTCAGCCGGGTGGAGTTTCGAGCCGAGGTCCGAGTCACCAAAGTGGGGCAACTTCGGGAGCTTCACATCGGTTCGTCTCATCAGGGCACCGTTTCTCCGAATTGCCTTTGTGGGAAACAGAGGGGTTTGACACATCGTCAGGCTCCTCTTTTAACTTTGGCACTGCTAGTGAAGGGGCAAGTAGTGCCGATTTATATCTTACTGACGATGTGGCCTTTTACAGTTGTATTCCATTTCTTCGCCATACCGTCCGAATGGCTTCTGAAAATTCCTCCACCGGTGTTGCTGTGATAACTGACCCTGTTGAGACAAATGTTTTGGCACACCGGATCGACTGGCTAGCTGAGAAGGCCAGAGACCCCTATTTCTGGGTTCATGAAGACCCAAAGACCATCGTCTCCCGGTATGCTGAAGATGCTGCCGACGTTACCATTGAAGATGTCGTTGTTCATGCCGATGTTGAGCATGAAAACGACTTTACTGTATTCTGCCCCCAAACCTCGGACAGGATCTGCCACCAACCGGGGTCAAGGGACCTCTTTATGTACGAGATGGTCTTTTCTAAGATCGGTGTCCGCTTCCCCTTGACGGAGTTTGAGATGGGGGTACTCCGGTTTCTCGACTGCGCTCCTAGCCAACTTCATCCCAATGGCTGGGGCTTGGTAAGGTCCTTGGAAGTGCTCGGGGAGTACTTCCACTTCGTCCCCACAGTGGCCCTCTTTTTTACTTATTGCAGGGTGATGCGCCGGGGTAACTCTGGAGGGGGTCTAGGCTTCATCAACCTCCGCTGCGACTCAAAGGTGGTCAACTTCGAAAGTTACACCGAATCGGCCAAGACAGACGGGGTCAGCTTCAAACACTCCTATGTCAAGGTCGAGGTCAATGCTGGTAGGCCGGTGTTCTGGGAGAATTCTGATTTTTCCAGAAAGTTTTACACCGGTTGGACTCATGAACACTTTCTCCTGACAAGCAATGCTTACATCGTCAGTGAGAGTAACTTGTCAACTGAGTCCAAGAAAGTCCTGGACGCTCTGAAGGGTTATTCGGCCATTGCCAAGTTCTCCTGCAAGAGGCTTTTGGGGACGGAGTCAGGCCGGGATGCTTACCTTGGTAGATATTATTTAACTTTACCCTTTTCCATTATATATTCACACTGGTATTGACATCGTTTCTTTTTTCCTTCCAGGCGAAATGGCTCGGATAGACATCCTCAGAAAACTGAGGGAGGCTGCCGAAGCCCGGAACGCTGCTGCTGCTGCACAGGAGAACAGGGTGACTCCTCGTCGCACGCCGGCCAAGGTGGTGAGCATACCGGCAGAAAATATTGAGGCAATGACTCTGGGACCGGCTGAAAGGGCCCCAGCTAAAAGGAAGTCCAACATCGGCTCAACCTCCAGGCCGAAAAAACGCAAGGCTCCAACGGTTGTGGCCGAGGTGGAGGCACCAAGGGAGGAGGAGGCCGGTCCTGTAAATATTTCTCCGGTCCGGTCTCAACCCGACGACATCGTCGTCAACTCCCGCCTTTCGGACTTTCTAGAGTACGTTGGAGGGACACCGGCTCGGGTCCACATCCCCTTCAAGCTCAAGGCCGATCTCCCTGCTTCTGAAGCTCAGACTGCTGCTGAAGCTGCTATTTTTAATTTGGTTGAGGCAGCCGGGGTCCTCAGCTCTTTAGGCCGCTCTTACTACTCCGGTATCGAGGCTAAGGAATGCCTAGACCGGATGAAAAAAGCTGAGGCCTTGAGAGTCGAGGCTCAAACTGCTTTGACTCAGAAGGAGCAGGAGCTGACTAAGAGCAAGGAGGATCTGTCCGAACTCACTGCTGCCTACACGTCGGCTGCCAAGAGGGCAGATGCTGCTGAGGCTAAGGCTAAAGCTTCAGAGGACGCTCTCAAAGCTCTCCGGACCAAACTGGATGAAGCCAAGGCTGCAAAGGCCGAGGCGGACAAGAAAAATAAAGAACTATCTGGGAAGCTTGCCGATGTACAGGAAGAGCAGGCGAAGGAGCGGATGGAAGCCGAGGAGCAGATGGCTGAATTTTCGGTACTGGCCGATGTTGCCTTCAGTTCTGCCGTTCGCCAGGTTGTACACCGGAATTCCGCTGTTCAACTTAACCTGAACGGTATAGGTGTCTACTATGAATTTCATGGTGGCCACCTATATGCTATGGACCGGGGTCAGGCTTCGGAACCTGAGGATATTCCTTACGAACTGATGCCTCTCCCCGAAGGCCAGAGCATGGAACTGAGGACGGTGTCGGAGGAATCTGAGAGGACAGCCTCTGCTAGACCGGACTCTCCAGCACCCAACTCTTGATTTCTTTTTTCTTAGCCTTGTTCCGGGATGGGCTCCGGAGTTTTAATTCTGTAATGGCCTCAGTGCCCTTTATTAATGCAATGCAATTTTCATCCATCAGCTTGTCTTCTCTTTTCTTTCAAAATATTTCTAAGTATCTTTTTCTTGTGACCGGTATGACTTGAAGTAACACCGTCTAATCATCAACTTGGGACATGGACTTAATTCGGTCTTTTGCGAAGCATAGAACATCGGATCGGTGTATCATGGCCACCCCGTCCACAACTTCGATTAACCTTTGAACCTTCGTCGTAGTTGACCTGACATCGGTCTTGGCAGCAACCCAATTCTATCCGAGGTGGGTTTCATGACACCGTTTGTTACGCCTCGAAGTAGTAAGAGGTGAAACCATTGGGACACCGTCCCTCGCAACCTGACAGGGTCTCCTTCATTCGACCTTGGGGGTCATAACATCGTCCTTTGGGTCATCATGTCTTAGAATAAAGTGGACCTCCTCCACTTAGTATTCACGTCGGATCAACACCGTTCTTTTTTTTTTTTTTTTTTTTTCATACAGTGGGTGATAGGAAGGTAAGAGCGGGGAACTGCCCCTTGACTGAAGATAAAATATGGGGTGTGGCCCTTGATTTGTGGAAAAGTAAAGGTGGGGGATTGCCCCTTCACTGACAGGAAAATAAATTGGGGTGTGGCCCTTGGTTTGCAGAAAGGTAAAGGTGGGGGATTGCCCCTTGACTGACAGGAAAATAAATTGGGGTGTGGCCCTTGGTTTGCAGAAAAGTAAAGGTGGGGGATTGCCCCTTCACTGACAGGAAAATAAATTGGGGTGTGGCCCTTGGTTTGCAGAAAAGTAAAGGTGGGGGATTGCCCCTTGACTGACAGGAAAATAGATGTGGGGTGTGGCCCTTGATTTGTAAAAGGTAAAGGTGGGGGATTGCCCCTTGACTGACAGGAAAATAAATGTGGGGTGTGGCCCTTGGTTTGCAAAAGGTGAAGGTGGGGAATTGCCCCTTGACTGACAGGAAAATAATGTGGGGTGTGGCCCTTGGTTTGTAAAAGGTAAAGGTGGGGGATTGCCCCTTGACTGCCAGGAAAATAAATGTGGGGTGTGGCCCTTGGTTTGCAAAAGGTGAAGGTGGGGAATTGCCCCTTGACTGACAGGAAAATAATGTGGGGTGTGGCCCTTGGTTTGTAAAAGGTAAGGGTGGGGGATTGCCCCTTGACTGACAGGAAAATAAATGCGGGGTGTGGCCCTTGATTTGCAAAAGGTAAAAGTGGAGGATTGCCCCTTGACTGACAGGAAAATAAATGTGGGGTGTGGCCCTTGGTTTGCAAAAGGTACAGGTGGGGAATTGCCCCTTGACTGACAGGAAAATAAATGTGGGGTGTGGCCCTTGGTTTGCAAAAGGTAAAGGTGGGGGATTGCCCCTTGACTGACAAGAAAATAAATGTGGGGTGTGGCCCTTGGTTTGCAAAAGGTAAAGGTGGGGGATTGCCCCTTAACTGACAGGAAAATAAATGTGGGGTGTGGCCCTTGGTTTGCAAAAGGTAAAGGTGGGGGATTGCCCCTTGACTGACAAGAAAATAAATGTGGGGTGTGGCCCTTGGTTTGCAAAAGGTAAAGGTGAGGGATTGCCCCTTGACTGACAGGAAAATAAAGGTGGGGTGTGGCCCTTGGTTTGCAAAAGGTAAAGGTGGGGGATTGCCCCTTGACTGACAGGAAAATAAATGTGGGGTGTGGCCCTTGGTTTGCGAAAGGTAAAGGTGGGGGATTGCCCCTTGACTGACAAGAAAATAAATGTGGGGTGTGGCCCTTGGTTTGCAAAAGGTAAAGGTGAGGGATTGCCCCTTGACTGACAGGAAAATAAAGGTGGGGTGTGGCCCTTGGTTTGTAAAAGGTAAAGGTGGGGAATTGCCCCTTGACTGACAGGAAAACAAATGTGGGGTGTGGCCCTTGGTTTGCAAAAGGTAAAGGTGGGGGATTGCCCCTCGGTTGTCCTGACTGCGAGTTTTTGGGAAGCTGCCTGGGGGATGCTCCTGTTGGAATTGTTTAGGAAGTACAGTTCCACTGGGGAAGGATAACTCTTCTTAGTGACCTTCAAGGTACCACTGGGAAAGTATTAGGTGAGTTGGGATAGAGTAACCTGGGGGTTATCGGGGAACTGTCCTTCTAAGGAAAGAGAATGAGATCTGGGGGAGATGCCCCCAGTTTGGTATGACTGCATGCTGTTAGGGAATCAACCTTTGAAAGGGAATCTGGGGAGATCCCCCAGTTTGATATGACTGAAGGTTGTTAGGGGACTGCCCCTTGAATGAAAAATAAACCTGGGAAAATGCTCCAGTTTGACCTGATTGGATGAAATCTTGGGGAACTGTCCCTTTGAATGAAAGAACGAACTCAGGGAGATGCCCCAGTTTGGGTTGACCGGGAAGTGCAGTCCCACTAGGGAAGGATTCGGGAAGTGTAGTTTTTGGTGATTATGGTTCCGCTGGGGGATGAGAACTTGGGAAGTGCCAGCTTTGGCGATTGTGATTTCACTGGGGATGCCAATCTACTAATTTCTCTTAGGGAAAACTTCTGGTCCGGATCCTTGGTGTCAGGTTCTTCATTTCTGTGTGACGTAGTTCCATCACCCTTCAAAACAGATGGTTAGAAGCAAGAGTAATCAAAAGAATCGACATTTCGAGTGACCTCTCTCGAAAGATAGGCTTTCAGGATAACTCATAGATGAGATAGAGACAATTTCTATCTTCCAGGAACATAATTAACAGAATTGGTTATGCTTTCTCACGGGCCAGGTCTGACGCCAGGATACATTTTGCTTCACCATGACTTTTCATTTCATCACTTTTCATTTCAAAAATTTCCTCTTAAGAAAAACTTGTTCGTTTATAAGATTCAGCCGTTGACTCAGGGGAAGGAAAGGGAAAGCTCATTTTATTATTGAATATAAGTATGTACACTGGTAACGAAGGTAAAGGTAACAAAAACATATGTATAAAGGTGGGAGGGAAAGAAGGCCTTTTGAACCCTCCAGCGACTCCCCGCGAGTGATAAGAATCCGGACCTTTCCTTGCGACTTCGAGACTGTCCTCTGATTTTACTTCTGGGAAATGACTTTTGACAAAGATACGCCTGCCTGACCAGTTTTCCTTCTCTGAAGAGTTCTCGTCCTTATGCCTGAACTTGTAGCTTTTTATTCTACCTGAGTCGCCCTTCCGGGTTTTCGACTCATCAAGCAGCTCTAATTTTTGCCTAGGCTGCCCCATGGGTTTTCAGCCTAGCGAGCACCCCTTTCTTTTTTTTTTTTTGTTTTTTTTTTTTAGGCAAAATATTTCTTCACCACGTCAGCGTTCACAGGCATTGGTAGATCCTCTCCATCCATGTTGGTAAGGATTAGAGCTCCTCCAGAGAAAGCCTTCTTCACGACGTATGGTCCTTCGTAATTAGGTGTCCATTTCCCTCGGATGTCCTTTTGGATTGGCAAGATTTTCTTGAGGACTAGGTCTCCTTCTCGGAATTGTCGAGGTCGTACCTTCTTTTCAAACGCTCGTTTCATACGCTTTTGATACAGCTGTCCATGACAAAGGGCCGCCAATCTCTTCTCATCAATCAGATTTAACTGGTCATGCCGAGCTTGGGTCCATTCAGCTTCCTTTAATTCCGCCTCCATTATTACTCGAAGAGAAGGGATCTCTACTTCGAAAGGCAGGACCGCTTCCATACCATAAACTAGGGAGAATGGAGTTGCCCCAGTTGAAGTTCGGACCGAGGTACGATACCCATGTAAAGCAAAGGGGAGCATTTCGCTCCAATCTCTGTAGGTCACAACCATTTTCTGTACAATCTTCTTGATGTTTTTATTGGCTGCCTCGACTGCCCCATTCATTTTAGGGCGATACGGGGAGGAATTATGATGGTGGATTTTGAAGTCTTCACAAAGTTCCTTCATCATTTTGTTATTCAAATTCATGCCATTATCAGTGATGATCTGACTCGGCAGACCGTACCGGCATATCAGTTCACGCTTGACAAATTTAACCACAACACTCCTTGTCACATTGGCGTACGAAGCAGCTTCTACCCATTTCGTGAAATAGTCGATAGCGACTAAAATGAAACGATGACCGTTAGAGGCTTTTGGCTCGATGGGTCCAATGACGTCCATACCCCACATTGAAAAGGGCCAGGGAGCTGACAAGACATTTAGGGAAGACGGTGAAGCGTGAATATGGTCCGCGTATATCTGACATTTGTGACACTTACGAACATAGGCAAAACAGTCTGACTCCATGGTCATCCAGTAGTAACCAGCCCTCAAGATCTTTCTCGACATGGCGTGCCCGTTGGTGTGAGTTCCAAAACATCCCTCGTGGACATCTCTCATGATTTTACTTGCCTCGTCGGTGTCGATGCAACGAAGAAGGATAAAGTCGTAGTTTCTCTTATAAAGCACATCACCGTTTAAGAAGAAACCCATGGCGAGCCGTCGCAGGGTTCTCTTATCATTCTCTGTAGCACCTTCGGGATATTCTCGATTTCGGACATACCTCTTGATATCGTAATACCAAGGCTTCCCATCTGACTCCCTTTCAATCATCTGGCAATATGCGGGTTCGTGGTGCCGCACTATTTCGATGAGAGGCATGTCGTAATCATTGCTCACCTTGAACATAGATGCTAGGGTAGCCAAAGCATCAGCCATTTGGTTGTCCTCTCGGGGAACATGGTGAAAAGAAACATCATCAAATTCCTTAATCAACTCCTTGATGCGAGTTTGATAGGGAATTAATTTGCTGTCTCTAGTCTCCCACTCTCCTTTTAGTTGGTGAATGACCAAGGCAGAATCCCCGTATACTTCCAATTTCTTCACTTTGGCATCTAACGCTGCTTGGATTCCCAGAGAACACGCCTCGTACTCAGCGATGTTATTGGTGCAATCAAAACATAATCGAGCACAAACGGGGATAAGTTCTCTGTCAGGTGAAATGAGGATTGCTCCGATTCCGTGTCCTAATGCGTTAGAAGCACCATCAAACCTTAGGGTCCATTTATCCTTTTGGGTTCCTTCTTCATCAATCAGGGCCATGATATCTTCGTCCGGGAAGTCAAACTGCATGGGCCGATAATCTCTTATGGGTTGATGAGCTAGGTAGTCAGCCAGAACACTTCCTTTTATAGCCTTCTGAGTGACATAGACTATATCGTACTCAGTTAGCAGGACCTGCCATCGAGCAATCCTCCCGGTTAAGGCAGGTTTTTCAAAGATATATTTGACAGGGTCCATTTTGGAAACTAGCCAAGTAGTGTGGTTTATCATGTATTGTCTCAAACGTCGGGCTGCCCATGCTAACGCACAACAGGTCCTTTCCAGAGCAGAATACCTCATCTCGCAGTCAGTGAACTTCTTGCTTAGATAATAAATGGCATGCTCTTTCTTCCCAGTCTCATCATGTTGCCCCAACACACAACCCATGGATTCATCTAACACTGTAAGGTATAAAATGAGTGGTCTTCCCGGGATAGGTGGGATCAAAACTGGCGGGTTCTGTAAGTACTGCTTTATCTTTTCAAAAGCCTTTTGACAATCCTCGTTCCATTGAACTGGTTGGTTCTTACGGAGCAGCTTGAAAATTGGCTCGCATGTTGCCGTCAACTGTGAGATGAAGCGAGCGATGTAATTTAATCTCCCTAGGAAACCTCTAACTTCCTTTTCTGTATGGGGAGGAGGCATGTCAAGAATGGCTTTAACTTTGTCAGGGTCAACCTCTATGCCCCTCTTGCTTACTATGAATCCCAGTAATTTCCCGGATCTTGCGCCGAAGGTGCACTTGGCTGGGTTCAACCTAAGCTTGAATTTCCTCAGCCTTTCGAAGAGTTTTCTTAGGTCTTCCATATGCCCTTCATCTGTTTTAGACTTGGCAATAATATCATCGACGTAAACCTCCACCTCCTTGTGCATCATGTCATGGAAAAGGGTTACCATGGCCCTTTGGTAAGTTGCTCCGGCATTCTTTAGACCAAAAGACATCACCTTATAACAGAAAGTTCCCCACAAGGTGACAAATGTGGTTTTTTCCATATCCTCGGGCGCCATCTTAATTTGATTGTATCCGGAGAAACCGTCCATGAATGAAAAGATCGTATGTTGTGCGGTATTGTCGACCAGAACATCAATCTGAGGCAGGGGAAAATCATCCTTGGGGCTAGCCCTGTTCAAATCGCGATAGTCCACACACATTCGTACTTTGCCATCCTTTTTCGGGACCGGGACGATATTTGCTACCCACTGTGGGTATTTTGCCACGGCTAAGAACCCGGCATCAAATTGCTTCTTGACTTCTTCCTTGATTTTCAAAAGCATCTCAGGTTTCATACGTCGCAGCTTCTGCTTTACTGGCGGACATTCAGGTTTTAATGGTAGCCTATGTTCGACAATGCTATTGTCCAGTCCTGGCATATCTTGGTAAGACCAGGCGAAAACATCGCTGAACTCTCTCAACAACCCAATCAGTTCCTGCCTCTGTTCTTTACTTAATGAGGTACCAATTTTGACTTCCTTTTTAACTCCTCCAATTCCCAAATCGATAACCTCGGCTATCTCTAAGTAGGGCAGAATTTCCTTATCCTCTTGTTCCAATAACCGGGTTAACTCAGGCGAGGGATCGTAGTCTTCATCATATTCCTCATTGGCGCAATCAGTTAGACAGTCAAAATCGTGAAATAAGACCGAATCCTCACTATTCTCAGATGAATCGCTTTCGGATCTGCATTTTCAGTGTATCATAGCAAATGAAAAGGAAAACAAGCAAGAGAAAGGTTTAAGTAATAGGTTACTAAACAGATCAAGCTATTTGGAAACTGACGGCATTTATTATTAAACAAACGAACAAGTTTTATTGTTACAAAAGGAGATCCCGAAGCATAGCTACAGGATCGAACAGAAAACATGATTACTTTGATGAAATGGTACAAATCGTGGGGAATTCTATGACCTCCCAGTTGTTCAGTTCCTGACCAGGTGAGCCAGCATACACAAATCCGGGGCCTTCATCAAGATTACTCTGGATCACGGCCACTTGATCTGAAAACATTATTCCGGCGCTCTTGAAGCTCTGGTAGAGGTCACAGATGGGGATTTTCGCAGTGTTGAGTGCATGCCCGATATGACGAGTAATCCTCTTCCCTCTCCTTTCTTTTTCTTCCCCTTTTTGGTCTTCAGTGGTAGGTTGGTATCCCAGGCCGTACCTATTTTTGTTCTCAGGGAGGCATACAGGTTGAGTTCTTCCTTCCAGTTCTCTTCCAAGTCCTTTTCCGGGCTTATATCCTCCTCGTAGCATGGTCTTCGCTACTGCTAGCGGTACCTTTGGGAAAGGCATACTTGTGGCGTTGGCTATCTCCAAAGCCTGGAATGATGTCTCGAGGGCTTCCTCGGCTGCCTCTACATAGGGGGTAGTAACTGGCTTACTGACCAGAAGATCCTCCTCCCCAGAAACGATTACCAGTCTGTTATCAACTATGAACTTTAGTTTCTGGTGTAAAGTGGAAGGAACTACCCCCGCTGAATGGATCCATGGCCTCCCTAACAAGCAACTATAGGCGGGCATGATATCCATTACTTGGAAGAGAACTTGAAAGATATGGGGTCCAACTTGTATGGGTAGCTCAACTTCGCCTATGACCTCCCGTCGGGTCCCATCAAAAGCTCTTACTATCATGGAGCTCGGTCTCATGCATGCCCCATCTATGGGTAGTTTAGCTAATGTAGACTTGGGCATCACATTCAAGGATGATCCATTATCGACGAGCACTTTTGCCATAATATGGTCTTGACACTTCACAGAGATGTGGAGAGCTTTGTTGTGTCCTTTCCCTTCTACCGGCACCTCGTCATCCGTGAAAGTTAGATAGTTACTGGCCACTATATGTCCAACAATGCCTTGGAACTTATCAACAGGCAAGTCATGTTTCACGTGCGCCTCACTCAGCACCTTCATCAGCGCGTTCCGATGTGATTCAGAACTTGTCAGCAGAGATAATAAGGAGATCTTGGCGGGGGTATAGTTCAACTGATCCAATACCTGGTAATCGCTGTGGCGGATAAATTTTAAGAACTCCCCAGTCTCTTCTTCTGGCACAACCTTCTTTGCTTCGCTAGCGATCCCAACCTTCCCGGTTTTGCCTTCCGCGGTAGTCTTGTCTTGCTTTGGCTCTGAAGGCGCATATACTCTCCCACTTCGGGTCATTCCGCCTACACCGGCGATGTTGGTAACCAATAAAGCAGGCGCCGGATCAACTATTACGGGGTTGGAAACAACTATGTCCGTGTTATACTTCCAAGGCACGGCGTGGGAGTTGTCATACGGGAATGGAGCAGGTGGCCGTGCCGTAATAGTAGTTTTGGCAGGGGTCTGCGTTAGCGGCGCATTTTTACTATAAAATATGACCAGGGGTTTTGGGGCCCGAAGTCCAGTCTGTCCCTGTATCATATTTACCTCATTGCCATGGCGCTTGCAGACTCGTATAGTGTGACCGTCCATAAACCTTTGGAGAGTTTTTCGAAACTCTTGCTGCTTTGTCGACTGGGCATCATCGCAGTCTTCATCCCATTTGTCCTTTACTAACCCTACCTCAAACATAAGGGAGTGAATTTCTTTTAGAGGCATCCGAATGTCCTCAACATTGGACATATACTCCACATCCTCCCCGATAGCATTGACCCCGGGCCCTTCATGATTAGGCAGAGGGTTTGTTGTTACATTTGGACTTCCTTCTCGGAAGCTTATCCAATCTGCCTGAATCAGGTCCCTTACTTTATATTTCAAAGCCAGACAATTTTCAGTAGAATGGCCTGGTGCACCCGCATGATAATCGCACCAGGCATTAGGGTCATATCCCCTAGGATAAGGTGGCTGTAGTGGCCTCAAGGGACAGGGTACTACTAGAGTTTTTTCAATGAGGTGAGGCAAGAGTTCGGTATAGGATATTGGGATGGGATCGAACTGGGGTGGAGCACGGTCATTGTTCCTTCTTTGGATATTTGGCGGTGGGTTGGCTTGTGGTGCTTGGTGTGGTATCTGTGGTGGCGCAGGTGGCCGTACAATGGTTGGTCTGAATTGTGGTGGATTATGGTTTGGAATGGCTGCCACATACGGGTGCGACACGCCGGGATATACTGGTGAAAGGCTAACTGGGGTAGGTGGCCCTGCCAGGTTCCTTCTCTGGTTGTGAGAGACAAAGTTGGTCTCCCCTTTTCTTCTCCTGTTTTCGCCAAGTGTAGGTCTCCTTGCAGCTCCCATCCCAGATGGACTTCGGACTATCCTGCCGGTCCTTAGCCCATTTTCTATTCTTTCTCCAATAGTGACAATATCAGAGAAATGGGACGAGACACTTCCAATCATCTTCTCATAGAAAGGAGTTTGAAGTGTATCTATGAACATAGTGATCACCTCCTTTTCAGATAGAGGTGGGTCAACCTGTGCCGCCACTTCGCGCCACCTTTGGGCGTACTCTTTGAACGTCTCGTTATCTTTCTTAGTCATGTTCTGTAATTGTCCCCTATCCGGGGCCATGTCCAGGTTATACTTGTATTGTTGCATGAACGAGTCTGCTAGGTCTTTCCAGCAGCGTATACGAGAGCGCTCTAGATGATTGTACCATGTCAGGGGAGCCCCAACCAGGCTGTCCTGAAAACAATGAATCAGCAGAGGGTCATTTGACGCATGCGAAGCCATCTTACGGCAGTACATGGTTAGATGATTCTTCGGGCATGTCAACCCTCTATATTTGTCAAAATCAGGCGTCTTGAATTTAGGAGGTATGACGACATCAGGGATTAGACAAAGTTCAGCAGCAGTGCCTGTCCCAAATCTACTTGTCCCTTCCATCTCCCTTAAACGCCTTTCCAAGAATTCCAACCTCTCTTCTTGGGTAGTAGCCATAGCATTTGGACTGGCAGCAGTATGTTGACTAACCTTCCCGTATTGCTGGTAGGAATGAAACATGTCAGGGTTTGGTATGAAGGTATCTGGTTTGGCAGTGGTTCGGGGTATATGAATGGTATGAACAGGCTGTGCTTGGGCGGCTTGTGTATGAGTAGGTGGCACCTGGGTGGCTTGTGCTTGGGTAAGCGGATTGTTTGGTTGATTAGTGTTGGGCTGGGCAGTGATGGGAACTTGGTCTTGGTGGCAAGGTTCTTCTTGGAGTGGTGGAAAATATCCGTGTGGCAAACCATACGGAGGAAAGGGAATAACATTTCCTTCCTCATCCACAAAGGTGTGTTGTTGGGTGTTTGCAGGATTTGGCCTCCTTATGCGAACAACGAGAGGAGGCGCGGTGGTCCTGGGGTCAGATCCTGTAGCCAGATCTTGACCTTGATGAGAGGTGGGTTGCTGTTGTCGGGCGTCCTCAACCCCTGCAGAAGATCCCCCTTCTGTGACTCTCCTTTCCAGGAGCTTGGCCATCTCGGCCATTTGTTCCTTGACCTGGGCGAGCTCAGCCTTCAAATTCTCATTTTCTTGTTCTATGTCAGCCATGAGTTTCTTCCTGAGCCTGGTCCCGTAAGAATGTTTACCCGTAATGTCTTTAGAAAGAAACACAAAAGAAAATTTAGAAAGGATAAGCAAATTAGAGAAAAAATTAAGTGGAACGAGATTACGCGGGAAGCGATGTTGGAACTTGACGGATCCTTCGACTGTTCCTCAGAACGTCACGTTCAAAAGTACTAAGTAAAGCATTGAATGGAAATTAACATGAGATAGTTGTGAAGACAAAGGAATCCATTATTTCGAAAAGAGTACATTATTGCCATAAAGTGCCAAGTTACAAAGCGGAAAATAAATCAGCCATCCCTAGCTCGGGCAATCATTTCCCTCATTTTACAAATTCGTCCTCTGCAGTAGTCTAGGAACGTGGCAATTTCCCTAGGAGTATTGACCGGGTTAGCAATTCCTTCCGCTTGTTTGAGCAAAAATGGGAGATCTTCTAGAGCCCCGTTGGCCAGGTACGCCAACTTAGCAAAACGATCCATCCATAAGTGAATGGTTTCGTTTTGTTCAGCTTCTAAGAGGCGTATGGTCTCTTGACAATCTTGCTCAATGTTTACGGCGCGTTGTCGTTCCCCACTTATCTCTTGTTCGCAAGCCTTTTTCATTTCATTGAGCTGTTGTTCCAATTTGTGGACTTGTGTCTGTAGGAGCTCTTTTTGTACCATGATATTCTGCTCATTTTCTTTTGATTGTGCCAGCATATCTTTCAGAAGACGTTTCTCAGCCAGGATGGTATCACTTTGCTTGTTCTTCATTTTTAGTTGAGAATTGGCCGCTTGAAGACATTGGTCTTGTTTTATCATGTAGCTCTCATCAATCTTTTGTTTCTTCCTGATCTCTTCAACAGCTTGCTTGTTCTCCAGGTTCTCCCTTTTCTGAAGGGTATATTCTTGCTGACATCTCAATAAGTCTTCCTCTAGCTCCTTGTTCCTGGCAGCTAACTCTTCTATTTTGGTTTTTAGCGCCTTGGTTGCTTCATCCTCCGCAACAGGTGATGGAGCAGGAGGATTTTCCTGGAGACGAGTCCTGAAGGGTAATTTTATAATAGAGACCCTATTCAAGATCCACTCATAATATTCTCCTCTGACATCATGGCTTCGGGCCCCCAGCTCTCTTCCCTTTCGGTGGACTTTCTTCCATGCATTCGCTATATCCCGAATGACAAGGACACAACTTCCTTTCGAGTAATATGAGACGAAAGGAATGAGAGACTCTTCATCAGGTGGTCCAAGCAAAGGATAAGCTAGCTGACGCTTGGCTATGACGGGATTATAGTTGATACATCCTTGCGTACCAATAAGGGGAACATTTGGGTAATTTCCACAGTGATGAACAATTGATTCAACTTCCAACCATTGGGGATACCACCTAACTTTCTCTGCTGTGAGCCCTATGAGGTGATTGGCCCACTCGCGCCCACTTTTCACTGTTAACTGACATAGCTTCAGATCAGAAACCGGACATTCGGCCTTACAAACTTGGTGGAAAACGTGTGACGTGAGCCATACATACAAAACAGGTAGACAACAAACAACCCTTTTTCCACCTTGTGTGTGACAGAAATCCATGGTGTAGTACACATTTGCCAACACAGCCGTGACAGGATTCTCAAACCTGTGCTTGCGAGCTAGGAATACGGCGATAGCATCATAATCCACATAATTATCAATGTTGGGGAACAACACAACACCATAGATGGTAATAGCCAGAGCATCCATAAAGGCTTCCCAATCTTCCTTTTCTGCCAGGACCTGCATATGTTTCTTGAGAAATTCCCGAGTGAATCCGGGGATCTGATTTCTATTTAGTTGTGCATCCCTTAAGGTGTCGGGACGGATCTTCAGAACACGGGCGATGGAAGCGATAGTTGCATGATGGTCAAGGTGACGATAAGGTATCTGCCCTTCCAAAGGCATCCCCAAGATTTGTTCAAATTCTTCAATAGATGGGGCCAACTGAAAGTCTCTAAACGTGAAACATCTGAGAGGTGGGTCATAGAATTGTGCTAAGGCAGTGATCGCCTCAGTTTGCACTTCCACTTCTAACAACTTCAGAATCCTTCCATATCTTCTTGTAAAAGCCATTTTCTGTGTCAGGCTTAATTTTCTCCCCATTGTTTGCAGACTACCCATGTCAATCTTCTTGGCCTTAAGGTGCAATACTTTCCTCAACTCGGTCACATTTGTGTCACAACTGTTAGATCTCATGTTAATTTCCATATTGCTCAAAGGTACCCGCTAAATTCCAAACAGCTTCCTGCAAGAGCAAAGAGAGAGAAAAAGAAGTCAGTTACTGCTAATGTTTTGTGAACCGCTACTTCTTCATTAATTTATTGGAAAACATTTTCAGTTTGAGAAGTAGCGGTCGGCAAAACTCATGTGAAACTAAAGTCGTACGGGTTACGGATCTTCCCAACGTCATCAATATCTGCTTGAATAGAATTTTGTTTTCATTTTGACGATTGGGAAGATCTATAACCCAGGACTCATAAGTACACAAAAAGTGAGGGAACTGCTTATTTGTTAAAGGATTACTATTTCTTTAAAAGAAAAATGATTCACCCTTTGTTTGGAATAAAGTAACCCTTTGAACACGTAAGCAGTTCATCAATTTTGGATTTAAAGGGAAAGCGAGAATGAGATAAGGTATAGTAAAGTCTGCCCTTTTGTGCCTTAAGCCAGGTTTTTTGAAAGTCTTTTCTGGGACCTATAGCTTATCTAACAGTGGATTTCTCACATTGGGTGGCTTCCGCTAGACATCTAGAAGGTCACCAGAGCCAAGATCCTAATCATGACAGGGACGCAAACAGTGAGGAATTCACTAAGTGCGTATATCATGAGAGGTCGAACTCTGGTTGAGGTTCTCACGAATACCGGATAGGAAGTACATCCCATACGATTCCGTTACCAACCCCTCCTAACTTAAGCTTTATTTGGGGCCCGGGTATAGGGCGCCACTCATAAGTGTGTGCAAATAATCGTGAGTGTAGTGTGTGGAAGGGCAGTCCATACCTTATACCTTACCCATTCTGCACAAAGAACAAACACAGAGCAAGTATACAAAGTCGTCTACCCTAGGGTTCAATGTTTGCGGAAAAGTAACATGGTCTCATACCCTAGGGTTCAATAAACATGCAAAATATAGACAACGAAACAAATAACAAGACGATTAAAACAAGAACAAATATTCACAACAATCGATAGAAAATAAGACAATGGGAAGAAATCCGAGATAACAAAGGCTATATAAAAAGAACATGCGCTTTCAATCAAACTGGCCTGACTCTCTTAAGTCTCCCCAGTGGAGTCGCCATCTGTCGCAACCTGGATCGCGACGGCGCGGCGAACGAGAGAGAAAAAGATGAAACAGGGAGTCGCCACCAACGTTTTTTATCCATAGGAAAAACATTGGGAAAAAACTAGGTTTAGTAAAGCACTGGTTTAAAAGAATTGAAATCCAAGTTCGGGAGTCGGTTACGAGTAGGGAAGGTATTAGCACCCTACATCGCCTGTCAAAGACAGTACCAAGACTGAAAGCACGACATAAATAGCCTTAAATAAAACATGGTTTCTTCCCTTTTATTTTGAAAAATGATGGAATGGAGGAAAGGACTGTACATACATAGAAGGCCAAAGCGAGGTTAATGGGACGTTCTTGTCCGAATTAAGCTCGACTTCGATATGAGACAGAGGGGTGAGAGGATGCCATCAAGACATCGCGTCTAAATTGGACATCCTAGAATAAAAGGATAGGGATAGGAAAGGGATAAGCGGGACGTCTTGTCCTAAGTACCCCTTCCCTATGAAATTATGGCGAGGCTTGGGCACAAAACTATGGGGAAACCAACAAGACGTCACGTCTAAATTGATTTTTCACGGAAGTGACTAAAAAAGGGAAGTTTATGAAGGAAATATAAAAAGTAAAGCAGTAAATCAACAACAGAGAGAAAAAAAAAGGAAATAAGAAAGATGGGCCCGACAGGAGTTAAAGTCCCGCTCCTACGTATTCTTGAGTTATCAAGAAATCAGGGTTACGTAGTTCTGAATATTGCTATTTTAGAGAGGGATTAGAAAAATGTTGATGGATATCATTAAAGAGGGGAATTCATACAAAGCGAAATTCTTCGCACGTGCACGAATCCTAAGAGGGTGGTGTAGACAGGAGTGCTCCCGTACGACACTGTTTTTTTACAAAACTGTTTTTTATTATGTCAACTTATTATGGAAAAGGGTAAAAAATATTAACAGCGTAAACTAAAGGTACGCAGACAACTACAATCAACAAGCAGTAAACTCACAGGAAAGTAAAACAAAAAAGGGAACTAACAGCAGAAGAACTAAGGAATGGAGTGGAACCGGTGTGACGAGCTATGAACCGACGTGAGAGGTTGAGCACAGTGACGGTGTCGGACTGATTTCGAACCCGTACGCTGGCAGGGACAATGAACCGGAGTTGGACCCGAACTGGAGATCTGAAGGTCGCGACCGGTGTTGTGGGAGGTTGATCCGGAGTGAACGCTGTTGAGCAGTGACAAGGATTGACAACGTATGGGAGTTGGAGTGGAATCAGCTCTGTGGTGACGAGGTACGTTCGGGATACGGACGGTGTGAGAGCAGTGACTTTGTGTTAGTGAGAAAAGAAAACTTCAAACCCTTTTTCGAACTAAGGAGTCCTTTTGTGATGACTAGGGCAAGTCACTGGTTTCAGGTGGGGAGGTCAGTTAAGGATCTTGAAGAATCAGAGAGAATTTCAGAAGAGTTTTCTCGCGTAGAGGGAGAATCTGAAGGCCAACCCCTTGAGCTTCCTTGGTTGGGGCATTTATAGGGCCTTTGAGTCATGGGCTGAGGGTTTTAGGACAACCAGAAATCCCACTCGCCCATCTGTGTAGTGGTGTGCTGCTCTGGCCATTACCATTGGTGGGGAGCAGGGTTTTCAGTGGGATTTTTTTTAATCGCCCACTTTCGCCTCCCTGTCTGCCATTTTCCAGGGAGTGCGATTCCAGGTCACCGCGCACAATCTTCCGACCTCACCCCTCCGTTGTCAAATTTGTGACACCGGTTAGCAAAGCCATTGGTTGGACGGAGTCTCCACTGATCCGATGTGGGGCCTTAAGAACCATTGCATGTGTATTCACACCGGCTGAATCTTTCAATGTAATCACAGGGGCCGATGTTCTCCTTCCTGGTCCGGATCTACTACCAGCCGGTGTGCCCATTTTGACCTCGGTCAAACCATGAGATCGTCTTACTTAGGCCGGACTCGTCTCGTCTTTTGTTGTCAGATCCGCGACATCGGCCGTTTAAGGTACTCCTGAGGTGAGGACGAACGTTTGGGCGGAGTTGATGTTGGCTAACACCCTGTGGAACGTTGTGTGAAGAGGGCGGAGTGCCACACCGTTTATGGGACGGTGTGTGAAGAGGCGGAGTTCCACACCGTTCATGGGGGCGGAATGCAAATGAGGGCGGTTGGCGAAGTGTTGAGGACTCATGGGCGGAGTGTTGAGGACTCATGGGCGGAGTGTTAAGGACTCATGGGCGGAGTATTGAGGACTCATGGGCGGAGTGTTAAGATGAGGACTCATGGACGGAGTTGAGGTGCGGTGTTAACTTAGGCCTTGTCCGGTGTTCCCGATTTCAAGGATGAGTCCGGTGTCATAACAATTTGGGCCGGACCAAAAGAGGTGTTCACAATGATCATGTCAGCACAATGTGCATACTTTCTTTTATGGTTTTGTACTTCAAATTTCTTTGAAAAAACCAAGTTTTCCTTTCATTTATAGCCTTTAACTAGACACATTGGATCCATTATCTAAATCCTAATCCATTCATAGCCTTTCATTCATATATTGTTTGTTAATTGTTATTTAATCCACCATTTTATGATTTTTATTTTCTACATAAAGGTCTTATTTCTCCTGATAATGCCTACCCATTAATTGTGTGCATTGTAATTTTTATAGGTGATTGTCTATGTACATAGTAAAATAAATACTTTTTGAACTTGTTCCTAATTAATCATAAATACTGGTTTCATGTATATGGTACTTTTCTAGGTCTGTTCTTCCTTTCTAGGTCTCATCCCCATGCTTAATTTGTTCCTTTATGGCTTTTTGTACAATCTCTGTTTAATTCACTATTAGGATTTTGCTCTTCTTTACACTTATTTATTCTACAAGACTTGTTACTATACTAAACTTGTTGCGTGTTTGGTCCTCTTAATAGGGTCTTGCTAGAAATGAGCCATTTCAACCCAATATGTGTTTCCGTTTTCTTTCCATAAAATCCCAAGGGACTCCTAACTTCGTATATCATTATCTTTAAGGTCATCTTAGGCGGTATTAGGCTTTAGCCATCTGAATATAATATTGATAAAGAGAAGTTATTTAAGTAGGACAAAATCAACAATATCATTTTTCATTGATAAACCATATTGCACCATTTTCTCAACCATGCAAACTTCAATACTATCAATATATCTCACTCAAATTCAATTCAAAAGACCAACTAATTATAACTCTTTTTTTAAGTATGAAATGGTAATAAATATTGCAAAAATGACTGAAAAACTATTATTATATAAAATTAAATACTATTTGAAGTGATTTCATATTTGATTCCTCTTAAATAAAGTTTTGAGTTTAAATCTTGTAGATAAAAAATCTTTACTAAAAGACTTCACCATAATATTCTCAATTTATATACAATTACCTTCGTAAAAATTAATTGAGGACTAAATTAAAATTTTTAAAATTATATGAACTAAAATATTTAATAGTATAATTTTAAAGACTAATACACATGTTTACTCATTTAAAGTAGATCTTACCATACTCATTGATGATATCATGTTAATTTTAGGCCTTTTGACTTCAAGGAATTGTTTTAATTTTATAACATGTTAATTGTTGATTAATTGTTAAACAAATAGAGGAGAGTGTTTATTAATTGGTAAGGTGCTGGACCAGGATCTTATGGCTGACTAGGATCCACCTAGGAGTCAGGGTCTAACCGGATGGCCCTCTCAACAGTCATCTGTTGTTTAAGAAGACGATATCTACCACGTGACAGTCTGTGGGGACAATCGTTCTTCCCTCAAATCTCCTGGGCCTTCTTCCTAACCTCCTGATTCAATTGCAAACAAAAGAATAATGAGTTATGAAAATCAATTACAAATAAAATAAGACCGTAAATAAAGGTTTTTGACTTACTGCAAAATCTGAATACTCTTAAGATGCAACAAAGGCATCCTATATATCACAGTTAATAAACTCTCATTTCTCACCAGGAAACTCTCCCTTGTGATCTTTAAAAACGTAGTCACGAGTGAGTTTGATCTTGAAGGCCCTCCACTTCTTAGCAATACTGGAGAGTACCTTCCTCCTGAGGGTACCCACTGATGGGATCTCCCAAGTAGCCTACAATGAAAAAACATAATTTAGTTAGCATCACAAACATAACAGATGAGTAAAGTACAATAACTTATATACAACATAACGTACCAGAATATCTTCCCAAATCTAGTTTTTCAGGACCTCCTCGACGTAATCCCAATATGGAAGAGTAATAGGGAACCAGTCTGAGCCAACACCCCCAAGTAACTGTTAAACTTGGACTGGTTTGGCCTATATGCTCTTCCCGTCTTAACGCCAATGTCATCACATAGTTGATCTCCTTGATATCTACAAACAGCGACATCAGCCATCCGTGTCACACCTCTCTGTCTTCTAGAAGATGTGTCTGAGCCCTACTGTGATGCCATCTGTAAAAGGAGAATAATTTGTCAATTGATATAATAAACACCATGAAATAATACATATTTCATAACATATTTAATAAAAAAACACCATGAAATAATACATATTTAATAACAAACACCATGAAAAAATAATACATACTATGTAGTTGATATATTCTCCCATATGCCTTCATGATGATCATCACGAGTTACTTGGACTTTATCTATGTGGTCTACTAGGTTTATTGTAACACCCTCTGTTACACCTTAATAAATTCTAGAAAAATTCATAATAATTTTTTTTTACTAAAGATATGTTTGTTAAAAAGAAACTATCGGAATAAATTATATACATTATTTCTGAAATACCTCAATATTATTAAAACTTTATAAAGTATTTGTACATTCATCCGAAGAAAATAAACATTAAACATTATAAGAAAGAGAGGAAACTCCATGGCCCAAGAGCAGTTGCCTAGTGACATTATTTATTCATTGGACCACGGTATTCATACCGAGCTCCCTTTCTAGAACGTGCTATATATATTGTCAATGTTCTTCGATCCTTCCCTCTGTACGAACCATTAATTTAAAACATATGAAACAAAAACATAGAGAAAGGAGTGAGAAACAGAATATAATATTCCCAAATGGGACATAAGCAATAAAGGGTTTTCACAAACTAGTATAATAATATCAATCACAATCACAAGCACAATCAATTTATGAATGTATGAATGATATGCCATATCTTCATCATAACTTATCTATATATGTGGGCCCCTTAAATTTTAATTTGCACTGGGCCAACCAGGAGTTTACACTGTTCCATAATTCCGGATAATAATAATATGAACAGCTCAACTGGCATGGAAATACTTAGAGACTAGTCAGATTGAAAAGGTTTTTTATTGTGAAAGTACCTGACACTAGGGAGCTACCCCAGGTCCCCTGAAGCACCCTTTCACACCCTCTCATCCCAAGGCTCACAATTAAGCCTCCTCTAATGTATCCTCGGTTTCTATAATCCGTCCCCAGACAATATCATTTTATTTCTCTTCGATGATTCATGATGCATGAACTACTCACGTATTTAGTTGGTTAAGGCTTTTAGAAACTCAATTATATTATCAGGGCCTATGGTTCACGACATAGCCACCCCAGTAAATTGTACTTTTTCAACTTCTCAAATACGCACATAAAATTTTAGTACAGTTCCTTTTCAAATCACAAATCAAATCTCTTTATAAATTTGAGTTTCAAAGCCTTAAATATATTTCATAACCTGTCAATTCAAAATTAATTTCTAAAAACTTAAATTTGGAATTATCAATATTTAAAACCTTAGTACTTGAAAATTTTGTATAATATTTTTATACATTTAAATAATACGTATATATATATTAAAAAAAATTATTTTTATAAAATAAATTCTCTTTCTTTTTCTTTCTGATAAACTAACTAAAAATCTAAATTTTAGTAAAGATATATACATATATATTAAAAGATAAAAAGAGATTTCTAAAAACTTATGTAGTTTTCTAAGAAATTTCTTAAAAGTAATTTGAATAAATATAAAAAAAATAAATAAAGAAGTAGGAGATAAGTAAATTCTTACTGAATTTTAGCTTTCCGCATGCTTGCTATATGCTCAAACTCCACAATACAAGATTATCAATCATAATCAAACATTATCAATCACAATCAATCATCATAAAGCATAAATAAATATTAACAATCATAATCAAATCAAATAATTAAACATCAGTTATAAATATGATAATTTTAAAATTCAATGGTTATTTAAATTAATAAAGTTTGTTTTAAGTTCTATGGTCAATTCCTTGCACAGGTCTATGTAAATCCAAGATAGTCCAGTCTTACATAGGTCTAGTTCAGTCCATATATGTCATAATAGTCCAAATCCTTGCATAGGTTCAGTCAAGTTCATAATAGTTCAAGTCCTTGCATAGATTCAATCCAGTCCGCATAGGTCATAATAGTTTAAGTTCTTAAATATTTTAGATATTAAGTTACACAAGATGCTTAATTTATTAATAACAATTATTATAAATTTTAAGTTAAAAGTTATTATTTTAAAATAATAATATTGTTATGTTTAAAAGGAGTAGGGGACTCCTCCCAATATTCTTATGTATTTTCATATTATATCCTTAATCTCACCCCCCCTTACCTTGATTTGCTACCAAAAATGAATTCACTCTGCGCCTCCAAGTTCTAACAAAATATTAGTACTAACTTATTTCAGTATAAGCTTAAGATAAAAATTAAGTTTGCTATCAGAATGATAAATAGTAAATATACATAGTAATAATAAATAGTAACGGTAAATGGTAAGTCATCAATAGTAACAGTAAATAGTAATTTTTGAATAGTAATAGTAAATAGTAAATTGTGAATAGTAACTTTTTGAATAGTAGTGGTAAATGGTAAATCATGAACAATAACAGTGAATAGTAAATTTTGAATAGTAACAGTAAATAGTAAATTTTGAATAGTAACGGTAAATAGTAAATTATGAATAGTAACTTTTTGAATAATAGTGGTAAATGGTAAATCATGAACAATAACAGTGAATAGTAAATTGAATAGTAACGGTAAATAGTAAATTTTGAATAGTAATGGTAAATAGTAAAAATAACACAGTGGTAATTTATTTTTACTATAGTAACTTATTCATAATAGTACTAGTATATCAATGGTTTAAGAGTGCTAAAAAAATAAACTAAAATTATAAAAAGAATATAGAAGAAAGTTATTACCTTTCACCTCTCGCAGAACTTCTTTATACCAAAAGAATTTACTCCCCACTAATTTCTTACGCACTATCTCTCTAGATTCTCTCTCTAATTTTTGTTGTGGAAATGTTGTAAATGAGCCATCTATTTATAGGAGGAAAGTTTTACTATTCATGATTATTTAATTATTTATTTTACTATTCATGATGTAAGCGATGATGTAAGCGATGATGATGTAAGCGATGATGTCGGTAATGGCATTTTGGTTATTAGATGAAAGGTTAAGGGTATTTTTTGTCATTCTTAAAAAAAAAAATAATAATAAAAAATAAGAAAATTCTAAAAAATTATAAATTATATAACAATCAAAAAGTTCTAAAGAACTATAATCAAATTCCTTTGAAATTTTATTTTAAATAAGAAATAACGAAATTAGGGGTGTTACAACTCTACTCCCCTAAAAAAAAATTTCGTCCTCGAAATTTACACTTTTTTTTTAGTAAAACAATTGGGGATGAGACTCTTTCATCTCATTTTCTAGTTCCCATGTAGCATCTTCCCCTCTCGTTTCACTCCAAATGACCTTCACGAGTGGAATTTCCTTATCTCTTAGCTTCTTTATTCTTCTGTCAGCTATTCTGATAGGTGGTGCATCATATGTAAGATTATCTTTAACTTGTATGACATCAGGTTCAATAACATGTGTATGATCAAATATATACTTTCGTAAGTTTGACACATGAAAAATATTATGGATATTAGAAAGAAAAGGTGGTAATGCTATTTGGTAGGCAAGAGGACTAACTTTATGAATTATTTGATATGGACCAATAAATCTAGGAGTTAGTTTTCGAGATTTCATTGCCCGACCGACCCCAGTCGTAGGTGTGACTTTCAAGAATACATGATCACCTTCTTGAAATTCGAGCGACTTTCTTCTTTTGTCATAGTAACTTTTCTGCCTGCTTTGTGTTGCCTTCATCTTTTCCTGAACTATTTTGATTTTATCCGTGGTTTGTTGTATCAACTCTGGTCCTAGCATCAAGTTTTCACCAGTCTCAAACCAACATAGTGGGGTCCTACATTTTCTTCCATATAATGCTTCAAAAGGTGCCATGCCAATGCTAGCATGGAAACTATTGTTGTAGGTAAACTCCACATATGGTAAGAATTGATTCCAACTTCCTTTATGCTCTAACACACAAGCTCGTAACAAGTCCTCTAGAGATTGGATTGTTCTTTCTGATTGTCCATCCGTCTGAGGATGATATGCTGAACTTAGACGTAGTCTTGTTCCCAAAGCCTTGTGCAAGCTCTTCCAGAATTGTGATGTAAAACGAGGGTCCCGATCAGAAATGATACTTGAAGGAATTCCATGCAATCTCACAATCTCCTCGATGTATAATTTTGCCAGCTTCTCCATAGAGTAACGAATGTTGATGGGAATAAAGTGGGCAGACTTTGTTAGTCTATCAACTATTACCCATATTGAATCATGTCCTAATGGAGTTTTAGGTAGAGAAGTCACAAAGTCCATGGTAATGTCATCCCATTTCCATTCTGGTATTTCCATTGATTGTAGCATTCCAGGGGGTTTTTGGTGTTCTACTTTAACCTTCTGACAAATTAGACATGCAACCACGTACTCTGCCACTGCTTTCTTCATTCCAGGCCACCAAAATAACTTCTTCAAATCTTGATACATTTTAGTAGCTCCGGGATGAATGCTCATATAACTTTTGTGTCCTTCTTCCAGAATTGCTTTCCTCAACTCCTCTTGATCAGGGATACACACTCGATCTTTATACCTCAGTAATTGGTCATTTCTTACATTGAACTCGACTTCTTTTCCTTGTTTCAAAAGTTTTTTCTTTTCTTGTAGGAATTCATCATCTCGTTGAGCCTATAAAACTTGCCTCAGGAATTCATTTGTCACTTGCAACGCTCCTAATCTGTAGCTGTTAGCATTAACCTTTACTGCTAGGTTAAGATCTCTGAAGTTCTCTATTAATTCCAGCTCTTTAATCATCATTGTGGATGCATGTAGAGACTTTCGACTTAAAGCATCAGCTACTACATTCGCTTTTCCAGGATGGTATTGCAACTCAAATTCGTAGTCCTTTAAGAACTCCATCCATCTCCGTTGCCTCATGTTTAACTCCTTTTGGTCGAATAAATACTTGAGACTCTTATGATCGCTAAACACATCGAATGTTGCACCGTATAGATAATGCCTCCAAATCTTTAAGGCAAAAACTACAGCGGCTAACTCTAAGTCATGGGTAGGTAGTTAATCTCATGTTGCCTTAATTGGCGCGACGCATAGGCTACAACCTTCTTGTCTTGCATGAGTACACTTCCTAGTCCTTGTTTAGACGCATCACAGTAAACTTCAAAACTTTGATGTGGATCAGGGAGTACTAACACCGACGAAGAAGTAAGTCGATCTTTCAGCTCTTGGAAACTATTCTCACATTGTGTCGTCCACACAAAAGGTTGTCCTTTCTGTGTTAGCTTGGTCAGTGGGTATGCTAACTTTGAAAATCCTTCGATGAATCTCCTATAGTATCCAGCCAAGCCCAAGAAACTTCTGATCTCAGTGATCGTGGTTGGTCTCTCCCATTTTAAAACTGCCTCCACCTTGGAAGGGTCTACAGCTATTCCTCCTTGACTAATTACATGTCCTAAAAAGTTCACTTCTTCCAACCAGAATTCACACTTCGACAGCTTTGCATACAGTTGTTTCTTTTTCAGGATTTCCAACACAACCTTTAAGTGTTCAACATGTTCTTCTTTGCTTTTAGAGTACACTAATATATCATCAATGAACACCACTACAAATTTATCTAGATATGGATGAAAAATCCTATTCATGTAATCCATGAATACGGCTGGTGCATTAGTTACACCAAAAGGCATTACTAGATATTCGTAATGGCCATAGCGTGTTCTAAAAGCAGTTTTTGGTACATCTTCTTTCTTCACCCTTATCTGATGGTATCCAGACCTCAAATCAATTTTGGAGAACACTGTGGCACCACGCAGCTGATCCATCAAGTCATCAATTCTTGGCAGAGGATATTTATTCTTGATCGTCACCTTGTTCAGTTGCCGATAATCTACACACAACCTCATGCTACCATCCTTTTTCTTAACCAACAACACTGGTGCACCCCAGGGGGATACACTAGGTCGTATAAACTGCTTCTCTATCATCTCTTCAAGTTGTTTCTTTAACTCTTCTAATTCTAGAGGTGACATTCGGTATGGTGCAATTGAAATGGTCCAACTCCAGGTACTAGATCAATGGCAAATTCCACATCTCTTTCTGGGGGTAAACCAGGGATATCTTTAGGAAAAACGTCAGGAAATTCACACACAATCGGCAGATTTTTGATTTTTGATTCTTGCTCTCCTTTCGTTGAAAGCAATAGCATGAATCCTTGAGCCCTTCCTTTTAAAGAGGCACTCACTTGGTTGGTGGTTAGAAATCTCGAATCCTCAGGATTCAAATTCATTGGTTCTTTAAACATTATGGTTTTATTATGACAATCTATTAGAACATGATTGTCAGACAACCAATCTAGCCCAATAATAACTTCTAAGCCAGAAAGGGGTAAACAGAAAAGATTGGCCTTACAATCCCTACCATCTATGACAATAGGGCATTTCCAACAGGCTTTAGAAGTGACAATGGGATTGTTTCCAGGAGTATGTACAGATAAGTCAAATGGCAGTTCTATCACAGGTAATTTTAGTTTTTCTACACAGTCATTGGCAATAAAGGAATGTGATGCACCTGAGTCATACATAACAGTTAAAGGAATCTTATTAATGATACACTTACCTTCCACCATGGAATCAGAATGAGATGCTTCTTCTCCAGTGATTGCAAAAACCTTTCCTTTTGCCTTCGACCTTCCGACTGCACTGTGCGCGCCTCCTTGAGTATTTATGCTTGTACTTGCACCTTCAGGGTTTTCCCTCTTCATCTCTGGGCAATCCTTGATGTGATGACCTGGTTTGTTACACTTAAAACAAACATAAGTGTTTTTAGGACAATCCCTTTTTAAATGGGGTCCTCCACAGACAAAACATTTAAAATTTGGTGCAGATGTTGGGTAATAGCTTCCAATTGAAGCTTGGGGTCTGTTAGGAACAGATGCTGCTCCAAACCGGTGAAATGGCGCTTGGTAAGGCTTATTTCTCCTGAAGTCTCTTCTTTGGTGATGGTGAGGTCCTCCACTTCTCATTTCTCCTACCTTGTGAATGGGCTCACGACTTTTGGTCATTCTATCCTTATGATCTTCTTCAAAGATCCTGCAGCGATTTACCAATACAGAAAATTCACGGATTTCCTGCATTCGTATAGCTTCCTTAATTTCTGGCCGCAATCCATTTACAAACTTTGCACACCGATCTCTTTCATTAGTAGCATCATTATAATGAGAATGAAAACGAGATAGCTCTTCAAACCTGGATGCGTACTCTCCAACAGTCATATTTCCTTGGGTCAGCGACAGGAATTCGAATTGTCTTTTCTCTTTAACATCAGCTGGAAAGTATTTCTCCAAAAACATATCCTTGAAATAATCCCAAGTGATCTCCACGTCGTTGACTTCGAATTGTCTACGCGTGCTATCCCACCAATGTTCGGCATCCTCAGATAAGGCATAAGTAGCGAAGACTACCTTATCAACTTCATTACATTGCAATGCTCGAAATATCTTCTCTATCTCTCGAATCCAGATTTGTGCTCCATCAGGGTTATATCCTCCCTTGAAACGAGGTGGATTGCGCTTTTCGAATAGGTCCAGCCTTCTCAAGGCATCGTTACCTTGACCTTCACGTGCTCCCATTGCATTGATTAAGCGTTCTACAACTCCAGCAAGATCGTTTTCAGCCATTAGTTTCCTGTTTCACAGTAACTGAGATTTGTCACATCAATCACAGTTACTACCAAGTCGGATATTCTATTCTCTATCACCTATACAGAGTTTACAGACAAAGCAAGATAGACCTTTTCCCCAGGCCTATTGGATTAACTGCTCTGATACCACTTTGTAACACCCTCTGTTACACCTTAATAAATTCTAGAAAAATTCATAATAATTTTTTTTTACTAAAGATATGTTTGTTAAAAAGAAACTATCAGAATAAATTATATACATTATTTCTGAAATACCTCAATATTATTAAAACTTTATAAAGTATTTGTACATTCATCCGAAGAAAATAAACATTAAACATTATAAGAAAGAGAGGAAACTCCATGGCCCAAGAGCAGTTGCCTAGTGACATTATTTATTCATTGGACTACGGTATTCATACCGAGCTCCCTTTCTAGAACGTGCTATATATATTGTCAATATTCTTCGATCCTTCCCTCTGTACGAACCATTAATTTAAAACATATGAAACAAAAACATAGAGAAAGGAGTGAGAAACAGAATATAATATTCCCAAATGGGACATAAGCAATAAAGTATTTTCACAAACTAGTATAATAATATCAATCACAATCACAAGCACAATCAATTTATGAATGTATGAATGATATGCCATATCTTCATCATAACTTATCTATATATGTGGGCCCCTTAAATTTTAATTTGCACTCGGCCAACCAGGAGTTTACACTGTTCCATAATTCCGGATAATAATAATATGAACAGCTCAACAGGCATGGAAACACTTAGAGACTAGTCAGATTGAAAAGGTTTTTTATTGTGAAAGTACCCGACACTAGGGAGCTACCCCAGGTCCCCTGAAGCACCCTTTCACACCCTCTCATCCCAAGGCTCACAATTAAGCCTCCTCTAATGTATCCTCGGTTTCTATAATCCGTCCCCAGACAATATCATTTTGTTTCTCTTCGATGATTCATGATGCATGAACTACTCACGTATTTAGTTGGTTAAGGCTTTTAGAAACTCAATTATATTATCAGGGCCTATGGTTCACGACATAGCCACCCCAGTAAACTGTACTTTTTCAACTTCTCAAATACGCACATAAAATTTTAGTACAGTTCCTTTTCAAATCACAAATCACAAATCAAATCTCTTTATAAATTTGAGTTTCAAAGCCTTAAATATATTTCATAACCTGTCAATTCAAAATTAATTTCTAAAAACTTAAATTTGGAATTATCAATATTTAAAACCTTAGTACTTAAAAATTTTGTATAATATTTTTATACATTTAAATAATACGTATATATATATATATTAAAAAAAAATTATTTTTATAAAATAAATTCTCTTTCTTTTTCTTTCTGATAAACTAACTAAAAATCTAAATTTTAGTAAAGATATATACATATATATTAAAAGATAAAAAGAGATTTCTAAAAACTTATGTAGTTTTCTAAGAAATTTCTTAAAAGTAATTTGAATAAATATAAAAAAAATAAATAAAGAAGTAGGAGATAAGTAAATTCTTACTGAATTTTAGCTTTCCGCATGCTTGCTATATGCTCAAACTCCACAATACAAGATTATCAATCATAATCAAACATTATCAATCACAATCAATCATCATAAAGCATAAATAAATATTAACAATCATAATCAAATCAAATAATTAAACATCAGTTATAAATATGATAATTTTAAAATTCAATGGTTATTTAAATTAATAAAGTTTGTTTTAAGTTCTATGGTCAATTCCTTGCACAGGTCTATGTAAATCCAAGATAGTCCAGTCTTACATAGGTCTAGTTCAGTCCATATATGTCATAATAGTCCAAATCCTTGCATAGGTTCAGTCAAGTTCATAATAGTTCAAGTCCTTGCATAGGTTCAATCCAGTCCGCATAGGTCATAATAGTTTAAGTTCTTAAATATTTTAGATATTAAGTTACACAAGATGCTTAATTTATTAATAACAATTATTATAAATTTTAAGTTAAAAGTTATTATTTTAAAATAATAATATTGTTATGTTTAAAAGGAGTAGGGGACTCCTCCCAATATTCTTATGTATTTTCATATTATATCCTTAATCTCACCCCCCCTTACCTTGATTTGCTACCAAAAATGAATTCGCTCTGCGCCTCCAAGTTCTAACAAAATATTAATACTAACTTATTTCAGTATAAGCTTAAGATAAAAATTAAGATTGCTATCAGAATGATAAATAGTAAATATACATAGTAATAATAAATAGTAACGGTAAATGGTAAGTCATCAATAGTAACAGTAAATAGTAATTTTTGAATAGTAATAGTAAATAGTAAATTATGAATAGTAACTTTTTGAATAGTAGTGGTAAATGGTAAATCATGAACAATAACAGTGAATAGTAAATTTTGAATAGTAATGGTAAATAGTAAATTTTGAATAGTAACGGTAAATAGTAAATTATGAATAGTAACTTTTTGAATAATAGTGGTAAATGGTAAATCATGAACAATAACAGTGAATAGTAAATTTTGAATAGTAACGGTAAATAGTAAATTTTGAATAGTAACGGTAAATAGTAAAAATAACACAGTGGTAATTTATTTTTACTATAGTAACTTATTCATAATAGTACTAGTATATCAATGGTTTAAGAGTGCTAAAAAAATAAACTAAAATTATAAAAAGAATATAGAAGAAAGTTATTACCTTTCACCTCTGGCAGAACTTCTTTATACCAAAAGAATTTACTCCCCACTAATTTCTTACGCACTATCTCTCTAGATTCTCTCTCTAATTTTTGGTGTGGAAATGTTGTAAATGAGCCATCTATTTATAGGAGGAAAATTTTACTATTCATGATTATTTAATTATTTATTTTACTATTCATGATGTAAGCGATGATGTAAGCGATGATGTCGGTAATGGCATTTTGGTTATTAGATGAAAGGTTAAGGGTATTTTTTGTCATTCTTAAAAAAAATAAATAATAATAAAAAATAAGAAAATTCTAAAAAATTATAAATTATATAACAATCAAAAAGTTCTAAAGAACTATAATCAAATTCCTTTGAAATTTTATTTTAAATAAGAAATAACAAAATTAGGGGTGTTACATTTATTGTTGGCAGACGTTCTGTCTAAACAGAGGTATCCAAGATATCAAGACTAAGATCCCCTATCTCGGTATCTCCAGTGTTGGGTCTACTTTGCATAACAACTAACCATCTTTTATTAGACAGGTCAGTAACATAAAACACTTGTTTTACTTGAGTTGCCATAATAAAAGGCTCTTCCTTATGACCCACCTTGTTGAGATCAACCAAAGTGTATTCAAACTCATCAGTTTTCACATCGTGATTACTATCCACCCATTTACGAGACAATGACATAGGCATACACGCAACATAACAAGACAATGACAAAGTTCAAGCATGAAGAAACGCACAGTAGTAAGCAATACCAGTACAGTAATAGGGGCAAGCAAAAGAACTAACCTTTCTGAAAACTCTAAGGAAGATGATGATGAGCAATGTAGGAGGAAGAATAATATGGAAGACAATGACGAGCAATGTAAGAGGAAGAGTAACGTAAGTTTGAGGTTTTAAGACTGGGTGATTTTAGCTACAAACTCAGTTAATGACTAAAACTGAGTTTTTAGGGGCCTATGAACTCGATTCATCAGTGAACTGAGTTCTTACTTTAGTTTTTAAAAAAAATTAAAAAAGAAAGACCTAAGAACTTAGTTGCACGAGAACAGAGTTCTTAGGTCTCCTAAAAAAAATTTAAAAAGTCACACTAAGAACCTGGTTCTCGATTGCAAGTGAATTGAGTTCTTAATTCTGTTAAAAAAATTTAAAATAAAAAACCCAAAACCTAAGAACTTAGTTGATTGGGAATCGAGTTCTTAGTTCTTTTTTAAAAAATTTAAAATAAAAAACCCAACACCTAAGAACTCAGTTGCGCGGGAACCGAGTTCCTAAGCTAGGTTAAAACTTTTTTTAAAAAAAGTAACTACCTAAGAACTCAGTTACGTGCAAACTATGTTCCTAGGTTTGGTTTAAAAAATTTTAAAATAAAATTTGAATCCTATGAACTCGGTTCCATGTTGCAGCCTTAAACTGAGTTCATACCCCTGTGTTCAAAGTCCTTTTTACACTAGTCACACATTCATCTTTTAACTTTTAAAAAACAAATCTTAGCAAATCATATACAATATATTATCCAAACATATATTTTGATTATCAAACAATCAAATATTAGCCAATCAAATTATATATTTTATATGATTTTATATGGGTTGTTAAGATTTATTTTTTAAAAGATAAAAGATAAACATATTCTTTTTTAAAATTAAAAATTAATCTCATCGTAATGACATTTTTTTCTCACTGAAATCGCTATATATATATATCTCAGAGTCCTTGACATTAAGTTACCAACAATCCACGACAACAAATATTAACACCATTTTTATCCTTACTTTTACCCTCTTTCATTTCTCCACCATCATTATTTTTCCCACAAGCATAAAACCACCTAAACCACCAAAAAAGAAAAGAGGGTATGATTTAAGAATACGTAGAAAGAGATAAGGTAAAAGGTAAGGATAAAAAAGTTATAGTATTTACAAATAACAATAAATACAACCCAATAAACCCAATAACAATAATAACCCAACCCATCTCAACAATTGGCATATTTAAAATCTAAACCATCAGTAACCTCTAAGCCAATGTTATTAAAACAAAACCAGTCCCGAATAGCAAACCCAAAAAAGTTTATTTATTGAATTTAACCATTGTTTTATTTAAAAATAAGGCATTATTTTAAATAAAAGTTTGTTATTTACACATTATTAACTGATTTAATTAATTAGATATATATTTTTATTTTTTAAGTATCACTTTAGAATAAATTTATCAAATATTTTTTTGTTTTTAAAATTTTAAAAATATCTTTCAAAATTATATTGCTAAACGATTTTTTTCTTATTTTTGTTATAAGTTTTAAAAATACACTTAATTTTATTAAAAATAAAATAATCTTAAACAGAACTTGCCTGTCTTTCAAGTTCAACAATGAAATTGAAACCAAATTCTAGGGATGTTACTTAACTGAAAAGGAAATATTAGCGGAGATGTTAGTGATACTATTGACTGGGAAATATCTTAACTACCACATGATTTTAGGAATAAGCCTCTCAAGTCTCATCCTAATGAAGCTTTTTTTTTCCAATCCAAAATGCTTCTTAACTTAAAAGCACTATATGGATTGTTTCCTTTTAAAAAATAAATACTCAATCAATCAGTCTCAATGACTAATGAATAATTGCGAGTTTTTAATTTTAAATACAACTTACATGTAAAAACTGGATAAGTTTAATTGTTTCTTAATATATTTTAAAAAGGATTAAATATGTTTTTATGCTTTTGATCAATTTTTTTATTTTAATCCTTTAATTTTTTATTGGCTTTAATTCTTATATAAAATTGATCTGTAACATGTCACAATTGGTCCTAGAATGTAATACTATTAACAAAATTTTCAATGAAAATATTAACTAATGGGTCTCCCTAACTTATTCTATTCTTTAACTTACTAATGTTTTTAGAAATTAATTTAAACGTAATAAATAATATGATGACCAAAATTAATTAAAAAAACAGAAGGACCAAAACAAAAAAATTGGTCAAAGGGACTAAAAGCATATTCAATCTTATTTAAAACAATTTAAAAATTACAAAACGATAAAATTTAATTTTCAGTTTTTTATTTTAATTTTTATAAAACTGAATACTCAACTAAAAACCAGCTCCATCAGGGTTTAATTCATCCCTAATCGCAAGTCTTTGTAAAAAATTATATAGTCTTTTAAATTATTACTCATTAGCTCGCTAAATTTATCGTCACTGCAGAGTCACAGTCCCTGCTTTTCCTTTAATACAGGTATGTTCTATCTCTTTATTGTTGGTGGAGTGTATTTCTGTCTCTCTTACTTGGTAGAATCATTTATACAAAATAACTAATTACTCAATTCAATTAATAACTTACAAAGCTAATTATACTCTTTATTATTGTTAATCTCAAGATGGTATTCTTTGAATCTTATAAGCAAATTCAATGTTTTTCCTTCAATATCTATTTCATTCGATGGGTTTTGCTAACCCACTAATGTATCAAAACTAATCTTTAATCTTTACCAAACCATCATAGATACATGAATCATTATCCATTGAGTCTACACACATGGTTGAGGAATTCATATCTACCCTTGTTAAATAAATAACACCATAACATTGGTGCCTCTTTCTCTTTCGTTATTTCCTTAAAAAAAAATATAGAAATTGTCAAACATGCTCTCATTCTTGGGAGTTTCAGATTGCACAGGTGTGATATTTGTCGACAGTGGTGCGTTTACAATATTACACCTGTATTTACAAGGATGGATCCATAGAGAAAAATATGTACTGCATTTTGCATTTTTTATAGAATAAATAAATAAAGAGGATTTCGTGTCAACCTTGTGAAATGATTGAAAAGTACTAAAAAACACAATCATTACTGGTTACTTGTCAAACTTATACTAAAAATTACAAGTGAAACGCTGATAATAAAACCATTTACATGTGAAATACCCATACAAACTATTTATTTATGGCCTATAGTAAACTGCAGCTACCATTATATATAAAACATAATATTTTCATACCTTGAATTTTACATTTAATTCATATTTTTATTGTATCTATTCATTATGTATTACTTTCTCACTTTCCTTCGAATCTCTGCCTTATATGGTTCTTTTAGTGTAAATTGATAAATTCTTTATATATTTTAATATATAATATAGATTACAACATATATATAGATAGATTAATCATAAGAAAATTGTTTGAAGTGGAAGAAAGGGGTGAAAACAGTTGACTTGACCTTGCTGGATTCCTTCCAACAACACCCTTTTCTCTCTGTCATAATCCATTGGCAATTCTTGTTGAAGCAATGCACTATGAGGTATATGAAATATTTAAATCTCACTGTTCTGACCTCGAAATTTCCTTCTCCAATTTTGGGTTGAATTTTGCATACCCTTCAAGTATTTCCAAGTTTCCCAGAAATTTTACCTGTTGCTGAGTTCAAAGTTGTTAGATTTTGACCCTTTTGATGATTCTAATTTGATTCTTTCACCAAGGTATTTATATAAACATGGGGGGTTAGTGTGTCATGTTTTTGTGTTTTGGAATTATAGGTGGAGACTTGGACAGCTTTGGTTGCAATTCTGTGCTTGTTGAGCTTTATTCTGAAGGAGAGTCTTATGGGAGGGAAGAGTTCAAAAGGGTCTGGTAGGAGGTACAGTTCTGCTGCTTCTTCATCTTCTTCATGGGATAGTCATAGTTATGGTGGTGGATACCCTCCACAATCACCTTACCCTCAGCAAAATCCATATCAAACACCTCAGCACCAGCGTGCTGCAGCATCAGCTCCATTTTATGACTCTGCTCTGCCAAAAAGGAAGTTGGATAGGAAGTATTTCAGGATAGCTGATAATTACCGTTCTCTGGATGAGGTAATTATAAGATCATTGCATGCATGTATCAGTGTTTTGTGATTTTCCTATGTATTAGCAATTCTTTGATCTTCTTCTATGGTTTTACTTGTCATTATCATTGACTATGTTGTATTTTTTAGAGCTTTTAGCCAATACGGGGTGCCTTTATAAAATAATGGCATGTCTAGGATTGAAATAAAAAAAAAATTGGTGGTATGGGGTACTTCCCGCCAAATCATGTTTTCAATTTCGTATTTC
Organism: Clitoria ternatea; assembly: GCA_037962975.1. Lineage (NCBI taxonomy): Eukaryota > Viridiplantae > Streptophyta > Magnoliopsida > Fabales > Fabaceae > Clitoria > Clitoria ternatea. Next base: position 13,727,108 of record CM075674.1, on the reverse strand, counting down.
CAAGGTACGAAATATGTTAATCGCATTATAAAAGGGCGAAATTCTACATGCTTGCCACTTGTCAAACATGCATAGAAGTTGCATGGTGGAAGGGAAAAATTGTGGTTAAAACTCACATGCCCATTTGGCGAAATTGCCATGTGTCAGGAAGGGGAGCAGGCATAGAAAATCACACATTTGAAAGGAGAAATTGTGGGTCCCAAGGCACATGAATTCGCACCCTGGAGATACAAATTTTCAGGGTGCTAACACATGGTTCAATTTGGGAAAATTTGTATTACCATAGTAGGAATTTGATAAAAATTGTGTTCCCTTAACAGGCGAAATTTCTTCTTTATATATTGTCCCTCTCCTTATAAAAACACAAAATGCCTTGTGTAGTTGCTAAGTGTTAGTCCCATTCTGATTTCTGATAAAGTGTGTTGCGATTCAGGTATGTTATTTATGAATATTTTTTTTATTCCTACTAAGTCTCATTCCTAGAATACAAGAAGTGAATTTCTAAATATTTAGCATTAGCAATTGTTATTTATAAATTTAATATAATAATTGTTTTATGTTGTTTTATTTAGAGACCCATTATTTTCTGTTTATTTATAATTACGTAAATATTGATATTAAGATTTGGATAATGTTGTAAGGTTAAAAGAAATAGAAGTATTAAATCATAGTTATTTTTGCTAAGTTGGAACTTGAAAAGACTCAAGTGATTACCCAATTAACTAGTAAGTTGATTATTGATTAACAAAAATAAATTTCTGGCTTTTCAAATTAATGATGATGAGGAGATTGAACTATTGTTGAGTATGTTTGAGTTACAATCTAATATGGTTGCGCTCGAGATATATGTTGATTTCAATCTGGTTGGGTGTTCAATGTGTGACACATAAGGAGGCTTCACAATGTATTACACTGATAAGAAGTAAGTACAATTAGAAAACTTTTATATGAAGTTTGTAGTTGGTAATAAAATTATTGTTCATCAAATATGAAGCTGAAATTTTGATTTCATTTATTATGGAAGATGAAACTAGTACTAGTTTATCAGACAATAATGATCCTAATTTTAATGATGTTGAGGAATGTGAGAGTAGTAAGGAGGATGGATCTGATGAACAAAATATATGGGTTCCTTCTTAGTTGTAAAGCAGGTATATCAGGATCCTCATCCATATCGTCGTCCGCTCCTAAGTTGGTCGAGCTCGCAGCCCCAAAGAGGTCCATGTTTAAGTCTATAACCCCTGCCCAAATCCCTGTGAGCTTCCTCTACCCCGATGCATCACTAGCGGTGTGTTGGGTGACAATAGATCATGGATGAACGTTGTGGGTGACTCCTATGGTGAAGAAACATAACCACTACCTCTTATGCCTGTGTTATCACCTGCTTGGCCAAAAGAGGGATCCACATTAGGACTGTAATAGAAATTTTGGCTATTGTCATTCATCTGCGATGGATACTCATAGGTCGGCCATTGTGAAACAGGCTGAGATTGGGTTAGAACATAATAGGTTTCGTGCTCTCTAGGAGGCAACGGTGGTAGACTATATACTTGATGTTCCTTATGTGTTCTGCTCCTCCTAATCCCCTGCCGCTCATTCTTGTTTGCAGGCATATTAATGTCAAACGGTTGGTTTGGCACTTTATGTGCATAGGTGATTACAGGTTGTACAGCTTCTAAGATGTGAACCTCTTCGCTTCATATTTGCATCACATTCATGGATTAAAACCTTATCTACTCAAACATAGATGAAGCTGATAGAGACGAAGTGTGTGCATCTTCTGTTGTGAGATAATGGATGATTTTGACTGCATCAACCTATAAAACAATAAATAAATACTCACAAGCCTTCCTATAAACTTTATTAAAGAATCAATATTTCCTAATCATTTGATCTTACCGAGCGACCAACCACAACATGTTTTCTTGTGATCCTTCTTCGGGTGTGCATGTTGAACCAACACATATACTCAAAATTTACACTTAGTAAACCGTCAATATGAGGGTTTGTACATATAAACTACAGGTGATTTTCCCACATACTAATCAAGGGTATATACATCTGAGCCTAGTTCTCCCCAGGCTTCCTTCTCTGGCTGATTCCATAGAGATCATCCAGCTGATAGGGAGGTGAGAGTATATGCGCTGTATTTTGAACTGCCTCATCATCCAGTCTAGCTGATACCACTCAACTATGTTGGTCCACAATACTGGCACTATAACTTTCCATAAATCTGAGCCTTGCATATAATTTTCAGACAACATCTACAAGACTTCACCACTATAAGAGGTCTCAACAATTTGTGAAACATAAACATCACAACTCATTAGTTAATGAATTTGAATGGTGCTTCAAATGGGTTATGCATGGAATTGACTTTCTTACATCAGTTTGTTTCATTTGGTCAAAGACACGCCGATAAAAGTCAATGTCCTGCCTAACGGCCTTGAAAGTTTGACTTCCCAACCACCTACAATTTAAGTTTTTACAATAGAAATCCATCTTAACATACGGTAACACATAACATATTACAGTACTTTGTTAAAAACTTAAATTAAAACTTATGGTTTTAAATGGAAGCATAAGGGGTTCCTGGAAGTCTATTATGGGGTGGGACATTTGGAGCAGTAATCAGAAACCTATGCCATGCCCATACCTAATGCAGTAGATGAAGACCATAAATTAATGCCTGATGATAATCAGTGGACTTACATAACTCACGATACAGATAGCACAATATTGCAGAACCCCAACTATATTCTCCACATCTATCAAGGTTTTCTAGTAAGGGCAAGTACTTCAAAGAGACCCGTGCTACTAGATTGATTAGGGAATATTACACCACTAATCAACCGTAAAATATAAGTTCTAGTGTACCTCAACAATTACACATCATTACTAAGGTGGTCCTTAATGTTGGCGAAGTTGTCTAAAAGCCACTTCATCTCAAATTTTGCACAATCGCACTTCAATCTCATTCAGATGTATTCATTATTAAGGGTCGACCACCCAACCTGCACTGCCACATCTTGGAGGGTAATAATGCACTCACCAGTTGGCCTGTGGAAAGTTTGTTTCATGTCTCCATCTGCCTATAAGGGCTAATATCGTGGCAGACTCTACCTGAAAAAAAAATGAAGTTAGACGATCCCAAGGAAACTGACTCTCTATAGGAGTGGCATAATTTGTTCTAGGACAGAACCTCTTCCACCACAGAAAACTAATGCATGTCTACATTTTAAAATCCGATCTAGTCTTTCATTCCAAACTGATTCTGATACATGCATATTTTGAAATCTCAGATGGATTTTCAGGACCGGGATTAACTTCACCTGACCACTACATTGATGAAGACAATGCGTCCATCTTACAATATACACATGATTATTTTACGTTTCATAAACACAATAAAAAATACATTGCACTTAAACAAATACAATTAACAATATTTTACTTTAGTTAAAAAAACTTCAATATTACATAAAAAATACTATTTACCTTACTTTTTTTTCCTTTTTTCTTACAATAGTTTATTTGATATTCTATGAATTTTCTTCATACTATATTATTCATATATAAAATAATAAATTACAAATCAATATTAAATATTATCTTCCTATCAATATATTTAAACATAAACCAATAAATTAAAATATATAAATAAAAACATTCATTACATAATCATAAAACTAATATATGAGTTTGAACTTCGCTTGTATTTAAGGTTTAGGGTTTATGGTGTTACTTCAATTAAAATATTAACTCATAATTACATGAAAAATTATTATTCAACTACAACTTTTTAAATACATCCAGTTTATGATTTTATCTACACAAGTTTATTCTACTATTGGATAAACAAATCATACTATCAAGTAAAAAATTAAATTTATATACAATATAAAACAAAAGCACAAAAATTATTAACAAAGAAATTTAACTTTAAATAATTTAGAAATATGTACCTTTCAAAAAATTGACACCAAATGGAAAAAAATACTCATAGCACCACATCACTGTTGGACAAAGAATGGAAGAGAGGAAATGGAACACCAGCAACGTGAGAGGGAGAATGTGAAATGCAAGGGAAACTGGTGAAGAAACACAAGGGAGACTGTGAAATGGGAATGATGGAAAAACACAAGTGAAACTAGTGGCCATTGTAGAGGACCATGCTGCTGAAAATTCGTATATCCAGTGTATGAAAATTTGCGCCTCAGGACTCACAATTTTGCCTTTCAGATGTGCAATTTTCTATGCCTGCTCCCCGTCCTGACACATGCAATTTCACCTGATGGGCATGTGACTTTTGACCTCATTTTCACCCTTCCACCGTGCGAGTTCTTTGCATGTTTTACCAAGTGGCAAGCATGTAGAATTTCACCTGCTTTCATGTGATTTACAATTTTCGTACCCTATAATACGAAATTCAATATGTGATTTGACGGGAAGTACCTCAGACCACCATTTTTTTTATTTCAACCCCAGACTTACCATTATTTTATAAAAGCACCCCATATTGGCCAAAAACTCTTTTTTTTTGTGAAGGGTTACAAGGGGACCAAAGGAAAACTGTTTTTATCGTTAACTTGAGTATGTTCCCTGATCTACCAATATGGATGTAGTTTAGATAAAGTTGAAGTCTTCACACCTAAGGAAAGATAGAAACTAAGATAAGGCTACGTTTTGATTTAAGGGAAGTGATTGAATTGTGTAAGTTGAAATCGAATTTTAATTAGTCCATTGATTTGATTTGTTAAAATTAAAATGGAAAGAAATGGTAAATAATTGAATGAATTCCATTCATACAAAATCCTAATTTTTATTCCCTCTGGATTTTGTATGGGATAGAATGAGTTTCTATTCCATCATTATATATCCAACAATAGAGAGATAATTTTGTTTCATTCCATTCTATTTTACCTTTTATTTTATCTAAAATTATATTTTTTCTGGTTGAAAAAAAGGCGTTAACATTATATCATTTTTTGTTCTCAACAATGAGTAAATCATTTAGTTCAGCTTATCCTACCACCTGGCATGGGCTTTAAGTCATAGAACTCAATAAATAAGTTCAATTAAAAGAAGTAGCTTATGAGAGGCTTCTGTGTTACATTACTACCCCCATCTCTTTCTTGTTTCTTCATTATGCATCAAAGCTTTGTCCATCAAAGAAAACTATCAATGTATATCTAAAAGAAAAAAAGGAGAAAAAACTATGTATGTTGTGTGAGTAAACTAATCCAGATGTGCATTAAGTACTGAGGCTGGCTTGAGATATATAGATGAACCCAAATGGTTAAATGCTTGCTATGTTTTTGTTTTCTCACATTTCAATATATATGTAAAAATTTTCATAATTGATTGTACAAGTAATCCTCTACAAAATGTAGAAATATTAGTATTGCTACTCTTAAAGTTGACAGTTGTCTATAGTAAACATGTTTGGGTTTATAATAATAATAATAATTGATGAAAAATTGTGAGTGTAAACCACTAATAGTGATGGCTTTTTGGTGTTTGACGAGAAAGATAGGAAAAAAAAGGAAGAAAAGGAAGAAATAGGAAAGAAAAAAGAGTAAAAAATGGGTTTATATGGTGTGTAATGTGATTAGTGTATGAATATAACTGTTGATAATTTAGTACCCATTTCAACTAATGTTTAACATTTGTACAACTCTGAAGAGAGAGTACACATTATTTTTGTCAACTAATGAAGAAATGAAAACAGGTTACTGCAGCACTTACAAATGCTGGGCTGGAATCTTCTAATCTTATAGTTGGCATTGATTTCACAAAGAGCAATGAGTGGACAGGTGTTATCTGTTAGACCTCAAAATAGATTAAATGTGTATTATAGAAAGAATGGTAAAAATATAAATTAAATCTATTTCACTCTTCATCTATTTGTTTATTAGGTTCTTTGTTAGCTAAGATAATATGAAGTGGTTAATCTATGAACCAGCCTCTTATAATAGATCCTCTATTTTTCATCAGAGGCGAGGATTTTTTCTTCTTTGCTAGAGTTAACTGGATAAATTCTAGTGTGAAAGGAGTAGACTCCTTTATGTAACCTTTTTTTCTAAGTCAATAAAATTCAGGGACGAATAAAGCCCTTTTTCTTCCTCAAAAGTATAGGCAACCTAATAATTGGTCTGACCTGCTATTTCTTTTTCCTCTCGCGATGGAATCACGCTTGCAATAGGTTGAGAACACGATCAAGGATCAGGGAATCAAATTGGTGGAATTACAGAAAGATATTGCTTACATCAAGGAAAATATGTTTGAATTAAATCAAATTCGGGACCTTATCATGGAATGTCTCACCAAGAAACCACCCCATGATGATGAAGGCAGTTCCAACACCATTAGAGACGACTTCCATTGACAACGAGGAGGACGAGGAAGATGGTATAACTCATTATTAGTTAAAGAAGGTGGTGTTACCTGTATTTGAAAGGAGCAACCCCCTGGGTTGATTACTCATGCAGAGAATTCTTTGAGGTTCACCAGGCCAAGTCATCAAAGAAGGTATGTGCTACCTTCATCAGTATGGAAGGAAAAGCTTGTCGTTGGTTCTAATTATAGCATAAACCAAGAATCCTTCTTGGGACGATTTTTCATGAGTATTGTTGAAAAGATATGGCAAGAATGGGTGAGGTTCCGTGTATGAAAGGTTGGAAGCTTTGAGACAGACATGAACGGTGGATGATTATGTCCAAGAATTTAAGCTTCTGGTTGCTCAAACAAAAAATAGTTTGGAGGATCAAGTCTTGGGATATTTCTTGGTCGGGCTATGTTCGAACATTAGAGGTTTAGTTTGACCCCATGATCCAAAAGAGTTAAATCACGCTATGGAAATCGTGCGGGATATAGAAGAAGCCATGAAAGAGGGTCAATATTTTGGGAAACCACAAGAACACAACCTTATAACAGGGTATAGGTTTCAAGGAAACTAGAGGATAGTCTCTCAGATAGAATCTCCTACTAATCCAATTCCTACCAGCAACAACAACAATCACAAAATCTAAGGCAAAAACCATTCCAATATGCCTCCTATAGGCCCTAATAGATATCGCGCTACAAGAAGCTTACCGTACTAGGAGTACATCAAACTTAAGGAAGAGAATAGATGCTTTCACTACGGTTTAGCTTTCGCTCCAGGGCATCGTTGTCCAGATAAGAACCCGCGGGTCATTATCTTGGCTAAGGATGATAATGCGAACCCTGAAATCATTTATGGGAAGGAAGATGACACCATACAACTGGTTAGATTTATCCGTCTATTCAGTTGGAGGATTAACAATTCCTCAAACCATAAAACTCAAAGGAAAATTTTTGAATCAAGAAGTTTATGTGTTAATTGATAGTGGTGCTAGCCACAACCTTATTTCTCATAGATTGGTTGAATAGTTGGGCCTTAAATACAATCATACACCGTAAGCCTACCCCTGGCAATTGCAGTAATATATAGATCATCTTGGGTGATTATACCATGTTAGAAGAATTTTTTCTCTTTGATCTTGGGGAAGTTGACATTGTTCTTGGTATAGCTTGATTAATGACCTTGGGAAAGGTTCATGTTAACTAGAAAAAGTTACAGATGCAATTTGCACACAATAAGAGAATTGTGACAATTCAAGGTGACCCTAGCCTGTATAGAGAGATGATCATTATCGAAGCCTTGAAGAAATTGGATTAGCATATGGTGGAATCCTTGGCCCTACTCTGAATAGGGGAAAACTGCCTAGATACCCATCAGTAAGTCACTAACAGTCAAGAAAAGCAATTGTAGCAAGTTCTATCAATCTTCTCTTCAATTTTCTCCACAGTTCAGGTTTTACCTCCTCACAGGGACATAGATCATAGGATTTCTATCAAAGCAAGGGTGGATCCTATCAAGGTACGACCTTATTGTTACCCTTATTTGCAAAAAAAAATGAAATAGAAAAGCAAGTCCAAGATGCTCATTGCGAGATTAATTAAACCTAGTAACAGCCCATATTCAAGTTCGATCATCTTGGTTAAAAAAGAAAGATGGTAGTTGGAGGTTCTGCATTGACTACCATGTTCTTAATAAAGCAAACATTCCAGATAAATTTCCTATTCTAGTGATTGAAGAACTGTTGGATGAACTTAAGGGGACAACCTATTTCTCTAAGATTGATCTTCATGCGGGATACCATCAAATCAGAATGCATGAATTAGACGTTAACAAAACAACTTTCACAACTCATTAAGGCCACTATGAATTTTTGGTCATGCCATTTGGATTTACCAATGCTCCAATAACTTTCCAATGTGTCATGAATTCCACTTTATAGCCTTACCTCTGCAGATTTGTGTTAGTTTCTTTTTTATGATATTTTGATTTATAGTGCTAACTGGGAGGAACGTCTGGGCCATTTAAGAGCTATTTTTACCAAGTTATAGGAGCAATGTTTGTTTGTTAATAAAAATAATTATAGCTTTGGTCAAATAAAGGTGGTTTACCTAGGCCACATCATTGCCAAAGACGGGGTGTCCATGGATCCTAAACAAATTGAGTCTATATTACAATGGCCTTTTCCCGAATCAATTAAAGCTCTCAGAGGTTTCTTAGGTCTCACTGGTTACTAACAAGGTTTCATTTATGACTATGGTAAGATTGCCCACCGTTTAATAAACCTCTTTAAAAAGGGAAACTTTACATGGACAGACCAAAGCACCACAACATTCAAGCAATTACAACAGGATATGACGGAAGCACATGTGTTGACCATGCCTGATTTTTCAAAACAATTTGAAATTGAGTGTGATGCGTCAGGAAGAGGAGTAGGGGCAGTGTTGACACAAGATAAGAAACCCATAGCTTTTTTTAGCAAAGGTTTTACAGATTCTAACCTCACAAAATTGATCTTTGAGAAGGAACTAATGGCTTTGGTTCTATCTATTCAGCATTGGCGGCCATATTTGTTAGGGAGGAAATTTATTGTTTTTTCTAATAAAAAAAGCTTGAGATACCTACTAGAGCATAGAATTACCACCCAAAATCAACAAAACTAGTTAGCTAAGCTCCTTGGTTATGATTTTGACATTGTGTACAAAGTGGGAGCCTCTAACAAAGTTGCGGATGCTTTATCAAGAATCCATGAGGACATTGAATTACAAGGCCTTTATAAACCCTTTTGGCAGGTTATAACAAAAATAGATGAGGAAGTTCAACAAGATCCGAGGTTAGTAAAAAAAGCAGATCGGCTCTATTACAAGATCCCAATTCATATAAGCACTACACGTTGGAACATGACAGGTTACACTACAAAGGGCGGATTGGTTTTACCTTCTACTTCCCTCTGGATTCCTAAACTTTTTCATACTTTTCAGGCAGCAAGTATCTCGCCTCTTCTCCAACAGTCCTTTTGTAGCCGTTACCTATCCCTAACGCCATTTGGGATGGATTTCATCGTTGGCCTACCTTGTTCTAAAGGTTTTTATGCTGTGATGGTGATGGTGGACCGATTAAGCAAGTATGAGCACTTTATTCTTATTAAACACCCCTACTCTACTAAATCTATAGTGGACATCTTTATAAAAGAAATCATCTGGCTACATAGGATCTTTGTTTCGATTGTTAGTGATAGGGACCTCATTTTCATGAGTCTCTTTGGCAGGAACTCTTCACAGAACAAGGCACTCTATTGAAAATGTCGATAGCTTACCACCCGAAAACTGATGGCCAAATAGAGGTGCTAAATCGAATGCTTGAGACTTATTTACAATGTTTTAGTTCTAAGCAGCCTAAGGCTTGGGAAGAATTCATACCTTGGGCAAAATACTGGTACAACATTAGCTTTCAAGCATTTACTTGTTGTACACCTTTTGAAGTGGTATATGACAGACCCCTTCCATATTTTAACTTGGTTCATTCCGGGTGAAACTCATGTAGAAGTAGTGGCACAGAATCTCAGAGATATGAAGTGTTGACACGATTGAAATTTCATCGACATCGAGCTCAATATCAGATGACCCATTATGCAAATGCTCATAGATTATTGGTGGAATTTCAGCCAGGGGACTATGTCTATTTAAAAATCAGACCATACCACCAAATGTCTATGCATAGTAAACTACACCCAAAGCTTTCAACTAGATATTATGACCCTTACAAAATTATCCAAAAGATGGTTGCAGTAGCATACCATATACAATTGCCAGAAAAAGCTCAAATACACCCGATATTCCATGTTTCTCAACTTAAAAAGGCAATAGGCAACCACACAGTGGAAACACATCTACCAACAGAATTGCAAGTTCTGCATAATGACAACTGAAGATGGGATTAGACAACCTCAAGTTCTTATCCAATGGTAAGGAAAGCCGCTTGAAGATGCGACATAGGAAGATTCAACACCATTCAAGCCCAATTTCTAGATTTAGACCTTGAGGACAAGGTTGTTTCACGGGAGGGAGGTATTATTAGACCTCAAAATAGATTAAAGGTGTATCATAGAAAGAAGGATAAAAATAGAAATTAAATCTATTTCACTATTCATCTATTTGTTTGTTAAGTTTTATGTTGGTTAGGATAATATGAGATGATTAATATATGAACCTGTCTCCTATAAATAGATCCTATATTTTTCAACGGAGGGGGGTTTTTTCTTCTTTGCTAGAGCTAACTTGGACAAATTCCAAGGAGTAGACTGATTTGCGTAACCCGTTTTTCCTAAATCAATAAAATTTAGGACGAATAAAGCCCATTTTCTTCCTTAGGAAACCTAACATTATCTCTGGCTCACATTTTGATTCTTGAATAATCTGTAGTGAGTTGTGATGTTAAATATATCCGTTACTTTGAAAATCAGGTAAGAAGTCATTCAATCGGAAGAGTTTACATCACATTGGAAGTGTCCATAACCCTTATGAACAAGCAATCTCAATTATTGGGAAAACTTTATCTGCATTCGATGAAGACAACTTGATTCCTTGTTTTGGATTTGGAGATGGTAATTATAGATGTAAAATTGTCCTGTGTTTCCGATGAAGTTGGTCTAGTTTCCAGATTGCAAAAATAATTTCTTTTTCTCACTCTTTTTTCCAGCGTCTACACATGATCAAGACGTATTTAGTTTCTATTCAGAAGAGAGGTACTGCAATGGGTTTGAGGAAGTTTTGACTCGATACAGACAAATTGTTCCAAACCTCGGACTTGCAGGTGTTTACCGTTTTTCAATTAGGCTCATTATCTATACAGTAAATTATTCCTAAGGCTCAAACTCACTGCATTCATGCCACAGGACCCACTTCTTTTGCCCCTTTGATTGAAATGGCTATGACTATTGTTGAGCAAAGCGGTGGCCAATATCATGTCTTGCTACTAATTGCAGATGGACAGGTAATCGATTTCACACTATTGAGCTGAATAATTTTTAATTATTTTGTATCTGTACCAGTCATCATAAGTTTCATATCATAAATGAAGAAACTGCAATGCTGTATTTGCATCATGCATACATAATTACATTTGGTTTTCCTTGGAAATGCTAATAAGAAATATCTACTCATAATATCACACATTAACATATTACCAATTTCATAAGAAAACTAAATGTACAAAATTCTGTTAATACTTGGATAAATGATATTAGTCTGTTGTAGGGTAGATATTCATTGTTTCTGCTGTTCTAGGCTTTAAAAACTTTATACTCAGCATGTTGCTACAGGTAACCAGAAGCATTGACACACAACATGGACACCTAAGTCCACAGGAACAGAAGACAATAAATGCAATCGTAAAAGCCAGGTAAGTTTTTAGTTTTCCCACGTGTGGAGTACCGTTCTGCATTCTTACATCCTCTTTCAAATTGCAGTGAGTATCCATTGTCAATAGTTTTGGTGGGAGTTGGAGATGGACCATGGGATATGATGAGAGAATTTGATGACAACATCCCTTCTCGGGCTTTTGACAATTTTCAGGTTTGGTGTAGTTCACTTAGCCTTTTTCACTTTCCATATTTGAATCTCCCTGTTATGCTGAAATATAATTTTTATTTGGCTGGATGTAGTTTGTGAATTTTACTGAAATAATGATGAAGAATGTAGATGCGGTCAAAAAAGAGACAGAATTTGCTCTTGCAGCTTTGATGGAGATACCTTCTCAGTATAAGGCAACCATAGAGCTTGGCATATTGGGGTAATAACTTAAGATCATTTCTTTACACTAAAATATGATATATTTTTTTTCATAATAACCAATAACAAGAATTTGAAAATAATGGATATAACCAGTACAAGGAGGGGACAGTCACCAGATAGGGTTCCTCTACCCCCACCTCTTTATAATAGGACATCTTCCAACATCAGCACAAAATCTTCCAGGTCAAACAGTTTTCAGCAGAGGGCACCAACGCATGCTGGCTATGATAGGGGTGTTCACACAGAAACATCTTCAAGTTCTGTATATGATAACAAGGTATGAATACCATGCTTTTTAATGTAAGAAATGTTCATTCTCATTAAACTGAGACATAGTTTATCCTTCCTCCGTTGATGTCATCATATGATATTCATAATCATTCGTGTCACGGTTCTATGCAGCTTTGCCCAATTTGTCTTACCAATGGGAAGGATATGGCCTTTGGTTGTGGACATCAGGTAACCAATTAAGTTACACTCTACTACTTGTTAGTCTTGATTCTTTTTGAGGTTTTTTCCGCCTTCTCACATGTATTTCCTCTGGTGGCTGGCAGACATGTTGTGATTGTGGGGAAGACCTCGAATTATGTCCCATTTGCTGGAGCACAATCCATACTAGAATAAGGCTTTACTAGTTAGCTTTGCTCCAGAAGTGCTTTAAAAGGAACTTTGGTTCATTACCATGATAAGGTTAGTCATCACAAAATTTGACACTGTTAGAATGCCAGAAACTGAGTGGTATATTAACGTGATTTATTGGCAGGGCTGCAAAATGATGTGGGCTGGATCTTTTCATGGATGGTTTCTTGTCCATAAAAACTGCGTTCCTGATTTTGAGGCGAAGCTTTTATGCCCAGTAAGCTTTGATGCAACCTTGTGGTTTCACATTAGTTTCAATTTTTTTTTTATCTTTCTAATAATTTTATTGTGTTTATGTTACTCTTACTTTGTTTTAAGATTGTTATATATATATATATTCATACCTATACCCTTAATTTTCAAAAAATATTATACTCTATACTTGTATTTGTACTCAATACCGGTACCGTTCCTGCACCTGGGCAACATATGGTTACCATACTATGCGTGTGATTGGTTTTGTTTTGAGGCATAAGTTGTTGAAGCAAAAGCTACAAGCAGTGGTTTCAACCTTAATACCATTCTTATAAAATTAATTTTGGCAAGTGGAAATTGATTGAGGGCATACCATAGTACCATAGAACTAAATGTTACATAGAATGGCTACATACCATATCTGATCGACATGAAGTCTTAGTTTTATTGGCCAATTAATGAGAATTTACCGTGGATTATAAATTCGCCCAACACGACCAAGCCTAAGATTATGTTTGGATTTGGATGAATACTTTCAAAATTTAAGATTATTAAATTAATAACAATGTTTTAAAAATCGGACCGATGATCGAACTGGTGAAGGCACTAATTCACGGTTCATTGGTTCAACCGTAGTTGAAACGTGGTCGAACCAGTGATAATAACATATATATATTAATATAATATGATATAATTATTGATATATTAATAATAAGTTATATTCAAATAGTTTTTTGTTTTTTAAAAATATTTTTTAATGGATTTTGATCTGTCCTGGACCGGGGTCAAGAGATCCGATCTCAAGCCAGTCACGAATAGTATGTCAATACCATCTAGTAGACCGGATGTATGTGTATCCGATGTAGGTATCCGTTGTCCTTGAATGAGGAGAGCGGATTGGGCGTTCTGGAGATCCTTCACACCGACCTAACGCGTTGAAGTGGGCGAATGGTGGTGTCACCTGCAAAGATTCTCCGACGCTCAAGTCAGTGATTATATTCCAAGTCAGGAATGTATTTAGGGAGGAATCAGTCGTAAAAGAGCTGAGGAAAAGGATCCCTAACTTCAATCATGAAGTTAGTTCATATACCTGATTGGCTCGATTAACGAGGACTCGTTGGTGGGGAACCACCAACTCCCATTAGCATTATTATATTGCGCACTTACCTGCATGATTGGGTCAAGTGGCTATTTTATATTGAGCGTAGAGAATGTAGACTAGGATTAGTGAACAAGTTGACCATTCCCGTGAGCAAAGTTTGGCTCGTAGTGTAGGGAATTATTGATCGATCCCTGTAGCAACAATCCTTGTCATTAGCACAGTGACGTGTGTATTGTCCGATGTCATGGTGTTATCCTGAACAACCGGTATAGGGAGATCGCCTGATACGGAATTACAGTTCGGATGTATACCGATGACACCGGTTACACGTAGATGTCTTATCAAAGACGTTGAAATATGTATAGCAGATCGGATACCGGTATTGAGACCGGATCATATGTCCCCTAGCTTGTGTGAGGGACTGAATAGTTGTTCACATAAGCTACTCAACCTGCGAGAGGTCTTAATATCGGTAAGCCTACGTGTGTAACAGTTCCTTAGCATCTGTTGTCATTCGTAAAGAACCGCTCTGAATTTAATAGAAAAGACCTTTCGGTACTGTCACAACGGATTCAGACAAAGATTCGTTGTATGAGAATTTCAAGAGTTTATTGGAATTGAAAGCTCTTGAAGTTTGTGTAACGGCTGTAAAGCGTAAATTGCGTTGCATGATTAGACATTAATGCTTTTAATCACGTGGGCAAGCAATTATTGCGCCTGAGATGAAAATCTCATTAACCGTCGTTTTGGGCTTAATGGGCCTGAAATTTTCGAAACTTTTGGGCCTAGTGGATAGCCCTTTGCTGAGTCGCTATCGTTTTGGCGCTCAAGAATTTGGAACGGTTGTGTCGTTTCGCCTGTGAACGGGTGCGTTTTATCGAGAACGACACAACTTCAAGAGGAGGTAACCGATCCTCTTTGTTTCCTATAAAAGGAATACTTAGTGGATTCTGGGTTCCACTTGCTTTTGCTTTCTCAACGAAACTCTGCAGAAATTTTGCAAGGAAGTTTATCGCCTACATTGCGAGGGTCTCATCGTTCCTCAAATTCATCACTGTCATCTGAGGTAACTATCTTTTCCTTGTCACTTTAGTTTCGCTTTGACTTGCTACTCGTAGTTATAGAAAGTAGGCTTCATAAAAAAGGGGGGGAATCAGTTTCCCTCAACCCTAATAGTTGTGGGGAAGAATCCTTGTGATTCTTCCTAAGACTGAACCGCGTCGCTCAGAAAGGGGATCTTACTCACTGCGGGAAGTGACCTTTCCCTTCTCAGAGTCGCCCTCTGATTGTAATTGCTTTTAAAATGCAGTGAGTAATGATTGCAACTTTCTGACGACATTTTATTTCTTATCATAGATTAAGGAGTTCGGTCTAGATACTTCCAATGGCAACTGGAGAAGGATCTTCTGGAGATAGTGCCATTTCGAAGACAGCTGAGGGTCTCTTCAGCGTAGTTGCTTCGAGGCTGAATTGGGAGGAGGTTCAGGCTAAATGGCCTTTCTGTTGGGTGTCCAGCGAATTTAAGGACTTGGCCTCTCGTCATGCGGATGAAGAGGGATCTCGGATTCAACCGAGGTTCACACTGAGTACGGATGAGGAGACAAAAAAGTGGTATAGGGTTTACGCACCACTTCCGACAGAGCGGATATGTCATGTCGTCCCCAACGATCGTTCAGTGTACATGTATGACTTTATCTTCCATAACCTGGGAGTTCGTTTTCCTTTAACCGAACTCCAGATGGGTGTTTTGAGGTTTCTGAACTGTGCACCCTCTCAACTTCATCCCAACGGTTGGGGCCTCATCCGAGCTCTCGAAGTGCTTGGGGAGCACTTCAATTTCACGCCAACAGTAGCGATGCTGTTCTACTACACTCAGGTGGTTAGAAGGGCGGATAAGCAGGGCGGAGTTGGTCTGGTGACACTCCGGACTCTTTGTTCCTTTGTGAACTTTGAGTCTTACACAGATTCTGCCAAGGTTGACGGGAAGTCCTTCAAGACTTACTTCACTCGCATCTCCATCAAGAAGGGCAAACCAAAATTTTGGAAGGATGAAGAGGACGTTGACAAATTTCCCTTGAGCTGGACACACGAGCATTTCCTCTTGAGCTCTCACGCGTACTACACTGATCAATCCGATCTGTCTCGTGAGACATCGAGAGTGTTGTTCGCGCTTGAATCGCACACTACAGGTCGTCACGTCTTTTCGTGTAGGCGTCTGCTAAGTAGCTCAAGCGGAGTCCGGGAGGAATATTTGCGTACTTCTCGTTTTATTTCATCTTTCCTCCTTTATCAAATATATATAGAATATTTGCAGTTGCTGACATCTTGTGTTTGTTCATGTAGGTGAAATAGAACAGCAAACTCCGGAAATGGATAAACTGAAAAAATTCAAGGCGGCTGGTAAATCCGTTGCTCGTGAGAATGAAGTAAAGCCCAGGCCCTCAACTAAGGATCGTCCTGAGGTAATCATCTTGACCTCGGATGTTGAAGGGGACATCCCACTGGTTGAGGGCGGTACGTCCGATGTTGGTGCAATCTCGGGTCAGCCTCCCGTTACTGAGAGGAGAAGAAAGATCCAGAATGATCCTGCAAGGCGTCAGTCCAAGAAGCAAAGAGTTTCGGAGGATCCTGCTGCCGGGGTTTCTGGATCAGAGCCGACCTCCTTCCCAACTACCTCGTTTCTCACCCCCTTCCTCTCTTATGAAGGTTCTACTCCAGCCACTCTTCCTCCTCCGATGTACAAACTCCGGCCTACACTCAGTCCTAAAGAAATTACGGAAGCGTGTGAGGCCGGAAGGTGGCAGTTAGCCGAACTTGCTGGAGTGCTTTCTTCAATCAGCGAGTTGGCTAGCAACGCCGATAAAGTTGAGGAATTGAGCGACGAATTGAAAGAACTCAAGCTTTCCTCGGAAAAGGACAAAGTCGCCGTGAAGTTAATGGAAGATCGTCTTCACAAGTCTAAGGAGTTTGGGGATCTCATCACCAAAGAGAATCTCAAACTCAAAGTCGATCTTAAAAACTTGGAAGGCAAGGTGGCAGAGAAGGAGGAAGAACTCCGTAGCAGCCAGGATAAACATAAAGCTGATGCTGAGGAGTGGTCTCAAAGGGAGAAGAAGCTCCTTCTTGAGATAGAGGGGCTGAAGGCTAGGAATGCGGAGTTCGAGGTGTCTAGTGAGGAGCTGTCCAAGTTGCGGGGAGAATTGGCTACAACGAAAGCTGAGAGAGAAGAAGCTGTTGACATATGCAGCCGGGCTGTCGAAGAATCCTTCGGCCTAGCTATACGCCAAGTTTTCTACCGCAACCCCACTGTGAAACTTAACCTTTATGGAATGGATCCGTTCTATGAATTCCATGGGGGAAAGTTAGTCGCAGTGGTGGATGGTCGTCACGAAGATCCACCGACGTCCCTGTATGGTTTGCCTCCTCTTCCTGAGGGTCAAACCATGGGACCGGATTATGTCTTTCCTGTGTCCGAGGTTCCCTCTTCTGAAGAAAGGGCTGAGGCTCCTGGAGGTGAGACTCCTGCGGAGGTTCCAAAGGAAGGGGGACAAGAGCCTGGTGCTGAGGAGGCGCAAAAAACTGAAGAACAGATTCCTCTTCCGTAATTTTGTTTTCATTTACATGTATAGTTGTGTACCGGGATCAACTCCGGATTTTGAACTATTGTATGTAATTTCATTTCAATGAATGAATTTTGGTTGAAGAAATTTGTCTTCATTGTTTCATGTATATATAAATCGTTACTAATCCGTTCAGTGTAATTAATCTTAAGGCCGGATTGAAATAATAGCCTAGGAAGATTAAATAACAAATAAAATTTAGAACGGATAAATATATACATGTCCCCAAGTGCGTATTAAAAAGAAGGTGCCTGTCTCTGGGGCATGATCCTTAATTCTTTTGGGGAAAGATGGGTCGATCCGCTGTTTAGCAAAATAGTGTAACAGGACGGATGACTGCTTCTAATCCGTAATATTTACAGGAGATGATAATATTGTTCCAAGTTTAGGGAACTGCAAGGAAGTGGTGTTTGAGCCCTTTATCATAAGGATGATGATGGGAGTTTTTTCTGCACCAGGAGTTACGTCGTTGTATCACAGAATAGGTGATATAGAGTATCCGTCCTGGGAGAATACCACTAGAAAGCGAAAGTGCGGGCTGACTTTCGGAATTTTCCATCATAAAGATGATTATGAGTATTGATCATGCCAGGTGTTTTATCATTAAATCACTTCATAAGTGATTGAGATCATCCGTCTTGGGGATGTGTACGATACCAGGAACTACATCATCAGGTCGCATATTAGGTGATTGAGATCATCCGTCCTTTGGGTGTGTATTGCGCCAGGAGTTACATCGTCAGATCACAGCATGGGTGATTGAGATCATCCGTCCTGGGCAGGTACACCGCGTTAGGAGTTACATCGTCATATCACATAATGGGTGACTGAGGTTATCCGTTCTGGAAAAGTACACATCGTCAAGAGTTACATCGTCAGATCACAGATTAAGTGATTTAGATAATCCATCCTGGAGACATTTTTCAATCGTAGGAATACGGATTGAGTGAATACCTTCATCGTAAGAATGATGATGAGAATTGTTCATACCAGGAGTTACATCGTCGAATCACTTTATAGGTGATTGGGATCATCCGTCCTGGAATGATTCACACCAGGAGTTACACCATCGAATCACAAAATATGTGATTGAGATCATCCGTCCTGGAATGATTAGTGGAGCTCTTCGTATCAGGAGTTACATCATCGAATCACTGAATAAGTGATTGAGATCATCCGTCCTGGTGAATTTTTCCAATCAAGGGAGTGCGGATTCAATTGGCAATTTTCGCTCAATCCGAAATCCGAGTCTTACCTCTACTAGCCCCCTAGCTGATGTGAGGAAGCAGTTGACTTGCTCATATGAGCTATATTGATCGTAGTACGTCTGGATTTCGGGTTTGTACCGAAGTGTAAACATCCGCTCTGGGAACCATGTTCCGTAGTGGTGAAATTTTAAGGGCAGATTCGACAATGGGAATATCAGAAGTTTATCGAATTTCGCAACCCTTGGTATTCGAGTAATGGTGGCCACGTTTCTAATGATTGGACATTTAATGCCTTAATTCACGTGGGCGCGCCATTATTGCGTTAAATGCGCATGTCTTAATAACCGTCACGTAGGGGCTTGTTGGGCCTAAAATTTGGATTTAGTAGGCCCATTTAGAAAACTCTGTGACGAAACGATGGCATTTTCGCGCCTTGATGTACTAAACGACAATTTTGGTCCACTAAACGGGGAGTCGTTTGGGGGTAAACGACAGGTTATGTTTAGTGGGTATTTGAAAAATTTTGGTGCCCTGATATAGGCATATTTGGCAATCTCAGTTACCATTTCTCCTAATTCTCTTGACGAACTTCTGCAAAAGTTTCGAGAAGATTATCGTGTCTGCCTCTGTGAATCTTAATTCACTATCCTCATCCATCCTTAGGTAACCACTTTCTTTCCATACTTTGTGTCTTGTTTCAATTTCTGAAAATGTCTAGGAAAGGTGTTAGTTTTAGTGGTATCAGCCCTAGAGGAAGAGGAGGAAGGGCCTTCAATCAAAACCCCACAGTTCGTGGTGGGAGGATTCCAGTGGTCTTTCAATCGAAGCCACTAAGCTCAGAGAGGGAGGCGTCGCCGTATCAGAGGCGAAGGGCGATTATACCCTCTTCAGAATCCTCCTCTGGTGAGAGTGCTGAGAGCGGTGACCTGTATGTATCTGACGATGTGGATTTTTACCGCAGTGTAAAAGCTTTCACAATGGTGGTGAAGAAAGCGACTGGGAGGAAATCATCTGAAGGGGGATCTTCTTCCGAGAAGTATATCTTGAAGACCCAATCCGGCCTCTGCAATGTGGTTGCACACCGGATAGACTGGGTGAAATTCCAACAGAAACGCCCATTCAGCTGGGTGGCTGAGGAATTTCGTGAGACACCGTCCGTCCACGCTCGGGAGGATGAAGGGGAGCTGGAGCCGCGGTTTACCGTATGGAAGAAGGACAAATACAAATGGTGCTTTCATGTATATGCTCCCCTTCCATCGGTTCGGATATGCCACACACCGGACGAGAGGTCCTTGTTTATGTATGATTTTATATTTCTGAACTTGGGTGTGCGTTTCCCTTTGACGAAGTTTGAGATGGGAGTCCTGAGATTCTTGGACTGCGCCCCCTCGCAACTTCACCCTAATGGATGGGGATTGGTCCGCTCTCTTGAAGTGCTTGGGGAGCACTTCAACTTTAAACCGACGGTGGCCATGCTTTTTTACTTCACTCAAGTGGTCCGCCGTGCGAATAAGGAGAAAGGAGGAGTGAGTTTGATATCCCTCCGGACTATCTCCAAGATCATCAACTTCGAGGCGTACACTGACTCCGCCAAAGTTGATGGGCGTTCATTCAAGTCCTATTTCACGAAGATTAGCGTCCATCCGAATGAATCAATTTTTTGGTTGACTGAAGAAGGGATTCCAAAATTCCCAGTGACTTGGACGCACGAACATTTTTTGTTGACCTCCCAAGCGTACTATACCGAGGAGGACGAACTGAGCCCAACTTCAATCTCAGTTCTTTCGGCTCTGCAGTCCTACACAGCCTCACACCAATTTTTCTCCTGCAGGCGTTTGTTAGGACCAAAGTCTACTCGCGAGGAGTATTTACGTAATTTCCCTGCCATTCTTCATGCGTTATTATGTCATGTCTTGAAACTTTTTCGTCTCTGATTGTGTCTTTTAATTGTGCAGGTGAAATTCAGAGCGGATCACCAGAGATGAATAGGCTAAAAGGTCTCAAAGCCGGAGAGACTTCCGTTGCGGCTGAAAATGACATTCAGGCAAAGCGGAACTCGAAGAAGGCTACTGCTGAGACGATAATATTAACTTCGTCTGCTGGTGACGATATTCCTCTGATTGAGGGCGGATCTGAGAAGGTGGTCGAGAAAAAGAAGAGGACTAAGCGTGATCCTTCAAAGACCTCAGACCGTCAATCCTCGCCCAAAAAGCCAAAAACTTCAAGAGGGGCTGCTGAGCCAGGGCCTGCTAAAGAAAAGAGAGCGGAAGTGTCTATTCCGGATACTCCAAGTGGTGTTATAACACATGGGGCGAAGCCAATAACGACTTATTTCGCGCCCAAAGCCCCCTGCTCTCTTGAAGGTAATTCCGGTCTTGTTCAACATCCGGTGTACGAGGGCTCCGTTCCTGAGGGCGTTCCTGAATCCTCACCCAAGGTGAAGCCCTCGTTAAAGAGTGAAGAAATGATGAGAGCTTGCGACGACGGACAGAAGCACTTGGCTGATTTATCCAAGCTCCTCAAGTCAGTTCGCGAGCTCACAGAAGAAAACGAGAGGCTCACCTCGATGGTTGGCAAGGACAAGGCAATCATCCTCCAATTAGAAGGAAAATTAAAAACTTCCGAAGAGGAAACTCAGAAGAAGGATGAAGAAATTGCCAAGTTGAAGAAGCTTGCCAAGGAGCTGGAGGGTCAGGTTCTCGATCAGAAGAAAATCAACGCTGACCTCCATGCCAATTTTTGTGTGGAGAAGGAACGCTCTTCGAAGCTAGATGAGCGGTTGAAGGAGGCTAAGGTCGTCTATTCCCAAGGAGCGGATGATTGGTCACGTAAGGAAAAGGAGCTGCTATTAAAGCTGGAGGATTCGAATGGCGAAGTCAAGACCCTGAAAGCAGACTTGGACGATGCTGTAAACATGTGTGATCAAGCAGTCAAGGAGGCTTTCGGGTTGGCAATTCGTCAGGTGTTATACCGGAATCCCAAGGTGTCACTTAATTTGAACGGTATTGATCCGTTCTATGAGTTTCACCAAGGGAAACTGGTGGCCATCGTTGACAATCGTCAAGAGAGTCCGCCTAGAACTCCTTATAAGTTTGCTCCTTTACCTAAAGGTCAATCAATGAGACCTTCCCTCCTGAAACCCATAAGTACAGGACCGAGCTCTCGCACTGAAGGAGGCAAGACCGGAGACAAAGGCAAAGGGAAGGAGGGAGACTCAAGCCAGAAAGAGTAGCGCCTTTCTTGTTTTCTTTTTCGTTTTATTGATTTGAATTCGCTGTGTTCCGGGATCAGCTCCGGATTATTACACGAATTGTAATTCTTATTGAATCAATAAAAGAGTTTTTTACCTCCATTCTTGTTTAGTGAAAAACAACTTTAACAGAGGGACTGCATGTGTTATTGTATTATTCCGGATTTAAGTAATGAAGATCGGATTGTAAAACAAAATCTCCATACCGGACATATACATGCGAAATGAATTTCATAATAAAACCACCGCTTGTGAGGGAACACATCAGTGCCTCAAGAACGGCTTAAGGGGAATGATTGTGAGATCGTTTAGACGAGAGTTCATTCCTCAAATTATTCGTTAAACCGTTGATGTTGTCCCCCAGTATCATTTGGTGATTATCACTTTGAATAAACTCTGAGTGAGATTTTCACGTGAGAGATCTTGAGAATGAGGATTTAAAATAGAAATTCCTCTTCAAATATTTCCGACTGAGGAATTTCGGGTGAAAATGCCTTAGATTGTGGCGTACCCGAGTGAATTGTTCGTGTCGGAGTTTATGAGTCAGATCTCAATTGAAGAATTGATGACTCAGAATTATAAGCTATAAAACTCCCAAATAAAGAACTTCACGAGAGTATTAATTTGGAATTCAGTATAACTTACTTGTTGTGTTTGGAGTTCGGTTTGATCCTACTGTCCATGTCATATTTGGTGTTCGGTTGAATCCTACTAGCCGTTCTTCAATTGGTCTTTGGTTTTACCCAATGACGATTCTTCACCGACGTTCGGTTAATCCTACTAGTCGTACTCAGAGTTCGGTTTAATCCTACAATCCGAGCCTTCGATACGGGGTTCAGATCAGGGTTAATCCTGAACCTACTGCGCCCGTCACTTGGGGTTCAGCGTGGTCTTGAAGAAGAACCTGCTTACTACGCCCAAGCCTTCGCATGGGGTTCGGTTTGTGGCCTCGAAAGAGGACCAGCCCTACAACCCATGTAGTCTTCGAATGGGGTTCGGTTTGTGGCCTTAAAGAAGGACCAGCCCTACAACCCATGTAATCTCTGAATGGGGTTCGGTTTGTGGCCTTAAAGAAGGACCAGCCCTACAACCCATGTAATCTCTGAATGGGGTTCGGTTTGTGGCCTTAAAAAAGTGCCAGCCCTACAACCCATATCCTGAGGTTCGGTTTAATCCTACAACTCAGGTCTTCACCGACGTTCGGTTAATCCTACTAGTCGTACTCAGAGTTCGGTTTAATCCTACAATCTGAGCCTTCACCGGTGTTCAGCCAAACTTACTAACCGTACCCAGAGTTCGGTTTAATCCTACAATCTGGGCCTTCAATGCATACACACTCGAGGAGTTACATCGTCAATTACAGAATGGGTAATTGAGATCATCCGTCCTGAGTATGTTCTTGTGCGTTGCGCATATTCGAAGAGTTACATCGTCAACTACAGAATAAGTAGCTGAGATCATCCGTCCTGAATATGCTTTTGTACACCGGATAAACTGAAAATCACAGCATAAGAAAAACTCGAAAGAGTTAAATTGTTATGAGAGATTCTTATTAAATCAAAAATAAGAATTACAAGGAGAGCGTAGCTGTGAAAATAAATTCTCCAGTATTCAATCCAAGATAAGGATAGGAGAGTGTAGAAACAGCTAGCTATAGTAGATGCGCAAGTTTTGGGTGTTCCATTTGTTTCGGATTGGAGTGCCATCAAGGTTTTCAAGGCGATAAGAGCCTTTGCCAGTGACCTCGGATACCCTGTATGGGCCTTCCCAGTTTGGGGCTAGTTTGCCTTGATGGGCGAATTTGTTCCCTATACTTGCTTTCCTCAAAACCAAATCTCCAACGTTGAAAGTCCTTGATTGGACTCGTTTGTTGTACCGGAGAGCAACTTTGGCTTTGATGGCTTGATCTCTGATGAAAGCGTCTTCTCTGAGTTCTTGTATGACATCCATTTCAGATGCCAAGTTAGCATTGTTGGTTTCTTCGGAGAAGTACTTAACTCTTGTGGAAGCAATTTGCAGTTCCACAGGTATCATTGCCTCGACCCCGTATGTTAGGCGATATGGGGATTCATTGGTGGATGAATGAGGCGTTGTCCGATATGCCCATAGGACATGACACAGCTGGTCTGTCCATCCGCCCTTGGCTTCACCAAGGCGCTTCTTTAGTCCCTTAAGCACCTCCCTGTTGGCCACTTCAGCTTGACCATTAGTTTGGGGATGTTCGACGGATGAGAATATTTGGGTTATTCCTAACCCTTCAAGTAAATCTGTGAATTTTCTATCCGTGAACTGGGTGCCATTATCCGTGACAATCCGTGCTGGGACCCCGAACCGTGTTATGATGTTTTCATACATGAAACGACGAGTTCGGGCTGAAGTGATATGCACCACCGGCTCTGCTTCTATCCACTTAGTGAAATAATCGACCCCTACAATGAGATATTTGATGCCCCCAGGAGCAGTTGGAAAGGGGCCCAGAATATCTAATCCCCATTGGTAGAAAGGCCATGGAACAGCGGATGTGAAGAGTTCTTCCGCCGGTGTGTGGTGTAGGTTAGAGAATTTTTGGCAAGCGTCGCATTTTTTGACGAAGTCAATGGAGTCTTGCTTCATTGTGGGCCACCAGTATCCAGCTCTGAGGATTCTTCGCATTAAGCTTCTTCCTCCGGCGTGGTGTCCACTTTGTCCTCCATGCACTTCCTCCATTACACCTTGCACCTCATCCTCTTTGAGACAAACTAAATAAGGCACAGAGAGTGCCCTTCTGTAGAGATTACCATCAATCATAGTGAAATACGGTAATTCTCTCCTTAACCTCGTCTTTTCCTTCTCATCTGTGGGTAGCTGTCCATCAGCCAAATAACGGATGTAAGGAGCCATCCATGTATCTCCGTAAAGGGAGTCAGTCATTATGGCGTTTAGAGAAGGGAAAAGAGGGATGCTGGGCGACGTTAGCGTGCTTTGAACCAGAGTAGTGGTGCTACCCGGTCGTTTAGTGCTTGCTAACCTGGAGAGTATATCCGCTCTCGTATTCTCTTCACGTGGAACATGCTTGAACTCCACCTTTGAGAATTTCTCAGTCAACTCCTTGACACAGTTCAAGTATAATTGGAGTTGAGGTTCGCGAGCTTGATAATCTCCTAAGATCTGCGAAATCACCAGCTGTGAATCGCTACAGAGTGTCGCCTCGGAAGCTCCGATGTCAATTGCAGCTCTTAGCCCGGCCAAGCAAGCTTCGTACTCAGCCTGGTTGTTGGATGTTTTGAAATTGAAACGAAGGGAGATCTCCAGGTGTACTCCGTCATCACTTTCGAGAACTACACCTGCTCCAGAGCCTCTTTGGTTTGATGAACCATCAACGTAAATGGTCCAGTGGACTCGAGGGTAATCCGGATCAGTCCCTGTCATTTCCACAATAAAGTCAGCCAGGACTTGAGCTTTAATAGCGCTGCGGGGTTCGTAGGATATATCAAACTCAGAGAGTTCAATAGACCATTTGATCATCCTCCCAGCAAGATCGGGCTTGATTAAGACAGAACGGAGTGGCAAATCCGTTCTCACTATGATTGGATGGGCGTGAAAGTACGGACGCAACCGTCGTGAGGCCCAAACAACAGCGAGGGCGGCCTTTTCAATTTTCTGATACCGGATTTCAGCACCTTGCAAGGTCTTGCTAGTGAAATAGACCGGTCTTTGTCCATCAGGAGTTTCTTTTATCAAGGCAACGCCCAAAGCTTCATCTGAAATAGCCAAGTACAGAATGAGTGTGTCTTCGGGGTCAGGCTTTGTGAGAATGGGAGGTTTGGACAACACCTCCTTAAGCTCTTGGAAAGCTTTTTCTTGTTCCTGTCCCCACTCGAATTTCTTGGACTTTTTCAGTATTTTGTACAGGGGGAGCGACCTGTGAGCCATCTTCGGCATGAATCGTGCCAAAGCTGCTACTTTGCCATTCAGGGATTGGACTTCTTTAAGATTCTTAGGACTTTGCATGTCTAGAATCGTTTGGCACTTCCCTGGATTGGCTTCTATACCACGTTGAGTTAACATGAAACCCAAAAACTTCCCAGCAGGGACAGCAAATGTGCACTTCATCGGGTTCAGCCTCATGTTAAATTGCCTCAAACGGGTGAATACTTGGCGCAGGTCTTCAATATGATCGCCACCTGCCGGTGTCTTTGCTATTATGTCGTCAATGTATACTTCAACAAGCTTGGTGTGCATACCCTCGAAAACCTTGTTGATCATGCGCTGATATGTCGCCCCAGCGTTTTTCAGGCCAAAGGGCATGACTGTATAGCAAAAGACACCACGATCATTTATGAAAGCTGTCTTCTCTTGATCCTCTTCGCACATCGGAATTTGGTTGTAACCAGAATAAGCGTCCATGAAGCTCAGGTATTGGTAACCAGAGGAATCATCTACCATCCGATCTATATTAGGAAGAGGATAAGGATCTTTTGGACAGCAGCGGTTGAGGTCCACGTAGTCAATGCACATTCTCCATTTACCATTGGATTTAGGGACCATCACCACATTCGAAAGCCAAGAGGAATATCGGATTTCCCTGATAAATCCGGCCTTCAGCAATTCCTCAGTTTGCTGACAAGCTGCCTTCTGTTTCTCTGGGCCTAATCGTCTTTTCTTTTGGGCCACAGGTTTCGTCTCTGGATAGACAGAAAGTTTATGACAGCAGAATTCAGGGTCTATGCCTGGCATATCGGCTGCGGTCCATGCAAAGAGGTCTTTAAACTCTTGCAAGAGAGCCAGCAGTCGCCGCTCTATTTCAGCATCTAGCTTGTCATTGATATGGGTGATCTTTTCTGGAGAATCTCCCAAGGCAATGTCCCTGGAACTTCCATCCGGTGTGGGCTTTGATGGGTTGAACGGATCAATGTTCAAATCCGCTCTAGGATCCAGGTCGACAAGACTTACAGATCCAGCCGATGTTCCAGCATCATTAAGTTTCCTCTTTTTATTGGAGGCGTCCAGCTTTGTCATGTTGAGGCTAAGGTTGTAGCAGTACCTAGCCATCTCTTGATCACCCCGGATAGATGACACAGCATTATCCTTGTCAATGAACTTGATAAGGAGATGTGGGGTTGATACAACTGCCTCCATTGCATTCAGAGTAGGACGGCCTATGATGCCATTAAATGGTGATTTGACATCAATCACTAGCACCCGAGACCTAACCGTCCTGGCTCCTGGCTCGCCTTCAAACGAGATAAGGGTATCAAGATACCCTCTAGTTAATTGCTTTGCGCCATTGAAAGCTGTTAGCTCCTGCGTGTAAGGCTGTAAGTCTGAGTCTTTAAAACCCATTCTTTCAAAGCAATTATAAAAAATAACATCGCAGGAACTTCCCTGGTCAACAAGGATTCTTCGGACGTCCTTGTTGGCGATCACAGCAGTGATGACTACAGCATCGTCACCACCAGGAACGGTTGGGCCAAAATCCTCGTCAGAGAAAGAGATTATGGGAGCCTCATTCCCTCCTCTGTAAGGGCGGTTGTCTTTGACTTTCCCTTGCACAGATAGAATCATTCTGTGATGATTCTTACGGGCTGTAATTGAAGCTCCTCCTCCAGCGAACCCTCCAGCAATCATGTCAATGACTTCACGTCGGCCCTGACGTTGTTGCTGGGGCATGCTGTCTTTCTGTGCTGCATTATCGGTCATTACACCTTTTTGCTTCTCTGCAGCAGAGAACTTTCGAACCGGACTGGGGTTGTTGTCATCCCCATCGTCGGGATCTCTTTCTCTTTTCTCATTCCGTTCTGCCCTGTCAAAGGATTTTTCTTTGAACAGGTATTGTTTCAATTTGCCTTCTCTAATTAGCGTCTCAACCGCGTTCTTTAGAGCTTGGCATTCATCAGTGGAATGACCATTTTGTTCATGAAAATCACAGTACTTTCGTGAATTTCCTGGTCTTTTCATAGGAGCTGGTCTCCTGATGCCATATGTGCTGAAAACTGGCCATCCGACCTCTCTCAAAATCTGAGATGGTCTGGCAGATAATTGTGCATAATGGCTGAAGGAATTGACATGCCTTTCTCGAGGTCGAGGGGGGTGGTTATCCACCTTAGGATTGGTGAATGGCCTCTCCATGCGTTCTGACCTCGTCTTTTCCTTACCCTTCTGGGTTTGGGGAGATGGTGTTGGTGGCTTTTTCTTTGCAGCCATTGCCTCCAAGTGCATCTCTATGCTCACATACTTTGAGGCTTTTTTCCTGAACTCCTCAAAAGTTGATGGGGGGCTCTTCGCTAATGAAAGAGCGAAAGCTGATCCTGGCTGCAATGCCTCAATTACGATATGCAGCTTGATAGATTCTGTGAGGTTAGGAACCAGAGCTGCTTCCTTATAAAACCTCTTCAAAAAATCTTTTAGGCCCTCTGTCTCACCTTGCTTAATCTGAGCCAAGGTATGAGACGTCTTGGGTACGTCTCTGGAGATGACAAAATGGGTTTCAAAGGCAGCTGCCATTTCTGCCCAAGAATCTATGGATCCAGAAGGCAAGCCTTTAAACCACCCGAGGGCCTCCTCAGACAATGTTCTAGGGAACATTCGGCACATCACGTCTTCATCAGCCCCTAAGTACATGGCTTCAAACACATAAGCATCAAGGTGCTTAGTTGGATCAGTTTCACCATTATACTTTCCGATGGAAAGTGGTTGAGTGGTTTGAAGGTGCTTGGGGATGCTGATGCCCATAAGTCTCCTTGAAAAAGGAACCTTCAGATTGTAAGACAATGGGGGTGCTGTTGTTGAATCTCTCTTCCTTCGGGAAGCTGCATCCTCAGAATCGCGAGTTTGTTCTCCCTCCTCAAACGTTGGGATCTTTGAGTACTGAAGAGTGGTGGACTTTTCACCATCAGTTGTGTGGGGAGTGTTTCGCGTGCGAGATGACTCTTTATCCTCGCTTTGCCTTTTTTCTCTTCGCAATTCAGCGAGTTCCCTCTGAAGTTGTTTGATCAACTCATCACGAGGATCAGGATCAGACACTGTTACTATCTTCTTTGAACTGCCCCCATGAGAATCAAAGTTGAGTTTTCTGAAGGCGTTAGGATTGGTTCTGCCTTCAGCTTGATTCTCCACGAAGTCTCGTGCTTCGCCTTCCATGGAGGATTACCTGCTCTGTCAAAGGATATGGGAATAACTTTATCGAGTCCCACCGGGCGTGCCAATGATCTGTCCTGGACCGGGGTCAAGAGATCCGATCTCAAGCCAGTCACGAATAGTATGTCAATACCGTCTAGTAGACCGGATGTATGTGTATCCGATGTAGGTATCCGTTGTCCTTGAATGAGGAGAGCGGATTGGGCGTTCTGGAGATCCTTCACACCGACCTAACGCGTTGAAGTGGGCGAATGGTGGTGTCACCTGCAAAGATTCTCCGACGCTCAAGTCAGTGATTATATTCCAAGTCAGGAATGTATTTAGGGAGGAATCAGTCGTAAAAGAGCTGAGGAAAAGGATCCCTAACTTCAATCATGAAGTTAGTTCATATACCTGATTGGCTCGATTAACGAGGACTCGTTGGTGGGGAACCACCAACTCCCATTAGCATTATTATATTGCGCACTTACCTGCATGATTGGGTCAAGTGGCTATTTTATATTGAGCGTAGAGAATGTAGACTAGGATTAGTGAACAAGTTGACCATTCCCGTGAGCAAAGTTTGGCTCGTAGTGTAGGGAATTATTGATCGATCCCTGTAGCAACAATCCTTGTCATTAGCACAGTGACGTGTGTATTGTCCGATGTCATGGTGTTATCCTGAACAACCGGTATAGGGAGATCGCCTGATACGGAATTACAGTTCGGATGTATACCGATGACACCGGTTACACGTAGATGTCTTATCAAAGACGTTGAAATATGTATAGCAGATCGGATACCGGTATTGAGACCGGATTAAAAAAATAACCAAAAAAGAAAAAAAACAAAACAAGAAATAATTTTAAAACTCTGGTCAGTTCAACCGATTTTCAATACTGGTTTTGACCAGTTCTGAATCCACCGGTTGTTTTTCCTTAACCAGACCGGTACCTTGACCGGTTCCCGGTCCAACCGGCCGGTCCGGTTTAGTTTTTATAACCTTGATTAATAATGAAAAGTAATCATAAAAGAGTCTAACATGGAAATAATGATAAATGATAATACAAGATGTATTAGATAAAAGAAAACGAGAATTTTAAAATTCTCTTTCAATGTGTCATTTGAAAATTTTTCCATTTATACTAAAAGTTGTTAAGATGAAATTTTATGGTAATCTTTAAATGTTTTATTTGAATACAATGTAAATATTACAATTTTAAAATTTTAAAAATTTTCCATCCAAACACAACCTAAGTTCCATTAGCCAAAGAGAATTTATCGAGGATTATGAATTGATGTTATTGTGAAATTTTGTAATTTTTGTGCTTAAAGATAGAAATAGGTCATGCCACCCATCAAGAGCCTATGACCCAGTTCGTCTAAAGCTTGTTAGATTATATTTGTTGAGTAAAAATGTCAGACTAAAACTTTTTAATAAACTTATTTAATTAAATAGGTCGGACCAAAATCTATGAAGCTTATTAAGACAACCGTGTTTGGTTGATCTGTTATATTAAATATGCATATTTAATAATTTTATAATATATATATATATAATTAGAATATTTTTAAAATAATATATGTATAAAAAATTAGGAATAGGAGGGAAAGAATTAGGAGGAAAAGAAATAAGAAGGAAAAAATAAAGTAGAAATAAGATGTAAAAATATGTTGTTTGGGTGGCTAAAAAAAGAATATATTCTTGTTTAGATGGAAAAAAAAAGATGGATGAAAATAAATTAGTTTATATTTAAAAATTTAAATTTTTATTATAATAAATTTCAATACATAAAAAATTTATTTTAAAATTTTTAGAATTTGTTAAACAACAATCTTACTACATTTTTTTTATTTCCTTCATTTTCTTTCCATCTTAGAGAGGGATTAAAGGTCTCATTGTTTTTTATTTTCCTTCCTTCTTTTCCTTCCAAATAAGGGAAAACTTTTTTCTCTCATTTTCTTCCTCCTCAATTGTCCTCTTATTTTACCTTCACCCAAACAAACTATAAAGGACTAATCTAAATTAAACCAAAGTTAAAAGACTAACTTAAAACCTCACTAAATACGATTGAGAAAAGGATAGAAGGAAATTGGGAGGAAGAAAAAAGCAAATTTTCTTTTCTTTGTTTTGAAAAAAAAGAAAAAGTTAAGAGGACCAATAAATATTAATTTTTTTCTTATATGGAAGGAAATGAAAGAAAATTGAGTGATATTTTTGGGTAATGTTTTTGAATAGGGTGTTTTAAAAAGATAATTTCGAATATGGGGCTGTTTGTGATTTAATTATGCTATCTAGGTCTGTTATGATGTCGGAAGAAAAGTTGACGCCATAGAAAATGTTGAAAATAATGGCGACACCGTTGGGATGAGCCACATGGATTTGTCATTGAAAAACCTCACAACACACCAAATAGGTTGTCAACAAAAATCAAAGCAACACACGCTCATTGGCCTGCACGGTGGCGAGGTGTGTCATTTTTATTTCTGACGACTTGCCTTTGACCGACCTGTGTCATCCCCTTAACAACTCGTCGAGACACATTGCTCCTCCGCCGAGCATTCTGCATCTTTTATTTTTCAATTTGAGAGTGAAGAAGAACAAGGTGTGATATTTTTTTTAGCGCATTGAACGATGGTCCCCTACTGAAAGCTTTTGTTGTTTGATAAAATACTTGTGCGTCGTCAAAAAAATTTCTTCTGTTTATATTTCATTTTTTGTTTGCATTATTTCAAGTTATTATTTATTTTGGTAAGAGTATGTATTTGATGTTATAATTTATTTTGGTAGGTGTAATGTTTTTTTATATTTACCAAGTATTTTTTTAAAACAATAAAAATCAAAAACTCAAACTTCAAAATTTAAATTCAAGATAACATTTTTTGAAATTTATATTCAAAATAAATTTAAGTTATATTAACAAAATCGGTAATGATTTAATATATATACATGTATATATATAATAAGTCATATTTAAAAAGATCAGTAATGATTTAATTTTTATATATAATAAGTTATATTTAAAAAAGTCAGGAATGATTTAATATATACTTATTAAGTTATATTTAAGAAAATCATAAATGATTTAATATATATTACGTAAGTTATAGTTAAAAAATAATCATTTAATATATATTTCTTAAGTTAAATTTAAAAAATTAGTAATCATTTAATATATTTTTCTTAAGTTATATTTTAGACAATTACTATATTTAAAATTACTTTATTTAAAATTATTATATTTATTTAGAGAATAAGTATTTTTATAAATTACCATATTTATAAATTACTAATTTTGTTATATGTTTCTAAATGCGGTATGGTTGAACAGAGGACCATCAATCCTGGCCTGTTGAACCACAATTGTTAACATTACAGGAAAAACATGTCTCCACACATGTTTGGAGAGCTGGACCATGTATTAAGGATTAGGAAAGCACTCCGCGTTAGAAGCAACCAAATACCTTAACAAATCATACCGCATTTACGCAGGGCTAATTTTTATCACTTTGTGAAGATTGGACATTTACCCGTGTCTGCAGAGTTTATTACTGCTATGGTGGAGAGATGGAGACCAGAGACACATACATTCCATCTTCCTGTTGGAAAGTGCACAATTACTCTCCAGGATATTGCTATTTTGCTTGAGCTTAACATTGATGGAATTATAGTTGTGGCGTTAGCTAGTTCATGTGACTGGGAATACTATGTAGAAGTACAATTAGGCAGACAGCCCCCTCCCCCCCACAATGCACTACATGGCCAAAGTCTTAAGATGTCATGGCTGCAAGAGAATTTCAGAGACATTGTAGAACATCTTTATGACGAAGTGGCAATTGGTGGATGTATCTTTTCCAACCAATCATCTAACAAGGTCCCTCTTAGATACCTTCAAATGCTTGAGAATCTTGATCTTTACGGTGGTTATGCCTGGGGAGCATATACCCTCGGTTACCTTTATAGACAGCTTTGTACATCCACAGACTACGCACAAAAGGACATGTGTGGGTTGAAAATGCTGGTACAGGTTTGGGGTTGGGAGCGTATGCGTCACCTTGCCCCGGCCGAACCTAGTGTAAGAGAAATCGATAGCCCTTTTGAGGGTAGATGGATATACATAACGGGTAACAAGTATATCATGTATGACTTGGGGTACTACAGGGCACAACTGGACAAGTTAAAGAAGAATCAGGTAAATGGTTTTGATTTTTAATTTGTGTATCATGTTTAGTTTATAATTAACAGATGCATGTTTTGTAACTTAATTTTTTGTTGTCTTATAGTTCATATAGCAACCTTATGCTAGGCAGGCGATGGATGGGCTCCCATAAATTTGCTTATGTGGTCAGGGCGGGTGGCGATCGGTGGTTCCATTGCTATGTTTCCAGATAACGGAGTGGCATCAACTTGACAAGGTAATGAGACCTGCTGCACCATCTCAACCTTAGGACTTGCATGTTATCACTTTGAAGTGCAAAACAGATGAAAACTAGCCCACAGTAATGGAACCTTTATTGCATTTGTGGAATAGGAGGGAAGGACACACATGTTCAGGTCAACCACTTTTAGAGGAAATGTCGGTAAACCATGAGTACTTTAGATGGTACAAAATGCAGACTCGCAGATGGGTTACACGGCAAGGGGCTACAAGGGGTCAGACGGTAAGGTTTTCATATTCCTTATGTTTAGGGTTTCAAAAATGCTAACGATTTTTTCGAGTTAATGTTATAGGCTATTAAAAACAAACGTTTATTTTTTTCAGATGGACAACGTCGAGATGATTCAGTACTTGTCTTTGATTGAAAACAGTAAGACACCAGTTGCTTTCGCATTGGATAGCATTCGGCAAGAGACGGAGAAGATACTGATGTCAATGGATAAAGAGGATAGAATTGTTGAGGCAAGAGTGTATGCTCCCATCCTAACAGAGATGGCACCAGATGTGGAGCTTCATGTGGACATGCTTGGGACTCGAGCTGAGCGAACGGGGTTACAAAGACGGAGGCTTAGAGAACAAAATAAAGACTGCATCATTCCGTAAATGCTCAACAGACAACTAGGTCAATATTTTGTTCCATCTCATCTTTCTCCTCCTTTGCCCTGGTCGACCTATGACTACCCATCTCAGTCGTCACAACAGCATCCATTGCACACAAACGAGTATCTTAACCCTCAGATGTTTGCAGGTGATGGTACCCCATTTCATGGGAGATATAGGTGGTAGTTTCCATAGCGGGCAACAGGTTGGTCAACCAAGCTCATCTCAGATACCTATATCCCCATACATCCCCGAGTCACCATTCATGACCCCAAACCCTTATGTCCGTTACCTGATGACCCCACCTGGACCATCCCAACCACAACGGGATACCGACATTGATTCTTTGTCTGGATTTCAGCCGATGATGTTTGATTTAAACACAGTTGCATCAAAGGCCGCTGCATGTGAAGGTCCATCACAAGAGGATGAATCATATATTGAAGACCAGGTTGAACATGTTCATCGCAACCCTCCGCGGTTTAACCATAGTATTCCCAGGCCCTACTTCCTATCTTCTCCTGAGCATCAAGGCCGTCACTAGGATGTATATGTATTTTTAATTAGATGTTAATTTGTTGCACTTTGTTTATAATTAAATATTGATTTTTGGACTTTATGTGAAATTAAACCCTAAACATCCATTAAATATTCATGTGAAATTAGCATACATGTCTTAAATAAACAAACTCTATCATGAACCACAGGTGCCTTCACTAGAACCACCCTCAATCATATTTAGGCAGGTGGAACGGGTGTGACCTGATTGTCGACACAGGATACATCTATATACTGTTTGAGACTCGACCCAGTCCATCTCATTCCTAATCCTTGAGGCCTTTGGACGTCCCTTTGCACGCATCATATTGTCAGCAGGAACTATTATGTATGATTCATCAAGGTTAGGAATTAAGTCATCACTCCCGATTGGATACCATTGTCCTGCATAAGCCTGAGCAATGTTACGTAACATGTAGCATTCATGGACGTACTGGAAAAAGTTAATATTTATCACATTGCATGTAGCAATGACATGCATGCATGGGTACTTGAATGCCTGTAACCTTCCGCACTAACACCAATTACAGTCATTATCTACATAAAATGTTTAATAATGCATTACTAATATGAGATTGGTTACGGACTTACCCAATTTGATCAGGTCCTTCTTCAGCTCTTGATTCTTAAACTTGTGGTAAGCGGCGGGTGGTGTCCATGCAGCACCTAAATCTTGAATTGCACTCAAAATACTCTTATGACAATATGAAATTATACAAATGCCATTTTTTTTGGGTCACATACAATCACAAGTTTTCTAGAAACCAAGTCCAATCCTCCAAGGTTTCACCAGGAACAATAGTAAATGCTAACAACAACATTGCACTATTACCATCTTGAGTTGTCGTAACCAATAGCGTCCCCTTATATTTTCCATACAGGTGAGTTCTATCCACTTGGATGATCGGCTTACAAAAGTTAAAAGGCATCACAGCAAGCCTTGAATATCCAAAACACACAACGAAATTTACGAAACCTTTCATGAACGTTGTCTCCAACCATAATACGTCTTATTTGTAACACACTTACGGAACCCACCGCAATCTATTTCATATGGTTTAAGCATCGTGGCAGAAAGACATAAGACTCCTCCTAATCTCCCCACACCTTCGCAATTGCTTTCTACTTAGCTCTCCACGCCTTCTGGTAGGAAACTGTGAATCTGTATTCTCCTTTCACTTTCTCCTGAATTAAGGATATCGGTACTGAAGGCTCATTCTTTATCATACCTAGCAAAATTATAAGCAAAATAAAAAGATAAACAGTTATTTTAAGCAAATTGACTTAACTCTACCTAAAATCACTAAGAAAATTAGGTCTGCATCTAGTTTTTATAATCCTGTAATAAGAAACTGTTAACACATGTATATGGGCCCTTATATCGAGATATCAACCATTTGTGCGATGTCTTTGAGAGAAGCACACACATTCTCTAACTACATCCACTGACTTAATTAGGATACTTAACAACAAATTTAGTAGGCTTTCACTCCACAACAATATAACTGGTGCATCTTCATACAGAATTGTTTCAATGCATTTTACACGTCACTTTTGGATTCAAACTTTAAACCAACGTATAACTCATCCCCCATGTTCTAGTTATCATCATCAAATTCTATTTCTTGATCCAGATGCTCCATATTAATATTTTGAAAATGGGATGCTTCATTCCAAAATAGAACCACACCAGTACCTGTGTAAATGCCAACTCTTTTATACATAAAAAAATAATTATTGATATTCACCACAACCTATATTCTTCTTATTTGCATTTTCTATTAAAAGTTACCAGCATTATGTAGAGGTTGTTGTTGAATCGGGATTGGGTTAGATGCACTAGCATTTGAAGTTACTTTTAATCCACTAACATCATCATCATTGTCAGAATCAACCATCAACATCATATCATCAGCACAAGAGTCACTAAGAACCTCATCAGAAGGTATACTATAGTTTGAATCATCTTCAGACAAAAAACTCATTTTCAAAAATATTTTCACCCAAATAATCGTAAAAACAGAATAAATATAACGATAACTTCTCAACCAATAAAATGGAAAATTATTAGTGACCAAATAAATGTAAATATGTAATAAATTTAATGACAACTTTTCAAACAGTAAGATGCAAAAATATTTTTGACCAATTAAATATAAATACGCAACAAACTTAAAGACAGGTTTTGGAACAATAAAATACAAATGCGAGATGAAAGTGTCAAATGGAGATTGAGCATTTAAATAAGAGTTGTGTCGTTAAAATTTTTTACACAACACATGTGGCGCTGAAAGTTGGTCCGACACAAACATGTGTCGTAAATTGTTTTGGCGACACAAGTGTGGTGACGCAGAAATTTATGGCGACACAGGGTGTGTCGTGTATAAATGTGGCGACACTGACACGTATCACGTCCCTATCGAGTCGTCCAATGTTTTGATGCTTCCAAAGTCGCCCAATGTTTCCACAACATATAATAAAGAGCCCAGACAAATAAATTTGATACAAACAACCCCACTTATGTAAATAAGTCTCCCCTTTAGCACCATATATGAATTTTTCTTGATATTTTTGTTTGATAAAATATTAATATAATTAAAACTATAAAATAAATTAAAATAAAGTTTTTATGTAGTACACCTGTTCCAAATATAAGTAAATTTTATTAGAATTTTTTTGGTACCATAATATAAATAAAATTATACATTTCGAATGTCATTAAATATTTGTCTACTAAATATATCTTTCTTATATATTCTCAAGACAAATAATGCTTTGTGTAATAAATAATATTAAAAATATTTTAGTATATTACATCAAATATTGTATAATATTAATATAAATAACTTCTTTCAACCATTATTTTAATATGTGTGAAAATAGTTACTTTTGTTTATATTTAGCATAAGAATTATTATTATATTTTATTATAATAAAAATTAAATTTATTTTCTCAAATAATTATTTTATTTTTATCCACTTTCTTTCTATCTATCTTAACCATGGTTGTCAGAACCGGACCGGTCGAACCGGGAACCAATGCCTTGTCCGGTCCTGATGGGGGGAAAACCAGTTATCAATTAAATCGGTCAAAAACCGATAAAACCGGTCAAAAACCGATGAAACCGGTAAAAATCGGGTTTTACCCGGTTCAACCGGGTCAATATATTTATTTTTTAAAAAAAAATACGCCCAAACAATGTTGTATTGCTAAAGTTAGGGCAAAATTCCCTTTCTGATTTTTCATTCCTTCGTCGTGCCTCTCCCCCCCTTGCTCTGCATCTTTGTCCAGCAAACAGGTTTCTCCCTCCCATTGTTGCGGCTCCGTCCATTGCTGTTGCAGGCTTCCTCATCGTGCTCCAGGCTCTGCATTGGGCATATCCCCCGCGACCGCATCTCACCTCCCTCACAGTGAACCCCTATCTTCCGTCATCATCGAGCCTCACACGGTGGTTAATCCTTTTCTTCTTGTGCACTCCCTGTTTCTATTAGTTGTTAAATAAATTGAAATTGCTTTGTTTTGTTAAACTGAAATTGAAATGGAAACACAAAGGTTGAGTTGCTGTTGGTAAATTAATTGGTGTGTGTATGTTGTTAAACTGAAATTGAAAAGGAAACACAAAGGGTTGACTTGCTGTTGGTAAATTAATTGGTGTTGCTTGTGTTTTACAATGTCACAGAAATTGCATGTTCTTCCTGGTTCCGATGTCACAGAAATTGCAAAGGTTGAGTTACTGTGTATGTTTTACAATGTCACTCTTTCTTGTGCATTTGTTGTTGTTATGATATCATGTTCTGCCTGGTTTTCATGTCATAGAAAGACTTTGATATCATATTATGAATTTTTAGTTGCAAGCAGCCAAGATAGCATGCAACTGCTACATAGCATGGATGAAAGTTGTGTATGATCTGTCTGAAATTGCAAAGCTGAATGGTCTTTCCAATTTTTTTAGTTACTGTAACATGATGGGCTAATTTTTTTAATAAATATTTAGTTATTTAACAATCTAATTGATTATTATTTAATAAATAATAATAATTTATTACTACCAGTTCAACCACGATTCGACCCCTGGTTCGACCAGTGACCCTTGAACCGGTGTCTTCACCAGTTTAATGACCGGTCCGGTTCTGAAAACATTAATCTTAACTATTAAAAATTCTTTTTTCCACCACTTTCTTTTCTATTTTTCTTAATCTAAATAACATATTTTTCCTTTTTATTTCCTTTATGTTTCTTTCCTTTTAATTTTTTTCCTTCTTTTATTTCTTTTGAACATTCGAACGAACCAATACGAGTTAGAGGATGAAACATTCGTTTTTGGATTGAAGTAATCTGTTTATAAGATATAAATACATGAATGTTGCCCCAAATAGTTACTATAAGCCTTTGCTGAGGGTTTGTAAAATATACCTGACCTTAAAATGAAAATAATTGCCCATCTCCCTGAACTTTCTGCTACCCAAAACACAAACATAACAAAATTATCAACCTTTAATTAATAACATATACGCTTGATAACAAATTAGACTGCAGGCTCCTTCCTTCTGGCTCTTGAAGGAATTTCTTATCTTCTATGTAAGACTGTATCTCCGTAATAGTCCTTGTCATATCAGGTATATTTCTTGATTTCAAATCAGCTAAGAAGTTCTCAGAGACGACGTTCAGCATCTTTAAGAATTGAGATTTATATCTTCTAAAGAGAGCAAATCCAGCCATCTGACAAAGTCGAATTTGTTAACCTCAGCTGATCAATATACAAAAAGCACCTCAACATTCTATATTACTTACTTGCATGAATGCATTGAGTGAAACAGCCGTATATTGATTTGCAGGAAGAGTATTCAAGAACCTTGCAAGCCATGCCCAACCTTCTCGCAAGCCGTGCAAATTTTGAACATTTGGAATTTCAGTCTGTTATAACAAGAACGGTCAGCTGCTCAGCAAAACCAATGGTTGGCAATTGTGCAAATCAACGACATCAACTGCTCAGTGTAAATCACTCAAAATTTTAGATTGATGACAGACCTGAACCAGCGCACCGTACACCTTCATGTATGATTCTAACCGCTTTAAGTAATCTTCCGTGCTCTCCATCTTTCCATCATCTTCTCGATAGCCGATCTTTCTGAAGTATGCCTCTTTAGATTGAAAGGTGGACTGATGAGGGCAAAATGAACAATATGATTAGTGTTACAAAATTTGAGTTGAAATATTTGAAATAGTGAAGAAACCTTTTTGTTTATATATCTATCATCCAATATCGCAAAATTATCCTTTCTGAAGCAAGTGTAACTAACCACTCTCTAGAAATATCATAGTAGCAGTTAAAGCATAACCATAAAGCATCTCTCATACAGAAATATTTGGCTAAAACCTGTTATTTGGGCAAAGTGTGATGTAAAAAAGGACTAATTAAAGTGTAATGTTTTCAAGATATATCAAGTTACCTTCTTGTAAACCATGTGCTTTGGGACGGTATAAAGGCAGGCCATGTGAAGCTCGGCTAACAAAATATCCATTGTATGTGGGACCTGCCTTGCGAATGACACAATTAAACCCAAAAAGCAACTAAATAACTAAAACAAACATATATCTATATTCATTGTATGTTTCCTTGAAGGCTGGAGATTAAACATGTACCTGAGATGTAACGAGAACAATGACATAGGCACTTGCAAAGGGATCATTACCAGGGTTTTCACAGTATGAAACAACCTGTAAAGTATGTCATCAGTAGTCAACTAACTTCACTTGCTAACAACCAGAGGTAATCAAAATCTATCATTTCTTGCAAGTTATTGTTCCTAATTTTGAACATCTGAAACCAAACATATGGATTTCAGCGACAAGTTAATTTTTATATCAAATATTTTGAAATACCATTTTGCTTAATATCAGATTTTAGAAAATGTAAAAGAAACAAATTTTTCACTTTACAGACATTCGTTTACTTGTGTAATGTTCCATAGACCATAATCACACTCAAATTTGATTGATACCATAAATGAAATCACAAAGAACTTTTAAGAATTTAAAATAAAAAGGGTTTTAAACAGGCTAATCATAACTTTGAGAAGTAATGTTTTATTTGTCATATATTCTGCCCTTAAACTACTAATTGATGCAAAAACATGTTTACCACGAATAACTAACTAAACACAGTTTCAATATTAGTATATTGTTCTCATTAAGCTCTCCGTTCAAGTCAAATGACGCCGAAAGAAATTATGACATGGACAATTACTACCAACTGATGCAAAAACATGTATACCACAAATAAAATGACTAAACCCAGTTTCAATATTACTATATTCTTCTAATTAAGTTCTTTATTCAAGTCATATAACGCAGAAAGAAATTATAAGTTATAAAAACTGAATGGCCAAGAAAATGAAATTACCTTTTTGGCAAATATCTCAACACTGATTGATTGAGGACATTTAGGATCAGACAAAAGTTTAGTAAGTTCACTTGCTTTTGACCTGCAGAATGTTCAAAAGAGAAAATTTCTGATATCCTGTTCAAGGATTGGAATTGCCTTAATTTGAAACAAAAATCCTTGACATTTTAAAGGTTGAAGTGTTTAGCAGGTTAAAACATATTTTGAACAGTGATGTAACGGAACAGAAAGAGATAGAACATAAAATTCTGTCCCTTAAAAAAATTCAGAAGTACAGGGAACAATGACAAATTAATGACTATGATGCATTGGCAAAATTAAATTATTAACTTACCTAACATTGTCTCTTATGCCCCTTATTTGCCTTATATTCCGGGAAATATGACCCTCATGGCGGGTAAAATCCTGAACAGGTGCCGACACAAAGAAACAAGTTACAGTGTCAAAATCAGGGTATGTACAGTGAAAGTTTGTCTTCACTCGTCACGGTGAGATGAAGGACACAAGCAAATTTCCTGTGATATAATACAACACTGCAGAAATTTCATGCCTGAGATATGAAGGTGCTTGAAAAAGTCATAAGAAATATATATTATATTGTGCAGAGTAAATATGATAATGACAGCAGATCAACAAAAAAGGGTAGTGCTTATGCATGCAGGACACTAATTTAAGAAATAAGAACCTTAGGATAAACATATACAACATCTAATTTCAACAATACCGTATTATAACTTGATCGTATTGCTTGGTTTCTCTCACATAGCTCTTTCAGTTTCTGCAGTCTCCCGTGCTCAAGATTTAAAGCACTTGTTGCAGCTCGATATACATTACCTAGGCCAGTTGAATCCTCAGATGATAAAATATGTAAAAACTAAATAACAATACACAGGTCTAGACATTCAAGCATGGAAAACTACAAAAAAACTGACAGTGAATTGGAAAGATAATAATATATTATAAATGTAAAAGAAGGTCAAAATGAAAAGCAATACCAGATTCCTTGGTTTCAGCATTTGATAGGCTTGATGCAGTATCTGTTGGATGCCCAGCAGACTCTTGTTGGGTCCCTCCAGAAGTAACCCTTTTGGATGTTTCACTAACATCCCTTTCTTTGGCATCCTTTTCTGCTCTTTTTTCAGCTTCTGCTGCTGCTCTTTTTTCAGCTTCCATTGTTGCTTTTCTCTCAGCTTCCAGTGCAGCTCGTTTTGCTTCCTCAGCTCTAAGTCTGGCCTGCACCCACAAAATTGAAAATAAAGAATGGATGGGCACTTGGGCTAAAATTTCTATGAAGATTGAAGAAAACTAACAAGAAAGATGTATTAAAAACATCATAAAGGATTTGTAGCTTCAACATCAAATAAAATTTGAAATCACATATGCATAATATTCTGACAAATAACTCAAATAACTAAAATATAAAAGTTATGGCACCTCTGCTTCAGCTTTAGCCTTTTCTTGTTGCATCTTTTCAAAAGCAACCTTTCTCTTGGCCTCTTCATGAGCTGCATCACTTCTTATTTTCCTTTCTTCTATTTGTGACTTGAGTTCACGATCTCGTTGAACAGCTGTCAAGTGATTATCAAGTGCTTCTGCACTACAAAAAAAATAGGAAGATGTCAAACATCAGTTTCTCCATTTTCAATAGCTCAAACAAAGGAATTATCTAATAGAAGAATAAAGAACAGGAGACAAATATTTTTTTTTTGGAGGGGCCAGGGAGGTAATAGGACTAGTTGAAAACATGGAATGGCTGCCTATGTTGAATTTTAGTTATTCAAACAAGAAAGAGCATCAGCATCAAAACACAATCAAGTCCAGTATTCATAAAATTGGGTTCATAAAATAAAATCAGATTCCCAAGCTTTGAATTAATGTGCATCTTCATGGTTTGTCTTTCTCCTGGAAACAAAATAATCTTATATCCTTTCACCAGCATTACTGAAAAGAATAGTGAAACATATTATGCTCCCATTGAAACAAACAGAAAAACATTAACGTGAATACTTATGGCATGATGCAATGAAAAACCTCTCACAAAGGCACAAGGCACATAAAAAAGGAGAACACAATACTAGAGTAGCCTGCAATTCGTAGTTGTTGCTTACATTTAAGTCTGACAAGACGGATAGTAGAAGAGGAGACTCAGAATGCCTAGAAGAAAAGATGGAGGAAGGAGAGATGATGAAATCTTACATCCGACGCTGATATTGAGTGTCAAACTTTTTATCCATTTCCTGCCTTGTTTCTTTATATTTCTCAACTCGAAGAAGGGAAGAAGTAGAGTTCTGGCTTTCATTCGCCAGAGCTGTCTCTAATGTCGAGATCCTGTTCCTGATTTCATCCTGTCAAGTGTCAACCCAAAAGATCAGAAACCAGCCTACTACACAGTATAAAACAAACCACCACTTTATTTTGCACTTCACAAGCACAAGTTATTCAATTTTTAATGGTTGGGTCAAAGTGATGACGCCTGCTTAGACATCAACAGGATGACTCACCTTAACCCTAAGCTGATGTTCACGTGTCAACTCAAACAAGGCACCTTCTACCTCTCCCACTTCATCCATCAAGTAGGGTTGCACTTCAAAACCAGAGACAATGTCAGAATCATCACTGTCACTGAAACACCGAAGGAAGTGAAAACATTACTCTCAAAACACTCCATATGAAGATAACATCAATTTTTCAAAAAATAAAGTAAAATTACAGAGTTTCAAATTGACATTTTCAAGATTCAAAACATGTGAACAAAACTAGGGTTCAAGAAGTATGCACCTCAAATAAAGTTCATCACAAGTGAAACGTTTGCCATTGCCGGCTACAACTAAAGCTTTGTCATCATTATCATTATCATTATCATCATCATCATCATCACTCTCCATGTCCTCCATCTCAAACTCATGAGCACGCAATATGAAAGGTCTACCTCTCCCAATTTCTTTCCCACTGAACAAGCCCCAATTGTCAACACGATTTCAAATTGAAAATCAATTAAACAAAAAGATTCAAAAGAGAATTGAAGTAGCACCGAGACATCGTCTTGGTGAAAAGCGGAGATTCGGTGGAAGAAGTAGAAGCGAGCTTTGTCTCCAAAGAGTTGAGCTCCGCAACAAGGGCGTCGAAGCTCCAATTAGGTTCGGGATCGATGGCAATGCCATCCACTCTTAAAGGAGAACAACGAAGGTTCAATTTCACAGCTCCCCTACAAATACCAAAGAGAATTGAAATTCGTCTATTTAGAAACCATTATCGAAGCAAATTCGTGAGAATTTGAGAAAATATTATGAAAGCGAAAAATTAAAAGAAATAGAACTTACATTGTTGAAACGAAAACGCTTTAAGAGTTCAAGGTTCGGCGCCGACAGGGGAAGTTCGCCAGAAAAAGAGGGCCTGCGGCAATAGGACGTTGTGGCGCAAATCTATATGAATTTTGGTTCACAGTGGACTTGGAATGGAGTGAGTTTTGAATTATTTTAGGTGGAGGCTGTGGTAGACCTTGATTTTATGGGTGTATGGTAAACCTATTCAAGGTGACCTGTTATATCAGGTCATATCATTTTCTTACAATTTAAATAATTTACCCATAACTTTTATATATTACAGTTAGGCATATGTATGGGTTAGTTTTAAAATATGAAAAGATTAGATTATATATATTTATATTAATGTAAAACTCTTAACTAAAATT
The DNA here is from genome assembly GCA_037962975.1 of Clitoria ternatea. NCBI lineage: Eukaryota > Viridiplantae > Streptophyta > Magnoliopsida > Fabales > Fabaceae > Clitoria > Clitoria ternatea. Next base: position 13,682,133 of record CM075674.1, on the reverse strand, counting down.
ATAATCTCAAATAATCATTAATCCTTAAATTATTATAACTTCTCCAGATTAGGTTTTAACCTCACTGTTATTCTCTTCATGTCTCAAGTTTCTTCTTTCTCTTCTTTGTTGTGGTGTTATCCTCTTCCTTGGCTCAACTTCCTACCCCTCCTCCTTTCCTCTGAATCCTATGGTCTTATCCTCTTCATTTCTCTTGTTCTTCGTTTTTTTTGTTCGTAGCCTCATTCTCTTCTGTTGATATCTCGTCTCCGTTGGCCCAAGTTCCCACTTTTGGTTTTCTGCTCTAAAAACCGTATGGTATCATCTTCCTTGGCTAAGTTTGTAACTGCGTTCTCTTGTTCAGTTTACCTTTACAATTTCGTCCTTTTGAAACCCTAAATCTTACACATTTATTCCCTTTTGTAACTTATGAGATAGAACCTCTAGAAAATTTTGTTGTACAAGATGAAAATTCCGTTAAGGAGGAGTTTGAAGATTCTATGAAGGTTGCTTTGTCTATTAAGGAGGCTCTTGCTTGTAAGCACAAGACCCCCTCTTCAACACGTTCGCTTCCCCGTGATTCCAAAAAGTTGAAGATTTGGTAAGTGCTTGCTCTTTATCCCCTCGTTTAGGGTATAGTTAATTAATTAATTTTGCATCATTGAATTGAATGAGGGTTTGAATTGTGTTTGAATTAACCTGATTTTGTAAAAAATTAATGTCAAAGCAACACGGTTTTTTTGGATAATAGGCAGATATAAAAGTCATATGTTGACATGGTTATTTTGTAGCAAGAGCAAAAAGAGGTGTATCTACTACCTGCTGAATTGGGTACTCCCAACAAGCAACCGACCAATTACTTCTGTAACACATTAACTGCAAGTACCAGTACTCATGGAGGATTTTCTGTTCCTCGAAGAGCTACTGAAAAAGTCTTGGTGATTTTTTCAATTGTATTTGATTCATAGTAATTAGTAGTGAACTATTGACCTGATTGGTATGTTTCTTTAATTTGTTTCTCAGGATTACACAACAGCCTCCTGTTCAAGAACTAATTGCCATAGATTTCATGATAATGAATGCAAATTCAGACATATATTTCGAGGTTAGTTTTTCAAAATTTTGGTGTTAAATTATCTACAAGTCTTGTATGTGCTTGTCTATGTCCCCTCTTTACCGTTGCACTTAATTGCTGGCTAGAACGCATCTCTAATGGACTTGTGTATATAAGCTCAGGTTTTCAACCTTCACTTTTATTGTGCAAATCATAAATATTGAAGTAACATTTGAAGCAGGACATATGTTAGTTGTACTACTACCTCTGTCTTAGTGTGTTTTCATTTCATCCCTATTTGGTCGACTGCTTGGCTTACTTTGTTTGGCTAAGTTTGTTTCTTGTCTTATACTTGGCATTCCTACGTTCTAGAAAACACTATTTCCCACTTTTAAATTGTAGTCAATCTTGGTCAATCTAATATTTATGTTTTGCATGGTCAGTAAACGGTTTCCTGTCTTAAGTTTTTGTCCTGGTCCTTGAATATTTTCCCTTCTAGCAACTAGTTTAATATTTTTACTTGAAGGTCAGCCCAAAAGGCATCTTCTTACTACTGCGTGGAGTGTCTTTGTCAGTGCTAAGAGACTTGTTGCTGGTGTCGATCCTTTTCATGTGGTACAATATAATTTCAATTTTTCCGTTGAGTTGATCCATTGGAGATTTACATCCTTTTCTATCCCTTCATCATCTATGTTAAATCTATGCATTAAGTTTTAGTTAGTTATATTTTAAAGAGAAAGGAAATTTATAGAGGCCTTGGATTTGATTTCATGTTATATTTGTACAAGTTCTCCATTATTTTAAGGTAATGCCTTTCAGTGCTAGCCTCTTAACCTGACAAAGATGTATGTACCTTTCAGATAGGTCTTGCATGTGCCTTTCTGTGACTCTACTCAATATTGTAACAACTACTAGCTTCCTATGTCACTTTAGGAAACTTTTATTTTTGTTAGTTGTTTTCTTCTTGGAATGCTTTAGTTTTCAATTACTATATTATATAAAATGTTACAGATGTACCCAAATAAATAATTTAATGAAATGTTACTCTTTGCCAACATCATCTACAGGATCATATTGATCAACTATACAAGGAAGCAAAGGCAACCATGGTGTGAGCCAGATGGAAACCAGGAATCTTATACACAATTATACTTATTTCTTAGCATTGTCATCAGAATCCATTTGAATTCCTGCTACACTTTGGTTCATTATATATTGAGTGGAGTGAAAGGCTATAAACAAAAGCTGAATATTGAACTGCTTATTTTGCTCATTCAGCCATTCTGGAAGTATTGCAAAATAAGATTATATGAAAATTGGGTCTTTCAACATCTCTTTTCACCATTCTATTTTTGTTACTCTTTCAGTGCTAATTGTTTTCTTTTGTTTCACATCCAATCTTTTTTTATTTTAGACATGAGACTATGTTGGATGTGTGATTGCGGTAATGCTGAGCCCGAACTTGTATTTTCGTGCCACTCCTGGCTATCAACTTTTAGCAGCAATCAACCTTTTATAATATAACTGCCAGTAGTGAAAACAAACAATGCTTCAAGAAATAACGCATTACATCTTGATTCATTAGTGTTCAATATGCATGGCATTGTTTAGTGCCAACAGAAAGCAAGTCACACAGCCGCGTCAATGACGACCTTCTTCCCCATCAGCATGCAAACCAAGCAAAATCTTCTTGAGCCTACCACTTACCTGACACGCAGAGACTTTTCTTGTCATATATAGTGAATGAATGTTTGTCCGAATAGCATAAACAACATGGAATCCCAATAAAAAGTGATGAAAAATAAATAACAAGTCAAAGCAATAAAGAAAACAACTATATCCAATTTTGCTAATGATGATATTAAAAATCAAGAAACTTGTAAAGCTCATAGTAATTTATACCAATATCAATAAAGAATCTCTGAAACTGGGATTGCATCTCTTCAAACTCTTTCTTAATTTTCAACTTCAAAGTCCTGAGATCCTGAAAAGGAAAACATGATTTTAAATGCAGTAGTCTTTTGTTGTAGGCCGTATTATGCATTTTGCCATATTGTAGTAACAGAATTATCTCTATTCTATTCTTTAGGTTCTAATGGAAACATAATATCAGTTCTAATGGGAACATAATATCATATTTCTTTAATCATAAACATCAAATATCAATCTTGTTTATTACCTAGACACTTTTAAACTGTCACAAACATTTGTTCCATCTTAAAATTTTGCAAACATTTGATTATACTTATCAGCTTTAAAATGTGAGTACAAACAAACATCAGCAAGAAAAGTAGTTGATTATACCAAGTTGCCTCCTTTTCTCTTGAGAGATAATTATCCATGAAAGCCAACCAACATCAACAAGAAAAGTAGTTGAACCATTTGATTAGGTAAACACAGAACCTCATCAAGGAGCATGGAATTTTCAATTGAATGGAATTGGTTACTGTGAATGAATAAAGTGGGAATGAGGAAGAAATCCCAATCTTCATTCTTTCCTACACAACAACATAAACAACAAAATTTAGAGCAAAAAACAAGTCAAAAGAAAACCAAAAGTGTTCAAACTTTGCACCATAGTGAGTGAATGCCATCTAACTCAGTTATTCAATTACAACACATGAATATTCGATTCGAGTTATTCAATAAAAGAAACAATATTCAATTTTTGCACCACAGTTGATTTTCCACATGCCTGGGCGGTAAACGCTTGTTTGAGAGTAGAAACCGGCCACGTCAGACTCGCTCATCGAACCTCCGGTGCTCTCAAAGGCGTCAAAGATTTTGTGCTCGTCGTGGTTCAGAACCAGCAACGAACCGGGCGGAAGATCGTGCACCGGATCCCCGAGGGAGAGGAAACTCTGCTCGGTGCGTTGGATCTTCAAACCGTCAAAGCCGGCAAGCTACATATCGGTGGGAGGTTTCCATCGCGCTCCAGATCTTGTCGACGAAGGGAATTTCAGAGGTCTCGAAGGAAAGAAGATCTCCATGTAGAAGTCTCGCATGCGACGAAGAACGGCGATGACGCGGGGAAGACGACGACGCTACTTGAACCAGGAGATGGACTCTGCACTCCCAGAAGAACCCCAAACCTAAGTTTTTTTAGGAATTCTCTATTTTTTTAAGTTGGTTTAATAAATAAAGTATTTTTTTTGGGTAAAATTAATAAGGTATTTTAAACTTCATTAGTAATCACAAAATGTTAATCAAATATTAAAAGTGACCCATTTAGAATTTAAGATATTTATGGGAAAAAATATAAATGTTATAAAATTCATATGGTGACCTACTAAACTGGTCACTCACAATCAATCTATACCGTTCATTTACATCCAATGGTTCAGATTACCCAGTCTACCGTAGACGTACGAGGTCAAAGTTCACCACAGAATTCACCATTATTTTATGGACTAATGAATGATCGACTTAAGAAAGGCAGTTTTTTAGGTGGACTTTAAAACTCGGTCTCTACCATGCTCATATGTGTTCTTAGTTGTTAGATTATATCTAAAGGTCTATATTATTTTTGGGTAACCGGAACAACCAATTACCAATTGGCCACCATTACTTTTGTCCCATTTTACGTATACTCCCACCATCTTTTAGAAAATTAGGGTTGAACCCAAGCTATTGAAACTCCATGGTCGTTGATTCTCTAGGGTAGGTAGGGTGCAGTGGATGTTGCGCTACTCCCGTCATCACAATACCATCGTCATGCCATCGTGGGCATCATCGTGCTGCCGTGGGCATCGTCAAATCTAATGGTTGTTCCAAAGGTTTTCACCTCTCGTGTGTAGTTTTCCTCGGCGCGGGTGGAGTTCATACCTCAGTTATTGTACATTTGTCCATTGTCATTCATGAGTGTGAAGTTTAAGGGATCGTTAATGTTGTTGTCAAATTTTACATCAGAGAGGTAAAGACTTAGAAATTATGTTCCCATGATCGGAAGGTTTTTATTTGATATCATATTCCCATGATCTGAAAATAAGTATAAATTTCCCTAAAAAACTTTTAATATTTTGCTTTCCTATCCCATGCAAGGTTGTCCAATTTAGAAAATCCTAGATCAACAACCGCAAACAAGACTTACGAGGCTTGTAAAGGGAAGATTTATGAGGCAAGAATTAAAAGTTAAACCTAAACTTATACATGCAGATGATGATTTGAATGCCCTCTTACAGGTACAAGTACAGGTATATATGTATTAGTATCTGAGATTTTATATTTGTGATTTGGTGGTTTCACATTTGCATGTTTGGTTGCAATTGGACTTTGAATTTTGCATGGAAGACTACATTGTGTAACAAGTTGTCGCATAAAGAGATTGATTTAACTAATATCTATTGGAAATGACCTATTAATGTTTGAATCTGTTGTTATTTTGTTTGTCAGATCACAACTAGTTCATATCTTCATTATTAGCTTGTTTTTTATCATCCCCTCTTCCTTTGCTCAATCTAATTCTAACTAGGTGATGATTAGGCATCTTTATCTCCTCATTCTTTTGTTTTAAAAACTAACTTTCAGCTATTTCTTTTGAGTTAATTTTCACTCACCTTAACTTTTTCACTTATCATGTTGTATATTTTTGAAGACTTAGAAAGTAATTCCATTATTCAACTAGTGATGATGATCCTTAGTAGTACTACTCAATTGAGATGTTTTTTTTAGTGATTCAGTTTTGTGATGTTGGAATTGGATATGGGTGTGGAACTGGAATTTCATCCTCAAATTAGAAGCTACTGATCAAGAGTGGCACAATTATGAATGCTCACTACCAACAGGTTGTTGATGTTTATGTGGAAGATAACATCATTGTTGTTGTGAATCCTAACATCAAGGTATTTGTTGAATTCCAATCTTGTATTTTTTGTTACTTTCAGTTTTCTAACGATGTATGATTCATTCTTGTGTTGCAAGTGAGTGATTTTTCACTATGATAGATTTTGTAACATCCTGAAATTTAAATTAATGAGATAAATTAAGGAGTTGGGGATTAAATAAATTGTTCTACTTAAATTAAAAACTTAATTAACTAATTCCAATTATTTTGTCTTATTTCCTAAATCCTAAATTCATTTTTATTCTTATTTGACTAAATTCTAAGTTTTAATTCTTTTCCTTTCTCCTCTTTGCTTGTCATCCTCAGTATTTTCATGTTCCCTCTCTCGTGCATGTGCTTCTCCTTGGCAGAATTCCCTTTCCTTGTACTCATTCCTCAATTCAACCTCACTACCGTGCCACTTACTCATTTTCCCATCAGCATATTCATCATCACCATATTCGACCCTCTAATCTCACATATGTAAACAAGACAAATGCATGTGAGCTTTTCCCTTTCCTTTTCTTCTTCTCGGCTTCATCATCTATCTGCCATGGTAAATAGGTTTCTTTTCTCTCAGTAGGAATCGTGACAACCATTGATATAAGCCTTAGGAGCCATTGATTTTTGTTTTGGAGGTTGTAAGGTATGGGGTCGATACTTCTTTCAAAAACTTCAGCATTTCCATCATTCCTCACTTTGTGCAATTGCTGAAACTCAATTAAATGTTGTTGGGCAACAAACGGGAAGTTGTTTCGGAGGCTAATAATTAACGTTCAAAGTATCGAAAGTATACCAGAGAGTTATCGGCGAGGGAAACTGCATTTCGGTAAGTCGTTCTACCTTGGGACTAAGATGGATTGCTAAATTAAGCTTTAAAGCATAACAAGAATGATATATGGGTCGTCAAAATAGCTAATTTACATTTTTAGGAATTTTACTTAAGCTATATTACACCTACCAGATGGTACGCCATGAGGATCAGGCAGGACCTAGTCATTTTCCAGCTATACCTAAGGAAGCCCCTGTGGATGGACTTCCCCCTCTACAGCCTGAACCTGAGCGATCGTATGATCGAGTGTTGAGGTCATCGAGAGCACAGTCTGACGCTATGGTGATCCCCCGCACCCTCCTAAGATGGAGAAGATTAAGGAGTTGGTCGGTAAAGAGGCAGCTGTATTAACTGATCCTCTCAGCTTTCACCCTCTGCCGGAGTCCCCTATGGTGTTGAGACTTCCTCAGTAGGTAAAGGCACCAGTGGCACCAGGCCCAGCTGAGGCAGGAGCCTCTAGGGAGCCGACTCCAGAGTACATTCCACTTCCAGTCGAGGATGATGAGGAGGAGGACCCGGAGGAGTTTCCTCTCGATATGTCGATGGATTTAGTAGTCACGGATCCTAATACACTTTCGACTTTGCCTCAGTTGATATCCCCAGCTATTCCACTTGCGGTCTATGAGTCAGGCAGGTTAAAGGATGTTCCCATGTGTTAGAGGGTATTAGTGATGACCCCGATGGAGAGGTACATGGCGAGGCGTCAGTGGGATTAGTCCTAGGGTTTCCTTCGGCACATTTTTAGGAGCTATGTGTACGGGGAGACTGAGGATTACCCCGAGATGTTAGAAGCAGCTCAGGGTCTCTTGGTAGAGGCCTATGAGGCCTACAATAGCCACAAACACCAGCCGGTTCACCAGGCTAGTGACTTGCCATCCTCGAGTATCGCTTTTACAGGACCGTCACATCCCCCAGACTTATCACAGCTGGTTGCCACCTCTGACCCACCAGAGTCATCTTGGTCGAACCACGAATTTATGGGTGGAGATGCTTAGTTATAGGTTTACTTATTTGTCTTTGTAGATATTTTTTGTATGGGTGCTTGCATACCCCTTTTAACTTTCAGCTGTATAGTTTTGTTGGAAATTTTTATGTATCTATGGCCCAATTATATATGTATATATATATATAATGCTTTATTTCCAACCATGTGTTTTATTGTGCATAAAAAAAACTTCCACATTTTTCTAAAAGTTGTAACCTCTTAGTTAACCAAGGTAATTCAGTGGAAGAGATTATCTTAGTTAACCGAGGGTGTTACATATAGATTTTTATTGCACCAGACAGGCTCTCCCCCTCAGCTAAAGTTCGTTCCACTGAGAAAGGCAAAGAATCTACATCTTTAATGATCCAACCATATGTGCCTTCATGGGATGAGCCTCGACCATTAAGACTTCTAAAAGAGGAAGTAACAAGGTTACTAGAGTTTGAGCATAATGATGAAGAAGATGCAAGAAGACTTCGGAACCATATTCTGCAGATGATTGGCAAAGCTGGATCCTGTTCCCATAATCTTGATCAGAAATAATAATGTCTACCACACCTTGAACTCTGCTTGCCCTTTTTGAGTAGAAGTCTGCTTGCCCTTTTTGAGCCCATTTATCTCTTTTCATTCCTCTCTTTTGTTGATATCAAAAGAGGGAGAAGAAGATAATGATAAGTCTTTTAGATAATTAAGATTATTTATGATTGTTGGCTCTTGTTCTTTTAATTCTGGATGTTTGGTTATCTGATATCTAGTATTTAGTTTATTTAAATTTTGGTTATTTCTCTTTATAACAAGTTTCTGGTGCATAATTGATTGCTTCACTATTTGTTTGTAATGATAATTACAACTATTGTTGGTTGTAAATTAATCCCTGTAACTAACCCTAAGCTCTTGCAAGCATTTTTTACAAATTATAAGACAGGTACATTCTAAATAGACTTTACCACTGTAAGTATCTCTCAAATTGAAACTTGTATTTGGATGAGGGAGAGCTACATTAGAATTCACAAGACTTCATTTAAATAAAAAGACTTAATGTTTGCTATCAATAAATAGAGGGAGACTTTTAGAACGAAGAAGACTTTGGAAAAACCTTAGATTTGTTGATAATTAACATTACGAATTTTAATTTAAATCAAGTCATATTTTGTTAAAATCTGAAAGTTTGTCTAAGTGTTTCAGGAACCAAAAGTATGGTACAAAAGACTCATGATCATAAACAACATCAACGTAAAAGCTTATGTATCTCTTAAGTTGAAGTCTGAAGATCAAGATCAATGATTCACTCCACGACAAAGCCTTTAAATCAAGGCAAAAATAACATCAATTGTTCTGAAGAAACAAAGTCTGGGAACCTGCTTTGAAAAAAAGAATATTACATCTATTTCTTAACAACCTAGACCTGTTGAATGTAAGTTTCATTAAAGACTCAAATCTGTACAAGAGTCCCTCTCCATAAAGCAAAGCTTTCTTTCTAGCAATCAGACTTCATCTTCATACATCACCAAGCTATGTCTGCTCTAAACCTTATGAAGTATCTCAAGCAAGAACATGAACAGACTTGTGCTTTGTTCTCAGTCTCATCATCAATAACTTATGGATCACTAGACCTAGAATTACTTCAGAAGCCTTCCTTGTACAAGTTTGGTCCTAAGAATGTTGATTCTTTGAAGCAAACTCCACCAATGTTTGAAGGGGATATTCACGTGAAGTAGAGCATCCAAACAAGGCAAATCAAGATCCATCTTAAAGCATCCAGTTTCACCTTTACCTTATCTATGCAGAAAACCCTCTGGATAGGAACTTTTCACTTTGGTGAAACTTATACTAATCCTACTCTGCATGCACTCTTCATCTACGTATGCACAAGTCTCAAAGCTCTCTGCCTTGCTATATCTACAGAATGACTCTCTGACCAAGAACCTTTGTCCTTTGTGCAAACACCTCCCAACAATTGTATTCTCTCTCAACGGTCATCTAACAACCATCTCCTTCCTTAGAGAGTTAGTTCAAGCAAATCATATATAAATATAACAGCTGTCCCTCTTAGAATGAATGGGATGAATACATAGAGGGTTAGACAGAAAGAGATAGTGGAAGAGACTCATATTAAAAATGTGATCGTGAAAAGGAAATAAATAAGGATGGTCTGAATGGTCATACACATGAAGCCCAAGAAAATCAAATGGCAATTGATCATAGAAAAGAAGAGAAATTTCAAATTGCTAAGAAAAAGTGAAAGCTCGTTATGGATATATTCAGTTCATTACATAAAAGCCATAGCAACTTAAATCAGAGACATACTTTCAACTCCTCATTCCATCATCTTCGTGAGCCAATAGTCTCTAATTAGCTTTCTAACTTAGTATGTATCATTCCTTATTCATATTTTTCATGTATTAAGTCATATTCAAAGTCAAGTCTTCTTTTATCTGTATAAGTCTACAGTACAGACTTTTCTCTTAGCTCAGCTAAGTCAAAGACTTGCTCTTCTTAATATCTTTATCCTTTTCAAATCTATTCAGACTTACACAGGTTTGTAAGATCTGTTGGGAAACATTGTTGGCCTCAATAGGCTTTTGAAAAAATATTTAGGATTAAGCTAGGAGTGGCTTATGAAAGAATACTTGGGTTTGCCCCAGGAGTAGGTGCTGTAAAAGAATACTCAAAGCTGAGTCAGGAGTGATCGGTGTCAAGAATACTTAGAAACACGTGGTTTGTTTATTCCAGGAGTAGCTAGAGTCAAGAATACTCAAAGGCATGGTTTCTGCTACATATGTAAAATGACTATTCTACATAGTGAAAAATCCTTCAAGTTTGAAGGTATTAGACGTAGCTTCGACATTGAAAGTGAACCAGTATAAATCTCTTGTGTGCTTTCTCTTTATCCTAATCCTTACAAGAGTCTGGTGCATTTATAGTTGCTTCTTTGGTTACAAATGTCCGTTGCCAAACCAGTATTGAAAAAGGCTCATTCTCTTAAAAGAAGAAAATGGTGTCAAAGAGTAAACAGACGTATTCAACCCCCCTTTCTAAGTCTGTTCCCCAAACCATCAATTGGTATTAAAGCATATCCTTTGGGGTTGAGCATTTTAACAAGTGCAGAGGAAAAGATCCATGGTGCCTCTTCTTTGTCCGCTATAAAAGAAGAATCAAGGAAATGAAGCAATTAAGCCAAACTTTTCAAAAAAATATTGTCTTAGTTCTAAAAAAAAGAATCTCATAGAATAGTTTCAAAAACAATCTACATCAGCAATGTGCAGAAGAAGGAATAAAGCTTTAAGGTCTGTGGCTTATTCTTTAAAAATCTAAAATAAAAGATAAGTTTCTGGCTGATTTATTCAATCAGGAAGTTTAATAAGTTTGGAAGGAAGGTAAACAAAAAGGGGTTAGTAAATTTTCTATTCACCCATGACTCCATGTGCTATATATCTTTACAAGTCCATAAAATGTCTACTCTAACCTTATACAAGACTAACAAGAAATTGTCAGATCAAGAGAGCATTCATGCAAGAAAAACAGGTCAAGTACCAGATTGCTCTAAGGTTATGAAACAAAGGGTTGGTATATAAAAATTCGATAAATATGTATGTTGCTTGAATTGACTTAAATCCTTTGTCTTATATGAATATATATGTCATATCTGTGTGTATTTGTTTTCGCATATGCTTTTAGAAAACCGCATCTACTTATATCAAAAACGGTTTCTATTCTTTTCGAAAACAACATGCATTAAAATTTTCTCTCTCCCATTATCCATTATATGCATAATTGCTTATCAAACATGCCTTAAATATCTGAAAGACTATTCACGTTCTTACTTATCTCTCTTTTAAAAACTTGCTACCTTATTTTTTCATTTTCCACCTGAAGCCCTGTTCAGATCACCTAAAGGCTTTCCCTCTAAAAAAACCCTCAGGATTCTCCTCTTCTCTTAAACTTCTCAAATGGCCTCTATCACTAAGAGCGACATTATCGAATCTGTATGTTTCCCTCTAAATAAATACGAGAAAGAAGGAAGGAACATCATCCTGGAACTCATTGGCATTGACTGGTTACCATTTTGATCCACTAAATATGAATACTCTCCATTTCTGATCACGAACTTCTGGAATTCTGCAAAGGATGAAAAAGAAAACTTCATGGTATATGATTATCTTTAAAACCAAAAAGATTGAAATTATTGTTGATGATATTGCTCAAGTTTGCGTCTGTCCCAATGAAGGATTAATCTTTTCAAAAAACTAAATTGGCACCACTATCTCTGAAAGTGAGGCAAATATATGTTTGTATGGTATGGAGTCTCATTCCACATTGTTGGTCAAAGCTCTACTTGCTAAGGCAAAGTTCCTCCATGTCCTAATGAGACAAATCTTTCCCCCCAAGAAAAGTATAAAAGATTCGTAACAAAGCTTGACAAGTTTTATATGGTTTTGATGCTGAAGAAAGAAAAAGTCAGTCTCCCAAATGTGATCATGAATTATTTGATCACCTCAATCTCTAAGAGGCAAAAAAAAATTTCATACCCTGGTGTTCTAACCAAGGTTTTTCAGTTGAATGTCATATCTGTCCAAAATGCAAGAGACCTCGAGACATGATTACTTCATCCGAAAATACTCAAGGTTGTTCACCAAAGTCTTTGCCTTTTAAGATGTGATTACTCCATCCAAAAATACTTAAGATGAGTTAGCTGAAGTTTGAATGATGAGACAAAGTCAACCAGAGAAGAGTTTGGTCCTCTAAGGAAGAAGGTTAAAAGAAGTGATGTTGGAGATAGCTCAGAGCTTAACTTTGATAAGAGTGAGTCTTTTACAGATTCATCTTTATCATAATCTAATCATAAAAAGTCTGAACCTCCTATGAAGAAAGCAAGGGTATTCGTAGGAATTTCACCCTCTAAAGTCTCCATATCTGTCCAAGCAAGTAAAGTGCAATCTAACAAATCAAGATCTGCTACTAAAGTTGTGAACATAACCTCTCCTGTCAGGACCTCAAGAAGAATCACAAGAGGGATGTTAAAGGGAATTGGTGAAAAGAGCCAATCCTCAAGGCTCATCTGTTGGTATTTGATTCATCAGACTATGAAGATGATAAGTCTGATGAGAGTTCTCCATCTACTTTTTAGATATCCTATGAACAACCTTGCATGGACATCATACCTTACAAGCCCATTGTTCTACCAGCCCTCTCTCCAGAACCAACCTTGCAGACCAACGCACCTCCTTCCTCCAAAGTGTCCATCCTAAGGACGTCTCTTGTAAATCTAGGTCTTGAAAATGGGTATCATAATGTTGGAATTAGAAGGTCAACCATCTTTCCTTCACCAAGGTTTGCTCCACCCATGCCTGCGAAGAATGTACTGTATGAAGACTGTCTTTGTTCCCTATCAAATGTTGTTATGTACTACAGGTTACGACAGGAACAGAGAGCCATTCAAATGGACATGCAGCATGGAAGATCCCTTATTGAAATCACCAATGGTAAGAAAAAGTCTGCTTACATTTTGCCATATACATAGTGTAACAACCCTAATTTTTTCAAAACAGGAGCCCAGGCTCTCGAGACCTCTTAGAGTACCTTACTAAGTCTTTTAGGAGAGTTGAGGCTTCGGTCTGATCCGTAAATTGCTCTAAGTGTGAAGGAATGAGACCTTGAGAGAATGAGAGTAGTGAAAAACCCAGTTAAATAAGATAAGTGAGTGATAAAAGATGTGTTTAGATGTTTAGTTATACAGAAAGAGAATTTATTGTCTTGGTAGTAACTAATATGAGGAGATAATCATGTTTAATATAACATTAAGACTGTTAATAAGGTGAATGTGTTATTGTTAATGATGCTGAATTGATGAAATAATGACGGATGAATGATGTTTAATTTTAGTAATTTATAAGTGATTTTAGTCAACCATCTGTTAATTTTAGTAATAGTTGATTGAGAATATTTAAATTTTAACATTAAGTTGTCAAGGGATTAAGACTTGATATCAGAGTTTATAATATATTCACTAAGGGATTAGATTTAATGACTTTTATGTCACATTGATTTGATTTAATATCTAACAATAATAATAAGATCTTAAATAAATAAATAGAATGAACAAGTCTGATTCTAATGTCTTTTATTAATTATCAACTTTGTTTTATCGCTTTTCTCACTTAAAACCAATCAATTTCTAAACAATCAACCTTATGAATAAAATCTTAAACATAATATACATATATTCATTGTAATTTTCAAGTAATTATTGTATTATTATTGAATATCAGACAAATTCTTATAAATACGGTAACTCAATATTTATAAAAACTACAATTAATTTGATATATTTATTAAAAACCAACATTAAACATGTCAACACTTAACAAAGGTCACTTAAGAGTGAGGATCAAAACCATTAATTTATTGTAGTTGATCGATCAAAAGCTAAAAAATATAAAATGAGAGACTATTTCTAAAATTGAGTAAAAAATAAGGTACCAAAAATTTAATTAAACCTGGCTCCATGAGAGTGGGCATGAGTGCAGTGGAAAGTTTCTTGGATTTTGGGTTCACCTGCCTCCCCAGTAGCCCAATGGTAGGAAAGCCCAACTTGAGCCTCAAGCCATTAGCATTTGCATGCTTCCCATTCAGTGCAGTGTCTCCTTCCATTCCATTTCCATCTTCTTTACCTCCCCTGTTTCAATCCTTTTTTCTATGATAAACCCCAAACCCTCCAATTTCACTCACTTGAACAAATTGTAGTTCGTATTTCCTCTCACACTCACAATGCTCTCTGTAGTTGACCTAATCAACGACGATCAATATTTCTTAATCTACTTCATCATGGGAACCTACTTTGGCCCCGATATCAGAAACCAAACCGCCAAAAAATCAGTGTTAGAAAGAATAGCAGAAGGGCTTCCACCATACACTTCACACCAATTAACCAACTCTTTCATCAAGCTTGTGGAAATGGAACGTGTCTACAATCACGTACTTAGAAACGCTCATAAATCACTCATTGTCAACGCGCTCTCGTTACAGCGTTACTTTCAAGGCCAGGTCAACACCAATTACCCCCAATTTTTCGAACTGTTCCCTCCCGAATTGCATCCCCAGTCCCGGTTCAAAAACCGGTTCAAAGTTATTCACAATGTTGTGTTCATTAACAACCCTGACGCTTCCCACATGAAGCCAGGGGATGTTGAGAGGTTCAAGCGGCTTAGCGGGTTGGAGGGTTTGCATGTCGATAAAGATGCCGGGAAATTGCAATTGAATCCTCGTTTTGATGCTAAAAATGTTGTTTGTACCAACAACAACAGTAGCATTACCGTTAGGAAGGTTGAGGCCGAAGGAAGCATGCCCACTTATGATATTGATCAGTCATGTGCTGGTTCTCGAAATCAAAGAACCAATGGTGATGATGGTGATACTCTCCATCGTGTCCATGTTGTTGCACCTATGAGTGGTGTCCCTGTGACTGTGAATCGAGGTGATGCGAATGTGATGTATAGTTACATGGCTACCGGGGATGAGAGTGATGGTGGTGATAATGTTGGTCCGGCTATGTTGTTCCTTCCTTCTCGCCCGTCGAAGAAGGAATGGTCCGACATTGTGGCTGCTTCCCAGGGTGGATTTGGGTTGACTGGAAGTGCTGCCATGGGGCAGGTTGGCCCTGTCATTGGCCTTATGGATATTGGAGAGTGTGAAGATTCCTATTTGTTTCGGGTGTCTCTGCCTGGGGTGAAACGGGATGAAAGTGAGCTTTTTTTATTTGATGTCAAGGATTCATCTGTAACATAATTGGTATTGATTTGGTTCCTACATGTGATTTAGGAATAAATGTTTTAAATTGTGGTTGTGGTAATACTGAAAACCTTAATATTGCGGACAACTGCGCCCGCAATTGTGGTCTGTGATCCAGTTGTGGATGGTTGGAAAAACTAGATATTGGGGTTGAATACCGCAATTTAAAACACTGCTAGGGGATTGCAATTTAAAACATTGTTATGAATGTCGTTTTGTGTTTTAAGTCGTAAAGTTCTCTGCTAAATGATTATGAATCTATGATTAGTGAAATAACATATTTTTATAGTTCCTCGCCTGCTGAAAAGGAGTTTGTAAATATATAAAGGGTCCATTTGTTTTTGTTGATAAGGAGTATATTATTAGGAAGGTACACTTTTGGAAGTTTGTTTTATCTATTGTAGTTTTTTCTCTTCTGAATTTAGATGTTTTAGGTTATGGGCAATAAACTGTTGTCAAGTTGGCCCTAAAATAAATGCATTATTTGTTGCTTGCTATTCCTACTGTTGTTTTTTGGGGGCTACCAATAACAAGTTTTTTAATCATTTTTGGTGCATTGTGCCTTAGGGAACTCACTAGTGATGACTAATTTATTCCTTGAACTTTTGAGGGCAGGGGAATTCAGCTGTGAGGTTGGCACTGATGGAAAAGTATGTATTAGTGGAGTAACTACAACGGGAGAGAAGATGGTGTCCAGGTACTCTCAGGTGTTTGAAATGCAAACTCACAACCTTTGCCCACCAGGCAAATTCTCCATCACATTCCAGCTGCCTGGCCCCGTTGACCCGCATCAATTTTCAGGTAATTTTTGCACTGATGGCATTCTTGAAGGAATTGTTATGAAAGGGAAATGAACATGATGGCAAGGTTGTGGTCCAACTACCATCTTCCTTCCTTTTATTCCACCAGGCACCAACAAAGGTTACTATATGTTGATGATGCAAAATGTCAAATGGTGCGGTTTTGAGTGACAATATCTTGTTTAATGTCTATCTTCTTTTTATTTATTTACTTTGAAATTTAGTGATACACATGTTTAGATGCTCTCTGACATTCTCTTCACATTGTGGAGTGACCATGGGATGATTGATTAATCCGTTTTATGGGCATATGCTAGAGTGTGCCTTGCAGATTAACATATTAAATTCTTTTGTGAAGTCCTCAAGCTGTTGTTGTTGACCTTGGGCTGACTGACCCTGCTACTTCAACACAACTTTTCTCCATTCATTTGGTCATTTTCATCCAACTATAAATGTCTTTTTGCATTGTTGCTGGTGGATTGTAAGCCCCACATACATGTAGAATCCTACCACCCGCAATTATCACTATTTATTTTGTTACTCTTAGTTGAAGGGGACACCTAGCTGTGTAGGACAGCTTTTCTGCTTCATTGTTGTTTAAGCTAGAAGTTTGCTAATACAGTTTTTACATTTTCACTGTCAATACTCAAGGAGCAGGCTCAACATCGATCACTCTACATTCGTTGAATGTGACTCCTTGGGTGAATTGGGTAACAGTAAAAGTTGAGGTTTTCTGAGAAATAGTTCCAGATTTGATTTTTGATTTGATCCCATTTTTCCATATTTTAAAGATACATCACTTGTAAGATCCCAATCATGAGATGACCCTACATTTTAAACCTAGTTTTTACACAAACTAGTACTTTACCCTTGCTGTTGCACGGACCATTTAGTAATAAATAATGAGTACCTTTTTTTTTTGGATAATAATGAGTACCTTATATAAAGTATTATAAACTTTCTTCAAGCATAGGCCCACAAACGCAAAAACGAAATCACACTCGAATTAACCATATATAAACAAAGAAAAACGTGTGCCAAAAAAAACACAAAGAAAAACAAAGTAGAGTAATGAGAGTGGAATCTAAGTTGAGAAAGTCAATAGTTCAAAAACCCTTCAAGACTCATTGAAAAACCATGGTTGAAGATTTCCCCAATAAAAAATTGTTTGCATGTATAAAAACAACAGCAAGAAAAAGCACAAGACAAATAAAAGAAAAGGAAAAAAATCCAAAAGAATGACAGTGGTGTTCAACCAAAAGAATGAAAAATGAAAAAGAAAAAATAATCATGTTAGTACTATGATTAAAATGGTTAAAATTTAAAATAATGAAGATTTTCATATTATAGTTATTGAAAAAGACAAATAAAAAGACGTTAATGCTACGTTTAGTTCATAAGTTTTCTTAGAAAAATAGAAAATTATTCTTAGAAAAATAAAAAAACTGTTTATTTTCAAATTATTTAACATTTTTTATAGTAAAATAGAAAACTGATTTTCTATTTTTTAAGAAAACCAGAAAACTCTTTTAAAAGGTTTTCTAAGAAAAGTAAAAAATAGAAAATGCGGTAACTGAATTACAAGATAAGGTAAATGAATTACAAGATAAAGTAACTGAATTAAGAGATAAGGTAACTGAATTACAAGATAAAGACTGTTCTAATCAAATGGAAATATAAAACAAGCTGCTACTAATTCAAAAAGTTCTACTGCTATTATTTTGAAATATATTTAAACACAAACTCATTTGCTCTCATTTAAATATTACTTTAAATTTTTGTCATAATTTTTATGTAATGCATATACTATACAATAGTCATAAATAATATATACATATAAGACATATCTCAATTAATTTGAATTAAAGAATGTTTGAAAAAAATTAGAAAACTGAGTGCATGTAAACAACTTTTTTAGTCTTCTAGTTTTCCAAATTGAAAAATTGTCACATTATCTAAATGAGTTTTCAAAATTTTTCTAGTTATTATAGAAAATGAAAATTTTGAAAAACAAGTGGAAAACTTTTCCTAGAAAACTGGAATAATTTTCTGTAACTAAACGCAATCTAAGCTTTCCAAAGTTCGAGCATTCGAAAACCATTATTCATTGGGGCATTTCATCAAACAATGAAAGCATCACAAAATGGGTTTTCATGAAATCACAAACAAAAAAATAAATTCACATCCAAACTAAACACATGGACATTATGTCCATATTATTCAAAAGAAAATATTATTTCCAACCCTTTTAAATCAACAATAGTTATTGACACAAGATAATACCTTGAAAAAAATTTGAAAAAGAAAAACATGGTAGACTAATGAGTAACCCTTTTAAATCAACAATAGTTATTGACACAAGATAATACCTTGAAAAAAATTTGAAAAAGAAAAACATGGTGGAGTAATGAGCAACTTAGGTGAAAATTTGATTTTAGGTGAGGAAAAAAATGGCTTCTAAAGCAAGCGGAGAAGAGAAGTGATGTATCTTTCTAGAGCAAGTTCACC
The DNA here is from genome assembly GCA_037962975.1 of Clitoria ternatea. NCBI lineage: Eukaryota > Viridiplantae > Streptophyta > Magnoliopsida > Fabales > Fabaceae > Clitoria > Clitoria ternatea. Next base: position 13,663,365 of record CM075674.1, on the reverse strand, counting down.
GACAAAAACTCCTTTAGCTTTCTTTTTGAACATGAGAAAAAAAGCATGGCTAGTGATTGCCAAAAAAGAATGAAACCTATGCCATGCATTCATTAATTTTCATCATAAAAAAAAGGGTGGTGGCAAATATGGAAAAGTGAGATTAATTAGTCATTGTGTGTTTTATTTTATTTAGAAAAGAGAAAATAAGAATAGGTGGGAATAAAAATGCAGGATGGTAAGACTAGTGTCTATCCAGCACTAACTTTCTTAGTATGAAATAGATAAGTGGAACCTCTAAGGTTAGCAGTGTATGGTATTTGTACCCATTGTTAGTGTAGAATAGCCCATCTGCAGCATGCTTAGTATATATGCAAGATGACTCAGCCAAGTTTGTTATGCTGAGTCAGCAAAGTTGTTAGAAAGGGACCTACTTGTAACTACATAGCTAGTTGAACCTCTTGTATATATAATCTCTATCCCCTGTAACAAATACACACTGAATAGAAACAATTTAGTTTTGCATTCACTAAAAATGCCTTTCTCTTTCTCTCTACTTACATTTCTTCATCTTTCTCTTCCTTTCTAATCAGAGCTATTTACAACTCTAGTACACTCTTCGTCTTCTTCCTGATGGAAACCAGAAACAATGCATAAGAAGAAACTCGTTCTGAAACTCTAGTAGCTCAAATTGGAGCAAAATCACATGCAATGGTGACGTTTTCTCAGCCGATCTCGATGAAACTTGATGATTGGAACTTCCTAATCTAGAAAACAAGAAGTTGAATTTGCTATACGAGGGCAGAAGCTGCATTGATGTGGTAAATCCTTAAATTCCACTTAAGTTCCTCAACAAAGACGATAGAGATGCTGAAAAGTTGGATTCAGATTACCAGAAGTGGGAACAATAGGACCAGTTGTTGGTGTCCTGGTTGTTATGTCACTTTCAGAATCTCTCTTAATCAGGATGGTTGGTTGCACACACGCCTTTCAACTTTGGGATAAGATCTATGCGTATTTTGATAAAATCACAAGAGCTAAGGTTTCTTAAGACAGGAGTTAAGGAGTCTTAAGAAAGGAACAGGTACTGCTTCTGATTACTTGCTCAAGTTGAAAATGATTGTGGATGCTCTAGGCTCAATAGGATCACCTATCACTAGTCAGGATTACATTGATTCTGTTTTTGAAGGTCTTAGTGAAGAATATGAGTCTTTCATCTCTAATTTAATCTGCAACACAAACTTAAATCCTTATAGCATTGATGAAAATGAATCCATGTTGTTGACATTTGAGACTCACCTTGAACAAGTTAATAAGAGTGTACCAGATACATTCTCTGCCAATGTTGTTCATAGATAAACAAGTTCTTTACCTCAATACTCTTAAAATCATTACTCTAAGTCCACTGATAGCAATCAGACCTTCTCAACTGAAAACTCTCAGTATCGTGACCATCCATCTCAAATATCTTCTCATTATCCACCACAAATACCTTTGTACCATGTAAACTCCCAATACAATGGTAGCTCTCAACATAATTTTTGTACTCCCTACTTTGGCAGAGGCAGAGGTCGTCGATATAGAGGCTGTGGTGGTCATGGAAATTATAGATCCTTTTTGTATTGTAGCATTTGCAACAAGCATGGACACGATGTTGCTGTGTGTTGGCACAGGCACACATTTCCTTCTCACTTCAATGGACAATCTCCCCTATCGCCCCAACCATGGCATCATACTCCCTCTACCTCCTATGCTCAGTTCACTCAGCCCTCAGGCTTTCCTCAATTACATAATGTCTTAACTAAATTTGCACAACAGCCCCAACCATATTCAGTACAGCATGTTTAGCCTTACTCAGTGTAAAATCTGGCACAACATGTAACACCCTCTGTTACACCTTAATAAAATATATAAAAATTCATAATTTTTTTTTACTAAAGATATGATTGTTAAAAAAAAACTATCGGAATAAATTATATACATTATTTCTGAAATACCTCACAAATATTATTAAAACTTTATAAAGTATTTGTACATTCATCCGAAGAAAATAAACATTAAACATTATAAGAAAGAGAGGAAACTCCATGGCCCAGAAGCAGTTACTTATTAACATTATTTATTCATTGGACCACGGTATTCATACCGAGCTCCCTTTCTAGAACGTGCTATATCTACTGCCGAAATTCTTCGATCCTTCCCTCTGAACCATCAATTTAGAATATATGAAACAAAGACACGGAGAAAGGAGTGAGAAACAGAATATAATATTATTGATTAAGACATAAGCAACAAAGAGTTTTCACAAACCAATACATAATAATATCAATCACAATCACATACACAATCAATTATGAATGCATGAATGTATGCAATATCTTCATCATAACTTACCTATATATGTGGGCCCTTAAATTTTAATTTACACTGGGCCAACCAGGAGTTTACACTGTTCCATAAGTCCGAATAATAATAATATGAACAGCTCAACTGGCATGGAAACACTTAGAGACTAATTAGATTGAGAAAATTTTTATTGTGAAAGTACCCGACACTAGGGAGCTACCCCAGGTCCCCTGAAGCACCCTTTCACACCCTCTCATCCCAAGGCTCGTAATTAAGCCTCCTCTAATGTATCCCCGGTTTCTATAATCCGTCCCAGACAATATCATTTTATTTCACTTTAATGATTCATGATGCATGAACTACTCGCGTATTTAGTTGGTTAAGGCTTTTAGAAACTCAATTATTAAATCCCTTAAAGGTTTACAATATCATTTCAATAAACTGTACATCTTCTCAATTCTCTGAATTTCTGTCCCACAGAAATAAATTTGGTACAGTTTTCAAATCTCACTGAAATTGAGTTTTTAAGCCTTAAATATCTAAAAACTTTCTCATTAAATCTTAACAAAATCAAATTTAGGAATCTCAATTATTTCCAAATATCTTTAGTTATTAAGTTGGAAAAAAATAAAATAATTTTATTTTAAAAATTTTGTTTTATTAAAAGAGAATAATTATTAACCAAAAATACTTAAAATTACAAAATTTTTCTTTAACTCAAGATTTAATTAATTAATTCTCATAAAATGTTTTCTTTCTAAAATAAATACTAATTTTTTTATTCTAAATATTGAAAATAAAGTTAATAAAAATAATTTCTAAGAAGAGAAGATTTAAAGTAAAAATTTAAAGAGTAAGGTAAGAAAATTCTTACTGAATTTAGCTTTCCGTCATGCTCGCTATATGCTCAAACTCCACGTCACAAAATCATCAATCAAAATCAAGCATTATCAATTATAACTAAATATCATCAATCACATCAAATATTATTAATCACAATTAAATATCAATCAAAATCAAGTTAACAAAACATTATTTATAAATATTATAATTCAAAGTTTAATGGTTATTAATATAGTCAATTTGAGTCCTTTTGGTCAATTCCTCGTATAGGTCTATGTAAGTCCATATAATCCAGTCCTTGCATAGGTATAGTTCAGTCCATATGGGTCATAATGGTTCAAATCCTTGCATAGGTATAGTCCAGTCCATATAGGTCATAATGGTCCAAGTCCTTGCATAGGTATGTTAGAGTTAGTTAAACTGGATATTTAATTTAAAATTTATTAAAAAAATTTAAGTTTAAAAGTTAATATTTTAAAATAATAATATTATTAAATTTAAAAGGAGTAGGGGACTCCACCCATTATTCTTATGTCTTTTTATATTATACTCTTATCTCACTCCCCCTTACCTTGAATTGTTACCAAAAAGAGATTTGCTTTGCGCCTCCAATTTTTAGAAATATTAATACCAATCTTATTTTAGTATAAGCATAAGACGAAAATTAAGATTAATACTTAAAACAGAAATGGTAAATTTTGAATAGTGAATAGTAAATCGTGAATAGTAACAGTAAATAGTAATTTACTATTTGAATAGTAATTTACTATTGAAATAGTAATTTACTATTGAAATAGTGTTTACTATGCAAAATAGTAACTTAAAATAATATTATTTCTAGTATAATAACAGATTTCTAAAAACGATATGAAAATAACCCAAAAAATATAAAAGAGAAGTATTCTTACCTTAGGATTTTGGCAGAACCTTCTCTCCAAAAACTTTTCTTCTCTCTCTCACTTCCACCACTATCTCACTAGCACTACTATATTAAGAAAACTTAATCTAAAATTGTGAATTCTAAAGAAGAAATCCTTCGACATTTATAGGAAAAAAAATTTACTATGCATTCCATTATTTTAATATAAAAGTACTATACATTTTTGAATTTTTTATTCCAGGTTACTGTGCACCTTTTGAAAATTTCGTACATGTACAGTGTTTTGCATAGTAACTGTCGGCAGAATTATTAAGCCAAATAGTAACCTTTCACTCGGTATATTTTAAATATTCAAAATGAGTCCTTTTTGAAATTTAGCGATATTGTATCGGTCCTTACTAATTTTATAACATGTAATATAAAGTTGAAATTTTAAAAATCTAAAATTTTCTGTTAATAAAAATTTATTAATACGTTTCCAATTTTTTAACGATTGGAAAAAATCAAGATTTTTCTCAAACCGATAATTTTTAGATAAGTCTACTTGAAACGGATTTTAGAAAATTTTCTTATAATTTACATTCACTTTCTTATAAATATTTTTAATTTAAGTCACTTATATGAATTTAAAATTATTTAAAAAATATTATTTTATATAAAAAAAATTCCAAAATTCCAAAAAATTCCAAAAATCATAAATAATACGTAGATTAAAAAGTTCTAAAGAGCCATAATCTAATTACTTCAAAATTTTAATATAAAAATAAAAATAAGGGTGTTACACAACAGACTCAGTATAACTTACCTCTCTTTCATTCTATGTATGATCATTATGTACCTGTGACATATCCAACCTTCCCACCTTAGGATTGGTATCCAAATTCAGGAGCAAGTCACCATGTCACTACACAGTCAAATATTTTAGGCAACAGAGTGGATCCTGATGGATCTCACTCACTCTACATGGTAGTGGTACTCCTAATCCTATCAAATTTGTTGGCACTTCCCTATTACCTTCATCATCACACTCATACACTCCACTATCACTCATTAATCTTCTGCTTGTACCTAATATCACTAAAAATCTCATGAATGTTAGCCAATTTGTGAAGGACAATCATGTTTTCCTTGAATTTCACCTAACACACTGTGTTATTAAATCTCAGGACACTAAACAAGTATTGCTACAAGGACAACTTGGAACTAATGATCTCTACAAGTTCAACAAGTTGTCTTTCCCTCGGCTAGTCACACCACTCTTGCACAAGCTAGCACGGCTACTATCACCATGACCAACACACTTGCAACTTCTCTCACTACACACACAACACCATTGCAATTGGTCTATACAGACCTATGGGGTCCTGCACCCATGCACTCCCATGGTGGTTTCAAATTCTACATCACTTTTGTTAATACATATACTAGGTACATTTGGATTTACTTAAATCCAAGTTTGAAGCACTCTTAAATTTTTAGAAGTTCAAAGCCATGGTTGAACTCCAATTCAATTCTAAAATCAAAGCTATTCAGTTAGATTGGGGTGGTGAATTTCGACCCTTCTCCAAAGTCCTCTCTGATGCAGGTATTGATCATAGATTAGCCCTCCCTTACTCATATCATCAAAATGATAGTGTTGAGCGTAAACATAGGCATATAGTGGAACTTGGTTTAACTTTTCTTGCCCAAGCCAAACTTCCCTTAGTCTTTTGGGACCATGCTTTTCTCACTGTTGTCCACTTAATTAACAGACTTCCCTCAGCCACACTTCACTTTACCTCTCCTTATCACAAACTTCATGGTTTAGCACCTAATTTCCTTGATTTTAGAATATTTGGATGTGCCTACTTTCCTCTTCTTCCCCACTATAATGCTCACAAACTTGATTTTAGATCTTCAAAGTGTGTTTACCTTGGCCCTTCCACCATGCACAAGGGCTATAAATGCCTTCATCCCTCAAGCAGAATCTACATCTCTAAAGATGTCTTGTTTAATGAACATAAGTTTCCTTACTCTTCTCTTTTTCCTTCTAATCTATCCATTCCAGCCCCTAACTCATTCTCCTATCTTCCATCACTATACATTCCACAACCACCCTACCTATTAGTTTTCTTAACACATGCCTTACCATTCATATGCCTCACTAGTCCTCTTTATCTTCCACCACTAGTCTTGAAAACTCGGCATGATCTTCATCTTCATTCCCTATTGATTCATATGTTTAACCTATCTCTATTGCCTCTCCATCTCCTTCACCCAATTCTTCTTCTTCAGAACCCGCTCTTATTAATTTTCATCCTATGATAACTTGCTCTAAAGTTGGCATTGTCAAGCCTCGAATCTTTCCTACCACTTACCTACTACACACTGAACCCACCTCAGTAAAGGCTGCACTGTCCTATCTTGATTGGCACAAAGCTATGCAGGTTGAGTATGATGCTCTCCTATCTAATAACACCTAGTCCTTGACTGCTTTACTTCTAAATCGCACACTCATTGGATGCAAATAGGTATTTTGAGTCAAACAAAATTTTGATGGTTCTCTAAACAAGTATAAAGCACACTTGGTTACCAAAGGTTTTCATCAACAACCTAGTTTCGACTATACTGAAACCTTCAGCCTAGTTGTCAAGCCAATTACCATCCACATCCTCCTCACTCTAGCACTCACTCGTGGATGGTCAATTCAGCAACTTGATATTAATAATGGTTTTATTAATAGTGATCTCCATGAAGAAGTCTATATGACTCAACTCCCAGGGTTTGAGTCCTCTCAATCCCATCTCGTTTGCAAGCTTAATAAGGCTATCTATGGTCTCAAACAAGCTTCTCGTGCTTGGTTTGACAAACTATCCACTACTCTTCTATAGTTTGGTTTCTCCTCTAGTCAATGTGATCCCTTTATTTTCACTTTGGTTAATCCCTCATATACTTTTTATGCGTTGGTTTATGTAGATGACATTTTAGTTACTAGAACCTGTCCATCTCAGGTTCAAAAGCTTGCTCTCTAGCTTCAGTCTAAGTTTGCCCAAAATTATTAGGTGAACTTGATTATTTCTGGGTCTTAAGGTTCATAAACTCCCCAACAATACCATTGTTCCGACTCAGGAAAAATATGTTCATGATCTTCTCCTGAAAGCGAGCATGCTACATTCCAAGCCTATGCCTTCCTATATATTTAGCTCCCTACGTTTGTCCAAATTTGGGACTGATCTCTTTGAAGACCTCAACACTTGCCGATCCATTATGGGTGCTCTGCAATATGCAACCATTACTCGGCCAGATATTGGCTTTGTTGTTAATAAAGTCTGTCAATTCATGGCTGCTCCATTACAGTCTCATTGGAAGGCGATGAAACGAATCCTTCGTTACTTGTAGGGTACTCAATCTTTTGGCATTTTGTTACAATCAACTGCTGATGCTTTTTTTTAGATTTCTACCTTCTGTGATGCAGATTTGGCTACTGATATTGATGATTAGAGGTCAACCTCGGGTTCTGTCATCTTCCTTGGTCCTAACCTGATCTCCTGGTGGAGCATGAAACAACATCTAGTCTCAAGATCTAGTATAGAAGCTAAGTATCGTAGTTTGGCCCTCACTACCCAAGAAGTTCTTTGGATTCAATCTTTGCTAAGTGAACTCAATATACCAGTCACTATTCCTATTGTATATTGTGATAACGTAAGCATAGTGAACCTAGATCACAATCTTATTATTCACAGTCACACCAAACATCTTGAACTAGATCTCTATTTTGTTTGGGAAAGAGTTGTTGCTAATCAGCTCATTAGGTCCCATGTCCCTGCTGATGATCAACTAGCTGACTACCTCACCAAACCACTTTTAAGCTCTGCCTTCTTCTCACTAAGGAACAAACTCCGAGTATGTGACAACATTGTTGTATCACCCTCTTTGAGTTTGGGGGTGGGATGTTAGTGTAGAATAGCCTTTTGTAGCATGCTTAGTATGTATGTAAGTTGATTGAGTTAAGTTTGTTATGCTGAGTCAACAAAGTTGTTAGAAAGGACCCCACTTGTAACTACATAGCTAGCTAAACCTCTTGTATATATAATCCCTATCTCCTGTAACAAATACATGCCGAATAGAAACAATTTATGTTGTGTTTAGTTTATAAGTTTTCTTAGAAAAATAGAAAATTATTCTTAGAAAATTTAAAAAAATGAAAAAATGTTTATTTACAAATTATTTAATTTTTTTTATAGAAAAATAGAAAACTGATTTTTTAGTTTTTAAGAAAATCAGAAAACTCTTTTAAAAGGTTTTTTTTAAGAAAAGTAAAAAAATAGAAAAGGCGGTAACTGAATTACAAGATAAGGTAACCGAATTACAAGATAAGATATCTGAATTATAAGATAAAGATTGCTGTAACCAAATGGGAATATGAAACAAACTGTTACTAATTCGAAAAGTTTTACTGGTATAAGTTTTTGAAAATTAGAAACACGACAACTTGCACTGTTCATTTAAATTAGTGTTATCATCCTTAAATATTGAATTGTCTTTCCTGCAATTCTGCTTAACAAAAGAAATGGTAAAGGGTTGTAGAGACCTTATCTATATTATAAGTTAGTTATTAGCAGAAAGACCAATCTTACCATATTTATCAATTTACATTTTTATTTTTTGTTAAATTTAAGATTTAATATTTTGTATGATTTTTATAATGTATCATGATAATATTTTTCTTATTCTTTGTAACTATTTTGAAATATATTTAAACACAAACTCATTTGTTCTTATTTTAATATTACTTTAAATTTTTATCACAATTTTTATGTGATGCATATACTATACAATATTGTCATAAATAATATATATATATATATATATATATATATATATAAGACATATCTCAATTAATTTGAATTAAAGAATGTTTGAAAAAAATTTGAAAAACTGAGTGCACTTGAACAATTTTTTTAGTTTTTTAGTTTTCCAAATTGAAAAACTGTTACATTATCTAAACATGTTTTTAAAATTTTTCTAACTATTCTAGGAAACAAAAATTTTAAAAAACAAGCGGAAAATTTTTCCCAAAAAACTAACATAATTTTCTACAACTAAACGCAGCCTTAATTTTACATTTATTAACATACCTTTCGGTTTCTCTCTACATACGTTTCTCCATCTTTCTCTTCCTCTCCAAGTCCCATGTTAAGTATAAATTCATATAAATTCAAATTTCAACATAGTTTCTCAGCCTAAATTCAAAACTACTTGTTAAACTGGAAAAAAAAAAATCTTACTAGTTCATCCATACGGTGCCGGTTAATGTCACTTCGTAACAATTTGAATACCCTTAGTTGCACCTTATAATTATTTTATTTATATTCGCAAAAGTTTTTTATGCCGATAAGAGTTTGTCTATAGTACTCCTTTAAAGCTCATGAGTAAATTAACTCCTTGGTTTCGATATTTTTGTAGTGAAGTATGATTCATTGATTTATATTATTCAATAAGTAGACGAATATCAAATTGTGTGAGGAGACAGATTATTTTTCACGGAAAATATTCAAATTTCCGTAAAAACCTGAAACCAGTTGTAATTTTGCGGTGACTGACAAGTTTACCAAGGAGTTCACCGTGGCCAGAATGCTATATGGTATATGCAATCAGTTTTTGAATTTTTTTCATTAGCTTCCCATGTCACTTTTTTTTTAGTTTTACTTTTTGTTTTACAATTTTCTTCGAGGCTTTGTTTTTTTTACTTACTTTTTCAATCACTTTTTATTAATCTTTAGATGTAAATAAGAAATTTTCATATATCCTGTATTTTAATTTCATTATAAATTAAATTTGTGTTAAAACTTTCATAACAACTCATGTTCAACAAATTGAGTTAATCATCTATATCTACTTCCGTTGTAATCTTTTTTACACACAATTAAATTTTCATTATACTTTTATTTTTTTCATTATTTATTATTATTATTTAACATTTGGTTATTATTTATTATTTTAATTTTTTTATTTAACTTTCTAGGATTCTAAAGTATTTCATTATTTATCTTTTAACATTATATTATCATCATTCCTAAATTTTTTTATTATTTTAGTATTTTATGTTTATTTTTATTTCAGTATTTTTTGAAAAAAATTATTATTTTCTTCTACACTTTATTATTATTTTTAAACAATCAATCAGTATTACTCATTCTTATTTTCTATATTTATCGCACTCTATATGTTTTAAAATTATTTTATCATTTCCTTTGTAATATATTACTGTCATTTTTTAGTTTTATCATATTTTCTCTATAATTTCAGTACTAATGTTTAAGTCGAACCTTTATATATATATATATATATATATATATATATATTATTGTAATAATATTTTATTCTCATTTCTTAACTAATATTTTATATTATTTTAAAACTCATAATAAATTTGTCCTTAAAACCTATTAAGTGAACAAATTATGAAAAGATATGATTAGATAAATAAATATAATATGATATGATAACAACAAGATAAACTTTTGTTTTATCTTATGCTTGATGTAAATAAGATAAACTATAATAATAATAATAACAATAATAATAATAATAATAATAATAATAATAATAATAATAATAATAATAATAATAATTATTATTATTATTATTATTTTTTATAAGAACAAAAACACACTCAACTACTAAAGATCTTTTTAAAAAAAGCATTTTATTCTTTTTTACCAATCATTTCTCTTCCCAAACTCTTGTAATCTTTTTTAAAAGTCAAATTTGAAAATTAAACATGTTTGGCAAAAAAAGTGCTAAGTTGATTTTTAACTTATTTTTAAAATGGATTTTAGCCATATTTTAAAACAAGAAAAATGATTAAAAAAACAATAAAAAGTGGTTTCTACTTGTAAAATTGAATCAAATCAAATTATAAATAGTTAAAATTGTAACATAAGTTGAAATCAATTTAAACTACAATAGTTTAGGTTGATTTTATGTATTTTATTTTAACTGAATTAAACCACAAGTATTTTTTATTATATAGTTTAATTTATTTTTTCTTTGAAATCAAACCAAACTGCATTACAAACACCTGTAGTTTTGGGTTTAGGGAAATGAAGAAATAGAGGTTTTGTTGTAAGCCAAAAGAAATACAAATATTTTTAATTTCATTTGTTATTTATATAATTTAAAAATTCAAGAGAAAATGATTTTTTAAAAGAATAAAATTATTGGTAATACCTAAATGTGTTTTTGTTTTGAGATAAAGTTATTGGTTTTTATAAAAAATTATACATAAAGTTCGTAAAATTATTTTAAAAAATATTTAATTAATGAGCAATTAATTCAAGTGATACATATTTGATTTCTCTTAAGTAAAGTATTAACTTTGAGTCTTGTAGATGGAAAAGCTCTTTACTAGGAGAGTTGGTTTCATTATGATATAGATATCTTTGACTCATACAAACAAAATTGCTTCTAGTAAAAGATATATATGGTTAAAAAAATATATGCTATGGACATAAAAATATATAAAGTAAAAGTGCTTTCAAAAATTGTGACGTTGGACATGATAGTGAAACATTTAAAGAAAGCTTTTAGTAGTGTTCTTGAATTTTTTTTTGAAATTATTAATGGACAAGGATAAACAGGACATTTCCACCTATTATAACCTAAGGAGTATGCGTTACAATTCTATAAAAACACCAAAGTAAATTTGCTCTTTGGTTGCCAACTAGTACCCTAAAATCACCCTGATTCTAACAATTTTGTTACGTCTTCATTGACCTATTCAATTTAATACATCAAATGTCGGAATTAAAGTCACTTTGTGGCAGAACTATTCTTGCTTTATGGTAGTGGTAGACAATAGAATATTTCAAGCCAACTAAATGTAAGGTGATGGGATAAAGAAATATAGGAGACCAATGAAATGCTTGCAGACCAAATTCACGTGAATGACAATGACATAATTAGGTAGCTAATTTGCACTATAAAATGGAACTCCTCGCATTGTCGTTTTGCATTCCAAGCCCAATGAGATAAAATAGTGTTTTTTTTAGATTTTCTTAATGAGAATGTTCTCTTATTTTATAAGAGAAAGTGTTATTATTCTTTCTTTATAATTAGAGAGAAGTTATAAAATTTCTTCTATTTAGTAAATATATTTTTCTGGTCTTGTCCTTAGTTTTTCCTTATCTGTTGATGATTTTTCACGTAAAATATTATGTGTTCAGTTCCTATTCTCTCATCTCTATTTTAGCCACGTGATATTATTTTGTTACTCCAGTACCCAACTAAGCTATTAAAGTCAATGATTATTGGTTGTATGTTATTGTAGTGATTGTTGACATATGTTGGATTTATTCTAGTGTATGGTAAAAACACACAATATTGATCACATACATTTGACTGTTCATAATGAAATTGTGTAAATCAATTTAATAAAAAAATGCTAGAATATTTAAGATTGAGAAATTCAATGGGAGTAATTTCTCCCTGTAGAAATTAAAGATAAAGGCAATTTAAGAAAAAGAATTTGCTTGACAACAATTGAAGGTAGATCCTCTAGTCTAACTGATGAAAAATCAAAAGAAATGGATGACAATGTTGTTTCCACCTTACACTTAGTAATGAATGATTCAATTTTGTCAAGCATTGTATAAAAGAATATTGCAAAAGAGATTTGGGATACTCTTATCAAACTTTACGAGGTGAAATCACTTCACAACTGAATATTTTTGAAGAGGAAACTTTACATTCCTCATATGATTGAGTCCATATTTATGACGAACCACATCAGAAATCTAAATACGTTGTTGGCTTAGCTTACAATGTCAAATTTCACAATATTAGAAAATGAGTATGCTAAACTCTTGCTTTAGAGCTTGCCAACAAATAATAATATTATTGGTTGCTTGCACTTTGATTGTGTTGTTGGAGCCATGCTTGAAGAAAAATGCAACATAAAAATAAAATGGATAGTCAAGAAAGTCCAAAGCAAGTGGAAGTCTTGACAATAATCAGATAAGGATCAATAGAGGGTGGCCCTAGTGGGAGTCAAAATCATGGTAGATCAAAATCTCAATGATGAAAGAACTTTATATGCTACAACTATGACATAAAAGGGCACCTGAAGAAAGATTGTTGGTGTAACAAGAAAAATATGGAGAAGTCTCTTGGAGAAAGTACATCTCAAGAGTGTGTTGCTAGTACCTCTGGTGATGGAGAAATCCTATACAACGAAGTAGCTATTGGTTTCAAAGACAAGAGACAACTCACTAATGTGTGGATATTGAATTCAAGAGCCACATGGCACATGACTCCATGAAAAGATTGGTTTTACACCTATGAACCTGTCTTAGAAGGATCCGTCTTCATGGAAAATGATCATACTTTGGAAATTGTTGGAGTTGGTACTTCAAATTAAAAATGTACGATGGTACTATTTGCATAATTTAATGGGTATAGCATGTAAAGTGATTGAAGAAAAATCGATTGTCCATTGGGTAATTAGATGACCTTGGCTGTAAGACCCACATTGAAGGTGGGATCTTGAAGGTGATGAACAATGCTCTAGTAGTGATGAAAGCAAAGAAGGTTGCTACTAATCTATACATGCTTTTATTAGGAGATAAATTGTAGGTGGTAGATGCATTGATTGCGTCAACCAGCCAAGAAAAAGCTACAATAATATGGAACATGGATTGAAGATTCTTACAAAATATAATCTCTTTTATTGATGATCATTCCAAGAGATTATGGGTGTATTTCATCAAGAATAAGTATGATATGTATCTAGTATTCAAGGAGTATAAAGCACAAGTGTAGCTTGAAACTCAGAAGAAAATTAAGTACATGAAGACTGATAATGGAAGAGAATATACCTATGGTGAATTCATAGCATTTTTATTCAGAGGCAATTCACAATACCATATGCCTTAGCAAAATGGTGTAGCAAAATATATGAATAGAGTTCTTCTAGAGATGACAAAATCTATGTTAGAAACTACAAGATTAGCCAAGTCTTTCTAGGCAGAAGCAGTCAAACCCATTACTTTTCCTTCCCCTTGGTCACCTTAAAAGGCTATTCCAAACCTCTCCTTACCTTCCCTCACCTCCACCCAAACCTCATGGGTCCATTAGACTCAATCTGGTTACCCCTGGATTAGAGCATCTTGTTGTTAATAAGAATGGTGTGAAGAAGATCACAATCTTCACCAATCCTAGGTTTGCACTTCCCCTACCTGCAACAGAAGCCTTAACAAATCCTTTTTTATCATCCATAGAAGATGCCATCATGATCCAACATCTGTGTCTGGAGCAACATAAGATTCTCTTTGATCAACAACAAGTCCAATTTCCTCCTAAACATCATCTCTCTAGTCTCATTAAGCCAAGCACAAAGATCTGGGTAGCTCCTGATAGGCTCTGTCCTCCTCTAAGATTCTTTTCAAAAGAAAGGAAGAAGACTCCCTAGCCTGGGAAGTCTAGTCCTCCTCCACTACCATGGAATAAACCTAGACCAAAGAAGCTGACTAATGTAGAGCTGAAGATACATCTGTCTGCCCCTAAGCCAAATGAAGACCATGCCATATTTTTATGGAATCATTATCTCTAGTTCATAGGACAATAAGGCAGTTGCTCCTATTCCTCAGACGATAAGTTCTCTGTTGGGTCGTTTTGGAATGATTGAGGTCGTCTGTTCAAGTAGAAAATGTTCTCCTATGATGGTCTTGGTAATCTTCTGGTGTCCCCAGTTTTTCCTCCCTTGATCATTTTCTCCCTTACTTACTTTCTGTGTGTGATTCTGCTCGTCTTCCAAGGTACTTTAATTTGACAACTTCCACTTTCTCTCATTCTCTATTTTGGGACTGAAACAATGATGAAGGTGATGATAAAGGGTACCACCACTTTGTCACCCTTCAGCGATGCTAGTTACCCGTCACAGCCTTTGCGACAGTTGTCTGTTGCAGTCGCTAATGGGTTAGCGACCAGGCCTTTAGCGACGGAGGGTTCCCATGGCTAAGTTCGTCACTGATAACATTTAGCGACAGATTTCTATTCGTTAGCGATAGATTTTTTCTGTCGCTATATGGACTTTTTTTTAGTAGTGAGTGTTGTTTATGTAAAAGGATTTTTACATGGTGAAAAACCTTCAAACTAAAGAGATTGGACGTAGCTTCAATGTTTGGAAGTGAACCAATATAAATCCACTATGTAAGTTTCTCTATCCCTTTTCCTTTTAAAGTTTGAGTCTGTATCCATTAAGTTTACTACTAAATCTTGTTTAATAAGGTTACGAAAAAAGTTATAGACTTATTCAACCCCTCCTTCTAAGTTTGTCTCTAAACTATCACTATGCAAGCTTGTGAAGAATGTGGTGTATGATGTATCTTCGGTGCACCTACCTATTTTATAAATTTTAACCATTTAATATAATTACAAAGGATAAAAAATTAAAAAGTTAAAAATTATAAAAAATTATGATAAAATTATAATGAATTAGATTAATATATTTTTAAAATATCTTTTAATTTTTATCTTGTAAAATATTGTATAATTATTGGAGCAAATAATGTAAGTAGCATTTTAATAAAAGTTAAAGTCATTTTTTAGATTATAAACTTAAAATTAAATTACATGAAACTTAACAAAATTTTATGTAGTCAATAGATGTATGAAATGTTAGGTTAGGTTTTTCTAAGTTAGAATACTTTATAATTAAAAACACCTTTTAGTGTATTAAATTAAATTTGAATTTAATGTAAGCATACTTTTTTAGGATGTCAACCTAAAATAGAGATAAGGGAAAAACACCCATTCAATCCACTAAAGCTAGCTAGGATAGATATGCAACAAGAATATTTATTGAGGCGTCCATGGAACAAATAAAAAATAAAGAACATTGGGGTACCTCCTTTACTTAAAGGGGATGAGAAGGTTTGGAAGCGTACTTTAATGAAGAGTGGTCGAAACTACACAAAGGACCAATTTAAGAACAAGTGGGATAATTTACACAAAGAATGAGTGGCGTGGTATAATTTCTTTTGAACTATAACCAAATTAGGATGAGACAATACAGATGACGATTGGTGGGATGCAAAGGAACGGTAAGAATAGATCACTTAATCTGTTTTAGAAAATACAATGTTTATATATCCTAATGAGTTACATCTAGTTGACTTGAATGTATTTTTTCTGCGTAGGAGAACCCAACTTATATGAAGTATCACCATGAGGGTCTGCCACATGCACAAACGCTCACATATATGTTTAAAGATAATGTGGCTACTGGTGAATTTGCTTGGGCTCTGTCATTAGGGGTTTTACCCCACATGAACTTCGAGAATGAACACATTCCCGAGTTTGAGGAGGGCGTGAGAAATAAGAGTGAGGGTTCAGATGATATTAGGGACCCAATCATGGGCGTGGAGTAAGTTAATCTTGGGGGCTTAAGAGATATAGGGCTAGGTGCCATGGACCTTAACCAGGATTCCCAACCAAACCCATCAGTGAGGAGTGGGGAAAAAAGGCAGAGGGTGGGTAGAAAAGGGAAAAGTAAAAAAAAGTAGGAGGATTCAATGAATCAGATGACAACAGTTGTTAGTTCCCATACTTTTGCAATCATGGCCTAAAGGAAGAATGATACTTCATCTATTGATAAGGCATTTAAAATTCTTCATTAACTTCCTGAATGTACACATGATCAAAGGTACTTTGTAAAGTGTTTGCGGGCACTTAGAGATAAGGAGACATGTGAGTGGTTTATACGTTTGAAAGACCACTGAGAGAAAATAGCCTTTCTTATGGATGTAGTCCCAGACTAAATTTTTGTTAATGATCTGTATTATGTTAAAGTCATTGTAATTTATGGTTTAACTATATTCCTTAGGGTTAATTAGTGTTTAGGGGTTATAAATATGAATTTTATTATGTTGAACTAACTCATGTAACTTATGGATTAACGGTATAATTGTATAAATTTATACCATTAAAATTTATTTACAAATAGTGGGTTTTTTATTAATAGTATACTTTAAAAAAAATTACAGAAATAGGGCACTTTTGAAACAAATTTTGTGTCTGGGGTTGTTTATTATGAGTCGTATATGAAAAAGATGACATAGGAGTCATCTTTAGCAAGAACGACACAAGGGGAACAAGCCACATGGCTGAGTCATCTCTTGGATGGATGACAGTAGTGTGGTGCAGGCTCTAAGGATGACACAAGAGTTGTCTCCCTGACGTGTGACATAGCTAGGAGCTATGGTTCCTCTGCATGAGGCGACACCCCTTGTGGTGCTCGGGCTACGTTCAACACAGGTCACAAGACCACTTACGAGACCATCTTTTTAAATGTATGGTGCATACCTCACATGCACCACAAGTTCTCTTCTTCCCCACACTTTCATCCATACATAGCCCCATCCTTAAGCACTATTTTTTTTTCTTTAACTTTATCCCATCGTGAAGATACAGCCAAGCAGGAAGGGTCCCTTAAATTTGTTGTTTATCTTGCGTTTTGTGGTCCATAATACAGATACTGTGGTCCCATCGTCATATTTTGGTAATCATAATTTTATTTCAGGTAACAATAATAACTTATTTAACGTTTATTTAAATAATATTTATTATGTTTTATTATTATTTTTTATGTGGGTGTGTTTTGGGTTTGAAGATAGTTGGTTGTTCTTTTTATGTGTCACTGATTGTTTGTCTAAGTTATATATTATTTGTTGTTTTTTTAATATTTTAGTAATGTAATATTATTTAAGGTTTATTATAGGTAGATGTGGGTTAACTTTGAAATGTTGGTTAAATTTTAAAATAATATATTAAAAATAAATTATATTTTATATAGATTCTTAGATATTTTTAATTAAATATTATATAATAGTTATATTAAATAAATAATTAATATTTGATAAAATGTTACTATATAATAAAATGTTACTTTATAATGTAGTGATAAATTGTTATTATTTAATAAATCGTTATTATTTAATAAAATGGTATTATATATTAAAATGTTATGAAGTGCTATTAATGTTTATAATATGTATTGTTTTGTGTAGAATAGTTGAACAAAGGTCAATAAATCCAGGAGCATTGGATCCATCTTTCTTAAAATTCCAAGAGAAACATGTATCAACACACGTGTGGAATGGGCGACCTGACCGTGTACTAAAGGTCAGGAAAGCGGTTCACGTGAGGAATACGATACCGGAAGCAATCATACCTCATTTACAATAGGCTATTTCCTATAAGTTTTGTAAAGGCCGCACATTTCCCCGTGTCTTTAGAGTTGATGGACATGTTGTGGTAACCCAGACTGGTTGCCACGATTGGCAAAGATATGTCAAAGAATAGCTGGGTAGACAACCACCTCGTAACGTCATTTAGAGATAGTGTTTAAGGTTGTCTTGGCTTCAAGAGAATTTTTAAGACATCCAATAGCATATGGGTAGTGATGAAGCAATTAAGAGATTCGCTCATGCATACATTCTTAGGTTGATTGGTGGGTGTATATTTTCTAATCAATCATCGAGTAGAGTGCCACAAATATACCTGTATTTGTTTAAGGATCTCGACAGATATAGTCAGTATACATGGGGTGCAGCGGCTTTGGGTTACCTTTACAGGCAGTTGTGCACCGCAACTGATTATGCACAGAAAGATATTTGTGGACTTACCATGTTAGTGTAATTGTAGGCTTAGTGAATCCCATAAATTGCTCTACCCTTCCCATATGCCAGGGAAGCTTGTAGTCCTTATGCTGGTAGATGGGTAAAACCAGATGGTAACAAGCATATTTCATATCAGTTAGACTACTACAGAGCTCAGCTTGACGGCCTAAAAAAGAATAAGGTATGTATTTTTCTATAGTGTTAAAGTTATTCTTTTTTAATATACGTATATTGATTAATATTTGTCATTATTTTTGTAGTTCACTTGGCAACATTATGTTGCGCTAGAGTTTTATGATCTTCCAGACATTTGCAAGCGTGGCCAAGATGCGTGGAGATTGGTAGTTCCTTTGCTTTGTTTCCAAATTGCTGAGTGGCACACCAGAAGACGAATTACTAGACAAGCGGCTGCAAGGGGAGCTCTGGCAAGTATTTTAAAAAATGTGGTTAAGATTTTTTTAATATATTTTTGTGTATTTAACAAATGCGTTTTGGATTTCAGTATAACAGCTTGGAGGTTATACGATACCTATTGTCGCCAAAGGGTGTAACGCCCCAACCACTTTTCAGGAATGAACGATCCTCCCTACAAACCAGCAGGAGACCTTTCTAGTGTGCTTTGTCCTCAATCACACACTTCTTGAGAACTTCACAAGAAGTCACCTATCCTAGAATTTTTCCAAGTTAAGCACGCTTAACCTTAGAGTCCTTAAGTGATGGTCCACCCAAAAGGTAAATGTATTTGTTGGTATAGGTAGTACGAATTAATTCTTTCAAGCTATCCTTGACTGTATGGTCTCATACCTATATAGTCTTTCAATCCCTTTTATTCTGGTATGTATTTGATTCATTCATGTGTCCCTCCCACTGGAAGCCTGCCAGGAGCCGCTCCTTGTCCGTGCCTATGCACTGATAGTCACTCCCTACCCTCAACAGTGCCTAGGATGTCACATTCCTTGCTGGAAACTTGCTAGGAGCCGCTCATTTTTCGTGCCCATGCATCGATGATCACTCCCCACCCTCAACGGCGCCAGGATGTCACAAAGGGTTACAATAATTTCTCAGAGCCTCCTACTTTTGTATTGGATTCAATTCAAAAAGAAATAGAGAATATATTAATGTTAATGAATAAAGAAGATAGGCTTCTGGAGGCCAGAGTGCATACACCTATGACCACAAATAAGGCATCATATGTTGAGGTAAATGTAGATATGCCCAGGACTTGTGTGGAATGCGAAGGGATAATTCATCAGAGACTACGAGAGCCAGACGAGCAGTTTATTATACCATCCCTATCTCCTCGACAGACTGGGCATTACTTTGTTCCTTCGTAGCAGCCTCTGGAATCACCTTGGCCAACTTACTACCTTTCCTCATAGTCTATGCAGCAGCTGATGAACACGAATGAATACATCAACCCAACCATGTTTGAGGTGCCACCATTCTTCATGGATTTTGGGGGAGGTTTCCATTCAAGTCAGCATGCAAGTAAGCCATCATCGTCTCATTACGTAACAGAATCACCGGAAGTGACACCATCTCTATACGTTCAAAATTTGATGACCACTACAACTCTTCTACAGTACAACTAGGGACTTGATATAGGTAGTTCATCTGGATTCGTACCCTAGATGTTTGATCTAAACACAACAGCATCAGAAACTAGGCACGTTTCACAACAAGTTGAAGGCCCTATAGATGAATAATAAATTAAGGAACATGTGGATTATGTTCGATGTAATCCATCTAGGCCGAACTGTGGAATACCGAGGCCTTGTTTCTTATCTCTAGATGCACACCCACGACGACTCTAGTTTAGGGTTAATGTTATGTATGATTATTAATGGACATTTTATTACTTTATGATATTTATGATAATGCTCACTATCATTTTTTATATTACACGTATGATAATGCTCGTTATCTTTTTTATATATTACATCTAAAACATAGAATAAACCAAAACAATATTATAATGGTCAGGGGTTATCATTACCAGATGCGCCTTCAATTGTTGTTGGAAAGTTAGATCTATTGTGGCCTGATTGTTGACACAACCCATATTTTGAGTAGGTTTGAGAATCAACCCAATCCATCTCGTTTCTAATTCTTGTCAACTTGGGTCGCCCCTTTCCACGTAACATGTCTTCCTCTAGAACAATAATATGCATTTCATTAATCTCTGACAGCAACCGGTCATCTCCAATTGGATACCACTAGTCTTTATATACCTGTGCAATGCTCTACAATAAGTATGCATTGTCTATGAACTGAAAATACTTCACATTCACTATGTTGCATGGAGCAATGCCGTGCATACAGGGGTACTTGTATACTTGGAATCAGCCATACTGACACCATCGTTCCTTTAGTCTAAGAATCCATACAAAACTATCTTTTTGGGTGATTGGATTCATCCTATCCTCAACCTCGAACCTGGTGGATTTCGTATCATACCTTTTCACATCAATGGAGCATGTTTATGCCTGATACAAAGCTATTTTGTCAAGGACTTTAGTTGAGTTTTACTGACCAGTTGCCATTTCAGCCATCACTTGTCCAACGCAATCAACAAAGTACTGCACTAAACGAGTGTACGTGCACTTAACGCTGTTATGGGTAAATTTTGTGCCCCTTTCAAAACCTTGTAGACAGCTTCTGATAAGTTGGTGGTCATATGCCCAAACCTATGACCATCCTCATCATACGCCAATGACCATTTTGATTTTGGAATGTTATCGATCCATGTTGCAATTTTAGGACTCAACGAACAAAATTTTTGCAAATTCTAGTCAAAGGAATATTTGCTTAGATTGTACCCTGCACAGATAACGACATTAATGTCAGCAAACATCAGAAGATATAATCTCATCGCCTAAATACATAACATTTTTTTAATCTTATACCTAACTTCAGTAGAGTTTTCTTTTGCTCTTGGTTCTTGAATTTCAAATCAATATGTCGAATGCAGTACCTATGATAACCCATAGGTGGTGTCCATTTGTATTTTGGGTCATGCATGGCACCCAAAATGCTTATATGGTGATTAGAAATTATATATATTCCACTCTTTTGGGAAACATGCATCTTCAACAACTTCAAAATCCAACTCCAATCTTCCAACATTTCTCCCTCTATAATTGTGAACGCCAATGGTAGAACGGAGCTGTTGCCATCTTGGGCTGTCACAATCAAAAGAGTGCCCTTATATTTCACATACAAATGGGTGCCATCTACTTAGATCACAGATTTGCAAAAGTTAAAACTATCACAACAAGCTTTGTATGTCCAAAAAACACGATGAAATTTACGAAACCTTTGATTAACCTTGTTTCCTACAACGAACGAATGAGTTTACAAAACATACATCGACCCTACAGCAACCTATTTCATACGGCTTAGCCAGTGGGGTAACAAAATATATGACTCCTCCCAATCACCAAACACTTTAACAAGGGCTTTTTGTTTTGCCCTCCATGCCTTCTGGTAAGAAACAACGAACCCAAATTCTGCTTTAACTCTTTCCTAAATTAAAGCAATCAACACCGATGGTTCCTTCTTCACCATCCCTATATATAAAAAGTATTGAATTAGAAAAATAAAAATAATATAAAATAAAAACAACATTTTTCACATTACCTACTATGACAGAACAAATCAAATCAATATCTAGTTTTGCATGATCTTATGAAAGGGTTACGTTAACGCAAGTATATGGGCCACCATATTGACTAATAATTCACTTGAGTGATTTTCTAGACAAAATTACACGCATTCACCAACCACATCCAGTACCTTGATTAGGACACTTCACAACGAACTAATTTGGTTTGGACTCCACAACAATATACGATTAATGCATTTTCATCGAATATTGTTTTAGTGCATTTTGTACTTTACTTTTGCTTTCAAATTCTAACCCCACAGATAACTCATCCCCAACATTTTAACTATTGTAATCATCAAAATCCATTTCTTCATCAACATGCTCAAAATTAATATTTTGATAATTTGGTGTCACGTTCCAAAATGACGTCTCAACAGTACCTACATTAAGTAAAATAAACATGTGTAAACCAAATTTAATTTCAAAATAAATATCTAAACTTTCAAAATAATTTACCGGAGGGTTGAGTAGCTACCATATTAGATGATCCACCAATTCTTAATAGAGCTCCCAAACTAGCATCATCTTCAGTATCTAAATCTACCATTAATAACTTGTCATCCTCGCATGAATCATTACTATCTATCTCAGAAGGTAAATTAAAATAAATTGTGTTGAACGATTTTGAATTTCAAATGGTACATTTTTGAATTTCAAATGGGATGTATTTATAGGTGGAAAAAGAACCTGTGGTGCCTATGGGAGATGCACCATAGAAACGTGTGGTGCCTATGCAATATGCACCACAACATGGGTGTCGCATGTTGGAGATGCACCACAGGTGTGTCATAATTTTAAGGTGCGACAGAGCCACGTGGATGCTTGTGAATATGTCGTCTATTTTAGAGGCAACACCCTTGTCGCTTTTCCAACAACGACACGCAAAAGTACCCTAGACACGTAAAATCCTCAAAAAGAGCCCTAAATTAGTAATTTTTTTAAAAGTGCACTATTAATAAAAAACCCCAAATAGTGTTAATGTCTTTATTAATTTTCAGAAGTGGAAAACAATACCCGTTTAAGTATGACATCTAATGGTGATGATCATTGCTTAAGTGAAGATGAAGTTGGCAACATTAGTGTGAGTATGATAGGTTGTTCATCATTTGTAGTTAGGGAATGGGCCATCAAATATTTATGCAAGAAACCATGTAGGACAAGTGAACTAAGTGGGAATTCATGGGTACGAGAGATATTTAATGGAAACGACACTAGATGTCATGAAATGCTTAGGATGAATAAACATGTGTTCTCTGTATTATGTGATGAATTAGTTACCCATGGATTCAAATCATCCAGACACATGGGAATTCATGAAATGGTTATGTTCTTGTATGTGATTGGACACGACGTAGGAAATAGAGTTATACAAGGTGAAACAGTTAGTAGAAACTTCCTTCGTGTGTTACAAGCATTTTTGAAAATGTCAATGGACATGACAAAGCCTATGGATCCAATATTCCAGCACGTGTCCTAAAAATTACACAATAATAAGAGATATTGACATATTTTAAAAATTGTATTGGAGTAATTGACGAGACACATATCCTGTGTGTGGTGCCTTTGAATGATTCTACAAGGTTTATCGATAGAAACTGTTACACTTCACAAAATGTGATGGTTTTCTGTGATTGGGATATGTGTTTCATATTTGTTTTGCCAGGTTGCGAAGGATTTGCCCATGATGCACGAGTATTCAAAGATGCACTTACAAATGTAGCTTATAATTTCCCAACCCTCCCACAGGTTTGGTTTCATACTATTTGGACCTATATATGTGGTGATGGTATTATGCTAATGTTGTTTGGTTTATTTATTTATTAGGTAATTATTATTGGGTTGATAATGAATATCCAACACCAATAGGATAGTTAGGTCCTTACAAAAGTGAAAGATATCATTTTTCAAATTTTAGACGTGCACGTGATTTTTTCAAAATCATAATGAAGTTTTCAATTATTTCCTCTTCAGTTTAAGGTGCGCAATAGAAAGAACTTTCGGTGTATAGAAAAGTAGGGTTGTCATTCTTCGTCATGTCTAATTTCAAGTACGAGACTCAAGTTGGTGTGTGCCATAATGACAATACAAACTTTATTCAAAGATGCAGTCTACCAGATATTGATTTTGACAAGGTAAATGAAAATGAAGGCAGCTATATGACAGATCAAAATTCTGCTCATTTTGTACTTCTACTCATTTTGTACTTCTGCTCATTTTGTACTGAACCATGAATTTGACACAATTTCATCACCGCCCATGAATGTTGTTCGTGACTCAATTAGTGATCAAATTGTTCATGTTGAATTCACTAATTAATCATGTTTATCATTGTATTGTAAAATTAATTTATTAGTTTTAATATATTCAATTATTTTTATTTTAATGTTTATAATAGATTTAGTTATATGTTAACATATATAACATTCACTTTATGTATATAACGTTAACATACATATACATGCACATTATTAAATATATAAAAACTACTAAAATAAAATTATTAGTTTTAATATATTAATTTTTTTTAAATATGAATAATTATATTTAATATATATAACTTTTAATTTATATATATAAAATTAATATATACAAATATATACACACATTAATATATTAAAACTAATATTACTCTTTTTAGTAATTTTACCCTAAATTATTATTTTTCTAACCCAATTCTACTAAACTTTTTACCAACCAAACATAATCATTACTTTGTTAACTTTTCCTATACTCTCATATAAACATAAACTCCGCTTACAAAACTTCAATTTTCTAAACCTCATTTACAAGTCCCAGTTTTTTCAATCCCGTTTAGGTAACTTTTAACCAAATGGCTGGGTAGGCTCCGTTTAATATTTGAGCTTCAGTCTATGGGCCGTTATAAGACATATCGATCTTAGAGAGTGAGGTTGTTGGTGAATTAGTAATTAAGTATATTATTGTGGTAAATCCAGTACCAAAGTACAATGGTTCATTCGGTATTTGAAATTGTACGAGGAATTGCCTCTAGTTTAGGCCATAACGTTTAGAGTAGGAGTAACCAAGTCTAGGATGAGCTTAGTTTTAAGACACATTTGTCCGGATCATAAATAATATATTTTGAAGTGTAAAAGTCACTTCAATGAGGTGTCTCTATCAACAAATTTTTGTTTATTTGTTTTTTGATAATATTTTACGAACATATTGTATCATAATTTTTAGAGTTTGTTTCATACACCTCGCGTTGTTTCATGCTTTTTAGTTATTAGGGTGCATGAATCATAAAATTTGTTCCCATATACTCTACTGCAAGTTTTTGTGTGTCCACACACTGGGGGGATCATACAGTTAATGTAACGACGGAATAGGAAAATGCATCAACATAATCAGTGTATTTCATTGCATTATCACAAACCGCCCAATATGAAACTATAGAACTCCATATATTCTATCCACACCCTCGCAGGATACAAGGAGGAGAAGGAAATTCAAACATTCAATCATAACATCAACTCTTTCATGATTATTAACAAAAAAGCTACTAGCCAGATGCTTCCACCCAACTTTCAAAATTATCATATTTCTAATAATGCAAATTCAGGTTTGAATCATCATAACAATCATAACATAGTCTATGGTAGTGCAGCAACAAAAAATCATGCAGTGATTGTTAGTCAAAATTGGCCTAATTTGTTAGGCCACCAACCTTGCAAATGAGAAAAATGTGAATGGTTGGTGGCCAACCATTTTTAATGCATTCACATTGCCCAAAACTTGCTATAAATAGATGCATCCATGGAAAAGGAAAATCATTCCAAGCTTAAGAAGTTCTAAGCTTTCAAGAGAGAAAACTTAGAGAGATAAGTTTTTAGTGAGTGAAAATTTGGGTGTAATTGGGTTGTGGGTTTTGAGAGGTTGTGAGTGTTTGTAAACACTTTGTGTATCTTCCCTTTCTATTAGTAAAATATCTGCAGCAGTCCGGAGACGTAGGCATAATTGGCCGAACTCCGTTATCAAATTTTGTGTCTTATTATTCCGCATTTTTGCTCGTTCTCGAATCCAATCAAGGCGTGATGTTGCGAAATTCCCTAACAACTGGTATCAGAGCTTAGGTGCTTATTTCTGTCAAATTTTCGCAACGGGTACTATTCACGTGAATAGTAATTTCGTGAATAGTAAATTTCGTGAATAGTGAATTTTGGTCAGTAATACCAAATTCATCCACAGCAGTGTTCTAATACACGGTGGTTCACTGAAATTGTCAGAAACGATCCAGAGGAAGTCACATTTGAGTGGGAGCAATGGCAGCAGATGAAGGAAAGGTGAAAATTGAAAAGTTCGATGGTGCAGACTTTGGCTTTTGGAAAATGCAGATTGAAGATTATCTGTATCAGAAGAAGTTGTACCAACCTCTCCAAGAAAAGAAACCAGATGGCATGAAGGATGATGAATGGAATCTTCTCGATAGACAAGCCCTTGGGGTTATCCGATTGTCATTATCCCGTAATGTTGCTTTCAACATTGCAACAGAAAAAACCACGGCAGGTCTTATGGCGGCTCTTTCCAGCATGTATGAAAAGCCGTCGGCTTCAAACAAAGTTCATTTGATGAGGAGGCTGTTTAACTTGCGGATGGCAGAAGGCGGATCTGTAGCCCAGCATCTCAATGAACTTAGCTCAGTCACAACCCAATTAAGTTCAGTTGGAATCAAATTTGATGATGAGGTACGAGCATTGATACTTTTATCTTCTCTTCCAGAGAGTTGGAATGCTACTGTCACAGCTGTGAGTAGCTCAATAGGAAGCAGTAAGTTGAAATTTAATGATGTTCGCGATCTGGTTCTCAGTGAAGAGATCCGACGGAGAGAGTCGGGTGAATCATCAACCTCTTCAGTATTGCATACAGAGTCAAGAGGGAGAAATTCAACCAGAGGAAATGCTCGTGGAAAATCGAAGGACAGGCGGTCCAAATCCAGAAATCATCGTAATTCCCACAACTCGAAAACTATCGAGTGTTGGAATTGTGGAAAGACCGGGCATTATAAAAACCAGTGCAGGAGTGCACCGAAGAATCAGGAGGCGAAGATAGAAGCAAATGTTGCTTCCACCTCAGGAGGGGATGATGCATTAATATGCTCTTTGGAGAACAAGGAAGAGTCTTGGGTGCTAGATTCTGGAGCATCCTTTCATGCCACTTCACAGAAAAAATTCTTTGAGAATTATGTCCCCGGAAACCTTGGTAAAGTTTACCTTGGTAATGAGCAATCTTGTGAGATTGTTGGAAAAGGTGTAGTAAAGATTAAGCTGAACGGGTCTGTATGGGAATTAAAAAATGTCAGACATATTCCCGACCTAACAAAGAACTTAATCTCAATAGGCCAGTTGGCCAATGATGGCTACACAACAGTGTTCCATGGAGATCAATGGAAGATTTCAAAGGGTGCAATGACGATTGCTCGTGGTAGAAAGAGTGGTACTCTTTACAAGACAGCAGGAGCATGTAATTTGATTGCGGTCGCAACAAATGAAAATCCCAATCTATGGCACCAGAGACTAGGCCATATGAGTGAGAAAGGGATGAAGATCATGCACTCAAAGGGCAAATTACCAGGTCTTCAGTCAGTAGAAATTGACATGTGTGAAGACTGTATACTTGGAAAGCAGAAACGAGTAAGTTTTCAAACAAGTGGAAGAACCCCAAAGAAGGAGAGACTCGAGCTTGTTCATTCTGATGTTTGGGGTCCATCGGCCATCTCATCTCTTGGTGGGAAGCAATACTTCGTGACTTTTATTGATGATCACTCTAGGAAGGTATGGGTATACTTTCTTAAACATAAGTCTGAAGTATTTGAGGCTTTCAAGGTATGGAAAGCCATGGTAGAAAATGAGACAGGGTTGAAGATCAAAAGGCTCAGAACTGATAATGGTGGTGAGTATGAAGACACCAGATTCAAGAAATTATGCTATGAGCATGGGATCAAAATGGAGAGAACTGTGCCAGGCACGCCTCAACACAATGGTGTAGCTGAGCGTATGAATCGAACATTGACTGAAAGGGCCAGAAGCATGCGTGTGCAGTCAGGTTTACCGAAGCAGTTTTGGGCAGAAGCAGTCAACACAGCAGCTTACTTAATCAATCGAGGTCCATCAGTACCATTGGAGCATAAAATACCAGAAGAGGTATGGAGTAGAAAAGAAGTAAAACTTTCGCATCTTAAAGTTTTTGGTTGTGTAGCATATGTGTATATTAGTGATCATAGCAGGAATAAGCTTGATCCCAAATCAAAGAAGTGCACTTTTATCGGCTATGGTGAGAATGAGTTTGGCTACCGCCTCTGGGATGATGAAAACAAGAAGATGATCCGTAGCAGAGATGTGATCTTCAATGAGAGAGTGTTGTACAAAGACAAGCATAGCATAAACAACCACAACTCAGAACAGAGTGGACCAGTGTATGCAGAGGTAGACGATGTCCCAGAAAGTCCTATAGTTGAGAGTCCTCACCTAGAGGAATCAACTGAGCAAAGTAGTGACCAACAATCTGACACACTAGAGCCTCCTACTCCAGCTCCTGTATTAAGAAGGTCTTCTCGGCCTCATGTGCCTAACAGGAGATACATGGACTACATGTTGCTGACTGATGGAGGGGAGCCTGAAGACTTTGAGGAAGCATGTCAGACCGTGGATGGCAGCAAGTGGGAGCTTGCCATGGAAGAAGAGTTGAAGTCTTTAATCTCAAATCAGACATGGGAACGGACTAAGTTACCCGTGGGGAAAAAGGCACTTCACAACAAGTGGGTGTATCGATTGAAGGAGGAGCATGATGGCTCAAAAAGGTACAAAGCCCGATTAGTTGTCAAAGGATTCCAACAAAAAGAAGGAGTCGACTACACTGAAATTTTTGCTCCGGTTGTGAAGCTCAATACTATAAGGTCAGTGTTAAGTATTGTTGCCAGTGAAGAACTCTATCTTGAGCAGTTAGATGTAAAGACTGCATTTCTCCATGGAGACTTAGATGAGGAGATATACATGCACCAACCTGAAGGATTCTTAGAGAAAGGAAAAGAGAATTTAGTGTGCAGATTGAAGAAAAGCTTGTATGGCCTGAAACAAGCTCCAAGACAGTGGTACAAGAAGTTTGATAGCTTTATGCACAAGGAAGGTTTCCAGAAGTGCAATGCTGACCATTGTTGCTTCTTCAAGAGAAGTAAGTCCAATTATATCATTTTGCTACTTTATGTTGATGATATGTTAGTAGCAGGTTCAGATATGAATGAGATTATAAGTTTGAAGATGCGGTTGTCAAAAGAGTTTGACATGAAGGACTTAGGCCCAGCAAAGAAGATCCTTGGAATGCAAATCACAAGAGATAAGCAAAAAGGAGTTTTGCGGTTATCTCAGGAAGAGTACATCAATCGTGTTTTGCAAAGATTCAATATGGGTGATGCCAAATCAGTTAGTACACCTTTGGCAAGTCATTTTCATCTATCCAAAGATCAGTCCCCTCAAACAGAAGAAGAAAGAGAATTTATGGCTAAAGTTCCATATGCTTCAGCCATTGGAAGTCTGATGTACGCAATGGTCTGTACGAGGCCAGACATTGGCCATGCAGTAGGAGTTGTTAGCAGGTTTATGTCAAATCCAGGTAAAGCTCATTGGGAAGCTGTCAAATGGATTCTAAGGTATCTACGAGGTACGCCAAAGAAGTGTTTATACTTTGGTAAAAGTGAATTAAAAGTACAAGGCTATGTAGATGCAGATTTTGCAGGTGAAGTTGATCGCCGAAGAAGTACCACTGGTTACATATTCACTGTCGGAACTACAGCTGTTAGTTGGATGTCGCAGATACAAAAGATTGTAGCTTTATCCACTACAGAGGCTGAGTACGTAGCAGTGACAGAAGCCAGCAAAGAATTGATATGGCTTCAAGGTTTGTTAAAAGAGTTGGGATTCATCCAGGAGAAAAGTGTTTTGCATAGTGATAGTCAGAGTGCTATACATCTGGCGAAGAACTCAACATTTCATTCAAGAACAAAACATATCGGTCTTCGTTACCATTTCATCAGATCTCTTCTTGAGGATGAGGTGTTAACATTAAAAAAGATTCAAGGAAGTATGAACCCAGCAGATATGTTAACAAAGGTGGTGACTATTGACAAACTGAAGTTGTGCTCAACTTCAGTTGGCCTGCTAGGATAACAAGACCAGGAAAGACTGCTGCATTGATCAAGGTGTGAAGACAGATTGAAATCAGTCTTCAAGTGGGAGATTGTTAGTCAAAATTGGCCTAATTTGTTAGGCCACCAACCTTGCAAATGAGAAAAATGTGAATGGTTGGTGGCCAACCATTTTTAATGCATTCACATTGCCCAAAACTTGCTATAAATAGATGCATCCATGGAAAAGGAAAATCATTCCAAGCTTAAGAAGTTCTAAGCTTTCAAGAGAGAAAACTTAGAGAGATAAGTTTTTAGTGAGTGAAAATTTGGGTGTAATTGGGTTGTGGGTTTTGAGAGGTTGTGAGTGTTTGTAAACACTTTGTGTATCTTCCCTTTCTATTAGTAAAATATCTGCAGCAGTCCGGAGACGTAGGCATAATTGGCCGAACTCCGTTATCAAATTTTGTGTCTTATTATTCCGCATTTTTGCTCGTTCTCGAATCCAATCAAGGCGTGATGTTGCGAAATTCCCTAACAGTGATAACTAATAAATCATAAACCATAGTTGGTAATTAATTTGAACACTAATACATCAAAGAGTTTCTATATAACAGTATATTAAATTCCATAAAGAAAAAGAATGAAATTGAAATTTAATAATCTGCAGAATTAAGTAGCTAATGATCTGGAGATGAATGTTGTTGCTCTGGTGGATGTGGCCACATTTGTGGTGCCATGTTGTAGGGATGAGATTGTTGAACATATGGGTCTATCACAGGCTCATTACCCATTATGACACTAGCAGTTCCAACTTGTTGTGCATGTTGAGGTGGCATGTAGCAATAAGGAAGTGCCTCAGCAGGTCTTGTAACAGGAACAGTTCCTGTCGGTATTGATGGAAGCACCTCATCTTTCATGTCCTCCCGAGGCACAATGTCAACCAAGAAATCAAATATATTAGTCCTTGTGATGGCTGCTGCAATATCATTCTTCTGAAGTGTTCTCCTTTTGTTCTCTTCAGTGTGACTCCAAGAACGCAAGGTTAACTCTAATATGAACATTTCACATGCCCTTGCAAATATGACTGGTGCCTCAGCTGATATCATTCTAACATCCTCATCAGCCTTCATGATCTTCTTGATTCTTGCCAAGGGAAGGCTATGGTTCTTGAAATCAGTTACCTTTTCAATCTCTTGATATTGGTTTGCCCAAAAGGCTTGGATCCGTTGTTGAAGTTGCTGCTGTTGTTGCTGAATTTGTTTATAAGCAAGTTGGTGTTGTCCTACTCCTAGCTGAGATTCCCCGACTGGTTGACCTGTGGATTGAATGGTCCCAGTTGATGCAATAATCATCCCAGGTGAACCTGTTATATGGTTGGCCTGATATGGATTAGAACCATAAGTAAGTTGAGGTCCACTACTAATAACTCCCATATTTAGGTTATGGCCATGCCCTTGATGATCCATTCTGTTTCAGGTGAAATCAAACAAATCAATGCCTATTCTTCATATGAAACCAAAATAACAATATACACATTCCAGAAACAATGTACATGAGACCAAAGGTGAAATCACAAAACAGGATTCTTTGAGAAGAAAACAATAATAACTAATAACAAGAAAATAAGAAAAAATAGGCACACCTTTTTCTTTGTATGCATAAACAAAAAAAGTAGAACAACTATATGCCAATTTCATTAGAAAACCCAATTCAGTTACATATTTAGAAGTAAATGTTTTCACAAGTTTATGTAGCCACATAACATCCATCATAGGAAGAAAACTTTGGATTTTGACCATAAGAAACAAACTTTTCTTCATTTTCATTACCTTGTCTAATAGGTGATGCTTTGTTCTGCAATTAGGAACCTGTAAAGGATTAAAAACTGATACAAATTAAAGGATTAGAAATTCTCTTTTTTATTTCAGAGATCTTTGCATGAGAGTTTTAGTACAACAGAAGCTCTTTCCGGAATTTTTTTCGTACGGTGAAAGGTCCAAATCTTTATTATAAGGGACAGAAAATTTAGGGTTTCATATAAATATATATCAAAAAGCGGAGTTTTCGTAACGATTTATGATGTTTTCTTGG
This sequence comes from Clitoria ternatea, assembly GCA_037962975.1. NCBI lineage: Eukaryota > Viridiplantae > Streptophyta > Magnoliopsida > Fabales > Fabaceae > Clitoria > Clitoria ternatea. The sequence goes on along the minus strand of CM075674.1, from coordinate 13,630,762 downwards.
AACGAACCTATGCAAGAAGATGAGTGTGGTCTGTTCTGACTTACAATGTCATAACTAACTCTTTTTTTAAAAAAATATTATTTTTAATTAATTCTTTATTGGTCCTAACAATAACAGGGTTCTTTGTAAGAAAATCGATTTTTTTTGACGTAAAGAAAACTGTTTTTGTTAATTACTTAATTAAATTAAATTAATATTATGGATATGAAGATAAAATTCACTACAGTGTTGTTGACCTTTTCCATTGGGTGGTGGTATAATAATAGTGTATTGACTATTATAATCAACGTCTTAGTACTTGATCTACTAAATACCAGTTTTAAAATTTTAAAGGATAGAGAGTTAAATTATACTATTTTTTTTAATCCTTTTTACATGGCATCATGTAGAAAGTTTTGATAGCTATTTTACAAGGAACTTTACAGATTTTATGAAGTGCTTATTAGTATTTTCTTTGTTCATCCTTAACATAGATGGAGATACAAGGTTACAGAGTGATGTAAAGATCAACGGTATTAAATGGATATTAAAGAGAGAATGTCCTTACCACGATTTCATTTCCAACCTATGCAATTGTCTGTTAAATTCCATTACTCTCCATATGGTTGGTTAATGACCAATACATTTGTTTTTAAGGTTAAACTGGAAGTGTGGGTTAAGGGTAGCAATTTTTCGAGTTAGGATTACTCGATAGCACTTATTTTCGGTAATCCAAACTTGAAGTGAAGATGGATACCATTTCACAAATTAAAGAGCCTCATATTTTTCATAAACTATATGTGAGCTTAAATGACTACAAAAATAGATTCAAAAATAATAGGAGGAAGCTTTCCCTACAGATCACTAGTAGTGCATTTGTTCTCAAGAACAACACAAACCTATAAGATTTTTTTATAGATGCCCAAAACCAAGAGAACTTGATCAATGTAATTCTTTAGGTAAGAAAGATTCAATGTTGCTGTAAGAGCTATAAGAGAGGGAACGATTGAATGTTAATGCCATGACCATTTTGGAAAAGAAAAAACATTCATAATGAAGTACATTGTGTGGTTAACTTAAATTGGCTAATAAACCAAAATTATCAATGAATTGTAGATTAAACAAAAGTAACAAAAATGATATTTTAATAATATATTTGTATATGGACTTGAAATTGTACATGGATATTAGGATTAAGTGATTCACATGGTGTATTAAGGATACTGTAAATAATAGTTAGTCTAATTTAGTTTGTTATTTTCTATTTTCTATTGTTATGTATTCCTATATAGGATCATGCACATTTGTCTATCTTATTCAATTAATAATACACTTTCAGTCAGATTCTTTATTTAGGTTATCATATCCTTATATTTCACAACCTTTACATGGTATCACAAAGCATAAGCATGTTCTTGTGCATTATCCATGGTTTTCGCAAGCAAGAATTTTGTGTCTTAATCATTTCCAAATCCAATTTCTACAAGATTAAGCGAGGATAATTACCTTACATGGAAGAAACAAGCTTAGTCCACCATCAAAGGCCATCTTCAAGAAGTATTCCAAAGAGCTAAATCTTTTCCAACAAGATATGCAAAGGAGGAAGACAAACTTTTTATTTATGGGAAGTCTCACATTGAAAGTTATGTAGGGAGGAGGGTCCTTCCTAGCTTATATAAGGAAACCTCCACCTATTTATTTAATCATCCCATAATTGCCTATTCTTTTATAAAGGCTTTTGTTTATCTTTTTCTCCTTTGTAATATTTTTTGAGAGAAATATTAATTGAGTGGTGTCTAAGGATGTAGGCATATTTGGTTGAACCTCGTTAAATTTTGGTGTTTTATTGGTTATTTATGCACTACATTTAAAGATGGATGGAATATTATTTCAATTCCACAACAATTGGTATCTGAGCCAATTGGTTTCGAACTATGCTATGTGATTGCAGTATTGACTGATTTTTCACATTAGAAAAGATTTTATTGGGCTCTAGGTATTTTATAAATTGACAGCTTTTAAATTTCCAAAATGAGAGAGCAAAAGAAAACCAATGAAGAAGGATCATCCACCTCAAAGATAGAGTCTTCCTCATCTATTTTAATGAGAGTTCTGTGGGAACTCTTAAATTAAAGGGTTTCACAGTTATTGCAAAAAGAAGGAGTAATGAAAGTCATCTCTGGTGCATTGGTGGTGATGAAAGGCATTTGAAAGAACAATAATTTATATTAATATAATGGTAGTACAACTATTGGAATTGCTGCAATAGCTTTTAGTGAGGATAGTGAGATGGAAGCTACCAGGATATAGCATAGGCGTTCATGGCATGCTAGAGAAAAATCCTTGAACTTACTTGCAAAGCAAGGATTGTTAAGCATTGTGTTAAAGGGAAGAAGACAAGAGTGAAATTTGGGACTGTAATCCATAACATGTAGGGTATTTTGGATTATGTTCACTCTGATGTGGGGACCTTCCAAAAGGACTTCTTTGGGAGAAAAACATTATTTTGTTACCTTTGTTGATGATTTCTTTCAGAAAGCGTGGGTGTATACCATGAAAACGAAAGACTAAGTGTTGAAATTTTTCCTTATATGGAAAAAGATGATTGAAACTCAAATAGGCAGGAAGATCAAACGACTTCGCACAGATAGTGGCAGAGAATACAAGAATGATCCTTTCTAAAAGATCTATGATGATGAAGGTATTATTCGACACTTTACAATAAGGGAAACACTACAACTGAATGGAGTTACAGAACGCATGAATCAGACACTGCTGGAGAAAGTCAGATGCATGTTGTGTGACATCTCGGCGCTGTTGAGGGCGGGGAGTGATCGCCGGTGCATAGGCACGGATAAGGAGTGGCTCCTGGCAGGCTTCCAGCGGGGAATGTGATATCCCAGGCACTATTGAGGGCGGGGAGTGATCGTCGGTGCATAGGCACAGACAAGAAGCGGCTCCTGGCAGGCTTCTAGTGGGAGGGACACATGAACGAACCGAATACATACCAGAATGAGAGGGATCCAAAGACTGTATAGGTATGAGACTATACAGTCGAGGATGGCTTAAAGGAATGAATTTGTACTACCTATACCAACAAATGCATTAGCCTTTTCGGTGGCCTATCACTTAAGAACTCCAAAGTTAAGCGTGCTTAACTTGGAGTAATTCTGGGATGGGTGACCTCTTGAAAAGCGGCCAGGGAAAGCGGCCAGGGCGTTACATGTTGTCCAATGTTGGTTTGGGCAAACAATTTTGGGCTGAGGCTTTGATGTATGCATGCCATTTGGTGAATCAATTGCCATCAACAAGAATTAATAGCATGACATCATTTTAAAATGGTCTGGGAAACTTGCTACAGACTATGATTCCTTGTATGCGTTTGGATCAACTATTTTTTATACCATGTTAATGAATTTAAGCTAGATTCAAGAGCTAAAAAGGCTCTATTCATAGGGATCACATCTAAAGTGAAAGGATATCATCTTTGGTGTCTATAAATGAAAAGAATAATTCATAGCAGAGATGTTACTTTTGATTAGTCTACCATGTTGAAGAATATGAAGCTGGTAAAGGAAACTTCAAAACAGGTGGAGTTTGATACAAAAATTATTATTCCAACTATGAATAAAGAGACATATGAAAATGCTTCTATGGTAGAAAAGGAGTTTAGTGAAGATGAGGATTCGATTCAAGAACCTCCCAGCAACTTTCACCATCGACAAAGCTAATTTCTAAACGTAAAGGAAAAAGGAGTAGTAAAGTTCCTTTGCATTATACAAATACAGTGGCTTATGTGTAACACCCCTAATTTCGTTATTTCTTATTTAAAATAAAATTTCAAAGGAATTTGATTATAGTTCTTTAGAACTTTTTGATTGTTATATAATTTATAATTTTTTAGAATTTTCTTATTTTTTTATTATTTTTTTTTATTATTTATTTTTTTTGAGAATGACAAAAATACCCTTAACCTTTCATCTAATAACCAAAATGCCATTACTGACATCATCGCTTACATCATCATCGCTTACATCATCGCTTACATCATGAATAGTAAAATAAATAATTAAATAATCTTAAATAGTAAAATTTTCTTCCTATAAGTAGATGGCTCATTTACAACATTTCCACACCAAAAATTAGAGAGAGAATCTAGAGAGATAGTGCGTAAGAAATTAGTGGGGAGTAAATTCTTTTGGTAAAAAGAAGTTCTGCTGGAGGTGTAAGGTAATAACTTTCTTCTATATTCTTTTTATAATTTTAGTTTATTTTTTTAGCACTCTTAAACCATTGATATACTAGTACTATTATGAATAAGTTACTATAGTAAAAATAATTTACCACTGTGTTATTTTTATTATTTACCATTACTATTCAAAAATTACTATTTATCATTACTATTCAAAATTTACTATTCACTGTTATTGTTCATGATTTACCATTTACCACTACTATTCAAAAAGTTACTATTCATAATTTACTATTTACTATTACTATTCAAAAATTACTATTTACCGTTACTATTAATGACTTACCATTTACCGTTACTATTTATTATTACTATACATATTTACTATTTATTATTCTGATAGCAATCTTAATTTTCATCTTAAGCTTATACTGAAATAAGTTAGTATTAATATTTTGTTAGAACTTGGAGGCGCAGAGCGAATTCACTTTTGGTAGCAAATCAAGGTAAGGGGGGTGAGATTAAGGATATAATATGAAAATACATAAGAATATTGGGAGGAGTCCCCTACTCCTTTTAAACATAACAATATTATTATTTTAAAATAATAACTTTTAACTTAAAATTTATAATAATTGTTATTAATAAATTAAGCATCTTGTGTAACTTAATATCTAAAATATTTAAGAACTTGAACTATTATGACCTATGCGGATTGGATTGAACCTATGCAAGAACTTGAACTATTACGAACTTGACTGAACCTATGCAAGGACTTGGACTATTTATGACCTATATGGACTGAACTAGACCTATGCAAGGACTGGACTATCTTGGATTTACATAGATCTGTGCGAGGAATTGACCATAGAACTTAAAACAAACTTTATTAATTTAAATAACCATTGAATTTTAAAATTATCATATTTATAACTGATGCTTAATTATTTGATTTGATTATGATTGTTAATAGTTATTTATGTTTTATGATGTTTGATTGTGATTGACAATGTTTGATTATGATTGATAATCTTGTACTGTGGAGTTTGAGCATATAGCAAGCATGACAGAAAGCTAAAATTTAGTAAGAATTTACTTATCTCCTACTTCTTTATTTACTTATTCATATTTATTCAAATTACTTTTAAGAAATTTCTTAGATTTCAATAAAACTACATAAGTTTTTAGAAATCTCTTTTTTTTAATATATATGTATATATCTTTACTAAAATTTAGATTTTTTTTAGTTAGTTTATTAAAAAGAAAAAGAAAGAGAAATTATTTTATAAAAATAAATTTTTTACTAATATTTTAATATATACATATATATATATATACATATTATTTAAATGTATAAAAATATTATACAAAATTTTCAAGTACTAAGGTTTTAAAGATTGATAATTCCAAATTCGAGTTTTTAGAAATTGATTTTGAATTGACCTATAAACTTTCTAAAGAAGGTTGTGAAATATATTTAAGGCTTTGAAACTCAAATTTATAAGGAGATTTGATTTGTGATTTGAAAAGGAACTGTATTAAAATTCTATGTGCGTATTTGAGAAGTTGAAAAAGTACAGTTTACTGGGGTGGCTATGTCGCGATTCGTAGGCCCTGATAATATAATTGAGTTTCTAAAAGCCTTAACCAACTAAATACGCGAGTAGTTCATGCATCATGAATCATTGAAGAGAAACAAAATGATATTGTCTGGGGACGGATTATAGAAACCGAGGATACATTAGAGGAGGCTTAATTGTGAGCCTTGGGATGAGAGGGTGTGAAAGGGTGCTTCAGGGGACCTGGGGTAGCTCCCTAGTGTCGGGTACTTTCACAATAAAAACCTTTTCAATCTGACTAGTCTCTAAGTGTTTCCATGCCAGTTGAGCTGTTCATGTTATTATTATCCGGAATTATGGAACAGTGTAAACTCTTGGTTGGCCCAGTGCAAATTAAAATTTAAGGGGCCCACATATATAGATAAGTTATGATGAAGATATGACATATCATTCATACATTCCCATAAATTGATTGTGCTTGTGATTGTGATTGATATTATTATACTAGTTTGTGAAAACCCTTTATTGCTTATGTCCCATTTGGGAATATTATATTCTGTTTCTCACTCCTTTCTCTATGTTTTTGTTTCATATGTTTTAAATTAATGGTTCGTACAGAGGGAAGGATCGAAGAACATTGACAGTATATATAGCACGTTCTAGAAAGGGAGCTCGGTATGAATACCGTGGTCCAATGAATAAATAATGTCACTAGGCAACTGCTCTTGGGCCATGGAGTTTCCTCTCTTTCTTATAATGTTTAATGTTTATTTTCTTCGGATGAATGTACAAATACTTTATAAAGTTTTAATAATATTGAGGTATTTCAGAAATAATGTATATGATTTATTCCGATAGTTTCTTTTTAACAAACATATCTTTAGTAAAAAAAAAATATTACAAATTTTTCTAGAATTTATTAAGGTGTAACAGAGGGTGTTACAAAGTGGTATCAGAGCAGTTAATCCAATAGGCCTGGGGAAAAGGTCTATCTTGCTTTGTCTGTAAACTCTGTATAGGTGATAGAGAATAGAATATCCGGCTTGGTAGTAACTGTGATTGATGTGACAAATCTCAGTTACTGTGAAACAGGAAACTAATGGCTGGAAACGATCTTGCTGGAGTTGTAGAACGCTTAATCAATGCAATGGGAGCACGTGAAGGTCAAGGTAACGATGCCTTGAGAAGACTGGACCTATTCGAAAAGCGCAATCCACCTCGTTTCAAGGGAGGATATAACCCTGATGGAGCATAAATCTGGATTCGAGAGATAGAGAAGATCTTTCGAGCATTGCAATGTAATGAAGCTGATAAGGTAGTCTTCGCTACTTATGCCTTATCTGAGGATGCTGAACATTGGTGGGATAACACGCGTAGACAATTTGAAGTCAACGACGTGGAGATCACTTGGGATTATTTCAAGGATATGTTTTTGGAGAAATACTTTCCAGCTTATGTTAAAGAGAAAAGACAATTCGAATTCATGTCGCTGACCCAAGGAAATATGACCGTTGGAGAGTACGCATCCAGGTTTGAAGAGCTATCTCGTTTTCATTCTCATTATAATGATGCTACTAATGAAAGAGATCGGTGTGCAAAGTTTGTAAATGAATTGCGGCCAGAAATTAAGGAAGCTATACGAATGTAGGAAATCCGTGAATTTTCTGTATTGGTAAATCGCTGCAGGATCTTTGAAGAAGATCATAAGGATAGAATGACCAAAAGTCGTGAGCCCATTCACAAGGCAGGAGAAATGAGAAGTGGAGGACCTCACAATCACCAAAGAAGAGACTTCAGGAGAAATAAGCCTTACCAAGCGCCATTTCGCTGGTTTGGAGCAGCATCTGTTCCTAACAGACCCCAAGCTTCAACTGGAAGCTATTACCCAACATCTACACCAAATTTTAAATGTTTTGTCTGTGGAGGACCCCATTTGAAAAGGGATTGCCCTAAAAACACTTATGTTTGCTTTAAGTGTAACAAACCAGGTCATCACATCAAGGATTGTCTGGAGATGAAGAGGGAAAACCCTGAAGGTGCAAGTACAAGTATAAATACTCAAGGAGGCGCGCATAGTGCGGTCGGAAGGCCGAAGGCAAAAGGAAAGGTTTTTGCAATCACTGGAGAAGAAGCATCTCATTCTGATTCCATGGTGGAAGGTAAGTGTATCATTAATAAGATTCCTTTAACTGTTATGTATGACTCAGGTGCATCACATTCCTTTATTGCCAATGACTGTGTAGAAAAACTAAAGTTACCTGTGATAGAACTGCCATTTGACTTATCTGTATATACTCCTGGAAACAATCCCATTGTCACTTCTATAGCCTGTTGGAAATGCCCTATTGTCATAAATGGTAGGGACTTTAAGGCCAATCTTTTCTGTTTACCCCTTTCTGGCTTAGAAGTTATTATTGGGCTAGATTGGTTGTCTGACAATCATGTTCTAATAGATTGTCATAATAAAACCATAATGTTTAAAGAACCAATGAATTTGAATCCTGAGGATTCGAGATTTCTAACCGCCAACCAAGTGAGTGCCTCTTTAAAAGGAGGGGCTCAAGGATTCATGCTATTGCTTTCAACGAAAGGAGAGCAAGAATCAAAAATCAAAAATCTGCCGATTGTGTGTGAATTTCCTGACGTTTTTCTGAAGATATCCCTGGTTTACCCCCAGAAAGAGATGTGGAATTTGCCATTGATCTAGTACCTGGAGTTGGACCATTTCAATTGCACCATACCGAATGTCACCTCTAGAATTAGAAGAGTTAAAGAAACAACTTGAAGAGATGATAGAGAAGCAGTTTATACGACCCAGTGTATCCCCCTGGGGTGCACCAGTGTTGTTGGTTAAGAAAAAGGATGGTAGCATGAGGTTGTGTATAGATTATCGGCAACTGAACAAGGTGATGATCAAGAACAAATATCCTCTGCCAAGAATTGATGACTTGATGGATCAGCTGCGTGGTGCCACGGTGTTCTCCAAAATTGATTTGAGGTCTGGATACCATCAGATAAGGGTAAAGAAAGAAGATGTACCAAAAACTGCTTTTAGAACACGCTATGGCCATTACGAATATCTAGTAATGCCTTTTGGTGTAACTAATGCACCAGCCGTATTCATGGATTACATGAATAGGATTTTTCATCCATATCTAGATAAATTTGTAGTGGTGTTCATTGATGATATATTAGTGTACTCTAAAAGCAAAGAAGAACATGTTGAACACTTAAAGGTTGTGTTGGAAATCCTGAAAAAGAAACAACTGTATGCAAAGCTGTCGAAGTGTGAATTCTGGTTGGAAGAAGTGAACTTTTTAGGACATGTAATTAGTCAAGGAGGAATAGCTGTAGACCCTTCCAAGGTGGAGGCAGTTTTAAAATGGGAGAGACCAACCACGATCACTGAGATTAGAAGTTTCTTGGGCTTGGCTGGATACTATAGGAGATTCATTGAAGGATTTTCAAAGTTAGGATACCCATTGACCAAGTTAACACGGAAAGGACAACCTTTTGTGTGGACGACACAATGCGAAAATAGTTTTCAAGAGCTGAAAGATCGACTTACTTCTGCGCCGGTGTTAGTACTCCCCGATCCACATCGAAGTTTTGAAGTTTACTGTGATGCGTCTAAACAAGGACTAGGAAGTGTACTCATGCAAGACAAGAAGGTTGTAGCCTATGCATTGCGCCAATTAAGGCAACATGAGATTAACTACCCTACCCATGACTTAGAATTAGCCGCTATAGTCTTTGCCTTAAAGATTTGGAGGCATTATCTATACGGTGCAACATTCGATGTGTTTAGCGATCATAAGAGTCTCAAGTATTTATTCGACCAAAAGGAGTTAAACATGAGGCAACGGAGATGGATGGAGTTCTTAAAGGATTACGACTTTGAGTTACAGTACCATCCTAGAAAAGCGAACGTAGTAGCTGATGCTTTAAGTCGAAAGTCTCTGCATGCGTCCACAATGATGATTAAAGAGCTGGAATTGATAGAAAACTTCAGAGATCTTAACCTAACAGTAAAGGTTAATGCTAACAGCTACAGATTAGGAGCGTTGCAAGTGACAAGTGAATTCCTGAGGCAAGTTTTAGAGGCTCAAAGAGATGATGAATTCCTGCAAGAAAAGAAAGAACTCTTGAAACAAGGAAAAGAAGTCGAGTTCAATGTAAGAAGTGACCAATTGCTGAGGTATAAGGATCGAGTGTGTATCCCTAATCAAGAGGAGTTGAGGAAAGCAATTATGGAAGAAGACCATAAAAGTTATATGAGCATTCATCCCAGAGCTACTAAAATGTATCAAGATTTGAAGAAGTTATTTTGGTGGCCTGGAATGAAGAAAGCAGTGGCAGAGTACGTAGCTGCATGTCTAATTTGCCAGAAGGTTAAAGTGGAACATCAAAAACCCCCTAGAATGCTACAATCAATGGAAATACCAGAATGGAAATGGGATAGCATTACCATGGATTTTGTGACTTCTCTACCTAAAACTCCATTAGGACATGATTCAATATGGGTAATAGTTGATAGACTAACAAAGTCTTACCACTTTATTCCCATCAATATTCGTTACTCTATGGAGAAGCTGGCAAAATTATACATCGAGGAGATTGTGAGATTGCATGGAATTCCTTCAAGTATCATTTCTGATCAGGACCCTCGTTTTACATCACAATTCTGGAAGAGCTTGCACAAGGCTTTGGGAACAAGACTGCGTCTAAGTTTAGCATATCATCCTCAGACGGATGGACAATCAGAAAGAACAATCCAATCTCTAGAGGACTTGTTACGAGCTTGTGTGTTAGAGCATAAAGGAAGTTGGAATCAATTCTTACCATATGTGGAGTTTACTTACAACAACAGTTTCCATGCTAGCATTGACATGGCACCTTTTGAAGCATTATATGGAAGAAAATGTAGGACCCCGCTATGTTGGTTTGAGACTGGTGAAAACTTGATGCTAGGACCAGAGTTGGTACAACAAACTACGGATAAAATCAAAATAGTTCAGGAAAAGATGAAGGCAACACAGAGCAGGAAGAAAAGTTACTATGATAAAAGAAGAAAACCGCTCGAATTTCAAGAAGGCGATCATGTATTCTTGAAAGTCACACCTATGACTGGGGTCGGTCGGGCAATGAAATCTCGAAAACTAACTCCTAGATTTATTGGTCCATATCAAATAATTCATAAAGTTAGTCCTCTTGCCTACCAAATAGCATTACCACCTTTTCTTTCTAATATCCATAATGTTTTTCATATGTCAAACTTACGAAAGTATATATTTGATCCTACACATGTTATTGAACCTGATGTCATACAAGTTAAAGATAATCTTACATATGATGCACCACCTATCAGAATAGCTGACAGAAGAATAAAGAAGCTAAGAGACAAGGAAATTCCACTCGTGAAGGTCATTTGGAGTGATACAAGAGGGGAAGATGCTACATGGGAACTAGAAAATGAGATGAAAGAGTCTCATCCCCAATTGTTTTACTAAAAAAAAGTGTAAATTTCGAGGACGAAATTTTTTTAGGGGAGTAGAGTTGTAACACCCCTAATTTCGTTATTTCTTATTTAAAATAAAATTTCAAAGGAATTTGATTATAGTTCTTTAGAACTTTTTGATTGTTATATAATTTATAATTTTTTAGAATTTTCTTATTTTTCTTTATTATTTTTTTATTATTTTTTTTTGAGAATGACAAAAATACCCTTAACCTTTCATCTAATAACCAAAATGCCATTACTGACATCATCGCTTACATCATCATCGCTTACATCATGAATAGTAAAATAAATAATTAAATAATCTTAAATAGTAAAATTTTCTTCCTATAAATAGATGGCTCATTTACAACAATTCCACACCAAAAATTAGAGAGAGAATCTAGAGAGATAGTGCGTAAGAAATTAGTGGGGAGTAAATTCTTTTGGTAAAAAGAAGTTCTGCTGGAGGTGTAAGGTAATAACTTTCTTCTATATTCTTTTTATAATTTTAGTTTATTTTTTTAGCACTCTTAAACCATTGATATACTAGTACTATTATGAATAAGTTACTATAGTAAAAATAATTTACCACTGTGTTATTTTTATTATTTACCGTTACTATTCAAAATTTACTATTTACCGTTACTATTCAAAATTTACTATTCACTGTTATTGTTCATGATTTACCATTTACCACTACTATTCAAAAAGTTACTATTCACAATTTACTATTTACTATTACTATTCAAAAATTACTATTTACCGTTACTATTAATGACTTACCATTTACTGTTACTATTTATTATTACTATACATATTTACTATTTATCATTCTGATAGCAATCTTAATTTTCATCTTAAGCTTATACTGAAATAAGTTAGTATTAATATTTTGTTAGAACTTGGAGGCGCAGAGCGAATTCACTTTTGGTAGCAAAACAAGGTAAGGGGGGTGAGATTAAGGATATAATATGAAAATACATAAGAATATTGGGAGGAGTCCCCTACTCCTTTTAAACATAACAATATTATTATTTTAAAATAATAACTTTTAACTTAAAATTTATAATAATTATTATTAATAAATTAAGCATCTTGTGTAACTTAATATCTAAAATATTTAAGAACTTGAACTATTATGACCTATGCGGATTGGATTGAACCTATGCAAGAACTTGAACTATTATGAACTTGACTGAACCTATGCAAGGACTTGGACTATTTATGACCTATATGGACTGAACTAGATCTATGCAAGGACTGGACTATCTTGGATTTACATAGATCTGTGCGAGGAATTGACCATAGAACTTAAAACAAACTTTATTAATTTAAATAACCATTGAATTTTAAAATTATCATATTTATAACTGATGCTTAATTATTTGATTTGATTATGATTGTTAATAGTTATTTATGTTTTATGATGTTTGATTGTGATTGACAATGTTTGATTATGATTGATAATCTTGTACTGTGGAGTTTGAGCATATAGCAAGCATGACGGAAAGCTAAAATTTAGTAAGAATTTACTTATCTCCTACTTCTTTATTTACTTATTCATATTTATTCAAATTACTTTTAAGAAATTTCTTAGATTTCAATAAAACTACATAAGTTTTTAGAAATCTCTTTTTTTTAATATATATGTATATATCTTTACTAAAATTTAGATTTTTTTAGTTAGTTTATTAAAAAGAAAAAGAAAGAGAAATTATTTTATAAAAATAAATTTTTTACTAATATTTTAATATATACATATATATATACATATTATTTAAATGTATAAAAATATTATACAAAATTTTCAAGTACTAAGGTTTTAAAGATTGATAATTCCAAATTCGAGTTTTTAGAAATTGATTTTGAATTGACCTATAAACTTTCTAAAGAAGGTTGTGAAATATATTTAAGGCTTTGAAACTCAAATTTATAAGGAGATTTGATTTGTGATTTGAAAAGGAATTGTACTAAAATTCTATGTGCGTATTTGAGAAGTTGAAAAAGTACAGTTTACTGGGGTGGCTATGTCGCGATTCGTAGGCCCTGATAATATAATTGAGTTTCTAAAAGCCTTAACCAACTAAATACGCGAGTAGTTCATGCATCATGAATCATTGAAGAGAAACAAAATGATATTGTCTGGGGACGGATTATAGAAACCGAGGATACATTAGAGGAGGCTTAATTGTGAGCCTTGGGATGAGAGGGTGTGAAAGGGTGCTTCAGGGGACCTGGGGTAGCTCCCTAGTGTCGGGTACTTTCACAATAAAAACCTTTTCAATCTGACTAGTCTCTAAGTGTTTCCATGCCAGTTGAGCTGTTCATGTTATTATTATCCGGAATTATGGAACAGTGTAAACTCCTGGTTGGCCTAGTGCAAATTAAAATTTAAGGGGCCCACATATATAGATAAGTTATGATGAAGATATGGCATATCATTCATACATTCATAAATTGATTGTGCTTGTGATTGTGATTGATATTATTATACTAGTTTATGAAAACCCTTTATTGCTTATGTCCCATTTGGGAATATTATATTCTGTTTCTCACTCCTTTCTCTATGTTTTTGTTTCATATGTTTTAAATTAATGGTTCATACAGAGGGAAGGATCGAAGAACATTGACAGTATATATAGCACGTTCTAGAAAGGGAGCTCGGTATGAATACCGTGGTCCAATAAATAAATAATGTCACTAGGCAACTGCTCTTGGGCCATGGAGTTTCCTCTCTTTCTTATAATGTTTAATGTTTATTTTCTTTGGATGAATGTACAAATACTTTATAAAGTTTTAATAATATTGAGGTATTTAAGAAATAATGTATATAATTTATTCCGATAGTTTCTTTTTAACAAACATATCTTTAGTAAAAAAAAAATTATTACAAATTTTTCTAGAATTTATTAAGGTGTAACAGAGGGTGTTACATTATGCATCTCCAATTGTAATTGAAGATATTCCTACCACTTATCTTAAAGTAGTCCAATGTTCAGAAGAAGATCAGTGGAGAATTGCGATGAATGATGAAATGTAATCCCTTTATAAGAATCAAACATGGAGATTAGTCAATCTTCCAAAGGGAAATCAGGGAATTAGATGTAATTGAGTATATGCAACGAAAGATGTATTTCCTGGGAAAAGTGATGTCTGCTATAAAGCAAGATTAGTGGCTAAAGGCTACGCTCAAATAGAGGGAATTGATTATAATAAAGTATTCTCCCCAGTTGGAAAGCACTCCCCTGTCAGAATATTGCTTACTCTGGTAGCATAAATGGATCTAGAACTTGCTTAATTGGATATAAAAACTACATTTTTACATGGAGACTTGGATGGGGAAATCTATATGACCTAGCGTAAAGGGTTTAAAGTTTCTAGAAAAGATAAAATGGTTTGCAAACTTGAAAAACCATTATATGGTTTGAAGTAATCTCTGGGGCAGTGGTAGAAATGATTTGACAAGTTTATGTTGGAGCAAAAATATACACGAAGCCAGTATGATCAATGTGTTTATTTGCGCAAGCTACAAGATGGATCCTGCATCTATCTCTTTTTGTATGTTGATGATATGTTGATAGCATCTAGAAGTCATAAAGAAATTGAGCATTGAAGCTTAAATGAAAAAAAATTGATAAGAAGGATCTGGGAGAAGCTAAGAAGATTCTTGGCATGGAGATAAAAAAAAGGTAGGAAACTAGGGAGACTTTGTTTAACCTAAAAAGAATATTTGAAAAAGATATTAAAGCGTTTTGGGGTGAATGAGAAATCAAAACCTATTAGCACCCCACTTACTCCTTATTTCAAGCTGAGTTTATCATTGTCTCCAAAAAATGATGTAGAACGGGAATATATGACAAAAAAGTATCGTATAATAATGTTATGGGCAGTTTGATGTATGCTATGGTGTGCGTAAGACATTTCATAAGCAGTTGAAGTTATGAGCAGATATATGCATGATCTTGGAAAGGAGCATTAGTAAGCATTGAAATGGATTCTACGATACATCTTGAACACTATAGACGTTGGATTAGTATTTGAGAAGACCAAATAATATGGTAAGGGTGTAATTAGATACTTTGATTCTGACTATGTAAGTGATTTGGATAAACGTCGATTAACTACAAGTGATGCCTTTACTCTTACTAAAGCACTAGCAAGCTAGAAATCTACTTTACAACCAATAGTGGCTTTGTCTACTATAGAGGCAGAGTATATAGCAGTTACAGAGGCTGTTAAGAAAGTAATTTGGCTTCGAGGTCTACTTGATGAACTTAGAATTGGACAAAAGCATATGGAAATACACTATGTTAGTCAAAGTGTCATGCATAGACAAAGCATATTGATGTTCACCATCACTTTGTCGGGAGATTCTAGAATAAGATGGAGTACTACTTCAGAAGATTCCAATAGTAGAGAATCTTACAGATATGATGACAAAGGTGGTCATAGTGGCTAAGTTTCAACATTGCTTGAACTTGATTAACATTGTTAATGTAACTGTAACTTCAAGGCTTTAATTGGAGTTTGATTTTACTACGAAACATGAAATTGATTATGTTTTTAAGATTGTGACAACAAGGTTAGCTTATATGTAGGTCTAATTTCACATTCCTCTTCTTCTTCCCCTTCTATTTCTCATTTTTTGGGTGTTTTGGAGCTTGGGCATGGTTCTAGATGCAATGGTTATGACAAACAGCTAACGGTTCTTTGTTCTGTAACCGTAGGTGATAGATCGAGCTTCGGTAAGTCGTTAAATGAAGTGGGTTTCGGAACCAAAACCAGAATCGGAACCTGAGGTTTTCAAGCAGGTGGAAGTAACCGACACCAAAACAACTAATCGAAGCTTTAAATTGAGGTAAGAGGGTGTTCAGAGTTGTAATTAATTAGAATTGAGTATAAACCCTAGTCGGGGTTTAAAGAGAAAGTAACATAATCGATGAAAAACTAGAAATTTATGTATGTATGTGCAATATATGATGATATAATGATTTATGTGAACTAGTGAATGAGAGCACAATATGAGAAAGAAAGTGAAAATTTATCTGAATTATGTAATTATGTGAATTACAATTATGAGAACGATGGAGTTAAAGCATTTGACTTATGCTAGTTAGCATGTATGGTACATGAAATTGAATTTATATGATGATTTGATAATGGTGTTTATTGTGCCTTACACTACTAAAAAAACCCTAAACAGCTGCCTCAACTTAGCGACCACCGTTTCCCGTCTCTAAATAGCGACCGCGTTAGCGACCGCGTTTGCGAAAAGGGACGGAAAAAAATGTTAGCGACTCACTTAGCGACCACAACGCTCACGGTCGCTAAAAATTGTAAATACCGTCGCTAGTACGGTCGCTATTTTTTCAGCGCCCTTTTTTGGTTTCCTTCCATGGTTTTTTGTTGGCGCCAAATGGTTAGCGACGGGGAAACAACGTCGCTATGTTTTGTACTAGTGACGGGTGGGTTAGTCGTCACTACATTTTTGGCCTTCCCTCCATTATTTTAACTTTAGAAACGAAATTAGTGACGGCTCTGGTGTATCGTCGCTAGGGTTCTGGGGAGTAGTGACGGCGGTGTTAGGCCATCGCTAGTATTTTTGGTCTACCCTCCTTTTTATCACTTTAAAAAATGACAAGTAGCGACGGTGGGCCACGCCCGTCGCTGGTGTTCTACGGATTACTGACGGAGGACATAGTCGTCGCTATTGTGTTTGGCCTTCCCTCCATTTTACTTCGTATTAGTGACGGAATTGTGTTGCCGTCACTTTTAAGAAGGGAAGGTAGTGACGGTGGGGTGGAACCGTCGCTACTCTTCAGGAGAAGAGTGACGGAATTGTGTTGCCGTCGCTAATATTAAGTGGTTAGTGACAGTATTAGTTGGCCGTCGCTAAATTTTTAATTGTAGTGACGTTTTGAGCGACGGGGTGTGCCGTCGCTAAGTCTTAGTGATACTCGACCACAGCCTCTCCCCTAATCATTTGCCCTAAATCTCCTTCCTCCGTCCGTCGTCTCCCTTTCTCCGTCCGTCGTCTCCCTTCCTCCGTCCTTCTCCCTTCGTTCCTCTTCCCGTAACCAGTTCCTCCCTCCCTCTCCCTCAGTTCCTCCCCCCGACTTACTCTCTCATCTCCGTTCTTCTCCCTCCGTTCCTCTTCCCGTAACCAGTTCCTCCGTCCCTCTCCCTCAATTGCTCCCCCCGACTTACTCTCTCATCTCCGTCCTCTTTTATCGCCCCAATATTCGGCCTCCGAGAGCCTCTCTCTCTCAGGTTCCCCCTCCCTCAGCTTTCCATCTCTCTCTCAGGCTCCGACAGTGGTTGTCAAGCTCCCTCAGTTTTTAACACGAATCGTGGAGAGTGATAGTTCTTCCTCTCTCAACAGTTAGGTAATCTCCCTCAGTTTTCATTAATTATTTTGCTGTTGGTGGAAGTTATAGTTCCCCTCACTGTTAAACATTCGTTTGAAGTTTTGAATAATCCCTTGCTCCTAGTTGTTTATAGTTTTGAACTTGGTGTTTCAGTTTTCTACTGGCTGTGATGGTGTTTATATGATGTTTCCATTGATTGACATGAAGTTTTTCTGCTTATGATCTGTGCATTCATAGTTGTTAGACAGATACATTCATAGTGGAGTATGACAGCATATAGGACCCTATTTGTTATTATTAATTTACCTTATAATTGTTCTGCCTTGGTATTTATTGATAAAAATATTGATGGTGATTTAAAGTTTCATGTTTGTTTCTATCTATACCATTGGACTTGTATTGCTATTATAATGGATTGAGAAATTTAATTTTGAAAGCATGATGTTGTCTCCCCTGTTCTGGTGAAATTTGGATGAATGGATGGTACATTCCCGCACATTTTTGGAAGATTAAGAAGGAACAAGAAAAAGTATATGATAGCTCTTTCACTTTTTTCCCTTTTCACTTTTAACTTATCAAACAAAACTTATATAAGTGTTAGGAATTTGTAGGCATTTGAGTTACATGTCGATTCAATTGGTTAAATCTTAATTTTACTGCTTGATTAATCCTAATAATTCTTTATTGTTATTACCTTAAACATAGCTCAATTTTTATTTTATTTACTTTTCATTTAAACGGTAATCTTAATGATTCCATAATCCATTCGATTCGATTAAAAAACATGGAATAAATTAGAGTGACCCCTATAATAATAATCTTAATGATTCTCATCGTTTAAGGCTTTGGAAGCTCTAAGTTTTGAGCTTCCAACAAGGTCTGTTTCCAATCAAGTCCACTACTTCATACCTGTTTTGAACTCAAACCCATTTCTTGTTAAATTCACTCACCACAGTTTCTTGAAATTAAGTACTAGTGCTTAATTAAGAACCAGAAAATTGATCAACAAGATCAAAGGGATCAAACAAAATGGAAAAGAGGGGACAAATTAATTTAGCCCTTTGATCCAAGTGGTAGAAGAGAAATCAATCTGAAGGATAACAAGAGGATCAGATTCCAAAGGGTGTGTAGGTCTAAGGAAATTGGTGACTTATTGGAGAGGTTTATTAAAAGGAAATAATAATTCCATCTTTCTTCTAAATGTTGCACCCAGCTGTCATAACTCACGCCCACTATAACAGTTTCTCCGCTGTATGGTCATGTTCATTTCTGTCGTTGGTTCTAAACCAGAGATTCATCTGAATTATCTTATCTTTGTATTTGCATCCATTTCATAGATTCCATTGTCTTTGTTTAATTACTAGAACAGACTCTCCCTTCCTTAGTTGAAGACCAAATTCTTTACTCTTTTAGTGCCCACTATGTCTTTGTTTAATTAAATATTAACTATGGGCTGTTAATTATTTTTGTAAGTACAATTAAATTAGCTAGGTAGCAGCTAGATATATGGTCTCTACAATGCTTTATTTTTGCTATAAAGATACTCAATAATGGGTCCTGAAAGTCATAGGACTAAGAACTAAGGAATTGACTTGAATTGAATTGGTCCCCGCATAGAAGGTCGAGCATACCTAGGTTGTTTATGGTTTGTAGGTATGCAATACGCCAAAAATATAAGAAACTTTGTACGATGTCGGTTAATGGTAAGTCCTAGTTTATTCACTTTTCTTTAAAGTCTCAAACTCTAATCTTATTTAAACAAAACATTTTTCAAGGAAAATTCATTATGTCCCTAGTAGACTATTTTAAATTGTATTCGAGTGTGTTAAATAGTAGTTGTGAGCAACTATGATTAGTGACAGATGCAGAAAATTTAGACTGGGATGAGTAAAAAATCAATTTACTTAAAAAGAAACTTAGAGGTTGAAAATAGGATTTCGAGTAAAATAGTTTGTTAGAACTTTACAGTTCACATGCATATCTGATGAGGACATAGGTAATTCCTCCAATCCAAACATAAGTAATTTCTCATTTTATGTATTCATTTTTTCCATTCATTTTATTTCTATTTGACTAGTTTCTCTTAATTTCACCTTTTAATGTACTTATATTATTCAGTAGATTGTTTATCTGAGATGTCAAATTTGATATTTTAGAAGATGACTCATTCTCATTATCTTCAAGTATGTTCAGGATAACAGATAGTTCCTCCTCTCTTTCTTTAGACTTCATTTAAAGTTCAAAAATTTGATTTGTTCAGGATAACCCCCACTAGGACCCTAGTTTGTAGGAGGAGCTTTACAACTAATTCAGGAGGAACTTGGGCATCTCAATTACAAAATGGCAGAAATAATGACAAATATCAAATCACATAAAAGAACAGGAAAAAATACAGTAGCTCTCATCTTACCCAATTATTCTTCCCTCATACTCTCCTACTCTTCAGATTTGTCTCCCTCCCCTGAACCACGTCCCAGTCTGAGTTTATAAAAGAAAAGAATTGAGAGCTCCTCCTAAAGTCTAGGTTCTAAATAACAGAAAAATAATCTTTGATATAGCCAGTCTTCAACCTCCTGAATCCATTAAAGGCCCCCTATCTAAATCCATTAGAGTGTTCTTACTTTTCTTACTTGAACTTGGCCTTTAACATTGAATGGGATAGACCTTATATAAAATTGAGTAATTAGTAATCAATTTTCCAATTGAGCGCTTTATCCAATGCCACCTTAGCTGCAATTTGCTTTGACTGTCTCTATTTGTTTAGTTTCCTTGCAATGTACTTAATCTATAATTTGCTTTACGTGTCTCTCTTTGTTTAGTTTCCTTGCTACTCTTAACTATCCAACCAGTTATTGGTTTGTCATGCAGACTAGCACATGTTACACGTGGTCTGTGATCATTTGTCGATAGCTTCATATTCTTCGCTCACTTTTTTCCTTGAGGTAATCCCCTAACACTGACTTGCTCATTATGTGTATGCATGTGGATTGTTGTTTGTTAGTGGAGAGCAGGGCTTATTAGGCATTGGTTTTGTGTGCTGATAACATGATTTTATATGCATGTGTAATGTTGTTTGTTAGTGGAGAGCAGAGCTCATTAGGTATTGGTTTTGTGTGCTGATAACATGATTCTTTATACATGTGTAATGTTGTTTGTTAGTGGAGAGCAGAGCTCATTAGGAATTGGTTTTATGTAGTGATAACATGATTTGGTGTTCATAACTCTGAATATCATATACAATGTGTATGGTATGTTTATTTATCTATACTGGGAAGTTTGCTGTATGTAATAGGTCATTCGTAAATTTGGGAAATGTCTAGTTTACAGGGGAGACTCTGCCAAAATTTTGACAGGCTCCCTTTCTTAAGGAACTTAAAAAATAACACTCATGATTTAATAATGTAGGGTTTAGTCGTGTGTGTACCCATTAGATTCCCGTTCAAGTTTCAAAACAACCGGTTGATGTACCGTGTTGTGTTGGATCTTGAATTGTCCCTGTTGGACAGTTTGGTATGAATTTGTAACCAGTAGGGCGTAACCCATCAATGTTGTATGTGGTCTATGTTGAGACATTGAATGTTCATTTGAAATTTCAGTTATGGTGTTTCGTATTGTCCCCGGGGTGCATGTCTGCGTGCGGTATTTCATACCGTATGTATCTCTGTGTACTCGGGGACCAATGTGAAATGCTGCCGAAATTTCAAATGAACATCAACGACACAAGATAGACGACATACAAGATCGATGGGTTACGGATGGTTGTATATTCATACCGAATGGGATAGGGCCCCACCAATTTGCAACATCAAAGAGATCGAGTGATTCACAACCGATAGTAAAGTAAAATTTTAAAAATGTAAGTAACAGAAATCGTGCTTGTTAGATATTGTAAATGGAGGTGCCGGAAAATCGGCGATGGATGTACAACCGACTAGATCGCAGTCAGCGAGTGACTGAGGAGTTTAAGATGGGGCTGTTGGAGTTCATTCCGTTCGCTACGGCAAACACGCCTGGATTTGAAGCGACTCAAAAGATTCGTTGTCCATGCTCAAGGTGCAAATGCATGAGTTTTGAATACGCGGATGATGTCATGTGTCACCTAACTGAAAAAGGGTTCATGGAAACATACCACTGCTGGTACAACCATGGTGAGCAGTTACCGTCTAGACCATCAGGCGTAACCGTTCAACAGTCTTACTACGAGGTTGGAGGAAACAGGGATATGTACAACAACATAGAACAAATGGTGTTGGATCATGTTGGACCCTCCACCGGGCGTATGCTAGAACATGATGACCAAGCAAGTCATGGAGACTCTGACAATGTAGAGAAGGATCCTAATCCGGAGGTGAAGAGATTTTATGATTTGTTAGCGGCGGCTCACACTCCATTGTGGGACGGGTTCAACAGTCACACTGAGTTATCCGCCTCCCTAGCTACTTTAAGCCTAAAGGCAGATTATAATCTTTCTGGAGGTTGTTTTAATAGGATGGTCAATCTGATGGGTTCCACCATACCTAGTAATCATAGAATGCCAGCAAACCTGTACCATGCTAAGAAACAAGTGGCAAACTTGGGGTTGGGTTGTGTGAAGATAGAGTGTTGTGTTGGCGGATGTATGTTGTTCAGAAATGAGTTTGCAGATAAGAGTGTCACAAAATGTCTGCATTGTAGTGAGGAACGCTACAAAACTGTTAAAAGGAGAGGGAAGGTAACCCGGACGGCCAGGAAGAAAATGTGGTACTTCCCTATAACACCGCATCTTCAATGCCTGTATGCCTCATTGTCTACGGCAAAACACATGCGTTGGCATGCTCTGAACCGAACACAAGAGGGGTTTCTTTGCCATCCTTCCGACGGGAAAGCATGGAAGTGTTTGGATGAGCTATATCCGGACTTTTCTGGCGAGCTGCGCAATGTAAGACTTGGCTTATGTACTGATGGGTTTAACCCGTTCGGTCAATACGGAAGAGCTTACTCCTGTTGGCCAGTCATACTGACCCCATACAATCTGCCTCCTGATATGTGTATGAAGAGGGAGGTCATGTTTCTATCTATACTGGTTCCAGGACCCAAAAATCCAAAGGCGAACATAGACGTGTTTTTGCAACCGTTGGTTGAAGAGTTATCACAATTATGGGATGTGGGGTAATGACATACGATGCGTCTTTGAAGAACAATTTTATGATGTGTGTTGTTTTGATGTGGACTATCAACGACTTCCCAGCCTATGGTATGCTTTCTGGATGGTCAACGTCTGGGAAGCTTGCTTGCCCTGTATGCATGGAACATACCGGGGAGGAATCACTCCCTGTTAGTGGCAAGATAAGTTTCTTTGACTGTCATAGAAAGTTTCTACCGTTGGACCACCCGTTTAGGAGAAATAAAACCGCTTTCAAGAAGAACAAGGTGGTTACTGAACCTCCACCCCGTAGGTTATCCGGTGCACAGGTTTGGCAGAGGGTTGAAGAGTATCCCTACATCTGGGACAAGAGTGTTAGGGAGTTTGCGGGTTATGGTAAGGAACACCACTGGATGAAGCAGAGCATCTTATGGGATTTGCCATATTGGAAAGACTTGTTGTTAAGACACAACATTGATGTCATGTACACTGAACGTAATGTTTTCATGAATATTTTTGACACTGTTATAGACATCAAGGGGAGAACAAAGGACAATGAGAAGAGTCATCTAGACCTTCCGATTTGGTGTTCTAGGAAGGAGTTGGAGTTGAGGGATGCGGGACGTGGAAGAATGTTTAAACCCCATGCAAAATATGCTTTAACTAGACCACAACAGATTGCTGTGTGTATTTGGATAAATGGGTTGACCCTGCCTGAC
Source organism: Clitoria ternatea (assembly GCA_037962975.1). Taxonomy (NCBI): domain Eukaryota; kingdom Viridiplantae; phylum Streptophyta; class Magnoliopsida; order Fabales; family Fabaceae; genus Clitoria; species Clitoria ternatea. Next base: position 13,607,323 of record CM075674.1, on the reverse strand, counting down.
GGATTCGCTTCTAACTTGAGTAGATGTGTCGACGTGAAGGAGGGCAGGGTGTTTGGCATAAAAAGTCATGATTGCCATGTGTTTATGCAACAACTACTCCCGTACGCGTTTCATGCCTTACCGAAGCCTATTTGGAAACCGTTGGTGGAGTTGGGTCACTTCTTTAAGGAGTTGACGGCTACTTCGTTGACTGTGGAGAAACTTGTGAAGATGGAAGAAACTATCCCGGTATTGATTTGTAAGTTGGAGCAGATTTTCCCACCAAGTTTTTTTGACTCGATGGAGCATTTGCCTATCCATCTACCGTACGAGGCCTTGGTTGGTGGCCCGGTGCAGTATCGTTGGATGTATCCATTCGAAAGGTGAACGCCAGAACTCTTTAATTTCCTTGCAAGCACTTCTTATAATAGTACTTTCTAACTTAACACTATCTTGTTAATGATGTTAAAGATTCTTACGCTCCTTAAAAGATAAAGTGTCGAACAAAGCCTGCGTTGAAGCATCAATTTGTGAGGCATACTTAGTCGAAGAAATGACAACCTTTGCTTCTTTCTATTTTCCGACGAAGATAGAAACTAGAATGAGTAGAATTCCCCGCAATCTTGGGGTAGCCAGCCGCACAGGGTTTGATGAACAAACATCGACTTTCAACTATCCTGGTCACCCGGGGGGCAAGCTCACAAAATGTTACATTGATGAGAAAGATCGAAAGGCGGCTCACTTGTACATTCTTCTAAATTGCCCAGAAGTGGAACCCTTTATTGAGTAAGTCATAGAAGTTATATGTTACATTCTAAACGTAGCTTTTATAGTATCTAAATTTGTTTCCTTTGAATAACTTATACACAGATATGCTAAAACTTGAGCAAAATGATTTAACTGATGACCAAATTCATAGTGAGGTGTCATCCAAGTTCGTTGGTTGGTTCGCGCAACACGTAAGACCCGTTTACCAAGTGTTTTTTATCTTTGCTTCTAACTCCCGATATCTAACGATGACCTACTTGTTATGTTGTACATAGATACAAGACCCAAACAACCATATTGAAGATTCTTTACTCCAAGCCCTTTCTTGGGGGCCGGTGAAAACTATTAAAAAATGGCCTATTTACTACGTAACTACGGTGAAAACTGTTAATATTCTTCAATGGAGTGAAGGGATGCGCACCCATAACTACGGGGTTTGTGTTAAAGGCACCGTCGGACAATTGGAAGAAGACTTTTACGGAGTGCTGACGGAGATTGTTGAAGTTTCGTTCTCTGGACGACTAAGAAGAGATATTGTTCTATTCAAATGTGATTGGTTTGACAACACAATCGGTGTTGGAACAAAGGTTGACAACAACTACGGCTTAGTTAAGGTCAAGAAGAATGGTAGATATAAAGGGTTTGATCCCTTCATTTTTGCCCAACAAGCTGAGCAGGTTTATTACACCGACTTCCCGGGAGGACATCGGGACTGGTATGCAGTAATCAAGGCCAAGGCCCGAAGTCAGATCACTGACAATGTCTCCGAGGAGGTCGATGACGCTTATCAGCTTGCACCACACGAGCTCAACGATGCCAATTTGTTGTTCAACATTGATCCAGTCATAATGGATGAGACACTCGCCACTACGGGGGGTGAACACATTGACAAAGACCTTGTCTCTCGATCAAAACGGTCTAGGGCTGATTTGGATACTGATGAACTTGTTCAAACAGATAACCACAGTGACACTGAAACTGAGGGGGAATTTGAAACTGAAACAGACACAGAGTATGTAGTTGTTAAACATATATACATAGGTTTATATATATCCTGAGACTAACCTTTCTTTTCATGATTTTATCCACAGATGACGGGACGTCGACTGCCCTTCAGTAGGGGTGGTGGGTCCAGGACCCCGGCTTCCCATCTGGGGACTCCTACCCCAGGGCAGGAGACCACTTCATCACCACCACAGCGGACCACTCCATCACCACTACAGCAGACCACTCCATCACCACCACCACAGCAGACCACTCCATCACCACTACAGCAGACCACTCCATCACCACCACCACAGCAGACCACCCCATCACCCCCACAGCTGACCACCCCAGAGCAGACTCCTGGAGTTGGTGGCTTGGAGGACCATGGCCATCAGGCCACCCCACCTCCGGCATCCCCTCTGCCCATGTTGGTACCCGTGCCCGCCGGAGACGAGTAAGTGACTAAACCTCAAATACTTTTATGTTATTTGTATATTACTTTATATTAAACTTTAGTGGAAAGACTTGTTGGTTTATTGGATGTTACTTTAATTAGTACTTGTATAGATTGAATTGTACTGGGCACTCTTTTGTTTGTAACAGGGTAACTATTTAAACTTGGAAATGTTACATTTACAGGGGAGACTCTGCCGAAATTTTGGGAGTCTCTCTAGATTGTCCACTGTTATTCTCCTGATATAATTGTTGTCATTACAGCTTTGTTAATAGTAGTCGCACTACCAAAGCGATTACTAAGGTATTAAAGGCCCAGTGGGATGGTCCATATATATCTTGGACAGATATTGGGAAGGTTGTCCAAGATAAGTGGTTTGACACCTTCTCGGTAAGTTCCTAGCTCATTTATTGTGACTTGATTTGTAAAATAGACCTCTTATTAATTATGATTTCTCATTTTATTTTACAGCGTGATTACCAGTGGGCGGAGGGTATGATTGATGAGATTAGGAAGGTCTTTGCCATAAAGACCTCCAAAATCATCAAGAGTACCCTTTGGAAGGTGAGGGACAAGGGTGAGCGCCCTCGTTGGATCCTGGAGGACCATTGGGACGGCATGGTCCAGAAGTGGGGCGGTGTCCCGTTCCAGCAGGCGAGTGCTCGGAACAGGGCCAACAGAGCCGCCGATGTTGCAGCCTTAGTTTACACTGGGTTAGCATTTCAACCCTCGAGCACAAGAAAAGATTTGTAAGTATATTTATGTTAAACATTTCTATTATGATTCGTCTGACATGTTTACAAATAATAATCTCAATGTTTTTTGTCCACCATAGGAGCTGAGGGAGCACCGGGAGCCTTCTTTGTTTGAGGTCATGCAAATGACCAAGAAGAACAAAGCCGGTGCATGGGTAAACCAGAAGACTATGGATCTAGCGGTATTTACTTTTAACTGACACATGCTTATAATTTACAAATCAGCTTACTAATCCTATCATTGTTTTTGAATTTACAGGAGGCGTATCAGGCCAGGAGGGCCGAGAAGGAGGCGGACCTGGTGGCTTCCACTCCTGAAGGGGAGGTTCCTCCCACCCTATCTTGTTCTGACGACAATGCCATCTATATGGAGGCTGTTGGCGGTGTGAACAAGAAAGGGAGGGTATTTGGATTGGGTGGCGTCGACACACAGCTGGCGAAAAAGGGGAAGACCCCTTCCTCTTCCTCTAGTCTTCCGACTGAGGTCGTTCAGGTAATTCAAAACCTGAACGAAGAGCTACAGGAGGAGCGACGTCAGAGGCAGCTGTTGGAGGACCGGGCCGAGGCGGACCGACAGCGGGCCGAGGCGGACCGACGGCGGGCTGAGGAGCAGCACGCTGAGACTCGTCGGTAACTTGCTCAGCAGCAGGAGCTACTGATGCAGTTGATGGCGAGGCTACCTCCCCCCACTTCCCAGGCGCCCCCACCACCACCCCAGGATCCCCCACCACCATGATTGTATTTTTATTATTTATACACATTGTATATTTGATTTATAGTTTTTATATTATATTCCATTCAATATTTATTTTGTCATTCTTTATTTATTATGTCAATATTTATTGGTAATTAAATTCAAATAAAAAAGCCTTATTGTAATTATCATTCATAATTCAACCTGCTTGATAAATAAATTTAATCCATTATTTTGTTTTTAATAATAATTTAATATTTTAAAAAAATTATTCAAATTTAATTATAAAATTTTATCAGCCAATACAAAGTACTAAAATATTAATCTATATTTTTAAAGTTAAATTAACAAACCTATATAAATATTTAACCAAATTTTTAAAAAATAAAAAATTCCAATTAGCGACGGCAATAGATGGTCGCTATATTGTAAACATAGCGACGACGTAGAGTGGTCGCTGGTTGGCCAGAAACAGCGATGGACTGTAGTAGTCGCTGTATGGCTTTCCACAGCGACGGAAGTTTACGGTCGCTGGTAGACAAGAATTAGCGACGGCCGCCATAGCGACGGTGTAAAATGGTCGCTGGAAGGCCACACTTGGCGACGGACGTGTCGGTCGCTATGTGTCTAACCATAGCGACGACATATAGTGGTCGTAGTGTGGCTGTTAGTAGCGACGGCGTTGTGAGGTCGCTGTATGGCAACAGCGACAGCTTGAGTCAGTCAAGCAGAGACCATTTTAGCGACGGCATGATGCCGTCAATATTTTAGCGACGGTGGGTGAGTGGTCGCTGATGTGTTTTCGACGAAGGTTTTAGCGACGGCGGGTGTTCCATCTGAGATGCCGTCGCTAAGAGTTGTAGCAATGGCGTTAGCATGGATTAGCGACCAATTATTTCCGTCGCTAACAGACATTTTTTTAGTAGTGTTAGTGGCTGTGTGAATTTCGTTGATTATATATAATATAGGTCTGGTCTTTATGGTTGCCCTTGTTTGAAATTAATGTTTTAATGGTTGTATAATGATAGGCGATTTTATAATTGAGTCGGGTCTGCGTGGCCATCCTAAGTAATTAAAATGAGGCATTTGTGCCAATTAATAAAAAAGAGAATTTAAAATGAACTTATGTGGTTTGTGTGGTTGGGGATGGGCAATGGTATATTTTGCCATTTGTTTTGGCTTCCTTAGTTAAGTAGGATCTAGTTAACCTACCAAGTGATCAAGTAGGACCTAGTAGTTGAGGTGGAGAGCCAAGCAGGGCTTAGTGGACCAATTCGGGTTCACGGGGTGTCAAGTAGGACCCCAGCTGAAGGCCGATCATTTTAGTATCCGATTACTAATAAGTTGTACACTTGTTTGAGAGTTAGTTGTTCCTTGCATGATTTGAGCTCATGATGATGGTGAAGTAATGATTATGGGATTAAATGATGTATTGAATTCAAATGAAATTCTATGGACATGTATGAGATTTGTGGTATCTCGATGGGCCTGTGATGATGTTAGTATGATGGCGTATTTTTTGTGATTGTTAATATGATTGAGTGTCATTTATGTGATGTATATGATTAAGGGGTGTTGAATAAAATGGTATGCGATTGAATTGTTATGATTAAGGGGTAACTGAGAATTAAGGGAGTAAGTGGGTGTGAAAGGTTATGGTTTACATTTTTCACTATATAGTGAGTTCTATATTAATTATGATTTCCAACACCCATCCTTACTATTGTCTATTCTTTTTAGTAATCAATGACAGGGAGATCACAAATGCCCTTAAGGGAAGCGCCAAGTGAGGAGCTGATGCCAAGGAATGGAGTGGAGTTGATGTAAATACGATGATGATTTTAAATGAATTTAGTTTTACTAGTAAACTTGGATAATGCTTTTGGTTATGTATGAGAATTAAAGGTTGATAATTGTGGTGTTGTGCTTAAATAGTTGATTTAGATCATGTTATGATGAAGAATGTCTAATCCTTGTGCTTATTGAATTGATGACGCAAAATTAATATGTGACTTGATGTATGTATGTTGTATGTTGGACTTGTATGTGTGATTGACATTGAGCAATGTGTGACTAATGCTAAATTATTATGGGCAGGTGAATTGTGATTGCATATGTGTATGACATTGGTCCATTGTGTGGTCATTTTAATAATGGTGATGGAATTCATAAATTTATGGTAAATAAATGGGATTGTATTTGTAAGTGATGAACTAGTGAAATTTAGCAACTGAATAGGCGAAATGGAAATTCGATAAGAAGTAGAACCCCCGAAGAGTACCAATAGGTTCCCAAGGTTATTCAGAACTTGTGGGTATGGTCATTACTTGCTTTGGAGTGCATTTGTTAGGTTTTGAGTAAGGTGTTGTTCCAAGTTTGATTGAAATGCATTTTAGCACATAACTTTGTCATATGAAGGGATTTTTGAGTACGGACTATGCCAGCAGGTTCGGAATGGGCAAGTACAGTGTCCCTGAAGTTTGGTGGCAATTAGAGTTGACACGGGTAAATTAGGTAGGATGAAAGTTGCCCCAAGTACCAAATTTTGCATTTTTCTGCATACTGGTCTGTGGTAATCGATTATCAGAGGACCAGGTTTCCTTCCTGTGCAGCAAGCTTACAGGTAATCGATTACCACATCTGGGTAATCGATACTAGGGCCTTGTAATTGATTATAGGGTTTGTGTAATCGATTAACAAGGCCCCAGAAAGGAGTTTTGGGGTGTTTTGTGTGATGTGGCCCCTAGGTTCCTATAGATTATTGTCGGGGAAGTTTAAAAGGTGAAAAAATTTTCTTTGATTTTACCGTACCCCGGAATAAACTTTAGGAATCGCTAAGGGGATGTTACAAGGTAGTATCAGAGTGGTTCTGTTCAAGACCGAATAGGTGTATGAATATTTATGATATGAAAAATATACTGATTGAATATGGTGATAAGATGTATGTCAGCTGAGTGAATAAATGGCTACTTATTGAATAAATTAAATCCTGAGTGGATGTATTGTGTATTATTTGGGTGTGTTTTTTACAAGATCCCTTGGCATCGCTCTGGATGGTTCATTTGGTTACTAATCATGACATGTTTTGGTTATTGTAGAAATTGATCTATGGCAGGCGAGTCTAGTTCTCATGGAAGGGATGACTTCTCAAAATTCTCTAAACTAATAAGGAAGTCTAAATCTGGCCTGAATCTTGATAAGTTTCTGAAGAGAACTCCGCCTATTTTTAAGGGTGGTCATGATTATGATAGGGCACATGTATAGATGCGAGATATTGAGCAAGCCTTTGAATATTTTGAGTGCTCAGAGGAGTAGAAGGTACAATTTGCTACCTATCAGTTGAAGGATGAAGCACGAGTATGGTGGTTTAGGACCAAGGTACAAATGAAAGCTGCTAGAGAGCCCCTAATCTGGGCCAATTTTCACATGAGGTTTCTTGCAAAGTACTTCCCTGATAATTATAAAATCGAAAAAGGGATGGAGTTTTTGAAATTGAAGCAAGGAAAATGTCAGTTGCTGAATATACTACAAAGTTAGATGAACTGTGTGACTTTTACCACATTTTTTCTTTAGAGGGGACAAAAGGGAACAAGTGTGTAATTTGTGAGGTAGGATTTATGAATTAAACTGTTATCTTATACTGGTAAATAAGTCTAGGTTGATTGAGGAGGTATAACTTTAGAGGGTGTCTCAAAAAGAGGATAAGAAGCCCTTGAAGGCTAAAGGTTTCAATTTTAAGAAAAATGGGGCCGTTTTTCCATGGTGGCAAATCTTCCACCACATCTTCTTCTTATGGTCGTGGTTCTAGTGGTTGTTTGGGGAATAAGCCTTTTATAATTGTGGTTAGGAGGGCCATCTAGTTAAAGATTGTGATGTTGATCAGCCTGTTTTCTACCAATATGGGCAACAAGGGCATTTAAGACTTGATTGACTACAGAGGCGACAAAAAAGTATGCAAAGTAACCAGACTAATACTCTAGTGGCCCATGGTGGCAATGTGCAATGTAGAGGCCAAAATAACAATGGCCGTGGAGGTCAACACCAAAGGAGCTATGACGCGCAATCTAGTAGAGTGTAAAATGTTATGGTTAGGCATGTATTTGTATTTGATGCTTCGGAGCTGGCGAGAAATGAAGACCGCATCCAGGGTAAGTATATTATCTATGGTTACAGTAGTAATGTGATTTATGATTCTAGAGCCACACACTCTTTCATTTTGGAGAGTTGTGTTCGGAATCTTGGGTTGTCTGTGGTGTTAATGGAGAGTGCCCTTATTGTTTCTACCTGTACTGGTTCTACACACTATGTGTGAAAGACTAGCTATGATTATTGAAAATCGATCCTTTTCTGTGAATTTTCCGTGTATGCCATTGAAAAATCTTGATGTTATTCTGGGCTTGATTTGGTTATCTGCTAATCGCATAATGGTGGACTGTTATCAAAAAGCGGTGATCTTTCCGGAAGAGCATGACTCTAAACTCGTGGTGAGTGATGTTTCTGAGGTTTACGCCATTTTGTTTGTTACTGAAGGGAGGTGTAATCTTATTTCCAGCAATATTCCTGTAGCGTATGAATTCTCTGATGTGTTACCAGAAGATACTCCAGAGTTGCCTCCAAGTACAGAATTTGATTTTTCTGTTGATTTAATTCTCGGTGCTGAATAAATTGATGATTAATAAATGGGATTGCATTTGTAAGTAATGAACTAGTGAAATTTAGCAACTGAATAGGCGAAATGGAAATTTGGCGGGAAATAGAACCCCGAAGAGTCCTAATAGGTTCCCAAGGTTATTTAGAACTTGTGGGTATGGTCATTACTTGCTTTGGAGTGCATTTGCTAGGTTTTGAGTAAGGTGTTGTTCCAAGTTTGATTGAAATGCATTTTAGCACATAACTTTGTCATATGAAGGGATTTTTGAGTGCAAACCACGCTAACAGGTTCAGAATAGGGAAGTATAGTGTCCCTAAAGTTTGGTGACAATCGGAGTTAACACGGGCAAATTAGATAGGGCGAAAGTTTCCCAAGTACCAAATTTTTCATTTTTCTGCATACTGGTCCGGTGGTATCGATTATCAAAGGACCAGGTTTCCTTCCTATGCAACAAGCTTATAGGTAATCAATTACCACATCTGGGTAATTGATACTAGGGCCTTATAATTGATTATAGGGTTTGAGTAATCGATTACCAAGACCCCAAAATGGAGTTTTGGGGCGTTTTGAGTGATGTGGCCCCTAGGTTCCTATAGATTATTATTAGGGAAGTTTAAAAGGTGAAAAATTGTCTTTAATTTTACCGGGCCCCGGAATAAATTTTAGGAATCGCTAAAGGGACGTTACAAGGTGGTATCAGAGCGGTTTTATTCAGGACTGAATAGGTGTTTGAATATTTGTGATATAAAAAATGTATTGATTGAATATGGTGATAAGATGTATGTCATATAAGTGAATAAATGGCTACTTGTTGAATGAATTAAATCTTGAATGGATGTATTGCGTATAATTTGGGTGTGTTTTTTACAAGATCCCCTGGCATCGCCCTAGGTGGTTCATTTGGTTATTAATCGTGACATGTTTTGGTTATTGTAGAAATTGATCTATGGTGGGTGAGTCTAGTTCTCATGAAGGGGACAATTTCTCAAAATTCTCTCAACTAATGAGGAAGGCTAAATCTGAAGAGAACTTCGCCTACTTATAAGGGTGGTCATCATTATGATAGGGCGTATGTATAGATGCGAGATATTGAGCAAGTCTTTGAATATTTTGAGTGCCCAGAGGAGCAGAAGGTGTAATTTGCTACCTATTAGTTGAAGGATGAAGCACGAGTACGGTGGTCTTGGACCAAGGTACAAATGAATGTTACTAGAGAGACTTTGATCTGGGCCAATTTTTGTAGAAGGTTTCTTGCAAAGTACTTCCTTGATAATTATAAAATCAGAAAGGAGATGGAGTTTTTGAAACTGGAGCAAGGAAAAATGTCAGTTGCTGAATATACTACAAAGTTTGATGAACTGTGTAACTTTTACCATCTTTTTTCTTTAGAGGGGACAAAAGGGAACAAGTGTGCAAAATATGAGGTAGGATTTACGAAATAAACTCCATAGCGTTATTGTGCCTTTGAAGATTCATGATTATGCTATATTGGTAAATAAGGCTAGGTTGATTGAAGAGGTATAGCTTCAGAGGGTGCCTCAGAAGAAGGATAAAAAGCCCTTGAAGGCTAAAGGTTTCAACTTAAAGAAAATAGAGCCATTTTTCTAGGGTGGCAAATCTTCCACCACATTATCTTCTTCTGGTCGTGGTTTTAATGGTCGTTTAGGGAATAGGTCTTGTTATAATTATGACCGTGAGGGCCATCTAGTTAAAGATTGTGATGCTAATCAGCATGTGTCTTACCAATATGGGTAACAAGGGTATTTAAGACCTGATTGACCGCAGAGGTGGCAGTAAAGTATGTAGAGTAACCAGATTAATACTCCTGTGGCCCATGTTGGCAATGTGCAATATGAAGGCCGAAACAGTGGTGGCCTTCGAGGTCAACACAACAGGAGCTATGATACACAATCTAGTGGAGTGCAAAGATGTTATGGTTAGGTATGTATTTACATTTGATGCTTCGGGATGTGGCGAGAAATGAGGACCGCATCCAGGGTAAGTGCATTATCTATAGTTACAGTATTAATGTGATTTATGATTCTGGAGCCACACACTCTTTCATTTTGAAGAGTTGTGTTCGGCGTTTTGGGTTGCTTGTGGTGTTAATGGAGAGTGCCTTATTGTTTCTACCCTTACTGGTTCTACACACTATGTTTGAAAGACTAGCTATGATTATTGAAAATTGATCTTGTATTGTGAATTTGGTGTGTATGCCATTGAAAAACCTTGATGTTATTCTAGACTTGGTTTGATTATCAGCCAATCACATAATGGTGGACTGCTATTGTAAGGCAGTGATCTTTTCAAAAGAGCATGATTCTAAACTGGTGGTGAGTCATGCTTTTGAGGTTTATGCCATTTTGTTTGTTACTGAAGGGAGGTGTAATCTTATTTCAACAATATTCCTGTGGTGTTTGAATTCCCTGATGTGTTACTGGGAGATATTTCGTAGTTACCTCCAAGTATGGAGATTAATTTTTCTATTGATTTAATTCCCGGGGCTGAGCCAGTGTCTCGTGCACCTTATAGAATGTCTTCAATGGAGTTAGCTGAAACTAAAAAGCAGGTGAATAAGTTGCTTGAGAATGGGTTCATTCAGTTGAGTGCTTCATCTTGGGGTGCTCCGGTGTTGTTTATGAAAAAGAAGGATGGCAGTATACAAATGTGAATTAACTACCGACAACTGAACAAAGTGACTATTAAAAATAAATACTCATTGCCTAGAATTGATGATTTGTTGGATCAGTTGTGTAGTGCTTGGGTGTTTTTAAAAATTGACTTGAGATCCGAGCATCACCAAATTAGGGTGAAATCGGAGGATGTTCCAAAGGTTGCATTTCAAACCCATTATGGTCATTTTGAGTAAAGAGGTATCATTGGTGAAGGTGAGGTGGCAGAACTTCAATGAAATATCTTACACTTGGGAGTTGGAGTTAGAAATGAGGCGGTTGTACCCTAAATTGTTCGATGAGGTATGTTGATTTCGGGGATGAAATCCCTTTTAAAGAAGTATGTGTAACATCCCGAGTAATCAAACTAATTATTAGTGATATATAAAAAATTAATAAATAAATTTATTTGAATTTAATTTAGATTTTTCTAAATTATTATAAATTAATTAGCAATTGTTTAAGGTGATGAGATTTAAATAAATTAATTGAGTGGTAAATTGTAAATTTAAAATTTAGAATAAAGAGGTGGTGGTAACTTTATGAATTACCAATGGGTATAGGTAAAGTTTTTATTAAAAAGGTAATAAAAGAAAATAGAAAAGAAAAGTAACAATATGAAATGACTGTTTTATCTTTAAGAGTAAATGAAAAATTCCATCTTCCTTCTCCCTTTTCTTCACGCGGTGACAGAAAGAGGCAGTGCATGCCCTTTTTGTTTCTTCCCCATAACCATAACTTCAAGGCTTTAATTGGAATTTGATTTTGCAGCGAAACTTGAAATTGATTATGTTTTTGAGATTATGGCAACGTGGTGAGCTTATATGTAGGTCCAATTTCACATTCCTCTTCTTCTTCTTCTTCTTTGAGTTGGGGGTTTATGCATGGTGTTTCCATTTCTCATTTTCTAGGCATTTTGGAGCTTCAGTATGGTTCTAGAGGCAATGGTTATGGCAAACAGCTAATGGTTCTTCGTTTCGATAACCGTAGATGGTGGACCAAGCTTTGACAAGCTGTTAAATGAAGTGGGGTTCAGAATTGGAATCGGAACCGAAACTGGAGATTTTCAAGCTAGTGGATGTAACTGGCAGCGAAACAACTAACCAAAGTATGGAATCGAGGTAAGGGGTTGTCTAGAGTTGTAATTAATTAGAATTGGGTATCAACCTTAGTCGGGGTTTGAAGAAAACGTAACGTAATTAATGGAAAACTAGGAATTTATTTTTGTGTGTGAAATATATGTTAATATAAGGATTTATGTGAATTAGTGAGTGAGGGCACGATATGAGAAAGAAAGTGAAATTTTATCTGTATTAGCAAAATATGGTATGGCGTGAATTAAAATTATGAGAACAGTGGTATTAAAGCTTTTTACTTACGCTAGTTAGCATGTATGGTACATGAAACTGAATTTGTATGATGATTTGATAATGGTGTTTATTGTGCCTTAGTGTTTGTGTCAAGGTAAATGGGTGTCCGGAGTTGTAATTAATTAGAATCAGGTATCAACCCTAGTCGGGATTCGAAAAGAAAGTAATGTAATCGATGGAAAACAATGAATTTTTTTTATGTGTGCAATATATGATAATATAAGGATTTATGTGAACTAGTGAGTGAGAGCACAATATGAGAAAGAAAGTGAAAATTTATCTAAATTAGCGAAAGATGGTATGGTGTGAATTATAATTATAAGAACGGTGGTATTAATGCTTTTTTTACATATTGTAGTTAGCATGTATAGTAAATGAAATTGAAGTTATATGATGATTTGATAATGGTGTTTATTATGCCTTAGTGGCTGTGTGAATTTGATTGATTATATATGATGTGGGCTTGGTCTTTGTGGCCTCTCTTGTTTAAAATTAATGTTTTAATGACTGTATAATGATATACGATTTTATAATTGGGTCAGGTCTGTGTGACCGCCCTAAGTAATTAAGATAAGGCCTTTGTGCCAATTAATAAAGAGAAAAAGAATTTTAAAATGAACTTATATGGTTTGTGTGGTTGGGGACGAGTAACAGTATATTTCGCCCCTTGTTTTGGCTCTTGTGGTCAAGTAGGATCTAGTTAACCTACCCAGTGGTCAAGCAGGACTCAATGGTTGAGGTGGAGAGCCAAGCAAGGCTCGATGGACTAAGTCAGGTTCACGGGGTGTCAAGTAGGACCCGGAGCTAAAGGCTGATCCTTTTAGTATCTACATACTAGTGAGTCGTACACTTGTTTGGGAGTCAGTTGTGCCTTGCATGATTTGAGCTCATGATGATGATGAAGTAATGATTATGGAATTAAATGATGTGTTGAAATCAAATGAAATTCTATAGATATGTATGAGATTTGTGGTAGTCGATGGGCTCGTGATGATGTTAGTATGATGACGTATTTTTTATGATTGTTGAGATAGTTTAGTGTCATTGATGTGATATAAGGGATTATGATTAAGGGAGTAAAATGGTACGTGATTGAATTATTATGAATTGTTATGATTAAAGGAGTAACTGAGAATTAAGGGAGCAAATAAGTGTATAAGGTTATGGTTTACCTTTTTCACCATATAGTAAGTTCTATATTAATTATTGATTTGATGTTATCTTGTTTTCTTGGGATGTAATAGTGAGATCTATGATGTCTTGATTCTTTGATTCCTTATGTGTTTCATCATATCTATAACTTAGTCCATCCTTCATTCATTGATAAGTTTATCTTTTTGTTCTCTATTTATTGAGTCTTTTTCTTTGTTTTACCCATGAGTGCAAAAGTTTTAAGTATGGAGCTATTTGACAAACCAAATTATGTTAACACTTTAGTACCCTTAGCATGAGATTTTGACACTTATTCTAGGATTACTACATTGATTTAGGCTAGTTTTATTGGTTTAAGTCTTGATTAGTAATTCTAGTCAATTATTGCATTTGAGTTTTTAACTTCTTTTCACTAAGTTAGTCATAACTTTTGATTTGGGTGGATTTTTTTGTGATTTTTGTTATGTTGGAAAGCTGAATCGAAGAGATTTAAGTTAACAACTCATTTGCTGAATTTGGTGTTTTAAGTTGAAAGTTATGAGCATTTGAAGTTGGCTATCTGATGTTGTTTTGGGAATTATAAGAATTCATGTGTCTATTAGTAGTTTTCATTAGGATTTGGGCTAATTAATTGTGTTTTATGGCGTACTTAACTTGTTAAACCCAATAGCTTAGATTTAGTTTTAGGGTTAGCCTCCCTTGCCTCATTTTATATAGTTGGCATTAGAGGGACTTCTTCGATCATCTCTTCATTTCTTCTCTCTTATTCTACACTTTTCATTCTTCATTTAATATAGTTTTAGTTTTAGTTTTCCTTTATTCTCTCTCCATGATGATTGTTATTACATTCACTTACATCTTTACAATTATGATGTAAGAGTAATTTTTAGATCGATATACGATTTCAAGCCTACAAAGCGACGATGTAACATTTTGTCTCAATCTAATTTGATCCTTGATTGTTTAATTTTTTAATCTTGTCACAACTATCTTTAATTAGATTACATCAATATGATTTTGGATAATTTACGATTGTTGAATTTATTGCTCGTGCAATCTCAAAATGTGTATTCTCTTAGTCCAAACTTTAAAGATTGGATTAAGAACCTTATCAAATCGATCAGAGACATTTGTTTAAAGATCATTCAAGGAATTCAGGTTAAAGATGTTTGTTGTTTAACTTGAATTCACGAATTGGATTGAGATTGATTTCATTTTTAAATTTGTTTTTATCGAGTTGAAATCATTTTTCGATTATTTTTTGCTTATTAATTTATATTTCTGTTTTAATTCTTCTTACATTCTTACTTAATCCAAAATCCCCCTAGTTTATGTTTCATGTTTATTCTAGTAACCAGGGTTCTTAAGAGAATGACCTAGGTTAGTCACCTAGTATACTACAGTTATTTTTACTTTTTATTTGACCAAGTACAACATCGATAACCTATAATCGGGTTACACATTTTAGCGCAAAGTGTTATCCTTTTGAAATAATTTATAGGTTTAACCCCCTTACCTTTCTTGACTTGTTACATTTAGCTAACCCTTCCACCATTGTGTGTAAAGATAAGCTTGCTAAGACAACTTAAGTGAAAAACCTTCATGAGAGGATTTAGGCTCGATTGGAAATAAAAAATGAACATGATACAAGAATGACTAATGAGGTTAGGGAAAAGATGTTTTTTGAGCCGAGTGATTGGGTGTGGTTTTACTTGAGAAAAGAAAGCTTTCCCTCTCAAAGGGAATCCTAACCCTAACTTAAAGGAGATGAACCATTTCAAGTGGTTCAAAGGATAAATAATAATGCTTACAAATTGGACATTTCGGGTGAGTAAAGTAGTGTTACTACCATTTTTAATGTTAATAACTTATCTCATTCTAATGTAGGTGATGATGATGAGCATGGAGCTTTGGAGGAGGACCAAGGATACTTTCATGAAATCTTCTAAAGAGGGAGAGCATAATGTCTGCATGGACCATGGTAACCTTGGTAGGCTTAATAGGCCCATGACTAGATATAAGCTTAAAAGGCCTAAAAGTCTTTAGGGAAGTATCTTGCTTATGTATACTTAAAGGCCTTAAAGCCCAATGGTCACCTATACATGTTTTCTAGTTTTTATTTAGGTGCTTAGGTTTAGTTTGGGCTTTACTTTAAGCTTGGGATTAAGTTTAAACTTAGCCTTGAGTTTGGGTCTTGTACTTAGGCTATCTTTGTATTTAGACTTGTATTTGCCATATTTAAGATAGTATGGGATTTAATTGGGCCTTATGCCTATTCTTCTTAGCTTGGACAAAATAGTTAAGTGAGGTGGAGGGAACCTTATTGCCTCTTTAAAAATAAGCATATTTCCTTTTCTTATGATACATCTGAATCATTTATCAAATAAGTTTTGCAAAAATTCTAAAAATTCTCTTCAAGCTTTCTTTGTTAGAACCTAGAATACCTTGATGTTCATCAATGGAGCACCTATTTTTGGTGAATCTTCTTAGGCTTATCTATTCCTAGAAGAGTGATGGCCTAAACCCTTCTCCATCATTTCTATTTTCCAACATCTTCCCTATGGTTTTATGATGCATTCAAACACTTCATGGATTGATGGAGAATGATGTTTAAGCTTGATTGGATGTTGAAGACTTCATCTAGTTACCTTCTTATGGCAATATCTAATTCATCAAGTACCTAGAATGCACTATATGGTATCATGAGCTTATTGCCATGGGAGATATATTTTCTAGATTTAGAGCTTGTTCTTAATTTTCCTTCAATTCTAAGCTTATATCCTTCTTCTCCATCACTCGTTCTATCAGGATCTCACAAGAGATTTCATATTTAGATCATATTCATTTTGGCTTTAAAATTTCATGAAGACCTAATTTGAACATTTAATCCTTGGATTCTATTGCTTTCTTGAGTTTGATTCCTAATTTGTGTTGATTTATGTGTTGCACATTAAATGTTTGATTTAATTTTTTTTAGGTTCATAAAATAGGTGCCACTTTTCTCTTTAATTTGATCTAATTTTGGTCAAATTTATGCCAAGTTATTGTGTTTTTAGGTGTTTATATGATTCGGTTTTGTGTCTCTTATGTTATTTCGTCATTTTGTGGCTTAGGTCTTGATATTTAATGGAATTTGTATCACTTTATAGTTGTATCTCACTTTATATTTGCACTTAATTCATCAATTATTTATGTTTGATTCTTTCTTTTGATTAATTCTCTTCATGGATTTATGTGCTGTTTTGAGTTTATAGGTGTGTTAGCGTCATATATCTAGTGTTTGAGTGTCTTGATTCATCAATTTAACTCACTTGTACATATATTCTCTTCTTCACACATTGTTTGAAAAGGATAATGCAACTATAGCTTGATTCATGAATTTTTTTAATTCTCTTAAAAATTGTTGATTTAATAGTTGTTTTAAAGAGAATTTAATGGTGATATTCTAAAGAAGTGTTTGTTAAGTTTGCTTGGTTGAGAAGTTACAAAATAGATTACAAAGTTAATCCAAGTCAAAATTTGCAAGTGCTTTTGCAAATAAGTTATAAAAACAAAAGCCAAAAAGAATTACTAATGGAATGACACATTACCATCACTAATAGCTTAAATAACAATAATAATAATAATAATAATAATAATAATAATAATAATAATAATAATAATAATAATAATAATAATAATAAATCCAGCAAGGAGACATTTTACTTTTAACTTCAAATTTCAATTGTATTGGTTGTGATTTCATGACTAAAAGTTGATTTTGAGTTGATATTTGACAGCTGCATTCTAGAGTTTATGTTTCAAGTGCTTAATAATTGTTGTGTGCCTTAATTTTTTGCTTGTCATTTGTTGATTCTAGTCTATCTCATCCATATTCTTATTGAGTTTATCGTGTGTCTTCTTGTGTTAGTCCCTTTCTAGTTTGTCTTTTTTCATTCCATCGTATTATCATACAGTATTTCACTTATTGATCTCTTAAGATTTGTTTTTGAGTAAAATATTCTAACTAAAATATTTCAATGTATTTCTAATAATAATTATTACTATTAAATAAATTTAAAATATGTTACTTAATATATTTAAAAGTATTTATAATATTAAATATTTTTATAAGAAATATAAAATTATATTATAAAATTTGTTATTTAAATAATAAATATTATTAAGAATCAATTTAATGAATATATTATTATCTATATTTATATAATAATTAATAATTTTATAAATATATATTGAATGTTATCCTAGTCTTATAGAAGTTGAAAGTGAACTTTTGTCTCGTAGTTATTGCCTTGATTTTACTCATGGTGTTTGATTGGAAACCAATATTTTTAAAATCGAACTGGTCATTGAACCGGTGAAGACAACGGTTTAAATAAATTATGATCAAATCGAGGTCGAACTATGGTTGAATTAGTAACATTAAAGAATTAACCCGGACCGGTCACCTAACTAGTTCGTGGTTTAACCGGTTCGATTTTTATAATAATGTTGGCAACTAGCTTGTTGCACTTTTTAATTTCCAAATAAACTATTAGCCAATCAAAATTCAACACTTGTCTTTATTTATGACACATGTCCAAAGCTCACTATGTTAATCACAATGTTTACACAAAACCATAATGTTGAAAACCAAACTGGCCGGTCAGTTCAATTGGAACTAATTAGGGTACTGATACGATCAAGTAGAAAAACTAGAGGATTTTAGAATCCATCAAATTCGGTTGAAAATCAGTGCTGAAGACCGGGTTGAAACGATAAGATTTTTAAAATTGGGGTTTTCCTATTTTTTTGTTATTTTAAAAAAATTTATTCTATAATATTTTTAAATAAATAAAAAACTCATATATAATATTTACATGTTATTTTTATTTATTATAAATTTTTTATCTTATAAAACATGTAATATAGTTTTTAGTCAACTTAATTTTACATAATTTTTTATTAATATATCATGAATTATATTATATTATATTATATTAAAAATATATATTTTATTATTATAGATTCGACCACAATTTAACTACATTAAAACTAATGAACCATAAACTAGCACCTTCACCAATCTGATTTTTAAAACATTGCACAACACTAAAAAAAAAAAGACCAAAATAAAACTTTTTTTTAAAGGAGACCAATTTTTTTTTTAAAAAAATAGTGGACTATATTGAAACCTATCTTTACCAAACAATATTTAGCCTTAATTTCCTGTGTAAGAAATAGCAAAAGCAAACGGCTTTTATAAGTTCCATTATTTATACATGGATCCTTAAACTTATGATATCGTGTTTATTTTGTAAAGCAATTTCTGTTCATGATGTGATCAATAAAGTAAACAACTGTTATATAATGGATCAAAACTGAAAATAAAAATAGAAAAATGAAATGAATGGGGAAAGTGACTTGTATCTGAAACCAAGACTTGGGTGAATTCTCTTTCGGTGATTCTTGTATTATTATAATTCTTTCCCTTTCTTTTTCCTTTCCTTTCATGGTTCTTCTTTCTCTTTTATTTTTCTTTTACTTTTGTTTTTTTTTGGGGGGTTTAACGAGAAAGCCAATGCTTTACGTACTCCATGTATCATTAACATTTCACTTTGCCATCAATCATAGCAGAAATAATTGATTTCTGAATTAAACTTTGGTCAAAGGATAATGCTACAAGCTCATGCATCAAAATGTTTGATGGGCTACACAATACTATAATTGACTAATTGTTCATTCGTTGGCATGTTTGATGGGCATACTTGTCATGCAATGCACCATGGCTTTTCAAGTTATTTTGCTGATATATGCATTCTATCTTTATTTTTGGTAAAATATACTTTTCATCTTTATAAGATGTGTCTCGCACTAACACGCGCACAGATTTTCTTTTTCTTGAATGTTTTTGTGTCACTGCTATGTACGATTGCTTGAGAGCAACCCTTTACCTTGTATAAAATTTGATTTTAACAATGATACTTTTATTTATTTATCTTAAGAAAAAGAGCTAAGATATTATTAAAAAACTAAAATATAAAATCAACCTCGTAAAATTTAGTATTTAAGAGAAAAATCATATAAAGAAAATGACTACTTTTAACCCTTGAAATTATTAAGGCGGTCTAAAAATGGTGTTCCACTGGGATTTTTTTTGTTAATTAGTTAACATTTGTACCACATTTATATTGCCACACAGTTGACATGTGTTAATTTTTTAAAATGGGATAGCATTGTTGTTTAAAATTTTAACTGTTGACAATAATCATTACTTTTTTCGAATCCCTATCCCTTATTCACAAATAAATAATAATAAAACCCTAATATCACAACAAAGGGTCACAACAGAGGGAGGAGATCCTTCTCAATACTCACTATCACCATGTCTTATCTCCACTAAGCACTATCATGTCCAGTCATGAGTTCCACCATGGCCACCATCAGATTACGTCATTCTCCATCGTTGTGAGAGAGAATATCGTCACTTATTCCTCTCCTTCCCTCTTGGATCCTCACCCTAATTTTGTTGGTGGCTCTCTCCCTTCTTCTTGTATCACAAGATTGAGATTTGAATCCAACTTTTTGTTCAATTCGATCTTGTTTCGCTATTAGGTTGGGTTCAAGGGTGTGTTGTTCATCTTCAACTTCAGCTATGGTAGCCCAACAGCCACAACTTCAGCCTCATCATCCAACACATTCTTCCCAAGATGAGGCATTGAAGAGAAACACCAATTATATCTACTTTCTTGCATCTCCTTTGACATGCAAAATGTTCTTTCTCTCACTTTTTTTCTATTTTATAAGACCAAAAAATCCATTTTTTTTCATTTTTCTTTGTTTGGAGATTAGTCTTATGTTTGCTTTAGCTTCAATTGAAAAGAAATTGAATTTTTGTAAAAGGGGTTAGGGCTAGTGAATTTAGATGTAGTGATAAATAATTTTATGGATAACCGATGAATTTTGTTTAAATTATTTTTTAGACTTAGGGTATTGATTCTCATGTCAAGATAAAGTCCAAGTGTTTTGTATCATTTGTTGCTAAACATTACTTATGGTTCATAGAAGAAACCTTGTCACTATCTACTGAATGGTTTTAAGAAGTTTGCTATGAACAATGTTAAATACTTGGAATTTCTCATGATGCATAATAAGTAAAGATTCGAAATAATTCTTCTTAACCTTTTGGTTAAAATGATGAATTAAAGATAAATGTTATCATTATTAATAATAATAACTTGGTCATCAATAATGTTATCAATAATTCTTCTTAACTTTTTTATGAACATGATGAATTGAAGATAAATGTCATCAATAATGATAAATTGAAATCCTTGTTTTGTGAATTGTGTTTAGCTATTGTATGAAGAAGGGTTGATGAAGAAGATAAATGTCATCAATAATGATAAATTGAAAATGGTCAACCAAAATCAACAAATCCTAAAAAGTCAGAACAAGATCAACTCCCTGAACCTGAAAAACTAAAAGATTAGAATTCAAAGTTCACCATCCTTCAGACCTTATCATTGGAGATCAAGCTGCTGGAGTAAGAACCAGATCCAGTCTTCACAATCAATCAACAATTTCTTTTATTTCAAAAGTAGAGCCAAAAAATATTCAGGATGCACTGAAGGATACAGATTGGATTCTTGCTATGCAAGAAGAACTAAACCAATTCGAAAGAAGTAAAGTATGGACACTTATTCTCAAACCCAAAGATAAAAGTATAATTGGTACTAAGTGGGTATTCAAAAACAAGTTAGATGAAGATGGAAAGGTAATTCGAAACAAAGCAAGATTGGTAGCTCAGGGATACAATTAACAAAAAGGTATAGATTTCACTGAAACCTTTGCTCTTGTAGCCAGACTTGAGGCTATCAAGATACTTCTTACATTTGCAGCCTTTAAAGGTATTACATTATATCAGATGGATGTAAAGAGTGCTTTTTCTAAATGGTTATATTGAATAAGAAGTTTATGTAAAACAACGTCCTGGTTTTGAAGATGTGTCTCTTCCCAATCATGTTTCTAAATTAAGTAAAACACTGTATGGTCTGAAACAGGCTCCCAAAGCTTGGTGCGATATACTCAGTACATTTCTTATTTTAAAAGGCTTTACAAGAGGCCAAGTTGACACAACTCTCTTCAGCAAAATATCTAAGAAACACTTTATTATTATACAAATTTATGTGGATGATATTGTTTTTAGTGCTACTGATGATAGTCTGTGTAAAGATTTTTTAAAAATCATGGAAGCAGAATTTGAAATGAGTATAATGGGTGAACTTAAATTCTTCTTAGGCTTGCAAATTCAACAGACTAGTGATGGACTTTAAATTCATCAACAAAAGTACACCAAGGAACTACTCAAAAAGTTTAAAATGGTTGATGCTAAGACCATCAGTACTCCCATGCATCCCAATTGTACTATTAATAAAGATGAGTCTGGTACATCGGTGGATCAAACCTTATATCGAGGAATGATTGGTTCACTCTTATATCTTACATCCAACAGACCCGACATAATGTTTAGTGTTTGTGTATGTGTAAGATATCAATTAGATCCCAAGGAATCACACTTGTCTACAGTGAAGAGGATTCTAAGATATCTTATTGGAATAACCAATCTTAGGTTGTTCTACAAACGAATAGACTCGTTCTCTCTTTTTGGATTCTGTGATGCAGACTTTACTGGAGATAAAGTTGATAGAAAAAGTAGCAGTGGTGGATGTCACTTCATGGGAAGCAACTTAGTTTCATGAAGTAGTAAAAAGAAAAACTCTATTGCGCTCTCAACTATTGAAGCAGAATATATGTCTGTAGTTGGTTGTTGCTCTCAACTTCTTTAGATCAGATATCAACTTGAAGATTATTCAATCAAAGAAGGAGAAATCCCAGTATTTTGTGATAATATAAGTGTAATCAACCTCTCCAAGAATCCTATTCAGCACTCCAAAGCTAAGCACATTGAAGTAAAATATCACTTCATTCGTGACTATGTCCAAAAGGGGACCCTGGATCTAAAATTCGTGGACATAGATCATCAATCGGCAGACATCTTCACTAAGCCTCTGGCAGAGGCCAAGTTTAATTTTATTAAGCAAAATTTAAATTTAAAAATTATTGTCTAAATAGTCTGTTCCATGTATCAGTCCAATATAACTTGCATTGTTTGACTTTACACTCTGAGAGACTTACTCTATTAAATCATTTTTAGTTTTTAATTTTTAAAACATGGCAGTAGTTATCATTTTTTAGTGTAACCATTCCCTGAACGTGTTTTCTCTCTCTCTCTCTCTCTCTCTCTCTCTCTCTCTCTCTCTATTTTGTGTAGTAAATTTTTATTAATGTCTCCTCACTTTCACTTTTTCCCACCGTTTTTCATCATACTTTTCTCTTCCCTCTTCAACTTCTCTTTCGAAAAACTTCACTCTTCTGAAAACCATCTTCTCTTCTCACCTAAGAAATGGCATTCAAGGCATCCGACATTGTTGAATCCTCACTCTTCAACCTTAAACAACACAAATTATAAGGGTGCGATATCTCTGAGGAGCTCAACAGCATGGATGGACACAGTTCTGTCTCGACCAAACTCCATATTCTCCATCAATGGTTCTCAGCTTTTGGAATTTGGTCTTGGTGGACAAGTCCAAGTTTCTTGTTCTTGGTTCTCTTCAAGGGAAGTCCATAGAAATTTCTACGGACCTCATTGTTATTGCTACTGGATGTCCGAATGTAGGGGAGGTGTACGATGAACTCTTTGAGTTCAATGTTGTGTCTTCACTGGAGATAAATGAAATGTTGTATGGTACTCAGCATTCGGTCAAGTTTGCTTCTGGGTCTCTTCTCCCAAAGGCCAAAATGCTGCACCTTGTAATGAAACAAATCTTTTTCCCTAGAAAAAGTGCAAAAGATACTGTCAGCAAGCTCGATCATTTTTGCATGTACCACATGCTCACCAAAGAGAAGGTTAGCTTGCCCAACATCATCATGACGTATTTGATTTCTTCCATAGGAAAGAAGCAGAACAAGATTCCTTACCCTGCCGTTCTCATGAAAGTCTTTGCACTTGAGAATGTACAACCCCCCTCAATGACGGATTTGGTTACCCCTTCCATGATAGTCAGTAAGTTACCTGTTTTCTCTTCTCAATCTGATCCACCTCCAAGTACTACTTTGGCCCTCCCAAAGAAGAAAAAGTTTGTACCCTCCAAGAAAAGAAAGTTTGCTCCATCCCGCACTCCAAATACTCGTTCTAAGAAGAAGATAAGAAAATTGGTTCTTGAAGAGTCTAATGCTCCCTTAGACTAGTCAGACTCGCCATTTGCACAGGCACCATCCTTCTCTCAGATTGCAATCACAACATCACCTAAGGGTTTCCCCGACTCAGATGATCATCTTCCCATTGGAAAACTACAACAACGTTCTACCAAGAAGAAGTCTAGCCTTGGTAAATGAATCAAGGTTTTAGCTCTCTCTAAAGCCTCACAGACTCAATCACCTCTATTTCGACCCTCTTTTAAGTCTCATTTGAAGCCACTTTCTACTTGATGAAGCATTGGCTTTATTTATCTCTGTCTTCACTTCCTTGAATCCAGACATTTCTGTATTAGAATGAGATTCTTTAGCCTGGAATTCAAAGTTCACTGAGCTTCGTAATGACTATTAGAGAGTCATGGCTAAGAATCACGACACCTTATAGGAATACGGTGGTTATCCAGTATACACCCACTATTTGCGCTTCATTCATGGTTACCTAAGGCATCATCAACACTCTATGGTCTGCAACTGGGAACACATTGACTGGTAAAATCAATTCTACGCCATTGTTGCTCTTTATCGCAGTGACAC
Source organism: Clitoria ternatea (assembly GCA_037962975.1). Taxonomy (NCBI): domain Eukaryota; kingdom Viridiplantae; phylum Streptophyta; class Magnoliopsida; order Fabales; family Fabaceae; genus Clitoria; species Clitoria ternatea. Next base: position 13,583,011 of record CM075674.1, on the reverse strand, counting down.
AAGTGTATTCAAAGCGTCACTCAAGAGAAATAGGTCTCCTTTTCTTGAGCCATCCTCCAAAAAGCCAGGGTCTGAACCCCTGCCTTCCCACCATTACCTCACACCACCTCCTCCCTAGCCATTATTCCTTGTCCTCCCATCTCCACTATTGTTCGTAAGTCATGCCTTCCCCCTTTTCTCAAACACTACCCTACCTTACCTAAATACTTTGACTACAAACATGTGCTTAACACCTTTGACCCTGGTTATTTTAGTCCCCATAATCAAGCCATTGTGAATCACCCTTCCTTTGACCCTCACAAACTTCACATTCAACCATTTTCCCCCAAACGCTACCCTCCTCTTCCTATTGAGAGGCTTCTTGGATTCCCAGACCTTTTTTCAAATGATGACCTCAGGGTGTTTCATGTGCTTCAAGCCGAACAGGCCTTTGTAGCCCGTGATCTTAAGCATGGCTTCATCACTCTTAATGATGTCTCCATGAAGAACTACCCAGTTGCTACTCCATGGAAGAAGATTCTATTTGAAGTTCCCCGTTATCCTTCGCCAGCTAAGTGAATCTCTTTGGGCAAACTCAAGAAGTCCATGCCTTCCACGCCTAAGCCTCTCTACAAAGGTCCTCTTTAGCCCCAGCGTCTACCCACAGCAACACTTAAAAGTCTTTGGACCGCACCTAATCCAACTAAAGCTCACGCTGATACATTGTGGTGCCATTATCTTTGGACTTTACAGGAAGAACCTTCCTGCTCTTATTCCTTTTTCTCCTATAATCCTATTTTCCTCTATCGCCCCTCTTTGGTCACTTTTACTTCTTATATCTTTGTGTTTCAAACTCGTTTCTTCATTGTTGTTTCATATGCTGCTTTCCCTCTTTTCATTTCAAGTGTTACTCATGATTTACTTTTCCAGTCTCGCTGATGGTCTCTCTTTTGTTGATTATAAAATGGGAAGTTTGTGTAGAAGTCTTTTTGTGGATCAATGTAATGACATGGAATGATACATATTGTATGCACTATTTTGATCAATGAAGGATCCATTTATTTTGTTCAAATCCTATCCTCTTAATTATGATTCTATGATATCTCACAAAAAGACTTGACGTTTGTTATCAACAAATAGGGGGTGATTATTGAGAAAAAATATGGTAAAAAATATAAGTTTCAAAGTCCAGTTGGACTAGACCCCTAATTTTATAATCTCTAAATTTTTTTATACCACTCATCAAGCATTTTTGTTAAAAAAATAAAGTCTGAACTGTTCATAACATTTATTTTTAGTGCAAAAGTAATTTCAAGATATGAAGATTAAGTTGTAAAAACTAAGGGGGAGCGTATATGTGTTCTAAAAGTCTGGTTGAACAACAAAAGTCTGATAGGAGTATCTTGAATAAAGAACTCTTTGTCAACGTTCAAAAAATCTATTTTGGTGATGCTTCGAGAGAAATGATCATACCATATTTGTGTGTTTATCATCAAAGAATAAAAAGAACAAAATCAACATAAGCAACAGGTGTCAGTGTACCTACTTCTACGAACTCTGATCATAAGTCAGAAAACTCATCAGGACATCTCTGAAAGCAACCTCTCGCTCAATCAAGGATTAAGTTCACAAAAGGTTTTGTGCATGGAAACGCATGAGAAACTATTCTCGTGAAAATACTGAAATACAATTCAAACCTCGCCTGAATCAACTTGAGGTCTGATCTCAAGGAGCCTATGGCAAAATACCTTCAAAGGATTTCCAACGTCTATATCTTCTTTCAAGATGTAATAACGGATGTATCTTTTTAAGTCACTATAAGTATCAAAGAAGTTTGAACATTCAAGAGAAAGAGAAATATCTGAGAAGAAAGCTTTTCAAGTCATCATTCAATTTTAGTTCACTTTCTTGTATAAAGACAAAGGCTCTCACTACTCTCTAGCTCTGCTTCTAGCAGGCTCAGGTCTTGTGTCAAAGATACTTAGTGTTTGATCTTAAAATTTGTCTATCATTTTGTACACTAAGTTCTGAAAATATTTTCATTCTTACTATTTGTATAAGTCTGGTGAGTTACCAGGACTAGTTTGTGTGTTGGGAAACACTTTGGCCTGAAGAGACTTTCGAAAGAATACTTGGGTTAAGCCATGAGCCGCTTTTTGAAAAAATACTTGTAGCACAGGTCCGGTGTTGATATTGTAAAGGAGATTTTACAATAGTGGAAATCCTTTAACTTGGAAGGGACTGAACGTAGCTTCTAGGTTGCAAGTGAACCAGTATAAACTTTGTGTTTAGTTTCTCCTACTCATCATCGTTTGATTACTTGTACATTTTATTTGATTTAAAATTTAGGCAAAAAAGAGTCTAAGACTTATTCAACCCCCTTTCTAAGTCTGACTCTGAACCATTAAAAAAGTATTATTTACCTAACCATTCCATTACTAGGAGTCTTCTCTTGACTCAAATAACATCACTTGATCCAACACATTCTCCAACTCCAGAACAAGACCACCTTCCCACTTGAACAACCCTTTCCTCCGGACCCAACCCCTCTTAGACTTTTAAATGAAGACTTGTCTAATAGTAACATTTTATTTTCAGAAACCAATGAGTACAATTTTAGAAACAATTCATAAAGGCTCTTAAACATCAATCATTTATCCTTCTAAAACTAAGTATTGCCCTTACATCTTACCTTCCATTCAACATTATTAAACCATTAACCATCTGGTACCCATATCTCTTTTTAAACTCCACAAACTCCACCACCTAGACCCCACCCTTTTATGATTATTCTTAAACCCAAGTGTGAACCCATATTTGGCCTTAACAATCTTAACCTACAATGTTCTCTCCTCCACCATCATACGTTACCTCTATTTGTACAGCAAAGCAATATTAACCAATTCCACATCACTTGAACCCAACCCCTTCCTTCTGAGATTTACACACATCCTCCCATGCCACCCATGTTATTTTCCTCCTCAATTCACTTGCACCCCAAAGAAAATATATTAAAATAAAGTGAATAGACAAGATAATACCCGGGAAGCCTTCAAGAATGACATGAAAAAAGTTGGTAAAGTTGACAACATAAATGTGATTTATCGTGTTATTAATGCCTCTCCTCATGTCTCATGTTTGAGTCATCTGCTAGTTATACTTCTGTGTTTGTTTTCTGGGCTAATTACACTTTTGTTGACCAACTCTATTATCATTAGGCCCACTACTTGCTGAACTATCTTCCATTAACATGACACTGTGACTTCACCCATAAAACAAGTCACTGAGTAAACTAATATGAAAACGAAAGTTATAATCTTCATATTAAACTAACAACCAACGAATTTGTGATAAAAAAAATAAGAAAAATGATAATTAACCGTATTTTATAAGAAGGGTGAATGTATGTTAGTCAAATTCTGTGTTTATGGAGACAGATATTAGTTTTATTTGTTTAAGAAAAAAAATTCAAAGGAATAATATAAAAAAATGTTTAAAACACTAGACTGGTCACGATACTTATTAAGTTACCATTTCTGAATTTAATGGTTGAAACCTGGCTCAACCGGTATAAATAAAATAATATTTTTAATAAAAAATTTATATCATATATAAAATAATATTAATAAAATAAAAATTAGATTATATAATAAATAATGATAATAAAATGATATTTTTTAATAAAAAATATATCTTATATGAAATAATGTTAATTAGAAAACATAATAGAATTTTTTTAAACTCTAAGAAATAAAAATAGTACAAATTTATAAGTTTTTAATATTAAAAGCTATATAAAAAATCTGAAATATAACCTGATCTGTCTAGTGTCCGAGGTAGAGAATTGGTCTCTTCCAATCGAAGTCCAAAGTGACCTTACTAACTCTTCATTTTACGTCGTCTCAGTGGAGTACGGTATTATGCACTTAGATCCAGTGAAGACCCAAGTTCTTCATATTATGGGATGAATTGACATATAATTCGGATTGTTATGAGGGGAACACACCGGAGGTGATTATGGAGGATCTTAAGAATGTCTTTTTTTTTACCTCTTTTTCAAGTTAATAAATGAGTTGTATTTATAGAACTTCTTTAAGTAGAAGAATTGATTTGACCCATTTCCTAACATACTAGAGCAACAGTGTTTTTAGGGACATGTTGCCCATACCTTGTCTGACTTGCGTTCAGATGTTAGTTGTTCTAACTTGTATCATGATTTAATATCGTACTGATGCTTATTTTTGACATCGGTTCTTAGGCACGCAGTTCGATAGTTAAGTAGTTTAGTTACCTTCTACATATAAAATTATAGGCACTCCGTCCATTGATTATAGGATCCGATATGCACCCTAGAACATAACCCAAACTAAAAAAAAAAAAAGATGAAAACAAACTATTTAAAACTAATAAACCACTAATTTAATTTGTCTATCCTAATTCACTAGTTGAACATTACTGGTTTAAATAAATGTAATCGGTAACTGGTTTAGGGGTCATTTAGTTCCCGTCAAACAAAAAAAAATCATACAATTAAATACTGTCTCAAATAACATGAAAAATTAATATTAACCTTCAAATTTTTTTTTGTTGTAAACCAAACTAGGGCTAGCAGTTTCAAATGTTTTCAACCTCGAGAGCTGTGGTCCCACCAATCCCTGGCTCTGCCCATAGGTAGATTGACGAATAGTTCAAGAAGTGTAGCTGACACTCCTCTTCCCCGCCACCCAAAAATAAAGGGGACCATGTCTGTACTGTCAAACTAATTATTAATGGTGAGGTTAGCAAAGGACTATATCTGTACTATTTTTTTCCCAAAGCATTTCCGAATATCTTATACTTTATTCACAAATGTGAGTAATTAACTTACCATCACTAGTCTTGTACTAAGCATAATGCGTAGAAGAAAAGGCTATATATAATTGGCAACAACTAATAATAATCTGAACAATCGAGATACTTGAAAAAATATTAAGTGCATTAAATTCTAGCAATTAGAAGTTAGAAATTAAACCTCAAAAAAACACTTACATAGCACACTATTGAAATTTAAACTAAGGTGTTGAATATTGTGACCAACATGTATGAAAAGAACATATTTGGCCAATAGTAAAGCCAACAGAATCTGAAGCATTGAATTTTACACGAGACATGGCTCCATATTTTAATTTCAGCAAAGGCCATGTGAATGTGTCTGTCATTGCCTTGCAGTGGCACCATGTCCTACTTCAATAAGTTGTCTTCAAGCATGACGGGAGCAAAATAAAACAAACATCACATGATATATATGAAATTAATTAATCCTAAGATGTTGCACATTTTTCTAGCACTAGGCCAAAATTTAATGAACCCCCCAACAACAACAAAAAAGAAGACTAGAAATAAAATAAAAGGCTAAAACAAACTAGTCACTAGTAATTAATTACTTAATTTACATGATGCTGCAGCTCTCAGTGTTCTCATCACTGAAAACATGAGTGATAGGATCCGCCATGGGATGTGACGGCATTGGTGGCGGTGGCATGTAGTTCATGGAAGGATGTGGCCTTCCATACATCATCATATGCGGTGGGTACATGTTCATATTTGCTTGTTGTTGCTGTTGTTGTTGCTGTTGCTGGTTCATCATCATGGCCATGTATTGTTGTTGTTGCTGCTGCATGTTATAAGGATTTGGTTGCATTTGCATTTGCATTCCTTGATAGTAACCACCATTCATTGCGGGTAATCCTTGCACCGCAGCCGGAATATTCCTCATATGATGATCCATTGGACCCATCTGACCCATTTGGCCCATCTGATTCATTGGATTTGGACCCCTCTGACCCATTGGGCCCAACTGACTCATTGGACCCATGTGACCAATGTTAGCATGATTGCCACCACCCTGACCATTATTATTGCTCTTACCATTATTGTTATTTACCTTGGCAGTTCCACCTTTTCCATTTTTACCATGAAGAGGGATATCAAAATCTTGGAAGTCAAAGTCAATTTTGTCCAATTTACCTCCACCTTTTTTACCTTCTTTTCCTTTGTTGTTTCCACCACCCTTTTTGTTCTTGATTGTTGTTTTTGTGTCTGCTCCTCCTCCTACACCACCACAACACTTCTTGCTTTTTTTACCAAAGCCTAGTAACCGAACTAGGAAACCACCACCATTTTTGGCTTTGGAATTCTTTTTCTTGCTGTTACTACTATTATCTCCATAACTACCCTTTTGCTTTCCACCTTTATCTTTCTTACCCCCATCTCCTCCAGCTCCTTTTTTCCCTCCATTTCCATTTTTGCCCTCATTCAAGTTTCCACCTTTGCCCTTCATCTGCATAGGTAGATCAATGACCTCACCTTTCTTGACACCCCCATGGTTCCCACCTCCATTCCCTTTATGGTTGTTCATGGCAGGCCCATTCATCATACCAGTAGGCCCATGTGGCCCACGCCCATTTCCCATCATAGGCATCATCTTGTTATGTTGCATAGGATGCCCCTGCCCATGGCCATGACCATGACCATAGTCCTCCTCTTCATCATCTTCATCAAACTCATCAAAATCATCTTCAAACTCATTGTAGTCATCAAATTCATCAAGCTCATCATCACTCTCATCAAGTTCATCTTCTGATAAGTTGAAGTTGACAGATTTCTGATTATTCTTGATGGGTACTTTGAGATCCTTTGACCCTCCTTTAGTGTTTTGGAAGTGTCCTAGTTGACCACCACCACCAACAACACCTTTCTGACCCTTTTGATTCTGAGACTTGTTATCCTTGCCCCCTTTGTTGTTGTTGTTGTCGTCTATATGTAAGTTCTTGAACTGAGGGTAGTTAGGATAATTTTGATTGAACATCATGCCTCTTTGGCCACCCCAAATTTCAGCATGTTTCCCGGATCTCTTGAGTTTCTTTATGAGTTTAGCAGGATCTACATGCCCTGACACCATCACTTTCCCTTGTTCCGCATCTATGTTCACAGAATACACACCTAAACAAAAAAACTTTACTATGGTTAACGACAAGAAAAACAAAAACAAAAGCAATGCAAAAGAAAAATATATTGTCGGATCTTTAAATCTAAATCTAGTTTTACAGAAGAACAGAAACAGAACTACACTGCAAAGTAAAGTTGGAAGCTATGGACCAAGAAATTTAAAAAAGTAAAACAAGAAGCTTGGAGTATAAGATGTACATGAGGTAAAGCAACATTAAAATAAGGAGTGTTTCGAAAACATGGGTTTGTTTTTCAAGTGACATGATATATGAAGTAAATTAGCAAACACCAAATGAGGATTTGAAAAAGAAGAAAAGAAAAAGCAAAAGGGGGAGAGGTGTGCTAAAGAAAGACGTACCATCGATTTTCTGCAGCAGTTTCCTTACTTTCTCCTCACAGCCATCGCAATGGATATTAACCTTGAGAAGGCAATTCTACAAAGCAAATTAACACAGCACAAGTCAGTTCAAAACTCCACTCTCTCCAAGGAACACAAACAAAAACAAAGGAAACAACAGATTTGTCTTAAAATCAAATTGTTTAATAAATGAATGAAAACTAGCAAGAGGGGCTGACCTGAATTTTCATCATGTCTTGTTTACTCATGTCTGCAGGTTCACAGAACACAGTGAGTGGAATAAGTAGACAAGAAAGAGTAAGAGTAGTTAGTATGTTTGTTTGGAGGATATTTTTAGAGGGAGTAAAGGGTATTGTTGGTATGCGGCATTGTACACTAGTATATTTGTTCCTTTGCTCAAAAATCCGTACTGTTTAGGCTGAATCACACGTACAATACAAAAACAAAGTCACATTTTAGAGAGAAAGAAAGAGAGAAGCTGCTGCAAGGTAATAACACAGCTTGGAGCTAGGATAGATAGCTTCTCTATTATGACTATCACTATGAGTCGTGCTTTTATGTTTTATGGTTTATATTTATATATAAATAACAACTCCTCCTGAAGCTTTCCAAGTGGTCTCACTGACAGCTTAATACTGCCATTGTTACACCTTAATAATTAGAAAGCAAGTGTCTTAAAAATATCTGAAAAAGACTCACTTTTGTTCCTTGGATTTTATCCTATTCAGCCCATCATCTTCTGGGCCGGCCCAATTCAGTTGGATCTGTGAACAGTTATATCTGTATTTTTTATTTTTAATATTTTAACAAAGAAATAAGCTACTTGTAGCTGGTTGATTATGATTAATAAGTGCAGGTTGCTGTAAGCCTTTTGATATTTTCTTCCATTCATACTAAAACAAAATAAGTGAGATAAGCACGAATTAAATCATGACCAAAAGTAAAATGTTAAGTGAGATCAAATAGTTACAAAAAATTTCAAAAGAAAGAAGTGTAATAACTTGTATGGTGTATCTGTTAGAATTTTTTTTAATAGAATTCAATATAAACAAAAATACATTACAATTCTTGAGACAAGAAGAAGGTTTGAGTGTAATGACTTTCCTCAACCAAATCACTGATCAGACCTAATATTTTCTTTTTTATGAGATAAAAATAAACTTTTGTTGACTTATAAATTAAGGGTGATGACCATCTTTTGTTTTAGATTTATTAGAATTCTTATTATCCTCTAATAAGCATAAACCCAAATGCATAGCATTTTCTAACAAAAGTCTAGTCTGAAGGACTTATGATCATAAAATATAATATATAAAAAACTAATATAAATATTAGAAATATAAAATTTCTGTAAGTATGAGCATTGCGTGAAGGCAGATAGAAGTGAGTCAAGTGACCACTTGAGAAGTTCAACTCTTCAAAGGGATATCTTGGGCTGCATATTACGTTACAATTTGTAAATGGAATCCAAATATTGTTTCATTAAATTTTGATTGAGCCAGTGAAGATTATTATATGAGTACTTTTTGTAACGTATATATGTTGGTTCAATTCAAGTTAATGTCCCGTTATAAAACTGTAGAGTAATAATAATATGTTTAGGAGTTTCACAAAGGAAGCAAGACAGGGAGGAGCAGAAGACTTGTCAGTGAAGGTAAAATAGTGATTCGGAAAATTAAAGACGAAGATTTGGGTTTGTGTGTAAAAGCAAGGAACAAAGGGACCTCACAAAACCCATCCCAATGGTACTGACATATAATACAGCCAATCGCTAGACTCTAAAATAATGCACAATTTTTTAAAGTAGATAGAACACTCAACAATGATCTTCTGCGAGTTTGGACCCTGCTTTTGCAACCAAAATCATTGTTTGTCTTCATTAAAAGTCCAACCTGGTGGAAATTTGCTGTCCCCATTTCTTCCTTTTTTTATATCCTTCATTTTTTTTTTTTGAAAAATTGCCTCAAAAGATTTCCATAATCTACTGAAGAAGAACCCCACCACCTTCCTTAAATATATCACTTGTAAAATTTCTATGTTATTTATTATTTTTTAAACAAAATATTTTTATTAGTTTATAATTTTTATTGAAATTAATATATTTAAAAACAAAATTAGTATGATATTTTAGTCATAAGATTCTCCTACTAATAAATTAGTTTTTTGGGATAAGTTTTTACCACATTAAAATGCTTTTGGTTTTTTTAGGATGGTGGGTTGGTTTGGTTTACTTTCATATAATTTGGCCCACTTTGCTGATATTTTTTGCTGTTATACTTGACTATTCAACTAGTCTATGCTAATCAATATTCTATTTGTGGTGCAATACAATTATATATATTATGTGAAGTGTACTTTGTTATCTTTTCATGGCCGAACAGCTAATGGGCAATTCCTGTCAATTGTATGAACATTTTGTGATCAACTTGTTGGAAAGGAATAGAAGATTCATTTCTCAAAAGCTATATATCCACTTCATCCATTAATTAGGGGAGTTGCCACTCACATTAAACGCTGTTTAATTTCATGAGTGAATTGTAAAACTAATCTGGAAGATTTTATTATATTTGAAACTCCCAAATAAAGGAAATTCCATGCATTATGATAGTACGGCCAATGAGAACAATCTAATAAATACATAGCTGTCAGCTAACTCCACGCCCGAATGACCCAAATACCAGTTATTTGTCTACCCTCTGACTAATTGGTCCTGCTCACATACAATAATGTTATGTGTACGTACTCTTCTTTTCTACAAAAAGAAATACAATTATTAGAGAGAATGATGTTATTCAATTGTTATAATGTCTAGTTTGTTGTTTATGTCAAAAAACATCTTCATATTATGTTTGTATTTCTAGAAAGTATTGAGAAGGGAGGATACTATTTCCTTACAGCTATTCCTTTTGAGTGTTTCACAAAATTATAAGTTTATTGATTTTTTTGAAAATTTCTAAGGATCTTTTCACAAAAGTTTTACCAAGTTTGAGTATCTTTTTGAAAGAGCTTATGAAATGAATGATCATATGCAAAGTGAGTATACAAGGATTTATACATTTCAGAAGCAATGAAAATGTTTCATAAATTTTGAATTATAGAGCTTTAACTTATTAAAGTTTTAAAGGTAGAATCTTTGAAAAAAAAATAAAAATAAAGTGAAAGTGAGTAAAGGATGTTGAAATGTAAAGTGTGAAAATAAATGATAGAAACTAAAATAAGATAGCACGTAAACAAAAAGAAGAATAGACCTAAGTTAGTTTCTTTTCATTGTTGAAATAATAATAATAATAATAATAATAATAATAATAATAATAATAATAATAATAATAATAATAATAATAATAATAATAATAATAATAATAATAATAATAATAATAATAATAATAATACCAACAATAAAAATTTAGTTAAAAAACTAAATTTTTGTTTGTTGGATGTTGCATTGAAGTTTAAAGCAAATGCCACATTGTGTCGAGAAAAATTCTATTGTAACTATTGCATCACATGATTTTTTATCTATCTTTACTTCGACACAATGCAGGTTGTTGTGTTGGAGTTGTTGGTCCTTGCATCGATGTTTTTCCCACTCTCTACCATTACATTGTAGTGGTGAAGAAAAATGAAGAATTCTCCTCAATCAAGATAGATTGGGTCCTATTTATAGTTAAAGGACTATGACGACTAGTTTTATGTGATTGTGACATGCTCCTAACAATTGTGAAAGTGGTCTTCTTTATTTTTACAAACTTCTTTGATAGTTACAAAAGGGTCTGTTGATCTTATGCATATTTTTTACACTTGTAAAAAGGTTCCTTTGATCTTGACATGTTACAAATCCTTGTGATAGATCGTCAATATTTGATTTTTTTTGGATAACCACTGCTTAAACTTTTATTCTATTTTATAATTGTTTCTACAATTTTTTAAATTGCTTTCACCTAGATATGGCAAACAGGCAAGTTGAGGGCGGGGACCTCTCCCTATCCCCGTCCCATAGAAGTTGGAGTGAGTTTAGGGTCGGGTTAAAATAAGGTAAATTTGGAATTTTAAAACTCATACTCGCCCTAGTGGGTTCCCCATTGGGTTTGAGGAAGCCTGTGAGGATCTTACCATACTCTATTTTTCTTTATTTTTCTCTCATTTAGATAACTTAAATATCTAATTTCAAATAAATTATATATATAAGACATTTTAATTGAAATAATATATAAAATAGATATTAAAATTCTTTATAAATAATAAACTTCATTATAATATTCTATTTTAGGAAAAATATATAAACTTATCGTTATCATTTAACTATAAATATAAGTAAAATTATTGAATTTATATATAAGGGTGGGTTCGGGTGTAGGGTCGAGGTGGGTAGTCATTTTCTCACACCCGCCCTTGTCCCTATCTAAATCAGGTCGGGGTTGGGGTAAGTTTTTGTTTATCCCTAATCAAAACGGGTTTTACGCGTCAAACTTTGAGCAAGGGCAAGCCAATCCCTACGGCTTCGAGTATAGTTGTCATGCCTACTTGCACCTTTTCTCAAAATCTTCTATGCTAAAAAAAAGTGTAGCTTTATTTCTAAAATTTTGACCAAGTCCTTCTTCGTACATACCCCAAGGACTCAATTTTTGTAAATTCTCTCAAGCACTCTTCTGAGATAAAATTGTATTAGCCATTTCAACATTGATATTATTAGAAATTATGGAGTTAACTCAACAATGTCTAGACTTCTGATGCATGATGTTTTCAAGACAAGACATATATGACTACTTAGGTTCTGATACCATATTATAAATAATTTGTCTAACTCGTTCTAAGAGTTAACTCATAGATCGAGGGTTTCCTCGAGTTATATAAGGAGTATATTAGTCATATTCTAAGCCGATGTGAAACATCTTAGCATATATAAAGAAAGGAAAAAGTATACCAATAAGGATTGAGAGTGTGTATGGAAAAGTTTATGAGGAAGTTATGAAAATTGTTTATGACTCTAATCATTTTTGACTTATTTCAATAAGTTTCTTAGTATAGCTTATCAAAATATGTTATTTTTTACTTATTCCAATAAGTTTTATAATGAAATTTATAGTATAAACTCTTTAAAAAATAACTTATGTGTAAGCTTTTTATTAAGTTGCATACCCAAACATACCCTTGGATTGGCTAACTGAGATCATTTTAAATTCTATCCTAACCCTAATATGGAAAGGTTTTTATAATACTACACTCCTAAAAAGAATATAAAGATCTTTGATTCTAAAGTGATCTAACAGTTTTATTCTATTATGAATAGAAGTAAAAAAACACTAAATAAAGAATTTTAGTTAAATCCAATGACTTCAGAATATTTCTTAACGAAAAGTATCATTAGAATTAGTACAAGATCAAAGCAAGAAGTCCTGAATCCAAAGATCAACCTATTTATCTCAAAATAAGGTACTACATTAGAAGTTATTAAAACAACATAGAACTTTTCAAATTCATTTAGAAAGACACTACGAGGAAAATCTCAAAAGCGCAAGTCAAATATGAATATCTAACCTTTGAATCTGAAGAATTGAAGACTTAGGTCGCAAGACCTAATTTCATGAAAAATCACTACAATCAAGGAAGTCAAGACTCCTAAAGCTTTGAAATGTCATTAAAAGAGTTAGATGATCGTTATTTAACATTGTTGAAGAAAAGTCTAATTTGGAAAGAAACAATAAGTCATTACTTGACCAGACCCCAAAATTATGCACTATTATCAGACCTTGGATTTGCTAATAACAAACATCAATGATTGGTCAAAAGAAGTCTGCTCTCATGTAATCTAACCTCTTTATCTAAGTATTTCAGGAACTACACGGTTGTAAAATATGAGGGGAGTCTTTATCAACAAAAGTCTGATCTAACTTTGTTAGACCTTAAAAAGTCTGATGCACACTCTGTCCTGTGTTGTAATGAATATCAAGAATCATACTTATCCTTAATCAAACAGAGAAGAACGTTTCTCTAACGGCCAAATCTCAACATTCGTAAATTTATTTCATGATGCCATGGAACTCATGCACTTATCAAGACAAATGTGCTTATCATAAAAAAAACAATAAAAAAATTAACAGAGCAGCCAACTTAGTGCTCGAAGATCCCAAGACAATCCTCTGTGCAGAAATACAAAAGACTGGTACAAGTCAGCATGGGTGTCAGTTCAATTTCAGAGGATTACAACTTTATCTTCTTCTCTTTGTTTTAATCAAATAAAGCAAGAAAATAACTTTATTTGTCAACATTATATAAGGAACTATTTTTATGCAAGAATAGAATTTAAAATGTATTATTAAATGCATTTAATTTCAAATATTAACTATATTATTAAAATATAATTTTTAAAATATTTTACTAAATTTTAAAATTTATTATAAACTAATATATTTAAATATTATTAAATGTTATATTAATAATAATTTATATTAATATTATATATGGTATAATTTATTTAATAATACATTTTTAACAATAAATATTATTAAATATTTTAAAATTTATTGTTAAAATGTTAGATTAATATTTAATAATTTTTTGAGAAGGATTTTATTAATAATATATTTAATAAATTTATTTATTATAACTAATAATATTATACATATAATTAACTTAAGTGTATGTTTTATAAATAAAAAACCATCATCTTACTACAATGGTATACTTTGGCCTAGTGGTAAAGTATCTTTCTTTATTATTTAAAGGTGCCAAGTTCAAGTCCCATGGAAGGTAAAATGTTTTTAATTTTTAAGTTAAATCACTCAGCCTATTAGTTTGTGACACTTGTCACTAACCAAATTGTGACATGTGTCACTCAACAGTGTCACATCACCTATTCCATCTAAATTTCAAACGATGTTAACGGAGGGGGAAGTTTGATATGTTTTATAAAGGAAAAAAATATGTTTTCCAAATGTCTTAGAAGCTCTTTATAATTGTCATATCCCTCTCGGATGAAAGCTCTTTTTATCTCACAATTTCTTTCTTCATGAAACCTATATAAAAAAGCTTGTTCAAAGAGTGCGACACACGATAAGGCACAACAACTCTTCTTATGAACAAGCTATGTAAATATCTAAGATCTTTCTCTTGTAAAAATACTTAGAGTTTTATTTTATTTTATATCTTGGATAATCAGTTCAGCTATGCATGCTTAGACACTCGTAAGGTCTTGTAAAGATTTAGGAAGCTTCTATTCTATTTTGAAGTTGGTTAAGTTTGAAGAGGCTTGTTTAAGAAAGAAGCCTTAGGGAATTATCTTGGAGAAGCTAAGTGTGTAAAGAATACTTTGTTGTAAGCAAGTGTGAGCTGCACTTAGCTTCTTGATCAGTAATACAAAATCCTATTATACTTGAATAGGGACTGGATGTAACCTTAATTGAGAAGTGAACCGGTATGAAATTTGTTTCTGTGTTGTTCTATTTCCCTTAAAAAATTGTTTTGTTGTCTCGCTGCTTTAAATAAGTATTTTGAGAAAAAGTATATAGGTGTTTGAATATCTGTTTTTGAAAAAGAATTTGTTAAAGTTTTTATACACATTATTCAACCCCCACTCCTGTTACCTTTAGTAAAGATTAGGATATAATTGTTTCAAGTTAAAACAAAGTGTTTGAAAACATTTTAAAACTTAAATCCTTGTGAAAAACTAATTACAATTTCATTAAAGTGTTTTTCCTAAAAGGAAGTTTTTTATTAGAATCAAAAAACTGATATTGTTTATATTTGGAATCCAAAACACCAATCTCTTCAGAATAAAAAAATACCTATTTTTCAGACTACCTTACTTAACTTCTTTAAGTATTCTATCCTTGGTTCTAACTTTATATCCAAGTCTTAAAGATTTAAGATTATAAGTTCCATATTAAGCAATAAAAGCCAAAAGTCTTTATGTCACAATTCAACTTCATCTTCTTGTGTCTTTCTAATACACTCTAGTTGTTGTTGTATTATCTTATACCACCTCCATCCTTAAATATAAAACTCTTTTACCTAATTCACGCATATTAAGAAATATGATTAATTTAGTTAAAATTATTAAATTTATTTGAGATTTATTATAGTTTCTAAAATTGCCCTTAGAGTGATTATGATTTCATCATTCAATTTTCTATAATTATTCTTTCTCCACTTAATCTCCCTCCACTTGCTATCCAATTATTATAAGAGAGATAAATAATATATTGTTATATTGATTCCAAGAAAAAGTTATACATTAATAGAAGTATCTTGATTAAAAAATAATTAATGACATTAAAATTTGAAAGAAGGTCTTATGTTAAGGGTTTTCTCAAAATGGTGTTATATTTATAAATAGAGGTAATATTATATTATTATTATTATTATTATTATTATTTATTAATAATAATAACAACCTTACTATTATTATTTTATTGTTATTTATTATTATTATTTTATTTTATCTATTATTTTATTATTACTTATTGCGGTTATTTTCTTCTTATTTCATTATTTTTTTACTATTTTTATCATTTTATTATTAATATTATATTGTTATAATTTTCACTATTATTATTATTATTATTATTATTATTATTATTATTTTCTGTATTTATAATTTATCTTGGTGTAAAAAAATAGACATAATAAGAACTTATCTCACTCTTATATTATCCTATCCTACCTCCTATCCTATTCACCATTATGGGTGCAAATAAGCTAGATAAGGCTAGACTTACAAGGTTTGACTTGCTTTTAGAGATCCTAGTTTGGCTAATTGTGAGGTTTAACTTAACCTTTTTAAAAGCTTGACTTGAAAACTATTTAAAAGTTTATTTGCAATGATACATGCTAAATAAATTTATAAACAATATTAATATACATAATTTTATATAACATAAGATAATTAGTCTAACATTTAAATAGAATAAAAAATATATTCTATCAAAATATTCCATAATTTTTATATAATAATATTATATTGTTTAAATTATTTTAAGTACCTCAACATATTAAGTTTAAAAGATTTTTTGAATAACATAAAACCTAATCAGGTTAACTAAATATATAATTTTTAAAAAAAATCTAAGTCAAATTCATTAAAAAAAATTAGTCTCCTATCAATATAGACCAAACCTAAATGTACACGAGTGTAAGTATAATTGTTCGATCAGCTTTAGCTAGCAATAATTATAATGAAAGGCCTTCATTAATGGGGATTGTGATAGGAAAGACACGCAAGATAAAATTCTTGAAGAGTTTTTGTTAATTTGTATTCGTAGTTTGAAAATACTATAAATTAAGAAAAAGTAACCGGCCACAAAAAGCAAGGTTAAAATATAAATTTACCTTTTTATAAAATATAGATCTAGATAAACTTTTTTAATAATTACTTTTAGCCTCTGTCATTTCTTGTTAGTGGTTTAACCATAAATAATAATATAGACAGAATTGCTAACAATAAATAATAGGGGTGTTTTTTTAATCAAATGATTAAAAACAATCAGTTTTATTTATATGAGTTTTGTCTAAACCCTAAATTTTACCAGGGATAAATTTGTATTTAAGCTAAAAATCTATTAAGATAGGTGTTAAAGTATGACCTGATCCACTTAAAAAAATTAAGACACAGTGTTGTGCTCTTCAAAACACTTTCTTCCGAGATTGATACCTAGTACTCCATGCCCCGGAGGTAAATTCAGAAATGATATAGTTTCAATCCCAACAAAATAATTCAGTGGATTGTAGCTTCTGTCTAAAGCTGTTTTGTATATATTAATCCTTTCTGTCCAGAAAGTGACCCCATTAATGCATAACTTGAGTTGATGGTTCACCTCCTCAATTGATATATAATTTAATTTGATATGTATTATCGAAATAATTAAAACATAGAATCTAACAATATACATTTTTATAGTATATAAATACCAACAATCACATGAAAATTATTATTTAGGAATGAGGATATGTTTTCAAAATGTCATAATCCAGTTGTTCATCCTCGTTAAAGTAATTTGCATTTTTTATTCTTGTTTAAGAAAAAGTATTGTCTAAGTCTCATTATTAGCTTGAATTGAAGCATTGTCGTAGTCAAATTAAAAAAGAAAATTCCATATGTCTCGAAGGAATTCAAAATATCCCACCTAATATCTAGTTAAAAGCCAATTTAATTAGATTTCCCCGGGTAGTTGTAATTTTTTTTAGGAAAATGACAACTTAATTTGTTCCTTATTTAAATTTCTATTTTGGTTTTATAAGTTTTTTCATTTTCAATTTAGTTATTTATGTTTAATTCTTTTAATATTACATAAATCATTTTGAAAATTTGTAAACATTACGTTCCACCCCAAACATTTTGAGAAACCTAAACTCTACTCTATAGATTAAAATTTGTTACTGTTTTTCATGGTTTTATGGCAATTTTTACCCGTCACAAAATATAACCTTTGAGATAGAATGTAGATTTTTCAAAAGGTTTGGGGTAGAGTATGTAACATCAAGTTATTAAATTGATTATTTACGCTATAGAGAATTAATAAATAAATAAATAAATAGAGTATTTTATGAATTAAATTAAATTGATTGGAAAATTTTAATTAGAGATGAGATTAAATTAATTAATTAAAAAGTGAATTTTTATTTATCTAAAAGATATAAAAGAGAAATAGAATTAGAAAAAAAGAGGAAAAAAGGAATAAAAAAGAGAAAAAAAATCGGGAAATGAAAGAAAATGGAAATAGAAATAGAAAAGGAGGGGTGAAATTACTAAACCGTCCTTAAGTGTAAAACCAAAATTGCATTCCATTTTCTTCTTCTTTCACATGAAATTTAGAGAGAAAGAAACAGTGGCTCGAGGTTTTCATGGTCGTGAGGTATGGTGACCTAATTGACATCCATTTCTCGCCGGAAGTTGAAATTGAAGGCATTATTGTGTTTGGGGAAACAAGGTGAGTCAATGGGCATGTTTAATTTCTTGTTTTCTCTCCCCCCCTCTAACCCGAGCATGTACTTAGAGATGAGGTTGTTGGGTTTCTTTGGATTTTGAGAATTTAGAGTGTAAAGATGTTAAACCAAGCTTTTGGAAACTTAAATATGACATCCAACGATAATGGGCTGTTGTTTCAATGTTGCTAGGTGAAAGAGCAAGTTCTAGGAAGTCGTTAAGTGAAGCAAAATATAGGAATGAAGGTTGAAACTTACAAAGGTAAGCTATGTGGGTTTAGGGTTTAAGGTGAATTTTTGTAAATTCTTTGGTTTTAAATTTTTGATGAATTTTGGTGATTGCGGCATTGAAGTCGTAGCCTCGAAAGCGCGGAAGCGAGTTAAGGGGGTGTACTTAGTGTATAAATTAATGAAAATAAAGTTAACGGAAATTTCAACATGTGGGAAAAGGGTAGGATAGCTTAAATATATTAATTTTTATATAAACATAGATGTTTGCATATGTATATGGTTTTAGATATTTTTAATTAGATTGTGGTGGGGAGGAATGAATCAATTGATGATTGAGTATGATTGGAACCATGAAATGCTTGAATGATGACTTGTAACTTTAATTATAAGAGTATATTGAGGATTATGTTGTAAATTGTAAACCTAGATGTTGATAGTTGTGAAAATGAAATTTAATTAATTGAGAGATGTTGAACATATGTTGAATTTGTGGAAATTTTATAATCATAGCAAATGACATGATGATATGGGATGTGAAGTAAATTGATGATGAATTGTTAAATGATGTGATGAATTAAGAGATGTTGTGAAATGAGATAACAGAGAAAGAATATGCCTGAGTGGATAGTTGAGATCCCAAGTTGATGGCCATAATGCCGGGATGAATTATCTAAGATTTTATCTGAGTTGATGTTGTGATAGATTTGCTATATGTGTATATTGTATGGTGTAGACCCTTATTTTTGGCTCTTATGGTCGAGCATGGCCCAGTTGAGCTACCTAGTCGTCAGGTAAGACCCAATAGTAAGGTAGGGAGCCAAGTTGGGCTCGGTGGACCAGGTAGGGTTCACGGGTGGTTGGGTAGGACCCCTAGTTGACAGTCAATCCAATTTAATATCCGGATACTAGAGAGTTATATATTATCTTGACTGAGAGTCGATGGTGAATATTATGTGGATTATTATGATATTAATAAGTTGAATATGATGTTGAGGATCTAGTTTATGAGTGAAATTGATGAATAGATGACATTGAGTTATATTACAACCGTGTGATGAAGAAGTGGTTGAGTGAGTAATTGAGTAGGCTGTTTAGCTAAGCTATGCTTTTCTCATGAATTTTGATTATTTGCATTAATTTGTATTACCAGTCACTCACCTTTACTATTGTTTTAGTGACTGAAGACAATAACATTGCTGATGCCATGGAGACCTGTGCCAGATGAGTTGGTGGAGCAATGCCAAGGAGATTTGAACATTGATGTATATGTGTAAATATGTGTATATGTTATGTTTTGAGCATTTAGTACTATGATGATGGTTTATGTAAATATAAGTGTATCTGGTGTTTTGTGATGCATGTTGTTATATGGTTGATGATTATGACTATTTTGATATTAACAGAGATGTGTGACGAATAATGAAGATATCTTTTGATTACCAAGTCAATGAGTTATATTGCCAGTGTAATGGATAGTTATGCCTGAGTATGTTGAAATAATTGATTTGATGTAATTGAGTGATTGATATCTAGGAACTGTAATATGACACTGAGCCATTAGATTCATGATGTATGATTATATGCAGGTTACTGTGATGGTATGTATAATGTGTATGTATGTGTATATGGCGATTGAATGACTGAATGACGTTGAATCAATTCTATGTGGATGTGTATGGTGATATTAGAATATGAATGGTCATGGGAGTAAAATCCTAATGTAGGTTCGCCTAATAATGTTTATTGACCATATGATGTACCTAAACATAGCCATGTTAAATTAGGAATTAATGATGATAAGTATGTTAGTGAGGATTCGTTGAGATTATGATTAAAGAGTTTGACTTGTAATAAGAAATGGCTAATTTAGCCAACTGCGAGGATGAATTTGAGTTCCAATAGGATCCGGAGTCAGTGGAAGTTATTCATAGGATCATAGGCATATTTGGTATGTGTGTAGGTAAAGAGATTACAAAGTTTCTTGCATTTAAAGTGATTTAGGTAGTGAAGTTGGTTGAAAAGGAGCCAAACTACACTTTAGCATATATCTCTGTGATCCAGGGGAATTTTTGAGCACGGACTATAGCTGCTGGTCCAGAATGAGTCATAGGTAATGCTCATAAAGTTTCGTAGCATTCAAAGTTAAAAAAGGCAAGTTAGGTAGTGCAGAAGTTGGCCAGAAGCCAAATTCTACAGAATTCTGAGGGTCTGTCCATCTGGTAGTCGGTTATGTAATCAATTACAAGAGAGTAAAACTAAAATCCTGCATAGGCTGCTCGCGGGTAATCGACTACCAGCTTGGTGTAATCGATTACTGGAACCTGTGTTCGATTACAGACTTTCTGTAATCGATTAAGGGTTTCTGAGCGATGTAGTCCTTAGATTCCTAGTTTTTTTGTTGGGAAAATTTTCAACAGAAAAAATTTACTCTGATTTTATCAGACCCTGAGATAAATTCTAGGAATTGAAAAGGGGACGTCACAGAGTTAGTCACGAAACCAAGGCTTTATATGAAGGGAGGCCAAATACGAAGCTATTGTGATTGAGGACACTATAAAATTTAATATATGTTACAGAATAAATAAATCGTTATAAAAGATAAGATACTAACAAGATAAAATATAAGTGAACAAATAGAGAAATTTAAAGTAATATGATAAAACTTTATTTTTTAAATATTTTTACAATAATGTTACACAATATGTCTATATTGAAAAATGAGCGTTCATTTTAATTCATACCAACAATACAAGTGAAGCAATTACATTTTTAATTCTTTTTTCTAAACTACGTTAGTAATATATTCTTATCTAAAATGTATTAATGATAGTTGGTTACTTTAACTTAAAGTGTATATGTTTTCTTTGGAGAAATATAAAACTTAAGGGAGCCATGATCACCTATGGCACAAACATAGTTCTACCCCTGTTAGAGTGTAATGTTTACAAACTTAAAAGAATGATTTTGTAAGCTATCTTATCTTTTTTTTCTCCTCCCCTTATTTAAAACGGCTTTCAATCAACCAAGCAAACATGATAACTCAAAATTCTTTATTGTCAAAATAATTACGCCTCAACGGTCCAAAGCTCTTCATGGTGGTTGGTAGTGGAGTATTTTGTGATGATGGGTTCTTGATATCGTTTGCAAGTACACGAGTTTTATCACGTAATAAACATATCGATCCTAAAGGGAATGTCATTGAGCACTGGTTGAGTCTTTGAACTTTAGTTTGGGCAAGTAAAGATTGTGATTTTGAGGATTAAAATAAAACTATAATAAAACAAAGTACTTTGAACGATGCAAGTATAGAAAACACTCTCAGGAGTTTCGTTTCATTCCAATTATCGAACTAGTAACCTATGAATACTAAGTGATCATCATGCTTTGTTAAATTGTTTAAGTGCATCTCTCTCTAAGATTCGATTATTGGGATTACTCCCACGGTGTTATAACTTAACTCTTTAAGATTGTCATAATTCCTTATTAAAAATCAATTAATATCTAGTACAACTCAAGATAATCTAAAATATAAAATCAAATAGATAATAAAAGAGGTATATAGTTCTTTAATTGAAATTACTCCTACTTCATAATAGTAAAGAAAACTACTCGCTCATGGAGGCCGCAAAGAACTCAAGACCACTCACAATCATGAACGAGCTAAAATAAAAGAAAAGAAAAGATGAACTAACCAAAGGTCTCTTGAGAAAGGAGAAGAATTTGTGGCAGCTCCTTTATGATCCTTAAAGTACACGACTAAAACTAACCTAAACTATCCTAAGATTAAAAATTGTCTCCTACAGTTTTACACCAATATGTCTATCCTAAATAGGTCAAACCACACTTAAAAATATGACTCGACTAGTTACAACTGGGCCTAGCCCAAATAGACTTCGAAACAGAATAAAAATTAGGTTTATATGAACTCCATGACCGAGTAGGCATGCCCGCAGCCTGGATACGAAGTCTTCCTAATAGGTGTAGACTTCTCCTTTTTACCATGGAGTCTAGACCTTTATAGACTTTATTGATTTTCAATTTATGTCTTGCACTCTTTTTGAACCTAATTTGGACCTTTTGTACCTTTTTACTTGCAAAACATAAAAACCCATCATAGACAAGCTAAAACACCAAAAAATAATAAGTAAATAAAAATAAAATAAACCCTAAGAAAAGTCCTTAAAATCCTAAGAAAAACATATCCTAAAACTATACATTTTAGGAATGCATCAAAACCTCAAGGTAAACTCTTACTTGTCCCCAAACAAGGACACTAAGACAAAGAAAAATGCATGGATAAAATACAGAGTGAAGGCAAGATGCAAAAATATCCTAAAAGTAAATAAGATTAAATAAAGAACAAAAGAAGATGGACTCATGCTTGAACTATCCTAAAGCAAAATATAGCAAAATATGAGTGACAAACATCATAAGAAACTCATCAGATAATGGGTTTCACAATATCATGGTCACACAAGTACTCCCTAAGTGCACTAATGGTGTTGGGACTGGACTCTACATTCTAGCCAAGCAATGGACTTAATCTTCTATCCTAGAGCAATTTCTCTTAGTTTCATATTTGAAGGCACCTACTAACTAACGTTGTTCTTTCACTTAAGTGTTTTGCACATTGCCACCTTGAGTCTCAAAGGAGTACCTTTTTGCCTCAGTAATCTATTGGTCCCAAAAAGTACACCTAAATGCTAAATGCTCTTAGTAACCACATCTTAAAGAGGTGTCTGTGATCTAAAAGAGGAGAAAAGACTAAAGCATCCACATTTTTTTATTATTCATATTTTTTCATTTTTCTATCTTTTTCATATATATATATATATATATATATATATATACAAAGAAAAGATTATGACAATGTTTCTTCAATAACTCAAGAGCAATGAGTGTCCTCAATGGTCTCTAAGATTAAAAGTACTAGGATTTTATTTCTTAATCCTTACCTAGACTAAAATATAAATCCTAACCTAACAATATGTGTGGTAGGGAAATACTCAAACAATCATAAATAAAGAGAAATCATGCAATATGTACACAAACTTATCAATGCTAGTCAAACACAACACAATATAAAGTATCATTAGGATAAAGAATAAAACAAGCACTAATCCTAAAATATTTTTGTATCATTATTTTCTTATTTTTTATTCAAAAAGGGAAAATAAAAATCTACATGTGTGTATTAATGTGATAATATGTGTGAGCATGAAAAATGTGTGAAAATTGAAAATCAATCAAATAAAGATAAAAATGAAAATGAAAATGAAAAATGCGTGACAATACAAAATGCATAAGACATATTCAAAAATAAAAATTAAAACAAAATTAATCCTAAAACATACGACTATATATGCAACACATACTATGCAAAAAAACATAATCATGTAAGGACCTTCCCCAACCACCTCAGGCTAAAACTTCACACAATCCCTACTGTAACAAATAAAGAATAGAGTAAGAGATAGAGGGAAGAGACTCACCTGAGCACCCTTAAGGTAAATTTTTTCCAATCTAACTGAGCATCGATATGGTGACCTCTTCTTATTCCCAAAGCCATACATTATGGGATAAAGGATTAGAATTGGAAAGAGGGAAAGTTGGTGAATGAGGTAGTGTATGGAAGTTTAGAGTTTTTTGGCTATGTGAAGGTTTAATGGAGGGATCAGTTTGAGGTTTAATATTTAGGTGATAGGGAATTATGGTGTAAAGGTTGGGTTATGGTGGTTTTAGGTGAAGGGAAAAAGAAGAGAAAAGTTAATGAGTGATAAAGTAAAGGTTAGCACTAGAGCCAAGTTTAGCACTGTTATCCATAGGACCAAGGGTATGATGGTTGATTATATTCACTCTAATTTGTTGGGGCCTTGCTTATTTTGTCAAAAGAATGTGATAGGTATTGAAGGAAAGTTTACGTTTATTTTCTTAAGAACAAGAATAATGTCTTTCCTACTTTTAAGAAGTTGAAAATGCTTATAGAAAATCAAACTAACAAGAAGATTAAACTCCTTCAAACTGACAATGGTCTAGAGTTCTACAAAGGACAATTCAACATGTCCTACCAAAATGTAGGCATTGTATGATATTGTATCATGCGGATGACACCATAGCAAAATGATGTCGCAGAACATATGAATAGAACTCTTTTGGATAAAGCTCGTTGCATACTCTCTAATGCTAATTTGTCAAAAGAATTTTAGGCTTAAGCAGTTGATATGGCTTTTTATTTGGTAAATCGATTTCCATCTATTGCGATTAAGTTAAAAACACCTATTAGGTTATGGTCTGGAACTTCTACTAATCATTTTGATCTTAAAGTCTTAGGTTTGTGTTACTTATGCTCATGTGAACATTGAAAAGTTTGACAAAAGTTTAAAAAAATGCATATTTATTAGTTATGCATCTAGTGTAAAAGGTTACAAGTTATGCTGTACTGAAACAAAGCCACCAAAGTTTATAATTAGCAGAGACGTTAAGTTTAATGAATCATCCATACTTTATCTGTTAAAGGAGCTTGGTGGCAAGTAGGTAGAGCTTTAGTTTGAACCACCAAAAGAAGTACACAAAAGTACTTTAGATAAACTCGTTAATTAAGTAAAAGAAGATGTTCCCAATCAACCTATTGAGGAAGAACACGATGTGGTCCCACTACAGTAATATAATCTTACAAGAGATAGAAAAAAGAAGGAAAATAAGACCATATAAGACATATGGCCATGCAGACATTGTCTCATTTGCATTATCTGTTGTAGAGGACATTGATACTTAAGCCCCTATAACATACCATGAAGCTATTTCAAGTAATGAGTCTGCATAATGGATTACTGCTTGGTTAAGGAAATGGAGTCCCTTCACAAGAATAAAACTTAGGAGCTAGTGAAACCACCAGAAGGAAAAAAGATTGTTGGTTGCAAATAAGTCTTCAAGAAGAAGGAAAGTTCAACTAGAGTTGAAGCAGTTGGATACAAAGTACGTCTAGTTGCTAAAGGTTTTAGTCAAAGGGAAGGAATTGATGATAATGAAATATTCTCTCCTTTTGTGAAAAATAGCTCCATTTAGGCGTTATCTGCTATGATATCTCTATATGATTTGGAGCATGAGCAACTTGATGTAAAAATAATTTTTCTTCATGGTTAGTTTGATGAACAAATTTACATGTAGCAACCACTGGGTTTTCATAGTTAAAGGCGAGGAAGATGATGCTTGTCTCTTGAAGAAGTATTTATATGGTTTGAAGTAGTCTCCTTGGCAGGGGTATAAAAGGTTTGATATTTTTATGTTGAGTGATGGTTATTCTAGAAGTGACTATGACAATTGTGTATACCATTGAAAGCTCCAACATGGTTCATCCATTTATTTATTGCCCTATGTTGATGACATGCTTATTGTTTCTAAATGTATGTTTGAGATCAAAAAATTGAAGTTTCAACTTAGTAGAAAATTTGAGATAAAAGATTTGAGTGCAACTAAGAAAATTTTAGGCATGGAAATTTATAGAGATGGACTTACGGAAAATTTATACTTGTCTCAGTAGAAGTATATTAAGAAAGTGTTGGAGCTTCGAAATGCAAAATGTAAAATGCAAAGCCTTTAAGCATTCCATTGGCAACCTATTTCAAACTATCAGTTGCAATGCCACCATAGTCTGTTGAGGAGGAGGAATAGATGTCACGTGTTCCTTATGCAAGTGCAGTTGGAAGCATTATGTATGTTATGGTTTGCACTTGTCCAAATATATCACATGTTGTTAGTGTTGTTCATAGGTACATGAGGCATCCTGGCAAGATGCATTGGCAAGCTGTGAAGTGGATACTTCAATATCCTTGGGGTTGGCTTGGTACATGACAGGAGTCATAACACTTTTGTCGATGCTGTTGGTTATGTCGGCTCTGACTAATCCAAAGATATTGATGAAATAAGATCTTTGATCGGTTACATCTTCATGCTTTCAATAAGTGCAATTAGCTAGAAAGTAATTTTACAATCAACTATTGTATTGTAAACTGAGGTAGGATATATGGTTACAATAGAAGCGGTGAAGGAAGCCATTTGACTTGGAGGTTTAGTGAGTAGTTTGGATTTAAAACAAAATAATATAGTGATTTATTATGATGGCCAAATTGTTATACATTTGACCAAAAATTAAATATATCACGAGAGAGCCAAACATACGTAAAATATCATTTTATACAGGAGATAATTTCTCAAGGTACCATTGTTGTGAAAAAAAATAGTATTTCTAAAAACTCAGGAGATATGATGACAAAATCGGTTACAATATCTAATTTTATACTCTCCATATTATTCTCTTCATTAGCTGTGCTTATTCGTTGCTATGCTTTCGTTTTATTTGCGCATGATAGATGCGTATCTAAAATCAATTTCCTTATTAATTTCTCAACAACTGCATAAATATATATAAAAAAAAACCGGGAACAGGGGCCCTGAAAATTAGCCTTGAGTTTAAAGGGTTGGTGGGTAATGGAAATGGTGATAGGGATAGTGATAGCATATGGGTAACTAACAATACTGGATTTCCAATGTAGTACACAGCAAAATCTGAGTTGTATTGGACACGAAGCCCTCAAGGGGTAGCTAAAAATTTCACGCGTAAAATATTTTCCATAATTCAACTCACCATTGCCCAACTTTGAATTTGAAAGTTGGAACGATTGGCGTGCAAGTAATTAGCACCCGTGACCCAACTTAAGCACCGCTACAGCAGATTAAGACGTGATCGATCGTGTTCACAACCAATTTCGCTACCATTAATTATCTTTTATCAACATTAGCACAAAGTAACATGTTGGGGGAAGAGAGAAAAATAGAGTTTGTATGGAGAATGAGTTAATTATTGACAAGTGAGGTCGTTATCAGAAGTGTGCCCCGGGAGAGGCGTTGATGAGGTTGACAGATAAATGAAGGGCTAGTTAGGTACAGTGGAGTTGTTGGGTAATCACTTCAGAGTCACAACCGCTTTTATTATATTGGCATTGCCATTGCCATTGAATTATTGCCTCTGACACCTGTGAAAGTGGAACCCCTCCTCACATATCCACACCCGTACCCGTACCCGACCCATTACACGCTACGCATGCTCATTGCTTCCACCCTTGACCATCATGTCACACCTCTAATTTCAACTTTCAACTCCCACAATCACTCACTAGTTTCATTCGCAATAAATTGTTTCGGGTAAGTTTAAAAGAAATCATATTTCACTTTTAGATATTTAAATTTCCTATGGCATCTCACATAATAATTGTATAAAAAGAAAAATCATGCTTGTTCAATCAATATTAGACTTGGAATTTTTTTTTAGCTTTAGTTTTATATATTAAAAGTCGTTAATTTTGTAGGCAAACTTGACATCTCATCAAGTTGAATATTTTTTAATAGCTCTAGTTTAATCTCAAACGGATACTAACACAAACACCAACAACATTGCCTGATTCATATTATATATTGTTATTTGGAGTTAATTTCAATATTTATTCACCGAGTGTCCATGGTTGTTACCGTAAACTTTTCAGCCTTCTGGTGTAATACAACTCAAATACTCTTTATAGAGTTCAAGGATATTATTTTCTCTTTAACTAGATTTTTCAGTCTTAATTCCGGATATGAATCCATCCATTGGCAAATATGATAGCACTGAAATGTTAAAAAATTCTGTTACATCTTTGTAAAATGTTATTCATCTTAATCAGGAACACAAGGTAAACTAAACTAAAGCTAAAATAAAGAATTTTTAGTAAAATGGAGAGGTTAGTGAATTAAAATTGATGGACAATGCAGCAATCCCCACATACTCAAGACTCAAATCCTTATATATGACAGGATAGTTAGTAGTTCCTGCTGCTTTAAGACACTATTCAAGAGTTCCAGACATTGAGATTTGAGAACACAGACTTTGACTGTGCTTTTTTTACCTCAATATTCGACATTTGTGAGTGGGGCTGGATCCAAATTCAGCTTTAACATGGTAAAGATACTGTCGTTTTACACTAGCTTGTCGCGGCTGATATATTCTATATTCCCACTTTTCATATTCTTTTGGGACTCTGTGTGGGGAACAGGGTCAGACAGAATTCACTTCATGTAAGATACTCTCCTCCCAACCAAGAAAAGAAAATACCAACACATACCTGTTCCTCCTTAGACCATTTTGACTACTTACATGTTTTACCTTGCTTTCTCCAACAACGATGTAATGTGACATAACTCGTTTTGCATTTCATGTTTGTTTGTGTTAGACAAAATAAATTTAAATATTGTTCAATGGACTTGATAATTTTTCATTCTACTCTAATATATTCAGTGTTTTAAATTATGACTATGGTCACGATTATATTAATATTGAAAATCTTATATATTATGGTTAATTATGGGTGAATACGGTTAATGTAGTGTGATACACTCCTAAAAAATGAAAAATTCTTGATATTATGAACTTTAGAAGTTAAATTAACGCTACATTAATGTATTGTTGTGCATGTTCTTTCACTGTCCATACAATTTCTTCTTCTTCAAGAAAAGGTGGAAAGTGATGATAATCCATAAATGTCTGTTTTAAATTTTTGTCTCCAAGCTGCAACTGAAATCTGAACCTTCCTAGGATGTAGCACTCGAGCTGCATATAACCAAAGGATATTCACGAGACTAGAGTAGAGAACCAGTGCAATCTTCAGCTGAAGTTGATATTCTATAACCAAAGGATATTCTATGCAAGAACTTTTCAATTGTAATCAAGACATGGATAAGGAATAATAAGAGGTTAATGAATAAATCAAGTGGAAGCACATATATACATCATGTAGGTGAAGTTATAAAAGAAAAATTCTAATTCAAGCAAACATGTAAAATGGACAACGCAGTATCCAAGAGTAATTAAGGATTCCCTATAATTGTCAGATAAAATATAAATAAATAGTTAAATTTAATTTGTTTATTAGTTCTAATATTTATAAAATTTAAAATTTTAAAAATTCTTATTTATTGATAATGTATAATACTTCTAAGGATGAATTGCAATGATACCTTCTTAAATTAGATGAAACTATATACAGTAATTCTTATTTTTCTAACCTTTATATAACGATTTTTCTAATGTACTATTCTTCGAGACACATGTTAAATAATTTAAAATTGCAATTTTCTATTAAAAAATTATGTTAGATTTACATTAAAATCAATAAATATTTAAATTAATTATTATAATTTCCGATAACTTTTTTTAATTTTGACTTATTTAACATATGAGTATCATTCTTATTTACACTGTCATTTCCTCTATCTTTAATTTTATATAATTATATTATATTAAAAATAAGGAATATCAAATCTAATTTATCAAGCTTTGGGAAATATAATAAAAAAATCTCATGGTATGGATCATTTCACAGGAGTTATGCTAAAATATCATTAGACTCATATTATGACATTTTTTTGACGATGACTCATATCATGATATTATTCAAACGTGATGATAATAATTTTTTTGAACATTTTCAAAATTTGTAACTAAAACTAAAAACTGTAAATAGAAATGGAAGTTAATTATATTTATAAGAAATAAAAATACATTTAAACCTTATTTTATTATAACCTGATCTTATGCTAAAAGTTAGCCTAATTCGGAGGTAACTTAAGGAGACAAAAGATATTCACATTGTAATTAAAATACTACTGTAACAAATAACACATTGACATATAGATATAATAACAAAATAAGAAACATACCTCAGTTATCTACAAAGTAGGTCAAACACAGGTTTCAGCTCTTCAATTGCCTAATTAGCTTACACAGGTCAGAAATTAAGAGGCGAAAGCAGAATAATCCAAATTCTTGCTGTCAACTAAGATGTAGAGAAACTAATTAATGCAGGCACAAATTAACACAAAACACACTACATAAAATGACAACAATGCCAACTTTAAATAAAAGAACATTAATGTGACAACTTTCTAGTTCTAATGTACCTTGAGTACTTCTTGTACTTTATGAATAAATTTTGGATTATAATAAAAGAGTATAAATATAAAAACTATTTGGTATTGTACCACTTGAGTACTTCTCGTACTCTGAATAAATTTTGACTCATCAAAAAAAAATCCAGCTTTAAGAACCATTAAATTGCATCAATATATCACCCAAAGAGTAATACAATGAATGAATCAGACAGGTGCATCAGCATCTGCAGACATGTAAAGCATATATATCTTCACATTCACCATCCTTCTCCCTTCTCCCTTCCCTCTTACCTACCAATAAAATTACCATCATAATCAGTCATTTTCTTCATAGGTTTGATCCTCAGCAATTGGGAGGAGCTAGATCAGAATGTTGATTATAGATAGAGGAGGAAATGAAACATGGAACATATTGAGTATGTATTGGCTAATATTATAATATTATGTCCAACAAAGATCTACTCTCATCTTATCAACCACTGAAATTGATCCTTAGCCAAAGGGACTACAAGCAGCAAATAAATGAATAAGGAGTGGTTTATGTAATGACTAACAAGCCAAAACATAAAAGCATCAGCCAACAAAGGAGCTAAAAATGAGAAAAGGAAAAGGAAAAAGCAAACCAATTTGTTCCCTACACTTAGGTTGTCATTCAAACTTCATTTTGGTAGCCAAAGTGCACTATTCAAAATTCCATTGACATGTGTTATGCTTCAACACAAAATTAACTCAACTATAGTATACTCCCAACACCAAGTCAAAAGTGTTAATATCATCCACTAAATCTAAATAAATAAAATTTTAACAGCTAATTACTGAGATTATGTCTAGTGAGATTTGCTTCTATCACCATAATACTACAGGTGAATAACAAGTTGCAAATACATGGAGATTCGGAGGAGTGTATGGAGAAAAACTCATACTTCAACCTTGTCCAAATTCCAACACAACAAGCCTCGAGATCCACTAACATTTGTCTTAATATTTTGATCACATTAAGTGGTCTTCTAATTGTGTTATTGGGGGATCCCCGTGTACCCATTTGTTTTACATCCCCATTAGCCCTACAATTGCACCATCTCTTTGAATTTGGAGAAGATTCAAGTTCAACCAAACTAAATGGGAGGCCATGAAAGTGATGGTGGTGATTCATTAGACAACAAAAACTGTAGGAACGACTTGTTTTGATTTATTAGACAGAACACTTTATTCTTTATCTTTAGTTCCTTTTCCACCGAGTCTTTTGTGTGACATTAGCATCACATTTGACTAAGCTAGGAATTTTGTTTCATGAAAATGGAATCAGGAGATTAAAGATAAGGAAATATTATAACATAAATCATGACAAGTGCTTCTTATTGCAATTCAGTTAACCCCCGGCCTTCACATGAGTCTTATACTAAATGATGCTCTATAAATATAAATATTGACATGGGATATGAATAATCCAGTGCACTCTTGCGGTTTTGCTTAATAATTTTTTAACAATTCTGATTTTAAAATTTGTGTACCTCTCTTCGTATCATATTAGTCATTATACAACTTTTTTTTCTCTCTTTTCTCTTATTATTTTTGTGTGTGAATTCTCTTCTTGTTTGTTACTAGGCGTGTACACAATAACCATTTTTTTTCTGAAATAAGTAATAAACAAAGGTAGATATTCAGATGACAATATGAAAGGTAAACCCTTGCATTAAGATGGGCTTTGGTAAGTTTACTTAAAATTTTATTTTCTAAGAATTATAATTATTAAAATGCGGTTGGTATATTTAAAAATTCTTAAGAATGTTATTGTAAGGATTGTGAAGAAGGAAAACATGAATATAAATACGATCCTTTTTATAGGAAGACTCAACAACAAAAATAACATAAACATAACAAAAACTAAACAGTTTAACATTAAACTTAACAAATTATAACTGACTATCCTTTATACCCCTTTTCAAACTCAGTTTGTGATATGAGCACACAATGCGTTTGAGTCTTAAGTCAAGAAACACAGTAGAAAAGAACCTTTGTAAGTAAACCAGCAATTTGAAACCTTGATGGCACATGTTGTGATACATATTTCTCCATGAGCAACCTTTTCCCTCAAACCAAAGTTGAAACTCAAAGTGTTTAGTCTTAACATGTAACATAGGATTGACAAATAACAACACAGCTCTTTGATTATCACACTGAATCAGAGGTGGTTTAGATTGAGGTACACGAAGTTTAGCGAGAAATGATTGAATATAGAATATCTCTTTAATTAGACAAGCCAAACTTTGAAATTAAGCTTTTGTGCTCGACATGGATACAACCCATTGCTTGTTGCCATCCATGAAACAATGTCGGATCCAAGAAAAACACAAAAACCTAATGTTGATCTTATATCAGAAGGGTCGGAGGCCTAATCAGAATCATAGTAAGCACTAAGCTCTAAGGAGGATGATTTTTAAAGATGAATGTCATGATCCAAAGTCCCATTGAGATGTCTTAACACACGTTTAACTGTTTTCCAATGTATTTTAAGAGGATTGGGCATGAATGGACACAATTTATTTTTTGTAAAGGCAATATCTAGCCTTGTTATAGTGGCATACTGAAGGGCTCCTACTATGGATTTGTATAGAGCCGGGTTCGAAGCTTTCTCAGTACCATCAATAGTCAATTTTGAATAGGGAGCCATAAGGGTTTTTATAGGTTTCGTTGAATGCATATTTGGTTTTCCTAGCAGATCAGGAAGGTACTTTTTTATGAAAGATGAAGACCACCGCAGATGTTGATTAGACTTCGATTCCTAAAAATTGATGAAGGAAACCAAGATCCTTGAGAGGAAAAGTAGTGTGGAGATTATGTGTTAAAAGTATTGAATGGCATTGGATAAGTTACTTGTAATGAGAATGTCATCTACTTAAACTATGACATAAATACATATGCTGTTGGTAATCATAATGAATAGTGAATGATCACTTTTGGCAGAAACAAAGCCAAATGAATAAAGGATTTGAGCTAGCTTTTGAAACTAAGCCCTAGGTTCTTGTTTAGGGCCATAGATTGCTTTCTTAAGTTTGCAAACCATATGATCACCTTCTAGCTAAAATCCTGTAGGTTGTTTCATGTAGATTTCTTCCTTACACATCTACATGATGAATATGTCATCCTTTGGATAAAGCAATGGTTAAAACAACTCTGATAGTAACAAGTGTTAGGGAATCCTAAAGGGTCAAGTAGTGGAAACATAAAGGATTTCCATAGAGACTTACAAAATTCTTGTTTTAAAGTAAATATGAGAAAATAAAATTTCATTTAAGGATTACCTCTTGTAGACTATTGTGAGATGATCAATCAAAGCAATTACAACTTCGTCCTTAAGGAGTCCATGCGAGTACTCCCACCAAAATCTACATTTTTGAATGCTAGTTCATCTAAGTGCAAAATTTCATAACCTTTACAAAAGTAATATTATGAGCAACTTCCTATGAGCATCCCATGCTCCATTTATAGGCTTGAATTAATCCGATGAGCTCTCTTTGATGATTGTGATCGTGACTCATTCTAAATGAGTTAGGCCAAAATAACTTTATTTTAGTCCAACTAAAATAAAATTGTTTTCTGGTAGGCTTACTTTATGTGTGTGACCCTATAGACAAAATACTCAGTCTTATTAATAGTAAACTATTTTAATATTAAAATAATAGCATCTAGCAATGTATCATTATGTTCAAATATTATTTATCATTTACATAACCTTAACTGCTAATTATTTTATATGTATATTCCTTTTGTCACAATATGCAAGGCATGGTCATTATCATCCGTGTATGACTCATTTTGTTTTACTTGATATTGTAGTAAACTTTACTTGAATAAATATATATTTATTCTCCCTAGAATGACCATGTATTTTTTATTAGTCTCACCATCAGGTGGTCCATAGATATCAGTCCCTTTACATAGAAGGGATAAATCTCATCTACATCACTAATATAACATCCTCAGTTAATTAGAACGATTTCCCTCACGGGAATGTCCCAATTAACTAAAGTGTTATTAATTTTGTTTAAAATTTTGAGAAGTTTCTTTTTGTATAGTGGATATCATAAATTGTTCGTTTAAACATAATAAAGTTTGATTCTTCAAATGGTTTATATACTCAAAAAGAACAAGTCACGCAGGCTCCCTATATGTTCAAACATAAAGTCCAATCCTAATTACTAGTGCCTGCATTTGCTCTCATGAGTCAAGGATGCAGACTCACACTTCACATTTCTCCTAACGTCCTCCAAAAGGATCTACCGCAAGTACTCAGGACCTCGGCCACGCTCTTCTTGATCTTCAACTGAACAAATCAATAAGAAAACATACACAAAAATCTAGAAGGGTGAGTGTACACTCTTAACCCGTAGGTTCTCACGCAAGGGCA
This sequence comes from Clitoria ternatea, assembly GCA_037962975.1. Taxonomy (NCBI): domain Eukaryota; kingdom Viridiplantae; phylum Streptophyta; class Magnoliopsida; order Fabales; family Fabaceae; genus Clitoria; species Clitoria ternatea. The sequence continues at coordinate 13,548,152 of CM075674.1, read as the reverse complement.
TAAAATCATGACCACACATAATATCACAAAATAATAGAGTATCACATACAGACATAGCCATAACTCACAGAGGTTAGTCAATTATATATCATGTATGAGTTAGGTGCTTTATGAATTATCTTGTTTAGGTTTCATGATACGAATGAGGCCCAAGATCTCATCATCATCATCATCATAATCACATCTACAGGGTCTTAGTAACTCGCTTTTAGTCGAAGTATATCAGGTTTGCCATGGACAGCCCGGTCTCAGGCGCGACTCTGCGCCATTGGGTGTCCGACTCAATTGTACTCCTAAGATCTTTTATATTGATTGAGCGACCATGTCCTCCAGTGTACCCATCATTGATGCTCTAGAATTCATAATTCAGCTCATAATTCGAACACATGCGCATGATGCATAATGCATTCATTTTACTTGTCTCTCATTTTGTATTAACCAAGTGTCAAGCGGAATCCTGACGCCCAATACTCTCGTCCTTAATACATCGGGTATATTCTCTTAATACGTGACACAGTTTAGATGAAGAAATCGTAAAATTGTTTGAGGTTTTTGTGCCTAAGTCTTAGTTACTTTCTAATTTCCTTCAGAAGTACTAAGACTAGGACTTAAAGGTAATTTAAATTCTTACTGAGAAAGTTATCGATCATTTGAAAGTTTTATCGGTTGATCCATCCAAGTCTATCTAGACTCATTGGGTATCATAAAATTGTCAGGATTTGTTTATTTTACCGATTAAGCAGAATCGTCGCTTCGTCGTAATTTTGACTCTGAGCTCTATTTCATTTGGTATGAAAATTAATATTTATCCAAGTAACTTACTTAAAAACTAGCATTTATTTACTTAATAGGTAATCTAAATAAAACTTAAGACAATATATAGTAATTTTCTCGGACCAATTCGGTGAACGTTGACCGCTCGCATTTAATGGCCACGGAGCTTTATTCATTGGCCTTAGGGCTAAAAATCTTTGAGTTTATTTTATTAAAGTTATTTTATAAAAACACTTTCCAATTTATTTAATAGCATTTCAGCCCAAAATCACTTAAAATATGCGTAAGTCATTTTTCTTGTCGATTTTATCGAAAACTTCGTTCTTAACGTATTATTGCAAGAAAACTCCAATTTGTGTGATTCCAAAGTCAAAAGTGATTAATTTTTAAAATCCTATATTTATAAAATAAAATAAATACTAAATTCTTTTCAGAATGTTAATTTTACATAAACTTCTTATTTTTTTCCAAAGATGTTATTTTTCTCGTTAAAACACTACTGATCGGGATTTAAGGACAGGTTACTGTTTAACGCCTTCGCCATCTTTTTCTCATGTGTGGGCAGCACCCCTCACCTCACCTTATTGCACATATTTTGCAATAACAAATTACATAATAAAGGCATCGTGCCTATCCACCCCTATACCTTCCGTTTGTACACGTTTTTGCACATTTTCGGCTATGAATTCGCGTCGACACTTAGGACCTTTTATGTTATTGTCCAAACATCACCTTAGCTTATTTAACTTCACCATCTTTAGGTGTCCAAACACTAGCGAATCAAGTCATTTACCAAGCCAAAAATTCTCATCCAAGCATGCATCACAATATTGCTAAATAACGTAAATTGTAATGTATTTTTCAAGCATCGATATATAGAATTTATGACTCTATTAAAACTCATCAGACAACTTTGATTTCACATATATATAACCCTTAAAATTTTGACTTTAATTCATGCAAGAAGAAATTTCAATTATAGATACCATAAAAGTGACATGCAAGGGTAAACACGTTTTCACCAAACATTTTTCGCATGCAAACCAATTAAACGACAATTATCACACACAACCCCCTAGTCCAGCCTTTGTATGGTTCAAAACATATTTTTGAGAGACTAAAACAAGGCTGGACTAAGGGTTTTCCTTGAGTCAAAGAGTTTCCCATGAAACACCCTAACTTAATAAACAAGCCTGGAACCCAAAGAAAATTTTTCGCGATTAAATTATGGTTTAAACAATTGGGTTTGAGTAATAATAGGCTCATAACAAATTTTAACACTAAAACATATGAGAAAGGTTTATTTTTAGTCTTAAAAATAGTAGGACATGTCATAAATATCATCTATTAGTCCCAATTTGACAATCATAAAAAGTTGGATTCAAAACCCTCTGAAATTTGAATTTTACCGCGTAGTAGGTCCGGTATTTTACGCCTCATGAGAGTTAAAAAACTCCAATTAAGGTAAGACCAATTTTCACACCTCCGTAACATAATTATCTACAACTTTCATGAAGAAGTCGGAGGCCTAAAATGTCATTAAAATACCCAAATGGACCAAAAACAACAAGAAAAATGCAATAGTTGGAAAAAATAGCATAACAGGGCCAGGAATCGATTCCTAGCCATGGGAATCGATTCATGACTTAAAATTTGCCCAAGTACATGTGAAACAGGGGTGGGAATCAATTCATACATTTGGGGAATCGATTCCCCATCTGTTGTTTATCAGTTCACAACAGAAACAACAGAAAATGCACTTTGGCCAGCTTCTAGACACCCTATCTTCTTTGTTTTAAATCCAATGGCTACCAAATTTGACACATACTATAATATATCATTTGTGACGTGTAGCCACTGGCGACACTCAAAAATTCCCAAAAACGAGGAAGTTATACGCAAAAATGCGTTATGCCTATTTTGAGGTATTTTTGGCAACTGAGAGCTCAATTCTTAATGGAATTGAACCATTCCAGTTTCTACAAGTCACAAATCATATCTAGATGCTATTCAAACTATTATAAACTATTCATTCTTCATGATTTGCAAATTGACTACCTCAATTGCTCAATTATTCAAGAAAATCACATAAATGGCATAATTTCAGAACTTAAACACTTAGCCATTGCCAATTCTCATACAGTCACGATCCCTGGACATGTTATGCATCAACATAGCATTATGTATATGTCCATAATTCCTGGTTATCAAGTTTGCATGAAAATGGTGGGACCATCCATGGTCTCTACTCTTTCATATCATCAAGTAAACTTCTATGTATTCATCACAAACCAAACTATGTGCATCAAAATAGATTCTAAGCTTCTAATTGAAGCTGTCAACTATCTAGTCCACCTAGAAATTTTATATATGCATACATGTACATACATAATAAAAAAGGTATACAGAGGAGCCGGTCAAGGCTACATAAACTACTATATGCATCATGTACCATACACATGTATACATAATGCTCCATGCTCGTTGAGTGACCTCATATACCTCTACTACGTCCTAAGTCCACTAAAAAATAACCATAAATAGGGGTAAGCATCATACATAATAAATGATAGATATAGTACTAATTCAAATATCCATTTTCTAACAAACAAAGAGGTATCACAATCAAACAATACAAATTCTACCATAATCATGTTACTCTCTAATTCTTATCACCATTCTATATTATCATGACATTCTCAATAGTATACAAATGTACACATGAAATTCTTATATAATTGGATCCTTTTATGCATCATGAAATTTTGTGTTGTAACACTGGCTCTTAGCCATATACTTAGCTCTCAGCTGATCCGGCCATTTTACTGGTACCAAACCGTTTGCCCTTTCACATGACACAATCACTCTCAGCACAACGGTAGTGTCACGGGCTAACCTCGAGCCTCGCTCAAGAGGTTTGCCTTGAGTCCCACCCAAGGACTTTTGTGGAATCCTTGAAACCACATAATATACAATCATATAAAGCATCCCATGCTATATGGATGACATGAACCATTTCATTCAAGCGTATCACATCATTTACATCTCATATGGCATTTCCATATTTAAAACTAGTATCATATACTATACCTACATCATCTACCATGTCTTATGCATAACACTTTTCAATCAAACCATTATATTTCAAGCATCATGTACACCACACAACCATACTAACTATATTTGCATTTTAAGTACTTCATCATAATCTCATAAATCACAAACTACATGATTACTATCATTCAAAGAATCATATCATTTATAGTTTGACACATCAAGATACCTCGAATCCAGCTATACATTATACATTTAGAATGTAAAAGCTCCCCCTACCATGAATAGAGAATCCTAGAAGCTTTTCGATCAATCGAATACTAATGAACCTTTAATCGCAAGCTCTGACCTCGATTCCTTAAATCTGAAAACTTCCTAAAATTCATAATACTTGGTTTTAACCTTATATTTGACATAAATACCGCTAGCCAAGTAAAGAATAATTAAAGTATGGCTATTTTGACAAATTACGACTCACCGAACTAAGACGCCAACTTGGACCCTTGCCTCCGAATCAAGCTCCAAGCTTTGAATCACTCTGAAACTCTCCGGAGCTACCTTGATTCATTGAAACAACACTTAATAAGTTGCAATCTTATGGAATTAGTAATCTAGAAGCTATTTTATCTCACTTTTCCATGAAAACCCAAGGTTTTAGAAACCCCAAAGCTGCCCCTTTATGTTAATGGTTTCCAATTGCTTCTAAATTCACAAAATTACGAAGATTGAAAGATGAAAACAAAGGTAAGCTAAAACCCATTGTGGGTGTTCATCATCATACCTTAATTTAAAGAATTTGAAGTTCCCCCTTTCAATTCAAGTTACAAACGTTAAAGAGGAGAAATGGAGGAGATGAATTCTCATTCTAATTTGATGAAATTGAGAAAAGATTGGAGGAGAAGAAGAATTATGGTGCCATGGAGAAGAAAGAATAAGGAAGCAAGCTTTTTCCTTTTCTCTGTTGGTTCTAACGTGAAATTAAAAGAAAGAAGATAAGGGTTTTTAATTTAAATGACTTAGGGACGCGTTGGTCATTTCAGTAATTGTTAAGGACATATTCATTATTTTGATAATTGTTCTAATTAATTCCTCTTTTCCATTTAAATCTCTCTTTAAATCATGTTTCGCTAACAAATCCTATTTTTAGGATGTTACAGCCCAAGCCATGGTTCCTAAAAATCAGGCATTTTCCTTAAAAAAAACTTATTTTTCTCATGGGAAATTTGGTTGTTTTAGATGTTGTCCAACTTTGAATGAAAAGAAAAAAGACCATATTTTTAGTTACCATGAAGGTGAGGATCCTAGGGAAATCTTCACCTACCCATGCATGCAAATAACTATAAGCAAAGATAAGAGAAACTCCCCATACCTCAAAGGAGGTACACGACTTGGAGGAGGGAAAGATGACCTTCAAGCTTTCCTTCTTCTTTGCTCCATGACTCCTAGAGATGGTTGAATAATGACTTGATGTGGTGGTGGTAGTTGCTAGGCAATGAAGATGAGGAAAGGTGGTGCAAAAGTGAAAGAAAAATAAGAGAAGATGAAAGGAGAAGGAAGTGGGGTATTCAGCCAAGAGAGTGAATGAAAAAAAGGGAAAATGTCTAAGTCATGCATAGCTTATACTTATATAGGCAAAGAGAGTGGATGAACTAACCAATCAAACTTGGCTTTTTTGGATGATAAGTGCCAACTAAATAATAAAATAAGGCTTAGTAGAATGGTGTGGTGGATTTATAAGAAGTTGGCCTTTGTCCAAAAATTTCAAATTTGTTCTATTAAGAATTTAGAAAAATGATGACACTAGTGCAAAAATTGGATATAATCATGGTTAAAAATGACTTTTATTCACGGTTAAAGAACCGTGGTTGTTGCAGCCGTGGTAGTAGATGAGGGTCTTTAACCACGGTTAACAACCGTGGTAATAAATAAGATCTAACCACGGTTGTCGAGCATAACCGTGAATATAACACACAATGTATATTCACGGTTATAGTAAAACCCATGGATAAAGAACAGCTATATTCACAGTTATTTAGCATAACCGTGAATACAAGTAGAAAAAAAAAATTAACTTACAGACCATGTATATTCACGGTTATAGTAGGAACCGTGGATAAAGGACCTTTATATTCACGGTTGTTTAGCATAACCGTGAATATAAGTAATATAAAAAATTCACTTACAGAGTATGTATAATGACGGTTATAGTAGTAAACGTGGATAAATAGTGTCTATATTCACGGTTGTTACCATAACCGTGAATAAACACTGAGGTTTTTTTTAATATGGTTTCTGTTTTATTGTTTCCCAAACCTGCATTCAGACAACCAGCACAATATACAGTATCCCAGCATATCCAGCAATAAACAATATATAAAAAGAATGGTATATAGATAACAATTAATTTGATATGAATTCATAACAACGTAAAAAATGAAACTATATACAATTCAGATGAATGTAACCTAATGTAAACCCTAAATCCTACACTAGATACATATTTAAGAGAATAAAGTTCCTATATCTAGCTAAGTTCTTTTGCTGATTTCAATGAAGTATGAGGCCCATTGCCTTCTAACATTATCTACAAGTGTCTTAGAGAAGTATGACCGGTCCTGAAAGTACTGCAAACAATGCACAAAATAATTAGAACAAAAACTATATTTATTACATGAAATTGATGAAATTGTTAGAAAAGTAGTCCAAATGATGAGACTTACATCTGTCCATCCCTCTACTAAATGTTGTTGGACAATGGTCAGCATAGTGTGCATGACGAAATAGCCACACTCAAAGGAACCCTCCTGCCTGTAAGACTACAATGGACATAAAATATAGAATAAGTGAATTCAAAACTTAAAAAATATATATTGAAGATTTGAATGAATACGATAGACTTACCTTTGGGGTCACAACTTTTCTTCCGCTGGACTTAACTCCAACCAGTCGATTGTATCCAATCACCGCCCTACATCAAATAAAACACAAGATAAGTTAGAATCGTATAGGTCCAAAAATGATGTAATCGAATTTGTACTTATTGTTTAGGGATTAACTTACCCGTCTACTGCAGTTTTAAGGTCTTGTGGAACTGCCCGATGCGTAGTATCAAAGTACAGAGCAAGATAAGCCCGGGGACAGATCACCACAAGCGTCCAGCGAGCGCTGCAGTTACCAGTGATAAGTGAGACTTCAAAATGCAAAAATTAATGACAATAATTATGGAATAGAATATTACCCTTTATGATAGGGGCCCATGTATACAGTCTTCCTAGACTCAAACATCCAATTTGGGATGTATGCCTGGGTGTCCTACTTGGTGTTTGAGAGCTTCTGTATGAGAGAGGGCTCTAAGAAACCATAAGTTCCTTGGAAACCCAACTCCACACAAAGTTTTGTCAGAAACCTAAACAGGTTGAGACATGGTTAGCGACAAATAACTTGTATAATGAAAAAATTGGACAAAAAGAGATATACTTACAGCTCCCACAACTGAATGATGGAGATGTTCAGCATCGACGTCCCCGTAATAATCTCACACATGTCAGAATGTATAATGTAAAGTGGTAGTGCACTTGGACGGCCGAACACCAGTGGCTCCCATGGGATCTGAACAGTCTCATCTCCTTGCTCATACCCGATGCGCCATAGCATCCGGATGGGATTGTCGGCCTCTAGCCTCTTCGATACCTGTTCCTGTTGAACATTTGACAACCATCACAGTTTGTACCATAATTGACAATATAACAAAATTAGTTAGTGTAAGGTTTTTACCTGTCCAGGGGCAACCTGCAGAAGTCTGTTGGGCCACATCAGAAAGTGGCCCACCGCCTGACCGACGGTCTTCACCTCTGGAGTTGCCACTGGCACAGCAGCATCCTCCTCGAGGACGAGCACAATAGAGACCCTAGACATACCATCAGGTAATGACTGATGGTGAACCACAGGGTCTAAGTTGTAGACCATGCCAGTGGCAACTGGCTCCTCCGACCCGTCAGCGAACAGGTCACATTGTCGGGTGTCTGGTGGCTCGACCCCATCATCGTCAGGGTCAGCCGCAGCGCACGACCCCTTAGTGCTAACCCTCCGTACCTATATATTTACACATCAAGCAGAAGTTATTCAACAATGAAATAAAGTGATTACAAACAATAAAACTGAGGAAATTAAATAAAGAATCTAACGGGTGGGTCGCTAGCGGGTGCAGTAGTCTCCTGGTGGTGGCTGAGTGAGGCCTTCATCTCCTCCCTGAATCGGGCCATCTCCTGGTAGAGCCGAGATATCTCCTCCTGATACTCAGCCTTCACAACAGCCACCTTCTACTCCACCATTTTCTCAAGGGAGGGGGCAGGGTCGGGAGCACCGTAATAGCTGCGGAGGCCTGTGAAATGTGAATGATTAATATAACATTGTTTAACAAATAACAAAAATGAAAGGATACAGTTATTTTCAACTTACCTACACCTCGACCAACAGCACGCACTCTTCCTGGGTGCTCTGGCCTGCCGATGGCGGTAGTCAAAATATCCTGCCTACCATGGGCTACGAAAGACCCTTGGGTTGATTGCTCAACCAAGGAATCCTGAAACCAAACAAGTTAGTATTCACTTCCTCCATGTAATACCAAAAAAAGACACTGATACAAGGGAATACTTACTATCCGTGAGGAGACCTCCTTAGCTTGTGAGGAAGTGTATTCCCCACTCTTCTTGATCCTGGCCCGCTTCCATTTGTCGTGGCGTGTAGGTGGGGAAGGGGGATCCATAATACTAGTGTTAGGATGACTAGTCTGACACTGACTCAGCCTCTCCTGTACCAGCCGCTCCTCCAACCTACGGTAACCCCCACGTGACAGTGTGTGGGGGCAGTCATTCAGCTTCCTAGTCTCCCGGGCTTTCTTTCTGACCTCCTACAACAAGAAAGAAAAATATTCAGAGTTAGCCGTTTAAATTATACATAATTTAATCATTTAAAAACCAATGTACCTAAAACTGGACAGAATGCCTATTTGCAACGAAAGCATCCCAAGTTGCCTGATCTATGAATGGATATTTCTCTCCAGGGAACTTTCCTTGGTCGTCCCCGAATACATACCTACAATTCAGGTACATTTAAACTAAGGATTAATTGGTACAATTTGGTAAAGCGTTGATTAAGAATTTAAAGTCCAAATACCTCGTGGTGAGTATGGATTTGAACGACCTCCATCGCTCAGCCATAATACCGAGGACCTTCCTCCTCGCTATGTCAGAAGATGGTATGTCAAAAGAATCCTACATGAAAGGAGTTAGTCCATAAAGGAATCCTTATTATGAATTACATGAATTAATACACTAAATTAAAACTTAAATAATATCAAAGTTAGCAGAACATCACTCCATAACTGGTTCTTCACCATCTCCTCGACATTATCCCAGTCGGGGATAATGATGGACACCTTCGATCGAGCCAGGACTCCCAAATAACTGCTAAACTTCATGGCATTTGGTCCTTCAAATCTACCAGTGTTGACATCCATGTCAACAGGTAACCTCTCTCCCCGGTGTCGCCTAAGTGCAACGTCTGCCATCCGGGTAACACCTCTACTCTTTCGAGTTGAGGAATCAGTAGCCTGTGAGTCAGACCTAGATTGTCCATCCTGATCAGCCATGAGTATCTGTTCAAACAAGGAAACACAACTGTCAAATATTTAATATAACATTTAATACAACGAATAATTAATATAACATGCATGTAATTCAATGATTCATTAACATGATTAATACCCTATGAAGATGAAATATTTTCCCACAAGCCTTCATGGTGGTCATGACGACTAGCAACTACATCATCTATGTCATGTTCCATGATAGATGTTGGAATACGTGTTGTGGTCGATGGAATTTCCACAATATCAAGATTGGGGTCTCCAATGTGTCTACCTTGGATAACAATTGACCAGTGTTTGTCATCTGGGTCAGCAACATAAAAAACTTGCTTCACCTGCGTTGCCATTATGAATGGTTCGTCCTTATGCCCTATCTTGTTGAGGTCCACCAATGTAACTCCTAAATCATCAGTTTTGACACTGTTCTTATTGTCAACCCATTTGCATTTAAACACAGGAACGGTGAAGGGACCGTAATCGACTTCCCATATATCCTCAATCACACCAAAGTAGCATGACTCGGCCAATACAGGGTTGTTGTCCTTTGAAGTTGAGAAACTGTCGCACACGTTTTTCTCCACATGCGTTACATCAATGCAGTGTCTTACATCAAGCTCCCTCCAATATGGCAGGTCAAAAAAAACTGACTTTTTCTTCCAGTTGTTTTGTGTCGGGTGCTGTTTTTCACACTTACCAAACTGCACGTTGACGTCTTTCACCTTTTCATATGTCTGGCGACCAGATAGTGGTGGAGGAGCCATTTCAAAGTCTTGGGCACCGTTAAACGACTTCTTCAACCTTCAAAACGGATGATTCGCTTTAAGAAACCTTCGATGTCGAAGATAAACACTTTTCCTACCATGGTGCAACCGCACAGAACTAGTCCCCTCCTCACATACTAGACAAGCTTTATGACCCTTCACGTTGTACCCGGATAAGTTACCATACGCTGAAAAGTCATTGATCGTGCAAAAGAGCATGGCACGCAATTTGAATGACTGCCCGGTAAACGCGTCAAACACATCAACCTCGTCTTCCCATAACCTTTTGAGGTCTTCAACCGATGGAGTTAAATATACATCAATGTCGTTGCCCGGTTGTCGTGGACCAGAAATCATCATCGATAACATGACATATTTCCGCTTCACGCACAACCATGGCGGCAAGTTGTAAACAAACAACAAAACAGGCCATGAACTATGGTTTGTGCTCAGGTTCCCAAATGGGTTCATGCCGTCTGTGGCTAGTGCAAGCCTAACATTTCTTGGTTCATGGGCAAATTCCAGAAAAATCGTATCCATTTTCTTCCATTGTGATCCATCGGCCGGATGCCTAAGTAGTCCATCAACAACCCTTTCATCAGCATGCCATCTCATAAGTTTTGCATCATCTGCATTGGCAAACAGACGCTTTAGTCTTGGAACTATAGGCAGATACCACAACACCTTTGCAGGAGACCCTTTAGTGCATACCTCATCAGAATCTGCCTCTTTCTTCTTATACTGTGACACCCCACACCTAGGACATCGATGCAACATTTCTAACTCACCCTGGAATAATACACAATCATTTGGGCATGCATGTATTTTCTCATACTCTAAACCCATAGGACACAACACCTTTTTGGCCTCATAGTTACGATTCGGCAAGGTGTTTCCAGCTGGGAGAATTTCTTTCAACAACTTCAGTAAGTCAGTGAAACTTTTATCCGTCCACCTGTTTATGGCCTTCAAATTAAACAATCGCAAAACTGCTGATAACCTTGTGAAATTGATGCAGTTTGGATACATCGGCTGCTCAGAGTCCTCACACAGAGTCGTATATACATGAGCTTTCTTAAAACCTTCTACCCCCACACACGGATCATATCCTCGAGTCGGTCATCCATGTCGACATCGGTGTCATGCATCGAGCTTCAATTTTCAGTTTGAGAGCTGTTACTTGGCACCACCACATCTTCACCATGCCATATCCAACGCGTATAACTACGCAGAAAACCGTCACACAGTAGATGCTCTCGCACCTCTTCCAAGTCTACCCGACGTAGGTTCAAGTATTTCATACAAAGGCAAAAATACTTTCCATTCACCTCCACTGCATTCCTCACTACGAATTCTATAAATGATTCAACTCCCCCCTCGTACTCTAGACTTAGGCGTGATGCAGTTATCCAACTCCGATCCATGCCAACTGTTTACAAGGTGCTATGATCAACCTCACTTTTTCCACAAGGTGGTGGTCCTATACCCATTCAGGATGAGAATTGTTTTTATACGTCATTCTAATATACAGGTTAGGAGTTATTTTAAAATTTGATGAAATTTTGGCAGCATTTCGCATTGGTCTCTAAGTACACAAAATAAGAGTGGTCAAATCAAATTCAACCACAACCAAATATGCACCCAGAGAACAACACAAAATGCAAGTTACCGAAAGTTTATCAAATTTTAAAATAACTCCTAACTTGTACATACTAAAAATGACATATAAAAAATAATTGTTCATCCCAAACTGTCCAAACGGACAATTCAAGATTCAACACAAACGATGAAATTAATTAATTTAATGACCATTTGTGTCGAATCTCAAACGGGGAACTACGGTTCACTCATATGCACAACAACTTTCATACTAGTTAACTAGTTAACTAGTATAAGCCTACGAGTTTGCAAGATTGAAAACCACATACATACAATAGACAGAAATAACATTATATACGAGCAACTAACAACAACAGCAATAACATTATATAAGTGAAATGTAACTTCTCATTACAACTCAACTCAAAAATCTAATAATGAAATATCAAAATTTTAAACTAAACTTCAACAGAACAAAATTCATAAATGGAAAATGTTTTAAAGGGAATGGTTAACAATGATGAAGTGAAAATTTTCCATTTAAAAATATCTAACTTGAACCTAGGAATGCGTTATGTTCATATCTAACAATGATGAAGTATGGATTTATGGATTATGGATTATGGATTATGAATTATGGATCATGGATTATGAGATATGAATTATGGATCATGTTAAGTTTTCCCGTTTACATAATTTGTAGATATTCATACTTGAAACGCATATAACTACATCTATATGTGTTTGATGATTTTCTTTTCTAATGTTTAATTCTGATCCAATAGTATTTATTTATTTTTTTATGTAGGACTGAACTCGCCATATTTTTGATAAATCTGAAGGGGATACATAGATTATTCAATAGTTTGTTTCCCTATACACTAAGGTGATTTGTTTCTAATTTGATAGCCTAAAGCTTCTTATTCTATTCATCATTTACTTGGTTTCCATAAAGACCATTGAATGTAAGTTTGAAGGAAATTGTATTATATGTAACATCCAAAATTTGTAAAAATTATTAATTAAGAGGAATACACAGAACCAGCAAGCTTGCTTTAATTGTTACACAGATATTATCTAATCAGATATCTTATACATATATAATATCTATACTACAGGTAATGGCACAGGCAATGTCACAGGTAATGTGTCACAGGCAATGAAAACACAATGAGATTGAAAAAAAATAAAACACATGTCTAATCAGATATCTTGTTGCTCCCTTTTTATAATTTTTCATTAAATAGATTAAAAAAAATTACCACAATAATGAAAACACATGAAAACAGAGGCAATGTCACAGGCAATGTCAAATAAGCAGAGATAGAGTTCAGCTTCAACAATGAAAACACAAACTCAGAGACCTATATTCGTTTATGTTCGACTACACACAAACAGAGAGACAAGCTTTCCAGACAATGGTGATAAAGCATAACAAAGAAGCAGGGCTAAAAAGTGAACGAAAGAAGAAGGGCAAGGGAACACTTACCAGACAATGGTGAACGAAGAAGAAGAAGGGCACACGAAAGAAGAAGGAAGGGAACGGAGAAGCCTACGACCAGCAAAGAGGAGGACGAGGAAGAAGACGACAACCAGCGCGAAAGAAGAAGAGAAAGTGAAAAAAGGCTGAAAGGCGCGGCTTTTGAAGTTTCAGAAAGGATGTATATTCACGGTTCCCCTTGAAACCGTGAATATATTAAACATATAATCACGGTTGAACAAAGAACTATGGATAAATGTTAACTATTTATCCACGGTTACGATCCCAACCGTGGATAAATATTAAATCTATAATTACAGTTATATATACAACCGTGGACATATAGTACCCAGTAATTAAACCCTAAAACCTGAAGTATATATCCACGGTTGAAAATACAACTGTCATTATAGACATCAATATATATCCACGGTTAACATCATAACCCTGATCATACCCATGAATATATATCCACGGTTGTGCACACAACCGTGGATATATATTTCAGGTACTATATATCCACGGTTGACATCTCAACCGTGAATATATATTGACGTGTACGATGACGGTTATGATGTTAACCATGGATATATAGTTTTCTCTAATTATATCATTCACCTTATAATTTCAAAAATGCCACCGCTTATGTTTTTATCACTGATCCACTACAACCCGTGAATATATCCCGTTGTTATATCCAATTTTTGCACTAGTGTGAACAGAAAAGTTATAGATCTTTTTCTCCTCTTTCCAACGAAAGTTATGACTTATTTATTGAAGACTATTTAGACGAGACACATACTGACAGGTCAATGAATTAAAATAAAAACTAGGATTTCTAGGCTTGGAATTAGTGTGACATCCTTGATTTAACTAGGACAAATTCCCACACTGGAACGTCCTACTTAATTAAGGAGTCACTAAAAGTAGAAGTATTTTTTTTGTCTGGTGATCATCAGCATATGATTTTAAAATAAATATATTACATAGATCGATTCTTTCAACATGAGAGTATTTAAAAGAGTACGGAGCTCACAGGCTCCCAACAACTACTACAAAATGAAAGCTTAACAGAAATGTTGAGTCTATAATGATCTCGACGTAAACAGGAAATATACACACAAGTGATGCTTTCAAACTAGCATCCTCTACTGCAGGTACTCCAAGTCCTGCCCACGCTCGTCTTGTCCTTCAACTGATGATCACAAAAAAGAGAAACAACATACACAACAACAAAAAGGGTGAGTACAAAGCTCTCAACCCATAACATATACATACAAGGTGGCTTAATATTTTAAATTATAGAAAAGATTACATATAGCATACCTTAGAACAGAAATACAAAACTTCACATACATAATTATCAACAATAATCAGAAGGTCAGTCATATAATGATGGCATGCTATGCATGTGTTAGATTCAATTATTGTAAGTTATAATTCGTTACCAATATGCAATGAGGCCCAACTTCTATTCCTCAATCTCATATATCAATAATCATGTGCACAATCTGCCACCCTTATCTCCCCTGCCCAACTAGCGACCGGAGCTATCCTCGTTCTGGTTTTCACAAATGGGTAGGGACTCATAGTCTCGATCATCAAATGGCCAATCACATATCACACATCACCACAGAACGGGCACTCCACGGTCATAAAAAATTCCGCCTCTTGTCGAAGTATACCAGAGTTTGCTATAGGCTGTCCGGCGACGGGCGCGAATCCGATGCCACTTGGAATTCCCGCCTTTGGTGATACTCCCTAGACTACCCTCAGGTATCGAGGCGCGTTAGATTCTTCAGTGTACCCTTCACTGTATGCTCTAGGGGATTTTTCCAACATCCCTCCTCAACTCTAATGCAAAATGCCATGTACTTATCTCAATTACTTAGGGGACCCAGAGTCTAGACGGAACCTAACTCTCATGTAGCATATTTGTCCTTAAAACTCATAAATATCTAACCATAAATCTTTTCATATGGTAGGGGCTAAGTCTCAAGATTCAATACTACTAAAAATTCACTTTATGAGAAATTTCAAAGTTATTTACTGATAATTCCTTTAGGAAAATTCTCTACTGTAAAATATACAATTTATTTATGTAATAGATATCTAAGCAAAATGAGTAATCATAAGTTTCAATTATGTTTCTTATAACTTAATAAAATTTAACGTTGCCTTAAGTGTAAGGTATAAAAGTTTCTCTTGATTTTTCGATTACTAAAGTCGTTTTGTCTATTTACTTATAATAAACTAGATAATTTGATTTTGTCTTTCTAAAATTTTTCATAAAATAATAAATGAAATAATTCCTTATTTATAAGATAATCCTCCTAGTCCTATATTGATAATAAAAGGCTCCCCTTTTTCTAAGGTGATATACAAAGTAGTAAATTTTCCATCTCTCTATTCAAAACTTTGTTTTTGTTGTATTTTATCCAGAAAACTCTGATTTAAGTGATTCCAAAGCTAAAGTGTTTAAATTTGAAAATAATAACTAAATAAAGTAAAATTAAAAATTAAATCCGTCCAGAAAATAGCCCCTACATGAAATTTCACCAAATGCCAAAGTTTGTCGTTCCAACATTCGTAAAAATGTGTTTTAAGGACAAATCGCGCGTCAAAAATTCATATAACCAATTTTTCTTTTTTGGGTATTTTTCTCATGCTCAAAATTCATTTTTCATGCCACAAAATAATCCTCCAAAATAGTTTTACCATTTTCTTTCATTTGCCCACAAAAACACGTTTTATACCGTTTCTGACATTTCGTTCGCGCCTAACTCGGGTCCCTTTTTATTCCTTTATTATTTACCACATCCATAATATTTTTATAATCACAAATATTACTCAAATATATGAATATACAGCAGCAACAAAAATTCTACATATTCACCAAGAATTAATTCTAAAATTCATGTAAATTACTTCCTTAATGTCATAAACTTATTGTTTTATTATTATAACTAAAATTCACTTGCTTTTATTCTTAGTAATAATAATAAAAAATCCAGAATTACCATTTTACATTAAAATTTATTTTCATCTCATAAAATTTTAAGATCAAGGTAAGTTTTCAAATTTTAACCATAAAAATTAATTCTTTCAAGTTATACTTTTAAAATCAAAATTTTCCAAGTTGTTCACTAATTATTAAAATTTTCCAGCGCAACATTAATTTAGTGTAATTTATAAAACTGTTTTATAAATGTTTTACATTGTCTAAAAAAAATTATTATTCACACTTCAAGTCACCCATTAAGCCAAGAATACATATTTAAGCAAGATCTTTACATGCAATATAATTTCAATCAAAAATCTGCTACAATAAAAATTTAAGTGTTAGTAATCTTCATAAAAATTTTAAAATTCAAAAGATCTAACAACAACCATGGTATAGCCATAATATCTCTTGAAGATCCATTTTTTTCACAAAAATTTCTCACGATTCAAACCATAGAAACTTAGATCTTTAAACAGATATTAAAGTATAAGTGTTAAGGACACTTATACTTCACCATGCATGCATAATTTTTATGGATCTAAAACAAGAAAAGTACCCCCTTTACCAACAAGATTTTCGTGCTTCAAAAGAAAAGCCAAGGACTTCAAAGTTTGCTTCTAGGCCACCATGGTTTGCTTCATCAAGATAAGAGAAAAGAATGGATGTATGAATGGTGGAGATTAACGTGATTTTGATGGTGGAATGGTAAAGAAAAGGTTGCTGTTTGGTGGAGGAGAAGAAGAAATTTTGATGATCAAAGGTGGTATCTTGAATTTTTAGTATGGTGTTTGTGATTTAGGATAGATGATGGTGGATGTGGGATGATGTTTAGATGAAGAAGATATGAGATAAGAGAAGAGATGAGTTGTTGGAAATTTTACTAAGTTAGAAGGAAGAAAGAAAAGTTAGGCAAAGCAAAGCAAAGGAGATGAAAAGATGGATTTTTGCATGTAGCTTCCTTACCCCCCCCCCCCCCTAGAGTCACACGGCTGGAGTAAGTGGATGGGCAAGTGTCACACTATTTCCATGCAAGAGAAAGGTGTCACCAACAGCTGAAGGTGATGTGGAGAAGAGTTATGCATGGTTGAGACAAGTGTCCAAGTGATGGAGCCATGTTATTTGTTGTTCATGCATGTCAGCCTAGGTGTCTCATGCAGGGTAGTGACTTGCTCGAAGGTTTAGGATGTCTTATGAGCCAACTTAGCAAATGGGATGAAAATAAAAGTTGTAGAACTTTTTGTTCTCTTTAAAGCAATATAAAGCACAAAAGCATCCATTGGGAATTGAGTTAGATATGGCCCAAATACTAAAAGGGTGCAGGGCTGTGATGGGATTTTTGTCCCTTGCACAAATAATGTTTCTGGGCCAAATGTGCTATGAATTGGACTTTGGTTTCTTCATAAATTTTGTGGAGAAATGTGTTAGGAAACTTTTAGTGAAGGCCTCATTCAATTTTATGGAAATATGAGAGAGTTATGTATAAAATACTACACCTAGTGTAAACTGATGCTGGAAAAACGTGAATTGGTGTAGTGTTTTAATTTTTGGGAATTAATGGGATGCGAACTGGCCTTAGTGGTCAACATGAAAGTTGTAGATAAATTTGATAAGGAGATTTTGGGACAAGAATGACTCGAATCCAATATCAATAAAGAAATTTACGCCCAAAATACATACAGATATGCATTTTGGCTTACCCGGGTAACTTAAAAATTCAACGTTTTTAAGCTTGGTTATTTAAAATTGGGTGTTGGGCTCTTCATGAAAGTTGTTAGGAATAACATGAAGAACGTTTTGGGATAAAAATAATTTACTCAAGTTCCTCGAATAATTTCTGGGCTCAAACCAGGGAGTTACTCAGTTTTGTTAACATAAAACAGTTACTTAAATATTTATATTAAATCACCTAATGTTTTATTTTATAAATCTATGTTATTAGGGTGTTATTAAACAAATTATTATATTATCCTAGTTATCTCAATTAATAACATAATTAAAGTCAGAACCTCTACCTTACCCTTACAAAATTTCTTTAAAACGGACATATAATCAAATTGGTCGTAGCCCATTCATTAGTACACACAAAATTTTCACAGAATACAGACAACTGGTCTCAAGGACCTAACATTAAAAACGAGGGCTGCTCTTGGTGTCTTCATAAGATTTGTAAAGGATTTTGACATGAGAATTTTAGGATAAGAATCACTCGATTCCAATAACTATAGAGAAAGATACGTTTAAAATGCTGAAGAATTTACACTTGCTACACGAATTTCTTGAATTAATTCTTGAAATAAAAACTGGGAATTATGTGTTGGGAATTATGTGTTGGGAATTATGCTTGGAGGTCTTCATAAGAATCATAGGAAATTTCATTACGAAGATTTTGAGACAAGAATCCCTTAAATCGGATACTCGTAGCAAAGTTTGGCCAAAAATTATGAAATATGCGCAATAGGTTACGAGACAGAACTTGAATTTTTTTCTCAATTTATTGAATGGGCACAAGTCTCGATAATTGACTCTGTCCCCACCATCCACCATCCTTCGAGAAATGTCGAGGGTTTGGTTTCTTCCTTTAAGTTTGGTCCTAGGCCATAACAACACCCAAATCGGGTAACGTGCTCGCTTATAGTAAGAAATTACCCGCCTAGTTACTAGAATTTACTTATTTTTTTTATTATTATTATTATTACTACTACTACTACTACTACTACTACTACTACTACTACTACTACTACTACTACTACTACTACTACTACTACTACTACTACTACTACTACTACTACTACTACTACTACTACTCCATTTTATGAAACCTTATAAATCTTAATTTTTAATTCACCAATAAATTTAGCACACAGATCATAGCAATATAAATGACCAAAGCCTAAATTTCACTTACAAGATTTGACAGTAACAACATTTGTCTCTTAGTCCATAGACTTACCATAGAAAAACGATGGGTGTTACAACTGACATCCCTCTACATGATTTGTTCACTACCCAATTACAACCTTTATGATCATCTTTTAATATGACGTTTGATTGTATTAAAATAAAAAAAAACTCCTCATGTAGGAATCATAATGATTTCAGGTTGAAGGACTAAATATACTATTATCACATTAAGTACCATTTATGACATTCATGTAACGATCCATGCAACATTCTCATGGTAGGTCTGTTTAGTACACCATTACTCTTTATGTGTACCCATGTGATGACTTGATATTGTCCATATATATGATCTATGAGATCAGATCATTAGTACATTCACTCAAATAAATACTTGACTAGAGACAATTTAGGAATAGTTCTCATATTGACCTACTATTCTAGGGACTAATAAAGGCTATTAAACTATTTAACAAAAATGTCTTGTTCAAAGTGATGCATTCTATATAGGCTCTTAATGCATAATTCCAACAACAACTTTGATGACTAGACTAAAGGTTTTTGAGTAGTTCAGGCTCTTTTGTTGAGTGAATCCTTTAGCTACAAGTTTGGCTTTGTGTTTGAACATGCTTCCATCTGAATAATACTTTAGCTTGAAAATCCATTTGCAACTTATGGCCTTTTTGTTTGTTGGTAAAAGAACTAGTTCACATGTTGAATTATTATTAAAGCTAAATACTTAGTTTCCATAGCATTCTCCTAATCAAGAGAAGATAGAGCATGGCTTATGGAGAAGGTTCTACACTTGTAAGTAGCACCATGGGTTTGAAAATGCCAACCTTAGCTCTTGTGGTCATAGCATGAGTATTGGTTTTAGTCTGAGATATTTCATCTTGATCAGTAGTAGAGGCAGGTATTACAGGAGTGTAATTTTTAGGTAGACAGACCAGAATAACAGATACAAGTACATGGTCGGGTGGTGTAGGCTGAGAAGAAATTATATAATAAGGTAAAATAGCAATTGAATGAGGGACAGTAGATGAGGAAGTTAGTATAAGGTATTGAATGAATTTCAATTGTGGTATGAAAAGGATATAAGGTTTCTTCAAAGGTTATATTTTTGGCAATGATGATTTTCTAAAAAGGAGTTAAACATTTGTATCCTTTGTGTAAGGAGTTATAGACTATGAAAGTGTAAAGTTGATATCTATGCTCTATTTTGTTTTAGCTATAAGGTCTCAGTTGTGGGAAACATGCATAACCAAAAGGCTTGAAAATATTATAATCTAGAGTTTTGTGAAATAGCTTTAAGAAAGGAGGCTGATACCCCCAACACAAGAGTGGGTAGTTTGTTGATGAAAAAGAGAGCTATACCAAAAACATCAATGCAAAATTTTGAAGGCATATAAAAAGAAAACAATAAGGTTAGAGTAGTCTCCACTATGTGTTTGTATTTGTGTTTCCTTCAGCAAAGCGATTTTACTCGTAAGTATTTGGACAACTAAATCTATTAAGAATACCTTGTTTAGCCAAGTATTTAGTAAAAATTGAATACTCCTTACCTCCATCTATTTGGACAAATTTTATTTTATACCAAATTAAAGTTTAGTCATGGATTTAAAGTGCAAAAAAATGAGTAAATGCCTTAGATTAATTATGCATAAAGTAAATCCTTATAAAGTTTGAATAAGCATCTAAAAAGTGAATGTAGAATAAATAGTGTTAGATATAGGAAAAGGTAGAGAATAAGACTTACCAATGGAACTAGAGATATAAGAAAAGATTCAGTTTTATTACTTGTAATAGGTACTGATGGTTCAGAGTCTGACTTAGAAGGGAGGTTAAATAAGTCACAGACTCTTTTCACGGAATAAACCAAATTAAACACAGATAATCAGACTTATGAAAGCAAGAAGGAGAAAGTAACACAAGAGGTTTATACTGGTTCACTTCCAACATAGAAGCTATGTCCAGTCCCTTCGAACTTGAATGATTTCCACTATTGTAATATCTCCTTTACAATAACAGTACCAGACCAGTGCACCAAGTATTCTTGACTCCAGCCACTTCTAGCTTAACCCAAGTAGTCTTTCAACAAGCCACTACTGGCTCAATAACCCAAGTATTCTTTCAAAAGCCTCTTCAGGCCAACAATGTTTCCCACACTAAAAACGAAGGCTGGTAACACACCAGACTTTACAAATTGAGATTGAAAGAGAGAAAGAGAGTATCTCATAGAACTTAGTATTTCAAGATATACAATGAAGAGAGTATACACTAAGTTGAAAAGACGCAAAATCAAGGTATGCTAGAAGCAAAACACACGAAGAAGATCTTTGTCGTTTGAGAGACTTAACGACTGATTGCAAAGAAAAAGAAGGCAATGATCTTTTTACAAAGGTGACTCTTTGTAAATCTGTTACTTGTCTCTATATCTTGCATCAATCTTCTGAAGTATTTATAGGAATCAAATGGTAATCGTTGTTGCCTTTTGAAAAGAGATATAACCGTTGGAAATCCTGCGAAGAAGTTGTGAGCTTTGAGCTTTGAGAGGTATTAGACTTTTGTTGTTCCAGCAAGGTGTATGAAGAGTCTGATACATGGGTTCTTCTGTTCTTGCATAAAAATAGTTCCATATACAGCGTTGACAAATAAAGTTATTTTCTTGCTTTATTTGATTGGAACAGAGAGAAAAAGATAAAGTTGTAATCCTCTGAAACTAAACTAACACACATGCTGACTTGTACCAGCTTTTTGTATTTCTACACGGAGGATTGTGTTGGGATCTTTGAGCACTAAGTTGGCTGCTATGCTGATTTGTTTCTTTTTTTTATGATAAGCATATTTGTCTTGATAAGTGCATGAGTTCGAGGTTTGACCTTTGGAGTAACTTTCTTCTCTGTTTGATTAAGGATGCCTAAAAGCCTGATTCTTGATATTCATAAGAACACAGGACTGGGTGTGTATCAGACTTTTTAAGGTCTAACAAAGTTAGATTAGACTTTTGTCGATACAAATTCCCCTTATGTTTTGCAACCTGTGTAGTTCTTGAAATACTTAGACAAACAGGTAAGATTACATGAGAGCAGACTTCTTTTGGCCAATGATAGTAATAGTATTTTAATTGATTTATTTTAAATAACTCATTTTAAATCATTTATGTTAATCATTTTAAATCGCTTATTCTACTCTCTTATTTTTACCGCTTGCTTGATGGAGCAAATGCTAATGGTGACCTTGCTTTAAGGTTGGCACACCCATTCCTGCCAAATACAAAAAAAAAATATAATTAACACTGTGAAAAAATAGCCAGACCTAATAACATATACATAATTGAAATTAAAAAATAACTTATCATTTTTCAGCCAAATGCAGCAACTAGAATCCTAGCAAGCAACCATATCATTTTGTATAGAAACCAGAGCACCAAGAATCTTTATTCTGAAAAATCCATAAGATTGGTGAGGATTAGCCTCCCATCTAGCAGCCCATAAAGAAAATAAGGAGATGGCAAAGGTTTCAACATCTGAAAGCAAGTGTGCTACATCTGTTAATATTGCAAGACTATTAGCTTTGATGCCACCAACTAATTTAACGGTCATGAAAATAACACAAAGAACCACTACCATCAAAAGCTTTTGCATAGAAGTTGTTCGTTCTTCAAAATCCTTGGAGATGGATCCAGTATGTCTTTATTCTCTAATGTACCACATCATGGATAACAATGTTAGTGATCCTTATGAAATTTATCTTCCCTAACATGGTAATAATTTATAATTCAACCTCAAAAATATCATAAGGGGAGGGTGTTCTAAATCACAGCTGTAGATGCAAACTTCTGGTTAGAACTGAATGAAGCGAGTATTTCAATAAAGCAGTATACAGCCACACAACACAAATACAAGGGTTGTGTCAACGCAAGCCTTTTACTGGAAAATTTTAAATAAAATATAGATAATCCTCAAGCACAGATTCACCATGGTCATCAATATCAACCTCCAATCACAATTACGAAGGATAACAGTCTGATCTTTTACATTCCTATAATTATAACTTTGCCAGATACAATTTTGTAAGTATCTGATGTAATAAAATCATATTCATATTATTATCCAACTTATAACTTCAGTAGTATATAATGCAGAAAACTTCCAGAAGAAGTTCCTATTCCTTTGATGAATACAACACTAAGCACAAAGCAGTTAGAACATTTAGATAACTAGACATTTTATAAATGTCCTAGGGTCTATCAGTTTAAAAAGAAGAGCTATATGTCAAATGCTTTACTCAGCACCACAAACAATTAAGTAAACCTGTTCAATGCAAGATACCCATAGCTCTGCCATAGAAACTTTAACAACCTTCTCATCCAAGAAATTGTTTACTTTATAGGTCACAGAACCTAAATGGTCCACTGTATTTACAAGAGCTTTGACAGCATAATCCTTCAATGTTTCTACCACTCTACAAACATAAGATAGAAACAGAAGGCAACGATGAAGAGGACATATAAAAAAGAAAATGAAAGTATTAGTATAAACATAGACCAGTTCTAGCACAGCAACTCACATTTGTTTCTGGTCATCATAAGTGTATAAGAGTTCAAAGTATTCAGCAGCTAAATATAATTGTGCTATCAGATTTTTCAAATCCTAGGAACATACATGAAAAAATAAAAATAAATGACAAAATACTTCAACCTTTTGAATCAAAAGAGTTATAATCCCTAAGAAGAAACAAATATCCCCAACTAAACAACAAGTACAAGTTCACAAATACCTTGAGACTATCATCAAAGAGCAAGCTCCGGTGCATGAAAACCTCATCATAATTGGAAGCTTCATTAGATACAGGCTGTGTTGCAAAAGTAGTGATCTTCCACAGATAAAAAATCAGGCACCTTTTTTTTAAAATAAATCATAGTGGGTAGTGAATATTATTGTGAAAAAAACACTATCACTCACTTGGTTAGGAGTTTGAGCTTCCATCTTCAAAATCAAAATGCGATTCTGTGATACCCAAAAAGGAACAAGAAAACTTTTTTGTATTAGACAGGAAAGGGTATAAACTAAAGGGATATAGAAAAGAGGAAGAAGAGAAAAGGCACTAAGAAACACATATCTTTTTTCAGATTTCAGATATAATGGTTTGCACTTCTTCTTCCTTACACCGCCATTGTTGCGAGTCTAATCCTAACAATTACGCTTGCAAGGAACCACCTTTGCATAATCAGATCAACACCTTCATTTCTTGGATCTTCTTCACCCGCGGTAACATCTTCTCCGCCGTTCAGATCTGAAACCTTTGCACAGTGATGGTCCCATGCATGACTTGCCTCCTTATAGCTATAGTATGAGGCATGGCATGCATGTGGGTATCCAAAGGTCTCTATTTGGAAGTCACTCCAACAACTATAAATCCCAGGGTTGCAACCTTTAAACACCATATACCATTTTTTGGGACGGTATTTCTTCAAACCATCTAAGCCAGCTATGAAAACACAGTATGATTCGATGAACAGAACGACGAAGGATGTATGCTGTACAGGGTAAGATGACAAAGGGGTAGACGGAAACACAAAGTTTCTTTCACGGGAAACACACACAGAGACAGAGTAGAGACGATGCGAAGATGGAGAAGGTGGACAATTGTTGAGACAAAACAGAGAGAGAGCAGAGACGATAGGAAGGACAAAGGCACATTGTTCATATATTCTCTCTAACATTTCATTTTCTGATGGAGAGGCCTAAGCCCAAGCGGTAACAGGTGCAAGCATGCATCCGTTGGTGATGACACGCGTCCCTTAAACTTCACGCCACTGACACGCTTGCCCTGTAGTACTCACGCGTTTCTTTAATGCTCATACTATAGCATATCAATTTACTCAAATGGCCCTGACTCATTAAATCGGTTCCCCTTCATTCATTTGTGTCGTTCGATTCATCTAAAGGTCCTAATCACTTAGTCAGAATTGATCAGAAAGAATCAGGAAACTTTTGACTAATATGTGGGGGACAGTAGAATCCTCCGTCCATATACACCTCACTTAGAAGAAGATAATTTATTTATCTTCAATCTCCCATTCACGAGGACGTGTTAGCTGTCATGCCATGTCCTTTTCCTTTAGAACAAACTTTGGTGAGAAAACCTCTCATTCCATGCATGTGTTTGTCTCAGCAGTTCAAGGGAGCCAGGTAAATGAGAAAATAAGTGCCCACTATTAAACACTTGCGAAAATAAAATTATTCAATAGTTAATATTGATATTATATATGGTTAGAAATTAAAAAATTCCAATTGTGAACCAATCAAAACCGAGAACGTTGCTCTTGTGCTTTTTTATTTTCTTAAGCATATCCATGAGATAAATTTAGAGTTTATTTTAATGTATGAAAACTATCATACAACATGACTTTTAAAGTTATCAAAGTCAACAGATATTACTTGATTGATAATTCATAATTGCATAACAGTATAAACTAAACACTACAACTTTATAGCTTGGGCTAGATATCTTAATCTTCCTGAACAATAATCAAATTTTGCCTGCTGAACTTGGAGATAGAAAACGGTGTTATGCTCTTCCTTAACCTATAAGCTATAGCAGACCCGGATGTTGTTCATAAGTAACGACACTCTAATTTTAAATGTTGTTATGTATATTCGTAAAGAGAAATAATTAAAAATCCTAATGCTTATATAAATAATTCTTAACATTACCTTAAGAATGAAAATAGGTTCAACTGTTTCTCTAAAATCTAACTTATTTAAAATCTAATTTTATAATAAAATTAAACTAATAATTCTAAAAATATATTTGATTAAAAGGAATTATAATGCTTTTTGATTTAATTTAACTCTTTTATTATGAACAAAATAATCATATACACTTAATCTATTTTAAATATTTTTTACAATTTATTATCCACGTGTAATTTAATTAATTGAACGTATCTTTACATTTTTTTTTCTTTGGGGTTAAAAAGTGAAATTTTGATTGCATGAGAACATACTTGCTTTTTTTTGGTCGAAGAACATACTTGTTTTCAGTTTACCCGGTCCTATAACAACCTTTTCTTTTTGGGTCAAGGTCCTAAAAATCAAGAATGGGCTTTTTGTTGTTGTCCAAAACGGGCCAGAGACATCACGGATCCTTTGATGTGGGCTTCAAATCCACACACTTGGAGCAGCAATTGCCAACAACAACCCTTTGGGTGTTTAGTCTTTAGGATGCCAGTGTTATCAAAAGTGTTGATATTTTGAAGAACAAACTTTTGTTATCCAAAAAAAAAAAGGGACAAACTTTTGTTAACAAAAAACAAAATGAACAAAATTTTCACAAATATACACTTGAATCTCAAAACCAAGACGTTACAATCTGTTTAGTTGTATAGAAAATAATGAAAAAAAATGAGAAATAAAAAAGTTCAAAATGTATATGAGATTTTAGAAGTGATTTGATTGGATACAAAATATTATGAAATTTTTGTGATGATTTTTTTCCAGGATTTGATTTACAGTAAAAAAGTATGACAAAATTTTATGAAAATTTATTAAATTTCTGATATGCCCTTAATATCAAGCTGTTGTGAAGGGTTGGAACAGAGAAAAAGAACAACAAAATTGTCATATTGCCACAAAGGTTGGGTGTTGTGTATCATTTTCTCCCACTTCTTTTAGATCATGGAATCCACTTTTGAATATTTTCTAAACATGAAAAAAAAAGACTTATCAAACTATAGGAAAGTTTTCACATATCTATTTTTTCTCCGTTTGTTTCTCGCACTTTCTAACAAACCAAACATAATACGTGAGAATAATGTAAAAGAGTGAATATTCAATAGAAAAAAAGCTCTAAGACACCCACTCCCATTAGGATACAATTAAAGGATAATACTCTCTTTTTGAAAAAGAGGTATTAATATCTATTTGTTTTCTCATTCAAACTTTGTTCAATCATATTGAGTGGAAGAAGAGTTTTTATTCATTCTTTCAACTTTCAACTATATAACTATTTCATAATAATGGTTGATTTACTTAAAAAATAAAGTTAAATAAACTATATATCAAATAGATACTTGCTCTTTTAATTAGTATTTTCTTCAAGGTTCTTTTATGAACGATCTATAATATATTATTCAAAAACACACATTGTAATACCTTTGTATTTATTTACATTATCCTTGTAAAGTCTATTATAAATTTTGAAACTATAAGATGAATCACTTAAATCTTACCGTCTCTTTTCTCTCTTTCTTCCTTTAGTGTTTTCTTGCATGTTTTGTTTTTTCTGATTGTTATTCTATTTTTTTATTGTTAATGTTTGTTATATTTACCCAACACCAATTATCACATAACATGGGATCAAATTGATTTTTATTTATTAAAAAAAATTACAAGATTATTTTTATTGCATGTCGTAACGTTTGAGCAAGACCATGATTATATGGTATAATTTTTATTATTATTATTTTGTAGTTTAACGAAGTTTTTTTCATTAATACCCAAAATCATTTATCATTTCGCTGATGTGTTGGATTACCCATTTATTATAACCATGTTTTCAAAACCTAATAGCTAACAAGAATTGAAGTTTTATATTTTAATCATTAAACATGATTATCTGAAATTGTACAAAAGATATGTACAGTTTTTTTAAAAAGAAAAGGTTTTATCCTCCCTCCACACGAACAAGTTACCAAATATATACATGCACGTTAGAGTAGTTTTACCAAATGTTCCACTAAGTTAATTTACCCCAGAAAAAAAAAGTTACACCAAGTACAAATGGTGGAGCGCTATATTCAATTCCTTTAACAATTTTTACTTTTACACCTGCAAAAATGTGATCTTAATTAGCTTCAACCGAAATACTAGTATTGTAAACAACGCTAGCTTTTGTTCCTACATTGGGGTATGATTTTGTGCAGTGATGCTGTTTATTTTGTTGACATGTTTGTCTGTAGCTGAGCGAAGATAAGGGCCCGTAATGCAGATGCAGTGTCAAACGAAAAAGGAATAGATTAGTAAAGTGGTAGGTGTGGATGACCTAATTGGATACTAGCCTCTGTAAAATTGTATAAAGAAAATTATTTAATAAGTAATAATTTTGTATGAAGTTTAAAGTTATCAAACTATTTCTAACCTAAACTGTAAACCAAAGTGATGAATGATTTGTGATTGTGAGGGCGAGGTTGCGGCAACGAATAATAGGAACAAGGTTCTTAACTGTGAAAGTGAATGTTTCCTGTTGTGGTCATTTGACGGCTTAACTTTCTGGGACTACAGAAAGGCATGTGATTTGGGGCCATATGATTGGTAATCTTCCCTCACACTCAGGGACCTCTCACTTCTTTCCCATCATTGCCATTGCCATTGCCAATGCTTGTAATAACTACGCAATTACCTCCTTCCCACGCACCTTAATACAAATCTTCCATCTTTGTTTTACATTTATTGTCCCGTCATATATCTGGGGATATCAACGGTTAGTCTTACATCACATGAATATAGATGAGTATGTACTCGTAAACTGATATATAAGGATCCATAAATTGACAAATTAACCTTCATTTTTTTCAAGAAAAAAATTACCATTGTTTCAAAAGAAATTAACTCGGTTTGAGATGAACATGCACATTTTATTATAATTTCTTATAATAACTTTTCATTAATTCCTAAACCAGCACTCGTAGATTGATTAGCAAAATCCCATATAATCTTATTCTACATAAATGGCATTTTTTTCTATTTCTCGGTTCTGATTCATTCACGTGAAAGTTAACAAAGTGCGTCCTACAGGTTCTCATTTTTCTGCTGGAAGATTTTTAAATCAGAAATATGCAGAAATAAAAACAAATTCTTAATTAGATTACTTAAATGAAGTATCTAAAAGCAAGTTGTCCCCCTATTTTAGCTAGTCAGAGCCAAATGAATAATTTATGAACCATATACGGACACCTAATGGAAAATGATTTACTGATCAGAAAAGCATGCACAAGTTTAAGCATATGAATTCTGCTATTTGTGTTTATGCAGAAGACAACTGGAATATTTTTACTGTCAATTACAGGTGGAAGTGCAATTTGCTAGAGGGGCACGGTAACTTAGCTAAGTCATTCTCTTTGATCACTCTCATTAGTGGTGGAACTGGTTGACCACTCACCCCCAGCATCAATAACAGATATAAATTGACTTATCAGTAAGCCAAAAGCACAATTATCATTTTTTTTTGTTTTCTTTTTCCAAAGAAGAATTAGAAAAAGACATGCAACAATCACATTCTTGTTACATCAAACCAGAATGTAGATAATCTTATAATTAAGGAATGATTACAGGGAGAGCATCACTAAAAGATGGAGCAAAAGCATCCAAAATTTTCTAACACAAAGAAAAAGACAATTCCTTAGAAAATAACAAAACAAGAGACGATGAAGTACACCAAAACCACTTGATTAAATATTCACGAGACAGGGAGAGAGAGAGACAGAGAGAGAGAGAAACAGAAAGGATTACTTGCCCTCCTAGGAAAGGAGGCTTAAAAGTAAAACTAGCAAATACTTGCACTTGTTTATCACTATAAACAAAACTCCTCTTCCAATCTCTTACTTCTCTTCCTTCCCATCCCAATTTCTTCCTTTTTTCAGCTCAAACAGAAAGCCATTTAATCTCTTTTTCTTGGTTCAATCGGTTATCACTCATGGAAGTTAATTCTACAACTACAAACACTGTATCTGCAGGGCCACCTACTATGAACCATTCTTACACACAGCACCACTTACATTCAGAAAATGATAACCATGGCCATGCCCATTTCCCCACCAAAACCATTCTCACAACCATCACAGTGGTCACCTTAGTTACTGTCCTGTTCATCATTTTTCTGGTCCTATTCTTCATCCGTAGACAAAAATCTTCCAACAAGAATGAAACTTGCAAAGAAGAAACTAGAGTGCTTCATGACACAAGCAACAGGCTCATTGGTTCAACACCTTTGACCTTTAATTCTAGCCCAGGTAATACATGCCATCAATTAATTCCAGAAAGTTTCTTAATGAGTGAAGCTTATACTATTACTATGTATACAAATTACAAAGTTATATACTTATACCAATTAACTTAATCAAGGGGTCTAGCTCACATGGTTGAGTGGGGTCCTTGAGTTGTAAATCTTTTACATTGTCTTTGGTTCCTATGAATAATAAAAAAAAAAGATTACTAGTTAATTTCTGGCTAAGAATGATTTGTTTATGTAGATGATCACCTGAATTGTCTCTAGTATATCATTGGTTGTTCTCAAATACTATTTCAAACATGTGAGTGGGGAAGCCTTATGTAAGATTCAGAAGGTATAATCAATAAATGCTTGATAACATTAATTGCAGATGTGAAAGGCGGGTGTCTTCATGGGGGAAATTTGAGCAGGACCTCAGGACCTAAATTTCGAGGAGTGCAAGTGTTCACATATAGGGAGCTAGAAGTTGCCACGGATGGATTCAGTGAAGCAAATGTGATTGAAAATGGAGGGTATGGTTTCATGTACAGAGGACTTCTAAGTGATGGCACTTTAGCAGAAATTAAGTTGCTGCGCAATGAGGGTAAGCAAGGGGAGCGTGCCTTCAGAATAGAGGTGAGCGAGAGGTGCTTCATTTAATGATTTAACATATCCTTTTTGTTTTTGGTACTCTGATTTAACTATTTCTTGTTGTTACTTGTTCTATCTCTCTCTGTGTCTCCTTTCCTTGTATTAGATCCAGTTTGCTCAGAGACATTGGTTTTGTCTTTTGTTAAGCTGAAACTTCTATTGGTTGCTAAACAATTTTTAAGTCGTAACTCATGTTATTAGAGTGAGAAAAAAATTAAAAACCTATCACATGACAACCTTAATAGTAATAGTGTACTTCCTGGCCCCTACAGTGGTCTATGTGCCTATTTGATAATTGCTTATGCAAACGGAATTTGATTAACGATTTCTTTCAATAGTTAGTATTTATTTTATGCGTTATTTAAGATTTTTTTAATTTTGTTTATCATATTAATTAAAAATTTATTTTTGACTATTCTTTAACTAGGTACGAAACATGACATTATATTTGACTTGAGCAATGATAATTGTTAGAGATATAAATTATTCTAAAGTTTTCCATGTCTAACATCTTTTAGTTTTTCTGACTGTTCAGCATCCTCTAACCTAGAATAATATTTTATCCTTCACAATATATTAGACAATTTGAGTTTTCAAGATTTAATAAGTTATTCCTAGGTCCTTACAATAATGGCAGAAAGACATTTGCTGTTAACTCTGATTTAAAACGAATTGTGTGGCGTTTTGCAATCAAAATTGGGACCATGAAAATTGGAATGCAGAGCAGAGGCTTATCTTTCAATAAGTACATTCCACTTGCCAACTCATATTGTGAGCTTTATTCAAATCCAGCACATGGGGTGTGTAGACTAAATGACATTTATTGCAGGTCGATCTCCTAAGCCGCTTGCACTCTCCATATTTGGTGGAGTTACTTGGCTATTGTGCTGACCAACACCACAGGTTATTGATTTTTGAACACATGCCAAATGGTACACTCCAGCACCATCTTCACTCCCGCAACGATCAAACTCAACCGTTGGATTGGTGGGCCCGGATGAGGATAGCCCTTGATTGTGCCAGGGCACTGGAATTCCTGCATGAACATGCTGTCTCTCCTGTGATCCACCGAGATTTTAAGAGCAACAACGTTCTACTGGATCAAAATTTCCGTGCCAAGGTGTCAGATTTTGGATTGGCTAAGATGGGATCAGAGAAGAGGAACGGCCAGGTTTCCACCCGTGTGTTGGGGACCACTGGATATTTGGCACCAGAGTGAGTAATATGAGTACCCCTTTTCATCTTTCATTTGGAATCACCCTGTCTTATCTTTGGTCTTCACTCACTTCCAGTACATAACTTGCAAAGTTAAATAAAAAAGAACCATGCACATGGTCACAGTCAAGTCCCTATCATGCAGGCTGTAACTTTATAAATTTCATATTCTAGAGTCTAGACCATTCATGATTTCGGAACAGAGTGTAGATGAATAAGACTTATAGAACACCCCCGCACTCAGGAATGGAGCATGGACAACATGTAGATATAGAATAAACTCAGGAATAGAGTGTAGATGAATATTACCCTTCACCTTATATACTTTTGATTGGCCATATCCCTAGTCAACATTGGACTTTTAAGAATGATATATTTATAATATGTAGTATAAATTTAATTATGTTCCTTGAATTTTTAGGTACGCCTCCACAGGTAAGCTCACTACAAAATCAGATGTTTACAGCTATGGTGTGGTTCTTCTTGAACTGCTAACAGGACGTGTACCAGTCGACATCAAGCGCCCCCCTGGAGAACATGTTCTCGTCTCCTGGGTTAGTATGCAGTAAACAAAAACAGTAGGAATGAGTTTACAAGCATACTTAATATTGTAACATATGATCCTATGTTATTCACCAGGCTCTACCAAGGTTGACAAACAGAGAAAAGGTGCTGGAAATGGTTGACCCAGCTCTACGAGGACAGTACTCAAAGAAGGATTTAGTTCAGGTCAACCTTGCTTTCATTTAGTCATTGCTACTCTCTCATTCTCATCATTTCACTACTATATATTTCCTATCAACTAACCCCTTGCTTACAGATAGCTGCCATTGCAGCAATGTGCGTACAGCCAGAAGCTGACTACAGGCCGCTCATGACAGATGTTGTACAATCATTGATACCGCTTATTAGGAACCAATCTTCTCTAAGTTCATCAAGTTCCTTAAGATTTCAGAAACAAACACCAAGTCCAAGTCATTAAGTGTACATTAGGTTTCTTCAACCGGGTTTTCTTGTGTTTGTATGAACACATCATAAGAAGTTAAAAGTACAAAAAATATGTATTTAATGCCTTTTATAATTCTGAAATAATCAATACTTTCTTTCCTAATTTCAACTTCGTACGACATGTCCATGACACACCATAGAAACCCCTTCTTCAATGTTTCTAGTAGAGAGGAGTGGAAGCAGCCTAGAAATAAAGTGTTTTCCTTTTCAGATTTTGTAATTTGTGTAGTGCTTGGACGAACACTTAATGGGACATCATCAAATTGGCAACTTTAGATTTGGGCAAGCTAAAGAAGAAAATGCAAAACAGAGAGCCAATTCCAATCTGCCTTAAGGACCAATAAGGACACAATCATTTGCACTCGGTCATGAACTCATGTAGTTTTTTTTATCATTTTACCGTCTGTATGGAATATTCACACCTTTTTTTAGGTTGGTTTTGTTATTACACACCTGCTAAGATGTATGGCACAAAATTAAGAGGCATGTGGACTTTCTAAAAACTATATCATTAATGTGAGTAGAACGTTTCTTCTGTAATTTGATGAAAGTTAAGATCCATTAATTTGAGAGTTTTGTTTCCTGTCAAATTCTTAACTCCCATAACTCACTGCATAAAAACAAGCTAACCAACTTCTAAATATACTCACAAAGTCACAAGTAGGAAATTGATTGAGTCTTGCTTCTTTTAATCCGCCAATTGGCAGCGACCTCAATTTCAGGTATCAACACAAGGTGCAATAGGAAAAAACTAAATGCAAAAGTAATTCCCTTTTCTACAAAGAGCAACACTAGCATATGTGAAAGATATAATGGAATTATGCTGACTTGTTTGGACTTTACTGTATCACTGGCCGAATGCGAGGGATTCCCCAAAAAGCATGTAAGCACTAGGGGAACCCCGGAGGTCATTTCAACAGATCCATCCATGAAAAAAGAGATGCAGCATAATTATCATTGCAACTGTCTCTCGGAATCAAGATAAAACAATAGTACCAAGTACCAACCAGAGCAACATAGGAAGAGCCAAAACTCTTATTTGACTGTTTGTAACGCATGCCAATCATGGAGAACGAAATGTCCTTTTTTAACAAATAGATAAATTACTCTAGTGCCACCTTATGACGTGGAGATGCAATACCCAAAATGTGAGCAGAAAATGTCAAGGAGAACATGAATGCCCATCAGCGTGTTTAAAAATCATAATACTTGTATTTTAACATAATTTTTTCTTTTCTATTTAATTGTTAACTTCAAAATAAAAATTTTATTTTTATTTAATTATACATAGAACTCTTTCTTTCTTTACAAATCTTGACTTTTTTTTATTATTATTTTGAATAGGTGAATATTTGGGCTGAGATCATGTTAAAATGTTTAGTGGTCCACGGGTCCTAACTTACATTTAAACCCTTTTTTTTTGTCTTAGAATCCTTCTTCGTTATTGCTTTTTTGAATTGATACAGTTAAGTATTTAAGTTCTAATACCATGTTAGAATGTTTAATAATCCACAGGCCCAATATACTTGGAGAGTGAAGATGAGTTATATTAAATGAGTGACATTTAATCATAAAACCTTAAGACATTTAACCATACTCTTTATATCTATCTATTTTGTTGAATGTAAGATTTCATTAACAAAAACAATAAGAGAGATATAAAAATAAAATACCAAAACAATTAATTGTTCTATAAAAATTCATTAATTACATTTTTTTAGTATGTAAATTTCTTCTATCTTTAAACATTTAAATAAAAACAATAGGAATATTTATTATTTCTTACGTTAACTAATCGTTATACAATTATTATATTGTAAATGTTCAATCGACAGTAAAAATGAAACCTGCGTAATCCTATACCAAAATCTGTGTCAAGATCATCACTAGTAACCTTTCTGAACCTGTTCAAGAACCTTAAACGTATATGCAGGGTGCAGGGTAAGTTCCACAATCAATAAAAGTAGCGAGACTAACTCCATACCAAAGAATAGTATGATAGATCGTGGTTCAGAAAATAGGCAATTACTGATAAAAATAATACAATTTTTGCTAGTAAAGCTCTTTCCCCGGTTCTGCACCAATGTGATCTCAATCAAATAATTAGTCAGAACGTATCAAATAGATTAGACAGAATGTACTACAGCAGCAACGACAATCAAGTCATTTCCCACTCGGTGGGGTTGGCTAAATGGATTAAATGGCAATATAGTGTTCTATATTGTGAATCAAGTTCATAAACAATAGATTGACCTCCATCTTGATGGTTGCACTTATCGTTTTTCTCAATCCACCTCTACCTTCAGTGATAGAGCTATTCTTCCATCTAGTCCACTCTCCAAATTGGCGCTTCTACCATCTCCACACATGCCCAAACCACTTAAGGTGAGATTCTACCATTTTTTTAAGTTGATAGAATGTACAAAGACAGGAAACATCCCCCAATCCAGGAATTTCAAGAGACCTGGCTCTCCCTACCAAATTCCCAAGTCCCAAAATCTAAAAACAGAATCCAATCTTCACTCTATTCCATGTTAGACCCAAGAATATCCCTTTTCTTCTTTCCAATTCAGTTAAAGCTGAGAAAAGTCCGGGAGTAATGAAGCAACTAACTAACTACCTCGTTAGTAACTAGAGCTGCTTCCTTATTCACACTCCTAACCATGTTCTTTGGGCATTGATGCATAGAGATTATAAACCAAGCCTCTAAATCTCGCGAAATGTATCTTGCTCACTGGAAAGCTATTAAACCAGTGAAAAACTTCCCAGTAATTTTATGTTTCAGCTTCTGATTCTCTAACAATAATGGATTTCCCTTTCCCCTCCACTTGTGAAGCGATGTTCCTCTTTCCAAATTTGTCAGAATATTTAGCAAAAGCTTCAGAAATGGCAGATTTGACAGTCAATTCAGGTTCTTTCTTTCTGCATTTGTTAATATCTTCTACATCCTTCTGATTGTCATCAATTGAGGTGGAAGATTCTGCATTATTCCTGATTGTTTTATCTGGACTGGATGGCTTGTTCTGGACAGAAGTCTCTGGAATGGCATGCCGGCTTGATTCCACACGCTTGAATGGTTCATGAAAAGTGTCAAACAAGCGCTTGACCTGTTTTCAGGAAGCATCCAAAACATTCAGACTTCTCTTAATGCAACCACAGCCACATAAAATTAAGTGCAAATCAACGTCATATCCCACTTTTAACACTGGTGATATAAATCATCTTGGCTTGACCAGATATGACTAGTTTAGCCAGTCGGGGTAACTAGTCCAAGTACGCTATGGATAGGACATACATACAATTGAACCAGTAAAACCCAGTGAACTGGATTTGGAAGAAATTAATGCAAGGTTTCACTTGTAAGGTTTTAACTATTGACCTCTGACTACATAATTAAGTCAGATCACACTATTCACTACAATACAGTGATGTGTTCTACACACACACACATATATTATATGATGGGGGCGTATGGAGAGGGGGGGAGAGAGAGAGAGAGTGAGAGAGAGAGAGAGAGAGTTCAATTGGTACCTTGCGCTCTCCTATCCCAGGGCAACGGGCTAGATCTTCCATGGATGCCCCCATGATGTGAGATAGTGACTGAAAAGACAAGAATCCAGCTTGATGAAAATCCTTTTGCAAATCAAATTAATCAATATGTGTGAGTCAGTGCTGAAAAATGACATACATACCCCAAATGTTGTACCAAGTGTGACTACATCAGTCTTGTTAACATGCCGAACCGTAGTAAGAGTATGTGTTAGCTACAATTGAAAGTAAAATAACTTCAGCAGATTAGACGGCCATGCTCAGAATTCAGTCAATTTATGTAGTGCATCCTTAATAACTTGTTTTTAAAAGTGCTAAAAATGTAAAAAAATTAATGTGCGGGGAGGGGGCAAAAACATAACCACACCCGTGATAGATAGTCTGTATCCATTTGGCCTTGAATAATGTCTGCAGGCTTGTTTTCATAGACTTTTATGGTTTCCAGGTATCGACCGCATTCCTCCAAGCTATAACAGCAGAGTGAAGTTATATAAAATCAATTAGACGGGTAAGAGGATTCAGACCAGCTGCTACAACACATAATAAAATTCACCCTCATGCTACAGTAATTTCAAGCCCCTTTAAATGGTACGAATTCTGCTAAAGCAAAAGCCCCACAAAAAACTACAATACGCTTTTCTGCTTTCAAGATGTATATGCTATAACTGAATCACTTATAAAAATATTATGACTCTTCATCAAGTTGCAACCACAAAATTTACTCCTAAATAGGAGCTTTTATAGCCATATCCCATATGATATTTTCTAATTGGAAATTAATAAGAAGTTCAACAGAGTGTGGTAGATAATAGCAGAAATTCCAGACTCAAGGTATAAGTAAAAATGAATCTTCAGTATGCATACTTCACAAGCAGCAGTTAAAAGGAGAGTTAATTGCACCTCCATGCACAAAGAAGGGTACAGTCATGGAGCAAAGCAGTTTTTGTAACTTCAAGCAGAGGCTTTATCACATCCTCCTACAATAAAAAAAAAAAAACACACAAAAGTCACATACTTCATGTAAATAACAGAACGTGGGATCAATTAAATTGTAGATTTCCAAGATCATTTGGAAATGTAAACAAAAATAGATGCTTGAGAGGCTTGAACAAGCATAAAAAGGGTGCCTAACCACATCAACATGGCACAAAACAACACGAAGCTTGAAATTCTTCTGCAACTCCCGTATTCTATAATATAAGTAGTCTGGATGCAGCAGATGATATCGAAGACTGCACCAAACAATCCACTTAAGTCAGGCAGATGCACAAACATAACTATATTACACCCAACCAACAGAGCAATAACAACTTCACAGATATCCAAGTAAGTAATAACCATATACAGGGAATAAGGAATCTAGAAAACAAGCATGATGATAAACCGAAAGTTCAATGGAATATAGTTTGATTGAATTAATTGAGTCAAGTAGATGCTGCAGTAACAGTGGCAGAACATGCACAAATATATCAACTGTCGATTAGCAATTTGACCTGAATTTTCGACTGTTTTTCCCAACCACATTTTAACTATCATGGACATGACACCAACGACAATCACAAACAAGCTCCAGCAGCGTCACCTCCAAATTCACTGAAGCAAGTTTATATAACAATAACAAAAAAGCAAGGAAAAAATAACCTGAGATAGAGAGCACAAGAGCTTTGGCCAAGCAAGTAATCACAAACAACATCAGCAAATGCCCATCTAACGTTCCTAATGTGCTTGAGCAAAGGGTTTCCCTTCTGCAAAAAGCAAATTCACTTCAAAACATTGATTAATATCAGAAATACCTTAATACTCAAAATTATATAAATTGACCTGTCTGTGGCTAACAAGAATTGCATTGCGAAATGTTGATGAAGTTGCAGAAACAGCAGTAGCAGGTGGCGCGGACGTTGAAGATGGACCTTCCGATTGAACACTATCCCTAATCAAAATTAATGAATTAAAATCAATTAACAATGAATTAATGAATACAATTATGGATTACCTTGAGAGTGGAGGAGGGGGAGAGTAGAACTCGGAGGATTTGACGAAGGCGAAAGCTTGAGAAAAGGTTTGAGAGGGAACGAAGAGAGAGGGTGGAGTGGATTTGGTCTGCGAACTTTCAAGCACTTCTTGATACGAAGGTATTCTTATCACAACCGAACTCTTCTTCTTCTTCGATTGCTCTTCTTCTGCTTCTTCATTCGGCTTCTGCATCTTTTCCTTCTTTCTCTGTTTGCCTCTTCAATTCGCGCTACTTACTCAATTCAACTCCGATCTCTTGCCACGTCTCCAATGGGCTTCATAATGCCGCATATGGGCCTTCTTGATAGGCCTATTGATAACCATGGGCCGTAAAGTGCACTTTCCTCCAAATTAGCCTAATCCCTTTTCATAACTCGAACTATTTTGCAACACACTACACACATGTGTAGGGGTAGTAAAACGGGCCTAAGGGTCGGGTCAGGCCAAAATTTAAAAATGGGTCAAAAACATCAGCCCGACCTGTATTCTATGTTGTCTGCAGATCAAATGGGTTGGGCCGTTTTTTTCCAAATTTTGCATATTATTTTTTATTTAAAATTTGAACTATTTTTAGGCCTTCTTTTTTTAAAAAAACTTTAGATATAAAAATTAGATTTCACCTTTTATAAAACTAATTTTTTTATAATTAACCCAATTTATTTTATTAAAATTTTAAATAAATTATATTTACATTAAATGGAAACAACTATCATCAAAATTCCAAATCAAATAATCAACCAATATTTAAAATAAAACACAATTTTCAAGCATTTTTACACAACAAAATATAATAACAATTAACAATTAACAAATATTTTTAATTTTTTACAAACAATCACTCAATTTTTAATTTTTAAATTATTAAAATAAAAAACAACAATCGTATAACATGAACGAAATTAATTATATGGAATTGGCATAATATGATACTAATCCTTGGTTTTATGATCACTTTCCCTTTTCATGTTATATAAACAATCATAAATGTGTGTCTATTAATCATGGTGGATAGAGAATTATATGAATTGATTTTTTTTAATTTTGATTTCTTTTAATCAATTAGTTAAAGACAAAATGAAAGAAAAAAAAGTGAGAGAAATGTAGTAGATTCAGTCGCTTGCCTTAACTTAAGTACTTAATATATATATATATATATATATATATATATATATATATATATATATATATATAATTCTTTTATATAGGTCCGACGGCTGGCCTGGCCCGTCAAGGCCTGTTTTTTGATGGGCCAAAATAAGCTGGCCTAATTCGAAAAAGCAAACTTTGAAAGGTTGGCCTTTGTGACGGGTCAGGCCCAAATTGTTATCCCTACACATGTGGAGCTAGGTATACGATTCTAAACTTACGGACCAGCCCGTTTAATCCACTTTTATGTGGGTTGTGCGCTAAAAAAAGAGGACCATTTAAAATGCGGGTTCACAGGCTTAATTTGTTTAATTCATGGGCTAAACAAGTCCAACTCGTGGGCTAATCTATATTTAAATTTATTATTTTATTTTAAATAAACTCTACCTTTTTTCATATTATTTTCACTTTCACATTACACTTTTTTTTAAAAAAAGAAAGAAAGAACTTCTAACCTAAGATGATGTTGTATCATTATTCCTTACATTGAAATATGAGAAAGTTGATATTTAAATTCCATTGGTTACTAATTTGTTAAAAATTATTTGTGAAGGTTCCCAATTTTAGATGATTAAATATTTTCAATTATATGTAGCTTGAGTTTCATAAAAAAAACATATAAAAATATATATGGGCTAGCCCGTAGGCCAACTCACGAGCTACAGTCCTTACATGGTCCTAAAAAATCAGTCCATTTAAAATGTGGGCTCTTACATTGGTTGGCCCGTTACAGGGCGGGCTTATGTGAGCTGGCCTGTTACGGGATGGGACGACCCGTATACCTAGCTCTACGCACATGCTTGTTGGAGGTGGGCGCTCAAGTGTTGATGATATAAAAGGTTATAAAATGAGAACCTACAGCATGATGGTGTCTAGGCAACATCATGTGATATTTAAAACTAAGATAAAGATCATTTTTCCATGAAAAAAGCATAAAAATGTAGCAAGAAAAAACAATAAAATGCTTTGGAGTTCAGAGAATATGGTTGTCAAGACTCAAA
The DNA here is from genome assembly GCA_037962975.1 of Clitoria ternatea. NCBI lineage: Eukaryota > Viridiplantae > Streptophyta > Magnoliopsida > Fabales > Fabaceae > Clitoria > Clitoria ternatea. Next base: position 13,507,360 of record CM075674.1, on the reverse strand, counting down.
GGCTACTAGGCTAGAGTGCAAATGCAACCATGTTAGTGTTGATGTATGCACTACGAGCTATTAATGTATCAAATTTAACTTATCAATAAAATTATTATTTTCAATTTTAAGACTAATTTTAATGCTATTTATCCTAGAATAATAGGTCATATGAGAATTATTCCTAAAACGTCCCTAATCAAGTATTTACATGGGGGCATGTAAATACATTAAGATTAGTGTGTGAATGTACTGATGATTTGATCTCACAAATCATGGATATATGATATCAAGTCTTTACACGGGTACACATTAAGAGTAATATTGTACTGGACAGACCCACCATGAGAACGTTGCATGGATCATTACATGAGTGTCATAAACGGTTCTCAATGTGATAATGGTATATAGTCCTTCGACCTGAAGTCACTATAATTCTTACATAAGGAGTTTGTTGTTTTAATGCAATCAAACGTTATCTGTAATAAGATGACCATAAAGATTATGATTAGGCAATAGACAAATTATGCAGAGGGATGTGAGTGGTGTAAATGGAATTTGTCTCTCCTATGTGACAGGAGTGATATCTATAGGCTACTTGATGGAGTGAGACTAACGAAATGCATGGCCATGCTAGGACCAATAAATATTAGATATTTATTCTGGAAAGTCTACTCTGGTATCAAGTAAAATGAATTGGGCCATACAAGGATGACGACGACCATGCCTTGGGCCTAATTAGATATCTGACAAAAGGAATAAATATATAAAATAATTATCACTTATAGGTCATGTCGATGATAAATAGTATTCGGACATAATGATGTATTGTTAGATACCGCTCTTATTTTATTTTAATAATAAATAATAAAATAGTTTATTATTAATATAACCGAATATTTTACCTATAGGGTCACACACATAGAGTAAGCCTACCAGAGGATAGTTTTATTTTAGTTAGACTAAAAATAAAACTATTTGGGCCTAACTCATTTAGAATGAGTCAGGAGCCCAATGTTTAATGAGAGCTCAAGTCAAGACCTAAGCCTATATATAGAGCATGAGATGCTCATAGGTTATTGCTCAGAAATTAGATTACAATCAAATTTCCGTACTAGCATTCGGAACTTTGTTTTTTTGGTGGGAGTGCTCGTGTGGACTCCTAAGGGTGAAGCTACAATTGCTTCGGTCAAGGAACTCGTTTTGCGTCTACAAGAGGTAACCCTAAATCAAAATTTAATTTTGCATAATGCCTTGAGACATTTGTATTTGCAATCCTTTTTTTGGGAATCCTTTGTGTTTCCGCTGCCTGACCCTGGTGGGATTCCCTAACAGTTAGTAGTTGCGGTAGAGGTGTCATTATGAATTGATCATGTGTATTGGGATGGCTAGATGAGCACTATGGAAATACAACACCATAATAGTGCAGATCACCAAATGAGATAAGTACTTGGATAATATATAAGGCTGCATTTACGGGAACATAAAGTATCTTGAGTTTATCAGTTGGTAAACCCCTTGCCTGTTCAGTCATCACAATAAAATCAAAATTTCCTTTAAAAAAATCTTTGACCATTGAGATTTGAAAATGAATAATTCCTTTTTTCCACGTGTTTCTACTTTATTCAATAAAAAAAGGCGCTCATTCATGAGAGTTAAAAATAAACAAATTGAAAAGGACTAAAAGAACTTTGACTTGCCTGATGATAAATTTCTACCCCAAAAAAGGACTATAACACTAGTGGAGAAAGATGTTTTAAGCATGGTTCTGTTGGACCTTTAAGCACAGTTCCAGAACCGTGCTTGTTCCCACCGTGCTTGTAAGTAGGAACTTTTAAGGACGGTTATGAACCGTGTTTGTATGTGCCTTTTAAGCACGGTTATTTTTAACCATCTTCGTAGGTGGGGACTTTTAAGCACGATTCCTTTGAACCGTGCTTAAAACTGGAATACAAAAATTCAATTTTATATACTAAAAGCTCTAAAAAAATACTCAAGTTCGGTAAAAAGTTTGAATTTTAACACATTTTCATAGACTTCACATGTATTTAATCTCATTGGGTGAGTCTAAATAAACCTCAGGCTTTGAAATTAACTATATCAACTCACACGTTCATTTACACATCAATGCAAATATTTGAATGTAACTGGACAATGAACAAGGAATGCCAAAACAGAAGAGAGAATTTCACAAAGGTCAAAAATCACTTCCTTTATTTAGAACAAAAGGAACAAAAGAAATCAAATACAGAGCAAACATGAACGCATCAGCAACACCATGTTTCATGATACTCTGTCAAAAACCTTCGTTGAAGAGCTCCAACTTCATCTAACCTGCATTTCCATGACAATGCCACATTTCATCTAAACATTATTTATTTATCAAATTAACAAGATCCTGAATGGGAAAAACAATTGCTGGTGAAAACCTAATTAGAGAGAATAAGGTGAATTAATTATTACTTGGACTGGGAAGGACCTAAGAGAGCATTCTCGGAGAGAAGTTGAAACGAGAACCTTTTGAGGGATTGGAGAAGGCAATGGCCGTTAGAATTGGTCCAACAATCGTTAACCAACATCGTCGCAATGAAAACTCCGACCTCGATTATTATCAACATCGACACTACCATTGGAATCTGCATCAAAAGTAGGTAAAGAAAAACCCCATCTTTTAAAATAAAAAACAAGGGGAAAGGAAACACTATTATTTATTAAGCATGTTAGAAAACAGGAGGAACAAGGAACTAACATACAAACCCCTTCTTCTATGTTAAATTTAAAACATAAATAAAGCTGCAAACCTTGCAGCTCCTGAAGTTAAAAAAACAGAGAACCACAATAAGGAGGGAGGGAGTAAAAGAGAAATGAAGGGGAAGACGAAAATGTGGGCACGGTGGGGAACACGAATGGGAGGGAAAATGACTTTTGTGAAAGAGAAAGAGAGGTAAGAAGGGAGGGAAGATGACTTTCGTCAAAAAGAAATGGAGGGAAGATAAAGAGGTGGGCACAGGTGCAGAGGAAAAGAAAGTTTTAAATGAAAACTTAGCAGGGATCTGTTTTAAAATAGCCACTTATAAACACGGTTAAACGCTAACCGTGTTTAAAACATACCTTTAAACATGGTTCTATACCCACCCGTCTTCGTATATCCTATTAAAAATTAAAAAAAAATTATGATACCCTGTAAGCACGGTTAGTCACAACCGTGTTCGTATGTGCGAAATTAAAATATTTAAAAAACATAAATATGATGCCCTTTAAGCACGGTTCCATCCGAACCGTGTTCATATATAGGATTTAACCACGGTCAATCACAACCGTGTTAGTATGTGCGAAATTAAAAAATTTAAAAAAATAATTGTGATAGCCTTTAAGCACGGTTCCATCCGAACCGTGTTTATATACGTCTTTTAAGCACGAATCAAGTTTAACCGTGTTCGTAGATACGTTTTAAAATTTTTTAAAATTTCCTGGTATTTACAAAACTGCCACCGCGTGGTTTTAAACACGGTTTTGGGATAACCGTGTTCGTATCCCGTCCTTATAGCTCTTTTTGCACTAGTGTAAGTGTATAAGTAGAAAAAACAGTAGTCCTAGCAGATCCAATAGCAGCAAAATCAACGCCTAATTGAACATTGAACAATAAGCCACACTATGTCAATATACCATCCTCAGTTCCTCACAATCATTAATCAAATATCACATCACTGTTACAAATCAAAACTAACCTTAGGATGCAATAGAAAAACTAGCTTGTGCAATCCAAACACCACTACACGCACTACAAATAATAACAAAAAGGCCAAAACCAAAAAATTAATATATATATATATATATATATATATATATATATATATATATATATTTGTGAGTGTGGGTAGCAGAAATGAATGGGAATGGCTTGAGGGGGAGGACAAAACTCTATGTGAATAGTATACAAACTAACCCAGTAACTAGCTTATTCATTCATACCGGTGTATAAAAACCAACCCGGTAATAAACTAACAACTATAGTTTATGAACCTTAACAATAACATTAATTTATGTTTCAGGAACCAACTATAGGAGCTGCTTTTTTCACTCAAATATTGTCATTACCTGAAACCTCTGAAGTTTCCAAGCAAATTACCTAAAAAAATTGTATCATTTTCCATTTGGTGAACCTAAGTAACTTCCTCATATGTTGTCGCAAAATAAGCTCCCACAGGGTCCCATTTTGATAACCATCATAAACCCTATAAGGAAAGATACAAATGATTACAAACACTAAATGATTACCTAAGCCAAAGCCTCCTTCGCTGGTGTGGAACAAGACACATACTTGCTGAGACGAGGTCGCGCAGTGTGGAACAGAACGTACTCCTTCGCTGGTGTGGAACAGGATGCGTACTTGTTGAGAAGAGGTCAGGCGGTGTGGAACAGGACGCACGGTGTGGAACAAGGAATGACAGAGAATGTGAGGTAAAGGGAGAAGAACGTGAGACGAGAGGATGAGGGCTTCGTGAGAGTGGGAGTGTAAGGGTTCTGTGAGAGGGAAAAAGAGAGCGTCAAACAAGAGAGGGTTTTACAAAAGGGAAAATTTTCAAGAAAAAAAGTTATTTTAATTTTACAAACACTAATTAACATCGGATAAATTTTTAATAGGTGTTAAATATTACTTTATTAACTAATTAATACCAGGTAAAAAAAGAGAGGTGATAATTGTAATTTTTAACATCGAGTATTTTACAATCCGGTCTTATAAATCAATAACAAACATCATTTATTTACAAAACTGCCTAAATGTGATTTTTGTAGTAGTGTTAGTTATTTCCTCTTAAGTATATAATAATATATATGTGTCCAAATGACACATTTTAAATAATATATAAGTGAAAATATTTTAATGAAGATGGTGTATAATATAATTCTTTATTGATTTTAATGTAAGGCTAATACAACTTTAAAAAAACATTTCTATTTATGTATTGTTTTAGATGTATGATGCTACATTGATTAGATAAAATAATAAGATTCATACCATGATACAAGAAATGGAATTGATTAACTACATGAGTTGGTATTATCTTAGAGTAGTATAAGAAAACAGATATGATAAATAGAAGTTTTTGCACAACGTTCCTGTCCCATACCAACCTCAACAATAGGTCTATCTATCATAACTACAACACAATATCCCAATGCATATTAGTGGGTTGGTGGCTATGAATCAAAAAGCAATGGTGTTTGGTGGCTGCAAGCAACTGTCACGAGACAAGGATTTATGTTATTCAAGAATACCGGGCGGAAAGTAGTTGCAGACTTTGAATTTGAATCGACTCCTTCATGGCTGCTTCCCATTTAGTACCCTCATTAGCTCTCCATTACGGTTCTGAAATATCAAATCTAATTATTAAATAATTTTACTTTTATTACTCAATCAATAATTATTTTTCTTAATATAAATCACTCTAATATAAGTAGAGATATTAATTTATGTTAAAATTTGTGGGTCATAACACACCATAAATTTTAAGTGAGTCAGATTAAAAAATAAAAACTGACTTAAATTTGAAGCGGGTCTTTTTTTATCCTGGCTCACAAAATTCAACTTATAATAGGTCAAATTAACGGTAAGCCAGATTAGCTAATGGATTGTTGCCTAATTTTTTAAAAAAATACAATCCTCATTCATATCATCACATCAAACCAAAAATATTTTTAACATTTCCCTATTTTAATTTATTTTTTAAAAAAATTAATTTATAAAAAATGAATCAACGGACTAACCCGGTTAAACTAAACTGCCAAAAATGGGTTAATTTGTTTTGATAGGTGACAAAATTGTATTTATTGGTATAAGTTTTTTCTGCATTATCAAAATATATGATGGTTTGAATGTGGCATTACATTAACATTAATAAAATAAAAGATGTGAAAGTGTTGTGTAACTGTTTTAATTGGTAATTAAGGTTTGGGAATGAACACCGTTCACCAACTCAGTGAGCCCTCGGTGCTGGACCATTCAATTCAGAGGCTTTGAGGTTCGTTTTTTGTTCTGTAGTGTCTTCCTATAATATTTTCAACTACATTTGTTGAACTTGCTAGGTGGGTCCAAATGTCTCACTCAAGCCCCTCCTCATCAATAATTACTATCCTAGATTCATTTTTATAAAAGGTGTTCAATTATTTTGTATCATTCTCAAAGTATTGTTTACCGAAGGGCTAAGAATTTCAAATTTAGTTGAATTTTGAGGGCAAAAAAGTGGATTATATAATGGCAGAGGACCGCCAACAAAATATGCTGTGAAATTACGACCTTTATCCCAAGTGATATAAAATTTGTTAATTATTTTTTAAAATTTGTAACTACATTCAATTTTCAATCTAGCACTTACAGTTTAAAAATTTGTAAAACGGATTCTCGTCCTTTGCTTCTTGAATAACGATTCTTATCCCTTTAAAATGTTCTAGAATTCGCTAACAATATTTAATACTAGTATTTCTTAAGTTGTAGAGACATAGTTATGTCCGTTTGATTTATAGTCGGGGAAATGGAGTTGAGGAAATTGAGAAATTTAAGAGTTGATATTGATCTTTTACGCCGTTTGAGACAGTCAAAACTTCGTTTGACCGTAGAATTTATTTTTGGGGTTGGTCAGGTTTGACCAACTAAGGTTGATAACCAAACACACCCTTAAAATGTAGTTTGATCCCAACTATGTATATCTGTGTTCCAGTACCATAACCTATAAGTCGTGTCTATTGTGTAATCTGATATTAGAAATTTCAAGGTATGATCTCAAATGTTGATAGTATTGACACGTCAACTTATACATATTGATACTCATGATTATTCTTAACAGTTCTAGGATTTATATTATAATAATTATTCGCATTTATGATAGGTCATAATATTAACATCTAGGATATAACTATTATAAATTTAATAATAATGTAAATTCCAAATCAATAATCATAATTATGAAACAATTATAAATAATTGTGATTAGTATTGATAATTAATATAACTAATATTATACATTTATGTGTATAGTAAATAATTTAAATATTAATTGTTTAATTATACATTAGTGATTATTAATAATAATTATACAATCGTATAGATACATATAATAGCCATTGAATTAGTCATAGAAAGTCCCTTAATTTTAGTGACCAAAATTAATTAAGTGGCAAAACTAACTTTTGGTTTGGCTAATTATTAGCCACCAATGTCAGTTCAGTGGCTAAAATTGACTAAAAATATCAAAGAACCTACAAATGTGACTCCCAAAACTCGGATATTGAATTCTTAGGTAATTGATTTGAGGTAATGAAAATTTAAGTAAGATTTTTATTTTTATTTTTTTTTATTGACAATTAACTCAAGATTCGTAACCTAGGTTTAAGGTTGCATGTAATCATATGTTAACTATCTTAAACCAATTCTAATTCGATTACTTATCACAAATAAGACAACATTACGTTATGTTGAGTCTCTCTAACAATGCCTCACTTGCCTATTAGCATATGTATATATCGGTTATCAAGTCAGTGCACTGACGTGCTAATTTAACCAAAGTCCATATCATTTACAAGCCAAAATATAAACTATTACTAGTCAAACTAGGCTACCAAAATATCATATACAATCATATACACATGTCAACATATACGCATATACATTAAAATATTCTTGTGCTCCCTTGCACTATTAGCCACTACTTCCAACCAATCACCCTGAACTGTTCCGTTTCACATTCTCTAAACCATAAGTTTCAAAGAGTAAATGAGTACAAAATAAATAAAAATTTACACAAGCACATAGTTATGAGACAAAATTTATTTAGGTCCAAACATAAAGAAGATGCAATGCTATGCATATGCCAAGCAACATTGGTTCATTTAAATAATATTCTTATTTAGTCAATGATGGTATAGTGGTGGGTATTCACTATAGTGTAGGATTTTCACAACATAAATCTTTTTACTGGTACCGAATCGAACGCCCCTTTACAACACTACCATACATTGTCTAGAGTGTATAAGAAACCATAGGTTTCAAATCATAAGGTCCTTGCTCATAACAGAGCCACCCCCACTAGGTCGGCAATCAATGGACCCTACATCCCAAGATATGTCCTTTATGTATATGATGCACCATACATTAGTTATCATTATCTCGCACTTTGAATCTCAATCTAACAATTTCTATAACCACATAGATATTTATAATCTACTAGAGATACCTACCTTAATCTAACCTGTATACCATTCCCGTCTCATATCAGTATATCACCAATATCATTTACTATGATTAAAAAAGTGTTTTCATGCAATCTAAGGTAGGGTAATCGATTACCAAGCATAGTGTAACCAATTACAGGAGCATAAAATCTCATTTTAGGCAATCATATCAAGAAATCAATTACCATATTCTAGGTGATTACCACGTTAGGGGTAATCAATTATCGTACTGGAGTAATCGATTATTTGACAAACAAGGATTTAGTAATCAATTACCACTTGACCCATAATAGCAAAAAAATATAGATTTTACCAATTTCAACTATTTCAAACTATCACACATTCATCTTAATCATTAGAAACTCTTTATACAATCTCAACTAGTCGATCCAACTCACATATCTAATACGAATTTATATGCATTTCCTTTCAATTTTCCTAATTCAATAATCATTCCAATCAAAATATATTTTGATTGGCTCAATATATTTTTAAATATATTTTTAAAAGTCAAAAAAAAACTTGGTTCAATTCACCAATTATGGATCCTTTAAAAATGTTATTAAAAGTCACTCCAGGTCCTTTTGAAACTTTTATTTTTAATATAACAAAAACTTGCTTTCAAAATATATCTTAAATTTTTTAAAATAATAATAATAATATGTTTGGCAATATTATTTTAAAAAAATGTTTTAAAAATTAAAAACAAAAATTGTGTGATGAATTTATTATTTAATATTAATAAATATTTGATTAATTAGATCCTTAAATAAACTTCTTGTTTAAAAATTAACATATATTAAAATATAATAATTAATATTTATCTGTTAAAAAATATTTTAAACAAATATTTATAGTTATGAAAGTTAATAATTGAATTGGTCAGAACCGGGGTCTAGGATCCGGTGTGGGACCAGCCACAAAAGTGCAGGTGTTCTAGGGTTTGTACACCGGTACAGTGGGTATCCGGTATTGTAATCCGGCCTCTCAATGGGAGAAACCGGTCTTGTTGTCCTGAAGATCCTTCACACCAGAGCTTCGCGTTGAGAGAGGGCGAAAGGTGGTGCCACCTGCGAAGATTCTCCGACGCTCAAGTTAGAAGAGTATATGAAACTCAGTGAATACTCAAGCAATACAATAGTAAGAGTGTAGGATAGAACAACGTAACCTTGCATGTGTATTGGAACATGCTATTTATAGTTGAACGTAGGAAATGAATTGTTGGATGCAAGTGGGTCCCTTGGTTCTGATAGCGTGTAGAGTGTGTCAATCAATAAGACTCAGTACTCAGAGTGTGTCAGGGGTAGGTTAATTATCAGAGTACTATCCTGTGATAGGGATGGATGATAATCACCTTTCCGCATATTTCGCTGACAATTGTACTTACTCTTTGAGGTAATTGACATAGACACATTCCACTATGTAGGGTATCTTCGCTGATAAGTTATAAGGAACTCTTATCTCACAGTGATCTTGAGGCAAACGGTTATGCACATCGTGAAAATGAGAACGGATAAGGTATCCGTCATAGAGAGGACGGATGAAACACTTAATGAAGTGAGAACGGATACAGTGACAACGGATGACTGTTGCGGCACTGTCTTCCTGTGACACCGGATGCTCCTTTAAGAGGTCACTCTGACGTCATAACCTTGGGGTCCGGTATCCAGACCGGATCAATAATTTTTTAAAAATGATTGGAATGAATTTAATGAGTTGTAAAAAAACAATTAAATATTAATAAATTTTATCTTATATTAAAATTTATTTTTAGGAAGTGATTGTTTTTAAACAACTCTTAACAACATCTAAAAGTTATTATAAATTTTAAGTCTTTAAAAATAAGTTCCTATTTTTCATTTCAAAAACAATAAAAATAAAAGACAACTTAGCAAATCAATTTTTTATTTTCTTATTTTAAAGATTGGAAAAGTGTTATAAAAAGCAGTTACCGAACATGGCTTTGATGTTTAGCTTTCTGCTGATGGATTCAAAAAGAAAATTGAAGTTTGAAAATTATAGTTGTTTGAAAATAATTATATTCATGAATCCATTATAAATACTTTTTTATTTATATAAACGTATGTCATAAGATTTGAAGGGGGAAAAAAACACATATAGTAAGATTTCATAACAACTTATACTGAACACATTTGACACGTGATATGTGAGACCTTTCCAAACTATTGCGGCGGATAGTCTCACTGTAACTGGGAAAAGCAGGAAAAAATATTCCCGGAGATTTTAATTATTTTATAATTAATTATAAAATGTTACGTATATAAATATAATATTATATATTTTCTTTTTTTAGTATTTTCATATTACCTGATAATTACTTCAAATTTCAAAAGAACAATGTAATAGCCTCAAAATTTATGGAACAATTTTGCCTTCAGATATTCCTGCGCGTTTTCCCTCTAATTTCCCTTCACATTTTCAACTTTACTAGATTATCACGATTCAAATCTTGATCTTCAAATTAAATTAAGCGTGCCGCAATATTATACACATCTTACAAATTTCTAAAGTGATAAAAAAATTAATAAATACAATCACGCCGGTTGGCAGTTAAACTGGAGGCGGCGCCGCCGCCGGTGCCGCAGCAGAAGTGGACGTGCCTTCAACGGCGTTACTGGCTACCCTAGGGGACCTAATCGACGACGCTCTCACTAAGAAAGGCGGTGCCATAGTGAAAACCCACCGGTCCGATTTAAATCCCCGGTCCAACCGCCTCGAACCCCTCCCTCTGCTGCTTCCTTCCCCACCGGTTCGATAGCCCCGCCGCGAACTACCTTCTCTGGGCAACATAACCAAACTTCTAGCCCTATGCAATTCAGAGTTAAGTAGCTGCTTCCTCACTTCCTCGGGCAATCTCAAAGTGAACCGTTCCGTGTCCTCACCCGGTTGAACCAACGAGTGACCGGTCGAGTGAGACCTCGGGAACCTTCGCGGCCGGCCCGACCGCGACCCTCTCGTACGGTTTCGGTTCAGCGTCTGGTTCAAACACAACACCTCCGGTTCAGGAACATCCACAGCGACCGCGTCTTGGTGTTCTGGAACGGGCTCGACGGGCTCGTTTTGGGCCTCGATATCTTGGGCCTGAGCGTTGAACAATGGGATTCCACGCACGGACTCACCAGGTTGAGGAGCCAAGTTTGCTCGACAAACGGGACAAGTAGTGTGAGAAGCGAGCCACTCGTCGATGCACTCGGGGTGGAACACGTGATCACATTTAGGGATTAAACGTAGAGTTTCGGTGTCCTCGAACTCGTTTAAGCAGACAGCGCATTCAAGAGTTGCTTTTCCGATTTTGTGCATCTTCACCGTGGAGTATTCTAGAGTCGGGAAGGACTCGATGACAGCGGGATCAAGGCCACGCGCAGCCCGTCGGGAACGGCCGGCGACGGTGGCGAGGTTGCGGATGCTGCTGGAGGGCGAATCGGCGCAGTGGCGGATGTAGATGGAGAAGAAGCCCATGAGGAAGAGCGCGGCGATTAGTATGACGATTATGATGGCCATGGAAGGGCTGAAACGGTTGTAATAGTTGTCGTCTTGGGAGTTGTTGTTTCCGGGTTGCGCTTGGGCGGCGAAGGGGAAGATGAAGAGGAGGAAGAGAAAGGAGAGAGGGATGATGGTTGGGGCATTTTGGTGAAAGCGACGTGGCCCTGCCATGGTGTTTGTGGTGAAGAAGTGAATAAGGTGAGGGAGAAGAGAAGAGAACAGAAGGGTTATAAATGAGAGAAGGAATAATGAAGGTGTCGTGTTGGGGAGGGAAGGATCGCATAGTCGTAGGGAGTGGGGCCCGCACAAACCTTTATAGTCTTAGCTTGAGTCATGTTTGGTGTTGGTCAGAGACGGTGTACCACGTGGACCAACGTAATGCGCCCGAAACTTCCAAACCTCAGGTGAGAGCGACTGTTTTCTAATTTCTGCTCCTTACTATAATTTCATTTCACTGCTAACTATTGGATACAAATTCCGGTTGGTTAAATTGGATACATTCAACCGGTTAAATGAAGTTTTGATTGTCTCGAATTATATGAAGAATTAATATCAACTTTCTTGATTTTTCTAACTGGAAACTAAACGAACACTAAACTTTCCTTGTTTTTGTGGGCGTGCATAACACTGATAATTATTCCCCTTTACGGTCAAACAAGCTGTAAAAACGTGGTAGAACTAAGAAAGTTACTATCTCATAGTCAATGTTCAAAAACTCAGGGAAAATATATATAAAAATTTGGTTGTGGAAGCATGTAAATATGTCCTTGACTTCAAATTTAAACCTCTGGAGTCCTTGGTCAGTGATAGAATATATTGTTGAAAAGGTCCAAGTTTCACCAAGGACTATACTTCCTCTTTGTCTGCTTTTTCCTTCCAGAAGCAACAATATCTAAAGGTGAAGTTAGCCCTTACGACACCATTTCCCCAATTCAATATTCTACCACTACAAATTAACTTGACTTTAAGCGCACTCATCCATTCATTATTGTTCTATTTTACCATACTATTTCAGTCATTCTAAACTTGAATGCTATGCTGTGCTAGATTTGTATTTTTTTTATGCTAATTATGGTCCAATTAAGAATGACCTAGCTCTAACATTTGAGTCCTTTGGAAAATTACCAAAACATCCTTTTCTATTATTTTACTCTCTTTCTCTCTTGCCAACACTCTATAATGGCGTTGTTCTGATTCTTCTTCCTTGCGTACGCATAGAAAGAAGACATAGGGAATAGTGCAACGAGAGGAAAGCGATCAAAATCGGAGGGATGGCGATTGCATTGGCGCTAGAGAAGGAAGAAAGAGCGATGACAAGAGAAATCGAGATTGTCCTCATCATCGTTGTCTATGGCGCGAGTAAGGCATTTTGCGACGACTTTGGCGGCGACTATATATAGTGAATACTGATTATCAAAATATCCGGGAAAAAAAAGTTGAGCTCAAGCTTCACTATTTTTTTTATGCGGAAATGGAAAGCTTCAGTAGTACAGGGGTTGAGAGGATTTAAGTAACTTAAACATACTTGTATAGTAAAATTAACGTTTCAGTGCCAATACAAAATAATTTTAAATATAACAAAATCTTATACGTGTGCATTTAAGTATATCCATTTATATTCTGTAATTAATTTTGTTGATTTTTAAAATCTATTTTCCCACCGTTTAAAGAAGTAAAATATAAATGGACAGCAAACATACACAGTATATATATATATAACACGTGATTTAATTCAGTTATCATTACTATATATATACTACTTCTCTCTCCTTTTTTTTTCTTTATCTTTTTATGTCTGGTCCATGTATAATAACAAATGGAACAATTATGGCACATAGAATTTCTCATTGTAAAACAAAAAAAACCAAAAACCAAAAACTTGTATATTGATGAGCCCAAAAACCGCTCTCAATGCATCATTCTGATGAATGTTTGTTTAAACTTGTTTTTAAGTGTTTTAATAAATACATTAGAGTTGTTTTTTAAAATAAGTAAAAATTTATTTATATTTTATTTTATTTATTTTTAAAACTTTAAACAAACATATACAAATTTAAAATAAATATTTTTAATTAAAAAATGTTTATCTCTTAAAATAAATTCAAACTAACTAACCTCATATTTTGTCTTTGGTAATTCATGTACAGTTCGTTGTTTTTTTCTTTTCTTTAAACAATAAAAACTTAACGACCCAAAACAATAAAAAAAGCAATCAAAGCTTTTTTAACCCCAAAAGATACACTTTTACAATCCCCCTTCCTTTTCCTGTACACTTTATTTGGATTGAAAAAAAAAAAACTCATAAAGAAAAAACAGTGAAAGGAAATAATTAAAAAAATATAAAATAATTATGTTAGTTGTTTGGTTTTTAAAAAAAGTTGAAGGAAATACAAAATATTAAAAAACTACATATACTTGTGAAATGATAATATATATATATATATATATATATATATATATATATATATGAGTTATATCATGTGAAAATATATCTTATAAAAAAAGTTTAAAAATAGCATTTTAAGTTTCCCCCTATTTACAAAAAAATGTGAGAATAATATAATTTGTATCTTTAATTTATTATTAATATTATTTCTCTGAAAAATAATGCTCCATCGACATGCTTCAGTGGCGCTGCCACACACGCCTTCACTTTCAATACAATATTTTATAAACACGGTTAATAAATGTGTGAATATACCTAACCTAATTAAAAGTTTATGAAATAAATTATTTTAAATAAGAGTATATATTATAAAATTGATCATATTTAATTGTAAAATTTTTAAAAATAAGTTTAAAATAGTTTATTTTAATAAGTAGAAAACACTTTATAAGATTAGAAACTATTTCCTTAAATTATTTATAAGTTATTCTAAAATCACCCTCAATAAATATTAAGCAATATTACTTTTCTAAAAGATAAAGTTCTAAGAAAGTTAACAAGCCAACGATTCAAAGTAATTAAGTCATACATACAGATTTAAAGCTAAAAACCACAACACTTTGTCACTAAAAAAAATTAAAAATGATAATTCCATATATTCTTCTTCTCAATTTTTTGCTAGGTTAGAACCTTAGGCATGATTTAGAAGGGCAACTTAGAGAAAAAAAAAATAAACAAAAGTCAATTTCCAAGATAGTCCTTGAATATGTGGGGTCCATCCATTTTTAACATTTCATTTGAGGATCATTCCTATCCAAAGGATGGAAAGTGTCATAATCCTTCTTATTTCCATATGTTGGATTTTCACCTTTTAAAATCCCTAAAACCAAACCAAGCGTTAATTTTTCAAGGAGAAAGTCAACTCTACGATACTCAATCATTTTCATTTTTAATTACTTTAGTTATTGATTCCATCTTTATATTAACCTAATTAGAGTAAAATTTGACCTAACCTATTTAATAGAAAGATTAGACAAAAAATTTTAAAAAATTCATTTAATCAAATAGATTAGATTTGTATTTTTGAAAAAATCTTTCTAATTTATTGAGTTGTCCTTTTTAAGTCATATATAATTTTATAAAAAATTATAATTTTTAATATATTATACTTTATAAATATATGATATTTTCTATGAATTATATTTTATAAAATTAGATTTCGTTAAAATTATCTTTAATATGAAAAATTAATAATTAAGATAGACTCATTGGACATAAATTGATTTGTTTAAGATAGACTCATTGATCTATTAAATATATGTTTGTTTGCCTTTTCATTAGCAATAACTTGAATAATAAAATCCAAAACCCAACAACACCAAACCAAACCACATGCATAATAAAATCTATATTATTTTAAAATCTTTAATAAAACCTCAATTGTATTATTACTCAAATTATGATAAATGTGAAGGATTAGTTTTAATTTTTGATACCAAACTTAAATATTAATATTAGACAAAATTACATTGTTAATTCTTTATGTTTTGGATTGGAGTAGGGTGGGAGTCATAATATTTTTTCTTTTTGAGTTAAGAAACATTTTTAAAATTAGTTCGAGAGAAGGTGGGAGCAGTATGTTTTAATGATTTTAGATGGGTTGTTGATTGGAAAAAGTTATTGGAGTCGGAAGAACTTAATAGAATGACGAATGAAAATTCTTGATTCCCTGAAGGTAGTTTATTGTTCCCACCTTCACAGCTGGGGCATTTTCGCATACACCTGATGGGCATAACATCAATTTAGAGGAAATAGGAGGCACAATTCTCAGCTATTAAGATCATGAAAAAGAATCATAATTCTCAAATTTAGATTTTAATTTAGTATATGTATCGCGTAAAAGAATACAAGATTAGATGTTCCTTTCAAAATGGCCACACGAAAATGACCTTCCTAATAATACCACTGTAATGGGTATGACATATTCGATCAGTATGCACACTTCATTAGTTGAGGATTTGGTGAAACGCACAGTTAAGGAATATCTGTATGCAAATTCGATCCATGTTCCAAGGAGGGAAAGTGGGAAAAGAAGGGGTTTTGATTTTTAATTTTAATTTTTTATAACCTTAGTTGGTGAAATAATTCACTGTCATTTATCAACAGGTTGTTACTACCAGCTAAGCTACGCGTCATACATCTTGGAAAAATATGTTAAAGTACGTTTTGACTCATTTTAAAAACAATTTTTAGTCATTTAAAAAATAAATAAATGGTTTCTTTATTTTTGTTGTTAGCTTTATAAATTTCTAGCTTTCGTTGTTCATCTTCGCAACCGCTATCACCACTACCATCATCACCACCACCACAACTGTTATTGTCACTATTGCCACCATTACCATTGTTGCCACCACTACCACCATCATCGTTCCCACCATCACCATGCCCTCCATTATTGTTGGGACCACAATTACCCTATCACCATAAACATCATTGCCACTACCATTGTGCTGTCGTTCCCACCATACCATACCATTCATGCCACCACCACCATTATTGTTTCCACCATCACTACATCACAACCACCACCACCACTCTAGCATCATCACCATTGATGCCACTTCCACCACCGTTGTGATTCCCATAATCACCATACCATCCACTACTATCATTGCTGTCGCCCACCACCACCATCATTGTTATCACCGTCACCAACCCCTTTATAATCACCATTATCTTCACTATTGTCGTCATAACTGTCGCAATCACCACCATCTCAACCGCTACCCTCTCCACTTCCATTCACCTCCACCAAAATTGCCACTCCTATGAACACCATCATTGTCGTCACTGTCGTTTCCACCACCACCACCACCATCATTGTAAAATATTTATTATTACTATTAATATTATTATGTTATTGGTATTGTTTATATGTAAAGTAGTTTTGATTATAATTATGAAACTTTTACAACAACTTTATAAAACTCAAAACCTTGTAAACTAAAACATGAAACTAAAAGCCAAAAACAAGTTTTGATTCTTTAAAATTTTAAAATAAAAAACCAAAAACTACCCCGAATGAGACCTAAAAGATTGATTTAGTCTGATTTTATTTTCATAATTTAGTTCAACTAAACCATACCTCTTATTACCATGTAACATCCCTCATTTTTCTGTGATTAGTTTGTGGACTAAAGAACAATATTGTTGTTGTTTGAATGCTTTGAATGAAATCTAAGTTTCAGCCATTTCATTGTTATGATCTATGTGCTAAATTGCTTATGATTGAACCAAGTTAGTAAGATCTAATAGGATAAATAATTATCTAAAAAGAAAATTTATTCTAGTGGTTAGGATAGAAATTTGGAATTTTTTGGTACGATGAACGCGTTACCCGATTGGAATTCTGTTGTGGTTTAAGCTTGAGCTTTAAGGACGATATTGAATCTTTGAACTTCCTGGAGAATGATGGATGATGGGGGCTAAACCAATTGATCAAAATTCATGCCTAATCAAATTTCCTTGAATCTTGCCGAAAAATCAACTAGAATCTTAGCTCTTGTTTATTGGCATTGTGCACCTGCTCCATTGTTTTTGTCATAACTTTACCTATAAATGTCCGATTTGAGTGATCTTGGTCTTAAAATCCTTGTATCAAAATTCACTACAACTCTTTTGAAGACATCGAGAGCCAGTTCTGAACACAGAAGTCCCAGTTTGAGTCATAAGCCACTGACTCGTAACTTCATGTCTTGCATGAACAACATTTGGTATTTCGGGCACAACTTCGCCCTAGTTATCAGAATTGAACATTCTATGGCTCGTTAATTTTGCAGACTTAGTCTTTATTTTCAACTTAGTGTATCTGTACTTTAGTTCAACTCTCTTGTACACTAAGTTATCAAACACAAACATCTCTTAATCTTTTCCTGTGTAAAAGTCTGGTGTATTAACCAATCTTAGTTTCTTAGGGGAAACAGTTTAGCTTGAAAAGGCTTTGGAAAAAATACTTGAGTTTTGAACCAGAAGTGACTTGTTGAAAGAATACTAGGGATTAAGCTAGAAGTGGCTGAAGTCAACAATGCTTGAGGCATAGAAAGTGCAGTTTATGTAAAAAGATGTTTTTACATAGTGAAAATCCTTCAAGTCTAAAGGTACTGAACGTAGCTTCATTATTTAAAAGTGAATCAGTTAAATCTATTGTGCATTTCCCTCTATCCCTCATGTCTTTAAGTCTGAATCTTTGTTTGTTAAAGTCTGTTTCCATTTCTATTTAAAAAGGTTTTATTCCGTAAAAAGAGTTACAGACTTATTCAACCCTCCTATTCTAAGTCTATCTTTGAACCTTTAAAACATCCAATAAGGTCCCCGATAAACTTAAATTGGATGATTTGCCAAAGTATCTAGAATTTAGTAAAATTCTAATTTAAGTTAAGGATTTCATAAATATTACTTTGCTAAAGTACCTTTACGCTTTGTAATTACTATGACCCTCGCTTCTTAAGTTATTCTACCTTCTCCTAATGATTTCCTATTCTCACTTAAGAACAAGGATTATTATTCGAATTTATAGTATTATTGGTAAAATATATTTGACATATTAAGGACAAAAAGCACCAAGCCTAAGGATCCCGTCTGACACTAGGTTGATAAGAGAAAGAGTAACATACTGCATTTCACATAAGTCATTGAATAAGTGATTCAAATTATGAAAACTAGAGCATCAGTGATGGGTACACTGGACACATGATCGCTCGATTTCCATGAAAATCTCGGGAGTACGATTAGGTCGGGCACCCAATGGCACGGAGTCACGCCCAAGGCCAGGTATTCCATGGCAAGCCTAGTGTGCTTTGGCTAAAGGTCAATATTTCTAGGACCGTGTATAATCGATTCCATTTAGATGGTGATCACACAATGGTAAAATGGTTATGGATCCATACGGATTTTTGGACAAATGTCCTAAGTACCCCGAGGTTCGGGGAATTCGGTGTGCTCCAATCACTCTAACATGTGGATACTTCCCAGTAGACGTACTATGGAAAGATGGTTACGATGAGATGAGATCTTTGGGCCCTATTTGCATCATAAGACTTAAGTAAAGATAATTCATAAGACACCTAACTCATGCATAACATTCAATTAACTAACCCTTGATAGTTGTGATCCGTGACAATGCTTATGTGATGCTTTGTTGATGTTAATATGTTGAACCGTGCATACTCATGGTTGAGTGCCCTTGCATGACAACCTAAGAGTTGGAAGTGTTATACCCACTTCTCTAGGTGTTATGTGTGTTTTTTTTATGATACCTTCAGTCGGAATTGGAGGAGAGCGTGGACAAGACTTCGAACGCCATCGGTAGATCTTCTGTCGGGACACCGCCATGAAGAGTACAAGGAGCTTGGACCTTTACTCTGTTAGACAACTAGAGCAAGTGTAGTACTCAGTGTCGATGGTTGTAGTTAGGCCTTATATTTTGAATGAACTGTCTTTATATTTTGGGAGCCTACGTGCCTCATCCTTTTGAGTATGTAACCCCTGGACAAGTTGAACCATGCTACTCTGTTATGTTTTCAAAGACCATTTTGAGATACTCACCACATAAAAAATTCAAATCTTTCGGACTTCAGTAGTACTCTTAATTGACTAAGATAATTTAGTGAGGAATTATCCTAGTTAACCGATGGATGCCATATACCATACTGGAAACATTAATTATTTCAAAATCAAACTACATTTGCGAACATCCCTCTTCCGTAAAACATCTTCCACTCATTACTATTAAACTTCATGGGCAATTCATACCTATATTCTCATTAGAGGTGTCGATTTGGCCTAACCCACTCTATGTAGTCTTGACCCATATGGGCTACGGTTAAAACAATAATAGGACCAGAAAGCCCACACATGAAAAAGCTCACATGGACCAAAAGTCCATTAAACCCTTTGAGCTAGGCCCAGCTCGTGGGCCTTAATTTTCTTAGAAAAATTAACTACTTAAAATTTCAAATTTGACCCGCTAAACTCACTCTATAAATTAGTTAACTCACTTTACGCATTGTGTATTAGGCTAAACATCTTACAAGTCTTCAAAGTGGCATAAGAAGTTTAAATAGAACCCGACATATCTAGCCCGACTTAAAAAAAAGTCCCTTAAGAATTGGATTTTATAGGTCAACCCAGGCTTTAAAATTTGAAAGAATTGTTTTAAATTGTTTAGAAGAAACCGATTAACCCATTGAAGATAAATTTGTTGATGCTTTTATAAGTGTTAATGTTTTATGAGCTTTCGTACATACCATCACGCTATATGAAAATTCTTCTTAATAATAATAATAATAAATTTATATTTAGAAAAATCATAAGTTAAATTTATATTTGTTTTATATGGAATATGTGAAATTCCTAAAATTATATGATTATATGTAAGGATAAATTTTGTCTAATCACAATATTTGAAAGTTCAGTACGAATGTGGGATTTGATGGAGCGCGTCATTCATAAAAATATTTAAGGCTTAGGCAAAGGCACGTATATTCACCGGTGATCCTTAGTCTTTGGTTATTATTGTTCCAAATATGACTTGGTTGGTTTTAATATACATTTTTAATTTAAATTCTAATATATTTAATGTTCAAATTTATATAATTGATTTTTTAGAATCTAATTAAATACCCCTAAATAAATGATAATTTATAAAGTGAAAGAATTATTTAGTAATTTATTATTTGAAAAAGAAACATTGATTTTAAAAAAAGAAGTGAGCTCGGACCATTATTGTTGAGATATAAATAATAGGATATAGTCTTACGATTTTTTTTTTCTGTTGGTAGTTTTACGATTACCTTTTCATAATTTCATTATTTTATTAGCAAGATGACTACTAAATACAAAATGTGATACCCTTTCCACAACCAGCAACAGTCATCATGTGAGCAATGTGGGTTGGCCCACGGGCATTCCTTTTTTGGGTAAAAAGGATTTCATTCAAAGATGAAATGGGCTCAAAAGCCCATAGGTATTAAATTAGTGGGTTTTGCAGGAACTGGCTTCATGGGTCAAAAATAGCAGGGCCGAGACTGTTCCTTGGGCTTGAGACTATAAAATGAGTGTGTGAACATGTTTAATGTAAGTGGAGTCTAGGTAGTAAATTTTGGTGAGTGAGATAAAAAGAAAACTTAGATTTAATTTAGAATTAGAACTAGAAAGCAGTGTACAGTTGGAACATGAAGAAGGAATTTTGTTTAAGCTAAAAGCAACAATTATCACGTGAATGAAAAACAAAACCCGCATGTGAATCCCCTGCTGCTTATCATTTAGTGTTGATCTTATCCAAATATATGCTTTAATAAAGATTTAGAAGAAATAAAAAATATAGTATTATTTTTATTAATACATGTTACTTTGTAATTAACTGAGATTAATAATTTTTGATTATGTAATCCTATCTTCATTTTATATTGTCGGTATTGTCACTTTAGAAATTTAAGATATAATCAATTTATATTTTTTAATTTTATTTGTTTAATCAATGTATATCTTTGCCATCATTTTTTATTTGACTAATGAATAATTTTTTTTTATTACTAGTAAAATAATTTTAAAACCAAAAGAGTATTTTTTATGGGGTTAGATGGTTACCAACTTTATGATCTCCCTTTAGAAAAATAAGGACAGAACACCCCAGTTGGTCCCTGACTCCGTTGGAGTCGGACAATTAGATCATCCACTTAGTAAGTTGGACCCGTTCATCCCCCACGTCCACAATCGTCGGACACTTAGATCCCTGCCGTTAACAGACCCTGAACGGACGTTGGTTTCAGGTGACGTGGGTCGTTAATTGCCAATTAGGATTGCCACGTAAACATCACAAAACGGCACCGTTTTGAAAGCTGTGGAAACCCTACAAATCTTCATCTTCTCCACGTTCCCTTTCTCACTGTTTTCCTTCTCCTTGCCACTCCACCCTGTTCCCTTCTCCCACCCTGTTTTCCTTCTACAAAATTTCTCAACTGTCCCCTTCTCCATCTTAGTCTCTCCCATCCTGTCCCCTTCTCCATCTCACTGTCCCACTTCTCCTTTCTCAACTCTCCCCATACAAGATTTCATCCTCTCTCCGTTGTCTTCTCACTCGTGTTTTGTGTATGTCTTCTTCCTTCTCCTAATCTATATATCCTCTGTTTTGTTTTCTTCATTTCGTCCTTGTCTCTCATATTTTCATCAGCATGGAAGGTAGGAGTCAGAACCCCAGCCAGGGGTCATCGTCCTCGTCATCTGGCCAATCTCGACGGCGTCTCCGTTGTCGTTGTGGTGACCCACCTGCATTGCGTGTGTCCCACACAGTGAACAATCCAAATCGGCAGTTTTGGAGATGTGCACGACTCCGAGGAGGCCAGTGTGATTTTTTTGCTTGGGTCCAAGATGGGGATTTTGTAATCCATGAGGAAGAATGGAGAAGTACGCTGATGTGTAAACTAACAGAGTTGAAGTCTATGATGTCAAGGCAAGAATGTGATGGTGATAGGGGTGTTTGTGATGCCATGGCCCAAGTGGAGTCGTTGGTCAAGAAAGGGTTTGTGGAAACCCAACAAGAACTGCTAAAATTAAAGCTGCTTTTAGTTACTAATTGTGTTATAGTCTTCTTTTTTGTAATTGGGTTGTTGATGATGATGATGAAAGTGTAATGGGGCTGTTATGTTGATGAAAGTGTAAAGGGGGGATGTTGTTATAATTATCCAGTTTGTAATGAGGATCCTGTTTTGAATCATAAGTGTTATGTTTCTGTATACCAAGTTCTAAGTTGTCATATATTGAAGATGGAATTAATGGAATTAATGGAATTAATGGAATTAATATAGTTAAAAGAATTAATAGAGGTAATGGAATTTTGTTGGTGATATGTGCATGATTTTGATTTCAATTTTTTTTACAATCAATTTCTTCCATTAATTATGTACCAAACCGAATGCAATAATCATGGCATTTGGTACATCCCAAGGACCTGGATAACAATAGTATGAAACCATATTTGAAACATGTTATGCATCACAGTACCTAGAAAGCAACATCATGAAACCATTATCATATAGATATAAGTCATACATCACAACCTGAAAAAAATGTTGGATACCTAAAAGTTTTCGTGCCCATTACATGGACCTTAAATTGTCATACATCACAAGACCTAGAATTAACAAACATTACAGGACTGAATTAACACCATAAAACCATTCTATTGAAAGCATTGTTGAAGAACATGGACATGGTCATTTCTTGTACCCAGGGGTGTCTATGAAAACAACCCCTCCTGGTTTTTTGAGTGGTAACTTCCTCCTTAGATTATGTTGGTTAACAGGTGGTGAACTTGTGGCACTTGCTTGAGTAAGCTCTGGAGACCTGGCAGGAGCTGCCAATCTTGGACTCCTCCTAACAGGGGTCATGGTATCTGTTTGAGACATGGGCTGAGACATGGACTGTGAGGTTGTAACATCAACAACATCCTGGGTCTGTGGTGGTGTGGGGTAAGTTTCCTGAGTCTGTTGTGGCTGTTGAGCCCTCATCTTCTCTTTTGCCACTGCACATGAACCCCTTCGATGTCCAATCTCACCACACTCACCACACTTCCCTGGTTGAAGCCTTCTCCTCATTTTCACTGTTTGATTGCAGCCTTCTCCATTTTTGTTTTCAGCTTTCTCATTTGATTGCTTGACATCCTTTGTAGGGTTCTCTTTCCTTCTATGCTTTTTGGGCCTCCCAATGGTCTTTATATTTGTCGGTGGAATCGGTGGGACATAGTGTGTCTTCTCCCAAAACTCTGACCCTGGGACTGATTCAATATGGTGCTGATAGGTTGCCTCCCAAGCTGCCATTGTGAGGCCCACATGGCAATGATCCTCAGGTTTTTCTCCTTTGTGAGCTATTGCTGCACAGGCATGTCTGCATGGCATACCTGTTGAATAAATACAACCATTAATTCATAGTGACCTTGCTAAATTTTAAAAAACATATCACACATAATAGCCACACATAAAAAACATAAATACCTGTCAGCTGCCAAACTCTACAAGAACATTTGTGTGAACCCAAATCAACAGACACCTTGTCTGGAAAACAACTAACCTCGTACCTTTCAATTCCACCATCACCTAGTCAGGACATATCACAAGTCAGACACCTAATATAGCCCTTATCATAAAACCAACGACATGGTAGAGCAAAGATATGATACCTGTCCATACCACTGTCCAGTTATTACTTGCAGACTTTGATTTCTCTAACCTACTTTGTTGAATTGGTGGTAACCTCCCAGGGTGACCTGTTAACTTCAGCTTGTGATTGCCTATGGTGACCATGATATAGGTCCTGACCTCCTCCAGCATTGTCACAATGGGTTTGCATCTGGCATGTACAAGTTTGGAGTTTAGAACTTCACAGTTGTTGTTGGTGATGTTGTCCACCTTACAGTTTTCATCAAAGAAGGCTTTGCTCCATGCCTCTTTTGGAAACTTGCACAAGTATGTCCAAGCTTTTTCATCCACCATTCGAATCTTCAGCATATTTCTTTCAAAATCATGAGTCGTTGTTGACCTGGCTGTTTGCCACAGAAGTCCCCTCAGCTCCTTTCCCCTCCATTGTTTAGAAAAGTTCTGCCACAGGTGCCAAACACAATATCTGTGTGGAACACCAGGCATTACTTCTTGAAGTGCAGGAATCAAACCCTACATGAAATAGAAAGACAACATTAGATCTTTAATTATCACCAAAATTTAGGAATTTGTGAATTCAAACAAATTAAATAATTAATTATACCTTCTGCATGTCACTCATAAAGGTCAGCCTCATTTCCTTGTAGTTACCAACATCTGCATGTAACAACTCCAAAAACCACTTCCAGTTGTCTTTATTCTCAACCTGGCAAACACCATAAGCAATGGGCCATATATGGTTGTTTGCATCCTGTCCAACAGCAGTCAACAGCTGACCCCTATAATATCCTTTCAAAAAACACCCATCCAGCCCCACCAATGGTCTTCTGCACTCTCTAAAACCATCTTTACAGCCCTTTAAACAAATGTACAACCTGTTGAACACTGGTGGTCCTTGGGGTTGTGGATCACATTCCATCTTCACTGTTGACCCAGGATTCCTCTTTAAGAGTTCCCCACAGTAGTCCCATAACATGGCAAATTGTTGTTTCTCACTCCCTTCAATTACTTCTCTTGCTCTCTTCATTGACCTATAGATCATCTTATCCTCCAACTTCACTTTGTACCTCTCTCTAAACAACTCATACACCCCTGAATGTGTAATGTTGTGCTGCCTCCTCATATACTTGACTAACTTTCCTGTAACCCACTGTTGGTCACATGCTGCATTCTTGAACACTCTCACACATGAGTGTTGATCATTAAAAGTCTTGATCTGGTAAGATTGTCTTACTGGGTTTAGACTACAAAAAATTTCCCAGCCACAGTTCTTGTCTTTACACTTTGCCCTTGCTCTAACTTTATCATTCTTAACCCATTTAAATTCCCTGCCTAAATGTACACTGTAATCCTTAACAGCATGTTTAAAGATTGCAAGTGAGGAAAACTCCATCTCACACTCCAGTACTATATGTCCAAAAGTAGATGTCTCATTGAACTGAGGATACACCTCTCTGGAATCATCCTCATCCTCTGAACCAAGAGGTGTTCTCAACTCTTCTGAGACCCATGAGTCTGCAGAATCTCCCCCAAACCCCTCCTCAGCTTGCCCTTCGAATTCAGTATCACTATCCACTATAGTAGGAATGGCTGACCTTCTATTCTCTTGTGCCTTCCTTTTTTTTCCATTCTGCTTCCTTTTTGGTTTACACCCTGTGTCTATGCTTTTCCCCTTCCTCTTTCTGCTACACCCCTGGCTACCCCCTTCATCACTGCATTCTACTTCCTCATCAATACCTTCTACTTCCTCATCAATACCTTCTACATCCTCAGCACTGTCCTCCACTACCTCATCACTCATCTTAGAACCACAACCAACATCTTGTCTTCTGGTCTCAACATTACCAGCCCCAGTGTCATCATCTACCAGAACTATCATTTTTATCTTATTAGCATCAGTGTCATCATCAACTTCCATAACTAGTGTCTCATCCTCTGGATGTTGATAATACACATCCACTACCCCTTGATTATCCTTAGCACACCTGACCATGTCCAACAAATCACTATCTCCCTTTAAGATGCTCAACCCTTGATTTAAATCCAACTTCGGGTCGTACCAAAATATGTTCTGTAACCTATAATACCCACGATTCTCAGCAAACCTAAAAAAGGAAAAGAAGTCTAAGAAATCTGGGTCCAGCTTCTCCCAATCCTCAACCTTACCCCCTTTGTAGACTTTTTTACCTTGCCCATCAACCACAAACCTGCCCCCAATATGAAGCCTAACCCGAATATCCTACCCACATTAACACACAACAAAATCAACACGTTATTTGGGGAACAATGTCAATAAAATCAACAGAATAAACACAGAAAATTTATAACACCCTACTGTTCCTACCCAGGAAACTCAAACATGTTCTGACCCCTTTGATAGGCTACAGAAAATACCCAGGAAACACAACACAGAATATACATACACAGAAAATTTTGAACACCCTACACAAAATACCCAGGAAACTCAAACATGTTCCAACCCCATATAACTTGTTCGAAAACCCACAAAATACAAAGGGAACATACATTAACATAGAATTAAGATGAAATATTCATTAACAACACATGGTCCAATACAAACCCCTACAAAAAAAATTTCAGAAACCATAAAATTTTTCGAGCCCCCCAAAATAATGTTCCGAAACATAAAAAACTTTAGGTGTAGGGTTTACTAACCTGAACGACACCTCCCATAACTGTCGAACACGAGCACCGTCGAACACGAACCTTGAGGACGTCGACAAAGTGACGACTTCGAGTTTCACTTGGGGTTTTTGTATTTGAGAGAATTGGGGGAATGGGGAATTCGGCTTTTGCAGAACAAGAGTGATTTGGGAAAATTGAGGGAATGAGGAATTAGGGTTTTGTAGAACGAGATGATTTTAGAGAATTGAGTAAATTAGGGCTTCAACATATGAGACACAAACCCTAACTATCGTTGCCCCTTTGTTGTCTGATGCAATAGCAAAAACGATGTCGTTCGGTCCTTGGCTTTCTAATGGTAACGACGTCGTTTACGTTTACGTGGCAATCCTAGTTGGCAATTAACGACCCACGTCACCTGAAACCAACGTCCGTTCAGGGTCTGTTAACGGCAGGGATCTAAGTGTCCGACGATTGTGGACGTGGGGGATGAACGGGTCCAACTTACTAAGTGGAGGATCTAATTGTCCGACTCCAACGGAGTCAGGGACCAACTGGGGTGTTCTGTCGAAAAATAAGCAACAACTATTGTGACGGTAATTATGATGATGGGAAATTAAGTAGTAATTAATTTGTTCCTTCACCCTTTCAGTAAATATCCCTAAATCCCAACTTGAAGCCGGAAAGAAATCGACAAAGGCTGACGTCACACCTCCTTCGACTCTCGTTATATAATAAACTTGTTTGTTTAAATTTATTTTAAGAGATAAATATTTTTTTAATTAAAAAATACTTATTTTAAATTTTAATGTGTTTTTTTAAAATTTTAAAAATAAATAAAAGCTGAAAATAAACTAATTTTTATTTATTTTAAAAAATAATCTACTTATTAAAAAAGTATTTATAAAAAAAAATACTTAAAAATAAACTTAAACAAACGAAAAATATATATTTATCATGTACGCTTCATATAGGTGGCTGGCCTAATGAGTTAGAAAATTGCATATAGCCATAATAAATTTTATACTACGCCCCCTTAATTTTTATGATTTTGTACCCATTGAACCCAAACATTCCTATAAATTTAAATAAGGATAATGCTATGTAAGCCGTCGCCAATTCCATTTCCATATCGTTTTTTTATTAATCTTTTAAAATGATATTTCTATTATTAAATTAAAGTTCTATCATTTTTACAAGTTGACACATTCGATATAATAAATAAATACAATAAATGAAATATAAAAACTAAATAATTCGATAAATGAAATAAATGAACATATATAAAATAAAAACATAAAGTGTCAAATACGTAAACAAAGTTAAAATAAAATAATCAAGAGTCATCCTGGCATGCTGAAGAGGGTTAAACATACTTTGGTAATTCTGCTAAGGCTTTGGACGTGGCTGCTGAGGTTGTGTTTACTGTTCCTGTGTAGAGGTCAAGCCATGGAGATTGTCAAGAGGATCCTAAGACGACCAACAAGTATTGAGAGGATGTCTTTGTTATTTGTGTATCAAGTGTTCAAACTCTAAATCTCCTCGGTCTTCTTAACCAAGTTAGTCTAAAGCTCATTGATGACAGTGTTTCGGGTGACCAACTCGTTGTTTAGATCTTAGATGATCTGAACATACTCGACTATAGAGGAGATGGTCAATGTCGTTGGTCTGGACACAAACTCTAGAACTAATTGCCCCATATAGAACAAGTGCTCATTCTTGTTGACATCTCTGAGAACCTTAACTAACAAGGCATTGTCGAAGACATCAAAGTCCTTACCGTGTTCCTCCTCACCCTCCACCTCCACGGTATCGGAGGCAGTTACGACCTTTCGACGCTCAAACTCTTTTTGCAAATCAACGAGTTTAAAAATATTAGGAATCCTGAAATAATTAATAAAGAATTTACTAATAAATAAACACTTAAAGCAATTTGTTTGGCTTGACCCAAGCACTGCCATTAATCTTCTTCGTGGTAGGGGTCCCGTTAAGCTTAACAACCTATAATGAAAAAACAAACAATTGTTATTACTATTAAATTATTTTTGTTAAATTTTTTAATATCATAACAACCTTTATATCTAATTTTTCAAGAGATTACACTCGTTTATCAAGTACTCTTTGGCTTTATGGAACATGTCACTCCCTTTTTCATTTCCTCTGTAGCTGGGGAGAATATGAGCAGGTAGTGTTATATATCTCTCATTATTTTCTCTTTCCATTTGTTGGGGGAAGTAAAGCTTTGACACTAGGGTTCGAGGGTATTTCCTATCTTGTCCTTCATAATGCATTCTGGTAGGGTTTATGATCTCTTCCCTAGTCTGTCCTTTCTTAGTTGCTTTTCCTTGTCTTCTCTTTAATCTCTTTCTTGCCTTCTTTTACCTCCTTTGGATAAATGTACTTGTTCACTTTCTGCTTAACTCGTCCATGTCAACCAGCTATCTTTTGGCCAATGAGTCAGTGAATCTATTTGGTCACAATCTTGACAGTGACAAGATAACATTAAATGTTACCTTTTAAACCGAGGTTATAAATCTAGATTGATGCTTTGGTAAAACTCTACATTAATTATCATAATGGTTCAGTTGTTCCCTGCTTCAGTCTTTCTAGGCTTGTAACTAGCGAAGCTCCTGGTTAAGAATTATGTGATAAACCATTTAGAGAACTCACATAGTTGCCTATGGATCCTACAAGGAGGTTCCCAAACCATAGTAGGACTTCATTTCACAAAGTGACAGAGAAGACCCCGCGTATAAGCGTGTTTGACACTTCATATAACATGTGATTGTTGAACATTGTTAAATGTTTCTCTAGATCATTATTTCCATCATAATCCTCCATAGATGTGGTTTTAAAGTTCTTGGACAAGGGAACATTTATCACCACCTTTGTGAATGGATGAGACACAATAATGGTAGACCTATCCTTTGCCTTAAAAATAGTGATCATTCTCAGTGTGTTCTGAACTTGCCTCTTGTTTTAAGCACAAGTTCTCATTCGTCTTATGCATTTGTTGGGCAAATTCATTTCATCGTAATCATCAAGCTTGTTATAAGGGTCTCACTCTGCCTGTGCATGCTGATCCTAGTTTGCACATGCTTATGAGAATAACAAAGAATGGGATGACAAGTTTTATTGACACCCTACCTGGCGCACCAAATGTTCAAAAAAATACCTAGTAATTAAACCTTCTAAAGTGTTTATGTTTTAGAGAATGTTTACAAAGCCTTTGAGTTTATTGATTTTCATTAAGCCTTTACATTGTATATATAGAATATAACAGATTTTTGTATTCTAATTCTATATAAGTAAATTACAATAGATTAAGAATATATGAATTTATTAAATTCGTAAGAAATCATATATGTGATAAGATAAATCTTAAATACTTGATCTATACTAGATATATTGGTATCAAATCATCATTGGGCCAATTCATGGGCAAACTTTAAGATGATCCACTCAAGCCCATTGGGTTGAACCAATAGGAAAACCCTAGGCTGAGTGATGAGGAGGCCTTTAGGATGAGCTAAGAAGAGATCTAGGCGAAGCCATGAGCAATCATTGGACAAAATCAGCAACGAGGTCCCTATTAATGGGCTTTGACCTTTCAAAGGGTTGCTTGATACCCCCCCACACAGATATATCATGGTGATCATATTCATATATAAATACATAGACACTTAATTAGGAGAAGAGTAATGATATATGTACACTCCAATATTACATGCATACACAAACAGATATATGGTGGTGATCATATTCATATATAGATATATAGACACTTAATTAGGAGAAGAGTATTGATATATGTATACTCCAACACTGCATACATCTTTTATCTTTTTGTTTTCTTCCTTTTTTTATTGATTACGTAAAGTATATTTTCCATTGTTCATAACTATAAGACTAATCTCATATTCTAAAAGTCAACATATGAACACTACTAGAAAATTAAGCTTTTGCTACATGGATTTAGTAACGACATGTATACCTATCACCATTGATCACAGACTTAGCTACGAAATCATATTAGAGACCAAATAGTCATGGTAATACATGTGGCGATAGATTTAGCGATGGATTATCTCAGATCATTGTGTCTATCACTGAATCTGTGACAAAAAGTTCATCTTGAAGAGATTAATAATAGATACATTAAACTGTTGCCTCAAAATAAACATGTGGCATGATGTAGTTGGTATTTACCAATGGTATGTTATATCTGTCACCCATAATTAAATCATGTGGCCATTAATTTTCATTTCCCTACTTTGTCTGAAGAGATTAGCCATGGATATATGTATCCGTCGCTATATTTTTTCATTTCCCTTTATTGCTTGAAGAGTTTGGCCACAGATATGTGTTCCTATCGCCAAATATTTTCATTTCCCTCCCTGGTATGAAGAATTTGGTGATAGATAACCTAACTTGTTGCAAACATATAGATGTGAAATGTTAGTATTTAGCCATAGATAACCTAGCCCATCACTAACATGTTTCAAATGGCGATGGAAGATCAAATGTCGTCACGTCACATTAGTATTCAGCTAGGGATATTCTAACCTATTGCTAACATGTGAATGTAAAACATTATTATTTAGCCATGAATAACCTAGTTCATCACTAACATGTGGATGTAAATGTTAACAAGCGCGAAACTAAAAATCAAATGACAACGAAGATCAAAGTCCATTGCCAACTACGTTAGTTTTAGACACAGATATGTTAACCATCGTAAAACAAAAAAACACATGACATGATGCAGTTTGTATTTGGCGATGGTATGCTATATCCGTTGCCAATAATTAGACTACGTAGCCTGTATGATAGAAACAATGATGAAGGCATTATCCGTCGCTAAATACTAAATCCCTAAATCAAGTAAAACCTCTATCTTCCCTTTTTTCACCTTCTTTTCCCTCTCATCTATCATTCATTCTTTCCTCCCTACCTCTATTTCTGGTGAACCCACCATCTCCTCTATCATTCAATTTCTTATCCCTACCTCCATTTCTCGAAAACCCACCATCTCCTCATCTCTGTTCTTTATCTCTAACATCACCGTCTCTATTTTCTGTATCCAGCACCACCACCATCTCCGGTAAGTCCTTCTTTCTCTTTTTATTCTAAACTAGTCTGATCCGGGGTGTAAGATCCAGTGTGGGACCAGCCACAAGAATCAACTACAAAGAGTATCTTTACACCGGTACAGTGGGTATCCGATATTGGTATTCGATATCTCAGTGGGAGGTATCGGTCTTGAAGTCCTGGAGATCCTTAACACCAAACTTTCGTGTTGAAAGTGGGCGAAAGGTGGTGCCACTTGCGAAGATTCTCCGACGCTCAAGTCAGTAACAAGTATGAGGATTCAAGTTAAGAGAGCTCGAGCGATGAAATAATATTTAGAGAATAAGAAGAACCTAACCTTTCTATGTATGAGAATTGACTATTTATAGGTGAGGATGGAGAATGAATCGTCAGGTGTAGGTGGGGCTAGAGGACAAATAGTACACTGCACAGTGTACAATTCTAACACACGACGCGAGAGGAGTCGCGTCTCCTGTGAACGTCCCCTGGCAGCTGTACCCTGTACTTTCTGTCGGGTGACGTGGATGCTTTCCGGTGTACGAGGTGTTTACCTGGACATACCGGTATAAGTCCAGAAGTCTACCTGCTGCGTCGGTAACATAGTGAGGATGAATGAAATTATGTCCTTATCCTGGTACCGGTATCGAGACCAGATCAATTTCCTTATCCCCTATTCATGAACATGTGAGTATTTATCATATTATCAATATTGTAGTTAGTATTTCCCATTGTTTCTGATTTCACCTTATTTAGTTACTATACTAAATCTGTATACACTCCTAGAAAAAGTTCTTAAAAAGGGTTGAACATTGTAATTGGCCAAAAAACAAGATATCTACAAACAAGCAATTGATAGGATTTGATTTTGAATTAAAATTATTTTAATTAATTAGTAATTAATTAGAACCACTACATCAAAATAAAATAGAAGGTTAAAATGAAAAGTAACTTTTTAAAGTTACCATGAAAGGAATTATATTTTTTCTCTGTATATATAGTTATGAGATAATAATGTAAATATTTTTTATGTGATATACTATGTTTGAAACTTCAGTTAAAGATCAATTATAATAAGTGACAAATTTTTTTTAACTAAATACAATTGCATTATCGAGAAAACAAATCAAGAAACAAACTCAAATCTATTGGTTAAGACATAATAATTTACTAACTTATGTGTGTATTTAATGGTTAGAAAAAATATATTTAGTAACTCTATATATTTTTAATTATTTATTTTTGATAAGTTTTTAACATAAGTAAGAAAATGAAGGCTTAAGCCAATAGTTTTACTTACTAGACAGTTAGGTCGGTTGTGTTATTGGATAAATATCCAAAAACGCTTAAGAATGAAAAGTTTCAGGTAGTTCTTTAGGTGCTTTTTAGTATTAGTATTTTTTAATTAAAATTAAAATTTCAGCTCAAACTTGGAAAATAAATATAAAAAAATTATGGAACTTTCTTCCTTCAATGAGTTTACATAAAAAAATCCATCATTTATATTAAACATCTTGTTATTAATAAAATATGGCTTAATTACTTTCTATAGGTTTAAATTCCTTCAATAGGTTAAAATTTTTATATTTAATAGTTTATGCAGTTAGTCTTTCTCTTCCTTTTGGGATAAAACTTTAGCCTTATTGTGCTATAGTTATAAGTTCCTTTGCCTTGATTTTTTCATTTTGTTTATGGCAGGTAGATAATTAGATTTATCACTCTTCCTTAGAAGTTGTATATAATATGATATGAGCGTTGTTTGTTAGTGGAGAGTATGACTCATAAGGGACTGGTTTGTGTTGATAACATATAAACGATGCATGTGTATTGTTATTAGTTAGTGGAGAGCAGAGCTCATTAGGGACTAGGTATGCTGGTAAGACGTTAATGATGATGTTTGTGTATTGCTGGTTGTTTGTATACTTTATGAGTTACATATTGGAAATGTTTTCTAGGTTTTTTGCAGAGTTTAAAAAAATTGGAAATGTTCATATTTCAAGGGAACTTTGCCAAATTTGTTTTAAAATATTAACTTTTGTAGACCTTTAGAGTTCATCAATTAGTTCTTGTAAAGTTATAAGATATAGTTAGTATTTTTTAACGCTTTTAAACTTTATTTTCAAGTTATGAAGATAAATTATAGTTAGTATTTAAATGCAAGTGAAACCTTATAATATTTTGTTCAAGATTGAATATGACAACGTAAAAGTGTTGTTGTATTGAATCTTGAATTATCCATGTTAGACAGTTAAGAATAATGAATTTCATTCAATAGACTGTTGTTACCATGTTATTTGAAACTCGTCATTACCAGTTGTCAATAAATTCACTCATTTTATATTTGTCTCTGGGTACATGCTTGACAACAATCTTGAAAGATTAGTAGATCAAGTTATATACTTGGAGGCCAATGCAAAATGCTATCGAATTTCAACCAACTGTAATGATCGAGTTTTAAACAACAAGTAACAATGTCCAATGAAATTCATTATTCTTGAATGAGTTTAAGGCCATACCAAAATAAAGAAAGAGTGAAGGTGATGTCATGTATGTGTAGAAATTGACGAGCACGTACCGTTCCTTTAATTCGTAGCGCAAATAGATATCCCTCACCATCGAAGATGGATGGATAGTAGACTAGATCCAAGTAATCTTGTTGCAAAGGAGTTCGTTGTTGGAGTTAATGAATTTATTTTGTTTGCCATTGGGCAAGACACTCGATCCCTAAAGCTACAAGGTCTGTAGAAGAAATGTGATTATAGGAATTTTTAGGGCCCCAGTGATGTCATGGTATATCTTTATGAAAAGGGTTTCAGTGATAACTATTATTGTTGGCATTGTCACAGGAAAGTAAGGCTTCCCCCGACGGTGGTTGATGTGGCTCCAAGTAGGTATTACAGTATTAAGGGTAATAGGGATACATTGAATATGTTTGAGCAACTTGTGATGGATCATGCACGACCCTTAATTGGGCAACACATACAAGAACAAGTGCAAAAAATGATAATATTATGGAAGAAGACCTGAATCTTGCAATGAAGAATTAATTTGTATGGCTTATTTGATGGAAGAAATGTCTACTTTTGCTTCTTTCTACTATCCAACTGAGGTAAACACACAAAGGATGATGGTGCCACATAATCTTGATATGGGTGAAAACTCTTCAGATGTGTTGCAAGTAAGTACCTATCTTTAATTATCCTGGTTGTAAGTTATTAGAACAAAAAATACATAAGTTATTGGAACAAGTCATTTAGTATATAATTAAATTTGAATTTTATAACATGTGTTATGTTGTGTTTGTTTCATAAAGGAGAACTTTGAGTCTCTTTTTACATGTTGGAGTGATACGAACCAAGGTAAATCCATTTTATTCTGATAGTTGATATTTAATAGTTAAGACTTGTAATTTGCACTTGATAGTTGGTTGTTGGATAACATGCAATTTGATAGTTGATTGTAAACTATATTGAAGTTTTTTGGTTGTTTTGTAGGGTTACACAAATTTGGAAATATCCTATTTATAATGGAGACTTTATCTATTTTATTTTAATTTATAAACATTTCTTTTTTGTTGTTTGTAAACCTAGTCTAAGTCGTTGTTTGACCAAGAAGGCGACATCAAAGCTATATTTGCTAAGAAATGTCAGATAGCATTAGGTACACATTGAACAAATACAGAGAGGGGAAGGCAAGGGTCGTTGAATTTCACTTGAGATCCTAAATGGGTTCAAAGCTAAGTGGGCTGATGACAAATGGAAGGATAAAAGTGCATATAGGAAGAGGAACAAAGTATCACAGGCCGATGCGGCCTCTTTATACACTGGTGGCTCGGTTTTTGCTATCTGTCACAAAGAGAGACTGGTATTTTCATAACTATAGTCATGTCCTTATACAATTTAGCAAAGCCATTTTAATTATAATAACATTTGTTTGGTTTTTCATTATAGGCTGTTGAGTTGAACAAAACCTCTTCCGCCATTGACCTCATGTAGAGGACAAAGAAGACGAAGAGTGGTGCTTGGCTTAGTGACCATGCCAAGCAGATTGTTGTAAGTGTTTACTACCAGGTAAATTTTTTTATTAATACAAATTTTAGAATTCCTAATATTTCCAAACCCTTTAATTTATAAGAAGAGTTTGAGTGCTGAAAGGATGAAACTACCTCTAGCAGTGCAAAGGTGGAGGGGGATGAGGCGCATGGTGAGGGCTTCGTTGCCTTCGACAACGCCTTGTTTGTTGAGGTTGTTGAAAGGGTCAACAAGAAAGGACACTTGTTTGATGTAGGGCAATTAGCTTCATAGTTTGTGTGCAGAATAATGACATCCACCTTTTCCTCTACATCATAGTATATTTAGACCATCCAGGATTTGAACAAAGGGTTGGCCTCCCAAGACATTGTCATTGACGAGTTGAATACCAACTTGGTTGAGAAGACCAAGGAGATCCAGAGCTTGAAGACTAGTTATCCAGATCACAACGACATCTTCTCAGCATTTGTTGGTCGGCTAAGGATCCCTTTTAATAGTCTCTGCCACCTGACCTCTACACAATAATAGCCACAACATCAGCAGCCCCAGCCCTAGCCACAGCTACCCCGAAGTTTGAACTGGATGATCATAACATCTTCAACCCTCCCTAACACGCCCAACATGACATGACTTTTAAGATACTTTTTACATTCTACATATTATTTGACACTTTTTAGTTTTTTTTACTTTATGTACGTTTTAAACATTATTTGAATAATTTGATTATTTACATTATATTTTTATTTTATGTACATTCATTTATTTCATTTATTTAATTTTCATGTTTTTATGCTTCATTCTATTATATTGAATGCCTCAAATCATAAAAATGATTAAACTTTAACTAGATAGACTTAAGTTCATTAATCAGGAAATAAATGAGGAAAAAAGTTGGCTATGGAAACAAATCCGTTGCCAAATCACACATGACATGGAATTTTGAAATTCAAATAATGATGAACTATGCCTATTGCCAAAAATTTGGTAACTTGAATTTTGAAATTTAAATTTCATATTTTGAATTTAGCTTAGCGATGGAAGACGACCATCACAATTTTTTTTAACTTAGCCATGGCAAGTAGCCGTCACCAATTGACGATGAATAACATCACTCATATAGTCCGTCACCAAAATGGTTTAGAGACCAAAAGAATGACTATGTCATCAAATAGTTTAGCGACATAATAAGCATTGTTGACAATGGATATATTCCATCGCTAAGCACCTCTTTTCTAGTAGTAAAGTCGACTACCTGAATGCTTTTTATTCCTAAGCATTGGGAATCAAACCGTAACACTTGGTTATTTTTGTAAAAAAAATGCAATATGTTTATGAAGTATAAGAGGTATTCACTTTAACGTATTAAACATTACATTAATACATCAATACTACAATCATGTTTTTAAGCTTTGAAACCATGTAATTTGGCTCTTAACTAAGTCCAAATTCTAATCTTAATCAAGTTCTAACTACTTAGTTAAGGAATAAGTTCTCAACATGGTGATTTTTCCCCTTGTGATCGCATGTGACATGGTATCACTAATTATCTATCACTTTTCCCCCCCAATATATATCTTTCTTACTTAAGACGTAGATATTTTTTCCTTAATTAACCGAAGAGCTGTAGTTGTTGTTGGCTTGTTGCCATTGGCAGTTGTGGTAGCATTTCCTAGTTACATTAATGAAATTCCACCATATGAAAATAAATATTTTGTGAAACATCCTTGTCAGTGTCAACGTCAAAATCAAAGGGAAAGAGTGAACGTGTTTGTTTGTCTTGTTTGTTCCAGATCCAAAATCGAAACCGCTTTCTACTTTCGCAAAGTGGTTTTATTTTTCCTCGAGCCGTTGTTTTGTTACTTGCTGTTGTTGTCCCTGCTGATGCTCCATCCATGAGGGAACTGTATAGTATTAGCAGGTGCAGTTCCATCCATCTCACTCTCCAGTGTATGGTCCATATGGATCCATCAGGGGCTATTCTTTTGCATCAGCATCACCACTTTATGTCCAATCCAACACCCCTGAGCATTAACAAATCAGGTCAAGATATGCTTGGTCTCCATAAGGCCAAACGCTACCAAATTATCTTCACAAAAATAAAATTTAATCCACAAAATTATTTGCTATACATGTTATTCTAGATATCTTTTACTTTGATTAATAAATAAACTCTAATTAAGTCATCTCAATTAGAAACTTAAAAAACATTTTGCTGACAGGGATATCATTACCTATACACTATCATAACCAGAGTTATAACGTTATATATTTGAACAGAAAGATTAAAAAAAAAGAAAGATAAAAGATAAAATAGGTATCATGTGTGATTGACAAAAATAGAAAAAGAATTGTATATATGTTTTATGTAAAAGAAAATTTGTTGCATATATAGCTTCCAAGGTCAAGCTAGCATAATTAATTAAACATGTAGATAAACATACATTTATATTTATACATTAAAAAAAATAAATTGCATGCATGCATTCTAGGGATTTACTTGGTCTTCATTGGTTTGGCTTGTTGCCTGTATATATGTATGTATATGTATATATAGGAATAGTGTTCTGCAAGAAATCAATGATGCATGTCACATGCATATATATAGGGGAGCATAGGGCTATATGTAGTCATTCCTCAAATAAAGGTAGGGAGAACCTCGATCTCCCATAGTGGGAAGGTTCATTAATAAAGAATCATCATAATTTGTTCCTTTCTATAGTGTTGTTTTCTTCGCACTCAATTCTGATAAACTTTTGAGCACATATATAGTTTCCTAGTTATGTAACATGATTTATAATGTTAAGTGTGGTGAGAGAGTGAAAACCAACGAAGACGCCAAGTATGTTTTTGCTTGGAAGCACGTGTGTTCACAGTGTGACCAATGTGTATAAATTAATCAAATAAGTTAATTATAGTATAACACAATTTGACAACATTCCACTATGTATAATTATGTTTTAGAAAACTGGAGAAAGCTTCCTATCACCTGGAGACACCAAAAGCCTTGAGGAGAATTTGATTGGATGTGAATGAACCTTTTTACTATAAGAATCACAATAATTATTTCAAAGGTATTTTGGATGGAGACGTAAAGAAAGAAGGTAGGTGAGGATTGTGGGCGGTCCAAGAATTAGAGTAAAGTTTTTTTTTTTTTGACGAATTTGAAAATGATTTTGCCTGTACATTAGGATATATATACGTTTGTGGAAGAAGGTGTTTACCTTTTGCTATTAATTTCAATGCTGAACTGGCTTCTAAAATTGACCAATGTGGGTTTGGTTCAATGGTAGAGCTGAACCCATATACTTATTTCTTTTTGTGAGAATTAACCCATGTATGATGAATTTACTGAATAATCACATACATGATGATCACTTACGTGTGTGTATAGAAATACAAAAAGAATCATTGGTGAATGATCCATAAGTAATTTTATCCATATTTATCAACCCTTGAAGTATGTTTTGATTCTCGAGAAGTCCAAAATCTAACTCAGTTCAAATTTTAATAAACTAAGAATAGAAGAGCCACTTAAGTTCTATAGAGTTGGATATATATGTGTATATGAGGGAATAAAAAGCATTCATTATGCGGACCCACAACACACAAGATGTGCTTGAGAATGATGAATTGAAAGGATTAGAGTGATAATAATTTTTTGTCCCAGATCAACTCTATCAAATGCTTTTGTGCCTCCACAGTTCACACAGACACAGTAGATAGTTAGTGAAGTGAGAATAAAGCAATGACTTTTCCATCAATATAACTTATTAGCATCTGAAGGCTCTCACTCTCTACACTTTATTCTATGCATTAATATTGACAGCCAGCTATAGGACAAAAGGTTGTTCACACAGTGTCCCTCTCCTATTCCTATCCACTGCTGATCATTAATTTCTGCTGCTGCTGCTGCTCTCTCTCTCTCTCTCTCTCTCTCTCTCTCTCTCTCTCTCTCTCTCTCTCTCTCTCTCTGTATATATATATATATATATATATACATGTATTGAAGCACTGCCGAATTAATTTGTATGTACTAATTCTCTTATTAATTAACGAACTTTAATTATTCTGTTGTTCAAACTTCAAAAGGAAATGCAACCTTTTTTATTCAGTTAATGCATAATTATATATGTACCTTCTGGCTTGATATATATATATATTAATGTATGAAGTTCATTTTATTTAATGATTAGGGCAACATGTGACTTTGGAAGGGGTGAATATGGTACTTGTGGAGGACTATGATGCAGCTTTGCATCGCTGGCTGGTAAGCACAGCCAACAACTACTACATTTTATATATTTCAACCCATAAATAAAAACTAATAGCTTTGTTAGCGCCAGAACAATGCCACTAGTTAATTGCACAAAGACAAGCTTGTACTGACTACTGGATCCTAAAGTCTTGGAACACTTCCTAAAGTTTGGTTTAAGTAATTGACCGAAAAAGCAAACTTATAGATCTCAAGTATATATAAAATACACAGTTATTTAACAGTTTTGTTATAACTGGTTTAACTCTACGTATGCTCTTTCTAATTGACTATTTTATTCAATTATATTTTGTGTAACAAATAATCATGACATAAGGATGAGCTGTTATACATTAGGGGAAAGAAATAGGAGTGGTGATGATTAAATATATGTGATTAGTTAATTAATAGATGACCATGCAGGTAATTTTAATCCAATATATAGGATGTGATTCATAAAGGGACAAAGGCCAGTGTAGACGCGTAGTGTTTCGTCCTTCTTCGGCAACAACAAAATCTTAATCCTTGAAATTAAACCCTTAGTTTCTTTCCGAATATTATCTATTACTGGATACAGACAAATTTTCTGGTATCTGCGGCTAGATACAACCAATGAACCATTGATTCTTCAGTCTTCACTCAAAGTGATTGTGAACCCAACGGTGAGGCTAATTAAGATTCAAATTAATTGAGCATATATAAATTTAATATTAATTGTTAACCACTCCATCGTAGACGCGGCATGCATGCATTTGCTCTAAACATATCTAAATTGAACCCTATCTAGTTAACCCAACCATGACTTCGCAACATGCATGCATATGAACTATATTGAAACTTATAATTGGTTAATTGCTTGAGATTGCCTTTTTTTTGGTCTGTCCAATGAAGTTTATATATGTGTATAAACCACTACCATTCCTTCCATGACTTATTTCCAAATGAATTGACTTGTGTAAATCAAGTCTCCGGTTTTGGATCAAATTACCGGCCTAATAGCTAAATAATCTTTCATAGCCCTAACCACATCCACTAATTGATTAATAATGGTTTATTGTAATTCAGTGTGGATTTACCTAATCAATATCTCATTTCTTTGATCCCTTGGTTGAATTTCTTATGGACGGTGCTTTCTTTGCTACCTTTAACCATATACACAAGATTTTCCTCCTACCAGGCTAGCTAGCTTCACTATACCTAAATATTTTCCATGCCATATTACAGGCTTGTAAATAATGCAGAACGGGTATGGATAATATACAACTTTTAAAATTTATGGGTATTTATACTCACATATATCTATTAATATTTTAAAAAATATAATAGAAAAAATAATACATAATATATTAAATGTTATTATTTTAATATAAAATAATATAAATTAGCATAGTATAATATATTAAAAATACTATCATGAATCAATAATAAATAATTTCATCTAAGTGGATAAGTTGAATAAGAAGTAAACTTTTATCATGATTTTGAATTGAATATACAAGTTTAAATTTTATCGATACGGAGATATTATTTAGAGATGATATGTAATTAAAATAAGATCTAATTAACTCGTTTAAAATTTTTGTCACAAAAAAATATAAATTTGTTTCCTTCCACACGTGGGGTTAATGGGTTACTATTTACTCTTAGTCTGCGGTTATATTCATGATATATATTGGATTTGCATTTTGGCATAACCTACATCTTCGTGCACAATACTAATATTGAGGTGAGGGTTCTAGAAGGCACTGATTACAAATGCTCCATATTAGAATAATGTCCATATACTAAGTCATAACATAGGACGCCAGCAAGGCCACTTTATTATCCATTTCCCTTTCTTTTGTTTCAAACACGAATTTCTTATACCTTCAACAAAACGACAATCATAGCTTTGGGTAGTAATATAAAAGTATATATAGCTTTGTGTACAGAGTCAAAAGAAGAAAAATGTATTCAAATTAGCTAGGGCTGTTTAGTTCTTTGATTAACTTAAAAAAAAGATTTTGTAATTAAATAGAGTTTTGATTTTTTTAAATAATATAAAAAATTAATATTAATTTTAAATTTTTTTCATTTTCATAATTTTGTTTCTCCAACTGCATGTCAAACATTTCACTAATTTTCTTTAGGACGTTGTACCCCATCCGATTGACAATGCACATATATGTACTAATATATATTAATTACTTACTAGAGTAAGAAAATGGATTTATAACATGGAAGTATGGTGCGAGACTTTTTTACACTTTATATAGTGTGTGATTTGATGGCTTACGCATAGGACAAGTCTCATATTAACTTTGAGATTTCAAAAGATAAGTAGATTGAGTTTGAGGTGTGAGAAAACCTCACATGCTTTTTTGAAATTTGAATTGGGGGTGGATTACGTTAGGTGCCTATTTTGCTTGCTAATAGAATACATTCATCTAAACACATGGATGACTAGGATTTTAAATCTTGATCTAGGATAGGACGTGTGACATGTCCCACGTCATTTTAGAGTTTTTATGCACGCAATAGCTTCTTTCCCTTTATTTATTCCTTACGTTACAACTTTTTTCTCAAAACTTCTCAAGATTTCTTTTGAGTAATTCTTTGTGTATAGGAATTCATTTCATTTCCCGTTAGTCATATTGTGTTTGTGAGGTGAAAATGGACATTTTAATCGGAGTGAAATTTGAAACAACTTAAAAATTAGTAACTTATTGAGTTCATTTACTTTTATGTTTTAAGGTTCTAGGTTAGTCTTCAGTTTATCAGGTTTTACAGAATATTGACATTTGAACCTTAAAATAGATGAAATGCTTTAAGTTTATATATTACAGTAGGTTATACACATCTTGAGGTAGAATAGAAATTTGCACTTATTTATTAAGGATTATAAAATATTAAATTTCTAATTATAAATTACAAAATAAAAATATTAGAAACTTACAAATTAAATATCTACTCAATTATTACATAATCAATTTAGGTTTGTTAATCATAAAATTTATAATTTCTAATTATACTACAAAACAAATAAATTATAAATTTCTAACTAGATTTTAAGGTTTAGTAAAAATTAAAAATTACAAAATAAAAAAATTAGAAACTTCAAATTAAATATGTACTCAATTATTTCATAATTAATTTAGGTTTGTTAATCATGACATTTTTAATTTTTAATTATAATTTATAAAATAAATAATTATAGATTCTTAATTAGAGTTTAAGATTTTTCAAATTTGAATAATACATGTAGTGTAACTGGGGGTGTTACGGTTTAATTCGGTTCAGTTTTGAAAGAAAGAATGAGTTGAACTGCATGTCAAAAATACTTGCAATTTGGTTCAGTTCGGTTGAAAAATTATGAAAATTGAACCAAACCATATAATTTTTTCTTTGTTTGGTTGATGCAATTTTTATTCTTATTTTTCTAAGAAAATCACATTTCAATTAATTTTTTCCAAAAAATGTTAATTAATGCGATAGTAATATTGATTTAGCATGACTTTTTAACAAATTGTAGTTACAAATAAATAAAAATAACAATTATATAAAACTATAATATTAAAAATGTTATAGTTCTGTAATTTCACTTAATTAACTTTAAACAAAATTGACTCCAAATACCCTCATTAGTTAGAAGATTACACGTTGATTTCACATAATTGACTCTAAATAAAATTGATTCTAGAAGGT
Organism: Clitoria ternatea; assembly: GCA_037962975.1. Classification (NCBI taxonomy): domain Eukaryota; kingdom Viridiplantae; phylum Streptophyta; class Magnoliopsida; order Fabales; family Fabaceae; genus Clitoria; species Clitoria ternatea. The sequence goes on along the minus strand of CM075674.1, from coordinate 13,463,353 downwards.
ATAATGGTAAATAATGTGTGTAAAGATGCAGTTTGCTTTGGTTCCAGGAGAGGGAACCACATACCAAACTGAAGTACACTAAAAATTGTATTTTTTATTTTAAGGTTAGCGATTCTCATAATTTTTTATTCGATTTAGTGATTAGTCACAACTTAGTTTAGTTTTTGAACACCCCTAGTTGTAAATTAATGGTGTCCTCATATCAGAGGTTTAAAAAGTGGGTTTATTTTAGGGGTTAACGAGTTTGTTAATAAGACTTTAGAGTTACCTTATTACTATTTAGAGGGTGGTATAATTAAGGTTTTGAGCAAAAATAAGGTAACTTTTCACTTGTACATGTTTGGTTGCAAACCTAACTAGGTTTGGACCCATCATGACGAAGTGAAATTTAAGAAAACTTTAAGCTATTTAATGTCAATGTTAGGCAACAACCTATTAATATTATGGAATCACATCACAAGCCAAACGAGGTAGAGGTAGTCTCAAAATTAATTTTTGATCATTTATATTTTTTTTCAATGGTTAACATATTTTTATATGGCTAATCGAAGAGATGATTGTCAAAAGAGTTTAGTAAAATTGTCGATAGTTAGTGGATTGAAGAAGAAGATCAAGAAGTTGGTTTGACTAAGTGATTTACACATGCAAGCAAATAAGCCTATTACCATTACACACAGATATGATCATGTCATCTAGATGGTCTGGACTCCTGGATGAAGGGAAGACACTCGAGACACCAATTGTGTCCAGCTAGGACCTCCAGCTCCAACTCAAATACTGGTCGCCCCTAGGAGCAATGGTAGGATTACCTTCGGGAACTATATATCAGGATATGGTTGTTGGGTATCCGTATGATTCCTATGTGTGATAGGTTTTGATAATCACAAACCTAAGACTATTCCAAGAAAAAATGGAATAAGGTTGAACTTCTACAAGTAAGGGAATAATTAAGGCGCACCTAAAAGCAAGAAGTCTATGCGCGAACCTTCAAATCTGAGGGAAAGCAAGAGCTTCACGTGTTTGTTGTTTTTTTAGAGCTAGCTTATAATGGTTAAAAGTTGTTATTCCCTTGCTTTTAGAAGCTTGACCATATTCCACTTTGTCTTAAGATAGTATAAGGTTTGTCATTATCAAAACTTGTAACACATAAGAATCGTAATCTCCCCTTTTTTGATGATGACAAACCATCTCATCGGGGCATTATGTGATAAATTGAATAGCAAAAACCTTTGAATATTATATATTTAACCTTTCTAAGACAAAAACATATTTAATTATGAATCCTAAGGCACTTCCTAAAAACAAAACATAGGCATAAATAGGAAATAAATCTCACAACCTAACAAGCATAGTCTAACCCTTTTTCCTTATTTTCAATTTGGATGTTATTCCTTCAAACTCTTTAGATATTTTAAAGGTTTATGTTCAGAGCAAGCCTCATGTATTACAGGACGCCTCCAGAAAGATCATTCTTACTCTTATAAAAAAGGTAAATACTTTAGATTTAAATTTGTGTATTTTAAATGTAATATGTAGTATTTTTTTACTTTTAAGACTGTCAATTTTTTAAAAGTGGTACCTTCAAACCGAAGAATAAAGGTATTACCATGCTAAGAAAGTTCATTCAATCACACTTCCATAGATCGTGAAAGGATTGGACGTTCGTTCCCAAGGATATGCTTGAACAAATGTGGAGGAAGTGACTGATAAGTTACTGTTATTTGTCATTTGTTAATGTTTATAATTTTATATTATTTTATACATTGTTTGTCAACTTCAGGAGGATGTGACTTTCTCGATTAAGCATGAAGATGCGTTGAAGGCCGCATTCGCAAAGGTCAAGGAACATGCAATGACATACTCAGGAAGGCCTGTAGAGGGGGCCTTGATCCTATCTAGATCGAGGAGGCTGCATGGGTTTGCCTACTTGCTAAGTGAGATAAGCTTAGATATCAAGTGTTCTGGGAGCGCAACCAGAGTAGTGATAGGGGTTGTACGCTACACACCACAGGTAGTCGTTCACATACTGACATTTTCAAATTGATGGGAAGTTATTTATTTGTTTATTGTTTTTTATAGTATGAATTTAATAATCATTAAGTTATCTAGTTATTTGTTTTGTAGGAGATATGTGAGCGCCTTACAGTCCAACTGAGTTATTTTTAGTGACTCGCCGGAAATAGTTGAGCAATAGGGACTTTGTTGATGAGCACTCGTGCTAAGTGATTATAAGTTATAGTCAACTTTAATTCCATTTCAAATTTAATTAACTCTGCATTATTTGTAGCTTTTAATGTATTAATGAGCATAAGAAGTACAATGTGTTTGGCTAAGCTTGAGGCTAGAGGCAAGCCTCTTAAGATGGCTACGAGGATTCAACTATAGATGGACATTGTTAGTGGGAGGCACAACAGTGGCCTTTATGATAACACCGCCTCTTTAGCCTCCAATATTAGTCCGGGGTCATCTTGATGATGAAGCCTTCCCTTTCCACTGGTGTTTACATGTGGAGATCTAAAGGTGGCATGCCTTCAAGAGGAGTTGCAAGATGTCAGGGGTTAGCAAGCACAGTATAATCGAGTGCAAATGTAGGTCGATTATCTATAGGCCTAGGTAGCCACCCTCACTTGAGCATAGTAGGGTGGATCGTCTAAAGTAGTCATCAGCATTTTGATATTGTCTTAAAGGACTAGTCTGCTTCAGGGGAGGAGGAGTGTCACCACTGATGTAGAGCCAGTGTTAATGTCGACATTGTTATCATTAGGGCTATTCAACTGTCCAAGGCCTCTATGTGGACCAGCAACGCACCCAAGACATTGAGTTTATTAGTTTTTTTTGTTTCACATGTATTTTATTTTATGTAAACACTTTATATATATTTATTGTTATTTTTTTCTTTAGTGTATTGTGTTTTATTTATATTACTCTCACATGATGATAATATATATATAACAACAATAATAATAAAAATAAAAATGTTAAATAATAAAAATAAATAAATGTTAATAATAATAATAAAATAATAAAAAAGGTAGCATGTAATAAGCTTGGAATTGGGCGTGGCACTCCCTTATTAGCATTGAGGAATGACATAAGATACTTAGTCATATACAAGTCCTATATGAATTTTGCATGAAGAGAATTAATATGGGAAAACGTGGCTCACACCTAAAAACTTTACCTTTAATTTTTTACCCTTAAGTGTAGGATTATGTCCCGTCCCCTCTCCCTCTATCTCTTGTAATCTATATATTCCAATAAATTTTTTATTTGTTAATTATTAATACATGACACACGCATGTATACTAGAAAAGTATAAAATAAATTTAAAGGTGTGGATTCATCTTATGAAAAGATAGAGAAATTTGAGTCGGTTTCTAATATTGATAACTTTCCTAATCTCTTAATGGCGAAAAAGATTCCGAATAATGATTCAGTGTCTTATCTATCATTTACCATATTTGTTTTATAGTACGTATTATGAACTTATCCTTATTTAATTTGTCGTGTTATATTGAGGGCAGAGTAGGGTGAAAAATAATTAATAAATGAAATTAAAATAGTTCTTTGTATCTACCCACTTGGCTCGTGCTAGTCAAAAGTAAAGCAGATTTCAACATCGTTGCCTTATGTTGTCTATTATTTATTTTCTGATTTTTGTGATAATACGTCTTCACACACATGCACATGCAGAAGCAGTCACATTTATGTATACATTATTAATTTTATGCATCAAAACAACCACAATGTACTGTACTGTCTACTAATGGTTATTCAAATTACTATTCAAGATTAATAAATCCACACTAAATTAAGAGAGGCCCCCACTAATTAAAATGACAAAAAAAAAGGTGACAGGTTTTGCCTAATTTCTTGTTTGCTACAGTTCCCTTTCTCAGAAGCATCAAAGTGTTAGTGATGACAACTGACAAGATGCTTATGTATATATATAATATTAATTAATGTAATAGTATTCGTTTTTGTACGTATGAGACAAATATAAACAATTTGGGTTAATCCAAACGAATTAATGGTTAATTAGCACTCTTCATTTTCAACCTATCTGTTATGTAATACTTTTGAATCATTCAATCAAGTGCCAGTTGGGTCTAATATATTTAATAGTTCTATATATAGGTTCGCCAATACTAACAATATTAACAGCGTTGGTGAGTTAATTTAATAATTAATACTCATCACATTAATTAACTTGGGGTAGAGATGCCATTTTTTCTCTTACATCGAAATATACTACTTGTCTGTGTTGGCATGTTTTGGGTTAATTATACTGCATTTGGCATGTATCATATTAATGTTAGCGAAAATATTGAATTTTTCTTATTTGTATAAAGTTAGTGAAAATAAATAATTATGTACCTAACATAAATTGAAACAAAGACAAGGTGGATTTTAATTTTGTGTTATCCAAAAAGAAATGATTAATAACGTTTTGTTCGAACAATATTTCTTTGGTTTTTAAAAAGTTATTATTTTTTAAAAATAAAAAATTATTATATTTAAATACTGTACCCATTTTTTCAATTTGAAAAAAATAAAAAACATGTATGTTTAAATACAATTAGTTTTCTATGTTATTTCTAATTTTTCCACATTTTGAGAAAATTTAAAATACCATATTTTTTATTATTCTCTTGTTTTTTAAAAAATAGAATACTTATAAGCATTTTCTCTAAAAAAAAGAACCAAGATATATAAATATATTTTATATTTTACCGCATATACTTAGAACATTTTTCTTAAAAAATATACTAGCTAACCGCATTTGACGTGCCCTGTTTGGGGAAAAATTAAGATGCAATTTGAGTATTGTAATGGTAGCTATAGTTCCAAAGATGTTGGGCAAGGCACCATGATCACTAAGATTAACATACTCTTTTATTGGAGAAAAATGAATAGAAAAAGGAGGAAGGGGAGAAATTTATAACCTATCTCAATAATTTTTCAATAATATTATTCAGGGTGATTGTTTACTAATAGAGATTTTTAGAAGGATTAGTGGAAACGAAAATGTTCCATTAAACTCTTATTTAATATCTAATTTAGAGTTATGAAAACATAAGCATCTAATTATGCAGTTTCATTTGACTGATAAAATTAAAAATTTATTCTTAATCACCGACCAAAAATTAAATAGGCCTTTAAATCTGGTACATTTCCTCTCCCCTTCTCACCTCTTATTTAAACCAAACATACGAAATTCAACTTATAGATTAAGGTTGCATTTGACAAAAATAAGTTCCTTTTTCTTATTTTAGAAATCCTTGTTGCTTATGTTCATCGGAAGCACATGGTTTCTCTGAAAGTTTCTTACTATGGAAGAGTATACATAATTCTTAAGCTTTACTCTCAAAAAACTCATAAATGTGTCATCTTACTTCCCACCTCTTAGAACCAAATGATGATGATGAAGCCCTTTCTGTATCTCTCTCTCTCTCTCTCTCTCTCTCTCTCTCTCTCTCTCTTTCTCTTTTTTTGAAGATTGAAAAATTCTCCCATGACCTTCATGATCTTTGATGTACACTTTTATGGTCCCAACCAAGGATTGCAAGTTAATTCAAATTAACATTTTTATCTCTTCCGTTTCTCGTGCGAAAAATATTAAATTTATAATTATTATGTGTTTATTTATAGGTTTTCTTAAACTCAGCCATTAAGATAAACATTAAATATTTATATTAGTTTTAATACTTATTTAAAAATATTTTTTATTTTTTATTTTTGATTATCGGTTTGTATTTATTATTTTTAAAATGTTTCATTTTTATAATTTGAATAATTTTTAATTTCTATAACATTTTTATTCCTATTATAGCATTTTTCACGCATTTCTTTTGACTATAATACCGTATATAAATTCTTAGTTTTTGTTTTTATTGTGCTGAGAAATTATGCATGAGTTTTATATATGCTGTAATAAAATGAAAAAAAGATATAAAAGGCATAAAATTTTATAAAAGTTAAAAAGTTAATCCATCTATAAAAAGAAATATTTAAAAAACAATCAAATATAAGTAATCAATACAAATAAATAACATAGAATTATTTAAGATTTATCCTAAGTTTTTGCGTTGAATTTAACTAAATCCTTAAATATTTTTGTTTTTTATTTTTATTTCATGCTTTTAAATTTAATTATAAAAATATCATCATATTTCATATTTTTTAAATTTTGTTATATTAAAAATATTTTTTTCTCATTCCACTTTTTCCTATATAAATTTATGAAAATAGAAAAGAAAATAAGAATTTCGTAATTAAAATTAAAATAAAAAATAGATATAAAAATGGAAATTAAAGAGATTGTTATCCTTATTTAGTTGTATTTTATATTCAATCACGTTGTACCTTAGAATTAGGCCTCTCTTTCTTTCCTGTCAACGTGATAGGAAGGAATCGAAAGTGATAATACAAAAGCTGAACCTAGTTTGCTGATTCTCATGCTATTGCGCTTTTTTATTTTTTAATTTAATGGATAAGCAATTAATTGATGAATTTGGATTTGGTGCATTTATTAGATGGGGTATTTGCTACATTTACCATTTATTATATTGGCTGTGTTTTAAAATTATGTCAAAATTATTTTTTGTATTGGTTTTTAAAATAGTTGATGTAGATTTTTTAATATATTTTTTTCACTTACTACAAATTTTTAAAACAACCGGTGTAGGTAGTGTTTGAAAAGGATGTCGTACTAGAAGGGTTTGACACATGTTATGTCGTTGTGAGGAGAGACAACAACGTTAAAGGAGTGTCGTCCTGACAAAGGATGGCTCCCTGTGCTACCACATTCCTTATGCCAACAACTTCTTCTCCCCCTTTATCCTCTTCCTCTATCCTTTTCCTCCCCCCACTAATGCGGCATCCCACCTAAATTCCCAAAATTAATCCCAAGGGTTTACAAAAGTTAGGGAAATTTTGTCGCATCGAAGAACATGACATCCTGGTAGACTAACCCTAATAACTTAAATGACACGTGGCTTAATAAAACACATAACAAAAGACACAAAATACAAACCCTAATGGGCTTCAAAATGGACCTACAAAACTATAGGTCCCTAACGATAGACAGAGTATCATTCCCTTCCCACATATGAAGATATGAGTTGGGAATTAAGGAATACCAACCTTAGGGCATTAAAATATAACTTAATCATACTTCAATTCATATTCATACTAATATGAAATAATCTCTGAACATTTAGAGGACTACATCCTCAACATAATATCATTGCAAATAAAATCTAAACCTCTAGTGAGGTGTCAACTACCTATCTATTAATAATCAAATAAATATAATTATCACAGAGACTAAGAGATGGCATCAACCACAAGTGCATATATATGTTTTCCATCTTAGACCAACTGAAGGGCTACATTATACCTTATATATAAATATGTTGGTGTATGCACTATGAACTTTTATGCTTTTTCCATTTGTATCATTTTTCTGCTTATCAATAAATTAAGTATTTCAGTTTAAAATTGTTTTAAAACATATTTATCCTTAGAGTAATAGGTCATATAAAAGTTATTCCTAAAATGTCCCTAGTCAAGTATTTACAAGAGGACATGTAAATACATTAAGACTAGTGTGTGGGTGTACTGATGATTTGATCTCACAGATCATATATATAGATAATATCAAGTCTTCACATGTGTACACATTAAGAGTAATGATATACTGGACAGGCCCACCATGAGAACGTTGCATGGATCGTTACATGAATGTCATAAACGATTCTCAATGTGATAATGGTATATGTAGTCCTTCGACCTGAAGTCACTACAATTCTAGAGGGTAAGAGAGACGTCATAGACATGATTGCTGGAGGGTTTACTGGAGGAGGAGTGTCGAACTCAGCAAGAAAAAATCATTTGAGAATGATAATGTCGGTGCAGATAAAAGTGGATAATAGGCCATTTAGGGATGGCATTAAAACTCTGGCCATCATTTTTACTGACGACGACTACGACACAACGGTGCTAGGAGGTGATGACGCGGTAGTGATTGAAGCCGTGGTGGCAAACAAAACGATCAGAAGGATGTTGGTGGATCAAGGAAGCTCATGCGATATCATTTTTTACGAATGCTTCAAGAAGATGGGCCTCTCAGACTCCGCTCTACAGCCATACACTCAGGAGATAATGGCATTCAATGGAGCAAAGCAATCCACTAAAGGCTATCTGGACACCAGACTAACATTTGAAGGAGAGTCGGGGTTGAAAATTGTGCGCATAAGGGTTTTGGTAATCAATGTAAAATCCCCATTCAATGGGATCATTGGGCGCCCTTTTCTGAATGCCCTAAAGGCGGTAGTGTCAACCCTACACCTGTTGATAAAATTCATAGACAAGGATAATCAAGTGTCCTTTGTCCGGGGTGATCAGTAAATGGCAAGGTACTGCTATAATCTCAATGTGTTAATGACCAAGGCGGGGCAGTCCATAAAAAGGAAGAGATTGAATGATGGCAGACCAATAGCGGAGTCCATAAATTTAATAGACCTGGACCCAAGAGAGGAGTTGAGGTTAGACCCAGAAAACCCTCAAAGACCAATACCAGAAGAAGGAGTAAAGAAAGTGATATTGGAAGAAGACCCCGTCAGGTGAACAGAGATTAATGATTCCTTAAACCAAGGAATGGAGGGACGGTTGGTCAAGTTGTTAAAAGAGTTTAAGCATTTGTGTGCATGGACCGCAACCAACATGCTAGGAATTGACCTGAACTTCTGCTATCATAAGTTGGTAGTTTATCTGAAGTCCAGAGCAGTGGCACAGAAAAAGAGAAGACTGGGTCCAGAGAAACAACAGGCGACATGTGAGTAGATTGAAGAATTGCTAAAGGTCGGATCCATAAGGGAGGTGCAATACTCTTCCAGGGTCTCGAACGTAGTGATGGTGAAAAAGGCTAATGGCAAATGGCGAATGTACACAGATTTCACAAATCTGAACAAGTGTTGTCCCAAAGACCCGTACCCATTACCAAGCATTGATCAGATGGTGGATGATTCGTCGGGGTCCCAGTTCCTGTCTTTCATGGATGCGTACTTCGACTATAATCAAATTCCGATGTGGAAAGAAGATGAGGATAAAATGGCGTTTGTGAATGACAAAGGAGTCTTCTGCTATACTGTGATGCCATTTGGGTTGAAGAACACAGGGGCTACATACCAGAGAATGATGAATAAGGTCTTTGACGGAATAAGGTAAAAAATGTTCGAGGTGTATGTAGATAATATAATAACCAAGACTCCGGCTGGAGGGGACCACATTGAAGATTTGAGAAAGGTATTTTAGAGACTGCAGCTCTACAATATAAGGTTGAATCCCCTGAAGTGCATGTTTGCTTCCTAGGATTCATGTTAACACAGAGGGGTATAGAAGCCAACCCTGACAAGTGTAAGGTGGTGAGAGAACTATGAAGTCTGACCAACGTAAGGGAGGTACAGTCGTTAAATGGAAAAGTGATAGATTTATCCCGGTTCATGCCAAAAATGACACACCGGTCATTACCCCTTTACAAGGCCTTGAAGAAGAATAAAAAGTTTCAGTGGGGAGAAGAGTAGGAAAAAGCGTTTCAAGAATTGAAAGAGGTTTTAGCTAACTCACCGGTATTAACGAAGCCTGACCCCGGAGAACAATTATTGATTTACTTGTCTGTGTCAGATGAAGCAATCGAGGCTGCATTAGTAGAAATAGTCGATGGTCAGAGACTGGTATATTTCATGGGAAAAGTGCTGCAAGGATCGGAAGGCCGATATCAGAGTGGTCTAAGGACCCCGGAGCGGTTAAGATTTATTAAACCCCGGAGTGGTCTAAAGACCCCAGAGCGGATAAGATTTATTAAACCCCGGAGTGGTCCAAGGATCCCAGAACGACAAAGTTTTCGTCTAAACACCAAAAGCCACCTTTACTTGAAGACCTCAGATTCCCACTGAACCTAGGTGCATAATACCGTACTCCACTGAGACGGTGTAAAACTGAGAGTTAGTGAGGCAACTACAGTCAAGGTGCTTAAACTTTGACCCCGGTCAAGACATTCAACTCTTGACCTTGGATTCCTGAACAGATCATCTAGTGTGACTAAAAATTAGATCTGAGTCGAGTCTAGTCTTTTGTGATATTGTGAAAGAGCTGCTTTCACACAAATATGTGGTCCACCATATTGGGTAACAACCTAGCTGTTTGATTTTTAGACAAACTTGCCCCTATATGCCAGCCACATCCATTAATTTGGTTCAGGCACTTCATAATCTACTTTGTTGGTTTTAATCGTTTTAACTCGACAATGATACACATTTGATGCAACTTCATTGAGTATTATTTCAATATATTATGCACTTCATTTTTCATGTTAAATGATAACCCTATAGATAACTTATCTTTGATGTTTCAGCCACACCCTTTTCAACGTCCTCTTCTTGATCTGGATGCCCCAAATTTACATTTTGACAATGAGGTGTATCATTCTAGTACAGAGCTTCATCGATACCTATCATATAATGACCATAATTTACTTTCTAAAAAATTATTTTAATATTTAAATGCAACTTAAATTTATAATATTTATTGAATGAGTTCACATGTTATTTTTGGAGAGGTTGAGGATTGATTGTACTAGACTACCTTTCAGCATTTAACTCAGCATGGATATTCCCATTATTGTCACTATCTCCTGAATCTACAATCATACATGAATCATTGTTGTCTACTTTAGATAATAAATTGTAATATGAATCCTCATTCGGCAAGTAACTCATCCTATAAATAAATATCAAAATCTTGATTTTCAAACAAAAGGAAAACATATTATCAGGCATTTTTGTGTTTTAATTGGGTGTAGAATGGTTCATTTAAATAAAAAGGTGTGGAATAGGTAGTGTAAGGTTGATACAACACAATATAGTGTCATATTGGTTGTTTACGACACTAGGGGAGTGTCATCCTGAGACAATACGACACCGATGGTGTCATCTTTAGTGGCTACGATATAGCCACGTGTTAGTCTGAGGGTAAGTTATTTTGCCCTATTATGACAATCATGTCATCCTTAACTTACGACACCCAAAATAACCATACCCTATGTAAATGTTCAAAAACAACCCCATATTTGTAATTAGTTTTAAAAACAACATTATTGGTGTAAAAAAGCCTTTCTTTTCTTTTTAAATATTCCACTTGATATTATTTAACTTTTGAGATAAATTTAAGATATTTTTATATTAAGCACAACTAAGTATATTATTTGTATACCTAAAGAGAAATTCTTCTAGTTGGGACTTAATTACATGTTTTTCACCCTTTTCAACATGCTTAGTGAAAATTAAACATGGAACTAATTGAGTTACAACTCTTTCTTATTTAGGGTTGAACTTCATTTTCTAAATAATAATAATAATTACATAATGATGTATTTATTTTTATAACAAAATACTTCATTCAAGAAAAACATTCTCAACAAACACTTCATCCAGACAATAATTAATCATTTAAATCTGATAGTAATTCATCCATAAGGTGGAAATACTCAAAAGGTGGAGAAATAATTAAGCAGCACAAATTGAAGACTACTATATAATTAATTTCATACATATTACTTATTCTAATCCTTTAATAGAAACTAAAAACTCAATGACACTTTTGGATACGTAACTTAATAAAGAGCATATGCAATATATTATTTTCAAATGATAGTTTATACCATAAATTTAATAGTAAAACTTGTTAAAATAAGTTAAAAATAACTTATACAGATAAGTTACATCAAGTAACTTATTAATATAACTAAACATAACTTATAAAAGTCATAAGTTATTTTTATAAATTACTTATCTTCCAAACTCAGGCTAAAACATCAAAATAAATATTTGTATTAGTTATGTTAGAGATTTAATTTTGTCCTTAAAGATATCCTTAATTAAATGGTTTAAATAAAAGAAGATTGCCAAGTAACTTATGAATTCCATGATAGTAAATAGAGATGTGAAAAAATTTTGATCATGAATAACCTAGAAATATGTAAATATTTTTTATCAAAAAGAAAATATATGATTAATTTATCTCTTATTAAAAATTACTCAATGGGATAATTCTTAATCTCTTGAAGTTGAATTGATGGAGAGAAAACATTGGTTTAAAAGAGAAACATACTTCATTCTTTTTCTATTTTTTAATATTATTACACACAAATAAGTGATGTAATTAATATACTTTTTGACTTCTAAATTTTCTTAATATATTCTTTGTTTATTTTAAAACTATTTATATGGAGAAATTTATTTTAATAAAAAAAATTTAAATACTAGTATTTACAACACATTGTTTGGTTATCAAAATACTACTAATTTTAAAATTCATAGAATTTATAAAAGAAATTTAATATCACTAAAAATAAGAAATTTAAAATTTCACAAAAGAGAGAAATCTAAATTCTTTCTCATGTGATATTTTTCACTTTTTCCTATTAAGGAATTAGGTTAATGGGAACCAAGCCTTACACAAGTGGCAATTGACAATGTCCTCATTGCAACCACCTCTACGACCATCATCACCACTACCGTTATTATTGCTACCACCACCACCTCAAACTTCATCCTCACCACCACACTCTCACCGCTATCACCCTTACCCCATCATCATTAACACCATTTTTGTTGTAACATCCCGATTATTAAATTTAATTAATTGCGCTATTGAGAAATAATATATAAATTATTAGAATATATTATGAATTAAATTAAATAATTAGGAGATTTAATTAGAAATGTAATCAAATTCATTCATTAATTAAAGAGTGATTAATTAGGAAGTTGGTTTTAAATTTAAATTGTGGAAGGTAAATTTACATTTAGAAGTAATAAAAGAAAAAGTAAAGTTTTGTTTAAAAAAGAAAAGAGAAAATGAATTTAAGAAAAAAAAGAAATGAAAATGAAAATAAATAGGGTGAAATGACGCTTATGCCTGTAGTGCATAAAATAAAATTTCAATTCCTTTCATCTCCTTCCTCGGCACAACATACACGAACTTTTCTTTTTCCTTTCTACTTCATAGTCGTGAGGTTTAAGGCCATTTGAAGGTCGATTCGTTGCCAAAACTTCAAATTGAAGGCACCTTGGTGATCAGGGAAACAAGGTAATCGCGGTGGCATGCTCAATTTCATGATTCCCCCTCCCCCTTTCTAAACTGAAAACGCCTTTGCATGTGTGGTAGTTTGAGTTTTGTGGTTTTTGAGTTTTGTGGTTTTTGAGTTTTGTGGTTTTTGAGAAATTTAGGTTAGAAAGACGTTGAATCAAGCTTTTAGAACTTAAATATGGCATCCAATAGTAACAAGGTTGCATTTTGGTGTTGATAGGTTTCAAACCAAGCACCAAAATGATGTTAGGTGAAGCGGAGCTTGCAACCGAGGAATGAACATAAGAATGGTAAGCCTGAGAAGTTTTGAAAGTATATTTAATTTTATTTTAGTGTATTGGGTTTTGTTCTGAATGCCGAAATGTTTAACGAGGTTTTGAATTTCTTGCATTTAGACGCTTTGAGAGTTTGATGACTTCGATAATTGAATTGGAAGCCCTAGAGCGTGGAATTGAGGTAACATGTACTTAAAGTGTGTATATGTGTATATGTGATAGATGTTGTGATAATTGATATTGATAAGTACTTGACATCTTGAATAATTATATAATTGCTATTGTTAATATGAAATTGATATGATGATGTTAATGAGAAATAATTATGTGATGATGGACTATATAAATGTGTTTGTCTTGATGATGATTATATTGTGCATAATAATTAGATACCATGAGAAATGTGTTAAATGACAATGATGTATAATGATGGATAAAACGTGATGAATTATAGCAATATGATGAAAAGACATTGAAAATTAAAATGATATGAGAAATTGATACGCTTGAGTAGCGGTTGGAGATCCCTTTTGATGGCCGTAGTGCCAGGGTGAGATAATTGAGAATTATATCTGAGATGATATATGATATTTTAATATATATATATATATATATATATATAATCATTGTATGGTATGGATGACCGATCGGTATAATTAACCCTTGTGTTGGCTCTTGTGATTGAGCATGGCTCAGTTGAGCTACCTAGTGGTCAGGTAGGACCTAGTGGTGAGGTGGGGAGCCAGGTAGGGCTCAATGGATCAGGTAGGGTCCACGGGTGGTCGGGTAGGACCCCTAGCTGAAGGCTGATCCATTTAGTATTTGGATACTAGAGAGTCTTAGGTTAAAACTGAGAGTCAGTTATAAAATGATGTGAATTACTTATGGCATCGATGAACTGAATGATTAATTAATGTTAAGAAGTTGAATAAGTGATTGGGAGAATAAATTGAATGAACATAGTGTTAATGAAAAGAATGAATCTTAAAGATTTGAATTGCAGTGGTGGAAATTAATGAGCTAAATATGATCTATGCTACTCTTTTCCCCATGTACATGTATGTCATTGATTATTTACATTGATTTGATGGTCACTTACTCACCCTTAAAACTATTTTTAATGACTGAAGACAGGGATGTTGTAGATGTCATGAAGACAAGTGCCCGATGAGCTAAAAGCAATGTGAAGGATATTGGGTTGTTAATGCATATGTGTAAATATGTAAATTTGTTATGCCTTGAGTATTTATAGCGACGATGATGATTTATGTACTTATATGTGTATATGGCCTTTTATGATGCTTCTTGTTACCTGGTTGGTATATATGATTATTTTGAGGTTTTGAGTGTGATTTAAGGGCCTATATTGTGGTTATGCCAATATATTGGTGATTGTTATGATTGATGACGATGTGAGCCTAATGATGATATGATGCGGTGATGATAAGTGCTTGCAATGATATTTATGTTTAGTAATTATGTTTTGGGAACTGAGCCATCTTATTGGTGATATGTGATTATAGGAAGATTATGGTGATGATATGTATAAGATATATATATTTGAATTGCTTTGACATTGTCGAAATATAAAACCACAAGCATACAAAGCTTCATGCATTTATTAGAGAGAAGAGATAGTTGAATCTAGCCCATTAGGCAGGTGACTTGGGGTTTCTTAGGGATTCAAAATCCTTGGAGGATATCATTAAGTTTCTAAACTTGTTTGCAATGGGTGGGAGTCAAGGCACCATAGTTGGAATGCAATTGAACAATTTTAGGTGTTGTGGTTGCTTAGAATCATGCAAATTACATTTTTGTGCATATCTTTGTGATGTGAATGCATTTTTGAGTACGACATGTGCCTGTAGGTCCAAAATAAGTTCTAAGTAGTGCACGTGAGGTTTCGTGGGAATCAGAGTTAAATTGGGCAAGATAGGTAGTAAGGAAGTTAGTTTGAAACTCCAAGTTTTGTAAGTCTCACTTGAATGAGGCTAATATCGCCTGAGCGAGCCCTTGAAGAAATAAGGAAGTTGATTCTGGATGAATCTTGCTAAAGCGTGAATTAGCTTGCTTGAGTGAGAGGGGGTAGATTGCTTCTGTATGAATCTCGCTCAAGCGAGGGTGGACTCGCCTGAGCGAGAGTTAGGAGGGGACTTCTAGTGTATTATCACTTAAGGGGGGTGGTCTCGCTCAAGTAAGATTTCTTAGGAAAGGTTTTGGCTGATTCTCGCTCAAGCGAGAAGGAATTTTCTCAAGTGAGACTTTTGGCTCGCTGAAGCGAGATACAGGGGAAGCTAGGCATAAATCTAATATGTTCTGAGGGAGCTTAGAGCAGCTCCGAGTAGCGTAGCCTTTCAATTCTGGGGGTTTATGACCAGGAATACTGTAAGTGCAAAAAAAATTGACTTGAATTATACTCGAAATAAACTTTAAGAATTGATAAGGGGATTTATAGGTACTATCAGAAAGGTTCCATTTAGGATCGAATATAATTGAGATTGTGTGATGTATATTGCATGCTATATTTGAATTGAATTGTTACAAGAACCTTGGCAATGTGGTTACTGCTACTTTGGCGGTTGTGGCAACCCTATATTGAGGTAATTTTTTAACCCTATCGAGTTAATTTATGTAGTAATAATGCACTATTTTAGTATGGCGGGTGACTCTAGTTCATACCCGGACGATGAATTCTTCACTAAATTCTACCAGTTAATGTTACGAACTGAGTCTGGCTCTACTTTGGATAAATTCTTAAAGCGTTCGCCCTCTGTATACAAAGGCAGGCATGACCATAATGGTGCATATATTAGTATATGGGATATGGAGCCAGTTTTTGAATATTTCGATTGCTCTAAGGAGCAGAAGGCGTTATTTTCCACTTATCAATTAAAAGAGGACACTAGAGTTTGGTGGACCTGCTCCAAGACTCAAATGGTAGCGGCAAATGAAGCCGTAACTTGGGTAAACTTTAAGAGGAGGTTTTTAGGTAAATATTTTCCTAACAACTATAAGATCAGGAAAAAGATGGACTTTTTGAAGTTGGAGCAGGGGAAGATATTTGTGGCCGAGTATACAACCAAATTTGATGAATTATGAGATTTTTATTACCCTTTCACATTGGTTGGTACTGAGGGTAATAAATGTGTTAAATATGAGTCTGGCTTGCGAGTGAAGCTTCGCAATGTGATTGTCCCTTTGGAAATTTGAGATTATGAAATGTTAATGAATAAAGCAAAGTTGACAAAATGAGGTACAATTGTAGACGGTAGTTGTAAGAAATGATAAGAAGCAGTTGAAGGCCGAGAGGCCAAGTTTTAAAAAACCAGGGCAGTCTGCTCGTGGTGGGTTATCTACCACATCTTCTTCCTCATCCTGAGACTACAACAATGGTCGCTCTGGTGGCAGAGCATGTTTTAATTGTGGTAAGGAAGGACATCTAGCTAAGGATTGTTATGTAAGTCAGCCTACATGTTTTCATTGTAGTCAATGAGGGTATATCAAGCTTGAGTGTCTGTAGAGGCAGGCCTAGAGTGTACAAGACAATAGGGCTAACACTTTAGTGGCCTGAGGTAGTGGATCATAGAGAGGTGGTCGAAGTGGTGGTGACAGTAGAAGCCAAACTTAGAGGAGGAATGATACTTAAACTGTGAGTGCATATAATGTTGCTACAGGGCGTGTTTTTGCCTTTGATGCGACAGAGGCAGCAAAGAATGACGAGCTAGCACATGATAAGTGTGTTGTTCTTCGAAATATACTAAATGTAATTTATGATTTTGGGGTAACACACTCTTTTATTTATGAAGATTGTGTTCGACGCCTCAGTTTACTTATTGTGTTGATGGAAAATGCTTTAATTGTGAGTACTCTGACTGGTTCTTTGGTCCGAGCAATGACTATATGTGAGAAATTAGTGATGATTATTGAAAACTAGACATTCATTCACTATAACAAAAATGCCAAAAAGATGCGCTAGTTTTGTTTGCACTATGACAGAACCATAGAAATTGTTGAATAATACACACTAATGTTTATGGTTCTTAACCAGTACCACTGACAATACTTTATAATTGGTTTATAAAGGAACCATTGTGTGACATCCTGGCGCTGTTGAGGGCGGGGAGTGATCGCAAAAGCATGGGCATGGGTAAGGA
This sequence comes from Clitoria ternatea, assembly GCA_037962975.1. NCBI lineage: Eukaryota > Viridiplantae > Streptophyta > Magnoliopsida > Fabales > Fabaceae > Clitoria > Clitoria ternatea. The sequence goes on along the minus strand of CM075674.1, from coordinate 13,445,772 downwards.
GCGGCTCCTGGCAGGCTTCTAGTGGGAGGGAAACATGAATGAAATGAATACATACCAGAATGAGAGGGATCCAAAGACTGTATAGGTATGAGACTATACAGTCAAGGATAGCTTAAAGGAATGAATTCTTACTACCTATACCAACAAATGTATTAGCCTTTTCAGTGGCTTATCACTTAAGGACTCCAAAGTTAAGTGTGTTTAACTTGGAGTAATTCTAGGATGGGTGACCTTCTGGGAAGTTCTCGGGAAGTGTGTGATTAAGGACAAAGCACACTGGAAAGGTCTCGTGTTGGTCTGTGGGAAGAGTCGTTCATTCCTGAAAGGCGGCCTCTACCTCTAACGCCACGACCACTACTTAATGACACGTCTTGTATGAAAATAAATTCCATGTGTTTAAGTTTTGAGATATTTCTTAAACCTGCCACATATAGTCACAGAAAGATGGAAATTTGGTTGGTGGGAGCTCTATTCGAAATGAAGAGAAAACTCACATTTCTTCAATTCCACTTCAGGTACTCAAACCCTAACCCTTTCTTTAATTAATTCATTGCTCAATCAACCTTTACCCATAAAATCCCTTTACCTAAACCTAGGGTTTATCTGATCAATTGATTCTCCCTTTCTTTTTTTTTTATAGATTTTGATCCTACATTGATACTTCCATTGATACTTCATTTCTTCCTCAACTTCAAGCACTTTGCCTAAAAAATAATAGAGATTCAAACCGAGTGGCACTAGATAATGGTAGCCAAAACAAATTTGATACATCTTACTCTGATAATCTTAGGATGGGTAGGGGAATCCTGTTGTCTGATTAGGCCTTGTGGATCGATGATTCCATAAAGACCTATGTGTAGAGGTACTTGGGTATACATGGTTTAGCTGGATTGACATTTAATAAAGAATTCGAAAAATCTATGGTGAAGATGAGCAACATTGAGGTGAAGACAGGTACCGATAATGAAATTCATAAGAAATATTATACTTTCAATTAACTAGTAAATAGTAAAAGTAACCTGTATATATAGCATATTTAATGTGTCTCTGTCTGATATATTTGTTGACTAGTTTTCTTTTTAATGTGTTTATGTCAGGATATGTATCACCACTTTGTGTTTGATGAGCGTTTGACACCACTCCTTTTTGGAATTGTCTATGTTTGAATGTTGCACCTCAAAACCTGATCTGGCTAAGGGTATTTGATTATTTAGAGGACCCTAAAGACCAATTTCATGCTTTTCATTGTACTTAGTTACTGGTTAAAGTTGGTTCCCTATTTTCATAATGTTGAATGATACCGCCCAAATTCTCATCCCTGCATATTTTATCTTATAGATTACATTACCTTATGACACACAACAATTATCCAAGGCTATAAGGTCCACTAGAGTTGTTTACCTGGCATGTGTAGTGGATCTTTTAAATGTTCTTTGCAACTTTTGCTTGGAACTTGTTCAAAAATAGTATTAATGGTTGAAATAGCAGGATCATTGGATAAATGACATTTATTATGCATTCAGGCTTCAATATTTATACACTCTCATGTCTGAGCACATGTAGAATTAATGTGGCTGTTAAGTTCCACAACACCAATTGGTTGGCTGAACAAAATGATACAATTTAAAGAGAAATCTCGCAAGACGGTGCGTTCATGGGTGTATGAATCCCTAATTTCCATTTCTTATTTCCCCTTTCTTATGAATCTAATTTGATTTGATTAAGTTTTTGTCCCTTTATTCCTGTTTGTATGTTTCCTTCTTAATAGTGGTCTTAGAGAGGATGGTTTAATTTGATTCTTTAGCTAAACAAACTTTGGGAATTGGATTCAAACATAACTTTTACTTTGGATTGACTTTATCTTTATTTGTTTTCAATTCTAAGTTGGTATAATAGGACCATTGCTGCATATTTATTTTAGGAACAAATGGAAAATGAAAAAAAATATATCTCTCACACACACATTCCAATTTCCAAACAGAAGATGACAATAGTTATTCATGAGTCAAAGTAAGTGCAAATAACCACTATTACTACTAATATTAGCCTTTTGGTTAGTGCTCTTCAAATATTAGAAGGGAAAAGTTTCAGTTAAGAACTTCATATGTTTAGTAAATTTTATGCTAACATAATAAAATATAATTCATCTATGCTTTTTACTTCCTGCTGTCTTGCACTATGTAGCTTGTCTTTGGCCAATATATGTACCAGGCGGTTTCTTTCACTCTACCTTGTGGACATTTTACAAGTCACTCTTTGTGCTCATCTTTGACTGTTTTGTGATTTATTATGTAGTATAGAGAGTTAAGAAAACTATTAAGTAAGCCAACAGACTAATATGATTGTAACCTTGCTTGGTTTTTTTTTGTAACCTTAATTTATGGAAAGTTTTATTTAAAGTGCATTATGATGTTTATTAGTTTTACCTTGAATAAGAAAAATTCTTATACCTTGTATCATGCTTCTACAGTCTAATATTGTCCCTATTGGTGAAGATCAAAACCAGCATTTGGAGTTGGCCTATGACTTGGCGAAACAAGTTAATAATTTATATGGAGGAAGAAAATGGAAGAAATTAGGCGGGTGAGAATTTTTTCAAAACTAGACATGAAAACCATTCATAAGATGGGTTTGGAATTATTTAACTTCTTACCATTAGACATATTGTGGTTCTTTCTCTTGTTTATTTTACTATAATTTGTTCAGCTTTGCAAAGTAATACAATTCTGATTTGAGATTTTATGTATTGGGGATGATATTATACTTGTCATTTTTGTTGGTAGGATTCAATTGCAGATTTATTAGCTTGCTCTATTTTGTTGTATTACAACAGAGCAATCAATTCCTCATGCATCTTTATATTTGGACAAATATAATTTTCTTAAAAAATATAATATTATTATAAAATATATAAATTTATGTTAGATATTAATATTGTATCTATATTTCTGAAAATAATGTAAAAGTTAGTTTATAATTGTGTAAAAATGAGTTTATTAATAGTAAATTAAAAATATAATATTTTAATAAAAATAACCATTTTCTGCGATTACAATAGTCAGGGGCTCATTATTTAACCGCTAACTTTGCTAACTATTGCCTGCGATTCCATTCATTAACCACTAACAATACCTAGGCAATGTTTGTGGTGCAAGCGATGACATTGTTATCAAGGTCATTATCAGCATGTTCATTTTTTACGCTTGAACCGCTAACAATAATTAATGAAACCGCTGGCAAAGGCCTTTTCTATAGTAGTGATTTAAAACCTTATCCGTCTTCTGTTGAAGAACTTGGACATTATTCTTGGTTTGGATTGGTTATAAAGCCAATCACTTCATGGTGGATTATTTCCACAAGACTATCAACTTCCCAGAGGAACATGTTTCCAAATTGGTGGTTAGTAATATTTTAGAAATGTTTATTCTCTTATTTATGGCTGAGGGGAAGTCTGATTATAAAACCTACGATATTCTTATTGTATATAAATTCCCTGATGTATTTTCAGAGGACATCCCTGAGCTGCCTCCAAATAGAGAGATTGATTTCTCTATTGATCTTATTCCTGGTGCAGAGCCAATTTCTAGGATACCGTACCAAATGTCACATGTAGAGCTAGTAGAGGTAAAGAAGCAAGTGGAGGAATTACAAAGTAAAGGCTTTATTAGGATGAGTACGTCGTCGTGGGGTGCTCCAGTACGTGGTGCATTAATTATCATTAGTTGAATAAGTTGACAATCAAAAATAAAAATTTGTTACCAAGAATAGATGATTTACTTGATCAGTTGAGAGGTGCATCAGTGTTTTCTAAGATTGACTTGAGGTCAGGTTACCACCAGATCAGGGTAAAGCCTAAGGATGTTCCGAAGATAGCTTTCAGGACTAGATATGGTTATTTTGAGTACGTGGTGATGCCTGTTGGGGTTACTAATGCCCACCCGTGTTCATTAATTACATGAACCGAATCTTCCTTCCCTATTTGAATAACTTTGTGGTTGTGTTCATCAATGATATCCTAGTATATTCTAACTCTTGAGAGGAACGTGTTCACCACCTTCGAGCAGTGTTACAAGAATTGAGGGAGAAATAGTTATACATAAAGCTATCCAAATGTGAATTTTGGTTAAAGGGTGTCTAGTTTTTGGGACACACGATTTCAAAAGAATGTGTTTTTGTCGATCTCTCTAAGATTAAGCTGTATTAACTTGGGAGAGGTTGAAGTCAGTTACTGAGATCAGGAGTTTCCTTGGTTTAGCAGGATATTACCGTCGGTTTATTGGGGTTTTTCACGCCTTGCACTCCCTCTAACTAAATTAACCAGGAATGAGCCTTTTGTATGGAATGATGCTTGTGAGTATAGTTTCCAAGAGTTGAAGAAAAGGTTGACTACAAGCCCAGTGCTTGCTTTGCTAGACTTCGAAGTTGGGATTAGGATATGTACTAATGCAAGACAACCATGCTTTGCTTATGCTTCTTGACAATTGAGACCACATAAGCATAATGACCCGACTCATGATCTAGAGCTTGCATTTGTTGTGTTTGCATTGAAGATATGGCGACATTATCTTTATGGTTCACGGTTCGTTATGTTTAGTGACCATAAGAGTCTAAAATACCTATTTGATCAGAATGAGCTTAATATGAGACAGAATTTGGATGGAATATCTGAAGGACTATCATTTTGATTTGCAGTACTATCTAGGAAAATCCGATGTTGTAAGAGATGCTTTAAGTAGGAAATCACTACATGTAGCCTCTTTGATGGTGAAAGAGTATGAATTGTTGGAAAGTTTCCAAGACATGAATCTGGGGGTGGTAGTGTGTACACCTAACCAGATGGTGGTTTGAATGTTGAAAATCACTAATAACTTCTTGAAGTCCTTATCTGAGGTTCAAGAGACAAACAATGAGATTAAGAAGATTATTAAGGCCCAATATAGGGGCAAACAAATACCATTGAGCAGAGGCTTTGACGGGATTTGGTGGTTTAAGGACCGCATCATAGTACCTGCTAGTGGTGCCAAATCCTATTTGAAGCTCACAAGAGTTCCTTGAGTATTCATCCTGATGCGACCAAGAGGTATAGTGATCTGAGGAGGCAGTTCTGGTGGCCAGGAAGAAAGAAAGTAGTGGTTGAGTATGTAGCTTCTTGTGTTATGTGTTTAAATTCCAAGGTTGAACATCAGAAGCCTTCTAGGATTCTTGAACCTCTTGATATTCATGTATGGAAGTGGGACAACATAGCCATGGACTTTGTGTCTGGATTGCCTCGAACCTATTCTAGTTGTAATGCTATTTAGGTCATTGTGAACAAATTAATGAATTGTGCCTATTTTCTTGCTATGAATATTAGATGGTCTTTAGAAAAGCTTGATAAGTGGTATGTGAAGGAGATTGTCAGGTTGCATGGTGTTCCTTCGAGTATTAGCTCGGACCGTGATCCCCGTTTCACTTCTAGATTTTGGGAGAGTGTGCATAGAGAATTAGTTACTAAGTTAAGGTTGAGCTTAGCATATCATCCTTAGACAGATGGTCAGTGTAACATCCCATATACTCTATATTTAAATTAAGGATTTGAGAAAATATAGGCTATTTTGTGATTTAAAAATGAATTAGAGGAGGAATTTATGGTTTTACCTGACGCGTAGCGTCATAGTGAAAATTTAGACCTGACACGTAGCGTCATTGTCGCAGGCAGAATAAAGACCTCTCAGTAACAGCTCTAAAATAGAAGCCCACAATAACGTTTAAGCTTTTCTCTTCTCTTTTCTTCTTTTGAGTTCAATCAGGGTTAAATTGAAGGTGGAATTCGAAATTGATTACGGATTGGAGGTGAGAAACTTAAGGTAAACACGTGGGATCTTTTGATTTTAAATTTCATGAAGATTTCTTATCTTTGCCCATTTATTGGAAAAACAAGGGAATATTATATTTTAAGGTTCTAAACCGGCTAAAGGGTCCCTTATGGCATTCAAGAGAAAGATTATGTGACAAATTCGAATTCCGCATTGTATAGGTTGTGAACGAGCCGTCGAGAGCCTAGCAAAGAATGGGTTTCTTGGAAAACCCGTCGGTTTTAGTTGTGGTAAGTTTCTAAAGCTTTAAAAGGTAACTTCCGAGTATTTTCCTAAGTTAGATTAGGATTTTAACGGTCAAATCCTTAAACCCCTTTGTAATTTTTGCATTTTAGTGTAGTTGCGGCGCATCTGTCTTGCGATTAAGTTAAGGAACATTGAAAGTAAGGTAAGGGGAGTGTGTAATGTGTCTTTAGTGAAAGCTTTATGGAATTTTATATTATGAAATGAAATTTTATAGATATGTGGATAATTTACTCGAGAATATGTAGTTTGCAATATGTTGATGATTGTGTAATGAATTTGATGTATATGATTAGTGAAATAACTATGATAATAAGAAAATGATAAATGGTAATGAAGAAAGGTTTACAAGATGACATGGTGAAAAATATGATATGTGATTATGATGAAATAATGTTGTTGTCATTCTTATGTGATGAAATACAATGAATGTTATGGTACATGAGTATGATGTGTCTATAACGGATTATGTGAGGTGATAGCATGAAATTCGTGCTTAAACATGATATTTAAATAAGAAGGCATTTTATGCCGAGGGATGGCTTTTATGCCAAGAATTATATATTGACCGATGAGAATAAGGATTGTATGTTGTATATGCCTGAAAAGTGTGTGAACAACCATTTAGTATATATTACCCCTCACTTTTGGCTCTTGTGGTCCATGTAGAGATCCCAGTTGAGCTACCCAACGGTCTAGGTAGAGACCCAATGGTCGACGTGGGGAGCTGGTGTGTGGCTCGGTGAACCAGGTAGAGTTCACAAGATGTCGGTGGGACTCCCAGCTGGTGGTTGTTCCATTAGTATTTGAATACTAGGCGTTCTATATATATATATATATATATATATATACATATATGATTTGTCCATGAAAGTTAGTGTTGGTTAGTTGTGCTTTCGATATTAATTTGGGAAGTGTTTACTATATTGAAAATATATTGAAAATCATGACAATTATGAGGAATTATGAAATACTTTGATGATGTAAGGGGAAAGATAAATGATTGATAAGCAAGGGAGGGGATTGAAATCCTTCAGGTGATATCAACTCTGTTTAAATTGATTACATTGCTATTTAATGCTAAGTACTCACTCTTATGTTATTTTACAGTGAATGAACAAAGGGATGTTGCAGATGTTGCGGAGACCAGTGCAAAGTGAGCAAGGAGCAATACCAGAAGAGCTTGTGATGTTTATGTGTATATTGTATGTATTGGTATGTAAATATGTCAGCTGTTAGACTTGTAGTTGTATACGTCAGCTTAAGGGTGCTTATGATGACTAATGTGTATTGAGCAACTAATGGCACTGAGCCATTGGTGAATATGTGTGTGTATGTGTGTGTGTGTATATATATATGTAGGTGTGTATACATATATGTGGAATGATATGTTCTTGTTATGGATGATGTGAGCATGCCATAGCATTGTGCCATTAGATAGTTTTACATACATAATGATGAGGAACTGTTTGAGTGAACATAGCTATGGCATGAAGCCATAATAGTTGAAATTATGCATCATTGACAGGAATTATACTGTTTATGTGTTGTATATTTGTGATGAATTCATAATATGATGTGATAAAGGGTTGAAGGTTAGAATAGATGGACTTAAAGGAAAATTGAGAAACTAGATGAAAGAAATTAAGAATAAGAAGGATTCAGTGTCCCTAAACCTGTCTCATAAGGTCTTATTACTATTTGATACTTGATTATATATCTATTTAGGCTTGGAATGGATTTGGGATGATCTAGTGTCATGTTATGGCTTCAGGTTAGTTGAAACATAATGTAAAGCATAATCCTTACCCGTTTTGAATTTTGGAAAATGGACTCTGTCAACAGCTCTAGAATAGAGAAAACATGTAGCCCATGAAGTTTTGTGGCAATTAGACCTAAAACGACCCAATTAGGTAGGATAGAAGTTGGCCAAAAGGCCTAAAATGTGTGACAGTATCAGGTGCTGTCACTGATATACTCACGCGTAATGTCATTTTGGCGCGTAGCGCTAGGGCTGCGAACAGGTTCTCACGTGTAGCGTGGGGTTGATGCGTAGCGCCAGACCCCTGTTCCAGCTTTTGTGTTTTATTGGGTTTTAAAGATCTTTTGGGGGTTTTAATTTATAATATATTTCATAATTTTAACCTTTTTACTAAAAATGAATATTTTGGTGATTGTGGAATAATTAAATATTTTAGGGTAAAATATACACATGGTCCCTTACGTTTATTCAAAGTCTCAGTTTGGTCCCATATATTTTTTTTGTCCAAGTTTGGTCCTATACGTTTATAAAACGCATCAAACTTTTCCCATCTGTTAACACCGTTAGAAATTTGGACGGAAATATGACGTGACACTGTTGAGTGACACGTGTCATAACTTGGTTGGTGACACGTGTCACAATCTGATGGGCTGAGTGATTTAGGTTGAAAATTAAAAATATTTTGCCTTCCATGGGACTTGAACTTAGCACCTTTAAGTGACAAAAGGGTTGCTTTACCACTAGGCCAAGGTTTACCTTTGTAATAAGATGATGGTTTTTTATTTATAAAACATACACTTAAGTTAATTATATGTATAATATTATTAGTTATAATAAATAAATTTATTAAATATATTATTAATAAAATCCTTCTCAAAACATTATTAAATATTAATGTAACATTTTAAAAATAAATTTTTAAATATTTAATAATATTTATTATTAAAAATGTATTATTAAATAAATTATACTATATATAGTATTAATAGAAATTATTATTAACATAATATTTAAATATATTTAAATATATTATTTTATAATATTTTAAAATTATTTAATAATAATAAGTATTATTTAAAATATATATTTTAATATATCATTAAAAATTATATTTACAATAATTTATATTAATAATAAATAATATTAATATATTATATCATTTATGTAAAAATATATTAGTAATACGTTAATAGTTATTGATAAATATTTTAAATATATTTTATAAAAATATATTTTAAAAAATTAAATTAAATTAAATTGGAATTTTATAATTTCATAAGTATATTATCAATAATATATTTAATAATACATTTTTAACATATAATTAACATAAGTGTATGTTTTATAAATAAAAAACCATCATCTTATTACAAAGGTACGGTAAAGCAACCTTTTTTGTCACTTAAAGGTGCCAAGTTCAAGTCCCATGGAAGGCAAAATGTTTTTAATTTTCAACCTAAATCACTCAGCCCATCTGATTGTGACACATGTCACTCAATAGTGCCACATCATATTTCCGTCCAAATTTCTATCGGTGTTAACAGAGGAGAAAAGTTTGATGCGTTTTATAAATGTATAGGACCAAACTGAGACTTTAGATAAACATAGGGGACCATGTGTATATTTTACCCAATATTTTATCATAAAAAAATTATTGTAATATTTAATTAAATGGGTAAAAATAAATATAAATTGATGTGGGACGTCACAGTCAGTCTAAGCATACTATTCAGACATTGGAGGATTTGCTTCGTGCCTATGTCCGGGAGCATGGAGGATGTTGGGGGCAATATTTGTTATTGATTGAATTCACTTACAATAATTTCCATAGTACCATTAGCATGGCACCATATGAGACTCTTTATGGCAGGAAGTGTCGTAACCCTTTGTGTTGGGAGGATAGTGGTGATCCCTTGGTGTTAGGGCCAGAGATGGTCCAATAGATGAATGAACAAGTATTGATGATCAGAGAGAAATTAAAGGTGGCCCAGGATAGATAGAAGAGTTATTATGATAACAGGCATCCACCTTTGGAGTTCCAGACAGGTGATAATGTATTTCTCAAAGTTTCCCCTACAAAGGTTGTGGGCAGGACTATCCGGAGCCGAAAGTTAAGTTCGAGGAATATTGATCCTTATCGGGTGCTAAAGCGGATTGGTAATGTGGCTTATCCGATTGAACTCCCTTTAGCTTTATCCCGGTTGGATGATGTCTTTCATGTATCTCAGCTTTGGAAGCACATTCACTGTGATAGCATGGTGATACTAGATGATTCAGTTGAATTAAAGAAGGATCTGACTGTTCCAACCATCCCTACTTGCATTGAGGCTCTTTAGACCAAGCATTTAAGGAGCAAAGAGGTACTCTTGGTGAAAGTGTTACGACAAAGCTTTAACGGGATTTCGTATACCAGGGAGCTAGAGTTAGAAATGAGGCAGCGATTTCATAAGCTACGTTGATTTCAGGGACGAAATCTATTTTAAGGGGGTGTGTGTAACATCCCAGTTATTAAACTTAATTAATTACGCAATCGAGAATTCATATATATAAATTATTAGAATACCTTATGAATTAAATTAAATAATTAGGGGATTTAATTAGAAATGAAATCAAACCCATTTATTAATTAAAGAGTGATTAATTAGGAAATTGGTTTTAAATTTAAATTGTGGAAGATAAATTTTCATTTAGAAGTAATAAAAGAAAAAGTAAAGTTTTGTTTAAAAAAGAAAAGAGAAAATGAATTTAAGAAAAGAAAAGAAATGAAAATGGAAATGAAAATAAAAAGGGAGTGAAATGACGCTTATGACCCTGATGCATAAATATTTTTTCAATTCTTTCCCTTTCCTTCCTCGGCACAACTCACATGAGCTTCTTCTTCTTCTTCCTCTCCACTTCATGGTCATGAGGTTCTAAGGTCAATTAAAGTTTGATTCGTTGTCGAAACTTCAAATTGAAGGCACCGTGGTGATCGGGGAAATGAGGTGAACGTGGTGGTATGCTCAATTTCGTGTTTCCTCTCTCTCTCTCTCTCTCTCTCTCCTTCTCTAAACCAAAAACACCCTTGCATGCGGGGTGGTTCAGGGTCTGCGGTTTTTGAGAAATTTAGGTTGGAAAGACGTTGAATCGAGCTTTTAGAACTTAAATATGGCATCTATGGGTGTGCATGGATTGGATAAGTCTAAATCTAATTCAAATTCAATTTAAAACTACTTATTAAGATTAGATTTGATCCAAATCCAATTTTTTAAAATAGATTTTTCCAAATTAAATTTTTAAAATCCAGATTTAGTCAAATTTGGTTTTTTTAAATCTAGATTTTATCTAAATTTAAATTTAAATTTGGTTTTTGTTGAATCCAATTTTAAAAGTAATATTTTTTTAGTTATATTCTAGTTTTAAAATCTGAAAATCTCAATTGTGATAATGTAATTAAATTAATAAAAATTGCCATTTATAATTAATTAAAAATCTTATTTGATTTGAGTTCAAATAAGATGTATTAAATAAATATTAACTTTGTCCAAATGTATATAAAATGTTGTTGCCGAGAACTAATATTACTTTACCGAAATGCATTGAAATTCTCCTAAGCTTCTAAACAAAAGCAAAAGTTAATGTTGTTGCTGGCATTAGTATTGCACTTCAAAACCAATAATGTCTACTTATTGAAGAAACACAACTTCACCATTATTGAAATGCAATAAATTCTAAAGTCTGCAAAACATGTTGAAGACATTTTAAAGGAAGTTTCTAATGTCAAAAGTTTTCACATCAACCGAATCTGGCTCATCCTTGAATGGATTCATATTTTATCTAGTTTATTTTTTAATGGATTCAGATTTTGAAAAATTTGTTTCAATTTTATACACAATGGATTTTATGGATCCAGTTTTTTTTGACAATGTAAATCTAATTTTTAAAAATCCATTTTTTAAAATCTAGATTGGGTTTAAATTTAGTTTGGATCTAGAATCTAGATTTTTTGCATACCCCTAATGGCATCGATAGTAATGGGGTTTCATTTCGGTGTTGATAGTTTCCAAACTAAGCGCCAAAAGAATGTTGGTGAAACAAAGCTTGGAATCGAGGGTTGAACGTAAGAACGGTAAGCTTCAGAAGTCTCAAAAGTAAATTTAGTTTCATTTTAGTGTACTGGGTTTTGTTTCGAATGTGGAAACGCTTAACAGGGTTGTGAATTTCTTGCATTTAGACGCTTTGAGAGTTTGGTGACTTCAACGATTGAATTGGAAGCCCGAGAGTGTAGAATTGAGGTAAGGGGGTGTACTCAGAGTATGAATTAACAAAAATAATGTTAATGAAGATTTTTATGTGAGGGAAAAGGGTCGGATAGGTTACTAAGGTCTAAATTATATATATATATATATATATATATGTGTGTGTGTGTGTGTGTGTGTGTATGATAGATGTGTGTGATGAATCTTAGTGATTAATTATGTGATGATGGACTATATAAATGTGCTTCTCTTGATGGTGATTATATTGTGCATAATAATGAGATAGCATGAGAAATGTGTTGAATGATGATGATGTATAATGATGGATTAAACGATGATAAATTATAACGATGTAATGAATTAAGAGACATTGAAAATTGAAATGATATGAGAAATTGTTACTCCTGAGTGGCGGGTGGAGATCCCTTTTGATGGTCGTAGTGTCAGGGTAAGAGGATTGATAATTATATCTGAGATGATATATATATATATATATATATATATATATATATATATAATCATTATGTGGTATGGATGGTCGATTGATATGATTACCCTTCGTTTTGGCTTTCGTGGTCGAGCATGACCCAGTTGAGCTACCTAGTGGTTAGGTAGGACCCAGTGGAGAGGTGTGGAGTCAGGTAGGGCTCGATGGACCAGGTAGGGTCCATGGGTGGTCAGGTAGGACCCCCAATTAACAACCGATCCTTTTAGAATCTAGATACTAGAGAGTCTTATGCTATTAAGTGAGAGTCAGTTGTGCAATTATGTGAATTACTTATGGTGTTGATGAATTAAATGATTAATTAGTGTTGAGAAGTTGAATAAGTGATTGGGAGAATGAATTGAATGAACATGATGTTAATAAAATGAATGAATCTTAAAGATTTGAATTGCAATGATGGAAATTAATGAGTTGAATATGATTTATGCTATGCTTTCCCCCACGTACATGTATATTGTTGATTATTTACATTGATTTGTTTGGCCAGTCACTTTCCCTTACAACTGTTTTTAGTGACTAAAGATAGGGATATTGCGGAGACTAGTTCCTGATGAGCTGAAAGCAATGCCACGGAGATTGGGTTGTTAATGCATATTTGTAAATATGTAAATTTGTTATGCCTTGAGTATTTATTGTGATAATGATGATTTATGTACTTATATGTGTGTGTGGTCTTTTATGATGCTTGTTGCTACTTGGTTGGTATATATGATTATTTTGAGGTTTCGAGTATGATGTGAGAACCTATATTATGGTTATGAAAGTATATTGGTGATCATAATGATTGGTGACGATGTAAGCCTAATGATGATATGATGTAGTGATGATGAGTGCTTGCAATGATATTTATGTTCAGTAATTATGTTTTGGGCACTGACCCATGTTGTTGGTGACATATGATTATAGGTAGATTGTGGTGATGATATGTATAAGACATATATATTTGAATTGCTTTGACATTGTTGAAATATAAAATCATAAGTAGATAAAGTTGTATGCATTTATTAGAGAGAAAAGGTAGTTGAATCTGGCCAATTAGGCAGGTGACTTGGGGTTTCTGAGGGATTCAGAATCCTTGGAGGATATCATTGAGTTTCTAAACTTGTTTGCAATGTATGGTAAAGGCATCCTTAGTTGGAATGCAATTGAATGATTTTAGGCGTTGTTTTCTTGAAATTATACCAATTGCATTTTTGTGCACATCTTTGTGATGCGAATAGATTTTTAAGAATAGACTACGCCTGTAGGTCCGGAATAAGTTCTAGATAGTGCACGTGAAGTTTCACAGAATTCAGAGTTAAATTGGGCAGATAGGTAGTAAGGAAATTGGTTTGAAATTCCAAGTTTTGCAAGTCTCGCTCAAGCGAGGCTGGGCTCGCCTGAGCGATCCCTTGAAGAAATAAGGAATTTGATTCTGATTGAATCTCGCTCAAGCGAGAATGAGCTTGCTTGAGCGAGAGGGGGTAGATAGCTTCTGTGTGGGTCTTGCTCAAGTGAGGGTGGTCTCGCTCAAGTGAGATTTTTTAGGGAAGGTCTTAGCTGATTCTCGCTCAAGCGAGAAGGAATTCGCTCAAGCGAGAAGGAATTCGCTCAAGCGAGACTCTTGACTCGCTCAAGTGAGATACAGGGGAAGCTAGGCATAAATCTAATTTGTTCTAAGGAAGCTTAGAGAGACTCCGAGTAGCATAGCCTTTCAGTTCTAGGGGTTTATGACCCGGAATTCTGTAAATGCAAAAAATTTCTCTAATTTGAATTATATGTGGAATAAACTTTAAGAATCGATAAAGAAACGTTATAATCGTTTTGACCATTGCTGTTGCAACCTCCACTATCGTCAACCGCATTATCACAATCGCCACCATGACTGTCGCCACCAGTGTCGCCCCTACCGCTATCACAACTATCTGTATCACCATAACTTCCATCATTGGACCTTAGTTTACACAACTATATCCTTGTTGTCATTACTACTATCGCCACGACCACGACCATCGTTGCCATCGATCTCATTGCTACCCCCACCACCGCTGCCATTGTCAACACTATCCCCACGAACATTATCGTCATCGCTATCACCATTATTACTGTCACCACCAAGCACTCTATCGTTGCTGCCACTATAACCACCATTAATAGTCATTACTGCCACCATCTCAACCATCACTTTTTCAACCACCGCCCATGTCGCCACCACCCTAATCTTCACCACCATTACCACCACCCATCGTCATTGTCACTACCTCTAGCACCATTACCTTATCGCCGCAACCACCAGCCTTCACTATAGCCATCATCTCCACTTCAACATCACTATTGTCGCCACCATTCACATCACCATTACTGTTGCCATCGTCCTCACCCTCACCCTTATGTTCAGCACTGTTTGATTGCCATCCTCACCACCTCTACCTTTTTTACTGCCTTCGTCATTAGTGCCACCACCTTAGTCATTGCCGCCAATATCACCCTTGTTTTTGCTACCACCACCTTTATCTTCCCCACCGAGATTGTTGTTGTTAAATTAGGGGTGTTCAAGAACACAACCAAGCCACATCAAACTGCTTATCAAATTGAACTGAGAACCACGAGAACCGCCAATTACAAAACCCACAAAATAAAAAACAATTTTTGGTGGGTTCGATTTAACCTATGGTTCCCTCACGTAGAACCGAACTGAATCGAACCGTAAGTTCATATAATTTACTTAATTGTAACCAAAGATGAATACTTTATGTGAACTTTTAGTTTTTAGTGCTCTTATTTATTTATTTATTTTTATTGTAAAATTTAGAATTCGTATTTGTGAAAATTGATCTTATATTCTGCATCTTAGTTTTGAATTTCAATTCAAACTTGAAATCTTTGTGATCCAGTGTTGAATTATTGATATTATTTGGTATTTACTTTACGACATTGAAAGGGATGCATTATTAATACTATATAGTGTTGAATTATCGTTACCATTCCGTGTAGAATTATTCATTTTTGCAAAAGAAAACCGCAACTCGACTGAAACAACCCAAATCATATCGGGTTGATTTGTTTTTTATAAATTTTTTCCAATTAAACTTAAGCTTTTTTTCCAATGTGATTTGGTTTATTTTTTACTTCAAAATATAAACATCCTACCACCAAAAAACAATTAAAAATATAAAAATTTTAAATATTATTTTTCGTAATTGAAAAAGAAATTAAAAATTTTAAAAAATAAAATTAGTTTTCGTATTTGAAAAAACAATTAATAGGAGGTTGGTTAATAATTGGTCTGCTTAAAAATATAAAATAATAGAAATTAATAAAAATCAATTAACTTATTATTTTTAATAAGAAAAAGTTAATTAAATTAAAAAATAGTAGTATACTACTAAAATACAAAAATTTAAATATAATTATATTAATAATTCTAACTCAAACACTAACCAATATGCTAAAATGAAATAATCTCATTCTTTGTAATAAATTAACGATAATAAATAAAGACTAAACATTTAAGTTTTCAATAATATTCAATAATGAAGAGTTCTATATCTATTCAAAATAAATAATCAAGCTAACATTAATAATTAAACTAGTCAAATTTATTTTTTCAAAATAGGTGACTAAAGTTATCAAACTACCACTAATACCAAGAATCAAAGTAGTCAAATGCATCCTCCAAAATAGGTAATTAAGTATCAAACCATCACTAACGCTAAGAATCAAAATAGGTAATCAAACTAGTAAAGTGCATTATTTAAAATAGGTAATTAAATTTTTTATAAGATATTATTAATATTATTTTTTAAAATAAAATATTACATAACCCGTCAGGTCAACCTGCTCTGCCCTGCCAAAAACCCGTAAAAATACGGACGGGACGGACCAATTTTGAACCCACCGCGAAATAAATTTAGTCAACTCGTCCTGCCCCGTTTTAGGCGGGTTGACGGACCGGCCCGCCGAGCTCAACCTGATTTGACATCTCTAATAATATTGTCTATAATTCTCTCTAGTTTTTTAAAAAATCTAAATTTTAAAAAAGAACAAATAAAAAAATCAATACATGGAACAAATATAAATTAGTCTCACGTATAAAAAGGAGTTTATTTAGTATATAATATCTGTGTAAAAAGTTTTACGCCCTTAACCATCTAAGATTTATAATAGATATAACTTTTTAAAATAATTATTATAAAAATTTAAAATAATCACTTATATGATAATATATAATTAAATGTGAGTGTATTTAAATTAAATTTTTGAAAAACTCATGACTGAAATTTTATTTATAAATTTTGTTTGGTATGAAACGAAAGAAAGGAGCACGGGAGCCAATAATGATGATGAGGGACACTAAATATGATGACGATAATAAGCAAGTGTACGTAATTAGTCAATGAGATATTCCATAATTATTCTTAAACAATGATGGTACAACTATACTTTTTATATTTTTTTAATCGGTTAAAAATTGATAATTAATTTTTTATTTTTTATTTGCAGAAAGAGTCAAATCCGTAATTTTTTTATATCATTTTCAACTCCTCCACCATTAACATTTTATACTTTTTTGTGGTTATGGATAGATTAAGATTAGTGGTCGTTTTTTCTCTTTGGTTTCTTGGGTTGTTTTAACCTAACCTGAAACAGGATTAATGGGTGTGGGATTCAACTTAAGATTTTCAACTCTCTAAGTAGTTTACACCCACATAATCACGAGGTAGACAATTAGGCATACCCTGCTTAAAATATCGACACATTTTTTTTTATATTCTTATTATATTTAACAATATTAAAAGACGAGAGAATAATTTGTAAATACTATGTTTAAACTTGTTTTTCTTATTATTTTTAAAAACGCACGCCACTCATTAAATATCTTCCTGAAATTATTCTAAATAATTCATAATGTTCATAAATAGAGGGTAACGGTAAGGAAATCCAAAGAAACCACTCTAGGAAAAAGGTCTTATTATTACTCTTTTAAATGTGTCGCTTAAAAAATACAATTGGGAGCTTTTAGGTCATTTATACAATAATTAACGAAGGAAAAATGAGATCAGATCTACTATTGCCTAATGTAACCGATTGGGGTAGTGAGAACATGGAGTTTTAGCAAAAGATTAGGGAATGGGGTCATGTACGTGCCCCACTAACCCATGGGAGGAACGCATAAAAAAATTAAATAATGCATTAGACTTTAAAAAATGAAAAAAATGTCTTGAACACAAAGGTTTTGTTTCACAAGTTTAAGAGTGTGTTTGCTTTGATTTTTTTTCTGAAAAATAATTTTTATTTTAAAAAGTTCACTTTTACAATTTAAATTAATTTTTTATTCTTTCGGAAAAAATAAGGGTTTGTTCGATAACTATTTTTTAAGAACATTTTTTAATTTTTAAAAATAAAAATAAAATAATTATTTGGTAAGTTTTTTTCTATCCTTTGTTTTTTAGAAACAAAAAAAAAAACGGAAATTATTTTAAAAACTAAAAACTAGAAATATTTTTTAGATATTATCTAGAAGTTGTTCTTGAAAACAACATATTTTCAGAAACAATATATTTAATATTTTTAGTAACAGTTGTTCGATTCATTCTAGTTAAATAATTTTAAAATTAAACGTTTATCTAAGGATTTAATTAATAAAATATTTAATTGTTTTCATGTTTAAATTTGTTTTTATATAAAATTTATCTTTTTATTTTTAATTTTTAAAGACTATTTTTTAAAAATTATATCATCAAACTGATTTTATTTTATTTTTAAAAACTGTTCTTAAAATAAAAACAGTTCAAACAGACCTTAGATTTCTCATAGTTTTGGTAAAACTGTTTTTTAACGTTACACACAGGACTGTTTTAAATAGCATATAAAAAAGTTAAAATTAATTTAACTATTTTTAAAATAAAAGTGCTTTGTAAAATAACAATAAAATGAGTATAGTTTTAATTTCATATTAAATCTCTAATATATAAATTATTATTTTTTACTCTTCTAAATGTATTAATTGGTAACTGGTTCAAATGATATATATTTGAATCTTTTTAAATAAGACGTCGAGTTTGAAATGAAAAAAATTTCCACTAAAACTAGGAGAGTTAGTTCCACCATAATATTAATATTGGTTAAACTAAAAAGTGAGTAAGTACGTTAACGAATGGGTGATTAAAAATTAACAAGTGAGATTATGATAATATAAAAGATGATTAAAGTTGTTATTAAACTCAAAAAAATGAAATTATTCGCTCAAATTATTTATTCATTTTTAAAACTAACACATAATCATTAGCTTTTAACTAACCTTTATGCTTTTGTTTACTATTTTAAATAGATATGGAATAAAATGGGGTGAAAACTTGTTTTTTTATGGTTTTAAAAGTTTAAAATTATGGTGAATGTAGGATTTGTTTTTAGAATTTACTCTAAAATATTATTATTTTAAGATTAAGTCTTGTTGTTAATTTTTCATGTGTTAATGGTTAACACTTGAAATATTTTTCGTTAATAAATTTTGTTAACAAGTATGGCAATGTTTAATCCTAAAAAAATATTTGAAGGGTTAAAATCCTAAAAAAAAATTCTAGTTGGTCCTAATTTTAAACTAGGGGCTAATTTTCTATGTAAGTCTTTTTTATTTTAGTAGGAATTAAACATGTATTAATTGACTTACAGCAACATATATATATATATATATATATATATATATATATATATATATATTCCAAACAATAAAAGTGGTTAATTGATAGTTAAATTTATTAGTTTTTTAAAATAAAATATGATATTCTAAGTTAACTCCTTTGAACTTAATTAAAATGTTTAATAATGATAAAAATATTAACATCAATCTTCTTTTGATTGGTTGATTTAAGTGATCATATCCTTAAACAATTTAATAAGAATAAATAAGAAAACATCAATAAATATTCTATAAAAATTAAGATAAAAAAACTTCAAAACTATATTTTAAAAGAAATCAAAGCAAGTAGAATATAATTAATTGGCGAACTTTTATTTTAAAATTTTTTAAAAATAATTAAAATGTGAAAACATTATATATATATATATATATATTGATTAATAATATATTTAGCCGAATTTGAATCTAATCATCAATGCCAACATTTTTCCGTGTACAAAGGAAAGGACCTTAACTCATTATGTTTTTTTGACATATCATTTTCATACAAATACAGACATATAGGACCGCAATTGTTGTAAAAATGTTGAGTATGTTGTTTTGTTGCAAATTCAGTTCATATACACCTACCGCACCTCCTTCCATCACAGTTCCTTCATTTATCGTATCTTTTAACCGACTTCATTTTTTTCTAACCTTGTGTTTGAATGATAGGCAACACGAGAAATGGAAAAAAGGTGTTTAGAGAAGTGAACAAATACTCCTTTTTGAAACCTTAAAATTAAATTGAAATATTATTGGAAAACTTTATAAAATTTAGGTGTAGTCTAATTTTCCCTAATAGATAGATGGGTTGTGTACATTAAAATCAACTATTTAGATGTGCGACTTACAACTTACATAACTAATAATGTTATGGTTTTACAATTCACACTTATCTCTCAAGACCCTAAACTACTACTACTACTAATAATGTTATGAGTACATATAATTATAGAGTTAATTGAATTTGAAATGAAATTAGTGTTGATAACAACTAACTATGATCTCGTGGGATTAATCATTGACCCACACACTAGTACTAGAGGCGTCAAAATAGATTGTAACCTGTGAGTCAACCCGACTCTAGGTGGGTTTTAAATGAGTCGGGTTGAAAAAATGACTCATTTATAAGCGAAGCTTTTTCTAGCTCTCTCGGCCTACTGAACCTGACTCACAGTGGGCCAAACCCGTAGTGAACTCGGTTGACTTGCGGGTTGGTGAATTCAACGAAATAACTATGGAATTTATTTAAGTTAAGATTTTAAGCTAAACTTTACAAATGGATATTTTGGACTTTTATTTAGTATGATATTTTTAATTTGTATCATCTTGAAGTTGAACTATGAAATGTATTTAGTTTTGTTTTATGGATTATAGATTATATGAATTATGAATTTAATTTACAATGGAATATGTTATGTATTTGTATTTTCATAATAATGGAATTATTATATGATATAATATTTATATGAAATTTGGTATTGGAATGTGAGAAAAATAAAAAATATTTTTCTATTTTCTTTATTTTAAAAATATTTTTTTGGCATTTTTCAATTTTTATTTGATTTTTGATTTTTTTAAAAAGTGGGTCAATCCGTGAGCCCTCCGGTAGGTTGAGTCGGGTTTAGAAAAGTGGCTGACTCTAGAAAACGAGTTGGGTTGGATTATAAAAATTTTCAATCTGTGATAAGCCAACACATGTAGGCCGGGTTGGTCCGTTTTGACAACTCTAACTAGTACGACACTGATGTGTCATAATAATAGCTCATCAGAAATAATAAGGTACTTATTTTTACAAAAAGAATAAACAAATAAACAAATAAACAACTTTGACTATAGAGTATTTGTTGCTTACCATTTGTCGACTGATATCTGCACATGCCTTTTTCTCGGTGGTGTGCAGGACTCTACCTCTGGTGCTACTCTGGTTGCGCCTGTTGTGCTCACGAAGCTCTTTATATTCGAGCTTAGTCCACTTAATGAGTAAGCCAACCTATGTTTTTTCTTCGATCCACTTGGGATGGGTAAGGGTATGTTGATCCTTTCCCCTTCTACGGATCTTCTCGAGCATATTTGTAAAGTGGCCTTCACCTTCATAAAAGGCGAGCCTCATCTTCGCCTTGTGCTCGAGAGTGAAATTCACATACTTCTACATTTTATAAAGAATGTATAAAACATTAAAAGAGAATATAAACAATATATACACTAAAAGGTTTTTAAAAGGAACTTACCATCCACTTGCGCTACCAAAGGTTTAGGTCTACCTATAGAATGACCGCCTACTCCTTCCATGCACCATGTGAGTGTAATAGTCCCTTCATGCTTTAGTATGAAGACCCTAAATTCAAATCACATAATTCCAAGTCCTAAAAATTAAAAGAACATAAACTATTTGAAAAGAAATTAATCTAAATAAAAGGTCTTTACTTGTTATTTGGCATTATAGTCCACTTCCCAGAAACATCCTTCTCTACAAGAGCCCTATAACATGCGCGATCCTCAAAACAGCTTGGAAAGGATCAAAGGAACCAACTCCCTCCTCCTCAGCTGCCTGTTGTTGGGTTGCCTGTAACATCCTAAATTAAAATTATAGGGGTAAATTAAAGAGCCTAGAATTAAATTAATTACTCTACCTAAAGTTAACTCAATTACATTACATGATCTTAATTTTCCTTTTTTCAAATTTCCTCCTACTTCTTTAATTCCCTTTTCTTAAGTTTTTTTTTTTTCTCAAATTCCTTTCCTTCATTTCTCTATCTCTTACTATAGCTCTTTTCTCTCTCGATAGCTCTATTTTTCACATGCTCTCTCTTTGCTTCACCATCCTTAATTGCCATTGTTCCCGTGCCTTTTCTCCTCTTCTTCCTCCCAATTTTGCTTGGGTTCCATCAAGGTAGGAACATGTAGTTTGAATCCTACTTTCCCCCTTCATGTGCATGCATCTAGATTTAAGCATTTCTCCATTCCTTTTAGTTTTTGTGTGACATCCCAGACATTGTTAAGGGCGAGGAGTGATCGTCGATGCATAGGCATAGACAAGAAGCGGTTCCTAAGAGGCTTCCAGTGGGAGGGAAACATGAATGAACTGAATGCGTACCCCAATGAGAGGGATTTAAAGACTGTATAGGTATAGGACTTTACAGTTGAGGATAGATTAAAGGAATTAATTCATACTACCTATACCAACAAATGCATTTGCCTTTTCGGTGGCTCATCACTTAAGGACTCAAAGGTTAAGCGTGCTTAACTTAGAGAAATTCTGGGATGGGTGACCTCCTGGGAAGTTCTCGGGAAGTGCGTGATTGAAGACAAAGCACACTGGAAAGGTCTCGTGTTGGTTTGTGGGGGGAGTCGTTCATTCTTGAAAAGCGGCCGAGCGTTACATTTTGGCTGTGGCATCTTGTAGGGTGTGCGGGTAGAGTTTAGGACTACCATTTTTCCCTATTAGTGTGTCAAAGGTAGGAATAAACTTAAACCCCCTTCAATGCTTTATTCGGCACACAAAAATCAACCTAGAGATTAAGTTCGAAAGAAATCAATGAAGTATCATGGTTACGAAAGCATTTTAGAGGGTCGACAACAAGTGGGTTGTATTCTGGTAAGTCTATAATTATTATGAATTCTTAGGAGTTATTAGATAAGTGGAAAATTATATCGGAAGTGATTCAGTGTGGTTCGACGGTTGTTTTATGTTCTGGTAAGTTTTAATCATTCGGAATCATGACAAAAAAGGTGTTTAGTTGTTGTTTCAGCAATTGATCATTCGGATTATGGTTAACGTAAGGATTTTGATAATTTTAGGAATTCTTGGAAGTGAAATCGGTTGATCAGAAGGTCGTTTTGGAAGCCGGATCACTAAGACGTACATTATACGTACGAGGGGGTTTATTGCTTGAGTAGTGAATAAGAAAATTGATTTCGGGGTTGGATTTATATTTAATATTGATAGAGATGTTGGCGCCTTGTATGGTACAATGATGTTGTATTTTGATTTTGAGTATTGTTGATGTTGAACTATGTTAATGTTGGTGATGATTATGAATTATATGTTATTGGCTACTATGAATGACAATTGGTTAATGATTGATATTGGTATACTTTGTATGATTTAAACCATGATATACTTGGTATTGCATCTCATGACATCATATGCATTTATTAGCGCTATAATTTGTCGGCACTACGATTTGCCTATAAGATTACCGCTTATAGTCCTATGATTCACTCACTAGTTCTCGTGTGCCACTGCTATAGTGCTATGATTCAGTGTGTGGTTACCTGGATGCCCCTCGCTTATAGTGCTATGATTGGGTTATCCTTGGCACTATGATTTGCTTAATGATTAAAGCGGATCCACATAGCATGATTTTATGCATTGAAATGAATGATTTTCAAAGTCCATGACATTCATATATACATTTGGAAACTCTTTGAGTTATACATAGTGATGGGTATTGGTGATGTATTCGGAGATGGATGATTTTGATCCTTAGAAGCCTTGTGCTTATCGTATTTGAAGATGGATAATTGAATTGATTGTGAAAAGCTTTGATGCTTAGTTAATGCATGTATATATGTGTGGATTTGATTGTGTGATACATTTATTGAAAATCTTATGTTGAATGGTTTATTGTAGTGTGGTAATAAGTTACAAACCCATGTGGTGTTTTTAGTTACTACTTTTAGTGGTATTTACCCCTCTACTTGTAGTTTCAATGGATTTTTAGGAGGGTGATGATAATGCCACTTGGTGATCCAGAGGTGGAAAGCATTTGCAGCCATAGTGGATAATACATGTGTATGTGTATATATACACACACACACACACATACTTAGTGTGATTCAAGTTGTTTTGATAGCCTAATGGCCTTGATCATATATTTTGGTGTGCATATGTTGTACATAGCTTGATAAATAACTTTTGATGCCTAGAGATGGTTTATGCACTTGCATTATATGTTGAATTATGCTTTGTGTTATGAAATATGAAGTTTAACAAGTTTAGAACGTGAAATGATGATCTAAAATATAAATACATAAATGTATATTGATAGGACTTTATGTGGTGAATGATGATTATAGTCAAGTATGGATTTGAGGTGTTTAATTTGATTTGCTAAATGTTGAGGTTGCTTATTAATAGTTGGATAAATTAGAAGTGGTATGATTGAAACATGTTTGAGGCATGAAGGGTACGTATTGGAAAGATATGATGTTATGTTATGTTATGGTAAAACTATGTTAATTGGGTGGATTTAAGCATCTGGATAGGTGATTATTGAATCCATGAAGTTTCAGAACCTTCGGACCAGATGTATAAATTGTATGCTATATATGAAATGTGCTTGAGGTGTTTTGGTCTCAATTGGTTGTGTTTAGGTTGGTTTTATGATGCATGATAGCTTAGAAATGGTCCAAATGCTTTCTGCCGCATATTTCATCCATTTTTGGGAATTTTTTAGTGTAGTCAGTGTCAGTAGGTCTTAAATAGTATGATTATGCTTCTGTTAAACTTTAGTGTCACTTGGAGTTGAAATGAATAAGTTAGGGGGTCTAAAACTTGGTTCCAGATAAGATTCTGCATAATTCTACAGAACAGGTCTGTTGGTAATCAATTACTAGAGGACCACACTTTTTTCCCTACGCGGCATATTTGCAGGTAATCAATTACCAGGGTTGTGTAATCGATTACCTGAGCTTCTGTAATCGATTACCTGAGCTCCTATAATCAATTACCATTACTGAATTTTGGGATTTTGATGGTTTTTAATCAAGGTAACCCTTATGTTTCCATTGTTTATTATTAGAGGCGTTCTAAACATGAAAAATTTACTCCGATTTCACCACACCCCGAGATAAACATTTGAAACCAATAAGGGGATGTCACATTGCCTCCATTTCCTTATCTTGGTGGTAATCCTCATATTCATCCTCATCAAAGCGGATGAAGACTAATCAACATCAATTGGCCCAATCTAACTAGGGTTCCACATCATTTGGATATCCAACTCTTGTCTCTTAGTGATGAAGATAGAATTATTTGCTTATGAATGCAATTGACCTAGTGGAATCACCTTCTTTACCCCTAACAATTGACAACTTCCCATTCTAATTTCATCTTGATGCCCTCGGTCACTGTCACGATTAGTCATCTAAAAATACATTAAACATTAATAAATAAATAAATTATAAATAAATTTTGAGACTACCCTATCTTATTTTGTATGTGTTATGGTTCCACAATATCGTAGGTTGTTGCTAAATATTAACCTTAAAAAGGTCAAAGTTATCTACGACTTGAGATATAAGTCCTACTTGTTCTACCAACCAAACATTTTGTCACTTTCCTAAATTTCATATTTCCATACTCAGTTCAAACTCATTAGCTGAGTTTGAAACCAAACTTGTACAAGTAAAATGTAAAATTACTTTTACTCAAAATCTTACAGCGTCTACATCTCACACAAAGATACCGTATTGTTAACAAACTCTCTAACCCCTTTACAACATTTTGTAGTTTAGGCCGCAACTAAAAACCACTGTCTAAAATGGAATAACTACGGCTTAAAGTTTAGGTCACGGTTTAGCCACACTTTGTGTTGTGGTCTAGGTGGCCATGGTCTAAAACAAAAGGCCACAATTTTCTACTTTCAACCACACTATTTTGAAAATCGTGGCCTTAGGCATTAGAAAAGACTGTGGTTTTTGCATTAGTTTTAAGCCACGGTTTTTTGCATTAATTTTATGCCATATTTTCTCAAATGTGGCCATATATTAAAGGCCATAGTTTGTTGAACTAGTCCTTAGACCATGTTCTATATGGACAAGGTCTATCATACATCCACAAATGGTCTATTACAAAATTTGCATTGTCAACTACTAAGTTACAAGACATATATTATTCAAAGTTGCATGCTTAACTTGAATTAATATTGTAAAAATTTATTATATATTTAATTTGTATATTTCTAAATTTTTTAGTTTCTAAATCTAATTAGAAATTTTCAAATTGATTATTTTCTAAATTATAATTTAAATTTTCTCAATTTATTATTTTCTAAAGTCTAATTGGAAATTTCTAAATTTATTATTTTTCAAATTCTAATGAGAAATTTCTAAAGTTATTATTTTCCTAAACTCTAATTAGAAATTTTATATTTTACATTTTCTATTTTATCAATCCTAATTTTTTATGTTCAAAATTTTAATTTTGAAGTTTTATTTCTAAAATTTTAAAGTCCTAAATTTATAAAGCTCTAAATTTCTATCCTAATGATCCCAAGTGTGAAATATACCCTAGCTAACAAATTAATTTTACATTAAATAATTTATTATAAAGTTCAAATATCAAAATTTTCTAATGCATGATTATGTAAATCATCTATCCTAAAGTTTTTACAACTATTTTAAAGAACCTTAAAGTATAAAACTAAAACAACTAAATAGGCTACTAATCTTCAACTAAACAAATTTTAATCAGTTGAAAATTTTCTTTTTGCGTCATGAATACAGAAAGACCAACAAAGTATCAAATGGTTCCCTCTATAATTTGAATCAACCAAATAAAATTGTGAAAGATTGAGAGAATTTGGGAGAAGATTTAAAATGAGTGAGAAATTTGGAAAGAAATGAGTTGGATGTACATGTATAATTGTTTTTAAAGTGGGACACCTCCTACTCTAAGTCCCACATAGACAATTTTAAAATCTTAGTCTTCCATCTGACGTGTTAAATCTGGATCGTTTGTTGTTAGCTTGGAAATATAACACGCTTTTAGAGTTTTTAATTTTACGTGGGATGAAGTTAGAGATTCCAAAACATTTAATCTCACACAAAAACCAATATAACAGGTGTCTACACAAGCAAAAAAATCGATTTTCTCATAATGATCAAAATAGTTTAAATTACTTAGTGGATGATTTCAACATAACATATATTTCGTTACTTTGGAATTTAACTCCCAATACTAGGGTTCTATTCATTTTCTTCTTAATCTTCAAAATAATAGCTAGGGAAGTAACTTTCTTTCAATTTTTTTTAATAGTATACAGGTCTTCCTACGGAACTAAAATATGCAAATGTTATATATATATATATATATATATATATATATATATATATATATATATGCAAATAATTTTAAATATAATATAGTTAATAGATCTTATAATTTATTACGATACAATCTACTCATAAAAAAATCTTGAGAGAATAACATCACTTTAATGTATCATAATGCAATAAAAATAGTATTGTCCAAAAAAAATACAATAAAAATAAAAATAAAAACTATTACCAAATTAACATATAAATTAAATTGAAATAAGACTATTTAACTCTAACTTATAGTCTCAAGTCTCAAGCGTCATTCTTAAAAATACAGTGCCTATTATGATAGTTTTCAAATAAGAAAAATGGATTAAATATGTTTTTTTTTCCTTTTTTAGATCAATTTTTTTTATTGTGGTTCTTTAATGATTTTTTATTAGTTTTGATCTTTATATTATTTAAAATATTAAAATTGGTCCTAAGCAGTACGTATTAATGGTTTATTTGGATGCTTAAAGGAAATGAGAAAAAAAAGAAATTGAAAGGAAATAAATAGAAAGGAAAAAATATAAAGGAAATAAGAAGATTTTTTTTTTGTTTGGATGAAGATAAATAAAAAAGAAAGCGATGGAAAAAAAGCTTTTCTTGTTTGGATACATATGAAAAGAAAGTGGATAAAAATAAAATAATTGTTTGAGAAATAAATTAAATTTTTATGTATAAATTTTAATTTTTATTAAAATAAATTTTATAAATTTTAATAATATTATAAATTTATTAATATTTATTAAACAAAAATCTGATCTAATTTCCTTCAAGTTCCTTCCATACAAAAAGAGAATTAATTTCTACTAGTCTTTACTTTTTTCCCTTCAAACAAAAAAAAAAACTTTCTTTTCCTTCTCATTTCTCTCTCTCAATTTTCCTCAATCTGTCCATTTTAAAAACTTAAATATTGAAATAAGTTAAAGTGACCAAACATGAGTTAGAGATGACATAGTATTTCCATTTGTTGATTTAACAATTGTATTGATAATATAATTTAGTGACGGATTTTAATATACTAAATAACATAAATACTAAAAAAAATTAAAGGATGAGAGAAAATTGATAAAAATAACACTGCAAGTAAAAACATATTTAACCAAAAAGTAATTTAGGAAATCCACTTTTGAACATGATAAATTCTATGTTGTTTATAAAGGTTGCTGAATTTATTTACTTTCAATTAAAATTCCATTTCACGTGCAAAGCAGTGTGGAGTTCTTGTAAGGTGAAGGCCCTTTAAAAGCCAAATAAGAGAGGGACCCCAACACTTGTGTTTTTTTATCTTCATCGTCTTCCCCTTGAAGGTATTGAAGTTGTTTTGTTATGTGTTTGCCCGAGGGAGAGAGAGACAGAGAGAGAGCCATGGCACTAGAAGCAGTGGTGTTTCCACAAACACAAGACCCTTTTGGCGTAGTGAAGGACTTTTACAACTGCAACTTGTTGTCTGGCTATGATTATGAACACCTCAAACTCAACCACCACCACCACCACCTTGACAAACAAGAACAAGCTTCTATCACCACTTTTCTTGATACCCCTTATGGAGATTGGACCAGTTCCTCCTCATCAATGCTACTACCCCACTTGAATAATGACCCCACCACTACCAACCATAACTTGGACACTTCACCCTCCATCACTACTACTCGTCCCAAGAGGCGTAGAGCCAAAAGCAGAAAGAATAAGGAAGAGATTGAGAACCAAAGAATGACTCACATTGCTGTGGAGCGCAATAGAAGAAAGCAGATGAATGAGTATCTCTCTGTTCTTCGCTCTCTAATGCCAGACTCTTATATCCAAAGGGTACTACTTCACTTCTTCATCATCACATTTGTGTTTCACTTGAACAAATAAAAGGCAAAACTTAGTCCCAGTTGGTGTTGTTCTTCTGTCAGAATTTATTTTTCAATCAAAATTGGTGTTTTACCTCACTAACCTACTAAACAACAATCAATATTAATAGCGGGTCAAGTTACCCAGGTAAAATTCTAATTTTGATTATAGAAAAACACTAAAAGTACATGAAGAAATGTACTTAAGTTTCATCCATGATTAAGTGCTCGTTTGGTGGAGAGTTCAAACTTGAACCACATTGAGCCCATTCAACGTGCTTCTAATAATTTGTCTGTTTAAGAATAATTGTTGATCTTCTCCTAAAAGTAAATTTAGCTGAACCAACTCTATACCAAAAGGTTACTAAATGGTTATGGCTCTACATTTTGGTTTTGCTGAACTGGGTTTGTTTTGTTTTATTGTGTTTGGTTGGTGAATTGTGAAGGGTGATCAAGCTTCTATAATAGGAGGTGCTATTAACTTTGTTAAGGAGCTTGAGCAGAGGCTGCAATTTCTTGGTGCTCAGAAAGAAGCAGAGGGGAAATCTGAAGCTGGTGGTGCAAGCATGCCCTTTTCTGAGTTCTTCACCTTTCCTCAGTATTCAACAAATGCTTCTGGTGCCTCTGATAGTTCTGCAACGGCCACAGGAGAGCATGTGAGTGAGGTTCCGTCTGGCATTGCTGACATAGAAGTAACCATGGTTGAAAGCCATGCAAATCTCAAAATAAGATCTAAGAAGAGGCCAAAGCAACTCTTGAAGTTGGTATCTGGCTTGCACACCATGCGCCTCACAATCTTGCACTTGAATGTTACTACAACTGGTGAAATTGTTCTCTACTGTGTCAGTGTTAAGGTTTGTCTTTGTTGGTGCCTTAGATTTTAGATAAATTTAGTTAATTTTATTGTCCATGTCTTTGTAAGAACTAGAACTTATAGTGTGATGAATTTTTTCTTGTAGGTAGAAGATGATTGCAAGTTGGGATCAGTGGATGATATAGCTGCAGCTGTATACCAGATGCTGGATAAGATTCAACAAGAAGCAATGTTAAATTAAGATCAGAACTTGACCAAATTTGGTTCTTAACCTTAATTCATGGTGGATTATATTATCTCTCTCTCTCTTGCTCTTTTTCAAGATGTACCTAAAATTATTGCAACTTCTGTTCACCCTTTGTTAATCTACTGATGGTGCCATGCTGTGGGCTCCTTGGAGGAAGGTTTTTGGTTTATTCCTTCTTATGCATGTTTTTGTAGCTAGCTACCTCCTTTTGATCTCTCTCTCTATCTCTTTCCATGTCTTCTCTTTTTTTTTTTTCTCTGGGGTCAGGGTGGAGATGGCTGTGGTATATTGTGTTTCAGACATAATCTAGTGCCTAGTCAATTCTACCAACCTTGCTTTGAGATTGGTAGGTCTTGTCTACTTCTATCATAAGCCAAATCCAATTTGTCAAGCCAAAATTGAGAACTGCTCAAAATAACATTGAATGATAATGAGAGCCAAATTTTTTTTTGGCAATTGTCACATATAATTGTTATACAGTCCATATTGTTTTTATCTATTTGATTTTAATTTGATGGTTGGGATTCAATAAATTTATGCCGACGAATTCTTGTCTCCTCACAATGACTGAAATACTAAAAACATCAATGTCTTGTATACGTCATTATAGATATACCAATGCAAGGAATCGAAGAGGCTTAAGACTAATGATTTCTAATTGTTTCTATGTGTTCAAAGACTACCAGAATTATCTAAAGTGCACTATAATATAATAATCAGAGCTTGTCTTGTAATGATTGGACTCAAGCATTACAATGATAGCTATTTGAGTGAAAATTGATTGAATGAAAATAAATATATAATGAAAGTTGTGTGCATTATTTTCTGTTGGGAACTTGTAGCATAATGTTCTACTACTTATAACTGTCAAAGGAGACCCACCTACAGCGTAGTGTGTACAAAGTAAGTACTAAGTATTGTTGCATTGCAGGGGAAGGCTGCGGAACACAGCTTCAAAAGACATCACTTTTCTCTGAACATAGCGTTTCACAAGGAACACAAAATAAAATGGTCCATCCTTCTCCTCATTATCAAGATCATTATTAGATCATAATTTTCTTGTAAATTTTCATTGCACATGGTGTAGTGAAAATCCAACCATTCAAATGTCAAATTGAGCATTTATTGAAGTTAAAAAATATATATGCATTCAATGGTCTTGATCTCATAAAGTTGTCGATTCACCTTAATTAGATAATTCCTTTCTAAATTACTATACTAAATTTAAGTCTACTAATGCGAATATAATTACTATACTTATCTCACCCCCTCTGCAGTTATTCCAAAGGATAAAGAAAACTCATACTACATCCCTAACCAAAAGATGCATGTGTTTTAGTGTACGTGTATGTATAATTATGTCATGCTTATTGTTTCACTTTCCGCCTCTAGAATTTTTTTATAACTTAAACAAAATGCAAATGAGTAACACTTAGAAGGTAAAACAATGACCCCATGATATGAGGTTGTACTATACTACTTTGTTCAAAATCGAATCCCAAGGTAAAATAGAAATAAAAGAGGTTGCATTGGTTTGTGGTGGTGGGATCTCCAAGAGTAGAATGAAAAGAATAAAGTTACATATGTAACATAAACTATTGACAAAAGCAAAGTCCTTTTTATTGTGGTAACTCGTGTTTATTTTTGTTACATTTGTGGTAAACTTGTTGAAGAGCGGTGTGTTATTGAGTGATTTGGGAGCATATCGAGTAACTTGTCTAGGTGAAAAAGTTTTCCCTTCATTGGTATTACTTTATGCTGTACTCGAACATTTTATATGCATAGGAGAATTGAGTTATCATGATGATTGCTTGAGTAGTAGAGACTTTTTAAGTAGACGACCATGATCTCATTATTCTGTGATGTTTTCTCAAAATCTAAAAACCTTGTTCTGTTCCCCCATTGAGCGAAAATTCTTCATTGGGTCAAATCCAAAACAGTAATAACTTAGACTCACAAAATACTTTCCAATTTTATAAGGATGTTTTCAATACTTCAACTATCTATGAGTAAGCATTTGAATATGTTTCTTTTAAACTAGCAGTACCACCAACCCACAAAGGTAGCCAAAAGTTGCCATTTTGCAGAGAAAAGTTACAGAAAAGTGAACTCTGCTACTCCTAAAATCTGGTAAAAAGAAACTCCTGTTTAAGCAGAAAATCTCTCCGTAAGTTGCAATAGTCCACTAAAACTTATTTGCACTCTCTTTAGGTAATTATAATTACAAGGAAAACTTAACATAGCACTAACAAATCCTATTTTATGTGTGTACAGATATGTGTAGACACATAATCCATTGCTTTACAACAAAGTCGCTGCAGTGGAACTATGTTTGGATACAAAGAAAAAGGTAAAAAAAAATATGAACCATAACTATATTTTCTTTTGTTAAGATAAACACAAAACAAAGAAATAAATTGATTATTAGAAAAAAAAAGTTAAACTTAATTTGTGACCAGAAGTCAAATATGATATCCTATTTCGAATGAGTAAAGACAAAATTAATTATGAATGATAAAATTCTTTTTTACATACTACTTCTTAAATTGATACAATCTCTTACTAGTTGATTTATTATGGATGATAAAGTTCTTTTTAAAAGGAAGTAGCAAGTGTGAGTCACATGATTGTATGATTTACTTCTTTTATAGTTTCAACTATTGATATCAAAACTGGTTGAACTAACTACCAAGCGAGTATTAGTTATTTTGTGGGTGTTCTTACTTAACCGGTGACATTGAGTACTAGGTAGAGATGGAAATAGGCTGGGTCAAGTTGGGCTTTAAAAGACTTGAGTTTAGCCTACATCAAATTTTTAAGGTCTGAGCTTGACCTATTATGTTCTCATAGGTTTTTTTTAAGACTTGTTCTTGTTTGTTTGGAGGTCTGACCTGTTTAAAAGCTTGTTTAAAAGACATATTTATAGTGAGACTTTTAAAGGTCAAGAACAACTTAAAAAATTGTGTTCCCTTCCCTCCTAATTTTTTTAATTGTAAACTTGTAATATTAATTTATATTATATTAATGTAAATATGTTATATATACATAAGTAATTAATAATTAATGTAATTAAATAGGCCGACCTGTTGGGTTTCAAAAGCTTTTTAGAAAGCCTATCACCTACCTTGTTTAGTTAAAAAGGTTTTTTTAAAAGCTTAAGTCTAGCTTTCTAGCCCAACAAGTCTGATCTATGTTGGCTTTAAATGGGCCGGACCATAAGCCCCTGATGGACGACCTAACTCATTTCCATCCTTAGTACTAGGCTAGAAAATGTGGTATGGGAACTTTGTCCTTCATAATGGTTATATCCAGCTTATGTCCTAATAGAGTATATATTGAAAAAAACAATAAAAAATATTCAAAACTAGTTCACTAAACCAATTAAACCTCTAATCCATTAAGTGACCCATATGATTTTACTTTTTATTAATACTTGTTCAACTATAATTTGACCTTCGTTTCAATTAAATTTGTATGTTTATTGATTTAATTACCCATCTAATTTTAAAAGAATTGTTTGAAGTATCCTTTGAAACATACTTGTTAGACACCTCACCTATCCCTCTTTCCCTATGTTTTTCAATGTCAGATTTCACATGAATGGATCTACAACCCTACAGGGCTCATAGTGTCCGTTTATGCAGCTTAGCAAAATATAATAATAAAAACAATAATAATAAATGCAGTTGGTTCTTCGCGATTGTATTTTAGAAGATTCCAACTCTTAACACCTATTTGTTTTTACCTTCTTGTTCTCTTATGGCCCTTCATAGATTCCCACCCTCTCTCTCTTGTATTATTTCAAAGTTTGCTTGTTTAAAAAGGAAGAGGTTGAAGCAAAAGTTTTGGTAAGTGCCACTTATACCTAGACATGAACATTAGGGTAGGATTGCACCTCCAAGAGAATTAAGCGTATAAAAAGACATGCAATGAGAATAGTTGTTAATTTGCATAAACATAAGGTTGAATTTTAAGGCAAGGGTGTGATAAAGAATGAAATAGTACTTAATTAGAGTGGAGATGGTGACTTCCTTTCTTTGATCAAAAATATTGAATCACTAAAATAACAATGACAATCACCACGAGATATGAAATGAAGAGTTAGACACTAATAATTGGAGAAAAGAACCAAAGTGATAGTGAACAATACCCAAAATGTTGGTCAGCATGAGACATGCATAATGGGATTGCAAATTGTTACACTGCTGATATCATCGTATTCGTACGCTTCTCAACACATGCAAATAGGAGTTTCCTTTGCATCTTATCCTCAATACTATAGAAGGGGCAATATGGGAGCCTTAGATGATGGGTTGGACCATTGTATAGTCCCTTGGGGCTCATTAAAATGGTTATCAATAGGATTTATTCTCTTATTTTTTAAATGCATTTTTTAAATTGGACCACATGATAAAATGATCATTACAAAAAAAAAACTTACATATGTTTTTGTCTTTATAAAAATAAGAGTATTTTGATTTTGATTTTTATAAAGTATTTTTTTTCTTTTACATCCTTCTCATATAGAATATTTTGTTTGTATTTTTTACTTTAAATTTGAATTTTTTTAATTATTGATTCGAGTAATAAATTACATGTTATCTTGTTAAGATGGTTTTAACATGTCTAACTGAATGTTTGACTGTTACCATGTAAATTGTTATGTTAATTAAAATACAGTTTTAACGGTTAAAGTTACTTTTAAAATTGTCAAAATAAAATTATTGAGGCTTTTAATGATCAATAATTATATTTTAGCTTGTCAAATCATGTTTTGAACTTAATTTGACATGTCAAAACCATTTGAACTAACCAACATGTAATTTAATTACTCATATCAATAATTAATAAATTCATTCAAAGTAAAAAATTTAAATAAAATATTTAATATAAGAAGGATTTAAAAGAAAAAAATTATTTTGTAGGATTGAAATCAAAATACTCTTATTTTACAAAAACTAAAAACATATTTAAACCTTAAAAAATACTACTTTTTCCATAAAAACTATTTTTTAATGGAGAAAGTGAATCAACCAGTTTACCAACTTACCATATATTTTAATAGGGTGGTGATTCAAGCTTGACCCTATCCATATTTTGGTAGGTTTTGATGGGCCGGGTGGGATCATGATATAGGACTTTCTTCATGAATAGATCTAGATCTTATTTGAGCTTTCTTATTTTTTGTTGTGCTTTCTTATTTGAGTTTTTATTGTTTGTCTTTATTGACCTCTTAGTTTTGTCTCTTTAAATTTGTACCTTCCTTTAGACTCTTTGAGATTGCTCTTAATTAGGTTGATCATTGCTTTGGTAGCACATTGGGTGAAGGACTAAGGGTCCGTTTGGATCCTTCTGTTTCCTCAACCTGGTTGGTCAACCCCAAAAATAAATCCTATGGCCAAACAGAGTTTTGACTGTCTCGAACGGTGTGAAGGATCAATATCAACTCTTAAATTTTTCATTCCCTAACTCTGTTTCCCCAACTGGAAACCAAACGGACCCTAAGACTTTGGAGATTGTTCTAAGTGCTTGAAGGTGATAAAGAGTGTTTGAGTGAAAAACGAAAGAGTGTTTATCTTGTTAAAAGTCTTATTTGAGTGCTATCCACGAGTTCCTAAACACCTTAAGTGTATTCACTTAGAAGAATGGTGAGACCTTCTCTTTATTATTTATTTTACTCAAAATTTCCTCCGTTGAAAACTTGTGTTTTGTTACTTGGTGGAGCTTCTCTTTTGAGGACTTTTACTTGGAAAACAACTTCGTAATGTATTTTAATTTGAGACTTGGGATTTGTATTTTCTTTTTCTCCTTGTATTTTGGGAGACCTCTTGGATTTTCTTTCGTAATACCTTCTTATTTTGGTCCTTGTATTTTGGGACCTTTCTTTGGACTTGGACTTGGACTTGGACTTTAGACTTTGGACATTTTATTGTGTGATTTTAGAAATTAGTGTACTTAGACTTAGTTTATTTTCTTGCTCACGACTAGTATATTGTTTGTTTGCTTTGCTAGTTATAAGTTAGAAATTTAGATTTTGGATCAAGTATCCTTAATCTTCCTCATCCCATTCTTTTTGCTAGTCTTTTATAGTGTCTTTTGTTGGTTCTTTTTAATATACTAGAAATGGGGTTTATTACACGTAACATTGAACCAACAAAATAAATAAAAATGACAAGTGGTGGTAAACATATTAGGGACTCTATTACTCCTTAATTTGAGATCCTAATACAATAATTAGGTACTTTACATGTTAGAATGAACTCCTATGAGTCAAGGGGTAAGAATGCAGTAAATAAGAGTCATGTGAGAAAGAAAAAATGAAGAGGTTCTTTGAGAAAATCCATAGCAAAGTGAACCAATTATGAAAAAATATTTTACAGTTTGATGATAAAATAAATGAGAAAATTAGGGAGTGTAAAAAAAAGGAAAAAGAAAGAGAAAAATTAAGAAGAAAATGTAATAAAACTATGGAAGAAAAAATACAACATTATGTAAAGAACATGACAACTATGTAAAAAATAAATAAGAGATAAAAAGGAAAGATAATGGGAATGTTGAAAACAAAGAGAGTGAGGTGCATGATAGTGGCTTGCTTTTGGACAACCATAGTGCTTTAAGAGAATGTCACATTTCTAATAGTTTGTCTACCCCTATCATTAGTTTTTATCCTTAAGAAGACCAAAAGGTGGTGGAGGAATATTCTTAAACTTCTTTCATCTATTGTGAAAAGAATTGGTCACCAATTATTCATAGTTTTCTTAGGATCACTTGTAGAATGTACATAATTACTATAGGTTCTTATAAGGTAAGGATGTGTTTTTACTCTTTTGAGTTGACCTTCTTTAGATTCACGTCCTTTTTGTTGTTTCTAGAGTCTAGGACTTTTATAGATTTAACCTTTTGTCCATCTTATGATATTTCTATCCTCATTGCATATAGGACCATATAGTACATATAGCCATGTTGATATCATTCACTTTCATGAGGGGTTATATAAGGAGCTAGTAGCTTCTTTGCATGTCATGCATACTCTAGTTCCTAGATTGAATGTCATTACTCATTATGGTCCCCTTAGGAAATTCCATTATGTGCTTCCTTACTACATGTCCGTGTTTAGTCATATATCACATGTTCATATATCTACCCCTCATATCATACTTATTATACATTGCATATATAGTACCATTTCTAGGATACATGAGGGTCTCTATAGTTTTGCATGTACATTCTTGTAGGACCTTCTTATTTTTTTTTACGTCTTTTATTTTATCACTTCAAAGGTGAAAAGGTTAGTCTTTGACCCTGGTGGACATTTCCATTCCTTCCATCTTTCACCTTTTGTTTGATCATCTTTTCTTTAAACTTTTTTATACTGTGAACTCATTTTTTCCATCTCTTCATCTTGTAGGATTATTGTTGCCTTGTGAGTTACTTTAGGTGAGCTTAGATTTGAGGAAAAATCCTTTTGAGGAGAGGGAGCATGATGAGGTCCATGGATGAGCTTAGATTTTGTATCTTTGGGCCTTTTTCATTTGTATATATTTAGGCTTAACTCAATGGGCTTTTGAATTCATTATATCTCATTGTTGTTAGAAGCTTATTAGTAGTTAGCTTTCGGCCTTGCATTACCATATTTTTTATTTTGGATAACTTTTGGGTCTTCTATGGTCATATATATGCTTTGGGTCATTTTTAGATCATGTATCTTTTAGTTTTGGGCCTTAGGTGAAGCTTTAATAAGCCCATTAAAATCAAATCTAAAAATTACTCCTAAACTAAAGAAAAGGTCTATATAAACCTCTCTACTTTGTATTTTTCTTCACTTTGAGTCATTTGAATAAACTTTAGAGATTGTGAGAATTATTTCTCTCTCTAGAAGCCTAAAAGTGTTTAAGACTCTCTTCTTAGAATCTTATCCTTGGATCCTTTCAAGGTAGTGATTGTCAACCTTAGGTTTATCTCTTTCTAAGAAAATGACATCCAAAAATTTTATAAACTTGAATTTTGGTTTCTTAAAAATGGCATGCATAAACTTTATATACTTGATTTTTGATCTCTAGAAAATGATATTTTTGTGCAAATCAAGCTAGGGTTGCGTTAACGAAAAAACAAATTGTTGGATCAATGAAAATTTGACTTTATAAAATAATATACAAAATCAATATTAATTATTAATTTTTTTCATTTTCATTCCTAATATGAAATGGCCATTTAAAAGCTTCATAAACTCTAATTTCAATCTCTAAAATAATTTTCATCCAGGAACTTTGTAAAAGTGAATTTTGATCTCTAACAATGACATTTGAAAACTGGTTCCCCTTAAAATGGACCCTAAGGTGTAGAACTGTTGCTGGTCCTTTTATTTGTAAGGACAAAAGCTGAGCGTTGATTTAATATAAAACATATATAAATAATGGAGATTGTATAAACTGTTAGAATAAGAAAACAGCCAATGTAGTTGTAATAATATGAGTGTTGTGCACTCTGTAAAGCTGAAAGCCTAGAGAATTATTCTAGGAAAATTAAGGATTTTACTCAAAAAATGTCACTTAAGATACAAGGGGGCAACGGGGCCCTATTTATACAGTAGAAAAGGGGGGCTTGATTTTGGTCCAATTATTAAGAGATAACTGCCATCTTGCTAAAATCAAGGGGAATCAAAGATATTCTTCCTAAAAGGGGGAGAGGGAGGTCCACGGGCCCCCTCCTGAGTCGGGGGGAACAAAAGCCCCCTAGTCACGACCTCTCAACAAAAGGCCGGGCCAAGTGACTAGGTGCCGAGTTAAGGTGTTTTAGGGCAAATTGATATCGAGCAACTTTCTTCCGAGTGAGGAATTGAGGGGCTTTCTTCCGAGTAAGGAATTTTGAGTGACTATTTTCCGAGTGAAGAATTTTGGGTGGCTCTCTTCCGAGTAAAGAATTCTAATTGGCTTTCTTTTGAGTAAGGAGCTTTAAGTGGCTCTTCTCCAAGTGAGGGATTTTGCGGGGCTTTCTTCCAAATGAGGGATTTTGGGTGGCTTTCTTCTGAGTGAGGAATTTTGAGTGACTTTCTTCTGAGTGAGGAATTCTAAGTGGCTCTTTTCCAAGTGATTTAATGTGGAAGCCAGCTAATGGGCTTTTTGTTTGTCTATTTACGTCAGGAGGAATTCGTAACGTTTTTTGAGGGGGTTTCAAGGAGGGACACGTGCCTGATAGGGGATAGTTGTCATTTCATTTCTCAATGTGATGTCTAGATGGAGCCATTTTCACAATGATGAGGCATTTTGTATCCAAATGCTCTTAAATGCATCTCTTGGGTTTATGAATGTTGTTTCAAGTGGGAATGGGCCTTCCACTATGTGTCAAGGGCAGTTATCCTTCAAAAGGTCATTGTGGCATCGTGGCCATGAAGTTGGTGATGTTGTTCCCAACTGTTGGATCTCTTGTTTGAGGGTTATTATTTATTCATGTATATATAGCCTAAGTCTTCTTTATCTTTTACCTTTTCCACTACATTTTATGTTTTCCTTTGTGCTTTTCTATTCTATTCTTCGTTTTCCATTTTCGAGCCTCTGGTCTTACTTTCTTTGGCCTTGGATTTTATTCTCTCCTACAGGTTAATTCTTCTTCCTCATTTTCCCTTATTTTGTTAGGTTGTGGTTTTAATGTTGTTATTGTTTTTTTTCCTTGGCTTTTAAGAAATATGGCTTCTTCTTTGAATGCCTTTTCATGGGTTAGGGAGGAGGTTTTATCTTTCCCCTCCTCTATTAGGAATGAGGATGCCATTGCCATGATATGGCAAGAGGGGACCTTTAATAGCTCCGTGCTAAGTTTCAATGTGGAGTGCTTAAGCTGTTTAACAAAGAAAAGGGTTTGTCATGCTCAGACAAATCCCAGAGAGTTGGATTACATCTACGTGTATGAAACCTTCTACTCTTGCCTCCATTTGTCTTTTCTATTTTCTAATTTTGATAGGAGTGTTCTGAATGCCTTGAGTGTTTCCCCCTGCTCAGCTCCATCCGAACAGGTGAGCCCTTGTAAAGGCCGTTGAGGTCTTGTGACTATTTTGAGCGTGCTTCTTTGGTCCCTATGTTCTTTTATTTTTTTTCAAGCTAAGATTTTTAAACTAGGGGTTCCTGTCGGGTGGGTTTCCCTGAGTGGTGTCCCTAGTTGTCGTCTAATAGAGGCGTTTGACTAGTCCCATAAGAATTCCAAAAGGTTATTTTTAAAATTTGGGTGAGTCTAGATATGGCAGGGGAGGACTTTCTTCATCACCCTGATGGGCATCCTTTCTTTCTGTTGTATTAGACACATGTACTAGTTCAATATCAGATTAATTAAAAGGATTTGCCTCGTGTCGAGCGAGATGACATAAGGTTCTTTATGAAGGACATGGGACACTACTTTAGTTCCCAAGCGTTAATCTCCCTGTCCATTGACGCGGGTGCTCCGGACATCTGGATGTGTAAGTATAACTTCCTGTAGGCTTTTTGTCTTAACTATTTGGTTTTTTATACTGATTTTTGCTTTGTTTTTTCAGGTGACATGGCCCCTCACAAGGTGTCCGCTCAGTAGTATGTAAGAAAGTTCGATGATATTCCATTACTAAGACTTAAACGTAAGAGTAATTCATTATTACCCCCTCACTTGGGGTTTTAGGACTTAACGTAATAAGAGTAGTTTTCGCCACCCCCTCGCTCAGGGTTGACTTAACGTAATAATAATTTGTGGTTACCTCCTCACCTAGGGTTTTAGGACTTAACATAATAATAATTTACCGTCACTACCTCGCTCAGGGTTTTAGGACTTAGTGTAATAATAACCTATCATTATCTCCTCGCTCGAGGTTTTAGGACTTAACATAATAATAATTTGTTGTTACCTCCTCGCTCGGGGTTTTAAGACTTAACGTAAAAATAATTTGTCATTACCCCATCGCTTGGAGTTTTAGTACTTAACGTAATAATAATTTTTCGTATCCCCTTGCTTGGAGTTTTAAGGTTTAGAGTTTAAAGCATATAATCTTCAGAGCATACATATTTTGAAAAAAAACTATCAGATCAGAGCTTTTTGAGAATAGACTTTTATTCAAATAAAATAGATAATTATAGGACTCAATTAGAAAAAATACAGACTCGACTAACTGACTCTTCCTCATAAAAGACTAACAGACTCTTCTCCCCCTTTTGATATCAACAAAAGATAGGGACATCATAGAGTCATCTAGGTCTGAATTCAGGGTGAAGAAAAAGGTTTTGAAAGATAGGGTCTGAAACATGTTGAGAGACTATAAGCAGACTCCCACACTGGAAACACATGAAATAAGGGGATTGGATGAAGATGATAGGGCAACTAGAACGAGGGATGAGGTTACCAAGACCAGGGTAGGAAAAGATTTGTTCCTTGAACACACAGCCTCTGACATCCCAGAAGAACCAAACTGAAAAAGAATCTTCCTTAGAGAATGAGGAACTTCTTGTATTACTCATGAACCATAAGATGTGATTTTACATATCCCGAGCATGGTCCTCATGAGGTTCAGGGGAAGACACCAAACACCTGGGAGCAGCTTTGGATAGTTCCTTGGGTCTGGGCTCATGCCAGGGTGGCATGAAGGAGCTAGATTTATGAGGGAGAGGTTTTTTCTTCCTATCCCTCTGGTAGATGTGAACTAGAGGACAGAGTCTGTCCGATGCTATAAAAATCTTCTTGCTAGGTAGCATGAAGCCTAAATGCATATCACTAGGAGATTGAGGAAACTTTCCCTATTCCTTAATAAACTCGATCCTATGTTGCTCCTGATGCAAATGATAAAACTTGGTGTGGTCTTCAGTGAGGTATGAGAGGTATTGAGTAGGACATCTTCAATTAGCATGGGAGGAGGAAAACGAGGGTTGGTCAAAACTTCTACTTTGTGGAAAATCTGCTGTTCAGGATCTACCACCAGTCTAGTGTGAATAATGTGTTCAAGTCCAAGGGTGATAAGGATGAAGGGTGTGGTACTATTTGGTTTGGAGCAAGGTATAGGAGTGAGAAAAGATGGGATAACACATTTTGGTGAGGTTGGATCTGAGGGGTGAGACACTTGAAGTACGGGGTTAAAGGGTTCTGGTGTTTGGTAAGAAGATGAGGAGGGAATCTAGGCTGAGAGAGGTTCAGACAGAATGAGTTTAGAAGACTTAGGAGGAAAGAAGGGATAGATTGGAGAGACAGACCTAACTGAGTCATCAGAGATAGACTTTGAGTCTGAAGTAGATTCAGACTCAGCCTTCTCCTTCAGTTCTTCCTTTTTTTTCTCTTTCTTTTCTTTCTTTTTCTGTTTCTTTTCTTTCTTTTTCTGTTATTCTCTTTCTTGTACAACTTACAGAGCATGGTACCTTTCAACCCAATCATACACAGACCACTTCTTAGTGTTGGCCATTAGATAATCTTACGATGATACTTGATGAAATGGATCAACTGTTTCTAGGTTAGCATTTTTTCAGACTCGATCCGAGTCTACTTAGGATCATTGATCCTTGTAGACTTAGGAGGAGAAGGAGGAGGAGGCAGCGCCTACTACTTCAGCATATGCCTAATGGGCCTTTGATTATCAAAGTCTGATGATTCCACCACCACAGTAAGAGGTTCCTCAATAAACGCAAGATCCTTGGAGAGAGGTTCCTTGGCAGATGAAATAGGGACTGCCTTCACAAGTGAAGCAAACACTTCACGCTCAAATTTCATGGTCTTGCAGTCCTGACTTTCTTCATTGCAGACTTGATCTTTTT
The DNA here is from genome assembly GCA_037962975.1 of Clitoria ternatea. Lineage (NCBI taxonomy): Eukaryota > Viridiplantae > Streptophyta > Magnoliopsida > Fabales > Fabaceae > Clitoria > Clitoria ternatea. Next base: position 13,402,769 of record CM075674.1, on the reverse strand, counting down.
TGGCTCTTAAGCTTCCTCTTTGAAATAAACCCTCCAACAAACTTATCCATAGTTTGGTCCAATAGAGGAAAGAAGGTAGGCAACTTGGTCACCAGAGAGCTACTGTAGATTATATCACCAACAGTCTACGATGGAACATTCTCTAGAGCGAAGATTTTGGCTAAGACAATAGGGTAGGGAATCGTCTTCTGGTTCTTCCCCATATAAGAAATCATATAGGTCATGATTATGTTGGCCAAACTCATCTTCTGAAGTTGCATCATGTGATACATAAAAAATCTATCTAACTTCATCACCATGTCTTTTACACTTTTTCTGGGGAAAAAGACCTACTTCATCAGCAAATAAAACATCTCCACTTTTGAGAGAAGAGACCCAAAGGTCTTGCATGTAGGGTTAGACTTTCCATAGATAGCCTTGTTTATAGCGACAACAGTGATCACAGACCCTTCAAAATCATCCATGTACACTATTCCTCCAAGTGTACACTCACAGACCGTAGCAATCACGTCCTTAGAAACCTTTATCTATTTTCCCTTAAGGCTTTTAGTGATGATGAACCTTGTCTTGTCCACCTGAACAGACTTCTAAAATTCCAAGACCAAGGAGGGGTAGAATGGTTACCTATCAGTGCAGAACTTAGTCCACCCTATTCCTTCAAGCTCAACGGTGACATCTCTGTCTTCCATCTTATGTTGGAGAGAGGGGAAGTAGGCAGACTCCATAATATCTTCTATGGTGTAGTTGACAACCATTGATTAAGATTAAGGTTAAGAGAAGGTGAAAAGTTTTTTAGGGTTTAGGAGAGGTTTATCACAAAACAAAAAGTAAAGAGAGAGGGAAAACTTATGGAAATGAAGAGTTATAGAGAAGGAAAAGAAAATACATAGACATGTATTTAAAAGGAAAAGACTACAACAGACAAAGGAGAGAGAAAAATGCTTCAGATACAGTTACACAAAAGCAGTAACTTTGCCATGTACACACGTTTCAAAGTTAATAGGCTTAAAGGGTGAAACAGTTAAAATTAAAAAAGGCCAAAATGAGTTAGTCTCTCAACATTTAAAGAAGAGAAGACATAGATCTTATGGGTTAAGCTATATACTTCATTTAAGTATATAAATACCCATACACACACTTAACATGCATACACACAGACTTAGCATATAACAAGTAAACATATAAAATATTTAATCACGTAACAGACTTAGCATAATTATATATCAGGCAGACTTAATCAAGCAATATTTCTTAAATTTAAATTATGCTTGATTAAAGGAAACCTGGCCTCAGCTAGAGGCTTTATGAAGATGTTTTTCCATTGATGGTCTGTGTCAACAAACTTCATGTTGAAAACACCCTTTTGCACATAGTCTCTTATGAAATGGTACTTCACTTCTATATGCTTAGCCTTTGAATGCTAGATGGGGTTATTTGACAGATTAATGGCACTTGTGTTACCATAGAACACTGGATCTCTACTTCCTTGATGAAGTAGTCTTCAAGCTAATTCTTCATCCAAAGAAGTTCAGAGCAGTAACTAGCTACAGACATGTACTCAGCCTCAGTTGTAAATAGTGTAATTGAATTCTGTTTTTTGCTTAAACTTGAGGAGTTCTCATCATCCCATGTGATGAGTCTTTTTTGCTTCTTGAAGAACTTTATTTTTTCTCTTTTGTCCTTCTTGTCTTTGTTTAGAGATGACATTGTGCCTTCATATGTCCAGGCTTTCTATAATTGAAAGATTCCAAAGTTGACTTATCAAATTTAGATTTAGATTGAAATTTACCTTTATGATCTTTCTTCTGAAATTTCTCAAGTTTGCTTTTCTTCTTCTTTAGTAGCCTATGAAATCTCTTGGTCACAAGGGCCAGCTCCTCATCAGTATCTTCATTGCATTCTTTAGACTGAGTCTAAACTTTGTGAATCAGCAGCTTTAAGGGCCTTGGACTTCTTGCTTGAGTCAGCAAACTTTAAAGTAATACTCTTGGAGGAGGAAGGTTTGGTGACTTCCTTCTGTTTTAGCTTTATCATATGAACTCTGAGCATACCAAGGAGTTCATCGATGTTGAAGGTGTTGAGATCTATAGCCTCTTCAAAGGCTAAGCACTTGGCATCAAACTTTTCAGGAAGACTCCCAAGAAGATTGACATTTATGTCCTTAATGGACAAGGTTGTCCCCAAAACCTAAAGTTCATTTTAACAAAGTTTGAAATCTTCCAAACATCTGATTAATGGTCTCGTGCTTCTCCATTTTGAAGTTGTCATACTAGTTAGTCCACAATATCTTCTTTGACCTTTTCACGTTGGAGGTTCCCTCGTAGTTTCTTTAAAGCGCGTCACAAACTTCCTTTCAAGTCTTGTAACTTAATACCTTATTGTATTCAGACTTTCTTAGAGCACATATGATAAGGAATCTGGCCTTTGTGTAACGCCCCGACCACTTTTCATGAATGAACGACTCTCCCCACAAACCAATACAAGACCTTTCCAATGTGCTTTGTCCTCAATCACACATTTACCAAGACCTTCCCAGGAGGTCACCCATCCCAGAATTTCTCCAAGTTAAACACGCTTAACTTTAGAGTCCTTAAGTGATAGGCCACCGAAAAGGCTAATGCATTTGTTGGTATAGGTAGTACGAATTCATTCCTTTAAGCTATCCTCGACTGTATAGTCCCATACCTATACAGTCTTTGGATCCCTCTCATTCTGGTATGTATTCAGTTCGTTCATGTGTCCCACCCACTGGAAGCCTACCAGGTGCCGCTCCTTGTCCATGCTCATCCACCGGCGATCACTCCCCGCCCTCAACAGTGCTCGGGATGTCACATTTCCTGCTGGAAGCCTGCCAGGAACCATTCCTTGTCCGTGCCTATGCATCGGCGATCACTCCCCACCCTCAACAGTGACCAGGATGTCACATACCCACCAGCTTCCACCTAGTTCTTCCCCGAACCATACCATACTAGGAGAGGCTAGGCTCTGATACTGCTGTAACGCCCTGGCCGCTTTTCAGGAATAAATAACTCTCCCCACAGACCAACACGAGACCTTTCTAATGTGCTTTTGTCCTCACTCACACACTTCCTGAGACTTCCCAGGAGGTCACCCATCCCAGAATTTCTCCAAGTTAAGCACGCTTAACTTTAGAGTCCTTAAATGATAGGCCACCTAAAAGGCTAATGCATTTATTGGTATAGATAGTACGAATTCATTCCTTTAAGTTATCCTTGACTGTATAGTCCCATACCTATACAGTCTTTGGATCCTTCTCATTCTGGTATGTATTCAGTTCGTTCATGTGTCCCTCCCACTGGAAGCCTGCCAGGAGCCGCTCCTTGTCCATGCCCATGCACCGACGATCACTCCCCGCCCTCAACAGTGTCCGAGATGTCACATTCCCCGCTAGAAGCCTTCCAGGAACCGTTCCTTGTCCGTGCCTATGCACCGGTGATCACTCACCGCCCTCAACAATGACCGGGATGTCATACTTTGCATTAGCCTCAATTTTTCTTATCTCTTGCACAGTCCAGAAATCTTCAGGGTTAGGTTTTCCATTAGCGTCAACAGGTAAAGGATTATCACCATTTGTAATGATCCCTCACAAACTATACATGGTATTCTTGATGAACATCTTCATCTTTTCCTTCCAGTAAGGATAGTCTTTACCAAGGAAGGTTGGAGGTCTATTCACTGAGGAACCTTCTACGATTAGCTGATCTTCTATTGAGCTGCCATGGATCTTATCCTTTACACTCTTTAAAGTGTTCAACCCAAAAGGACAAGTTCTGATACCAATTGATGATTTAGAGTCAGACTTAGAATGAGGGTTGAATAAGTCTGAGACTCTTTTTATGGAATATAACTTTTTTAAATGACAAAGGCAACATACTTTGGTTAATACAAATTCAGACTAAAGAGATAAGGGATAAAGAGATTAGGAACAATAGATTTATACTGGTTCACTTCCAACAATGAAGCTACGTCCAGTACCTTCAAACTTGAAGGATTTTTACTATGTAAAAACATCTTTTTACAAACATAGCACAACCCGTGCCTCAAGTATTCTTGACTTCAGTCACTTCTAGCTTAAACCCAAGTATTCTTTCAACAAGCCACATTTGGCTCAATACCCAAGTATTCTTTCAAAAGCCTCTTCAGGCCAACAATGTTTCCCTCAAGAAACTAAGACTAGTAACACAGCAAACTTTGACACAGGTTGTGATTTAATAGAGTGTTTGTGTTTTTGGTAACTTAGTGTACAAGAGAATGAAACTTTAAGCACAAATACACTAAGTAAAATAAAGCAAAGACTAAGTCTACACGAAGCAGAGATACAAAGAAAGTCTTTGTTTTTGAAACGAAAGCTTTGATTTAATCACTTGTGTTTTTAGTTTGTTGCTTTTTCATCACATCCTGAGTCTGAAGTCTCTTCGTATTGATAAGCCATTGAAGATAGTCGTTACTGTTTCATTGATGAGAGATAGCCATTTGAAGCATACAGACTCTGAAAGCTGAGAAGAAGACAAAGATCTGATTCAAGGATCTTCAGAAGTTGCACTAAAATGGAGTGCCTCGAGTATTACAGATCAAAAGTACTTTTGTTGGGTATCAACTATCATGAACTTTTACAAATCGGGCTTGGTTGACCTTTTGAAGCATTCTGACTCAAGTACTGATCAATGTCAGCTTTTCAAATAGCATAGAGTAGCTTCCCTAATTTCTTCTTCATGCAAGCCTTGGTTTTCTAAAAAGTTTGTCTTCTTGTTCATTTCAGTGATAAGAGCAGTTTGAACAAAGCCATGTCTAAGGCATCTTCAAATTATTTTATGTGAATTGATGCACAATCAGAATAACGTTCTTATACATCAAGGGTCTGAAGTTTGATTGCTTGAAGCATTAATGAAGTTGTGAGAGAGAGTGCGTACTAAGTCTTAAGAGTGAAATTGATGAGGCTCATGACTCAGCAGTCCTAAGTCTGGAATAATCACACTTGAAGAATTGCCTTGTGACAAACTTGAGCTGGGACAGACTTGGATGAAATTTTGATTTGCCCCATGCAGACTCGGTCTTAAAATCTTTTACATTGCTCAACGTAAACTTTAAGTAATGGACCCCCTTTCAATTATAACATATGCATCACAAACTTTGTAACCTGAAATACTCAAATAGATAGGTTAAATAACACGTGGGTAGACTTTATTTAATCAAAGGCCTTGATGTGTGTTATTAACAAATCCTAAGGTCTTTAAATAATATCTAAAAACTCCAAAGTCCTTCGTAAAATAGACTTAGTTCTAACAGGTCCATTAACAGGTGTCTTTCTTTTTCAATACTCGGTAGAAGGGCATGGATTTTTTTTATAAATTTAGAAAGGAATCAGGAGAGGGTTGTGGTTCTCCTAGTAAGACATTGTACTTCCTTGATGCTCCATAGACTTCGCATTTCTAGGATGGCTCAGCACTGTTTGGGATGGCCTCTATGCCTCTGTGGGTCAACATATATCCTAGGAACTTGCCACCTTGGACTCCAAGGAGCATTTGTCTGGGTTGAGGTACATGTTATGTCTCCTTAGCTTGACAAATGTTTCTTACAGGTCCTTGGTGTGATCACTTATATTTTTGGTCTTCACAACTATGTCGCCTACGTATACTTCCATGTTCCTACCAATCTGTTTGGTAAATATTTTATCCACGATTCGCTGGTATGTGGCTCCTATGTTTTCAGTCCAAAGGGCATTACCCGGTAGCAGTAATTTGCTCCACGAGTGATGAATGTGATCTTTTCTTCGTCTCTTAAGTTCATTTGTATTTGAGAATTTTTATGAAAAACCCTAGAATTGGTAATTTGGGGCTTTTAACAAAGATTGAGGAATTAATTATTTTAATTGGCATGAGAATGACTTTGGTGTGTAGAAATGATGTTTGTAGTGATTGATATGGTTTATTGTTGTTGATGAGTTGAGGGATAATGTTTAAGTGTTGGTTGTTGAGGTTATTGGATCTTGATGAGATTCCAACCTTAAGGTTTAGAAAATATAAATGTATATATATATATATATATATATATATATATACATTATGGCTAGAGGAGTGATTTTGAGAATGAGTATGTGATGTTTAAGTTAGGTGTTGTTAGTTATGATGATAGATGATAATGATAATGGCTAAGGACCATTGATAATGAAGCCTATAAATGAGTGTTGCCATAAGATGAATAGGCATGAATGTGAACGCCAAACCATGATGGTTGTGATGGATTAATGAAATAGGAATTATAATTTGATGAGGTCTTAGACCATGATAAATGCTATTTGGAATTTGTTAATTGATGATGGTATAAAAGAAGCTAAGAGGCTTATATTGAATTTGGATGACAATGATAACATTTAGATGGATATTGGATGCCTTTTAGATGGAGGATGTGATATTATTGATGTTGGGTGTGGCTAACCCTTTAAGACTTAGAGAATCTTGGTTTTGGGAAAAGCATTCCCAAAACCTAACAAAATTATGTAAATTGATGTTTTGACAAGTCTAGGACTTGATATTAAACTTTATGATGTGCTAGCAACTATTTAGAATTATGATGATGCCTTGAGATGGCTTGTTGATTGAATGTATGTATATATATATATATATATGTGTGTGTGTGTCTTTGTGTGTGTGTGTGCGTGTGTGTGTATGTGTTGGTGTAGATGGTATTCCGGGCAATGAAGCGGAATGATCAAGGCATGTGAATCGTTGATATTCTCTCGAGGTAGGAGAGGGGTTTACATTTCAAATGCATGATTTGGATAATTGGTGATTGATGTATATGTCAATACTTATGTTTGCCTTGCCATGATTGTATTGGAATGATGTAGTAGTTGAATTATGATGAATGATATGCTTGGAAATTTATTGACAAATTATTGATTTTGAGAATCACATATGCATTTAATGAAAATGAAAGTTTTAGAGTCCCTTTGAGAAGAATGATGCATTTGTTAATGAATAACCTATAATGGGATGAAGTTTGTATGTGTGTATATATATATAAATGGATTGTTAAGTTGAGACTCCATGTGGATGCATATTTTAGTCATGTTTGGATGTTTGATTTGATGAAAAGGAATATGGGTAATGTCTCTTGAGTTAAAATACTGTTTGATGGTGTTTTCCCAACTCCTGAATCGATTCATAAGCCTCTTGAATCGATTCAGAGGCCACTGGAATTTCATGAATCGATTCATGTTGTGACTTGAATCGATTCATGGCTTACTGACTTCCAAGGAGCATTTCCAGAAACGCATGAATCGACTCATGATTGACATGAATCAATTCATGGCTTGCTGGACTGTTGGGTTTGATCTCCTAGTCGCATGAATCGATTCATGAGGGATCTTGAATTGATTCATGGGCTTTTGTTTTGTTATAAAGGACTCCTTTCATGCATGAATTGATTCATGACTGGCTTGAATCGATTCATGGTTGTTGTTTTCCAATTTTTCATAAGTTTTGATGCTTGCTTGAGGTGTGTTGAGTCAAGGATTTCCTTTGCCTCTCAAACACATTTTTCTTAGATTTCCTTCAAGCGATATTGGCATTTGGCTTTCTTTAAGTCCTTGTGTTGTTGATGATGATATTGTTATGAAGTAGTAAATGTTGTATGTGGCACTATGCATGTTTGCCTTGTCCTTGATGCATCGATGATTTGTGGTGATGGACATGGTAATGTTAGTGTGTTTAACAAATGTGTGACATGCGTTTTGGAATGTCCATGGTATGCTTTATGGTGGTGTTATTGATTGGCAATTGTTATGCCTTGAAATGTTGAGAATGTATTTATGTCACCACAATATGGAATGATTGTTATTTATGATGAATGAAATTGAGCATGGATGTTGAGCATACCCTTAAACAAAGGATGATTATTATTGTTGATTATTGTGATGCCATTGTGATTGATGCAAGTATTGACTTGTATGTATGAGATAAAGTATGTAGTTGGAAAAATAGTATGAAATGCCACACTTAAAACTTGAAACAATGGCAATAACCAACAATGATAAAATCCATTAAAAATTATATGGTGGTATTGGTGATGATGATGATGATTGATGAGTGGCATGATAGGATACATAGTGTGAGAATACATATGATTGGCATTTTCGTTGCATCCATGGCATATCATTCGATGTCTATATGGAATGTTAGGGGTTCCAAAAGGCGGGCCCAGTGGGAAGGCAACCCTGGCACGGGTGGAATTATTGTTGTTCCCTAGTGATTCTGGGAATCATGAAGCTGCCCATAGTTTGGTGGCGAGGCACCCTATGTGGCGGGCTCAGTAGGTGGGCAACTCTGTGATGAGTAAGTTACCTCAATGCCCCTGTGGGGCACGGCTCTCTCGATGTATGTTCGGGAGGGGCCTGTAGCACTTTTGGCAAGTGAGGCCATGTTGTTGATCCATAAGTCACGGGGTGACTAGTGCTACATATGGGCGATAGTGGTTTGGTACTAGTAAAATATGGTGTTATGCATGCAAGATTTGAGATATAAGTGTACACATTTACTATTGTAATAGTAGCACACCTATGCTTGACCCACATATTGTATGATGTTTTTTCCCATAGTCGAATCCGTAGTTGTATTGATTTCGTTGTGCATATGCATTAGCCTAAGAGCATTTGCATATAGCATTGAGATATGCCATAAGGTGGTGATTTGTGATGATGGTTGAGATAGGTAAGAGAATATCTAAAGACAACATGTAAAAATATGAATACAAAGAAAAGACCTTGTGTATGGTTAATGATAATGGTGTTAGCCCATTGAGATATTGAGAAATGATGTGTGTGTGTGTAGTTACTTTGCTATGAGTTGATTGATGAATACGATATGTGTATATATTGTTGGTGATCTGGTCTGGATACCGGCCTCCAGACTATGACGTCATCTTGACTGTTCTGGAAGGTCAACCGGTATCACAGGTCAATATCTAGACTGTAAAATACCGTGCTAGGGTCTTTTGTAACGTCCTAGACTATTTTCACATTTATTTTTATTCAAACTATCACGTTTTACCATAAAATTTTTATTTTTTTTTCCTTTTCTTGAAAATTGATTGATATTTAGGGAAAACAAATTTTATTAAACACAGCGGACGCGAGAAAGGGGAATCAGGGCGTCCCGCTTATGCGGAGCCCCTACTCGTCTAAGCGAGATTCCGGACTCTCACTTAGACGAGGTGTTGTTCAAGAATGAACACCTTTCGCACATCGGATTATACAACCAGACTCTCAAACTTCGCTCTAAAAATGGTTCTGTGAACCCAAAGAGTTCCAACGAAACAAATGCAATAACAGTGCTATATTTTGTAATATATTTTCCATTCAATCCGGTCTTAACTGAACACAACTGATAATTATACAACGAGGTTTTTATACACACTCAAGACTACAAAGAGTCACTCAGTTTCATTTGGACCCTGGCACCGTTCTCCCCCTTGGCGCAGCTCCACGGCTTCTTCCCCTTCCCTGTCTCCGGTTACTAAAAAAAATATGCAAGGGTGAGTGTTTGGCATAATAATTAATCTAGAACGGATCTTAACAAATACGTATGCATATCTATACATACACCTCAATCATTACTTCTAAATAAACACACCGAAACATAGAATATATCAGGCAATAACAGTATTAAACTAAACACACAGTTCATCTATTTCTTCACATTCATCGCATTCATCACATGCATCACATTCATTACGTGTATCATATTACATACATCATAATCACAACTGACTCTCATGCAATCTGACTCCTAGTATCCGGATACTAAAGGATTGGCCTTCAGCTGGGGGTCCTACTTGACACCCCGTGAACCCTGCTTGGTTCACCGAGTCCTGCTTGACTCTCCACCTCGACCACTGGGTCCTACTTGACCACTGGGTAGCTCAACTGGGCACGAAAACCACGGGATCCGGAAATGAGGGGCTATCATATACCGTCGGCCATCCCATACCACATAATCATTCAACAATTTATCTTTCATAATAATATCCATCTTCTCATCCCTCAGGTAGCCTGCTTGCTAACCCGGAGTCACATAACACTGCTCATTCCGCATTAGATATCAATTTTCTCATCTCTCGGGCAGCCTGCTTGCTAACCCAGAGTCTCACAACACGGATTACATCAATACTAAACATTTCAAGATCATGCATGATAACTCAACCACACACCCAATTCACAACTCATCAATGTACACTATCACACATGCACAAGTATAAACACACACCACATTTAGTAACATTTTCCTTAACTCGTTTACGCACCCAAGGACCTGAATTAGAAGCGAGTCCTATTCTAATTAATTATAACCAGAACACCCCCCTTACACTGGTTCCGTGCTTTGATGATCTGCTCTCTGTGCCTATTTCTTTCTCTGAGCACCGGCTTTGCAATCTCAATTCCTTCTCTCAGTCTTTCGTTGCTTAGTCTATTACCTACGGATCATGAAGTACAACTTTATCACTTCAACGTCCTTAGTTCATGGACAACCTCTGGACTTACACTCACCAGAGGAGTGGAGAACAATCACGAACATAGCCATGCATGGCTCTTAACAGCTAAAGAATGAAAGAAATAAGGGAATCACAATCGGGTTGGATCAGTAGACTCACCTGGAAGTCTCGATCACAGGAATGAGGTTACTTTGTAGTTCAAACACGAATGGAGTCTCACTCCAGTACATGCAGCTCAGTGTCAAGGGAGAAGAGGCAAACGGGAGGGAAGGAACAACTGATAATAAAGGTAACTTGTGTAAAAATGAAGAAGAAGGAAGGGAATCTTCATATATATATGGCTCATGGGCAAGATCGTCTTTTCCTTGATTTTATTTGTATTCTAACTATTTTAAACTATTGCTTAGTCATCAATCAATTACACGTGTTTATCCCTTCAACGCCCACGTAGTTATACTCCTCTAATAATTTGCCAGAGTATAGGTCCGATATAAATATCGACCCCGCCGTCCTAACTTAATGTTCATACCTCGGAAATCCGAGCAACAACCTAAGAGATCGGATACTTTATCCGTGCTCACCTCTCGACTACTTATATCCGTTGTCTCCCTCATTATGAGGTTAATCCGGACTGTGACCCCGTGTGAGGCGCTCTCCCCACAACGGTAGGACCAGACCGCCTAGTCCTGTCCGCTCTTCTCCCACACTTCCACTCTTTTAACTCCGCCTGTTCGCGTTTCACACACCGACCTCGACACCGGCTTTTCTAACCTTTGGCTCACGCAAAACAATTATTAAATAAAACTTCTAAAATATTTACTAATATTTCCCATTTCATAATTTTTATTAAAACCTCAGGGATGTTACACTCACCCCCCCTAAAAGGAGATTTCGTCCCCGAAATCAGTGCTCCGGTTGAAAAAGATGAGGGTACATCCGCCTCATATCGGATTCTAACTCCCAAGTGTAGTTTATCCAATGAAAGTTCTGCCACTTTACTTTCACCAGTGGTACCTCCTTGTTCCTTAAACGTTTGGTTTGGTGCTCTTCAATACTAATTGGTACAGCCTCCACTGTCAGGTTTTCCTTCACTTTAATGGAATCACTCGGTACAATCATTGTATCGCACGGGATGTAGGCTCGAAGTTGCGATACGTGGAACACGTTGTGGATGTTAGTCAGTGATTGAGGAAGATCCAGCCGATATGCGACCTCACCAATCCGCTCTAGTATTTGATATGGTCCAATATACTTCGGATTAAGCTTTTGACTTTTCAAAATTCGACCTACACCCTTAGTTGGTGAAATTCTTAGAAACACCCAATCACCCACTTGGAATTCAAGAGGCCTATGCCTATTGTCATAATAGCTCTTCTGACGGTCTTGGGCAATTTTTATCTTTTCCTGGATTAAAGCGATCTGTTCGTTCATCTCTTGAATCATCTCAGGACCCAAATGAAGGGCATCGCCGTTCTCATTCCAACATAATGGAGTACGACATTTTCGACCATAAAGAGCTTCGTATGGAGCCATCCCAATGCTGCTGTGGTAACTGTTATTATATGCAAATTCCACCAAGGGCAAGTATTTCTCCCATGATCCGCCCTGTTCCAGTACGCATGCTCTTAACATATCTTCAAGAGTCTGTATAGTCCGTTCTGATTGACCATCGGTTTGGGGATGGTAAGCCGAACTCAATTTAAGCTCAGTACCCAATTGTTGTTGCAAACTCCCCCAAAACCTTGAAGTAAATCGGGGATCCCGATCGGAGATAATGCTTGAGGGCACACCATGCAGTCGTACGATCTCAGCAACGTACCGCCTAGCTAATCGCTCTAACGACCACTTCATATTTATTGCCAAGAAATGCGCACTTTTGGTTAGTCGATCAACAATTACCCAAATAGCGTTGTATCCGGTTTGAGTACGAGGTAGTCCGGACACGAAGTCCATGGTAATACCTTCCCACTTCCAGATCAGAATCTCAGGAGGTTGAAGCAAACCCGGAGGTCGTTGGTGCTCAACCTTGCACTTCTGACATATAACGCAGGATTTCACGTACTCGATTATTGCTTTCTTCATGTTTGGCCACCAGAATCCTTTCTTTAAGTCATGATACATTTTTGTCACTCCTGGGTGTATACTTAGAGAGCTCTTGTATGCCTCTGCTAACACCGCCTGCCTGAAGCCTCCATGTGCAGGCACCACAACTCGATTTCTGAATCTCCATACGCCATCCTCACCTCGAGTTATCTCCTCATTTTTACCTCGGGTCTGAGCGTCGATCAACTTCAGTAACTCTTCATCGTCTTTCTGCGCCGCCATCATAGACTCCAGAAATTCATTGGAGATTTTTAACATTCCAATCGTCATTCGATTTGGAGCACTCATGACCACTCCAATATTCAAATCTCTAAAGTTTTCTAGCAATTCTTGTTCTCTGCCCATTAAGTAAGCCACTTGTAATACCTTCCTGCTCAATGCATCTGCCACAACATTTGCTTTACCCGGATGATACTTCAAATCGAAGTCATAATCTTTCAAATACTCCATCCATCTCCTTTGTCTCATGTTTAGCTCCTTTTGATCAAATAAATACTTTAAACTCTTGTGGTCACTGAATACTACAAAGCGAGCTCCATACAGGTAATGGCGCCAAATCTTCAACGCGTACACTACTGCTGCAAGTTCTAGATCATGGGTCAGGCAATTTTCCTCATGTGGCCTCAATTGCCTTGAAGCATAGGCAATTGCTCGATCTGCTTGCATCAACACACACCCCACTCCAAATTTGGACGCATCGCAATATACTTCAAATTCTTTGGTCACATCGGGCAGTGCAAGCACGGGCGCAGTAGTTAAACACCACTTCAGAGTTTGGAAACTTAATTCACATTTCTCCGTCCACACGAAAGGGTTTCCTTTCCTAGTTAATCGAGTCAGAGGGAGGGCTATCCGAGAGAATCCCTCAATGAAACGTCGGTAGTATCCAGCTAATCCAAGAAAACTTCGGATTTCAGTTACTGACTTCGGTGTCTCCCAAGTCATAACCGCCTCAATTTTTGTCGGATCGACTGAGACTCCTTCCTGAGAAATTACATGCCCTAAGAATTGTACACTACTCTTCCAGAACTCACACTTAGATAATTTAGCATACAACCTCTTCTCGCGGAGTGCTTGTAAGACAAGTCGAAGATGTTGAGCATGCTCCTCGTCCGACCTCGAATATACCAAAATATCGTCAATGAAGACCACCACAAACTGGTCTAAGTACGGTTGAAAGGTCCGATTCATATAATCCATAAAAATAGCAGGAGCGTTGGTTACTCCAAAGGGCATTACCACGTACTCGAAGTGCCCATAACGAGTCCGGAATGCCGTCTTTGGGATATCCTCCGACCTCACTCGAATTTGGTGGTATCCCGATCTCAAGTCAATCTTAGAAAACACAGCGGCGCCTCGCAACTGATCCAGTAAATCATCAATCCGGGGTAGTGGATACTTATTTTTGATTGTCAGTTTATTCAGCTGTCCATAATCAATACACATGCGCATGCTACCGTCCTTCTTCTTTACTAACAATACCGGAGCGCCCCAGGGTGAAGCACTAGGTCGGATAAAGCCCTTTTCTAATAATTCATTCACTTGTTTCTTTACTTCGGTTAATTCTACCGAAGACATTCTATATGGCGTTCGGGACACCGGTTCTGCCCCAGGAATCAAGTCAATAGAGAAATCAATTTCTCGACTGGGAGGTAGCTCCGGAATTTCTTCCGGAAAAACGTCAGGAAATTCACAAACAATCGGAATATCATTTAGCAGAAGGTCATATCGACCCTCCGAAGTGAATAAAACGACATACGTGGCTAGAACATTGCTCACCTCGTCCTTCACGTCAAGTTCTTGTGAGAAAACAATTTTCTTCCGATAGCAGTCGACCAACACATGATTAGCAGCAAGCCAATCAAGACCTAGAATAATGTCTAAATCTTTTAAGGGCATACAGATAAGATTTACTTGAAAGGTACGGCCTTCGATTTGCATCGGTAATTCCCTACATACTGTAGTTGCACGGAAAGTAGAACCAGTTGGAGTGGAAACAATAAGGGCGTTCTCCATTAAACTGATTGGCAGACCAAGCCGTCGCACACAACTTTCCGAAATAAAGGAATGGGTTGCACCTGAATCATAAATCACATCAACTAGATAACCACAGATGAGGCACTTACCCTGTACCAGATTGTCGTTCCTCGTAGCCTCTGAAGCATCAAACGCAAATACACGCCCAGTCATGGCGTTCTGGGCACCGCTAGATTGGGCGTCAGATCTTCCCGCTTGTGGGTTCCTTCTACCAGCTCCATTCCGACCTCCTCTCATGAAGTTGGAACCCCGGTTTCCAGAAGGGTTAGTCCGGTTATCCGTTCTGCCCTGTTGCTGCCTCTGAGGGCAATCGGGCCTGAGATGCCCTGGCTGTCCACACTGGAAGCACACAATCTGATTAGCTTGGCAATATTTGGCAATGTGTCCCTCCTGGCCACAATTGTAGCATGTTCGATTCCCAGGGGGATTACCCGATCGACCAATGGAACCTCGACCAGAGGAGGATGAAGAGGTAGCAGAGGATTTGCCACCTCGGAAGAATTGACCCATCCTCTTGAAGCTGAAACCTTTTGCCTTCAATGGCTTTTTATCTCTAGGCTGGGACATCCTTTGCAACTGCACTTCTTCTGTCAGCCTTGCTTTATTCACCAAGGTCGGATAGTCCCTGATCTCCATTGGTACGATTACACTACAGAGCTCAATCCATAGTCCCGCTTCGTATTTGGCACACTTGCTGCCTTCAGTCCCTTCTAACGAGAAAGGGTGGTAAAAATCACACAGCTCGTCGAACTTGCTGGTGTACTCAGCTACAGACATCCGGTCTTGCTCTAACTTCAGGAATTCCATTTCTTTCCGGATTTTATAGTTGTCTGGGAAGTACTTAACAAGGAACCTCCTCCGAAAGTTCGCCCATACTAACGGCTCATTGGCTGCGTTCATTTGCACCTTCACGTGGGACCACCACACTCTAGCCTCATCTTTCAATTGATATGAAGCAAATAAAACCTTTTGCTCCTCAGAACACTCAAAATATTCAAAAACTTGCTCAATATCCCTAATCCAGATATATGCCCCATCGTAGTCGTGTCCCCCCTTGTAAGTCGGAGGATTCCTTTTCAGGAATTTATCCAGAGTGGGACCAGACTCGGTCCTACTCATCAGCTGAGTAAATTTAGAGAAGAAATCATCTCCTCCCCCAGAACTAGTCTCTCCGTCCATTTAGCAACTCTACAATGGCAAACACATCACCATTAATAACCAAGATCAGTCAGGGGATTATAGATTTACCTTATATTCATAGAATACTACGCCAGTGGAGTGCCAAGGGAACGGTGCCAGACCACATACAATCTCAACACAACAAAACACAATCAACTTTCATAAGATTATCACAATAACTAAATCGGCCCACACACCGGCTCTAGAAAGAACCGCTCTGATACCAAGTGTAACGTCCTAGACTATTTTCACATTTATTTTTATTCAAACTATCACGTTTTACCATAAAATTTATTTTTTTTTCTTGAAAATTGATTGATATTTAGGGAAAACAAATTTTATTAAATACAGCGGACGCGAGAAAGGGGAATCAGGGCGTCCCGCTTATGCGGAGCCCCTACTCGTCTAAGCGAGATTCCGGACTCTCACTTAGAGGAGGTGTTGTTCAAGAATGAACACCTTTCGCACATCGGATTATACAACCGGACTCTCAAACTTCGCTCTAAAAATGGTTCTGTGAACCCAAAGAGTTCCAACGAAACAAATACAATAACAGTGCTATATTTTGTAATATATTTTCCATTCAATCCGGTCTTAACTGAACACAACTGATAATTATACAACGAGGTTTTTATACACACTCAAGACTACAAAGAGTCACTCAGTTTCATTTGGACCCTGGCACCGTTCTCCCCCTTGGCGCAGCTCCACGGCTTCTTCCCCTTCCCTGTCTCTGGTTACTAAAAAAAATATGCAAGGGTGAGTGTTTGGCATAATAATTAATCTAGAACAGATCTTAACAAATACATATGCATATCTATACATACACCTCAATCATTACTTCTAAATAAACACACCAAAACATAGAATATATCAGGCAATAACAGTATTAAACCAAACACACAGTTCATCTATTTCTTCACATTCATCGCATTCATCACATGCATCACATTCATTACGTGTATCATATTACATACATCATAATCACAACTGACTCTCATGCAATCTGACTCCTAGTATCCGGATACTAAAGGATTGGCCTTCAGCTGGGGGTCCTACTTGACACCCCGTGAACCCGGCTTGGTTCACCGAGTCCTGCTTGACTCTCCACCTCGACCACTGGGTCCTACTTGACCACTGGGTAGCTCAACTGGGCACGAAAACCACGGGAGCCGGAAATGAGGGGCTATCATATACCGTCGGCCATCCCATACCACATAATCATTCAACAATTTATCTTTCATAATAATATCCATCTTCTCATCCCTCGGGTAGCCTGCTTGCTAACCCGGAGTCACATAACACTGCTCATTCCGCATTAGATATCAATTTTCTCATCTCTCGGGCAGCCTGCTTGCTAACCCAGAGTCTCACAACACGGATTACATCAATACTAAACATTTCAAGATCATGTATGATAACTCAACCACACACCCAATTCACAACTCATTAATGTACACTATCACACATGCACAAGTATAAACACACACCACATTTAGTAACATTTTCCTTAACTCGTTTACGCACCCAAGGACCTGAATTAGAAGCGAGTCCTATTCTAATTAATTATAACCCGAACACCCCCCTTACACTGGTTCCGTGCTTTGATGATCTGCTCTCTGTGCCTATTTCTTTCTCTGAGCACCGGCTCTGCAATCTCAATTCCTTCTCTCAGTCTTTCGTTGCTTAGTCTATTACCTACGGATCATGAAGTACAACTTCATCACTTCAACGTCCTTAGTTCATGGACAACCTTTGGACTCACACTCACCAGAGGAGTGGAGAACAGTCACGAACATAGCCATGCATGGCTCTTAACAGCTAAAGAATGAAAGAAATAAGGGAATCACAATCGGGTTGGATCAGTAGACTCACCTGGAAGTCTCGATCACAGGAATGAGGTTACTTTGTAGTTCAAACACGAATGGAGTCTCACTCCAGTACATGCAGCTCAGTGTCAAGGGAGAAGAGGCAAACGGGAGGGAAGGAACAACTGATAATAAAGGTAACTTGTGTAAAAATGAAGAAGAAGGAAGGGAATCTTCATATATATATGGCTCATGGGCAAGATCGTCTTTTCCTTGATTTTATTTGTATTCTAACTATTTTAAACTATTGCTTAGTCATCAATCAATTACACGTGTTTATCCCTTCAACGCCCACGTAGTTATACTCCTCTAATAATTTGCCAGAGTATAGGTCTGATATAAATATCGACCCCGCCGTCCTAACTTAATGTTCATACCTCGGAAATCCGAGCAACAACCTGAGAGATCGGATACTTTATCCGTGCTCACCTCTCGACTACTTATATCCGTTGTCTCCCTCATTATGAGGTTAATCCGGACTGTGACCCCGTGTGAGGCGCTCTCCCCACAACGGTAGGACCAGACCGCCTAGTCCTGTCCGCTCTTCTCCCACACTTCCACTCTTTTAACTCCGCCTGTTCGCGTTTCACACACCGACCTCGACACCGGCTTTTCTAACCTTTGGCTCACGCAAAACAATTATTAAATAAAACTTCTAAAATATTTACTAATATTTCCCATTTCATAATTTTTATTAAAACCTCAGGGATGTTACATCTTTCCCTTCACCGGTTATCCGAGATAGCACCTAAGACACCGGATATCTGATCCGTTCTTATTTTCCCATTATGTATAACCGTTCGCTTATACTACGACACGATAAGTGGTTATACTACTTATCATGATTAATACCCTGCACAGCGGAAGATGTCTATGTCACTCACCGAAAGGTGCAAAGTACAGCTACAGGGGCGATATACAGAAAAGGTGGATCTTCCCCATTCCTGTGTCAGAATCGTACACTGATCATTGACCTATCCTCGATCGTACACTGAGTATTGAACTACTCTGAATGATAAGCTGCACACGGCATCAGAGCCTCCTGGCCCACTTACACCCAACGATTCATTTTCCTCATTCAACTATAAATAGCATATTCTCATACACATGCAAGGTGACGTTGTTCTTACTCTTAACTTACTATTGCATCATTCAAGTCCTTTGTGTGCTTAGTATCTTCACTAACTAGAGCGTCGGAGAATCTTCGCAGGTGACACCACCTTTCGCCCCCACCAACGCAAAAGTCTGGTGAGAAGGATCTCCAGGACAACGAGACCGGTCTTTCCCACTGATAGGTCAGATTATAATACCGGATACCCACTGTACCGGTGTATAAACATTCAAATTACCAACTTTTGTGGCTGGTTCCCAGTCCAGATCCTTGACCCCGAACTAGACCAGTTCAATTGGGATGAGGAAATTGTGATGATTATTGATTATTTAAGCAAAGTATCCATGATGTTGATATGCATATTCACATAATCTCAATTGTATTCATATTTGTCACTTGGAATGTATAACTCACTCTCCCATGTTGTCCATTTTTAGTATTGTGATGCAGGAATATCATGGGATGAGGGCGTCTTAAAGTAACGTTTTTGGAGAAGGTAAATAATTGTAATGGAATTGCCTTGACCGATAATAAATGTTAATTATGGTGTGATGAATGAATTATATATGATGATAGTTGACAATTATTGATTTGATGACTATTGTGTAAATGGCAATATAAGTGAATGATGATGTTGATGTAAATTTGGAGAATTTCATCCCTATTTATTTGGTAATGCGTAATAGCCATTTCTATATAGAGTTTTATTTAATAATTGATACAATGATTGAATACCATTGTGTTGAAGTTGAATACTCATGTCATTGTGGGACTCATGGAATATGATTAATACGATGATTAGAGATTTTATATGTGATATAGGGTTGAATTGCAATAGTAGATTCATGTGGTAAATTAGCATGATTGGTTGAGTCTTTTCTCATATCTTCATATATGGGACTAGGCGTTTGCCTTGTATACATATTCTTCTTCTGTTGTAAACTCAATTATTTTGTATACTCATATAGGCGAATTATCTATCGATCCAGTTTATGAGTTTTTAAATCCTACTCATTGGTTTTCTGTGCTTCGGATCTTGATGTAATGTTGAGGGGTTTTGGAATTCTTTTAATCACGAAAAATTTACTCGTATTTTTATTAATTATTTATCTTAATTACATCAAGATTCGAGTCCAGGAAATCGGGCTGTGACAGGAATCGTTTTATCGGGCCCTATAGTGGGTGCCAAAATGTTTACTGAGTCTGTAAAGTTAAAATCATATAGAATTACTCTAGGAAAATTAAAGTTTTTACTAAAAAAATGTTACTTAAGATACAAGGCAGACAATGAAGCCCTATTTACATAATAGAAAAAAAGGGCCTTGATTTCGGCATAATTATTAAGAGATAATCGTTATCTTACTAAAAGCAAGGGGAATCAAAGATATTTTTCCTAAAAGGAGGAGAGAGGGAGGTTTGCGGGGCGCTCTCCCGAGTAGGGGGAACAAGTGGTTTCACATGTGAATTTAAGATATAATATATAAGGTTTGTTTGGTCAACTTATAAAAAGTAATTTATTTTTATAAGTACTTATTGTAATAATCAAATTGTTTATGTTAGAATTTATTTTGATGTTTATACGTGGTTATGGAAAAATATTTAAATAATATATTTTGTTTGGATTGTATTAAAAAATGTATTTAAAGTTTAAAATTTTTCAAATAGATATAAGAAGTATGGAATTGAGAAGATGGAAAGACTAAAATTGAAAAAAAGTGTAGTAGAAATAAGTCCTTTTTTATGATTAGAATATAAAAAAATTAAGAATTTGATTATAATATTTTCAATTTAAAAAATAATCAAATATATTGTAATCTACTCTATAAAAACACACAGTCATAAAAAAATTTCACATAAATCCAAAAAAATAATATCTTAAAATAAATTTTCCCAAGCATATTATTAGTATCTGTTTAATTGGTCATTATATCAATGAAACTGAGGTTAACCCAATAAGTAAAAAATCATTATCAATCAATTTCATATTTCCATTTTCTTCAACTATTATCAATCAATTTCATATTTCCATTTTCTTCAATTGAATTTGACACTTATTGAATTACTTTAACCGAAAAAGAAACTTTCTTCAATTTGTATTTGACGGAAGTCCAGACGAGGTAGGAAATTATGCGTATTTTGTTTGATGTAGTATAATTTACCAAGTTTAATGTAAATATATTTTACTTAGAAAGCTAGATTAAAGTTATGTTTAACAACTAAACAGCGATTCAAATTAGCTTAGTTTATTTTAGTACAACATTATTTGGTAGCCAATATAACATTATTTGGTAAAGGAAGTTATTTCTCTCTCTTATTCTTATTCTATAGTTAAAATTTTAGTATAAAAAAGGACTATAACGTTGGTCTGTTTTTAAAAACTTAAGTGCACGTTTTCCCTAGTACATGTTATATCATGTTTTATTTATGCTCAATGGGATATAACCCTTTTTTGTGAACATAACTTATTTATATTTGAATTGAAACAAATTATTATTACTTAAATGATGAAAAAATTATGTTTGGTTGGAACAAAATTTATATAATAATGTTATGAGTTTAGATATAAGCTAACGATATATTTGTTTTTCTATATGAAAAAGGAGAGGCGAGACTCCATGAAAAGACAAACTAAGAACCAGTGTCTCTGAGCTAAGTCATAGTACAATGTTGTAGAAATGAACTAGGAATCTTATTAAAAATCAAGAAACTTTTTTGCATGTGGTGAGCATCATGAGCAAGTGCATCAATTCTCTCAAAAACCCTCCATTAAGCTTTGAATATGGCCAATTGTATTCTTCTCCGACATATTGATATCCTTCTCACTGAAGCTCCACAACCACTTTCATGAACCCCCTTTTAACAACAAGATTTGAGTGCACGAAAATAAAATTATAAAAATTAAAAAATCTAATAATACTTAGTTTGAAATTGTTAAAATTTTGTTCCTCTCTTAGTAGATCCGATAGTGAACTACACAATCAATCTAAGCTTAGTCTGTAAGGCGAATAAGATTCTAACTTTTGCACAAATCCAGTTGGAAAACTTCCATAAGCATCTCAGAACACCCCCACCATAAGAAATCAATGAAAGTATATATGCGTGATCCATAACTATTCAACTTGATCTAGCCATTCGGAGGGCAAGCCCAAAGCTCAAAACCTGTGTGACTCTTGATAGTCGTTCCGCAAGCGCATGGGGTATCGCATAATAAAAAGTTATCGTTCCCACAGAGATTGTGCCCAATTACCGGTTAACCATGTTTTGATTATCTAGACTAATGATTTGTCAATTTTAGAATTTAATAGCATAATATAAAAATTGGCAGGAAACACTAAGCAAATAGCAATAAGAATGAGAAAATTTAGTTAAAAACCAAGGAGATTAATCTCTTGGGAATTAAAGGTTCACATGTTGTGACCAAAACCAAATGTAATTCAATTTCTAAATTACTAAATCTGTTTCCTAAGGCAAGTTTTCCTAATTTGATTAGTGACTTTCTCTCAAAACCTCACTAACGTACCTAATTATTGAAGAACCGCGTTCAATTCACTAATTAGATCCCTTACGCTTTATGAAAACTTGATTATCCCTCAAAAGGTCTTGTTTACTTTCGTAACCTGAATCCCTAGGTTTAGTTTTATGTGATTCAAACCATACGTCAATCCTTTGATTACCCATACTGTTTAAGATCATCTGCACTTATCTATAAGTGAAGTAGAAGCATTAAGAACACATAAAACTGATTAGGAAACATGATTTAATAAGTAAGAAAGAAGAATAGCTAGGTTTGGTTTACATACATGCTACACCTTAATTCCCAAGAATGGAATTTAGTTCGACATAATGGAAAAAATTATAATATCACAATGGGATTCAACTTCAAACATAAGATAAATCAAAATGACAAAACAATGGTTTAGAAGAAAACTAGAGTTCTCACTTTTACTCTGATCTAATGCCCAATGTTCAGCAAAATCAATGTTCTTCGTGTTAATCCTTGAATCCCTCTCCAACATCTCCAAGAAGGTCTATCAATTTTCACCCTAAAAATGTCTTAGTATCTCTGTCTATCTTTTTTTCATGTTTTGGCCCCCTTTTTGTCCTCTCAAATTTTGCAAAAAAGAAGAGGTAACTGCTGCAAATGTGTAAAAACCACTGTCAGTGGAAAAATCCACTGGTAGTGGATCGTACTGGTGACACCCAAACGCGTTGAGAATTGAAAACTAGGCAGAAACCACTAACAGTGGGAAAATCCACGGCCAGTGGGTTTTTCTGACTCAAGTTTCCCATTTATCCAGTGTATTCCACGGCCAGTGGGAACTTCCACTGGCAGTGGTTTTCTCTGAACTTTGGCAAATATACGTTTTGTGGGTGTTTTTGGGTTCCAAAATGCTTTCTTTTGGTATATCCTTCTTCAAATGTTGGAGTGGCTTCAATCTTGAGTCTTCTACAAGCTTGAACTCTTCCTATTTTCATCATTCCATTCAAAGACTTCCAATTCCTTTTGCTAATAGGCTTATCTCATGAAGGTTCCTGCAAAATACAACTACCCAAGTAGTATGTGTGGAAATAGAAGAATAACCATGGAAATTAGGGGAAAACAAGATGAAATAAACTAAAACTAAGACTACAGGGACCCTAAAACTAATGCAAACTAGACACCTATCAACTCTCTAATAAGGATCCCAAATCCCACAATCAAGTAGATTTAATTGGCACTAATTAAGTTTTATTTGAAGAATCAACGCAGATGGTTCAATCCATTGGTTGTTAAAGGGGTAGTGTTTGTCAATGGGTTAGTTTCAAAACATAATTACAAATATGGGGCTGCATGGTGGAAAATTACGTGGTCTGGGGTTGCTTCTGTGTCATCAAAAAAGCTGACGCTACGGGTGTCGTGAAAACATATATGACACAATGGGGAAAGACACGTACACACGTCACCAAAAGAAAAGCTGACACCATTAAAGGTGTGTCGTATACTGTTCAGCCGACACATGTTGATTGGTGGTGTAGGAGGCAGCTCTGTATGTCACCAAGACTACTAACAACACAACTTTGACCATGTTGCACGTGCAAAGAAATTTTTGAACAGCGTGGTCCCTTTTAAAACCCCACCTCTTGTCCCCAGTCCACCCCACACTCCTCCCTTGTCTCCTACACTGAGTTCTGGTTTTTTTTGTTCTTTGAGAGTGAAGAATAGTGTATGAGAAGGCAGAATCAATGGCTAGAAGTCTCACAGTGGTCCCCTACTAAAATTCTAACATCTTTTATCAAAGCTTTGAAGGTATTTAAATTTTTGGTTGTCTTAAATGTATTTTTTTATGTTTAGTATGCATGCTTTTAGTACGTGTAACAAAATTTTGTTAAATCTAACGAATTTAAATACATGTTAATTTTTTAAAATATTCATGTTAAAAATCTTTAATGTAACAAATTTTTAAAAAAATTAAATGTAACAAATTTAAATACTTATAGGAGTAACAATTTTTTTTAAAATGTTTAATATTCATGTTAAAAAAATAAATTAGAAATTTTTGCTACCAAATATAAAAATATATAGACAATGCATTTCTAAATAATTTAGACTATATAAGAGGCCTAAATTTTTGTTATAATATAACATAACCTAACCAAGCAATAACATTACATTAAAGGCTAAATCTATGTAGGAGTAACAATTTTTTTTAATGTTTAATTTTCATGTTAAAAAAATACATTGAAAATTTTTGCTATTAAATATTAAAATATTTAGGCAATTAGGTAATAAATAATTTAGATGTTTACTTAATAAATAATTTTGGCAATTAGTTGCTAAATAATTTGTTATTAAATATTGGGATATTTAGGCAGTTATTATATGTATATGTTTTCACTTTGTTAATAACATTAGAGTTTCTCATAAACGTTGATATATGTTTTTAACTACAGTATGGCTGAACAGAGGACAATTAATCCAGGCTCATTGAACCCAGAATTATTAACATTATAAGAGAAACATGTCTCGGTACATGTTTGGAACGAAAGACCCGGCCGTTTACTTAGGTTAGAAAAGCACTCCGTGTGAGAAGTGACCAAATACCATAACAAAATAGAAGACCAGGTTGAGCATGTTTGTCGTAACCCTCTGAGGCATAACCAAGGTATTGCCAGGCCCTGCATGTTCATATTTGGATTTATTTTAATTATGTGTTTGTAATTGGATTTATTTTAATGTGCATGTTCATATTTGGGACTTTATTATAAAATACCAATATTTATGGACTTAATTAATATTCATGTGTTAAACAATAAATACATTACATTAAGAAATATGTGATCACCCATGGGTGCCTCCACCTAAACCAGAACCAACATCACTTCCAATAGCATTGGGGCACGTTGACCACTTGTGACCAGTTTGTCGATAGAGACTACATCTGTATAGAGTCTTAAACTTGACCCAGTCTATCTCGTTCCTTATCCTTGATGCCTTAGGGTGTCCCTTTGCGTGTAAAATGTCCTTATCAGGAACTACTATGTGTGTTTCCTCCAATTTAGGAATTAAGTCATCACTACCGATTGGAAACAATTGTCTTACACATGCCTGTGCAATGTTACGCAAGGTGTAATATTCATGGACATACTGGAAAAAGTTAACATTCACCGCATTACACGCAGTAATGACATGCATGCATGGGTACTTAAATGCTTGGAATCTTCTGCACTGACACTATCTTTCGGTTAGATTTAAAGCCCACACAAATCCCCTTTTTGAGTGGTTGGGTTAAATATCTCCTCAACCTTAAACATCGTGGATTTCGCATTAAATCTTTTCACATCAATCGAACATGTTTGTTCCTAATAAAGAGCCAGTTTCTCAAGCACCTTCGTGCAGTAAATTTGGCCAGTAGCCATTTCTGTTGTCGCACGCCCACCACGATTAACGAAGTACTCCACTAATCGAGAATATGTGAACTTAACTAATGCTGTGATTGGTAAGTTACGAGCCCCTTTGAACACTTTATTCACACATTCAGAAAGGTTTGTTGTCATTTCGCCAAACCCAGCACCATTTTCATCATATGCCAGTGACCACATTCCCTTTGGGATGGAATCCATCCATGTTGCAATCTCAGGGCTAACCTCATGGAATTTTTGATATTGTTGATCAAATGAATACTTGCTTGGATTATACCCTATGAAAATACAATCATTACATACATAAAACATTTAATAATGCATAACTAATGAGAGACTTACCCAATTTGATCAAGTCCTTCTTTAGCTCTTAATTCTTCAACTTCTGGTTAAAGTTACTGGCTATATGGCAAATACAGTACTTGTGATAAGCAGCGGGTGGTGTCTATGCAGCACTTGAATCCCATATTACACTCAGAATGCTCCTATGACGATCTGAAATTATACAAATTCCATTTTTTTGGGTCACATACAATCTCAAGTTTGATAGAAACCAAGACCAATCCTCCTAGGTTTTACCAAGAATGATAGCAAATGCTAATGGTAACACTACACTATTTCCATCTTGAGTTGTTGCAACCAATAGTGTCCCCTTATATTTTCCATACAGGTGAGTTCCATCAACCTGGATAATCGGCTTACAAAAGTTAAAGGTGTCACAGCAAGCCTTGAATGTCCAAAACACATGACGGAATTTATGATGCCTTTCATGAACTTTGTCTCCAACTACAATACGCCTTGTTTGTAGCATACTAACGGAACTTATCGCAACCTATTTCATATTATTTAACCATTGAGGCAGAAACGTATAAGACTTCTCCCAATCTCCCCACACCTTCGCTATTGCCTTCTGCATAGCCCTCTGCGCCTTCTGGTATGAAACTGTGAATCAGTATTCTCCTTTCACTCTCTCTTGAATTAAGGATATTGACACCAACGACTCTTTTATCATGCCTTGCAAAATTATAAACAAAATAAAAAATTGAACAATTAACGTAAGAAAATTGACATAAGTTTACCTAAAATCATTGAGATATTAAGTCTGCATTTAGTTTCTTATGATCTTGTGATAAGGAACTGTTAAGACAGCTATGTGGCCCTCATATTATGATATAAGCCATTTGTGCGCTCTCTTTGACAAAATTGCACGCATTCTCTAACTACATATACTGACTTGATTAGGACACTTCACAACAAATTTAGTAAGCTTTGACTCCACAACAATATAACTTTGATGTAACTTCATACATCATTGTTTCAATGCATTTTGCACATCACTTTTGGTTTCAAACTTTAACCCAACGTACAACTCATCCCCGATGTTCCAATTATCATCATCAAATTTTATTTCTTGATCCGGGTGCTCCATATTAATATTTTGAAAGTGAGATGTTTCATTCCAAAATGGAACCACACCAATACCTACGTAAATGTCAACTATTTTATATAATTTTTATATACATAAAAAATAATTATAGATATACACCACCACCTATATTCTTCTACATTTGCTATTAAAAATTACCAACATGCAAATGTTGTTGTTGAATAGGTTGAATCGGGATTGGGTTCAATGCACCTGTATTTGAGGTTGCTTCTAATCCACCAACATCATCATCATCATCATTGTCAGAATCAACCATCAATATCATATCATCAATATAGGAGTCACTTAGGACCTCATCAGAAAGTATACTATAATTTGAATCATCATTAGACAAAAAACTAGATACGTTAAATGACCACCAGCAACTAGATATATAGTGGGGACGGGACAGCTGCGGGAAAACTGTATCGTAGGATGTTTTGACGACACAAATGTGTCATTGGCACTTTGCACGACACAAGGGTTGAGTCGCTTCTTTTTTTAGCGACACATTTAGTATGTCGTATAAATTATTAACGACACAAGCTATGTTGTATGAAATTTTGACAACACAGCAACGTGTCACCCTGTAAGCAAGTCGCCAAAACTTATAGCGTTTCTTAAGTCACCTTAAAAAATTACGACACACAAAAATGCCCCAAGCATATAAATTTTGAAAAAACTACCCTAGATGTGTAAATATGTATATGGAAGTGCCCCATTCATGAATTTTTTCCTTGTTAAAGACCAAATTATTTCTACACCACCAAAGATTGCCTTCCACTTAGCAACCTGAGGCCTCTTCTGTATGAGATGTGCTTCTTCTATATAAAATTATACCTGCATAAAGAACAGATTCTGAATCGTCTTGACAAATAGGGCACAAGTTTGAAGCTGATATATGCCTTGAGAAGCGGAGAAAATTAGTTTGCAAGGCATGAGTAATAACTCGCCACTTGAGAAAGCCAAGCCACTTCCATATTCTCTTAAAAACCATGAGGCTTTCATCATCAAGTTTCCCATACAAAATCATAAGTAGAGGCTACGGAAAAATGTCCATCTCTAGAATATCTCAAAAACACATTCCCACAATCATCCACTTCCACCCCTCCCTTTTAAAGATTGGAATCTCCTTGCCTCGTAGAAATAACTAAGATTATATCATTCCCACATTGATACTTTCTCCTTACCACTTAAGCCTAGAGAAAGTCCTTATCAACCATGAGTCTCACTACCAGATTCACATCCTTGGCAATCTTACAAACCTTATTCCAGCCCACATAATGTAGTCTACAACCTGAAGATTCATCCCATAAAAATTTTAACACCTTTTGTCAACCACGTTGCACGTAGTCAATGGAAGAAAATTTGTTTACATGGCACAAAATGGGATGGCTTCCGAGATAGATTTCACGAGCGCAAATCTTTCTCCCTCTCCTTCTAACTACTAAGCCTCGATCCATCTTATCAATAATGTATTGAAAGGATGAAGCTCTAACCCTGGAATGATAAAGATGCACACCCAAGTATCTAGCTAGGTCATGAGTTCTTTGGAAATCGAGTTCATTGCTCAACTGGTCACGTAAAGTACAGGTAACATTTTTTTAGAAAAATAGACATGAGTCTTCTCAGTACTCACTAACTGACCTGAGCTCTCTGACAAGGAATCTAAGCAACGTTTAATTACCTTCACTTGAGTTTTTAAGGCATCCGAAAATAAAATCAAATCATCTGCAAATACAAGATAAGACAGGAGAAGACTACCTCTATTTAAGTGGATAAGCTTCTCGTAAGCATGCTCTACTGCTGCATTGATAAAGTTATACAAAGAAAGTGGATCCCTTTAGGTGGTGTTTAGTATAAGGGATCTTTTTAAATGAGATTCTTGGGAATGTGTTTCCCGGAAATGTGTTTCTTGGGTAACGTATTTCCCAGGTTTGGTATTAAAAAACTTTACTTGGGAATCTTTTTTGTTTATCCCATTCTCATGTTTGGTATTAAAAAAACTTACCTAAAATCTTTTTGTTTTATGAGGATTTGGGAAGAAAATGGGGGCATTTTTGTCCTAAAATTTTTTATTCCCAGGAATGTATAGGATACCCACCTGTTGAAATGGGGAAGTGAAATTTTTAATTCCTTCATAATTAATTTTCCTGGGAATCTCACATTCCTAAGAATATTTTTTTATCTCATACCAAACATGGGTAAGGAAATGTTTTAAGTAACATTCCCAGGAAAGTTTAAAGATCCCTTATACCAAACACCACCTTGAGGTATGCCTCGAGAAGGAGTGAAGGAGGGCAAGGCTTCCTTATTCCATAAAACTCGCATAGTTGCTGAGGATACACACCACTAAACTAAGTTAACAAACTATCCAAAAAACCAACATCTCTGAGTGTATCTCTATTGAAATCCCAGCTTAAACGAAGGTAAGCTTTTTTTAGGTTAATCTCATGGAAGTGCTTCAAATAATAGGTCCCCATTAGTGATACCGATTAATGTTTCTTTGCCTATTAAGGAGATTTCACTCGGATTTCCTCATTTCGGTGGATCGACGCTAGTGATGGAATGGATTTTTTAAGGTGGAGAAATTTTTCACATATCATAATACTCCTGATGCATCTAGAGTTGACATTGTTGCGATGCATTTTGATAAAGATGTCATTTTGTGGTTTCAGATGTCGTAAAAATTATCTTTGATGACTACTTGGACTTGACTCGTGCTCTAGAATCTTAATTTGGTCCTTCACCATTTGATTATCCAATGGTTAAACTCTCCAAGCTTCAATAATTAGGTTTGATGTCTAGCTATTATCTCAAGTTTATGTTTCTAGCGAATAGATCTCTGGGATTAAGTAATGAGGCTTTTCTAAATTGTTTTATTAGTGGTCTGAATCCTTATATTAGACATGATGTTGTTGCTATATGCCCTCCTACCTTGTTGCATGCAGTTGCTTTAGCTAAACTTTTTGAAGAAAAATATAGTCCTATTTCTAAGCCAAATTCTACTTCCTATACTCACAAATACTCCCAAATTTCACATACTCTAGTTTTTATTAGTACTCAAACCAAAACACAAAATGAATCTCAATTACCCCGACTTTTAATCACTCCACCAGGCCCTCCACTAAAATCTCCTAATGTGAAGAAAATTACTCCTGTTGAATTGCAATTGAGAAGGGGAAAAGGATTGTGTTATTTTTTCGATGAGAAGTTCTCTTTTAATCATAAATGTCCTAATAGGAAATTATTGTTGTTACAAATGGAAGAAGATGATAATGAGAATCCTGTTAATACAATTGTAACTCATGGTATTCAGCAAGCTAAGATAATGGAATAGGAAGATCATCATTTGTCTTTAAATGCCTTGAAAGGTGGTATGGGTGTTGGCACGATTAGATTAATGACATATATTGAAAAATTACCTGTGACTATATTGATTGATGGTGGCAGTTCTGATAATTTCTTGCAACCTAGGGTGGCTAAAACCAGCTACTCAATTTAGAGTAATGGTTGGCAATGGTAATTATATGTCTGTTGAAGGATTGGTTACACAATTGAAGGTACAAGCTCAAGGTAATATACTTCAGCTACCAGTGTTTTTACTTCCTATCTTGGGTGCGGATCTCATTTTAGGAGCTTGTTGGTTGAAAACAACCAGCCCCCACATTGCTGATTATAATACATTGCAATTGAAATTTTTGTTGAATGGTAAATTTACTACCTTACAAGGAGATTGTGACCTGGTACCTGAGCAGGTTCAATTACATCACATAAGAAGAATGGTGGCCATTAATTCTACTACTAAAGTTTATAGTATGTAGTTGATAGAGGCAAACGTTGTTCCTAAATCTGTGTTGGACTTACCTGTTACTATAGAGCCTGAACTAGCCTTATTATTGTACACTTGTAGTATGGTTTTTGATACTCCTACTAGATTAACTCCTCTAAGGTCCCATGGTCATTTTACTCCATATTGGAAGGTTCTCAACCTATTAAGGTTAAAACCTACAGATATCATTATAGTCAAAACAAAGAAATTGAGAAATTGGTGCCAGGTATGTTGGATGAAGGCATCATACAGCATAGTAAAAGTCCTTTCTCTTCTCTTATTATAATAAAAGTCCTTTCTCTTCTCTTATTATCTTGGTGAAAAATAAAGATGGTTCATAAAGGGTGTGTACAGATTATAGGGCTTTTAATGCAATTATTATCAAGGACAGCTTCCCTATCCCAACTGTGGATGAGCTTTTTGGAGCTTTCTTCTTTCCTAAATTCGATTTGAGATCGAGGTATCACTAGATTTTTTCAAACCCTGATGATAGACATAAGACAACATTTAGGACTCATCATGGTCATTATGAGTGGTTAGCTATGCCATTTGGCTTTACAAATACCCCTGCTACTTTTTAGAGTCTTATGAATGACATTTTTGTTGGACTTTTAAGAAGATTTATTCTAGTTTTCTTTGATGATATACTAGTATATAGTACTACTTGGAAGGATCATCTAAACCATTTAGAGGTGGTTTTGAGTATCTTAAAGCAACATTAGTTATTTGCTAGGTTTTCTAAATGTTGTTTTGGAGTGCAATAGATTGATTACTTGGGTCATACTATATTAGGATCAGGTATAGCCATGGATGCAACTAAACTGGAAGCTGTTCTAAAATGGCCTGAGCATACAAATTTGAAGCAATTGCGTGGAAATTTAGGACTCACGGGTTATTATAGAAGATTTGTCAAGTCTTATGCTAGCATTGCATCCCCTTTAACTGAATTGTTGAAAAATGATTCTTTTAAATGGAATAAATATGCAGTAAAAGCATTTTAGCAACTCAAAACAGCCATGACATCTGCTCCTATCTTGGTTATTCCTAATTTCAAGGAAATTTTTATGTTAGAGATTGATGCTTCAGGAAGGGGAGTTGGTGTTGTCCTTAGTCAAAACAGACATCCATTGCTTATTTCTCTAAGAAATTGTCTTTAAGAATGCAGAAACAATCAGTTTATACTTAAGAGTTGTATGTTATTATTGAAGCATTGGCTAAATTCAGACATTATCTCTTGGGTCATAAGTTCATAATTAAGACAGATCGAAAAGGTCTTAAAGAATTGTTAGAACAGAAGCTGCAAACTCCTGAACAACAACAGTGGCTTCCTAAGTTTTTGAGGTATGACTTTACAATACAATATAAACCAGGGAACGAAAATATACCTGCTAATGCTTTATCTAAGAGTTTTATTATGGCTATATCTTCTCCTATATATTCTTGGATTAATAAAGTGATTGATTTGACTCAAACTGATCCTCAGTTATCCAAGATTTATCAAAACTGTTTGCAAGGTCAGCAGTCATTTTTTGATTATAGTATTCAGAATGGTTTAGTATTGTTGAAAGGCAATATTGTGTTACCTCATGATTCTGAGTTACTACATCAGATAATGGAAGAATTTCATAGTTCTAAGGTTGGTGGACATGTTGGAGTTCATAGAACAGTGGCTAGAATTGTTGCACAATTTTATTGGAATGGTATGAGAAGTGATATTAGTAAGTTTTTGAAAGAATATGCAATTTGTCAACAAGATAAGGTTGATCATGTATTGCCAGCTAGATTATTACATCTTCTTCCCATTCCTCAACAAATTTGGGAAGATATAGCAATGGACTTTATTGTTCAATTGCCACCTTCACAAGGCTTTACCACTATTTTTGTGGTAGTGGATAGGTTGTCCAAATTTGGTTACTTCATTCCTATGAAATCTGAAAGTAATGGCAAGTTTGTAGCTGAAGTTTTAATTAATAACATAGTTAAAATTCATGGGTTTTCAAAAACCATTGTGTTTGACATTGATAGAATTTTTATCAGCTCCTTTTGGCAACAATTATTCAAAGCTCAAGGCACAACATTAGCCATGAGTTCTTCATATGACCCTCGGTCCGATGGCCAAACAGAAAATCTAAGTAAGACCTTTATATACCTAAGGTGCTTTGTATTTGAACATCCTAAAAGTTGGGTTTTTATGCTTCTTAGGCTATATTTTGGTATAACAATTTTTTCATCAAAGTTAGGGCATGACACCTTTTCAAGCTGTTTTTGGTAGACCCCCACCATCTGTAATGCATTATGAGACCGATCCTAAAGATCCTGGTTCACTCAAGGAGTTACTACAGCAATGTGATCAGCTTTTAATCAACCTTAAGGATCATTTATAAAAGCTCAACAATACTCTCCCTCGTTAGACATCATTTCTCATTAGGATTTCGCCTTCTTCTAACCACCATAGAACCATGAAAATACTTTGCGTTTCGATCCCTATATTTGACTTTGTTGATCCGGGCCTTTTGAAACCATAATGGCTCCTCCTGGAAGAGGAGAAGTTCACATTCCTTCCGTAACCTCTGCTGCATGGTCACCCAGCATGATACTTCGAACAATGCCATTGAGACGACTAATAATAAGCTTCTTCCTCTTGAAAATGTTCCTAAAGATATCACAATTGAAGATGAGAAATTAAGGAGGACCAGGAAGCAGATGACCTCCAATTAGCCTTAATAAAACTATCAAAGGTTTCATGGGTCAACCAGGCTGCAACAAAACTTGTCTTTCCAAACGGAGAAGCAAGGTGTTCAATGCCACGAATAATGAATTTTAAGATAAATAAAAAAGAATTAGAGAATGACATAGGTAGAGTGGAATACATAGAGTAAATAAGTAATAGACAATGGAAACATGAAAGTAAATATAAAAAGAAAAAATGAGAATTTGAATTTTAAAAGGAAAGAAGAATTAAAAGATAGAAAAAAATACTACTGCTTTAATGATTCTTTTATATTGTTGATTTTAAAACATAAAAAAACTAACAAAGTAATTTTCAGTTTTTTAAAATTTTAAATTTTAAATTGAAATAATGAAAACATAAAAGAGAATAATGAAAAAAAAAAGAGAGAATTTAAATATTTACAAGAAAGAACATTTAAAAGATAAAAAAAAATGTGATATACAACCTATCACATTAAACTTCATAAATAAATAAATAAGCAAAGAGGAAAGGGAAAGAGAAAGAGAAATGTATTTATAAAAAAATACATAAATAATAAAATGTAGTTGTCAAAAGTTTGAAAACCAAATAAAAAGTTTATAGAAATGCTTGTATTGAACATGTCATAATAGACTCAAAAACTAAAAAGAAAAGAAAAGAAACACCAGTAAGCATGAGAAAAATTGTAAGCGAGAAATACAGTTATGAAAAAGAAAAAGTAAAACCAGCAGCATACAAATATCAATAGTATTAAAAAATATACTGTGAGAAAAAAAAAGTTACCATTTATACCTTCAAAATATGGCTAATGTTACAAAGGAAAGTTCAAAAACATGTCTTATATGAGTTAAACTAAAAAAATACAACTACTACTGTTGATTTAAAAAAATATATAAATAATTACAAAAATTAGTTACAAACTACTTACTTTACAATTTTTAAAAATTATTAAAAATTTAAATTTCAAACTAGAAACAATGAAAACACATAAGTGTTAAAAGAGGAAAAAAACATGAGATCTAAAATTTTAAATGAAAAGATTTAAATAATAGAAATAATTTTAAAAAAAGTATAACTACTTTTATAATATTTTATATTGTTAATTTACAAAATATGAAATATAAAAATCAGATCAAATAATTTTCCAACAGAAATATAATTGTTTTTATAATCTTTTATATTATTGATTTAGAAAATATAAAATATAAAAAATCAATTCCTTACAAATTAGTTTAAAGTTTTGTCAGTCATATAAAAAATATCAACATAAACATATAATGTTTTGTTAGAATTTAAAATTGAGATTCAAATTTGAAGTTGAAGACAATCAAAAATAAGGAGAATATTAAATAAAGGGAAAAAATAAGAATTCAAATTTTAGAAAAATGGGATTTCAAATTTTAAAATTAAAGAATTCAAAATTTAAGAGGAAAGAAAGTTTAGAAAATAAAAAAGAAAAAGGTGACAAGTGTATTGAAAGAATTTTATTATATAGGTATTCAAATGTTAAAAGGAAAAAATATTTTAAAAATAGAAAAAAAAAGATAACTTGTGAATTGTAGTAAAAGACTTTTATTATACAAGTATTATATTAGATTTAATTTTTTAATTAATTTTAATATAGCATTCCAATCTCTTTTCTACTTATCCATAAAACTAACTTCCTTTTTTCATCCATTCAAACATATATTTTCTACTCTTTCCTTTGTATTTCATTCTTCTATTTCTAGTTTTATTTGCATTTATTCTCCCTTATTTTTACATTACTTTTACCTCATCTCTTATGCAATCATAAAAATTAGAGAAACTCAGTATATATGAGAAAGGTAATAAATGTTATGTTTAATATATACATTATTTAATCTCTTACTTTATTACAATTATATTAATAAATTCTTTACTTTTTAAAATCCACGCATAGTCCATCACCTATGACTTTCGTTTGGTTAATAAATTCTTATCGTTAACTTTCTTGTATAACCGTTAACTTTTACTTACATGTTATATAAATTTGACACGTGTATGCCATTAAGATTGTCGGGTAGACATATATGTGAGATATTTATTAACAAAATCTCTAATTTAATTTCATCTCTCTCATCACCACCACTCTCATTCTCACCCTTTTTTCTTACCCATCCACAACCACCATCACCCTCACCCATTTTCCTTACTCACCCACAACCACCACCACCCTCCCACCGAAACAAAAAAAAAACCCTTAAAAAGGATTTAGAAGAAAAATTTTATTCATTTCTATAACACCTACATTAGTCTAAGATGATCTCTCTAGGGAGAAGCTTAATTTTAAAAATGATTTTGAAAATTTAATTATAATTCCTTCATGAGTTGCTATAAAGTATTTTTTATTGAAAAGGGTGAGTAAGGAAAAGAGGTGGCAATCACA
Source organism: Clitoria ternatea (assembly GCA_037962975.1). Lineage (NCBI taxonomy): Eukaryota > Viridiplantae > Streptophyta > Magnoliopsida > Fabales > Fabaceae > Clitoria > Clitoria ternatea. The sequence continues at coordinate 13,366,687 of CM075674.1, read as the reverse complement.
TTGATAAGAAGGGTGGTAGTTATGGATGGGTAAGAAAAAAAAAGTAGGGGTGATGGTGGTCAGAGGGTGATGGTTGTGGATGGGTAAGGGAAATGAGTGGTGGTAGTAAAGATGAGGTTTGAGTATAAATTTTTTAATAAGGCCCCACATATTAAATGATACCCAACTAGCAATCCTAATGACATGTGTCAAACTTGTGACATGTATAAAAATTAATGGTGTGAGCAAATTAACATCAAAAACCTATAAACTATACGAAAATCATATATTAAAGACCACTTGTAAATTTATATATTAAAGACTACTCGTAAATTTTTAAGTAAGAACCTGTTATCAGATCGTAACAAAGTGAAAAAAGTAATTCGATTCCTTATGTTTTTCCTCCCCACTCTTGCACAAGTACATAAAAAATTATAGGAAATTAGTGTAAATGAGATACTCATGTTTTTAAGTAAATTATATGTTTATCTAGAGTAGCTTAAAAAAATAACAGGTGTAATTTCATCAAACCTGGGGAGGTTTTTCACCCTAATTTTATGGTTGAGACTTGGATCTAATGTAGTGAAAAGTAACAATTTTATTTATTTGCCAGGTTTATCTAACTTGCATAGGATAGAAAATTAATAAGCGGAAGTTTTTATTGAAATTTATAGTGAACTTACATTGAAAATCACATTGGTGCTACATTGATGTTAATTTTAAATAAAACATTTCTTTAGATTTCTTATCCTATAAACCATAGAGAAAAAAGCTAAGATTGGTTGCAGTAGCCGCACACCAGCACTTTTCACCCCCTTCCAACAGCAGGCTGAGAAACTTAGGGGAAACAAAAAAAGGGATTATGGAAATCAAGTGCGAAAGCGTCATATGGAAAAGTCTAAATGTTGTTTACATAGCTGAGAACAGAAGAGGATTCTACCCGTTTCAAAGACTCAAGGTAGTTTGGTATAGGTACACCAGACTGTTCTGTCAACTTTTTATAAGCAGCTTGCAACTTTTTAGTCACAGGCCCTACTTTCCCATCACCAATTGTGCGTCCATCGACCTTCACCACCTGGAAGTGGTCATATGCACATCATATGAGCAAATAACTAACTAAATGGCTACAAGAGCTATAAGTTGAATATCATTTTCGATGCCATGATGCTTATAGCACTGATAGTGACATGCTTGTCAACTTTTCGAGGTTCAGCTCCCATTAAAATAATTCAATTGCATTTATGTGAGTTAACATCTTGAAAGCTTGAGCTCAACATATAGTATGAACACATAAATTTACATTTGATTTTAACCAATGTACTCGGTAGTTATATTATCTAGGCTAATTAATTGACTCAGACTTGCTAGTAAACGCTGAGACTGATTAGAAACTTTGGCCATTATCATGTTAACATATAACCAATCATCGTGCCATCCAATCTTGACAACCTTTAGAGAAATTGATAAAGAAAGGGATTTTTATCATTCTAAATGAGAGAAAAAAAGGAGGAACAGAAAACTGAAACGGAGTAATATAATGTTAGATAACAAACAAAATTCATAAGGTGTAAGGCACTCACTGGGCTTAGTTCTCCCATTGTTCCTGTTGTCCATATCTGCAAGCAAGGCAGCTTTCTGGTTATAACCCGGGTATAAATTTGATTCTTCAGGGAATTGGGGAGTGACAGAAAAAGAAAAATGGAATATCGATTTAAATAAGGTTTGGAAGAATTTGTAACACACAGTAGTAAGGCTATGCAGTCTAAGAGTAGAAGTTTCATATTTTTAATATATCTGCTGTATGATTATGCAATGGAAAGAAATGGAACAACAAAGTCCAATATTGGAGTGAACTTGAATTTTGCTAAGCATTCCTGTATGCACTATAAAAATCAGAAAGATATTACTGATGTCATGTCAATATGACAGAAGTAAGATATCTCCCACAATGAATTTCATAATGTGTCATGATATCTCACTGTGCAGTACAAGACACTGATGTTTTTATATTTTAGAAATATAATTTAGTTGGCCATATATCCCTCATTTCCATAGGTAAGCAACAAATATTATTCAATGAAAAAAGAAAAGCAAATTTAGAAAAAATTCTAGATATTTTAAATTTTTAATAGGTAAAACCTCATCTGCTGTATGCACTTCTGACAAGCTGATTCTCCGCTCTTCTAAGATAAACTGCTCCTTCACAAGATCCATTACCTTTAATAGTGAACCAGTTAAGCTTCATCAGTGCCAGATTAAAATAATAAACATAATTTAAAATCTAAAAGAGGGGGAAAAAAAAGTGACACCTGCTGAGTGAAATTATAAAGTTGATCTTTTACATTTATCCACTCATTTTCTTCAAAAAATCATTTTAAGCCAACAAAATGCTATCCTTATTAGTAAATGAAATAAGGTTAACTATGTTTTAGTCCCCATTAATATAGTTAATTTTGGTTTTAATCTCTAAAAAATTTTGTAGATTTTGGTCTTTATAATTTTTAAAACTTTTGAAAATGATTTCTATGACCACATTTTGATGATGTGCCAAGCATCTAGACATGTCACGTCACATTACACCATGACATGGTTACCAATGTGGCAAGTGTGAATGCTTAACATGTCATGAATATGTGGTCATAGAGACCATTAAAACAAAATAAAAGTTAAAATGTGATCCTTATCCTTATTAGTAAATAAACTAAGGTTAAATATGTTTTAGGCCTATAAATATAGCTAATATAACTAATTTTGGTTTTAATCTCTACAAAATTTTGTTGATTTTGGTCTTTATAGATTTTTAAAACTTTTGAAAATGGTTTCTATGACCACATTTTGATAATGAGTCAAGCATATGGACATGTCACGTCACATTCCACCACGACATGGTTATAATGTGGCATGTCTGAATGCTTAACGTGTCATGAATATGTGGTCATAGAGACCATTTAAAACAATATAAAAATTATGGGGATCAAAATCAACAAAAAAAAGACTAAAATTAAAATTAGTTATATTAACAGGGACCAAACATATTTAAGTCGAGACACTAAGATGTGCAATCTGACCACAACTATTAGTTAAAAATGGTGCTTTGGAGGCATCCATGTCTCAATTTCCAACATATACTACAATACAATACCTAATTTCTTGGCATATGGAAAGATGGATACACAATTTTTCACATCATAACCACATTAAGTGGTTTAATAATCCTGGGTCCCCCACCATTAAAGCACATCACATTGTTTAACATTATAATTATAAAGGTTTTCATTTTAAAGATCTCACACTTTAACCAGATCTCAATCATAAATATTAGAAATCTATTATTATGTGTTATTGTTTCACTTATACTTGCACCTTAGTTACTATTTTATTTTAAAGCAAGAACATGGCTTCCAACTATGAAAAAATAAAATGGTATAACAATAAAGTGAACCTACAGTTGCTCTAGTAATGCCAGGAAGACAGTAATCAGCATGTGGTGTCAAAACACGGCCCTTTTTAACTATGAACTGCCAAAAATAGAAAATTATATCAGTCAAATTGTACATGCAGTCTTCCATTCTCTGTTGCTAGCAAAACCTGTTGCAGAGAGAAATACAAAAGGAAAATATTACTGCCCTCTTGGGCTTGCAAGCATACAGAGGAAATAAACATCAACCTACATACCTTCTGCATTGTTGCATTATGCAAGGAGATGATTTTACATAAGCTACACACTAAGTTGATTGACAGATATATCATCCATGTAAAATTATCCAAACTAAGATTTTCGTTTTCTCTTTTTAAAGTTGTGAATAAATCAATAGAATCACCTCCCTGCTAGCTAGCAACCCTAGATAATCAGCGAAATAGAGTATAAACATCTTTCTAACAGTTAAGGCAAAGTTAACAGCATACAATGTTTGTTGCATTGGTTTCAGATACGTAGCCATCTTTGTCAAGCATGATTGCATCGTCTGCTTTTGCATTATTGCCTTCAATCTGTGCCAGGCCAGATAATAACACTTTTGTGATAAGCCACAAGAAAAGTTATTCAGAAATGTGAGGATAATAGTATGGAAAGATTTTAAAAACAACAGTTCCCTCATGGTTGCACCAGTTAATCAAATTTTCGAGATTGACAGTACAACATTCTCTCCAGTAAACAAAACTGATGTGTTTTCAGAAAATATAATAAAATCATAAAAAGCCACTACCAAATTGATAGCAATTCATTATGGGTAAGAAAAATAAAATTTCATTTTCTTGTATAAAACAATGTCCATAAAAAGACTGATACTGATCTAAGGACTAACCTATCTATATTCAAGACAAGCTCAACTGCCACCTTTGTTTCAATTGTATATAATCCAGCAATATTATCCATTACTCAACAGAATTTGCTGCAATAATTACATGTAAAACCTCATGATAAGAATAGAAAATTACCTTCGCAAGTATGTTGTTGAGGAGGTTATTGTGATGAATCTTTGAATCCAAATTCTGGTATATAAATAAAAGGGGAAGACACAGTCAATTGGACAGACATAGATGAGTATCTCAATCAAACAGAAATTTGGATGGATTCATAAATCTCATTCATTAAAATAAAAGCTATATACAAAGCAATCCCGTGAGACTCTCATATGAACTGAGCCCCTCAATAGATAGATGATAATCCCTTTTACCTTCCCTAATGGTAACGAGACTAATTATATAGATTGGTATATCGAAGGAAGATGAAATGTTCTTGTAGTTATTAAAAAAAATTCTTCAGTAAATAGCATAATATGCATAATATTTTTTTATTTTTCTCATTCTTTTGCTTCATACCAGGAGAGGGACACTGTAGTTGGTTACAGATATGTAATGTTGACAACGCATTACTTCTGTTCTCTCTCCCTCTCTCTAAACTTGTTGGAGGAGATAAATGAAATCCATACCAACATTGAGGTAATAAACAATCTGGATCCTGTCCCTCCAACCAGACCACCCAGGACTAGACCAGGAATCAGGTAAAACCGGGGTTTCACTCAGACGAGGTTTGCACACACCGTATTGCTATTCATCACACCGGCCCTATGCTAAAGATGCTCATATCAACACCCTGATGCTGGCCTGATATCCTTCCCGACACCCTTGGTTAGGGGACGAGATGCTCTATAATTAGAGGGGGTATCAAATCGGTGAGGGAGAGCATGGAAGATAAGGTCCTTCAGAATTCTGCTATTTTCTCTCTACATTCATGGTATAGTCAGAGCACTGCTCCACGTTTGTTCTTATACTGCCATTGCACCAGCATGGATACAATTTACTAACACATTATGACCAAGTTGATATAACCAAAGAAGTTTTGATATTAACTATTATTTGATGAAGTAGAAAATTCCCCAGTAATTCAAAATTAGACAATTAAAATAACTTTCTTCGAATTTGAATCAGTTTCTATAAACTTATTAAAATGAATTGAAGCCAAAATGAATCAGAAGTTCAGACTTATCTCATAAGTTAAAGTCAATTTATGCACCTCAACTAATAGAGAAGTTAAATAAGGGAACTTCTATAAGAGCTAAAATGCACTAGTTGATTTTTTTTCTTTAACATACAGATTTAGTCTGATTCATTTTATTTTCTTCTTCTATTAAGTGCTAGTGCACGTTGAGTTTATCCAAACTGACTCTATTTTCATTTTAATGAACATATATGCAATCAAGACACTTACATTTGGTGAATTACGGCGTGTTGTAGCAGTTACAAGAACTATACCATGTTCATTATCATAAACAGGAGGCTTCCATTCAGCAAGCACTGCATATTTGAGAATCACCGATTTCAGAATAATACACACCCTTTCCATTTGAAAAGAAAAGTCTTGAGTGATGAAATAATTGAGGTAACTTAAACATGAAGCACAAACTCAAATGAAACGAATGTCGAGCATAACTCCACAAATAACTGACATTCTTGCATACCCAAAATTCTTCCACAATAAATAGATTCAAAACTTAAAAGCTTAACTTGCTGCTTTTATTAGCATGCCAAGTCCATTAAACACCTCAGTTAACCATCATACACAATAACATAAATCCCTGAAAAGCATGACTTCTAATCTGGATGACCTTGAAAACCAAATAATTCATTATGTAAGTCTGGGACAATTGTTGTTTGTGGGTAGGCTTGACTACTGCTCTCCTTGCCAGGAGCACCATATGCAATGCAACACAACTTATGGATAGGCTTAACTTGCTGCTCTCCCTCCAACGCAAACAGGTCTGGGATGGGGTTTGTCAGGCAGTGGTGTGGGGTTTATGGATGAAGTGAAACGGAAGGTGCTTCAAGAATGAAAACTCAACACCACAGCAAGTATTTGAAATCACAAAAACAAGAGTGTGGAGCTGGATGAGGGTCAAAATGAGAGGCTCTGTTAACTCCTTATTTAACATGGAACAATGAACCAATCCTATGCCTAGGAGTACGTAATCTACTGCTGTTCTGCTGCTCTGTTACTCATCTACTGTTATTCATCTATTGCTGTTCCTCCATTTCACCCACCAAACTTGAATCCTATAATTTATATCTCTATTTCTCAATCACTTTGTATGATAGGGTAGTTGCTCAGAAGAATAAAGGCAAAGTAGTTACATTAGATATTTAGAACAGTTAGATAGTTGGGGAGGATTAGTTTGATAAATAAGAGAGAAGGGACAGTAATCAGATAAATAAGGGTAGAGACTAGAGAGATCATGGAGGGAAATTGAGAAAACAGAGCAGGGCTCAATTGTAACAAGGGAAACCTCTATGTGAAGAGGAGACCCTTGGAAGTATCTCAATTTCTCAGTTTGTAATTCAATGAACACTACCAATTTTCCAAATCATCTGGTTTCATGTATTTTGGTACTGGCACGGTGGCACCACTGTTATTTAGTGAAAGATAGGAAGTTACCAATTAAGGTGCATCCATACAGATTTAATGCTGGGCTCATCCCGGAAGTAACCTGGGAAGAAAACATTTCAAGTCAATTAAAAGATGGTTTGTTCCATGGAATTAAAAATCACAGATGGTTTCGTAACTAAGGTTAAAAATGGTGAAATGGTCTAAACTCACCATTTAAAAAACATGTTATCATTCAGCATATTGCAAATTTACAAAGGTATTCATAAGCCATACCAGTAAAAAAAGGTTACTTAAGACCATGGTTGTCAGACTCGTGTCTCAAGACGTGGAGACATACGAGCCTACATCCCACACTGGGTAGACTATCCCACGTCCTTGTCTGAGACGCATTTTCCTTGAGACGGAGTAGAGACGTGACACCGGGCATGGACTGGTGGAGATGAGGCTGTTTCTGCCTCGCATGAGGCGTAGGGAAAAAACCAGGTTCCTTTTCGCAACTTGTTTCGCATTCTCCCTCTCCATTCACATCATTTGTTTCGCAGTCTCCCTCCCGCAGCTTCTTCAATCTCTCTCCACAGTTCATCAACTTCTCTCTTTCTCTCCCATTTCTATGAAGGTGGTCGTGGAGGCTACAAGGGTGGTGCACGGGGAGGCTCTCTCCCTCTCCTCTAAGGTTGGTGCATGATATGATGGAGAAAGGAAGTGTTTTTTTACTTTAGGTTTAGGTTTAGAATTTTTTGGACTATTACATAGGAGTGTTTTTAGGGCCCATTTGGTTATTATAGTTTTTACCTTAGGTTAAAATTTCTTTAGACTATTGAGGAAGAGGGTTTTCAGGGCCTGTATGTTTTTTTGTTTTGGTTACAAGGGGTTACTATTGTTATTATTATCATTATTATTATTTATTTATTTATTGAAGTTTATAATTATAATATTACACATCATGCTTTATGTAGGTGTTTAGTTTAATATATTTACGTTTATTATGATAGCATGGTTGGTTTTATGTTTCTAATATTATGAATTTTTGTTTTAGACTTTGAGTTTGGTTTAATATTATGAATTTTGAGTTTAATTTGATATTTTTTTATATTTATATATAATTTAGTATTTCTAGTAGTCTCTTCTATGTCGTCTTACATTTCACGAATCTACGTTTAGCAAATCCCCTGTCTCAACATAGAGTCTATATTTTAACAACCTTTCTTAAGACACAAGGTTAAAGTTATTATTTACAGGCATAATTCTTATTCAATAAGTACCAAATGGCCCTCCTTGTATTGTTTTATCATTATTAAATTTCATGTCAACTTAAAAAATGACGGATAAAATGAATTTTAAAATTATTAGCAGCAAAGAAAGTTACATAACTGAAATGATGAAAGAGAGTCAGAGATTAAAACCTTCTTTCCACGAGTTAGAGAAAGTCGGATGTGGGAATTGTCAAACATACCATTCCTGATCAGGGTTTTGAAAATAGCTTCTTTAATCTGCAATTGGTTACAGCCAAATTCATAGTCATGAAAGAACTAAACAAGACCAAAGACAAAATCAGCAATATCCACGTCAAACATAATCTATTGAGATATAAAAAGATAAGCCAATATTGTGAGTGATATATGGTAGAAGAAAAGAAGGCATATTATGTTCTTCAGACCCACCTCATCCCGCGTTGGAAGATTTTCAAAAGCCAAAGCTTTAGCTGAATCAAACATCCTGATCAGAAGCAAGAAAATGTTATAATAGATCAACCTTTTTACAAATAAAATCATATTATGACTATACAATACATGATCAACCTACAATCAGCTTTACAAATAAGAAATAAAACCAAAAAACATAACTGAACATCCACAGGCATAAGTCAGTATTTGATAAGAATGCACAGAAAAGAGCTTTTCCCAATAAAATTTTTATTGTTTTATCATAATTATATATTGCTGAAATATTAACTATTTAGTTGGTTTTTGAAAAATGCTCAGTAGAATTTCTTAAGGAAATAGCAGTGTGACAGATTTTTCTAAAATCAGTCACATGAATAATACTGATTTAATCTATAGAGTATATTATATCAAGCATTCAATCTATGCATGTTCAGTTAATCAATTAATCAGCCATTAGTATTCGAAATCATTGAATAAAATGACAGCATTAGGTATCAGCTTTACATTTCCCAAGTTACAAGATTATTGTTTTACCATAATTATATATTTTTTGAAATATTAACTATTTAGTTAATTTTTGAAAAATGCTCAACAGAAATTTGTTAAGAAAATAGCAGTGTCAGATTTTTCTGTTGGAAGTCTTACATCACCTACCTCATAATATTTGCATGGTTTAAATACTTGTTGGGCCACTCCAACCATTGCCAATTGGTTTTGGGATGAAACCTTTAACATGATATCAGAGCCAAAGTCTAACTCTTTCCAGCTGTTGTGAGCTAAGAGTTACCCTTTCGTTATGGGTCTAAAGTTACCCTTTGCCTAATCTGGCAGGCTTCATTGGAGGGGACGTGTTGGAAATCCCACATCGCCTACTTTGTAGCATGTGGTATGGTTTAAATACCTGTTACGTTATTCCTCCCATTGCCAATTGATTTTGAGATGGAACCTTTAACATGGTATCAGAGCTATAGCATTCTTTCCAGTTGTTATGGGCCAACAGTTGCCCTTTCGTTATGGACCAAGAGTTACCATTTCCTTATGGGTCAAAAGTTATGCCTGTTCCAGCAGGCTTCGCTAGAGGGGGTGTGTTGGAAGTCCCTCATAATATTTTGCATGGTTTAAATACCTGTTGAGCCACTCCAACCATTGCCAATTGGTTTTGGGATGGAACCTTTAACATGGTATCAAAGCTAGAGCATTCTTTCCGCTTCTTATAGGCCAAGAGTTGCCCTATCGTTATGGGTCAAAAGCTACCCTTTGACTAGTCCGGCATGCTTCATTGGAGGGGGTGTGTTGGAAGTCCCACATTGCCTACCTCGTAATATTTTGAATGGTTTAAATACCTGTGGAGTCACTCCAACCATTACCAATTGGTTTTGGGATGGAACCTTTTTAACATGGTATCAGAGCTAGAACATTCTTTTCGGTCCTTATGGGCCAAGAGTTGCCCTTTCATTATGGGTCAAAAGATACCTCTTGCCTAGTCTGGCAAGCTTCGTTGGAGGGGGCGTGTTGGAAGTCTCACATCCAACCATTGCCAATTGGTTTTAGGATGGAACCTTTAACATGGTATCAGAGTCCATCCTAGATTTGCTGTTGGGCCACCCGTATTCATCCACACCCCATTCCTGAGCGTGAAGGGGTGTGTTAATAAGTCCCACTGGCCACCCATATTCATCCACGCTCCATTCCTGAGTGTGAAAGGGTGTGTTGAAAGTTCCACATTGACTAGAGATATGGTCAACCAAAAATATATAAGGTGGAGGGTAATCCTCATCCTATGAGCTAGCTTTTAGGATTGAGTTAGGCCCAATACCCAAATTTAAGATTTTCTAACATCAATCACATGAATAATACTAAGTTAATCTATAGAGTATATTATATCAAACATCCAATCTATATTGTTTGGTTAATCAATTAACCAGCCATTAGTATATGAGATCATTGAATAAAATGGTAGCATTAGGTATCATATTTTTATTTACCAAGTTTGCATTGTTACCTGTCTAGATTTTTCTTATACAAGACTTACATTTCATCATAATTATATATTTTTTTGAAATACTAACTATTTAATTATTTTTTGAAAAATGCTGAATACAAAATTTTTAAGAAATGGCAGTGTGACAGATTTTTCTAACATCAGTCACATGAATAATACTAATCTAATCTATATAGTGAATTATCTCATACTCAAGCAAAAACAAAGAGTAAATTATATCATACATTCAGTCTATGCATGTTCAGCTAGTCAATTAATCAGCCATTATTAGTATACAAGAATATCGAATAAAATGATAGCATTAGGTATCAACATATTTTCCATGTTTACACTGTTACCTTAGATTTTTCTTACATGAGCACATGAATAATTCTAATTTTATTGGCAAACTATATTATATCAATCATTCAATTTCAATCCATGGATGTTTAGTAAATCAATTTATCAGCTAATAGTGTGCGTTATTGAATAAAATTATAGCATTAGGTTCTACTTCTAAAGTTTACACAGTTACCTGTCTAGATGTTCCTCGAGCTTAAATATCTTTCCTTTATATACTCGAAGACCCTCCCAAACTGAGTCGCCTCCTTGGACAACTGAATCAAACACAGAAACCTGATACATCACAGGGTATCAATGAATAGATATGAGAATTACAGCATCAATCATGTAAATCAGCAGCCTTATTCTAGTCACAATGGAGTGAAGACCATAAAATATTGTACAAAGTACCTTTGCACTCTCACGTGGCACAATCTCATCACCAACCCAGGCAAGCAATTTCTCATTTGCAAGAACTGGAAGATTGGGAGGAGGTAAGGGAGGACCCAAAAGGCATGACTTATTCTTCACATGGTGCCGAAGCATATTGTACAGTGGTAGACTTTGCTCCAACAAATTATAGAGAGAAAATGGAAAAGGCTGAGAAGAGAAAATAATACAGCATAAACTCAACCAGGATTTTTGTTCCCAGCTCCAGTCAGAATTTCTTGTCTGAATGATGGAATTTAATCTTTTACAATGAAAGAAGGCATAGGAGAGGACTAGCTATAAAGATTCCAAGCTTGTATCCAACTGAGGTGAAATAGAACTATGCTAGCTAGCTATGGACAATGGTACCACAAATGAAAGAATGACCTGGACTCCTTGCAACAGGAACTAAACTGAAGAGTGAAGACACACCATGAAACAACTGCATACCTGAGGATACTTCCTTTCTTCCTTAAAACCAGTAGATTTATGTACAGTTTTATACCACCAAGGGGCCCACAAGCCATCTATTGGTTTAGGGCCTGCTTCCCAACTGGAAAGTTCAAAATTCTAGTTGTCACTCTTCTCATGTATGTATGCATAAAACTTGTTGCAGGAGTACAGTTTCAGTTTACACCAAATTTGTAACTTAATGAATGTTTTTGACAATTATATAATGTCTCCAAAAATTCCAAATCTAAGGAGATGGCAACAAGATCACATTGAAAATGAAGCAAAGAAAAAAGAGCAGCACCAGTCTAGGGCTTGCAAACAGAACACTCTGCATACCTGAGCATTGCAGGTTGAAAAGGAATCTCCAAATCATTGCAAAGAGCCCGTAAAGTAGCCTGCAAATCAGCAAGATCATAAATTGATGCAGCAAAATTAAAAACAGAATCAGGGTTTGTGTATAAGTTGTACATAAGCCATATAATGTATTACGGAAAACATAAAACTTAACTGAAATTTATACCTAAAACAAAATTATTTCAAAATAAGTTGAAAGGACAAGGTATGTGTTGATAAAGTTTCATTGACTGTATTGGTGAGCTTTCAAATTGTATTCTGATCTGAAACTTATGATGCACATCTTTTATGACAAGCTTCCATGTATACCATTACGAATCAGATTTCACAGTAAGAGCAACTAATAGACAAAAAACTTGTCTTATAGTAGTATTACACCATTGTGTAGCAATAGCAACAGTAGTTATAACACTCTGATGCATAGTATTCAAATTGCAAAGACGTTAATTGAATCAATATTTAAAATCACTGATCATGGTGGTGGTGGTAGTGAAATTTTGAATGACTCAATGTCGATACCAAATTTTAATAGCAATATTAATATTGAAACCAAACATTTGTAAATGAAATACAATGATTGGCATGTAACTAGGTCACATTTGATACAATGGGTGGCATGTAGCTAGCTCACATTAATATTCAAACCAAACATTTGCCAATGTACATCAATGGGTGGCATGTAGCTAGGTTACATTTGATTCACTGGAATTACTTTCAAATGAATGGAAGTTTGCTATGATACGGTCTGAAATGATTATTCCATTAGATCTTGGTGTTTACTATACTAGAAAGACAAAAATAGAAGCTAAAAAGAGAAAAACTCAGCAATGATAGTAATATAATAAGAATTGTAGTAGTTTATTTCAATACAATCATTATCTTGGCCGACAAATAATTTTATTTCCATGAGTCATGACCATAAAACCCATGATAACTCTGCCTATGCAGTGCTTGTTGAAACTCATTACAGTGAGTACCCAGCAAGGTCGATAAATCCCAATTAAAATCCTACAATTTTGTGATTTTTGGGCAGTCCAACGATTTAGATCATAGCTGGAATCCCAAATGAGTGAGATCTCAGTAAAATCTTGATAGAAATCTGTAAAATCCTTAAAATCCTATGATTTTGGATTCTGAAATTATCCTGATCTCAAACATGAAATATTTTGTACACGACCCATTTTGCCAAAAAGAAGACCCAATTGCTAAATTAGGGTTCAAAGATACCTCGCCACATTTTTCAAGCTTCACGCACACTGACTTTTGCAAGACCATCCTCTAACACCAGGGACTAGCTTCTCATACTCTTCTAAGATTATGCTTTGGATATGTTTGCATTGTTTTTTCTTGTGTTTGTAGTTGTTAATAGTTAACACTTACGAGTTATGACCTACTTATGACCTATGTTATAAATTAGGAGTTATAAATGTTTTGCGTAAGTTTAAGAAGTCTTTTAAATAGATTTATGATCTTCGAATTATGGTTTTATATGCATATATATGAATTTATATGCATATAAACATATATGTGCATAATTTGTAAAATCTTTGGATCTATTTGTGATTCTACGATTTGTGTTTTTTCTCCCCCTTCAATTCAAAGTGTAATCCCAATTTTGTCAACCTTGGTACCAAGTCCCAATAAAAGAGGATGGTTGTGTTAGACAGTTAGCTATTCAACATAATTTTGTTGAATCTTTATGAGTATGATAATACCCGTGAAGGTGTCAATTGATCCAAGTAGCTGACCATACTTGATAGGATATGGTTAGGTTGCTATTGTTGCCAACAATAATACCCATGATGATGATTATGCCTGCAAAGGTGATAGCAATCATAGTGGCGGTAATCACAGTATGGGTAGGGTGGCTGTGGTGATAGGTTGATGGCAGAGGATACTTCTGTTGTTTCAGAATTAAAATATATACAAATGGTATAGTAGTAATTGAAAGGGAATCATGATTCCTTCCATTTTGGAATAGACATTCTCTTGACTTCCCATAGTGACAACTAAATATATATTTTACCATATTCTCATCCCCATTTCCATTTCCTTTCATCTCATTCAACTGAACCTAACATGGTTTAATTTCATACGCATTCAGTAATAAGAATCAAGTATGTTCATACTTCACACAGCTAGCCCGCATACCTCAGGATCTTGTTGAAGTTCTGCAACATCAACAACTGGAGGTGGTTTTCCAATCTCACAAAGTTCATTGTAGATACAAATCAGCTCTGCCAACCCCAACTCAAAGAAAGAGGGAGGGACAACCTCATCAAATGATTGCTGGAGGACACAACCACATGTAACATACAAGAATCACTGGTCAATGATCCAAAGAATAGCAACAGACAGAAAGGAAACTGGTCGTGCAATATCTGCAAAACCTTAAAAGCATAACTTCTCATGGCCTTTTCACTAGACCAGATACATAGATAAATGAGTAACAAATGAAAAACCACTTGCTTTTCTGAATCATGAAAGTGAAAAACAGCTCACCAATATGTCAAGAGGGTTTCTTATCAGAATGAAATGCTTTCCTCTCTTCATTAGATCCTCTGGCAAACCCAATACCTTCTGTTTTGACATATGCTGAAGAAGGCGTAGCAACGATAAATGAATGACATAGTTAGAGATCAAACCATTGTATTCTTTATCTAAACTAGACACTTTTCTTTGAGTAAATAAATTCATACAATGTAGACGCTATTTACCTTGCAGAATCTGAATTTCTTGTTTCCTGGACGACCATAAACAATGTCCTTAACAACCTTATTTCCATCAGATTCCTGTTAGAGCAAAAGAAATGAGGACCAAGGAATGGTTATAACATCCATTAAGTATTTGAGAAGGGATAGGCATAGGTACCATTTTAGAGAGTAGCTCGTCCCTGTAGGGTCTATGAACACCACTTACTCGAAGGAAATTGGCATAAAGGGGTTCATCAAACACTTCAACATCATCCCTCTACAGTTCAGACAGAGATGAGTTAATTAGAAAAAAGAGAGATAATTCAGGAAATGGTAGTGATTGAGAAGTGATACCTGAGAGAAAGAATACATGAGAGTGGTATTAAGGGACTTTGGAGTAGACCACGAGTGAATCACCTCCACCTCACTTTCTGCCATCTCCCAACTCAAACTACCCTCTTCCACTCCACAAGGTTCCATATTGAATCCTTGGCTTGCTGCAATCAGATCTGAACTCTCTCCACATCCACTCGATCCAAAAGTAAGGATTGTTTGGTTTGGATCATGACTAGCATATGAGTATTTCTTACAAACTTTCAAGTGGGCAAGCATGTTAGATGTCCCATGAAGCTTAGTGTCACAATAATATGTCTTGGGACAATATTTACACTTAGCTGTTGGTTCTGTGACTTCATGATCAGGTAATCTAATGAAGTGGTCCCACACAATGGAAGTTCTACGAGATCCACTAGCATTAACTTTCCTCTTCTTTCTCTCTGCTGGGAGAGGAGGAGTGGGATTAGTTGCAGCAGCTTCAGTTGTAGCCACTCCAACCATGTTAGGTTCATTTCCAGTTCCACCACCTAGTGTGGGTGTAGAACTGGTGATATTTATGAAATGAGCCTGAGTTAGGCATGAGCGGGGTGCTTCTTGCGTATGAGGCAAGTTCTGACCAGACTTTTCCATTACTGTATTCATGAAAGAGTCCAAGTTAATAACTACCTCAAGCATGTGTGTGTGTGTGTATTATATTAACTTCAGGTTTAAAGTTCCCAATCAAATTGAAGTTTTAAAATCTGAAAAAAAATAAATCATTAAGGATTAGTTTGAATGCAAAAACTAAACTATTTAAAGTCATCAGTTCAACCCTTATTTTATATTCAATTTCAATGCAGAAACTATTTTGCTATCCATTGTTCAATTTGAATGCAGAAGCTACTATATCTAACAACTTATTTTTTTTGTCACATCTCTTAGAATGATTTATAGTACTACTGTTTTGTCACAGAATCTGATATAGATAATATACAATGATATGTTCATACATGATAAAACGCTAACCTGTAGAAGGGTGAAGAAATGAGTTTCCAAGTTTAAGCCTCTAATGCACTTCCATCTTTAACTGCTAAAAATTACTAAATCAAACAAAAACACAGACTGTTAGTGAGACACATTCCTTTATAATCAACGAAAGAACCCCAAAATAAAAACAAAAACACAAACACAAACAAAACTACCCTAAAAAGAAAAAAAAATGGAAACAACACAACAGAACTAGACTCAGTAACTCATTAAGGGAGGGTTTGAATGCAGATTCTCTCACCATGGTAGACACTAAGAGCTCTAGAATGGTGGTTGATGTCAGTGCTGTGTTCGAACACTTCAAGATGTGGTGTCACCGTCGTCCTCTTCAGGGGATGAAAGTACCGACGGAGTGAGGGAGAAAAAGGGGAGTGGCATCACCGTCGCCTAAGGAACCTCACAAAGGGCGCGAGAGGAGAGAGCAAATACGGAAGGGAGAGAGCGGTGTGGGTTAGGTTACAAAAAGGCTGAGAGTAGGGAATGTAAGAGAAAACAGAGCAAAAGTCTTACAGGGCGTTTTCGTTTTTTAGGATTCCATTTAGGATTGCTACATTTGCATATTCAGTTTTACGTTTCTATTATCTTATTTTAAGCATTTGTTTTCACTTTTAATTATAAAATTATTATAATGTTTCTTTTTTTGAAAAAACTTATATGAAAAGTATTGAAAATTATTTTTAAATTTTTTTATTTTTCATATATAAATATCTTTAAACGGAAACTATGATAATAATTTTATAATTATTACTAAAAAGAAAAAATAAAAACAATAAACAAAAATGAACTAAGGAGATAGAATTTGTGAACCAAATTTTCAAGTGAAAGATGAAGATTTATTGTATGTTTATAATATTTTTTTAATAAGTTGGGGTTGACGTTACCCTTCATTGAGTTCGGAGAGAGTATTAAGGGTTTTGAATACTGTTCTCACCTAATTACTCCTTAACACTTAAGGTGCGTCAAGACATTTGAAGTACTATGTTAGTATTATGGTTTATTGTCGATCATCAACCTATTTTTCTTCTATTTTCAAGCCAAGGTCCCAAAGGAGGGTTCATTGATTTCCTGAATTTCAGTAAATGAAGTTAATGATCAAGCCTTACAATGATTCCTACAAGAATTTCAAGAAGACAATCTTTAAGGTTCATTCAGTGTCGAATGGGTCAGACTTTTTGAAGACACCCTATGAGGAGCCAGCGTTTCCTTGGTATTGGTAGAGATCTCTTGTTTTATATGAAGTAAGTGGTAGAACCAAGTCTAGTTTGTAAAAGATTTTAAAATCATTGGTTATTATTTACCAGAGCCCAAGATTTGTCAATAACATACGTCAAGATATTTAATTAAATAAAGTTTGTCTATGTGTTATCTTAGATGTTCAACTAAGTGTTTTAGGTTATAAATCTATGATGCATAGGTTATAAATGAAATGGGGAGTCCACCAATAAAAAAGTCTGCCTTGAGCCATGCAAGTTATTTCAGAACAAGTCTGTCTGGGATCAAAAATAGTTTGCGTACAAGCTCGTCCCAAGAAAAGTTTATTCCTAGAACAACGCTTAAGAAGAATCTGATTCAATTATGCTAGCCCAAACTTTTAAACTCCTAAGTCATACACATTTTGTTCTCTAAACTTAGCACGCATACTTGTTTCATTAAATCAGACCCCAGACTTTTGAAGCATCAAGAACATTACTCCAAAGCATGCATCAAACAAAAATCAAGGATAATTTCAAATATGCTTTGAACTGAATTCTTCAAGGAAAGCTGTGTTTATCATTAAAAGAGGAAAGAAGACAAATCAGTGCAGGAACCAACAACCGCATGGATAAAATATCAAGGAAGCTACTCTACGCAAATTAGAAAAGTTGATGAAGTTCAGTACTTACATCTAAGAGCAATCAGAAGGCCAATTATGTCATTTTTGCACTAGGTCATAATAGAAGAAAGGATACAAAAGGACTTTCATCATGATTCACTCGAGGAACATCATTTCAGTGCAATTTTTGAAGAAACTTGTATTGGACCTTTTGTCCTGTTCTCAGCTTCAAGGTCAGCAAGCTTCAACGACTATCTCTCTTCAACGGATTAACAATGGTCACCTTGCTTGGCCTATAAATATAAAGAGAATCCAGACTTTGAAGAAGTTTTTTTGATCAAGTTTGAAAAGCTCACGCGTGAAACATCATTCTTCAAGCTTTCTACTTAAGCTTTCTTCTCTAAAGCAAAGACTCTCTTTGTATCTCTACTTCTTACAGACGTAGTTTTTGTCTTTCATACTTAGTGTATCTGTTCTTCATTTTGTATCATCTTGTATAATAAGTTCTCTGTAACACAAACACTCTCTCAAATCTCTATTTGTTTCAAGTCTGGTGTGTTGCTAGTCTTAATTTGTGTGGGAAACACTGTTTGGCCTGAAGAGACTTTCAAAATAATACTTGGGTATTGAGCCAGTAAAGGCTTATTGAAAGAATACTTATGGCTAAGCCAAGAGTGGCTAGAGTCAAGAATACTTGTGACACAGGTTGTGCTGAGATTATAAAAAGACGCTTTTACAATAGTGAAAATCCTTTAGGTTTGAAGGTACTGGATATAGCTTTTGCGTTGGAAGTAAATCAGTATAAATCTATTGTGTACCAAAATATAATTTATATGATGATTGTGTACCCAAAATACCATTTAAAATACAAAATCCAAAAATCTAGAAATAAGGGCCTGGCGCGTGAGGCTCTCTACGTAGCCCTGGTGCTACGCGCCAGGCTGACGCCCAGCATCAGCATACCAGAAACAGCATCAGATGTTGTTATGCATTTTAGGACAATTGGCTCATCTCAAGTCTGATTGCCACGAAACTTCAAGGGCCATCTGTTTCCCCATTCTAGAATTTTTGGCGTTATCCGTTTACCAAAATTCCATCGTATGCGTAAGTTATGCGTGAAATGCAGTTTAATCCATTTATGTGGAAAACCCTTACACCAAAACACTTAAGTGGACCTCAAATGGCCCAAGGCCTATATGCACAACTTCCAAGTGACCTAGGGATCCTATTGTTCCCCCTCAGGGGTCCCAAATCCCGTCGGATCACAAAGTCACTCATCCAATTCCAAATTTTCACATGAGACATATAATTCCCACTTATGCAACAATTCATTTAATTCATCAATTCATTAACTAATTCTACAACCACATCACATATAATTTACAAACACCAACAAAACCTGCCCATATCAATTCTCAAACATAAATGGCTCTGTGCCATAAACTTCACAATGCATTACTTAGTAATCATAAGCAGAAAAACCCTACAGATAAGTATCACACATCAAGGCATCAATTACATTATCGTACTCATCACATTCTAATTATAAATTCATCCTCATGCAATTAATCATCAAACAGTTTCACATCACAATGCCTACCAATTTCATGCAATCACACAATGGCTCTATGCCTTACATCTACTCATGCATAACATCAGGACCACACATACACAATTATCAATTACTCAAGTAGCTCCATGCTACTAGATACCATCACATCTGTAAACATTAATTCGAATCACACACCACAACCACAAAACAATGTAATTATACATTCCCATAAGTCAATAAATAAATATATATAAACGCATATATAACCCTTATTATGTTAACTTCCTCTTCACCCTGGCCTCAATTAGCGCTTGCTTTCGCGGTGTGCATCCATAACCTGCCAACAGTCATTACAACCACAATACAAGGGGTGAGTGACTAGAATTAAGCATTAATACAGAAATAAACATCAAAACTAGAAAAGAAGTAATCTGGCTACATTTCTAATTTAACAACAGTGTTTATTATTACTTTTCAGTTACCATTATTGCATCATCACCACTAGACTGAGTCATTTAACCGTATCAGAATCAGTAACTCAACTAATACCAATCATTCATTTCATTTTACATAATACACCAAGTATACAAATATAAACATTGTCATATATTCCCTCCACTGGAAGCCTGTCAGGAGTCACTCCTTGACCGTGCCAACGCACCGGCGATCATTCCCCGCCCTCAACAGTATCCAAGGTATTATATTATCACTTATATGCATATCATTACATATCAAAGCGTATAAACACGACTGACTCTCAAATAATATGACGCTCTAGTATCCAGATACTAAAAGGATCAACCTTCAGCTGGGGGTCTGACTCGACACCCTGTGAACCTGACTTAGTTCACCGAGCCCGACTTGGCTCCCCCTCAACCACTAGTCCTACTTGACAATTGGGTAGTTCAACTAGGCACAAAAACCATGGGAGCCAGAAAACGAGGGTAATATATACCATTGGTCATCCTCCACCATATAAATCACATAATCAATCATGCACATACATCCTGTGGCTCATCAATAGTAAATTATAATCATCATTGGGGTGGTCGACTTGCCAATCCCACCAACATAATGCCACAAATTATCTCAAATCCTCATATAATCATATATCCGTATATCATATCATCATACCCATCAGTTCAACATAAACAACACTATTTATTATACAACTTCACAAAATGCGATCACACCATACATTTATGTACATATCAACATCATCACAAACTTTATTTCATCACTAACTCTATATCATCACTTCGTTATTAATCATCAATATAGATTATCATCATATTTAATTCACTAACACATTCTAACAAAAGTCATCATTAATCAAACATGCTTGTGATATCCATGCATAGACACATATATATAACATTACCATCAACTTATCGTGCACTTCATCTTTGCTTATTACCTGAAACCCATCATTATTCTAAATTTTACATCGACTCATGACATTCATTCAAAATTTATAATTGTTCCATTAAATTAGAACTCTCTCTACATTAACTCCTTACCAAGACTATTCATTTTAATTCACAATCCTTCATTGTCCCACCTAATCACACCATCACGCTAAGGTCATTTATGTATAGTATTAATTACAACTCATGCTTTTTATCATTAGGGGTTTCATACTTATCCACCTCACATTTATGTATGGTTTTATAAATACACCTAAGTCATTTAACCTCGCATTTTACTTTATAACTTACCATATAATACTTCATCCTATATCATGTTATTTTATCAATTCTCCTTATTCCATATAAGCTATTCTATACTTTTATAGTCATCATATACCCACATGTCCGGTTACTTGCTTACTTGTTTATTTATTTCATATTTATCATCTTCGAGGTTTCTAATTTATCATCACCTCTTTATTTTTCAATCTCTCCTTATCACAATGTTATTATACCATTTAATCAGTTATCAATTTATTAGTTATCCTACCTTCTTTACTTTAATAACTTCTTACACTCCCATTCAACATATTAAATCATATGAATTAATTTAGGATAATTAAAAGCAGCTATAATCTACCCTTTTTTCCTATACGCCAAATGCGTAATTACTTTTCTCTATTAATCTTAACCCAACACACCCCTTTACCTCGATTCCGAGCTTTCCAAGGCATCTAATAAATTGTTGGGTTCCTCTGAAGTCCATCCAAACTCTAAGATTAAATTTAAAGAAGCTCCAATAAATATTACAACTACCAAAATCATAACCCATAACCTTAAAATAATCTCGAATCTCAATCTTAGGTTACCGAAGCTTACCATTTCTATTTATGATTTTTGTTTCCAAAACCCATGACGTCAAACGAACTTCCAATCCTTGTCTTAAAATATATTTCAAATACCCATCGCCCAAGGTCCTTATTTAAGCTTCAAGCATCTGTTAAATTCAAGAATTAAACTCCTATTATGCATGCTAGTTTCAGGTAGAGAGAGAAAGTGAGAATGAGGAGAAAGAAACTATGAAATTGAGAGTTCCCATGAGCTTACTTCATTCCCTCCAAGGCGTAGAACGCGATTATTGTTGAAAATTCACAAAGATCACCTCCAATCGAGCTTCTAAGGTTCAGAAGAGCAAAGGGGAGAAGAAGAAGTTTTGGGGTTGCATGCATTCTGTTTTTGTTTCTCAGCTTTTAATTTTGATTCGCGACGTTGACGCTACGCGTCAGCATAGCGCTATGCGTCAGGTTACTTAAGTTTCCCCGACGCTACACGCCACAGCCACGCTACGCGTCAAGCTCTGATCCTCCATTTTTTTAATAATTCATCCTAAATCAAGTATTCACCTCAAAATCCTTGTTTTATATAATTTAAACTTAACTAGATACTTATTTCACTTTCCCAAATATTAATTTACCCGGGATGTTACACAAGGTGTCTGACCTCAAAAATAAGTGCCCGACTTGACCTAAGCCCTTAACAAGCTAGAGTTGGAAAATTCCTGGCTTGTTCTAGAGCGTGATCAGGAGAAGTCCTAATTGCAGATTTAGGAGTAGAAATCCAATGTTTTGGTTACTACGACCAAAGAATATGCAACTTGAAAATGTGCCAAGGGGGTTCAATAATTGTCGTGAGCAACCAAAAGTGTTGAACCCTGGCTAAAAGACTGACACGACAGCTTCTTCGAGGTTGTAGATGGAAATATTACAAAGATACATCAATCAAAGGAAAAGGATGATGCCTAGAAGGCGATTGAAGTGTCTTTGCGTTTTATGTTTTGGGTTGTTCTTATGTTTTCCTTTTTACATGTGTAATCTTATTTAAGTCAGTATTGAACTTTGGCACTCATTAAAATGTAAAACCTTAAACATCTTTTGAATATCCTATTGTTATCTTTATTTTGACTAACTTGTTTTCATAATACCTTTGATTGTGCTCGTGTGGGTCGTATTCTCACGACCACTCTACCTCGCTTCATACAATTAATAAGGCGTCCAAGTCTTTACAGAGATAGGTGTTTTTGTTTAGGGAGCACTGTCGTTTCATTTCGCTTTGCCCAACATTCTTCCTTAGGAATGACATTTGGGTCTTTATGTAGAATTGTTTTGAATTCCTGTTAGGCATTTAAGCTCGCATGTGCTAGTTAACCACATAGGTAGATGGCAACAAGATAAGAATGATCATTTGGTCAAAATTGGGTTGAATAACATTGATAACAATCATGAAAATATACAAGACATAAACATGTTTAATCACATTGATAAAATCATGAAAATACACGAGACAAAAACACGTTCAACATAATGTATATAAAAACTAAGGCATTCAACATGGAATACTTATAAAAACAAAGCAAGTATAAAGTTTATATAGAATGACTAGTTGGGGGTGATCTTGAGGAGGTGCCGTTAAAACCTACTCTAGAAGAAACCTAGTGGGAAAGAAATCCTTGGGTTAGGAAAAAGTACCACACTTCTCACTTTATTTGTAATATCTTCAAAGATTGGTGGCCAAAAATACTTGTTAATTCCCTGGCAAGTGTACCAAAATCAATTATAGTATAATAGTTTAGAAATACGAGTGTCATTCCCACGAGAGACAATCTCAATTGAAACTCAAAGTTATACTCATTAGGCATATTTTGCAAGGAAATCAACATGTCCATGGTTGACATAAAATAGAATAACTATGTTACTGATTGTGCATATAAGAGTGATAAATTAGTTAATATAGAAAACTAATAGGAAAAACTGGAATGAGTTTTATCTATCTCACTCGTTTGCATCTGGATACATAAACACATATAACATTTGAGACTATTGAAATTGATGCAACATACACAATTTATTTATACCATTTCCTCGAATATAAAATTCACAAGGAAATCTCCTAAACACCAATTCCTCATCTATTTATAAGATTTCCCAGCCTTATGATTAGATGTTATAAAGAAATCAATATATTGAATCCTATTCCTAGTAACTCAACATATTAAGTGATTTCTTTCAAAGCAAATTTCTAGAAACACTTCCCAGATAATTCTAGAAAGTATGTTTAAGAATCCATTGATCAAATAGAGTTTAGCTTTAAGAACATTATGAAATACCGAAATCAAATAGAAACGAAATTGCTATATATAAATATCACCCAAAATACATCTGAGTTTGAATTAATTACATTCAATCCCCAAAAGAAGATTAGCTACTCATGGTAGCCATGATGCAATCAGAAATGAAGAAATCAACTTCTGCAGCTTTTTGCTTTATTCCTTGGTCTTGTCCCTCTGTTCTTTCTCTGTAATTTCCTTCCCTCTTTTAATTTCGCATTACAAAGCTTTTATATCAGTGGTTTTCACTTGAGTAAAATAATTCTACTCAAGCAAAAAGATACTTTAACTTAAAGAAAGGTTCCCCTGCATCTAGTCCATTCTTGCTCAAGTGAGAGTTTTTTTTTGCTCAAGCGAGAGTTCTTCAATCTGAAGAAATCTCTCTAGCTAATGCTCACTCAAACGAGATTATTTTTTCTTAAGCAAGAATACTTCAGTAAGCTATTATCTATTACATGTCATTCTACCTTACTTTTCTTGATTTCTTCATAAATTCCTCCTATCCTTTCCTCCTTGTATCCTTAATTACCTATAACTTATACAAAAAAATTAGGATCAAACACCTTTATTTATAGCAATACTTAGAAACATTTATTTTGAATTCAATAATTCTTCAATTAAGGGCAATTAACATCTTAACGAATACAATTAAAACCAAAAGTGTCTAAGTCTCATATAAAATTTCTAAAAAATGACACTTATCAATTAGTGGCATTCCAAGCTCAGGGATTGGACGATCGCTTAGCCCCTTAAGTTGGTATGATTTAGAGCCAACCATTATATGGATTCTTAAAGCTTCCTTCTAGTTGGTAGTGAATTTTCCTTTGCTTAACGGTCTCATTGCTAACTCCATCAATCTAAGCATTAGGTCTCTATCTTCAAATGCCTAAGGTTTGAGTAATGATGAGATCCATGGGTGAGCTTATATTATACCTGTTCATTTGTACATTGTTAGGCTTAGTAGTTAGGTTTATCCCTTGCATGAGCATAATTTTCATTTTGGGCCACTTTTGGGCCTTGTATAGGTATATACTTGCTTTGTGCCACTTTTGGGTCATGTACCTTTAGATTTTGGACCTTGAGTAAAGCTTTAAAAGGCCCACCCAAGTTAAGTCCAAAAATACATATTTAAGGAGGTATATATACCTTCATCTTCTTTGTAATTAAGGAGCTAAGATTCATTTGATAAATTTCTAGTAAGATTGAGTATTTTCTCTCTCTAAACTCTCTCGAGTGTTTAGCTTTCTCCCTAGTTATTATCCTTTAAAATCCTCTCCCAAAGGTGGTGAACATCACCAAGACTTATCTTTTTAGTTAGAGAGTGACGTCCCACTCTACCACCCCTCACTTCTCCATAATTTCATTTCAACTATCTTTGTCCTAATTGTGTTTTTATTGCTTGTCTTCTTTGATCTCTTGTTTATCTTTAAAGTATTTCCTTTATTGACTTTCTTGAGATAGTTGAAGTGCGACCTCACTTTTAGGTAGCATCTTGAGGTGATTGAGATTAGACTATAGGGATTACTTTAAGCATATAAAGATGGATAAATAGTTGATGGAGAATACACATTTGTGAGATTGGAGTATTTTTATTTCTTTTTAAATATTATTTTGTGCTAACCATTTTTTGTGTTCAAAGTTTTTCCTTGTTAGCTTGGTAGACTTTGAAGACTTGTATTTAGAGAGCACATTTGTGTAATAAATATTAGTTACTTATGTGTCTTTTATATTTGTTTTTCTCCTAGTATTTTGGGAGTGTGTAAAAAAATATAATTCTTTTAATTCATTTTTCTTAGTCCTTGTATTTGGACTTGTTGGACTTTGGACTTTAGACTTTGGATTTTAATTAGTTGATTAGAGTAGTGCATTTAGACATTAGTTTACTTTGTGCACACCAACTAGTTTCTTGTTTTTTATTTGCTTTTAGGTTTAGTTTACTTACCAAGTGACTAGTATCTTATCTCATTTTTCACTTTGCACATTATTTTGCCATAGACATCATGTATTCTTATAGTGAACATGAGAGAGATAACACACCTCCCCAATTTGAGGCCATAATATAACAATTAGGTTCCGTCCATGCTAGATTGGGTTCCTATGAGTCAAGGGGTGAGAGTGTCATAAATAAGAGTTATGAGAGAACAGAAAGAACAAAAAGGATCCTTGAGGATATTGATAGCAAAGTAAAACAATTATGGAAAAATGTTTTAGAGTTTGATGATATAGGAAATGAGAAAATTTAGGCGTGCAAAAAAGGGGAAACAAAAAGAGAAAAATTAAGAAGAAAACATAATAAAGCTATGGAAGAAAAAATGCAACATTATTTAAGAGAACATGATAGGTACGTGACAAAGAAAAAAATGATAAAAAGTAAAGATAAAAACAAAGAGAGTGGGGTATATGATAGTGGCTTGTTTTTAGACAACTATAATGTTTCAAAAGAAAGTCACCTAACTAATAGTTTGTCTACCCCTATCATTAGTTCTTATCCTTAAGAAGACCATAAGGTGGTGGAGGAATCTCTTCTAACTTCTCTTATTCCTTGTGAAAAGACTTGGTCACCCATTGTACATAGTTCCCTTAGGGTTAGTAGTAGGACGTACGTAGTTATCATAGGTTCTTATAGGGTTAGGATTTGCCTATACTCCTTTAAGTTGACTTTCCCGACTTATGTCTTTTGTTATTTTTCTTGTGTCTAGGACTTTTATAGGTTTAACATTTTGTCCATTAAATAACATGTCCATCTCATTGCATCTAGGACCATATAATGCATATGATCATGTTTGATAGTTCGGAGAACAAACTTAGAAAAAGGGGGTTGAATAAGTCTATTCACTTTTTCAAACCAAAAAATGATTTTAAACGTTATTACGTTATGCACAACGGACCAGACTTTTGAGAGACGGAGAGCGTGATACTTTGATTTAGCGAGCGTATTTTCGCCAGACTTTTACTATCGAGTTTAACAATAATAATGCACCAAACTTTTGATAGTAAAGAGTAAGAGAGAAAGAGATAATACACAAGCGATTTATACTGGTTCACCTCTAACTTGGAGACTACATTCAGTACCTTTAAATCTGAAGGATTTCCATGATGTAAGAACTTTTACATAAGAGTATTATTGATTCCAACCACTCTTGACTTAAGCACAACCCGTGCTTCAAGTATTCTTGACATTGGTCACTCCTGGCCCCAAGTATTCTTGACTCCGGTCACTCGGGGCCTAAGCATAACCCTACTTCAACACACCAAACCCTTCTGGATTCCTATGAGTATTATTTTGCAATCACCCACTCCTGGGGCAAACCCAAGTATTCTTTTATGAGCCACTTCTGGCTCGAACCCTGTGTATTCTTTTAAAAGCCTCTCCAAGCCAACAGTGTTTCACACACTAATAGAGTCTGGCAACACACTAGATCTATACTACCAGAGGATTGGAAGAATTAGCTTAAATAAAATAAGCCCCTTGACTTAGCAAAGCTAAGTGATAAACCGCGAAAATAGGTTTATAAAGAAAAAGAGGGCTTAATTTTCCCACAGGGCTGAGTACATTTAGAAAGTGAAAGATGATTAGAAAATGTACTGAGCCATAAAGCATGACTTGGGATAATATGCATTTAAGTGCACAAAGGCATATCCCGAGTTACTATGGCATCTAAGCAGAAAGGTGAGTGCAGATAGCGAGATTTCTTTGTCTTCATGGCAGATCTTCCAGGTAGAGTTACTCGTTGTTGAGTAAACTGCCATTTCTTCATTTCATATGAGCTTGAGTGCATGAACGTCTGATGGTCGTTCATGATTTTTCTTCTTCTTCCATTACACTTTTATGGTGTATTCTAGCTCATCTTTTTCTTTTTGCAAGCTCTCTCTCTTTTTCATTTTTCTCTCTAGTATTTCTTTTCATCCTTAATTCTCGGTAATTGATTTTTCTCTCCTCATATTTTCTTCTATATTTTTTTAAGAGACTCTCTATTTGAAGAAGAGATTGATTCTGTCTATATGGAATCAATCTATTGAGTTTAGGTAGAGGTTGTCAATTATATAACCGTTGAGAGAGTTATTGTGTAAGGGACAAAAGCCTTTCTCATTGGAATTGCATGAAGGATAAGAGCTTTTATTGTTAGAGAAAAAGCAAGACGTTCTACATAAGTAATGTAAACGTAGGAGCTTTCAGGATTTGTGTAATCATAGGTGGAGTAGATGTAGCATAAGTTTCACTAAGAAGGAAAACTTACACTCAGAGAATCTCTGAATGCGTAAGATAGAGGTGAAACTTAGTTGCTTTTCAGACTATATTAAAATCCACCTTGTTTAGTCAACCTTCCTTTTTGCGAATATTTTCAATAAGTTTTTGATGGAGATGACTTGTGATCGTTGATGCTTCATGTACCAGACCATTTCTGAGATGATTCAAGATAAGGAGATAGAGTCTGATGCTTTTGTATTTTCTAAAGCTTGAGATGGTACTTTCAAGTATGAGTCTGGTAAGTTATTCTAATGCGAGAAAATTTCTTTTGAAAAGAGTTACTATACTTTTGATTCTTCCTTTTTGTCCTAGAGTCTATGTTACGACTAAACTATTCAGACTTTTGATGCATAAGCTTTCTATGCGTAGGCTCCCCCTTTCTTTTGTAGCTCAGGCCTTTTCCTAAAACACTAAAACACCCACATCAAGTGATAACAAACGTCTTTATTTAAGTTAGAATTCCTAATGTTAGTTATCAATAAATATCGTGAGTTTTGGTTTAAATGATTCAACATTTTCTACACTCTTCTTCAACAATGTTAATATTACTCAGTTTTATAAGGGATTATATAGGGAGCTACTGTAACACCCTTATTTTTATTTTTATATTAAAATTTTGAAGTAATTAGATTATGGCTCTTTAGAACTTTTTAATCTACGTATTATTTATATTTTTTGGAATTTTGGAATTTTTTTTTATATAAAATAATATTTTTTAATAATTTTAAATTCATATAAGTGACTTAAATTAAAAATATTTATAAGAAAGTGAATGTAAATTATAAGAAAATTTTCTAAAATCCGTTTCAAGTAGACTTATCTAAAAATTATCGGTTTGAGAAAAATCTTGATTTTTTCCAATCGTTAAAAAATTGGAAACGTATTAATAAATTTTTATTAACAGAAAATTTTAGATTTTTAAAATTTCAACTTTATATTACATGTTATAAAATTAGTAAGGACTGATATAATATCGCTAAATTTCAAAAAGGACTCATTTTGAATATTTAAAATATACCGAGTGAAAGGTTACTATTTGGCTTAATAATTCTGCCGACAGTTACTATGCAAAACACTGTGCATGTATGAAATTTTCAAAAGGTGCACAGTAACCTGGAATAAAAAATTCAAAAATGCATAGTACTTTTATATTAAAATAATGGAATGCATAGTAAATTTTTTTCCTATAAATACCGAAGAATTTCTTCTTTAGAATTCACAATTTCAGATTAAGTTTTCTTAATATAGTAGTGCTAGTGAGATAGTGGTGGAAGTGAGAGAGAGAAGAAAAGTTTTTGGAGAGAAGGTTCTGCCAAAATCCTAAGGTAAGAATACTTCTCTTTTATATTTTTTGGGTTATTTTCATATCGTTTTTAGAAATCTGTTATTATACTGGAAATAATATTATTTTAAGTTACTATTCTGCATAGTAAACACTATTTCAATAGTAAATTACTATTTCAATAGTAAATTACTATTCAAATAGTAAATTACTATTTACTTTTACTATTTACCGTTACTATTCATGATTTACTATTTACCGTTACTATTCATATTTTACTATTTACTGTTACTATTCACGATTTACTATTCACTATTCACTATTCACTATTTAAAATTTACCATTTCTGTTTTAAGTATTAATCTTAATCTTCGTCTTATGCTTATACTAAAATAAGATTGGTATTAATATTTCTAGAAATCGGAGGCGCAAAGCAAATCTCTTTTTGGTAACAACTCAAGGTAAGGGGGAGTAAAATAAGAGTATAATATGAAAAGACATAAGAATAATGGGAGGAGTCCCCTACTCCTTTTAAATTTAATAATATTATTATTTTAAAATATTAACTTTTTAACTTAACATTTTTAATACATTTTAAATTAAATATCCGGTTTAACTAACTCTAATATACCTATGCAAGGACTTAGACCATTATGACCTATATGGTCTGGACTATACCTATGCAAGGATTTGGACCATTATGACCCATATGGACTGAACTATACCTATGCAAGGATTGGATTATATGGACTTACATAGACCTATACGAGGAATTGACCAAAAGGACTCAAATTGACTATATTAATAACCATTAAACTTTGAATTATAATATTTATAAATAATGCTTTGTTAACTTGATTTTGATTGATATTTAATTGTGATTAATAATATTTGATGTGATTGATGATATTTAGTTATAATTGATAATGCTTGATTTTGATTGATGATTTTGTGACGTGGAGTTTGAGCATATAGCGAGCATGACGAAAAGCTAAATTCAGTAAGAATTTTCTTACCTTACTCTTTAAATTTTTACTTTAAATCTTCTCTTCTTAGAAATTATTTTTATTAACTTTATTTTCAATATTTAGAATAAAAAAATTAGTATTTATTTTAGAAAGAAAACATTTTATGAGAATTAATTAATTAAATCTTGAGTTAAAGAAAAATTTTGTAATTTTAAGTATTTTTGGTTAATAATTATTCTCTTTTAATAAAACAAAATTTTTAAAAGAAAATTATTTTATTTTTTTCCAACTTAATAACTAAAGATATTTGGAAATAATTGAGATTCCTAAATTTGATTTTGTTAAGATTTAATTTGAGAAAGATTATGTAAAGTTTTATGTGAGAAAGTTTTTAGATATTTAAGGCTTAGAAACTCAATTTCAGTGAGATTTGAAAACTGTACCAAATTTATTTATGTGGGACAGAAATTCAGAGAATTGAGAAAATGTACAGTTTATTGAAATGATATTGTAAACCTTTAAGGGATTTAATAATTGAGTTTCTAAAAGCCTTAACCAACTAAATACGCGAGTAGTTCATGCATCATGAATCATTAAAGTGAAATAAAATGATATTGTCTGGGGACGGATTATAGAAACCGAGGATACATTAGAGGAGGCTTAATTACGAGCCTTGGGATGAGAGGGTGTGAAAGGGTGCTTCAGGGGACCTGGGGTAGCTCCCTAGTGTCGGGTACTTTCATAATAAAAACTTTCTCAATCTGACTAGTCCCTAAGTGTTTCCATGCCAGTTGAGTTGTTCATATTATTATTATCCGGACTTATGGAACAATGTAAACTCCTGGTTGGCCCAGTACAAATTAAAATTTAAGGGCCCACATATATAGGTAAATTATGATGAAGATATTGCATATATTCATGCATTCATAATTGATTGTGTATGTGATTGTGATTGATATTATTATGTATTGGTTTGTGAAAACCCTTTGTTGCTTATGTCTTAATCAATAATATTATATTCTGTTTCTCACTCCTTTCTCTGTGTCTTTGTTTCATATATTCTAAATTGATGGTTCAGAGGGAAGGATCGAAGAATTTCGGCAGTAGATATAGCACGTTCTAGAAAGGGAGCTCGGTATGAATACCGTGGTCCAATGAATAAATAATGTTAATAAGTAACTGCTTCTGGGCCATGGAGTTTCCTCTCTTTCTTATAATGTTTAATGTTTATTTTCTTCGGATGAATGTACAAATACTTTATAAAGTTTTAATAATATTTGTGAGGTATTTCAGAAATAATGTATATAATTTATTCCGATAGTTTTTTTTAACAATCATATCTTTTAAAAAAATAATTATGAATTTTTCTAGAATTTATTAAGGTGTAACAGAGGGTGTTACAAAGTGGTATCAGAGCAGTTAATCCAATAGGCCTGGGGAAAAGGTCTATCTTGCTTTGTCTGTAAACTCTGTATAGGTAGAATATCTGACTTGGTAGTAACTGTGATTGATGTGACAAATCTCAGTTACTGTGAAACAGGAAACTAATGGCTGGAAACGATCTTGCTGGAGTTGTAGAACGCTTAATCAATGCAATAGGAGCACGTGAAGGTCAAGGTAACGATGCCTTGAGAAGGCTAGACCTATTCGAAAAGCGCAATCCACCTCGTTTCAAGGGAGGATATAACCCTGATGGAGCACAAATCTGGATTCGAGAGATAGAGAAGATCTTTTGAGCATTGCAATGTAATGAAGCTGATAAGGTAATCTTCGCTACTTATGCCTTATCTGAGGATGCTGAACATTGGTGGGATAGCATGCATAGACAATTCGAAGTCAACGACGTGGAGATCACTTGGGATTATTTCAAGGATATGTTTCTGGAGAAATACTTTCCAGCTGATGTTAAAGAGAAAAGACAATTCGAATTCCTATCGCTGACCCAAGGAAATATGACCGTTGGAGAGTACGCATCCAGGTTTGAAGAGCTATCTCATTTTCATTCTCATTATAATGATGCTACTAATGAAAGAGATCGGTGTGCAAAGTTTGTAAATGGATTGCGGCCAGAAATTAAGGAAGCTATACGAATGCAGGAAATCCATGAATTTTCTGTATTGGTAAATCGCTGCAGGATCTTTGAAGAAGATCATAAGGATAGAATGACCAAAAGTCGTGAGCCCATTCACAAGGCAGGAGAAATGAGAAGTGGAGGACCTCACCATCACCAAAGAAGAGACTTCAGAAGGAATAAGCCTTACCAAGCACCATTTCGCCGGTTTGGAGCAGCATCTGTTCCTAACAGACCCCAAGCTTCAACTGGAAGCTATTACCCGACATCTGCACCAAATTTTAAATGTTTTATCTGTGGAGGACCCCATTTGAAAAGGGATTGTCCTAAAAACACTTATGTTTGTTTTAAGTGTAACAAACCAGGTCATCACATCAAGGATTGTCTAGAGATGAAGAGGGAAAACCCTGAAGGTGCGAGTACAACATAAATACTCAAGGAGGCGTGCACAGTGCAGTCGGAAGGCCGAAGGCAAAAGGAAAGGTTTTTGCAATCACTGGAGAATAAGCATCTCATTCTGATTCCATGGTGGAAGGTAAGTGTATCATTAATAAGATTCCTTTAATTGTTATGTATGACTCAGGTGCATCACATTCCTTTATTGCCAATGACTGTGTAGAAAAACTAAAATTACCTATGATAGAACTGTCATTTGACTTATCTGTACATACTCCTGGAAACAATCCCATTGTCACTTCTAAAGCCTGTTGGAAATGCCCTATTGTCATAAATGGTAGGGACTTTAAAGCTAATCTTTTCTGTTTACCCCTTTCTGGCTTAGAAGTTATTATTGGGCTAGATTGGTTGTCTAACAATCATGTTCTAATAGATTGTCATAATAAAACCATAATGTTTAAAGAACCAGTGAATTTGAATCCTGAGGATTCGAGATTTCTAACCGCCAACCAAGTGAGTGCCTCTTTAAAAGGAGGGGCTCAAGGATTCATGCTATTGCTTTCAACGAAAGGAGAGCAAGAATCAAAAATCAAAAATCTGCCGGTTGTGTGTGAATTTCCTGACGTTTTTCCTGAAGATATCCCTGGTTTACCCCCAGAAAGAGTTGTGGAATTTGCCATTGATCTAGTACCTGGAGTTGGACCCATTTCAATTGCACCATACCGAATGTCACCTCTAAAATTAGCAGAGTTGAAGAAACAACTTGAAGAGATGATAGAGAAGCAGTTTATACGACCCAGTGTATCCCCCTGGGGTGCACCAGTGTTGTTGGTTAAGAAGAAGGATGGTAGCATGAGGTTGTGTGTAGATTATCGACAACTGAACAAGGTGACAATCAAGAACAGATATCCTCTGCCAAGGATTGACGACTTGATGGATCAGTTGCGTGGTGCCACGGTGTTCTCCAAAATTGATTTGAGGTCTGGATACCATCAAATAAGGGTAAAGAAAGAAGATATACCAAAAACTGCTTTTAGAACACGCTATGGCCATTACGAATATCTAGTAATGCCTTTTGGTGTAACTAATGCACCAGCCGTATTCATGGATTACATGAATAGGCTTTTTCATCCATATCTAGATAAATTTGTAGTGGTGTTCATTGATGATATATTAGTGTACTCTAAAAGCAGAGAAGAACATGTTGAACATTTGAAGGTCGTGTTGGAAATCCTGAAAAAGAAACAACTGTATGCAAAGCTGTCAAAGTGTGAATTCTGGTTGGAAGAAGTGAACTTTTTAGGACATGTAATTAGTCAAGGAGGAATAGCTGTAGACCCTTCCAAGGTGGAAGCAGTTTTAAAATGGGAGAGACCAACCACAATCACTGATATTAGAAGTTTCTTGGGTCTGGCTGGATACTATAGGAGATTCATTGAAGGATTTTCAAAGCTAGGATACCCATTGACCAAGTTAACACGGAAAGGAGAACCTTTTGTGTGGATGACACAATGCGAGAATAGTTTTCAAGAGCTAAAAGATTGACTTACTTCTGCGCCGGTGTTAGTACTCCCTGATCCACATCGAAGTTTTGAAGTTTACTGTGATGCGTCTAAACAAGGACTAGGAAGTGTACTCATGCAAGACAAGAAGGTTGTAACCTATGTGTCGCGCCAATTAAGGCAACATGAGACTAACTACCCTACCCATAACTTAGAGCTAGCCGCTATAGTTTTTGCCTTAAAGATTTGGAGGCACTATCTATACGGTGCAACATTCGATGTGTTTAGTGATCATAAGAGTCTTAAGTATTTATTCGACCAAAAGGAGTTGAACATGAGGCAACGGAGATGGATGGAGTTCTTAAAGGACTACGACTTTGAGTTGCAATACCATCCTGGAAAAGCGAACGTAGTAGCTGATGCTTTAAGTCAAAAGTCTCTACATGCATCCACAATGATGATTAAAGAGTTGGAATTAATAGAGAACTTCAGAGATCTTAACCTAGCAGTAAAGGTTAATGCTAACAGCTACAGATTAGGAGCGTTGCAAGTGACAAGTGAATTCCTGAGACAAGTTTTAGAGGCTCAACGAGAGGATGAATTCCTGCAAGAGAAGAAAGAACTCTTGAAACAAGGAAAAGAAGTCGAGTTCAATGTAAGAAGTGACCAATTGCTGAGGTATAAGGATCGAGTGTGTATCCCTAATCAAGAGGAGTTGAGGAAAGCAATTTTGGAAGAAGGCCATAAAAGTTATATGAGCATTCATCCCGGAGCTACTAAAATGTATCAAGATTTGAAGAAGTTATTTTGGTGGCCTGGAATGAAGAAAGCAGTGGCAGAGTACGTGGCTGCATGTCTAATTTGCCAGAAGGTTAAAGTGGAACATCAAAAACCCCCTGGAATGCTACAATCAATGGAAATACCAGAATGGAAATGGGATAGCATTACCATGGATTTTGTGACTTCTCTACCTAAAACTCCATTAGGACATGATTCAATATGGGTAATAGTTGATAGACTAACAAAGTCTGCCCACTTTATTCCCATTAATATTCGTTACTCTATGGAGAAGCTGGCAAAATTATACATCGAGGAGATTGTGAGATTGCATGGAATTCCTTCAAGTATCATTTCTGATCGGGACCCTCGTTTTACATCACAATTCTGGAAGAGCTTGCACAAGGCTTTGGGAACAAGACTGCGTTTGAGTTCAGCATATCATCCTCAGACAGATGGACAATCAGAAAGAACAATCCAATCTCTAGAGGACTTGTTACGAGCTTGTGTGTTAGAGCATAAAGGAAATTGGAATCAATTCTTACCATATGTGGAGTTTACCTGCAACAACAGTTTTCATGCTAGCATTGACATGGCACCTTTTGAAGCATTATATGGAAGAAAATGTAGGACCCTGCTATGTTGGTTTGAGACTGGTAAAAACTTGATGCTAGGACCAGAGTTGGTACAACAAACCACGGATAAAATCAAAATAGTTCAGGAAAAGATGAAGGCAACACAGAGCAGGCAGAAAAGTTACTATGACAAAAGAAGAAAGCCGCTCAAATTTCAAGAAGGTGATCATGTATTCTTGAAAGTCACACCTATGACTGGGGTCGGTCGGGCAATGAAATCTCGAAAACTAACTCCTAGATTTATTGGTCCATATCAAATAATTCATAAAGTTAGTCCTCTTGCCTACCAAATAGCATTACCACCTTTTCTTTCTAATATCCATAATGTTTTTCATGTGTCAAACTTATGAAAGTATATATCTGATCCTACACATGTTATTGAACCTGATGTCATACAAGTTAAAGATAATCTTACATATGATGCACCATCAATCAGAATAGGTGATAGAAGAATAAAAAAGTTAAGAGACAAGATAATTCCGCTTGTGAAGGTCATTTGGAGTGAAACGAGAGGGGAAGATGCTACGTGGGAACTAGAAACTGAGATGAAAGAGTCTCATCCTCATTTGTTTTACTGAATAATGTAAATTTCGAGGACGAAATTTTCTAAGGGGAGTAGAGTTGTAACACCCCTATTTTTATTTTTATATTAAAATTTTGAAGTAATTAGATTATGGCTCTTTAGAACTTTTTAATCTACGTATTATTTATGATTTTTTGGAATTTTTTGGAATTTTGGAATTTTTTTATATAAAATAATATTTTTTAAATAATTTTAAATTCATATAAGTGACTTAAATTAAAAATATTTATAAGAAAGTGAATGTAAATTATAAGAAAATTTTCTAAAATCCGTTTCAAGTAGACTTATCTAAAAATTATCGGTTTGAGAAAAATCTTGATTTTTTCCAATCGTTAAAAAATTGGAAACGTATTAATAAATTTTTATTAACAGAAAATTTTAGATTTTTAAAATTTCAACTTTATATTACATGTTATAAAATTAGTAAGGACTGATATAATATCGCTAAATTTCAAAAAGGACTCATTTTGAATATTTAAAATATACCGAGTGAAAGGTTACTATTTGGCTTAATAATTCTGCCGACAGTTACTATGCAAAACACTGTGCATGTTTGAAATTTTCAAAAGGTGCACAGTAACCTGGAATAAAAAATTCAAAAATGTATAGTACTTTTATATTAAAATAATGGAATGCATAGTAAATTTTTTTCCTATAAATACCGAAGGATTTCTTCTTTAGAATTCACAATTTCAGATTAAGTTTTCTTAATATAGTAGTGCTAGTGAGATAGTGGTGGAAGTGAGAGAGAGAAGAAAAGTTTTTGGAGAGAAGGTTCTGCCAAAATCCTAAGGTAAGAATACTTCTCTTTTATATTTTTGGGGTTATTTTCATATCGTTTTTAGAAATCTGTTATTATACTGAAAATAATATTATTTTAAGTTACTATTCTGCATAGTAAACACTATTTCAATAGTAAATTACTATTCAAATAGTAAATTACTATTTACTGTTACTATTTACCGTTACTATTTACGATTTACTATTTACTGTTACTATTCACGATTTACTATTTATCGTTACTATTCATGTTTTACTATTTACTATTACTATTCACAATTTACTATTCACTATTCACTATTCAAAATTTACCATTTCTGTTTTAAGTATTAATCTTAATCTTCGTCTTATGCTTATACTAAAATAAGATTGGTATTAATATTTCTAGAAATCGGAGGCGCAAAGCAAATCTCTTTTTGGTAACAACTCAAGGTAAGGGGGAGTGAGATAAGAGTATAATATGAAAAGACATAAGAATAATGGGAGGAGTCCCCTACTCCTTTTAAATTTAATAATATTATTATTTTAAAATATTAACTTTTTAACTTAACATTTTTAATAAATTTTAAATTAAATATCCGGTTTAACTAACTCTAACATACCTATACAAGGACTTGAACCATTATGACCTATATGGTTTGGATTATACCTATGCAAGGATTTGGACCATTATGACCCATATGGACTGAACTATACCTATGCAAGGACTGGATTATATGGACTTACATAGACCTATACGAGGAATTGACCAAAAGGACTCAAATTGACTATATTAATAACCATTAAACTTTGAATTATAATATTTATAAATAATGCTTTGTTAACTTGATTTTGATTGATATTTAATTGTGATTAATAATATTTGATGTGATTGATGATATTTAGTTATAATTGATAATGCTTGATTTTGATTGATGATTTTGTGACGTGGAGTTTGAGCATATAGCGAGCATGACGGAAAGCTAAATTCAGTAAGAATTTTCTTACCTTACTCTTTAAATTTTTACTTTAAATCTTCTCTTCTTAGAAATTATTTTTATTAACTTTATTTTAGATATTTAGAATAAAAAAATTAGTATTTATTTTAGAAAGAAAACATTTTATGAGAATTAATTAATTAAATCTTGAGTTAAAGAAAAATTTTGTAATTTTAAGTATTTTTGGTTAATAATTATTCTCTTTTAATAAAACAAAATTTTTAAAAGAAAATTATTTTATTTTTTTCCAACTTAATAACTAAAGATATTTGGAAATAATTGAGATTCCTAAATTTGATTTTGTTAAGATTTAATTTGAGAAAGATTATGTAAAGTTTTATGTGAGAAAGTTTTTAGATATTTAAGGCTTAGAAACTCAATTTCAGTGAGATTTGAAAACTGTACCAAATTTATTTATGTGGGACAGAAATTCAGAGAATTGAGAAAATGTACAGTTTATTGAAATGATATTGTAAACCTTTAAGGGATTTAATAATTGAGTTTCTAAAAGCCTTAACCAACTAAATACGCGAGTAGTTCATGCATCATGAATCATTAAAGTGAAATAAAATGATATTGTCTGGGGACGGATTATAGAAACCGAGGATACATTAGAGGAGGCTTAATTACGAGCCTTGGGATGAGAGGGTGTGTGAACACCTATTTTTGTCCGGTGATATATATTAAAAAAAAAGAAAAAAAGAAAAAAAAAGAAGAAAAAAAAGAGTTTTTTTTGTCCTAGAGTCCGGAGTCAATGTTGACTGCATTAACCGGGGTCCTAGCACGGTTTCATGACCGGTGTTACCTCATTAGTTCTAAGCTCGTACAGCCTCAGTGGAGTACGGTATTTTACACCTCAGTTCGAAGGGAATCCGAGGTTCTTCAAGTTAAAACTGATGTGTTAATCCGTACTTAAACTTCAAGACACACCGGAGGTACACCTGCAGGAGATTCCCCAATGCTTAATATTTAACCGAGGTGAAGAGAAATGTCTATAGTTGACCAATGATTTCAGACCCCGGTTATGACTTATCAGTTCTCGTTGGTGACGCGGTACAGTGCTTAGAACCCCGCCCAGTCCAGATTGCCACCCCGGATCATATTAAAAAAAAATATTATTAAAAATTGCATAGTGACCGTTAGAATAGTAACCCTTCCCCATCTCTATAAATACCCAATCCCTCTTCATTTCCTACCACATCTTTCATTTCATCAATTCTCTTCATTTCTCTCAAGCAATGGCTGATGGATGCCGAAGCCAAGAGGAAAGAATAAGGGAGGGAAGACGATGTTTTGTGACTACCTTTTTACTCCTTATAGTGTGGGTAGTAATTTATATTTATTGGATATTTTATATATTTCCATATATGTAATAAATAATTTATGTTTCCATTTGTACCTTTAAATAAAAGGCCCAAAAAAAAAAACAAAAAAATAAATGGGTAAAAAAAAAATCAAAAAAAATAAAAAAAAATAAAAAAAAAATAAAAAAATCAAAAAATAATAAAAAATAAAAAAACGAAAATAAAAAATAAAAATAAATAAGAAGGGCAAAAAAAAAAGAAGAAAAAAGAAAAAAGGGCCCAAACAAAAAAAAAGAAAAAAACAAAAAAAAAGAAAGCCCAAAAAAAAAAGGGAAATGGGCCCAAAAAAAAAAATCCAAAAAAAAGGGTCCAAAAAAAAAACGAAAATTAAAAAAAAAAAGGAAAATCAAAAAGTTGACGGTGGTTTATTAGTGGTGGGCCCCGGTTTGGTTGGATAATTGGAGAAAATTAGGGAAATTGACATCAAATTTGGACAAATTGAAAAAGTAGAAAAGTGATGTCATTTATGGAGAATCCAATGCCAATTTTCTTCTATAAATAGAAGGTGATATTGAGGCATTTTGGAGGAAGAAGAGAAAAAAGAGGGGAAAGAGTGTTAAATTTTTGTGAGAATTTTTAGAAGTTTGGGTTTTCAAAAATTACTTTGTGTAATCCTAGTTAGGAA
The DNA here is from genome assembly GCA_037962975.1 of Clitoria ternatea. Lineage (NCBI taxonomy): Eukaryota > Viridiplantae > Streptophyta > Magnoliopsida > Fabales > Fabaceae > Clitoria > Clitoria ternatea. The sequence goes on along the minus strand of CM075674.1, from coordinate 13,326,401 downwards.
AATGAGTGCACCACTCTTGTTTGTCTTAGTATATGAGTTTTTGTGAGCTAAAATACTGTCCAAGCGTTGTAACCGGTATCCAAATACCTTCAAATCAAGTCCAAACAAAGCCAAAAGCAAAGGAAATCTACACAAAATTGATTTCCCGACTTCCGTTCTAGTTTCTCTGTAATTGATCTTGTACCAAGGTATTTTTTATTAATACAAAGTTGTTTATTTATATTTATTTATTCGTCTTATTTAATTGTTATTTATTTTTCTGCACTTTTATTTTTCTTTATTTATATTCAAGCACTTTATTTTCCTGCACTTTATTTTTCTGCAGTTATTTATCTGTTTATTTATTTTTATGCATCTCCATCTTTATTTATTTATTTGTACCTTTATTTTTCCTTATTTATTTTTTTTACACTTTTATTCCTCTTTATTTACTTTTCTGCACTTTTATTATTGTTAATTTATTTTTCTGCACTTTATTTATCCGCACTTTATATTTCTGCAATTATTAGTTCATTTTTTTATTTTTTACATTTTTATCTTTATTTATTTATTTATTTTTATGCCCTTTTATTTTATTTATTTACTTTCCCGTCCCTTTATTTTTGTTATTTACTTTTCTGCCCATTTATTTTTATGTATTTACTTTTCTGTCCCTTTATTTTTGTTATTTACTTTTCTGCCCCTTTATTTTTTTATTTACATTTCTGCCCCTTTATTTCCATGTATTTACTTTTTAGCCCTTTTATTTTAGTTATTTACATTTCTACCCCTTTATTTTTGTTATTTACATTTCTGCCCCTTTATTTTTGTTATTTACATCTCTGCCTCTTTATTTTCATGTATTTGCTTTCCTGTCCCTTTATTTTTGTTATTTACTTTTCTGCTGCTTTATTTTTGTTATTTACTTTTCTGTTCCTTTATTTTTTTATTATTTATTTTTTTGCCCCTTTATTTTATGTATTTATTTTTTTCTGCTCTTTTATTTTTATATTTATGTCTATTTTTTTTTTATTTTTTTGAACTTTTCATTTTTTTTCTACCTTTATTTTTTTTATTTTATTATTATTATTTATTCTCTATACTTTTTATTTTTAGTTATTTATCTTTTTGTTTTATCTTTCTACACTTTCTATTTATTTATTTACGTTTGACCATTTTAATAGTTTATAAATATGTTATGTATATACATAATTATCCATTTTTATTATGGTCATGATTTCCTATTATTTTCTCTTAGTAACCTTTTAATAATTAAGAAGAAATTATTTTCATAAAAAAATAAAAAAATCAAGACTAATAAATAGTGTGTTATTTATTCATTCATTTTTCTCTTAAATGTAAGATGAGATTAATTTAGATGAGACATCTTATTAATCTTATTTTCTTAAAAGATAATTAAATAATATTCCGTGTCAATTTTAATTAATTAAGTGTATTATATTTCTTTATCTTCGTGTTGATGTGTTTAATTTTATTTTATTTTTTCTCTTATCTTTATTTATTTATTTATTTATTTGTTTTGAACTTTATATTTCTCAATAAAAATCAATTTTTTTTACTAGAAAATAAGTAAGACAAGACGTCTTATTTTTTTTATCTTTTTATTTTTTTATGGTCTTTTAATCATTTATTTATTTATTTTCTTAGAACTAAAAAAAACAAACTTAAGAGATGTATTTTTTTACTACCTTTGTTTTATTCATGTTTATATATTTTTATTGTGTATATTATTTATGATTATTTTATGAAGGATGAAATATTTGATAATCATTTTTTAAATTATGCATGATCAATTTGGGTAATCGTTTTTTACGGACAGTGTGGGGTGCTAATACCTTCCCCTCCTGTAATTCGACTCCCGGACTAAACAAAATCTCATTTTTTTAAAACAAAAAAAAACCAGTGCTATTTAAAGGTTTTCCTAATATTTTCCTTAATAAATATTGGTGGCGACTCCTTGAACCCTTTATTTTTTAGGCTTCTCAAGAGCCTCACTTCAATGCCGTTTTAATTTTCTTTTATTTGTCTTTAACCAGTCCGCGTCGTGCGCCGGGACCCCGGTCGCGACAGATGGCGACTCCACTGGGGATATTTTGAGAGTCAAGCCCGCTAAATTGATCTTGTGTATTTTGTTGATTGTTAATTATTTCATCCTTTATATTTATTTGTTATGTTATTCTTGTTGTTTATCTAGTCTTCCGTTAATTTTAGATTTTATACTGTTTTTTTTTTACTTCTTTATTGCCTTAATTTAGAACCTTAGGGTAGAAGACATGTGATATTTATTTTGCTTTATGTTTGTTCATTGTGAAGAATGGGTAAAAATCCAGGTATGAATGCCCCACACACTTCACATTCACCATAATGCACACACTATTAGAAGGGACCCTATTCCCGGGCCCCGCAAAAGACATAGGCTAGGGGAGATTATTAGCGGTGTCATTTAGGACGAGACGTCCTACCATGATTCGCGTGAAAATCTCAGCCGGGGTGTTATCTTAGTTATGATGTCCGCACTAAGTAGGATTCCCTACTTTTTGCATAAGACTCATAGCTAAAGATCAGAGCTCCGGTGACCTTCTTAGAACCAATTAGAATAATTACCTTTTGAAGAAACACGATTAAATAGCCTTAGAGCCAATTAGGTGGTTACCTTGTCTAAGACACAATTGGGCAAACATTCCTTTTATCTTTTATTCATTTGCACAAAGTTTTTTTTTAAAAAAAAATCATCAAAAATGTATATTTTCTATACTCAAGTCATGATAAATACTATCACTCTTATGTGAGGATATTTATCAAACTGTTTTCTTTGTTAATCTGATTCATTTATTTCTTTTGTTAAAGGTGAAATTTAAACATCGGTAAGTATCACTAAAAATGGAATTTAACATGAGATCAAGTGATCAAGAAGTGAAGGCAACTGGTTTAAAAAATTTGTTACACCTCAAAGTCATCAGATCAAATACTAGCAATCTGTTGTCCTTAAGCAAAAGGATGGATATTACCCAAAAAATAACCTTTATAAGGAAATATGGGAAGATCCTAAAATTCTTAGAGGTCGAAGTGCAAGAAGGGGCCCTTACTGCTCTAACTCAGTTTTATGATCCTCCTCTTCGCTGTTTTACATTCAAAGATTTCCAGTTAGCTCCTACTTTGGAGGAGTTTGAACAGATATTTGGCTTGCCGTTAGAAGATTTGAAACCTTATCGTCGAACTGAACATCATGCTTCAATCTTCAGTGTAGCTCGCATCCTCAAGATGGATCCTGAAATGCTTAAGAAGGCTCAATTAAACAGGAACCAAATTTCAGGATTCGCACTAAGCTTCTTTGAGCAGCAACTCCTCAGTCAGGCAGGGAAAGGAGAATGGGACGTGTTTGTTGACATTTTGGCGTTGGCCATCTATGGTGTGATCCTCTTCCCAAGCCTTGATAATTATATTGATTTCAAGGCAATTGATGTTTTCCTAGCTAGAAAGCTTAGGGGTGAAAGTTCCATGACTGCTGTCTTAGCTGATATCTATTGTACAATGGATTCCTGTCATAACCGGAATGGGAAAAAGATTGTCTGTTGTCTACCCGCCTTGTATCTATGGCTTACTTCTCATGTCTTCAATCAAGTTGGCAAGGTTGAATGTCCTATCTCTGATTTGAAGCTCCTTAGGTTAACCAAGAAGACTAATAGGGAGTGGGCAGGACATCTGGCAGGATTATCTGCTAGCATGATTCGGTGGTACCCTCAGTGGATGAACGTGGATTCCATTATTTACTGCTGTGGAAAATTTCTGAATGTGCCTCTCATGGGAACTCAAGGATGCATCAATTACAATCCTAGCATTGCAAAAAGACAACTTGCTTATCCTATGATACAGCCTCCAGAAGAAGAAACAGTAACGCCTTTCCTTCATTATTATATTGAGGGAAATAGTGCTCCTGTTATTCAAACTGTCATTGATGCGTGGGGTAAGGTTCATAGTAAAGGAAAAGAATTGGGTGTCCGAAGTCATGCTGCAAAAGAAAGTTACCACCAGTGGATTTCAAATAGGGTAGCCATTGTTAGATTACCCTTTAAAGATCACGGTGCTCATGTGAGAAATCCAGTTCCCGATGAAAGCAAAGAGATTAAAAATTTGAGGAGTGAGTTGGCTGAAATGACAAAGAAAAATCAAGCTTTGGAGGATGATTTGATCAAAATTCAACAAGACAATGCTTCCTTTAAGAGAAAAAGGTGTGAATTAGAAAATGCCTTTGAAGACATGGGTAAGAAGCGACAAATTGAAAGAGAACATATGATGCAATTGGATCAATGCCTCCAAACAGCGAACAGCCAATTGAAGACCAAAGAGAAACAAAAGGATGATATATTGGCTGACAAAGGGCGGTTACGAGGAATTCTAGCCAAGACAAAAGAAGAAGCTCAAGTTGAAAAGAACCTTATGCAAGCGCGAATTGATGAACTAGAACGACAAGTCAGAGATGTCGTCAGTGCTTGCGAGTGTGAAATAAATGAAGAAAAATGGCAAGCCATGGAAGACAAGGATAGATATGAAGAGATTATACGTTTAATGACCCTAGAAAGGGTTGAGTTGGAAAGTCTTGTCTATTCTTGGAGAGACTGTTTTTCTAATCTAGCCGGTCTTGCTAATGGAACACTTGGAAATATTCCTCACCTGTTGAAGAAGGCTGAAGCGATGATGAATCCACTTTCTACACCGGAGGAAATTACAACATTCATCCAATACTGCAAGGGGCGATTGGATGAAATGAAGGTCTGGATTGCTAAAGCAAGAGAGAATTGATTTTGAGTTGTTGTAACAAACAATGTATCAGAACTTGTTGATCAATGAATAAATCTCTTGTTGAATTTGCATTTTTCTTCTAACTTAGTACTTTAGAAAAAGACATTCTAAAAGAAAGGTTTATCTTTACTTACCGATATTTAAAATTCATCATGTATTTACTTTACATCTCTTTATGTCATTTAACAATACTTGTTCTTGTACCAATGGGGGTTTCTTTGTATTTATTCACATCACGGGGAGAAGGGGCTCAAAGCATCCTTATCAAACTAGACTGCAAACAAGACTCATGGCAGAGCCGGAAAGCGCAGTTGAAGAATTAAGGAATGAAGTTGGCCAGATCAAGGAGCAGATGGCAGAAATACTTAAGCTTCTTGAAAGAAGAGGTACAGAAAGGGGATCTTCTGCAGGAAATGGGGAACAAACATCCACTCCTCAAGTTCAAGCTCAAGAGGGGAACCCTATACCTTTAAATGATCCTACTCCAGTCACTGAAACTCCATTCATCTCACACCAACCTTATGGTATGCCATTGCCACCTTTTGTTTCCCAAGACGGGAATGTTCAGCAAGCATATGCTTGGCCTCCATATGGCTTACCTCAAGGATATTACACCATGCATCCTAATCCTAATCAAGAGAATCCTCCTGCTGTTCAACAAATTCCCAATCCCCCTGTATCTAATCCTCCAAATTTCAACCAATCAACAGCAATTCCCCAAAACACTCAAGCTCCACCCAATGTCACTCCACCTAATACAATTCCACCACAAAATCACCAGACTCCAAATGATGCCACACAACAAAACCCACAAGCAGTGCCATATTATTTCCCTTATGGTTGCCCAATACCACAGGCAGGTGTTTCCTAAAACTTGTCACACAAAGCTCAAGTCCCTCCACCAAATCCTGATCAGCCAGCAGCACCTTTGTCAAAAGGGCAAATGGAAATATTGGAAGAAAGGTTACGTGCAGTAGAGGGAGGAAGTGGCTTAGGCGTAACAAATGTTTCTGAATTATGCCTAGTTCCAGATGTGGTAATTCCTCCCAAGTTCAAATTGCCGGAATTTGATAAATACAAAGGAACAACTTGTCCTCGTAACCATTTGACCATGTACTGCCGAAAGATGGCTGGGTATGCTTATGATGAAAAGTTACTGATCCATTTTTTTCAAGATAGCCTTGCTGGGGCAGCGTTGAGCTGGTACACTCACCTTGAACGAACTCGTATTCGTTGTTGGAAGGATTTAGCCGATGCCTTTCTGAAGCAATATAAATACAATATGGACATGGCACCAGACCGGCTACAACTTCAAAATATGACCAAAAGGAATACTGAGTCCTTCAAAGAATATGCTCAACGATGGAGGGAAATGGCTGCACAAGTTGAACCACCTTTGATAGAGAAAGAGATAGTGGCAATGTTCATTGACACTCTTCAGCCACCGTTCTATGAAAGGATGCTTGGGAGTGTATCATCAAGCTTTTCTGATATGGTGGTAATAGGGGAAAGAATTGAAAGCGGTTTGAGAACAGGAAAAGTTGTCCAAAGTTCCCCGTCAATAGGAAGACCTACGACAGGGGCAGGAAGAAGAAAGGGTGAGGAAGCAAATGCTGTAATGGGAAATCAAGGTCAACATAATCAAAAAATGTTTCAACCTTCCCCTTTCCCTTTCCCACCTCATTATCCACCGTACGGACCTTACCCTTATGTAGCTGCTGCTTCTGGAAATTCATTTCCCCATCCTCAATCATATAGACCCCCACCCGTCCATAATTTCAAGAATACACCACCACCTCCTCCCCAACAATGGATGCAAAATCCCAATCCAAATCTTCCACAAAAAAAGCCAAACAATGACCGTCCTTCTGTCCAATTTGATCCAATTCCCATGACATATACTGAACTTTTGCCTCAACTTCTCAAAAGTTCTCTTGTTGTACGATGTCCTTTAAAACCCGTAGGGCCACCCTATCCTAAGGGGTATGATCCTAATGTGAAGTGTGATTATCATGCTGGGGCACCGAGGCATTCTACAGAAAATTGCATTGCCTTAAAGTTTAAGGTACGTGATTTGATAAATGCCAAGTGGTTGGATTTCGAAGAAGGCTCCCCAAATATGATTAGAAATCCTTTGCCTAATCATGGAAATACTGGGGTAAATGCAATAACACATGACTTGGGAAGTGATCATTGTCCCCCTTGCAATGATGTCAACATGATCCATGGGCAGCATGGTACAGACACAGTAAGCCCAGTCACCCCTGTTCCTTTGGTGGTCTATTACACCAAGAAACCTTTGACCGAACCAGTCATAAACCATTCGTCCTTGACAATTAGGACCCCATCTCCATTTTCATACAAGGATACCCATGTAGTACCTTGGAAGTATGAAGTGGATGTAATCCCTCAACTCCTAAAGGGATCGTCATCCTCAGTAACCAATATTTCTGAGACAAGTAGAATGACTAGGAGCGGGCGAGTTTATGCTCCTGAAAACTTGAGAAAGGAGGATGCACCTGTAAGTGAAAAAGAAAGTCGTGGTAAAGAACAAGACCCTCCCCAAGGAATAACAGAGGAAGATGCTTGTGAATTTTTGAAATTCATTAAGCAAAGCGAATACCAGGTCCTCGACCAGTTAAACCGCACTCCTGCAAAAATATCCTTGTTATCTCTCTTATTGGACTCAAAACCACATCGTGGAAGGTTATTGAAGGTCTTGAATAAAGCACATGTTGCGAAAGATATTTCGCCTAAAAAGTTTGAAGGGATAGTGGGGCATATTGCCTCAAATGACTACTTAACTTTCACCGACGAAGAGATACCTGCTGAAGGAAGAGGTCATAATAAGGCATTACACATCTCTGTCAAGTGTCGGGATCATATCGTAGCCAAGGTCCTAGTTGATAATGGCTCCTCTCTGAATATCATGCCAAAGTCCACTTTAAATCAACTACCTTTTGATGGGTCACATATGAAGCCAAGCTCAATGGTAGTAAGAGCTTTTGACGGTACTCGGAGAGAGGTCATTGGAGATATTGAGATCCCCATCCAAGTGGGCCCATGCACCTTCAATGTATTATTTCAAGTGATGGATATCAATCCTGCTTATAGCTGCCTATTGGGGAGGCCTTGGATACATTCTGCCGGTGTGGTTCCATCTACCCTTCATCAAAAGCTTAAATTTGTGGTAAACAACAAGCTAATCATTGTTTCTGGTGAGGGAGATTTCCTTATCAGTAAGCCCATGTCAACTCCATATATAGAAGCGGCTGAAGAAAGTCTTGAGACTTCCTTCCAATCATTGGAAATTGCTCACACCACCTATGTGAGCGAAGGGTTACAACTAGCTCGTCCTTCTAAAGCTTCTATGATGGTAGCTAAAGTGATGATGAAATCTGGATTCCAGCCAGGGAAAGGGCTTAGGAAGATGCTTGATGGAGGAGTAGACCCATTATTGGTTAAGGAGAATAAGAACGGCTTTGGGCTGGGGTATCATCCATCTCCAATGGAAAGAGCGAAGGTTTTCGCAGATAAGAGAGAAAAGCGACTTGCACGGTTAGAAAACCGAGAACCCCTAACTGCAAAGATCCCTATCTGTGACCTTTACCAAAGCTTCAGGAGTACAGGCTTGACATCTCCAGACCAAGTGGCAGTCATCGATGATGAGTCCAAGAGAGAAGAAGACTTGATTTACCCTTGTCCTTTAGATACTGAGTTGTGTAATTGGGAAGCCGTTGAGCTTCCAGAGATCATTTCAAAGTAATTATTCACTTTGTAGGTTTTGTTTAAATCCTTTGGCTATGCCTAAAGCCTTAGGATGAGTTTTAATAAGGGCAAAACATGTTTTCTTTATCATTTTCAATAAATAAAAGTTAAGTTCGATTATCATTTTCCTTATTTTACCTTTTTATATTAAATAAATTGCAGATCTGAAATTGAATTCCAAAATAATAAGATTGCTTTCTCCCATCATGATTTTAATCTAACAAGCGAAGAGGATGAAGAGTCTGATGAACCTTCCCCTGAATTACTAAGGCTGCTAGATCAGGAAGATAAAGAAATTTCTCCCTATCTAGAAATTGTTGAAGTCATAAATTTGGGGAGTGAAGAAAACAAACAAGAAGTCAAGATCGGCACCTCTTTGAGTAGAGAACATAAGAGGGAATTAATAGAATTGTTGGTCGAATTCAGCGATGTGTTTGCTTGGTCGTATCAGGATATGCCGGGATTGGATAACTGCATCGTTGAACACAAGTTGCCATTGAAACCTGGTTGCATCCCCATAAAGCAAAAGTTGAGAAGGATGAAGCCAGAAATGCTCTTAAAGATTAAAGAAGAGATAACCAAACAGTTGGATGCCGGGTTCTTGGCTGTCTCCAAATACCCTGAATGGGTGGCCAACATTGTTCCGGTCCCGAAGAAAGATGGAAAGGTGCGAATGTGTGTTGATTACCGGGATTTGAATAGAGCTAGCCCAAAAGATGACTTTCCATTGCCACATATTGATGTTCTTGTTGATAACACGGCCCAACATTCCATTTTTTCATTCATGGATGGATTTTCTGGGTACAACCAAATCAAGATGGCACCCGAAGACATGGAAAAAACCACTTTCATTACTTTGTGGGGAACCTTCTGCTACAAGGTGATGTCTTTTGGATTGAAAAATGCCGGTGCCACTTACCAAAGAGCGATGGTAACTCTATTTCATGACATGATGCATAAAGAGATAGAGGTTTATGTGGATGATATTATTACCAAATCCAAATCCGTTGAAGGTCACTTGATTGACTTACGAAAGCTCTTTGAACGCCTGAGAAAATTCAAACTCAGATTAAATCCGGCTAAATGCACTTTTGGGGCTAGCTCTGGAAGGTTGCTTGGTTTCATTGTCAGTGAGAAAGGTATCGAAGTGGATCCCGATAAAGTAAAGGCAATCATGGAAATGCCCGCTCCTAGCACTGAAAAAGAAGTACGAGGATTCCTTGGAAGGTTGAATTACATAGCTCGTTTCATTTCTCAACTAACAGCTGTATGTAATCCAATCTTTAAGTTGCTTCGTAAAAATCAACCATCACAATGGAATGATGATTGTCAGGAGGCCTTTGACCAAATAAAGCAATACTTGCAATCCCCATCGATCTTGGTTCCCCCAACCCCGGGAAGACCACTCCTGTTGTATTTGACTGTGATAGATGAGTCTATGGGCTCTGTACTGGGGTAGCATGATGAGTCTGGGAGAAAAGAGCATGCTATTTACTATTTGAGCAAGAAGTTCACTGAGTGCGAAGCACGATATTCCACTGTAGAACGAACTTGTTGTGCATTAGCATGGGCTGCTCGTCGCCTAAGACAATACATGTTATCTTATACTACTTGGTTGATATCTAAGATGGACCCAATTAAGTACATCTTTGAGAAACCGGCTCTGACGGGAAGAATAGCTCGTTGGCAGGTTCTTTTGACTGAGTATGATATCATTCATGTCACCCAAAAAGCTGTAAGAGGGAGTGCTTTAGCTGATCACTTGGCCCACCATCCCCTAAAAGAGTACCAACCAATGTCATTCGAATTTCCTGATGAAAATATTATGATGTTGTCAGAAGAGAAAGATTGTCCTAATAGAACTTGGATTTTGATGTTCGATGGGGCGTCAAATACACTGGGGCATGGGATTGGGGCCATCCTAATCTCACCAGATAACAAGCTTTTCCCATTCACTGCTAGACTTTGTTTTGATTGTACCAATAATATTACAGAATATGAAGCTTGTGTTTTGGGGATTCAGGCGGCACTTGAAGCAAAGGTGAAATCTCTACAAATATACGGAGATTTTGCCTTGGTGATTCATCAACTGAAAGAAGAATGGGATACTAGAGATGGAAAATTGATTCCTTATCAAGCTCACATCATGGAATTAATCAAAGGGTTTGATGAAGTCTCTTTCCATCATATTCCTCGGGATGATAACCAATTAGCCGATGCTTTGGCCACGTTGGCCTCCATGTTCAACGTAAGTAGGGATTGTGACATGCCCTTCATCGAGATTGAAAGGCGTCTCGAACCTGCATATTGTCATGAGATAGAAGAAGAGCCCGATGGGAAACCATGGTTTCATGACATCAAAAATTATATTCAAAATCAAGAATATCCTCCTGGTATCTCAGAAAATGATAAAAGAACCCTCAGGCGCCTAGCCATGAATTTCTTTATGACTGGGAATACACTCTATAAGAGAAATTATGATTCTGTTCTCCTTCGTTGCGTAGACGTGACGGAAGCTAACAAAATCATGAAGGATGTTCATGAAGGGCCTTTCGGAACACATGCAAATGGGCACTCGATGGCAAGAAAAATTCTCCGATCTGGATATTATTGGATGACAATGGAGAATGATTGTAATAACTATACCAAGAAATGTCACAAGTGTCAAACCTATGCAGACAATATTCATGCACCACCATCTTCTTTGCACGTTCTAACAACGCCTTGGCCTTTTGCTATGTGGGGTATAGATGTTATTGGTCCCATTGAACCAAAAGCATCGAATGGGCATCGCTTTATTTTGGTGGCCATTGATTACTTCACTAAGTGGGTTGAAGCAGCTTCCTACACCAACGTGACTAAAAATGTTGTGGTCAAATTCATCAAGAGAGAATTGATTTGTAGATATGGTTTACCAAATCAGATCATCACTGATAATGGTACAAACCTGAATAATAAAATGATGGATGAACTTTGTGAGGAATTCAAAATCAAACACCTCAATTCATCTCCATACAGACCTAAGATGAATGGAGCAGTGGAAGCTGCTAACAAAAATATAAAGAAAATCATACAAAAGATGGTTGAAACCTACAAAGACTGGAGTGAGTTGCTTCCTTTTGCTTTACATGGGTATCGTACCTCTGTACGAACTTCGACAGGGGCAACACCCTTCTCATTGGTGTATGGTATGGAAGCTGTTTTACCAATAGAAGTGGAAATTCCGTCTTTAAAAGTAATCATGGATGCCAAATTAGAAGAAGCTGAATGGGTTCGGTCCCGGTATGATCAATTAAATTTAATTGATGGGAAAAGGTTAACCGCTCTCTGTCATGGGCAGTTATACCAAAAGCGTATGAAGAAGGCATACGAAAAGAAAGTGCGACCTCGTCAATTTCATGAAGGTGATTTGGTACTGAAGAAAATCTTGCCGAATCAAAATGATCACCGAGGCAAATGGAAGCCAAATTATGAAGGACCATTCGTCGTAAAGAGAGCCTTTTCTGGAGGAGCTTTGATTTTGATGAACATGGATGGTGAGGAGTTATCTTTCGCGGTCAATTCAGATGCAGTCAAGAAGTATTATGCTTGAGCATACTCTAAAGGGATAGGGTAGTCTTTATGTCCTCTAAACGTTTGGATTAAAATTTATGATGTAAACTTGTAATTTTCCCAAGTAAATATATGGAATTCTCAATTTCAGTTCCAATCCTTGTCTTGTCAGGTTTCATTTGCATGCATTTTGTGAAAAATATTAAAAAAAATATGAAAGGCATATTTTTAATCTCAAACAAGCTTGATACTTCCCAATTACACAGACCTTGGTAATCAGGATATTCCGCTCTGCCATGAGTAATAACAAGTCCCATAAGGATTGTGGTAGTCACCTGGAGGAAACAAGATCTTTGACCTTTGGTTTTCCACTTGACTATTTCTTCCATGCAGGTTTGAGGGTACAACAAGGACAAAGCGCTCCCCATGAAGAGTCGAGATCAACAGTTTCAGCCTATCACTTAACTCCAGTCGGGATGGTTTACTAAGATGTGAAAATGCAATCCTTGTATTCACTCGGAACCCACACTAAACCAGAAAAGTCAATCTCAGACACATTCTTCTTGAGCATAAATCTCATATAATTCTCTACCATAAGTTATTATGGTAGAGGTATCTCCCATTAGTCTTACTTCATGTCCAAGCCTCAGGTATCCATCCCTAGGCTATCTCAATCAAAATCAAATCAGGGGCATTTCCCCAGTCATTTAGTTTCATGTCAAAGCCTCAGGTATCCATCCCTAGGCTATCTCAATCAAAATCAAATCAGGGGTATTTCCCCAGTCATTTAGTTTCATGTCAAAGCCTCAGGTATCCATCCATAGGCTATCTCAATCAAAATCAAATTAGGGGCATCCCCAGTCATTTAGTTTCATGTCAAAGCCTCAGGTATCCATCCCTAGGCTATCTCAATCAAAATCAAATCAGGGGCATCCCCCTAGTCATTTAGTTTCATGTCAAAGCTTCAGGTATCTTTCCCTAGGCTATCCCAATCAAAATCAAATCAGGGGCATCTTCCCAGTCATTTAGTTTCATGTCAAAGCTTCAGGTATCCTTCCCTAGGCTATCTCAATCAAAATCATTCAGGGGCATCCCCCTGTCATCTATTTTATGTCGAAGCCTCAAATACCCATTCTTAGGCTCCTCAAAATGTCAAGACAACTTCATATTTTTTCCAAAGCTTCAGGTATTAACCCCTAGGTTATGCCATTTATATTCCTGTCATGTTCCAAGTGCCTCTCCTTAAACTGTCTAGCATTGGGACAACACCATTCGGCTATTTACTTCTTGTCAAAAGTTGTCGGGTATTCTTAGTGGTGTTCACGTCTTTACTTTCTTTTCACATCAATAATATGAATATGTCTCATATTCTTTCATGAAAAGAAGTAAAGAGGGACATCTGTGAACACCTATTTTTGTCCGGTGATATATATTAAAAAAAAAAGAAAAAAAGAAAAAAAAAGAAGAAAAAAAAGAGTTTTTTTTGTCCTAGAGTCCGGAGTCAATGTTGACTGCATTAACCGGGGTCCTAGCACGGTTTCATGACCGGTGTTACCTCATTAGTTCTAAGCTCGTACAGCCTCAGTGGAGTACGGTATTTTACACCTCAGTTCGAAGGGAATCCGAGGTTCTTCAAGTTAAAACTGATGTGTTAATCCGTACTTAAACTTCAAGACACACCGGAGGTACACCTGCAGGAGATTCCCCAATGCTTAATATTTAACCGAGGTGAAGAGAAATGTCTATAGTTGACCAATGATTTCAGACCCCGGTTATGACTTATCAGTTCTCGTTAGTGACGCGGTACAGTGCTTAGAACCCCGCCCAGTCCAGATTGCCACCCCGGATCATATTAAAAAAAAATATTATTAAAAATTGTATAGTGACCGTTAGAATAGTAACCCTTCCCCATCTCTATAAATACCCAATCCCTCTTCATTTCCTACCACATCTCTCATTTCATCAATTCTCTTCATTTCTCTCAAGCAATGGCTGATGGATGCCGAAGCCAAGAGGAAAGAATAAGGGAGGGAAGACGATGTTTTGTGACTACCTTTTTACTCCTTATAGTGTGGGTAGTAATTTATATTTATTGGATATTTTATATATTTCCATATATGTAATAAATAATTTATGTTTCCATTTATACCTTTAAATAAAAGGCCCAAAAAAAAACAAAAAAATAAATGGGTAAAAAAAATTAAAAAAAAATAAAAAAAATCAAAAAATCAAAAAATAAAAAAAAATAAAAAAAACGAAAATAAAAAATAAAAATAAATAAGAAGGGCCAAAAAAAAAGAAGAAAAAAGAAAAAAGGGCCCAAACAAAAAAAAAAACAAAAAAACAAAAAAAAAGAAAGCCCAAAAAAAAAACAAAAAAAAAGGGAAATGGGCCCAAAAAAAAATCCAAAAAAAAGGGTCCAAAAAAAAACGAAAATTAAAAAAAAAAAAGGAAAATCAAAAAGTTGACGGTGGTTTATTAGTGGTGGGCCCCGGTTTGGTTGGATAATTGGAGAAAATTGGGGAAATTGACATCAAATTTGGACAAATTGAAAAAGTAGAAAAGTGATGTCATTTATGGAGAATCCAATACCAATTTTCTTCTATAAATAGAAGATGATATTGAGGCATTTTGGAGGAAGAAGAGAAAAAAGAGGGGAAAGAGTGTTAAATTTTTGTGAGAATTTTTAGAAGTTTGGGTTTTTAAAAATTACTTTGTGTAATCCTAGTTAGGAAAATGAGTGCACCACTCTTGTTTGTCTTAGTATGTGAGTTTTTGTGAGCTAAAATACTGTCCAAGTGTTGTAACCGGTATCCAAATACCTTCAAATCAAGTCCAAACAAAGCCAAAAGCAAAGGAAATCTACACAAAATTGATTTCCCGACTTCCGTTCTAGTTTCTCTGTAATTGATCTTGTACCAAGGTATTTTTTATTAATACAAAGTTGTTTATTTATATTTATTTATTCGTCTTATTTAATTGTTATTTATTTTTCTGCACTTTTATTTTTCTTTATTTATATTCAAGCACTTTATTTTCCTGCACTTTATTTTTCTGCAGTTATTTATCTGTTTATTTATTTTTATGCATCTCCATCTTTATTTATTTATTTGTACCTTTATTTTTCCTTATTTATTTTTTTTTACACTTTTATTCCTCTTTATTTACTTTTCTGCACTTTTATTATTGTTAATTTATTTTTCTGCACTTTATTTATCCGCACTTTATATTTCTGCAATTATTAGTTCATTTTTTTATTTTTTACATTTTTATCTTTATTTATTTATTTATTTTTATGCCCTTTTATTTTATTTATTTACTTTCCCGTCCCTTTATTTTTGTTATTTACTTTTCTGCCCATTTATTTTTATGTATTTACTTTTCTGTCCCTTTATTTTTGTTATTTACTTTTCTGCCCCTTTATTTTTTTATTTACATTTCTGCCCCTTTATTTCCATGTATTTACTTTTTAGCCCTTTTATTTTAGTTATTTACATTTCTGCCCCTTTATTTTTGTTATTTACATTTCTGCCCCTTTATTTTTGTTATTTACATCTCTGCCTCTTTATTTTCATGTATTTGCTTTCCTGTCCCTTTATTTTTGTTATTTACTTTTCTGCTGCTTTATTTTTGTTATTTACTTTTCTGTTCCTTTATTTTTTTATTATTTATTTTTTTGCCCCTTTATTTTATGTATTTATTTTTTTCTGCTCTTTTATTTTTATATTTGTCTATTTTTTTTTATTTTTTTGAACTTTTCATTTTTTTTTCTACCTTTATTTTTTTTATTTTATTATTATTATTTATTCTCTATACTTTTTATTTTTAGTTTTTTATCTTTTTGCTTTTATCTTTCTACACTTTCTATTTATTTATTTACGTTTGACCATTTTAATAGTTTATAAATATGTTATGTATATACATAATTATCCATTTTTATTATGGTCATGATTTCCTATTATTTTCTCTTAGTAACCTTTTAATAATTAAGAAGAAATTATTTTCATAAAAAAATAAAAAAATCAAGACTAATAAATAGTGTGTTATTTATTCATTCATTTTTCTCTTAAATTTAAGATGAGATTAATTTAGATGAGACATCTTATTAATCTTATTTTCTTAAAAGATAATTAAATAATATTCCGTGTCAATTTTAATTAATTAAGTGTATTATATTTCTTTATCTTCATGTTGATGTGTTTAATTTTATTTTATTTTTTCTCTTATCTTTATTTATTTATTTATTTATTTGTTTTGAACTTTATATTTCTCAATAAAAATCAATTTTTTTTACTAGAAAATAAGTAAGACAAGACGTCTTATTTTTTTTTTATCTTTTTATTTTTTTATGGTCTTTTAATCATTTATTTATTTATTTTCTTAGAACTAAAAAAACAACAAACTTAAGAGATGTATTTTTTTACTACCTTTGTTTTATTCATGTTTATATATTTTTATTGTGTATATTATTTATGATTGTTTTATGAAGGATGAAATATTTGATAATCATTTTTTAAATTATGCATGATCAATTTGGGTAACCGTTTTTTACGGACAGTGTGGGGTGCTAATACCTTCCCCTCCTGTAATTCGACTCCCGGACTAAACAGAATCTCATTTTTTTAAAACAAAAAAAAACCAGTGCTATTTAAAGGTTTTCCTAATATTTTCCTTAATAAATATTGGTGGCGACTCCTTGAACCCTTTATTTTTTAGGCTTCTCAAGAGCCTCACTTCAATGCCGTTTCAATTTTCTTTTATTTGTCTTTAACCAGTCCGCGTCGTGCGCCGGGACCCCGGTCGCGACAGGGTGTGAAAGGGTGCTTCAGGGGACCTGGGGTAGCTCCCTAGTGTCGGGTACTTTCACAATAAAAACTTTCTCAATCTGACTAGTCTCTAAGTGTTTTCATGCCAGTTGAGTTGTTCATATTATTATTATCTGGACTTATGGAACAATGTAAACTCCTGGTTGGCCCAGTGCAAATTAAAATTTAAGGGCCCACATATATAGGTAAATTATGATGAAGATATTGCATACATTCATGCATTCATAATTGATTGTGTATGTGATTGTGATTGATATTATTATGTATTGGTTTGTGAAAACCCTTTGTTGCTTATGTCTTAATCAATAATATTATATTCTGTTTCTCACTCCTTTCTCTGTGTCTTTGTTTCATATATTCTAAATTGATGGTTCAGAGGGAAGGATCGAAGAATTTCGACAGTAGATATAGCACGTTCTAGAAAGGGAGCTCGGTATGAATACCGTGGTCCAATGAATAAATAATGTTAATAAGTAACTGCTTCTGGGCCATGGAGTTTCCTCTCTTTCTTATAATGTTTAATGTTTATTTTCTTCGGATGAATGTACAAATACTTTATAAAGTTTTAATAATATTTGTGAGGTATTTCAGAAATAATGTATATAATTTATTCCGATAGTTTCTTTTTAACAATCATATCTTTAAAAAAAATAATTATGAATTTTTCTAGAATTTATTAAGGTGTAACAGAGGGTGTTACAGCTACTGACACCTTTGCATGACATGCATACACTAGTTCCAAGTTTGAATTCTATTATTCATTATGATCCCCTTAGAGTAGTCTATCTTATACCTTCTTATGACATGCCCATGTTTAGTCATATATCATATGCTCATCTAACTATACCTCCTATTATCTTCGTTACATCTCACGTAGTTAGTACCATGGCTGGGTTACATAAGGGTCTCTATAGTTTGGGTTGTGCATTCTCATGGGACCTTCTTATTGTGTTCTTTGTTGTCATTTTTTTATTTCTTCATGGCAAAGGTAAAAAGGTTAGTATTTGACCTTGGTGGCCATTACCCTTCCTTCCTTTCTTTTATCTTTGTTTGCTCCTTTTTGTTTTCTTTAAATTTTTTATTATTGTGGACTCACTTTATTTTCCTTCATCTTGTAGGGTTCTTGGTCCTTTGAGGGCTACTTTGGGTGTCTTAGATTTAAGGACAAATCCTCTTGAGGAAGGAAAACATGATGAGGTCCATGGGTGAGCTTAGATTAGACATTTTCATTTGTACATTTTTAGGCTTAGTAGTTAGGTTTATCCCTTGCATGGCCATAATTTTCATTTTGGACCGCTTTTGGGCCTTGTATATTGATCTGGTCTCAATACCGGTACCAGGACAAGGACGTAATTTCATCTATCCTTACTATACTACTGATGCTGTAGATAGACCTCTGGACTGTAAACCCTGTATCAGGCGATCTCCCTATACTGGTATGTCTGGGTTAACACTTAACACACCGGAAAGCATCCACGTCACCCGACAAAGAGTACCGGGTATAGCTGCTAGGAGATGTTCACAGGAGATGTGGTTCCTCCCGCATCGTGTGTCAGAATCGTACACTGTACAATGTACTATTTGTCTCCTGGCCTCACCTGCACCTGACGATTCATTCTCCATGCTCACCTATAAATAGTCCATTCTCATACACAGAAAGGTTAGGTTGTTCTTATTCTCTATATACAGTTTCATCGCTCGAGCTCTCTTAATGTGTATCCTCATACTTATTACTAAGTTGATCATTGGAGAATCTTCGCAGGTGGCACCATCTTTTGCCCACTTTCAACGCGAAAGCTTGGTGTTAAATGCCTCAAGGACTTCAAGATCGGTACCTCCCACTGAGATATCGGATACCAATACTGGATACCCATTGTACCAGTGTAAAGACACTTTTTGTAATTAATTCATATGGTTGGTCCCACACCGAATCTTACACCTCAGATCATACCAGTTCATATATATATTTGTTTTGGGCCACTTTTGGGTCAGATTTTGGGCCTCATCCAAGTTAAGTCCAAAAATACATATTTGAGGAGGTATATATATACCTTTATCTCCTTTGTAATTAGGGAGCTAAGATTCATTTGACAAATTTCTAGTGAGATTGAGTGTTTTCCTCTCTCTAAACTCTCATGAGTGTTTAACTTTCTCCTTAGTTCTTATCCTTTAGAATCCTCTCCTAAAGGTGGTGAACATCACTAAGACTTATCTCTCTAGTTAGAGAGTGGCGTCCCACAGTACTACCTCTTGCCTCTCTATAATTTCATTTCTAGTTCCTAGATTTCCTTAGCCTTCTCCCTAGGTTTTCCATCACAAATTCCTCTCTATTTCCTCTTGTGCATGTCTCGACCATAACTTCCAAAATTCCAGCATTCATCATTTTTGTAGCAACCTTCATGAGAAGATGTCTTAGATCTAAGGAAAATCAAGATTGAAGATCCAAATCCTAAGAAGATCCTACGTCAAGTAAGGAATTTTACTTTTTGGTCACCCTGTGTTTACTGTAACATCCTTATTTTCATAGGGGTAATTAGAATGATATAGATACGTGATTAATTGGGGTTAATTGTTGCTTTTGAAATGTCTGTGTTAATAATAGAACCTTTTGTGATTATGCTTGTGATTTAACCTTGTTGATGATTTTGAGTACAATGTGAAATTAAAATTTTTATGAATGGTTTAATGCATGAAGAGGTAGTTCATAAAGGTTCAAGGGATTTAGAAAAAAGAATTTCAAAAACTTTAATTGTAAAGACTATCTAAAGATAATTTAAGCGATGCTACATGTAAGTTTTCAAAAAGATTTTTTTAAGAA
The DNA here is from genome assembly GCA_037962975.1 of Clitoria ternatea. Lineage (NCBI taxonomy): Eukaryota > Viridiplantae > Streptophyta > Magnoliopsida > Fabales > Fabaceae > Clitoria > Clitoria ternatea. The sequence goes on along the minus strand of CM075674.1, from coordinate 13,306,637 downwards.
TAGACAAATAAAATAAGGTTCACAAATTAGCTAAAGGACAAAGAATTAAACACAAAAAATATTATGTTGGTTCACCCCAAAAACACAACGGCTACGTCTAATCCATGTTTATCCCAATAGGAGTTTTTATAAAGTATGTCCACTCAACTGTGCCTACAGCACAATGATACAAATTTTTTTTTCACTTAGCCTCTTTAGGCTAATTTACAATAACTAAGTATTCTTTCTTATACTTAGCCTCTCTAGGTTAACAAGCAACAAGTATTCTTTCTTAACTTAGTCTCTTCAGACTAATTTATAACATACAGTATTATGAAAGGATGGTTTTTTTGTCTGAAGTTTTACACACAAGACTCTAAGAGACTTTGAGCTCTTAACAACTGAACAATATGTTCATGATATGAACACATGTAAAACTTTATGGAAGCTGTTTACATGAGTATCAAAGTATAAAAAAATTACAACTTAACAACCACTTTGAAACTGATTAAGAATGCAGTAGGAAGACATTAATTTCTTTTTATAAAAACTCAATTTTAGTAAGCATAATAGAGGGATAACTTCTCCTTTATATAGGTCTTGAAAAAAGCTGTTGAGATGAAATGAGAGAGGAATTAATATGCTTGAAGATAGCACATAAGGCCACTTGGGACGACTTGAACCAATAGTAACATATGTACTAGAAGAATATCTGATCGTCTAAAGTTCTGATGCTTCTGGATATTCCCATATTTGTGAAAGTAGTCTGCAGAAGGTTTTTAGCTTTGGCCAACTTTTCTTGAATTCTTCAAGATATCATCTTCAAAGATACGTTATGAAATGTCTAGAAGCATAATTTGATACATCAGAGGCTTGAAAATTCTTAGCATATAATGCTTCTTCATCCTTCTGACTTTAGTGTCTAAGATGACACATTTTATAGATGATTGTCATCCTTCATATAGATATCAGACAGGTTGCTTCGTTGGCTTTAGGCGTGGTTTTTGTTAAGCAATACTTATATAGCCATGAAACATTAGAACTTCAAATAATTTAATGTTTGTGCCATAAATCAAAATAATTGAAGGGTCTATAAAATCTCATGCATTCTTTCATGGACTTGATATTCTCTCCTTTTTGATTGATGATAAACAATATACTATTTTTCTTTTTAAAACATATAACAAATGCTGCAAATAAAAGAAACGGATGTTATGAATATACTTCCCTTGAGGATATGCGACTTAAGAATTTGAGTTACCCCCCTAAGTCCAATGATTGTTCTTTTAACAGAGCTAGATCTTAATTAGGGTAACAATTTCTAAAGAATGAGACTAAGTCAAATTTCTATAGAAGCATCAACAGAGACCTTTCCTTTTTTAAAAAAATATATAACACTTATGTTATTGAGGCATGATAAACAAATCAGAGCATAAGCAATTTTAGTCTTACCAAAATAAAAGAATTTCAAACAAAACAAACGAAAAATATAACATATTTTGTCAAAAGAGATTTTTATTAATGACATTTTTATAGAGGAAATACATAGTTTAATCAAAATAACTTAATTTAAAAAATAAAACAACTAAAAATACATGTTCTTCCTTATTTTTTCATCAGACAAAAAGGTGCTTGTGCCTAACAGCACAACCTAGTCACGCTTCTGAAGGAGAAAAGCTAGAGAGGCTAAAAACTTATCCTTTAGTCTAGAGATTAATTCCTAAACAATGTTGTGCATGGCTTGCCTCAACTCAATTACTTCAGTCTAAGTACGTTGAAGATCATCAGAATCAATTGCACATAGGAGCAGCTATAAGTGGACCAACTTTAGGGGCAGAAGGAACAGGGAGTAGCAACAATGTTAGGGAGGGTAGTTTGGTGGTAATAAGGAAGGCTAAGAGGTTAACAAGAAGATAAATGTTAGGAAAAATAGGTTCAATGAATGGTTGTCTAAAGAGAGGGTAGAGGATACAACATGGAAGATGGAAAAAAGTAGGAGAATAGAGGTTCTGGAGATAATTGAAGAAAAAACAATTATTAGAATCAATCATTGTGAAATCCTTAAAACAACGATGGAGGAAGGCTGAGGCACTAGGAGGGTAGGAAGCAGCACAACATGCATCTTAGCCTAAGAGCAAGGGTAGTGGATTATCTGAAGGTTTGCCACATGAGAGGGAACCTCAACACACGCCATTGAATATGTGATTATAACACATAGCCTTGCTTATAGCCCACTAGTGTATGTCAGATGGTTTTTTGTTAGTAGAGAAACTAGAAGGGGGTTAAATGGTAAAGAAACTAGAAAAAAGATTTCACAAACTTTAGTTGAAAAGACTATCTAAAGACAATTTAAACAATGTTGCATCGGGAGTTTTCAAAAAGATTTTTTTTGTAAGAATAGACAAATAAAAGAAGGTTCATAAATCAAGTAAAAGAGAAAGGGCCAACACATAAAAATATTATACTAGTTCAGCCTAAAAACACAAAGGCTACGTCTAGTCCCTATTAGTCCCAACAGGGGTTTTTATAGAGCAGATTCACTAAGTTGTGCCCACAGCACAATGATACAAGTATTCTTTCTTCACTTAGCCTCTTTAGGAAAATTTACAAGTATTCTTTCTTAGACTTAGCCCTTCTTGGCTAACAAGTAGCAAGTATTCTTTCTTAACTTGGTTTTTTAGGCTAATTTACAACATATAATAGTATGAAAGGGTGTTTTTTAGTCCCAAGTCTTACATATCAAACTCTAAGGGACTTTAAGCTTTTAACAATTGAACAATATGTTCAGGATATGAAATAGGCATGAGTATCAGAGTATAAAAAATGACAGCTTAACAACCACTTTGAAACTAATTAAGAATGCAGTAGAAAGACGTTGATTTCTTTTTATAAAAGCTCAGTTTCAACAAGCATAACAAAGAGACAACTCCTACTTTATATACATCTTAAAAAGAGCTGTTAAGATGAAAGGGTAGAGGGATTGATCTGTTTAAAGAGCATGCAGGGCCACTTGGGATGACTTGAACCAATAATGATAGGTGCATTAGGGGAATGTTTGATCATCTAAAGTTTTGATGCTTCTACATATTTCTATATTTGTTAAAGTAGTTTACAGGAGGTCTTTAGCTTTGGCCAACTTTTTCTTGCATTCTTTAAGATAATGTTATCTTCAAAGATACATTATGTTATAACTAGAAGCTTCATTTGATATATTAGAGTGTTGAAAATTAAGGACATAGGATGTTTCTTTATCCTTCTAACTTTTTTTTGTCTAAGATAACATATTTTTTAGATAATTGTTATAATTCAAAGAGACATTAGACATGTTACTTTATTGGCTTGAAATGTGGTTTGTATTAAGCAATACTTAGATAGCCATGAAACATTAAAACTTCAATAATTTAATATATATGTCATAAATTAAAATAATTAAGGGGTCCATAGAACCTCATATGTTCTTTCATAGACTTAGCAGTTCAAAAGGTTGTTATTGTAGAGGAAATAACCAAAAATTAGAAATATTAATTATTTTGAAAACATTTTAAATCCCAACCATCGAACCAGTTAAGGACCGAGAGTCAAGAAAAAGATCAAAGTGGACCCCATACTGATGCCTTCGCATCTACGTCTATGATAAGTGGCGCAAAGTGGGAGCATGAATTCCAAACCTCACCCACTATGCCATGTGTTACTATTTTCACATTTTCCTCACCTAGTATCCTATGTCTCTTGTGTTCCATGTTTTCTTCCATTTGCTACGCCACATGTTAAGCATTCTATATTCCCCTCCATAAAGTGATAAGTGCCATGTACGTATCAGCCCTATGCAATGTGTCATCGAACGGTCATTCCGACCCTCATCGCATCAACATATGTCACTACAAGGCTATTTTGATCCTCTTCGTGTCAAAGCCACGTGTTATGACTCAATTAAAGTCTCTTAAACCTTGTCACATCAGTTCTATGTGTCACCATGAGGTTCTCTCTACCCTCATTCTTTTCTAAACGCTTGTCTTGTTAAGCCACATATCGCCACATGATCACTCTAACCCTTATCACGTCAAGTCGTATGTCAACGAGAGGAAATTCTGACACCAAATTTTTTTTCTTCCGTAACAAGAAACCTTCATATAATACCAAATCATTCAAAATTCAAACACCACATTCCTCCCCCATTTCTTAAACTCACGGCTACTCATTCCTCTCACCGCCTATTGCCAAAAAAATTTCTCATTATAAATACCATTCACCACCCTACCTTCTCACTTTCTAACTTTTTCTCCATCACTTTAAGTTTCCACTTTCTCCTTTTCCTCTCTTTTCTTCTGATGCAAATTCATTAGATGAATACTTTGGCAAGTGCACCAATCATTTGAAAGTAGTAAGTTTGATATTGTCCCATAGGGATTGTGTTAAGTATCACAATGTAGAGGATGCACTAGTTGAACCTTTATATGCAAGCAATACATTTGTTTATATGTTTTCTGAATAATATTTGTATTTTTGTATTTTGTAACAATATACTAACAATAGATTGGAATTGATGTCATCTATAATTTCCCTTAAAATTCATATAATTATGGAATTGGACTCAGTTAATGCAATATTTAACTATCACAGATAGATAGTTCCTAATTGCTTAGGTAATTATCACTAATCCAACATAAGTCAGTCTTAATCCCTTAGGTATCAATTTCTACTGAATTGAATTGCAAAAATTAAAGGAACCTTAGCTATTCACCCTAATTCCTTAGACCTGAAGTAACTAGGTTAGCAAATTTAAACATGAGGCATTTAACATGATTCCTCTCTAATGAACATCTCAGAATTAGGTCTTGGATTTCCCAATCCAAGAAGTTGAAACTCAGAATTTGCCATGTTTAAAACCTACTTTAACTGATTCCAATGCTCTAATTAATTGAGAAAAAGTTCCATTGTGGACTTCATCAATCCCAATCCTAGAGATTTAGCCACTCATGGATGAACATAGATGAATTACTATGGTTTGCATTTTCAGAGAATGAGAAAATGTAAAGAGAAAAATATTAGAGGGAGAATGAAATATGAAAAAATGAATTCTGAATTAAAATCTATGTACAAGTTAAAGTCACCTTACATATATATACTAATTGAACTAACTAACTAACTTGAGCTAAAATTACATAAATGCCCTTAATGAAATAATAAATAATTCACTTAACTTAACTAATTTACAAGGTACAAGGTCCAATAACAACACCAAGTCTCACACATGCGCGTACCTACATTGACCAATGTAGAGGTACGCTGGCTTCACATCCTAAATCAGTAACATGGCGTGGGTACGTTAGGCACCAGTGTGGGAACGTTGAGCCATTGCTTGGTGAAGCTTGGTGATTGCATCCTGGAGCGTATAGGCACGCTGCTTGAGCATAAGCACGCTCAAGGTCTGGAATACTTCTGAGAGCCAACGTAATGATGAGCGTAACATAGGCATAGACATACCCCAGTTTGATCTGACTTGATGCTTGAGCCTATCTCCAGCGTAGGCATACACTAGTTGGCGTACCTACGCGCAAGCTGGGTCTTGGCTATATGAGGTCCTTCCTTGTCCTACATTGGGTTAAGCATACGCACACTCAACCCCTGATACTCCTTGATCTTATCGTGTTTCCAATGTAGGCCTATGTTGTGGGTGCGTAGCTACGCTGGGTTACTTGGCCTTCATGTCTGATGGTGGACTACCTACGCGTACCCATGTTAGTTTGGGTGTGGTTACGTTGGGCTACTTGACCCCTTTTCTAGTATAATTTATAACATCCCAAATTTTAGAAAAAAATTATTAATGTGAAAATGATAAATTATTTGATGTCCAAAATATGTAAGATAATTAATTAAATGCGAATTATGGATTTTCGGTAAAATAAAATTTACTAAACTTAAATAGTTTAACAAATGATATAGGTCCCGTTAAATTATTTTGGGCATTTGATGGACTAAGGATAATAAGATAATTATGGTGAGTACGGGGTTATGTTCATATTAATTTTTAAAGTTGAGAAAGGAATTATACAGACACAGAACGTGTTTGTAGTAGGTGAAAATATAAGCGTAAATGGAATTAAAGAAAATTCAAAATGTCCTTCTTTTGCCTTGATATTGTCGTGGGAAATTGCTTCACCTATTCCTTGCATTGCATAATGGATAAAGCCATGTAATGAACCAATGAACAAAAACACAATGCATTTGGACCATTAGATCAAATGAAGGGCAATGATAAGGAGAAAGAAATTACACATTTTTTTCTCCTTTCTCTTTCCCTTATTTTTGGCACTTCTTCTTCACTCTCCCTTTATCTCCATATTTCACGTTTTCTCTTTTGCTTTGAGCCAAAATTGTGTGATCCCCCCTTTATGTGCCATTTTCTCTCAAAATTAATTACAAACTTTTGATTTATGTGGCACTAATTAGATTTTGAAACAAGTTTCTACTCATTTCACCTTCTTCTCTTTGTCTTCTCATTTTCTTTAAGCTTTGGAGCTAGGTAAGATATTTACCATTTCTAGTGTTTCTATTCATTATTTTGGAAGTATTGGAATGAAAAATGGTGTTGTTATGTTGGGAAATGTAAATGGGTATTTGAAACCCTAAGTTAGATGACCATGAGAATGGGTTTTGGTGATGTGAATGATATGCATGAATTTGTGGTCTATAGTATGCTTGAAATGGTGAATGAAGATTGATGGAATTGGTTGTTGATGATTTTGTTTAAAACCCTACGTTTTGGAGAAATATAGGTTTTGGTAAAATTCGGGGAAATACAATTTATTGCCATGAGAATGATTAATGAGTATGGAAATGAATTTTGGAATGCATGGCATGAGTTATTGGTGTTGAGGATTTGTGAAACCATGACAAAGTATTGGTGTCTTAAGTTATTAAATGTGGTAGAAGGTGTTTCTTAGCGTGAATGACATGAACAATTAAAATGAGGTATTTTGGAACATTGAGAATCCATATTGGATTATGGGTAAAGAGAATGATGTTAGATTGGTACCTTAAGAACATCGGGTATGACCATTTAAAAGATAAAAAACATTGATTAAGGGAAAGAAATTCCTGAAACCTAATAAAATGTGAAACTAAAGCCTAGAAAATATTTGAAACATGATGGAAGTCATGAATGGATTTATTTGTGTACTTAAGATTGAAATGATGCTTGACTAGCAATTGATTGCATTTATATATGTATTGAATGTAGGGCAAAATCTGGTAGACGGGGTGAGGCTATTGAATCACCCAGATTTCTTCTCTTGAGGTAGGAGAGAAGTTTTATATTCTAAATGCATGAGTTAGATAACTTGTTGATTATTGTATAGTATGATAAATCATATTTTCCTTGCCATGATTGTTATGACTTGTTGTAATGAATGTCATTGTTGTGGTATCTTGTTTGGCAAATATTTTAGGTGCACTTAGAATATGTGGTGTGTCTCTTGTGGTGGATTAATCAATGTTATGATGATTGGTAAAGTATGTGTGCCTATGTATTAGTATGAAAACATGCCTATGTGTAGTTGTACATGATTCACAACTAGCATTAAATGTTAATGCTTGATAATGAAATTGGAATGAATATTGTTGTGTGGCATACCTATGAGTGTTAGTGAAAATCAATAAGTGTTGTTGATGCCATTGTGATTGATACAAGTTGTATACTTATAATGATTGTTAAAATTATGTTGTTAAAAGAGAAAGTAAATGCCACAAATGAATATTGAAATAATGTCAAGACTTGTGTAAATTAAAATCCAATAAGAGAAGGAGGTGATGATGATGAGATTGATAATTGATGGTTAATAAGTGGCATGGTAGGATGAATTAGTGTCAAAATGCATATGATCTACATTTTCATTACATCCATGACATATCTATCTAGCTACCTAGTTTGCAATGTTAGGGGTTCCACAGGTTGGCCTAGTAGGAGGGTGGCTCAGTGCACGAGCATGATTGTTACCCTAGCGATTCCATGGTTGAATCACGAAGCTGCCTATGCTTAATTACAGGGGATTACATGTGGTTGACCTAGTGAGGGATGTAACACCCTCTGTTACACCTTAATAAATTCTAGAAAAAATTCATAATTTTTTTTTACTAAAGATATGATTGTTAAAAAGAAACTATCGAAATATACTATATACATTATTTCTGAAATACCTCATAAATATTATTAAAACTTTATAAAGTATTTGTACATTCATCCAAAGAAAATAAACATTAAACATTATAAGAAAGAGAGGAAACTCCATGGCCCAGAAGCAGTTACTTATTAACATTATTTATTCATTGGACCACGGTATTCATACCGAGCTCCCTTTCTAGAACGTGCTATAGTTACTGCTGATATTCTTCGATCCTTCCCTCTGAACCATCAATTTAGAATATATGAAACAAAAATACGGAGAAAGGAGTGAGAAACAGAATATAATATTTCCGAATAAGACATAAGCAACAAAGGGTTTTCATAAACCAATACTTAATAATATCAATCACAATCACATACACAATCAATTATGAATGCATGAATGTTATGCAATATCTTCATCACAACTTACCTATATATGTGGGCCCTTAAATTTTAATTTGCACTGGGCCAACCAGGAGTTTACACTGTTCTATAAGTCCGGATAATAATAATATGAATAGCTCAACTGGTATGGAAACACTTAGAGACTAGTCAGATTGAGAAAGTTTTTATTGTGAAAGTACCCGACACTAGGGAGCTACCCCAGGTCCCCTGAAGCACCCTTTCACACCCTCTCATCCCAAGGCTCGTAATTAAGCCTCCTCTAATGTATCCTCGGTTTCTATAATCCGTCCCCAGACAATATCATTTTATTTCACTTTAATGGTTCATGATGCATGAACTACTCGCGTATTTAGTTGGTTAAGACTTTTAGAAACTCAATTATTAAATCCCTTAAAGGTTTACAATATCATTTCAATAAACTGTACATTTTCTCAATTCTCTGAATTTCTGTCCCACAGAAATAAATTTGGTACAGTTTTCGAATCTCACTGAAATTTGAGTTTCTAAGCCTTAAATATCTCAAAACTTTCTCATATAAAACTTTACATAATCTTTCTCAAATTAAATCTTAATAAAATCAAATTTAAAAATCTCAATTATTTTCAAATATTCTTTATTTATTAAGTTGGAAAAATAAACTAATTTTCTTTTGAAAAATTTTAATTAAAGATATAAATTAATTTTCATAAAATGTCTACTGTCTAAGATAAATACTAATGTTTTATAAAAATAATTTCTAAAAAGAAATAAAAGAAAAATAATAAAAATTTAAAGAATAAGGTAAGAAATTCTTACTGAGTATTAGCTTTTCGTCATGCTCGCTATATGCTCAAACTCCACATTACAATATCAACAATCAGATATAATCAATCACAGTTAAACATCATCAATCACAAATATAATCAATCATAATCAAATCAATTAAATTAAATATCATTAATACATATCATAATTTAATGATTATTAATATAGTTAATTTAAGTCCTTTTGGTCAATTACTCGCATAGGTATATGTAAGTCCATATAATCCAGTCCTTACATAGGTATTGTTCAGTCCATATGGGTCATAATGGTCCAAATCCTTGCATAGGTATAGTACAGTCCATATGGGTCATAATGGTCTAAGTCCTTGCATAGGTATGTTAGAGTTAGTTAAACCGGATATTTAATTTAAAATTTATTAAAAATGTTAAGTTAAAAAGTTAATATTTTAAAATAATAATATTATTAAATTTAAAAGGAGTAGGGGACTCCTCCCATTATTCTTATGTCTTTTCATATTATACTTATTATCTCACTCCCCCTTACCTTGAGTCGTTACCAAAAAGAGATTTGCTTTGCGCCTCCGATTTCTAGAAATATTAATATCAATCTTATTTCAGTATAAGCATAAGACGAAGATTAAGATTACTACTTAAAACAGAAATGGTAAATTTTAAATAGTGAATAGTGAATAGTGAATAGTAAATCGTGAATAGTAACAGTAAATAGTAAAACGTGAATAGTAACGGCAAATAGTAAAACGTGAATAGTAACAGTAAATAGTAAATCGTGAATAGTAACAGTAAATAGTAATTTACTATTTGAATAGTAATTTACTATTGAAATAGTGATTTACTGTTGAAATAGTATTTTACTATGCAGAATAGTAACTTAAAATAATATTATTTCTAGTATAATAACAGATTTCTAAAAACGATATAAAAATAACCCTAAAAAATATAAAAGAGAAGTATTCTTACCTTAGGATTTTGGCAGAACCTTCTCTCCAAAAACTTTTCTTCTCTCTCTCACTTCCACCACTATCTCACTAGCACTACTCTATTAAGAAAACTTAATCTGAAATTGTGAATTCTAAAGAAGAAATCCTTCGGTATTTATAGGAAAAAAATTTACTATGCATTCCATTATTTTAATATAAAAGTACTATGCATTTTTGAATTTTTTATTCCAGGTTACTATGCATTCTTTGAAAATTTCATACATGCACAGTGTTTTGCATAGTAACTGTCGGCAGAATTATTAAGTCAAATAGTAACCTTTCACTCGGTATATTTTAAATATTCAAAATGAGTTCTTTTTGAAATTTAGCGATATTATATCAGTCCTCACTAATTTTATAATAAGTAATATAAAGCTGAAATTTTAAAAATCTAAAATTTTCTGTTAATAAAAATTTGTTGATACGTTTCCAATTTTTTAACGATTGGAAAAAATCAAGATTTTTCTCAAACCGATAATTTTTAGATAAGTCTACTTGAAACAGATTTTAGAAAATTTTCTTATAATTTAAATTCACTTTCTTATAAATATTTTAAATTTAAGTCACTTATATGAATTTAAAATTATTTAAAAAAATATTATTTTATTAAAAGAATTCCAAAATTCCAAAAAATTCTAAAAAAATCATAAATAATACGTAGGTTAAAAAGTTCTAAAGAACCATAATTTAATTCCTTCAAAATTTTAATATAAAAATAAAAATAGGGGTGTTACAAGGGATGGCTCTCTAAGGAGCAGGATTTTCCCTGGTAGTTCTATTGAATCACAGTTGCTATGGTGAGGAATCATGATTGGCCCGCAACACCATTTCTATAGAATTTTGTATGTTTTTTGCCACTATAATCATGAAATGGCTGATGTTGCATTTTGGGTGATGTGGTTCGGTACAAGCAAAAATGTTGAATGATATATATATATATATATATATATATATATATATATGTGTGTGTGTGTGTGTGTGTGTATGTGTGTATGTGTGTACACATTATGTTGAGATGATGCTGCAGTATATACCACATTGATGATTATTCCCATAGTCGGATCCGCAATTGATGAGTATAATTTCTTATGCATATGCATTAGCCTACGAGCATTTATGAAGTCCTCAGTCATTTACCCAATATTTTAAAGTTATTTTATTAAATTTCACAATAAATTTTTCATAAATTAATTAATTATTCATTCGATAATTATACAAATACCCATTTCCTGTAAAGAGTTTCAAAATACCATTTATATAACACTTAAAAAAAAACCTTAAAATACCTACCAGAATGCAAAACGCCAATTTTGGAAAAACAGGAGCCTAACACTATGCGTTGGGCCCACGCTACGTGTGAGGCCAATAATGCAGCCCTGACGTTACGCATCTGGCTGGCGCCCAGCGTTAGCGTATCAGAAACATCACCTGATGCTATTATGCATTTTAGGCTATTCAGCCAACTTCTAACCTACTTATTTGGCCTGTTTTAGGTTCGATTGCCATGAAACTTGGGCCACATATTTTCCCTATTCTGGAACTGTTGGCACTGTCTATTTGCCAAAATTTAATCATACGTGCAAGTTATGCGTGAAAATGTATTTCAACTATTTATATATAAAACCTATGCATTAAACCACCTAAATGGGCTCCAAATTGTCCAAGGCTTATCTGCACAGTTTCTAAATGTCCTAAGGACCTATTGGTCCCTTTCAGGGGTCCCAAAATCCGCCAGATCTCAAAATCACTTACTTAGTTCCTTACTTTCACATAAATCACCTATTTCCGCTATGTGCAACAAACCTTCTAATTCATTAATTCATCAGTTAGTCCTTACCCATAACACACACAATTCACAAACATCAGTAAGACCTGCCTATATCAATTCTCAACCATATAACATTGGCTTCATACCAGTATACATCAAATTCCTTACACTTATCATAAGCATCATCTTCTTGCAAATTCGTTATCAAATACTCATGTCATCATTATCAATTTATCATGCCAAATCATAATCATCAACCATTACTGAACTGGTCTGAACCGGGGTATATAATCCGGTGTGGGAACCAGCCATAAAAGTTTATGATTTAAGCTTTTAGTAAACCAGTACAGTGGGTATCTGGTATTATAATCCGACCTCTCAGTGGGAGAGACTGGTCATGTTGTCCTGGAGATCCTTCACACCAGGTTTTCGCATTGATAGGGGGTGAAAGGTGGTGTCACCTGTGAAGATTCTCTGACGCTCAAGTTAGTGAAATGAATGTGAGTTCAAAGAAGACTTGAGCAATGCAATAGTATAGTAAGAGTAAGAACAACGTAACCTTGCATGTGTATGAGAATATGCTATTTATAGTTGAGCATGGAAAATGAATCGTTGGGTGCAAGTGGGCCAGGAGGCTCTAATATCGTATGCAGCATATGATTCAGAGTAGTTTAATACTCATAGTACAATCGAGGGTAGGTCAATGATCAGTGTACGATTCTGACTTAGAAATGGGGAAGATCCACATTTTCCATATATCACTCCTGTAGTTGTACTTTGCACCTTTAGACGGGTGATATAAACATCTTCCGCTGTGCAGGTTACCAATCGTGATAAGTAGTGAAACCACTTATCGTGTCATTGCGTTAGGCAAATGGTTATATGTAACGGAAGAATGAGAACGGATCAAGTATCCGGTGTCTTAGGTGCTACCTCGGATAACCGGTGAAGGAAGAGCTCCTATCATGGTATTTTTACAGTCCGGATGTTGACCTGTGATACCGGTTGACCTTCCAAGACAGTCACGATGACGTCTTAGTCTAGAGGCCAGTATCTAGACCGGATTAATTACAAATTCAAATTATTATCAACAATTAAAGTATATGATAAATACCATCAAATGCAATTTATCACTAAGCTATTACACCAATTCATAATTCTGCATTCTCCTTGGCATCGGCTACCCGCTAGGCGCACCCTCCGAGGCATTGGTATCCTCCATATCACTGGTCATTAAAATGGATAAAACCACAACAAGGGTGAGTGTTTGGAATATCGCAATTAATATAGAACGGTAATTAAAATGAATATAACTATTTAGTACTAATGTTCCTATTATTATACTACTTTATACTACTTTATCGAATTCATTACATTTATCTAATTCTCGTTTCTATTTTATAATAAGCCTTATATACCTATTCTTCAATATAGTTTCAAAGACCACATAAACTACATGTATATATATATATATTGTATCTATTTATCATTATATTCTTATTTCCAAAGTAATATAAATTACATATCATATGTTAACATTATCCATATCCAAATCAGATTCACAATCAATCATTAGTTCCCTCATGAAACATAAATCAACATTAATTCATATATTTCACAACTAACTCACATGCATTTTGACTCCTAGTATTCGGATACTAAAGGATTGACCTTCAGTTAGGGGTCCTACTTGACACTCCATGAATCCTGCTTGGTCCACCGAGTCCTACTTGACTCTCCACCTCAACCACTAGCTCCTACTTGACCACTAGGTAGCTCAACTGGGCCTCAAACACCACAGGAGCTAAAATGAGGGGTGACACATACCGTCGGCCGTCCCACACCATATAATCACATATATAGACATACATCATACATGATCAACATCATCAGACTTATATATAATTGTCAAAAACTAACATACACAATCACACAGGGCGATCATACAGACCCAACCCTCTCACACCATACCACAATATTTCTATATTTATTATTTCATCACTTCCATCAAATCATCCACAATTAGAATTACATATACAATACAAACATCATTAATATTCATTTCAATTCATAATTCATGTAGTGCCGCCCACATATATGATTCATATATTTAATTCTTTACTTCCTATCATATAATTAATCAATTTAACATACTTCCTAAACATCTAACTATCTAATTATACATTGATATATACATATATTTATATAAATATTATCTAACAAATTTATAACTTCCTTATTATTTTATAATCCTCCCAAATCCCATTTCTCACACCAATCCTAGTTAATTACAACCCAAACACCCCCTGGCCTCGATTCCAAGCTTCCTCGAGTTGCTTTTGGTGTCGGTTACGTCCTCTGATCACTTGATTCATAGCTCCTCTTCCAAACTCGATACCCGCTTCACTAATTGCTCCTCCGATGCCTGTTCCTGTACCTACGATCACTAAAACGTAAATCCTGTTAGTACATTACCTTCCTTACCCTTCTAAATTCAAAACCCAAGTCTCCCAAGTCCATAAAACATAGAATTTGAACCTTTCTCAACACATGCAATCTCGGTTTTGGAGAGGAAAGAAGAAGAAAGGAAGAAAGCTTAAGATTGGGGTTCTCACATGCATTACCTTAGCTTCTAAGGCCCAAAAATGCAAGAATCACAAGTTTCCACAAGCTTTGGTCACAAATCACAAGGGGGAGGAAAAGAGAGGAAGAAAAGCGTTTCTGCGTTTTGTTTTGCATGCCTCTCATTTAATCAGATCATGACGCTGACACTATGCATCAGGTCCTGATCCTCTATTCCCTTTAAAATTCATTTTAAAATCCAATGATTCACTTCATATCACTTAATTCTTATTATTTTAAATCAAATTATTTATTTACTCCAATTATTAAAACACCAGGGATGTTACAGCATTTGCATGTAGCATATAGATATGTCAGTATGAGATTGAGACCTAGAAAAGTGATGATTAATTGAAGGTTAAAAACCTTTAATCAGACAACATAAATAACCTTGATGAATACTATGAAGAAAATAGTGAATATGCTTGTGATAGCCCATTGTGATGAAGGGCAATGAATTGTGATTGTGTATGTGTATGTGCTTGTTATGAGTTTGATTTATGACCATTATGCATGTCTATTATGACAAAAATGATGATTAGTACTTATGTTGTAAAGCACCTGAGTGATTTACATACATGTACACATAAGCACAAGTGTTTAAGTTCGTCATTTCAAATGTAATAACTCACTCTCCCATGTAGTCTCTTTTTAGCATTGTGATGCAGGACTTCATATGGCGTGAGATGAACTTATTTTGTAAAGGAATATTTTACATGAGGAAGGTAAAGTAGTGGTAATGGAATGCCTTGGCTGGCAATGTAAATGATATGTGATGATGTTGATATTTATGTTGATGGTGGCCTCATTTGTTTTGTAAATGAACCCTTATTCTTTTGATGATGTATAATGACTAATTTCTTTTAGATATAACAATGTATGATGGTTAGACAAATGTATTTGGATGTCAATGTGATGACTATGATAATATGACAATGAACAATTTATGATTGCCAAAGTTTGGAAATGCCACATGTGTGGATGTCTTGATAAACTATAAGCATGAATTGTAGGATAGATATTGAGACCTATTTATATATGTATATATTGATGAAGATCCATGACTTGAGTATGCCCTTTATGTTTAAAAATAATGGAATAATTGTGGTGCTTAGGTCCTAAAAGGTTAGGGTTAATTCTTGGTTAAACATCTTGAAATTGGATGGTTATCTTGTGCCAAAAGTGTCCTAGAAAGTGTATGGATCCAAGTACCAAAGCATGGACATTTGAAAAATAAAATTTGGAGTATCAAGGGGTGATCCACGACCAATGGGAATTTCCTACGGCTAGTGGATCATATTGCCTCAGAAGTTATGAAATTGCATAATTTGCCATAGGAAAACAGAAAGCTCCACAACCAGTGGGTCCAGGCGGGGGATCTCTTTGTTTAAATAACTAAAAATTTTACGTTTTTGTCTCTTTTCTTGACCCTTATTGATCCTTTACATGGGGTTTTGATCCCATAATCCTTAACTCACTTTGGCTCTCCTTAAAATATGTAAGTGAATCCCAGGTGTAATGTTATGCAAATGTTAATCCCTCTGCCTAGTATGCAATATACATCCCTAATTCCATGATCTTAGCCATGGTATAATCATGTATTCATTAAGTATGTGAAGTTAATGGATTGTCACTCCTTAACCTCTTTGTTATTAACATTCTTATGAACAAGTTTCATCGATTAATTGATGTTTGGAAGTGGTACACACTACCTTTATGTTGTTGGCCATCATTTGTCATATTTTCATCAAACTCCATTGTCGATGAGTTGTATTCTTGATTTCCTTCTCATATCTTCATATATGGAAAAAGAAGGATACCCTTATACACACTTCTTATTTTGATGTTTTTGCATTCCTTTGTGTGTATATATTTAGGGTTTTGAATTATCGATCCACTCTATTATTGTTTTCACTTCATCGTGGCCTCTGGTTCTTTGTGGTTTGAATCTTAGTACAAGTGGTTAGCTTTTGGAACTTCACCATGAAAAATTTATTTGCATTTTTAGTAATTATTTATGCTTGCATCGGAATTCAAGTACGGGGAATCAGGGTGCCACATAATTGCTTTCCCAGCATGGAGCCACGCTCATGGGGTGCTTATACACTGGGTTTCTAGACCTGCGCACACAAAGGAAACATACCCAACGTACCTATTCTAGCTTTGAGCGTGGTTACGTTGGGGTCATTCTTGCACAATAGTTCATAATTTTTAATGCTATCAATTTTAAATGAAAAGCATGCATAATCAATACTAACTTTAATATAATCCAAACAATGCTTAAGTTATACAACTTACTAAATAAAAAGTTTTTAACTGTCTAATTAATAATTATTAAACATTAAATATGAAAATAATTTATAAAAAATAGCCAATTAAAGACTGATCACCTTCCAAGCCATGATCACCACCGCCCTCTTAAGGCCAATATCTTTGCTTTTTCTTCCAAGGCGACGAAGCCGTTTCCATTTGTCATCGATGCAAGCTCAAAACTAGAGTTAAAGCAAGGATGAACACCCTTTCTCTCTCACAACCATCCTTTCTCTCCCCCAATCTCACGACCTAGGCTTCACTCCAGGTAAAAAAGGATTTCTTCATGATCTTAAGGGAATTTCATGTATGTCAAGGAAGAAGCATATGTTACCTTTAAAATCTTCACTTATTTTTGTTTAAAGTGTGATGAAAATAAGTTTTTTTTGTGGATCTGTGGCTGTTTTTAGTGTTTCATATCTATTTTAAAAAGGAAAGAAAGAAAGGAAGATTTAGATCCAAGAGAAAAATTGATTTTTATGACATTCAAAGCCTAAAACCATACATGCATGGATCTTACTTTTTCTCTTGGAATTCTCTTGATTGGGACTGTATATGTATATTTGAATATGTCTTAAAAAAGTATGTCATGGATGTTGTGAATTGTGTTTGAATTGATCTAGAAGTTAAACAATGATGCATGTAAAAAACTTACTGAGAATATTGATTTTTACATGTATATGCTTAAGGCTTAAGAAGGGCTTTAGATTTGAATTTTATAGGTTGTTACCATGATATTTGCATGCTATAAAATTTTATAAATGCTTCCCAACCGAGTGCTTGAGTATTGTGTGAATGATATATGTCGTCACCATGCCAAAATGTCAAAATAGTCACCTTTTTTTACTTGAAATTGTACCACCCATGATTTATGTTGTTTTGGAGTATATGAGAATTGAATAGCAAGTGTGATGATGACTATGTGGCAGATCACGACTAGGGGCTGTGTTGTGTGCTGAAATGTGATGACCTTGTCCTCAGTTGTAATTTCATGAATCGATGGACTAAAAGTATGATTTTCATAAAATGTGGAAATAAGGTTTTGTTAGCCTTTTTTTAATGCTTATAATTTGTAGTAATCATTGTCAAAAAATTAGTTAATACCTTTAGTGTTCTTAGTGATTAACTTAGTTGGATAAACAAAGAAGAATTTGATAAAAGGATGGATTTAGGGCCTAAGTGAGCACATAGGATGAAATAGTAATTTTTGCCTAAGTAGAATTTAATAATCTTTCTTCTTGCTTTCAGGAGGAATGTTCCTATGTTTTAAAGGCCATATAAGACTTAAAATGAGTTAGGTAAACCTCCAAATAGAATGGGAGAAAAAGAATTAGTCTTATACATACGATCCATAAAACATGAACTTAGATCATAAGACTTTGAGATACTTGTGAGGAGAGAGTTACACATCAAAATATTCGTGAATGTGTTGCAAAATATGTGAATAGGCTGTAGAGATAGTGATGGTATTGAATTGTGGACTCTCCACCAGAGAGTGGGAATAGGATAAGGGAACATGTTTTGGACATGGGCTGGTAATTAGGAGGCATAGATGAATAACACACATTATACATGCATCATATTGCATTGTGATTGTGATGAAGAAAGCCCCTAATTGGGGTTTATTGAGAGACGAACTTCCTGGTTAGGTCTTAGGAGCATGACAAAGGTGGTTCCCTTAAAGGGCAATCAAACTATTATGATATCAGGTAGAACCGAGGCCACCTTGGTGTATTTTAACTCAGGTAGATTGTTACCATATGGAGAATCGGTCATAGTTTGTCATTGACAAATGCCAAATGTGACTATGATTGAATAGGCTAGAAATCCTTATGTATGTGCCCCTAGGAATGTAAATGGTATGGGGTGGGTACGAATACCATGCTACCCGTACCTACACCAGAAACCTCCGCCTGCACCCGCCTGTTACTTGCATGAGTACCCGCATAACAATTTTTTTGTAGGTTTTAAAATCCGCGGATACCTGCAAGTACCTTTCTAGTAGTAATAAAACACTATAATGCCCATAAATTAAAATAAAAACTACACATCAATTCATAAATTAAACTAAACTTAATATAATAACTATGAAATCTTCAATATATGATAAAAACAACATCATAATTCATAATATAACATAAATGTTAAATTAAACTAAAGTACTTAACACATCAATTCATAAATTAAAAATAGCACTCATTAATCTAAATTTAAAGAAGTCTCAAATAATTTCACAACTTCATCATTCTTTTTCATCAAGCTCATTAACAACCTCCATTTAGTTAATTAGTTCCTACGAAATAAAAGAAAGATTAATAAGAATCTTAACAAAAAAAAGTTTCCAAAAAATTTGAAATAAAACACAAAAGATTTATTAAAATTTACATCGTTAAGATCAACCAACACCATATTTGAAAATTCGATATTCTTGTTCACCACTTTTGATGTTGAAGAAACACCTAAAAAAGAATGAAATTTTAAATGGATAATTTTGAATAAATATTTATTAATTATAATTAAGTATAATATATAAACTTTATTATCTTTGACTTGGACCCAAATCTAATCTTGGACACACATCATTACTTCTATCGTATTTAGACATCATCGACGAGAATGGGGAGCTTAGCGCTTCCTAGGAATGAGAGTCATGAGACTGAATGGCGAGGAGCTAAAGGCAGGTTATGAAAGAGATGCAGTTGAGAAATGGTGAGAATGAAATGAAGGAGATGCAACTAGGAAACGAAGGAGAATCAGAGAGAGTATAAGTTTGTGAAGAAGTGACAAAACAACATAAGAGGGCTAAGGAAGTATCAATAAGGTTTCTATATGAAAAGAGTAAAAAACCATTAATTATACTAACTATTATACAATTAAAATAAGGCTAATAAACTATTTTCATATATATGGGTACCCGTGGGTATGGGTACCCTTATACATGTGCCCACCCGCTTATCTACGGGTTATTAAAATAATCGTTACCTGTTACCTGCCGATACATATTTTTATGATTTTTTTACCCGTCACGAGTATTTATATATCCACGGGTGCCCACGGGTATGGTTTTGTTTTGTTATCCTTATGTGCTCCGGTTAGGATTGATGGTCTTTGGTCGCTTCCATGTGATTATGATGAATACTAGGCCCACATGCATAAACATCATAAAACATGATCCATTGTGAAGTAACTCATGCATTCAGACTCGATTGACTAACTCAATGTACGAATTGTGATAGTGTGTGAGGTGTCGTTTTGTTAGTTTGTTGGAATATGCTAGTTGAGTGACTTATATGTAAAATGTTGACTACTAATCCATGGAATGTATTTCATGTGTGACTTATTATCCGCGTTTGTACACCCTTGACTGTGATGTATCCCTTAAGGAGAGAATGATGAACTCACCCCCTCCTTGTATTATTTATGTTTATGATGTGTGTTTAGATGTTGAACCCTCATTCAAACAAGAGCAATGCCTTAGTCTTCTCTAAAGCAAGGCTATTTCATGAAGATGGCATCTGAGTGGCGCAAAAAAAATGTGGTGTACCACCTCCAGGATGAAAGCCCCACCCATGGAACGCTACAACGACTGAAGAAGAAGACAATGCTGAAAAGAAGGAATCATAGTGATAATATGCTTAAGAGCTTAGTAGGCTCAGTAAGTACCCTAAGTTATCCTTTTGTGTTTTCCTATCTTATGTATTTTGCTTAAAAAGGGACTATGTGGGCCTTATGATTGTAAAATGTGAACATAGTGTATGACCTATCTTTATCATACTGTTTCTTATTTACCATTTGATGTATTTTGCTAAATTTCTCTTTACAAAATAAAGAATTGCCTATTTTTGAAAATAAGTGATGCTACTTGATTATTTTAGGCAGAATCATGTTGAAATCTTATAAGACCTACCTTGAATAATTGAAGGTGTGTTTACAAGCTTGGATCTTAACGTAGGAAATTTCTTTATCCCTTAGGCTCAAGTCAAGGTTTGTGTGGCACTTAGTCTCGTCATTTTCCTTATAAAAAAGCAAACACTTTGTGGATAGTTCTCTGACTTCCATTAGTATTATGACATCCGCTCTATATGTCATTTCAAAAGAAGTTTCATTCATTACAAAAATAGGGAGTTGTATGATATGCCCACACTACTCCTAGCAATTCATTCGTTCATTTACCGTTGGTCCCTTTCAGCCTTCACCTCAGTTCCTTAAGTATTACTTTTTTTTGCCTTTACCCGTGCCTTCTCCCAAGCTTGTCATAAAATTCATAGAACCCTTTATTTATGAAGTGTCGACCATTACCTGTGATGATGGTGTAGAAGAGCTCATGCTGACAGATGATAGACCTCCATATAAACCGCTGGACTCACTCGATTGTTATTGTTGGAACATGTTCAACCTTTATCCATTTTATGAAAAATCAATTGTAACTAGCAAGAGCTATCATTGATCGATTACCTTCGGGAGTGGTCCTAAAATATTCGTCCTAAGTGTTGAAGGGCCAATGTGACACAATCCTATGAAGTGACTAAGGATGTTGGTGGATTAGGGAGATAAATCGTTGATAAACATTGGGTCGACCAATAATATCCTACCCATAGGACCCTTGTGCCTTAAGGTCAGGCATCTCCATGGTGAGCACATATTGTAACACCATCGGTAAACTAGGACAATCCCTTCCACTAGATTATCTTGGTCAATTGAGAGGTTACAAATTTTAGAAAAATGTAGAAGTTTTTTTTTACAAGAAAACTTGGTGGAACAGATACATCTTATATACAACATAGTCATATACAACGCATGGTCGTAAACAGTAAATTGTACATGCTGAAAGTAAAGGGGAACACAGGCTCCCATAAAAGAAAAGAAAACCACCTATCCTAATCATCCTTATTCCAAGAACAGTCTAGCTGGTCCTCAATGCAAAGTCCATGTTGATCTCTACGGTGTTGGGTGTATAGTCCAATCGTAAATCTATAACAACAACATAAGGGTGAGTCTCTACTTCCATAACAATCGGAGAGTTGTCATCATTGACATCCCTCCCACACAATCCATTTGGGTTTGTATATCATATTCTCTTTTTCTTATCGGGGTCCCTAATTAGTTTATTCTAAGTTGTCTATCCTAGCTCAGCCTCATCCAATCGTCCCTGAATATACAACTCTCTGCTTTCCCCCTCACCACTAACCATCACATACAAAGTTATTAATTCAATCACATACAAACACAATTTTACACAAATAAGATAATGCAATGCATGAATTCTATTTCATTAATTTTGATATATTTCTTAGTCTTCATGATGCATGTGAGCCCATCTCCTCCTCATCAATCTCACTCAATCAATATCGACTGTGCACATCAATTCCACCTTATCCCCCTACCCACTAGAGCGACCGGAGCTCGCCTCATTCTGGTTTTCACAAAAGGGTAAAAACACGCACCCTTATCATCATCATGGATCCAATCACATCTCGTCAGAACGGACACTCCACGGTCACGGTAACACTCACTCTGAGTAGAAGCATACCAGGGTTGTCACAGGTTGTCTGATCTCGGGTGCAACTCCGAGCCATTAGAGGTCTGCCCTGATATACTCTCGTGACCTGCCGTAGGGTCGGAACGTCATTGTTCCCCAGTGTACCCCATCACTATGTGCTCTAGGGGATCACTCAGCCATCCACCCTTATACTCCATATATAATGCATGCAACACACAATTTCATTTTCACTAGTCATTGGTAGGGTCATTTCAATGACTCTATTTCATTCTTAACATCGGGTTTATCTTGTAAAATTTTCATTAAATATTTTCTTTATTTATTATCCTTTTCGTACTCATTTAAATCACAACACACCTCACTCGATAATTAAGAATGAAATAGGTTCTAAACATTCATAAAATCTCAGGGTATATTGGCACCGCAACGCCTATCATCACATCGGATCTGATTTCTATCACATCATTCGCTTCTTAATTTCATCATTTTCACAAATCAGTCACCTCAGGATCCCTATCGAGGCATATCCTTATTTTTTTTTCTTTTCTTGCTTTTGTATCTATTTATCCATCTCAATATAATTTATTTAATGCATTATGCAAATTCCATCTATTCATCACACAATTCATTACATCCATGGGATTTATCATTTACTCATCATTCATTATATCAGTTCATGACATTCCTCAAATATTTTTATCATATCATATTCCGCATGCATTTTATCATGTCCATCACATGCATCTTATCATACAACACTCATCATATATTTTTCACATACATTTACCATACCATTGACACATACACATCCACAATTACATAGAAATCATCACACACAATAATTATTATGCATCACAATCATCACTCATCTTATTATGCTCATGGTGTTTACCACAACGATAGGGTCACATAGGTGAACCAAGTATGAATTAGTTACTTCATGAATGCACATATCAGACTTATTTATCTTGATTACCCTTCTTAACTAATCGACCTTATTGGTAGTAAATTCGTATCCTTGGTATATCTTTCCATATCTCTGGTTACTGAGCGATCTTATATTACTACTAAGTGTATCACTAAGCAAATTTAGGTTATTGAAAATATATTTTTATCCACTTAACCTTTAGATACTATTGTATGGTTATACTTATTCCCAAAAGTACTCACTAAATTTATTTGAGGGGCCACTAATGCCTTTCAATATTACTACTTAATACCACCGATTGAATAATCCTTAAATTCATGTGCTATTTAAGTTGGTATTTGCTTTCACTAAACTTCACTAAATATTTCCGACATAAATATTCTTCTATTTCTCTTAAATTCTTATCCTTAGTACCATTCTCTTTAATTCATTAATTTTCATTACAATTATATTAGTTAAATGTTACATATAATATTACTTTCTACTTCTTATTGAATTCTAATATCTTATACACACTTTAATTCTTTAGTCTCCTAATCACCTTAGCTACTCCCTTATAAAATCTCCTTTAACCGCCTAACATATTTTACATACCTCAGTCATCTACAATATGTTCTTTTCTAATTACTTCCTTTTTAGCTCTTGAGATAACCCTTTTCTTCTAATTCTACTTACTAACTATCATTAAGTTCTCACTTAATCCTCTTTAACTTGCTAATTATTTCCCCTGTTGGGTTAACTTAAAAGTTCATGCCATTTAAATTATCGTCCTCATTTACTAGGTTCCTTTTCTAGTTATTTCTAGGTTCCTTTGATTACTAAGTACCCATCTATAAATTTTGTTACTAACGTTAAGTTGTTAACTGTTTCTATTATGAATCCAATTCCTTTGTTACTACACTAGTTTCTAGTTACTACCCTAAGATCCATTCAACGTCCTTAAATAATTACACCATGTACTTGACTTATAATAAAAGGATTCATTTCATCAAATTAATTCTTGTTATCAATTCCTTTTATCTGCTATCGCCTTTAGTTACTACTTTAAAAATTCATCTAATAGTCTGAAATATTCATATCATGAGCTTTTCTTTATAAGTTATTTAGATTTCACCATTTCTCTAATAGTTCATTAAAGCTTGCTAAATTTCATTATTATTTCTTTATCAATTTTATTTTTTTTGTCTTCTAGTATACAATCACAACTTCCTAAATTTTACTTAATAATCAATAATTTTTTTTCTTGAAATGGATACTTTAAATTTCTATTTCTTCCATTTCTATTCATTATTTTTAATCTTTCTCTTGTTATTTATTTCTTTCTACCAAAAATTCCATTTCATTTTATAAAACCTCATTTGGTAATTTTCTCAAAAGATTGTTGGTGCTACAATATTTTGAAACAAAACGTAATTGCACTTAAATCGGTAAAATGTCTTATTTTGCGTAGTTTTGTCAGTTTTACTCGCAGAACTCTAGTCGGTTAATTTAATTTAATTAGCAGAACTTATCGGATAAATATGACAAATTACATAAAATATTCAGAAATTTATAAATAATTACAACCATATCAAATTTCTAACCGCGCCCGCACTATGATATTAAATTTCAATATTTTACGTAATAACTTTATTTGGGATAAAATTTTAACGGGACGTACGAGCTTTGAAACGCTTTTACAAAAAATTACCGGAACACATAGAAACATAAAATAAAGTCATAGTTGTCAACGATATCAAAAAAACTACATATTTCCTAATCTAACCGTTGGATCGTCGTGAAACTTAAAAGGGTTATCCATAAATACTAAAGGAACTATATCAAGCAGTTTATAACAATCAGAAATGAAGCGAGACCCCCTTACCTCAAGGACAACTCACGATTTTGTAGAGGAAAAAAGGGTGGCTTTGTCAAAATTTTGTCGAATGCTTGAAATTGCTCGTCGATCGTCCTGCGATATCTAAAGACTCAACATGCAATCATCAAAAGGAATAGAGCATGTCACGTCCAACAAGGAAAACAAGGGAAACAACCATGAAAAATCTAGAAATCAAAAGAAACTTAAGGAACCGGTAGTTGAAATTTACCGATCACTTGAATCCTTTCGCCGATTGCTTCTGATCGTTTCCGGGGCCTAGGAAACTTAACATGAAAAGGAAAAAGGAGTGAGAGATGGTTGCGGCCAGTAAAGAGTAAGAGAAAACAACCATGAAAATTCTAAGAGAAAAAGAAGTCGAAAGAGAATTTGAAACCAGAACAGAAAAAAGGTCATCGATTGTTTACCGAATCATGCACGGGTGGCCACAACCTTGAAGCAGAGGTGGCAGCAACCTTGAATGATGGTTTATGTTGGTGAATGAGAGGCTCATAGTGGCTGTGGTGGAATGGAACAATCGCTGGTCTTGGTAGAAATTGGAAGGAAATGGTGGATTTGAGAGGTGGTGATGGCCGCAGATAGTGAAACCGTGAGGAGGGGATGGAATTGGTGGATCTTATGATGATTTATAGAGGTTAGAAGGGGCTGGTGGAGGAGGTTTTTAAGCTGTAATGGTGGCTGGAATTTTGGAGAAGAGAAGAAGAAGCAAGTGTGTAAGAGAAGCAAATGATGAATGAATTTTTTGTAGGTTTAGTGGCTTTTGCTTTAGAGAGTCCAAGAGAAAGATTAAAGAAGGAGAGAATAATTTTATGCAATGCTGAAGTATGAAGTAAGGAATGTGAATTATTTGGAGTAGAGTTTGGCAATTACTCATGATGTATGGCATGACATGATGATGGCCATGTCATGGTAACATGCATTCATAATAACAATTTGTTTTTAACAAGTTGTTAGGTCCTTGCTAGAGAAGGAGTGTGATCTGATGTTGCCATGTATAGAGCTAGGTGACATGATGTAGAGGGTGGAGAGGACAGGTGTCACGCGATGGTGCTGAAAAAATAATTTAGGGTACTGAAAATCGGATACCCGACGAGTAATTAGTTCCCTTTTCATAAGCTATTTAAAATAAATACACAATAATTTATGAAGTGGGAATCTGGAAAAATGTTCAAAATAAATGTTGTAGGTCTTGATTTTTTCTTTGATTTGATATATCATATACAAAAATCCAAGGTTGGTAGCTCGAGTTATGCCCGAACCAAGGTAAAGTGCTCCCGAAGCTCCCGAATTAAGTATAGCTAGAATACAGGATTTATGGAGACCAGGGATTTTGGAATTTGGTTTTGAGACCTTCATTAAAGTTATAGAATTTTTCAATATAAAACCATAGAAAAAATAATAGAGTGATTCTAGTATCGTATGAGGAAGATATGCAATTTTTTCTAAAGCAGTGCAGAGTAGTAGCGAAATTGGAACAGGTCTGGAAAGAACGTAAAAACTATACCAACTGGGGCAGATCTAGCCTTCAAGATCTCATGAAAATCATAGATAATTTTGTTACAGAAATTATGAGACCAGGTTTGCACGAATCAGAGGTCATATGATAAAGTTATGATTTTTTAAATGAACCACGTGCATACTAAAGGAATTAAATAATAGGTTTTCAGAGTACAAATACTTGGTCCTCAACTTTGGGGATGACAGTGAAGACATAAGGTTTTGATAATGGAAAAAGTTATGCAAACTCTAAAATACATCAATCATGAAGGCCAAGATTGGAAGAAAAATGAATCAACAAAAAAGCAAGACCAATAAGTCAAAGGAATAAAATATCAAAGTCCAAAAGGTCTTAGCACACATGTAAGGTTTTAATCAAGTATCGGTATGGCCTTAGAATTAAATTAAAACCTTGATTACATGCATTTGAAAAGCATTTTTATAAAATTAGAAAGCATGTAATCGATTACCAGTTTGGTGTAATTGAGTACACACTTAACCGTTGGGTTAAAATTGAATTTTAAATAAATACAGTTAAATTTGAAATGTTGTAATCGATTACAGGAATATGGTAATCGATTACCACAACATCAGAATGCATGAAAAGTTACATCTCTTCATTGTTTCTTGCATGGAAAGACATGCTCTTTCACCAAACCTTGCAATGGACCCTTTGAAAAGGCATCTTTCCAACATCAAAAGACATCTTTTCATCAATCAAATGCATCTCTTCAATTGCTATAAATAGGGAGAGAATTAATCATTTCTTTTCATGGATTTGGAAATTTTTTTTGACATCCTTATAATTCATCACCTGAATACTTATTAATATTCAAAGGCCATTCTTATACTTGCATTACCATTAGAAAAGTTTCAAGTTGTTCTATCCACTCTTTAAGAGAGAGTTTTAATATTCTTGTATTATCTTGGGTGAAATATCTCAAAAGGGAAATGTCTAGGGTGATCCCTAGCAGTGTATCTTGGTGAGGTATCCCAAAGGGATTAAGCCTAGGGTAAGGCATCCCTAGTTGTGTAAGTCAAGGGTGAGGTTCTTGCAAGGTCAAAGGCTCTAAGGGTATGGTATCCCAGAGGTCCGGGAGTGCTTTGTTGTTGTAACTTGTGAAAGTTATAGTGGAAATCTCAAGGATTACTTGAGGACTGGACATAGGCAGGTGTTGGTCGAACTAATATAAAATCTCTGTTTGCAATTTCTAACCCTTAACTCTTTATATTTTATGCGCTTTTGTTTAAATCAATTATCATTGCATACTAAAGCGTTTATAAAAAGAACTTCTTAGAGACCACTTGGGTGACAGACAGAGTATGAATTGGGGTTCAAGGCTAGAAATCAAGATTATAGATCTCTTTGTAATAAAGAGATCATGATCAAAATCATTCGATTCTAAGATCGTATGAGAAAGTTAGACTAAAAACACTGAAGGTGTTTAGGCTATAAACGGGGGTTCAAATTGAATAAATAGTTTCTTTAGGAAACAAGGTCGATAGGGCCCGAATTAAGATTCGGTTCCTTCAGAAAAAATTCTTAAAACGTTGAAACAGTTCACTAGGGACTGCCATGCTACAATTGGAAATCCCGAAGTGTACGCACGAGTAAACGTGAAGAACGTTTGAGGTACAAGTCGGGCCCGTCGGACCGAGCGTGTCATCCTCGATTTACTACAGGAGGGTCCTAACATGACTAGTTTCCTTATTGGATCACTAGTCTCGAGCTAAAATATCGAGATTAAATCATTCACTAGGTCCCACAGTTCAAATCTGGGAACCTGACAATATTTTATTATTAAACATAATTATTAATTAAATAAATAATTTAAATATATATAAAATTTTGAAATTAACAAATAAATAATTAAATAACTAAAATAAAACATTATTATAAATATTTATATATTTTCAAAATAATTAATTAAATATATATTTATATTAAATCTGAATATTAATTATCAAGTACTAAATTAATTATTATATGTTAAATTGAATATTAGTAGAAAATAATTATCAACTAATTGATACTTAATTAAACAAAATAATCATAATTAATATATTGTCTCTAATCAAACAGTGTTATTAATCGTTATTACTATTATTATCCTCTTATCTTAACTTCTTTCACTATCATTATATGTGTTTATCTTTCTTTTAATTTCTGTATCTCTTTGCATTGGGTTTTTATATTCTCTTGATACTCTTGTATCTTACATTTAATATCTGAACTGGTTTCTCTCCTCACTATTTTCTCATACTAAATCCATTCAGGAACAGACCAAAGTCTCAAATTTTCTACTGAAAGCTCAACAAAGTATCCTTAGGAGTCTTGAGGGTTTGGATTCCTACTCTTGAAAACCAAATCTGTTACATATTGTCTTCATGTAACTCCCTCATTGTATATTAGGCTTAGGTTTAGTCGACGCATTTGAGAAATGGATGGTTACAAAGTGAATTAGTGTCAAATTCTTCACAAATTTTTCTAGAGAAACACATAGCATGGTATAGGAATTGGTTGGTATGATTTTCCCTCATTTGAATTTGCAAGTTGGATACGTGATTCAATTTAGATTTTTAGGTAATTGAATGGAGTTACATGTCAATGTAGAGTAATAATTATGGAAATTTTAATCACTTTTTGTTTTGAAGTCACAAATCCATGGTGAGGTTGTTAGTCTTATTTTGAATATTTAGGTTGCAATCAAGTTATAACTTTATAAGAGATAAGAGATGTTTTAGTTGATTTATAACAATTTTTATATTAACTTCAATACGTTATAAGTGGTATTAAAATAGGTGATGCTCTTCTTTCCTTATTCATTTCTTATCTTTCTACAAATATTTTCTCATGCTTGGTAAAATAGAAGTTTCATAATTATAATTTATCTTTAACAAATACATGTCTTAAAAAAAATTCTGAAATTTAGAGTCTAAGGAAGAGTGAAATATGATAAAAATGAAATTATAATCATGATATGAATTTTATACTAATTTTATAAATTAAGAATAATCTTGTTAGATTATTTTAATATAGTTAATTAATATAAACATTAAACATACTTGAAAATACAACAATAAAATTCTAAGTTGTTAGAAAATACCTTTTAAAAGGAAAAAAAGAAAATACTTGTTAGAGTATTAATTAACGAAAAAAAATAATTTTTTTATTTAAAAACATCACTAGAATTTACTCACCTTTTAAGTATTTTACTTCAAAGCAGTGATTAACAAGACAACAAAAACATGTGAATGCACATTTTATAATAAAATAAAACTGGTAGCTAGTAAAGAAGAGTGACATCTAGTAATTGAGTGCAGGGTTTTTGAGAATTGAATTAACTTGGGATTAACTGTTAAATTAAATCAAATCAAATTAAAAAACTCTAATTGTAAAAATCATAAAATAAAAAATTCATAGTTTTTAGTGCGATTTAGTTTGGTCCGTAGTTCCTCTTCCCAAAACCAAACCACATCTTCATAAATTTTTATTTACCATTAGACATTTTACAATCAAATTTGTTTAGAGTAAATCAAATGAAATCAATATGTAATATATTTAAAGTCAGCTTTGTTTAGAGTAAATTAAGTGAAATTATAAAATTATTAACATTTTTAATACTGTAGTTTTATATAATTATTATTTTTATTTATTTATAACTACAATTTTTACATAGTCATAATGTTTTAGCATAGTACATTAATCGACGATTATTAAAAAAATTAATTAAATTATGGTTTCTATTTTTAAAAAATAAAAATAAAAATCACATTAATTGAATTGAACTAAACTGTAATTGTGATTTGATTTAATTTATATAATTTTTTAATCAATCTAAACCATAAGTATTTTTAACATGTAATTCTAACTCATTTTTCTTTTAAAATCAAGAAAGATAGATGAAGCCATAAACCCGTATTAATTAGTGACATATATAGTGTTCACATGAATGCCAAATTTTACTATTTGAATGTTGGAATTTTTTTGTAGACTTGCACAAGTAACGGAAAACCCAAGACGGCCACCTCGTTTTGTTTCAGTTGGAGAACACACAAGACCAGTGACAAGCTTCAACAGTAAAGACGTAAAGTCCAATCCGCTTCCAATTTGTTCTCCATGCACACAAGCTGTTCGATAAATTAACTGAATACGTTTTGTGGTTAAAATCCAATTTTAAATTTTAACCATATCTAACACTTCTATGTTGTTTTTCTTCTAAAAGTGGGTAATTTTTGGAACAGGGAGTAGAATGTCTTGTGCCGCCTTCAATGTTGCACCTTCTTTCAATCTTCATGGATGCACTAAGCGTGGAGTTTCCAAACCATTTGGGTTCAGAAACCACTGTGCTTTCCACAAGTTTTCTACTCTCTTCCTTGAGAACTTGAATTTGAGCTCCTCTGATTGTAGTTTTGGTCGAGATAGGCTCTCACGCTCATTCCATAGTGTTTTCAAGTGTGCTGCTCAGAATTCAGAAGCATCACCTTCTGTTAGCTTTGAGACAAAAAACAATTCTGGTAGCACTGCACTTACTCTATCTTTTCATTCTCATCAACCTAAATATTTTTTTTACTAGAGATTGAGTATATCCTCTAAAATTAGTATTTGTCTATGGTCACATTAGTTTACGGTGTACCCAATAGGTGTTGTTACTGTGGTTCGGAAGATCATTAGAGAAATGGTATTATGGGGTAACTTCCAAAGTCTTCGCCTGAATTCAGCCTTTTGTTGGTTACTACTAATTGAACTTCTCATTAAGCAATTGAATCCGGGTCTTAAATACTAACTCAGCCTTTTGTATTATGCATGTAATATTACGTATAAGTCTTAAATACCAGATTTTATTCCCTGTGGCCCAGTGCAAACACTTAGTAAATTAATAGAACTTTAGAAGAAAGCTATGGACTACCTGCTAAGCTGCTGAAAATAGGAACCGTATTTACAGAACGGGTCAGAGTTATAACTTTCCTAGGTTGACATTTTGTCACTCTTTTCATTATCTTATTATTGCATTGCAATGATATTGGATTTAAACACATCATATGTTATGGGTAAAAGTGCATACATCTTACCAATAGTTTATTGACAACCGCAACCTATTTAATCTTCTGTTTCTTTTTCCTTTCTGATTTTGAAATCCTGATGACACAATATGCTAAGTCTGAGTATCTACTCACTATTTCATTTACTGATTTTTACTATTTAATATTTTCCTTATGCCTAAGAAGGACAGGTGTCTGTTCTAGTTATTGGTGGAGGAGGACGTGAACATGCACTTTGCTATGCCTTGCAACGATCACCATCCTGTGATTCTGTATTTTGTGCACCAGGCAATGCTGGAATTGCTAGCTCGGGAAATGCAACTTGCATCCCAGACCTTGATGTTTATGATGGAGCTGCAGTAATCTCATTTTGCCGGAAAAGGGGGGTAGGACTAGTTGTTGTGGGACCCGAGGCTCCACTTGTTGCAGGTCTTACAAATGAGTTAGTTAAGGCTGGAATCCCAACTTTTGGTCCATCTGCTGAGGCTGCTGCTTTGGAAGGTTCTAAGAATTTCATGAAGCATTTGTGTGACAAGTATGATATTCCAACTGCCAAGGTCTGTCTCCTTGTTCTGGATCTCATCGACCAGATCAATATTCAATCCTTATTCTATTGGAATGATATTTGTGCACATTTTCGTCATGTATTGTATCTTATAAGTAGCTCATATGTTCTTAATTTCTGTGAAATTTGTAACTTCTAATTAGTAAGAGGATTAGATTAGTTCTTTAAAAAAAATGTTAAGTGAATTAGTTAAAAGCTCAAACGGTATTGCATTGCTTTCTGGATATGTAGCTTTTGTTAAACTGACAGGTTTTTGATTTGCCTCTTGATTGTTTATTATCAATCAAGTTGGAATATATTTAAAAGGGATGTATGTGATAAGTCGATAATTAGTGCCCTTTAGGAAGTCATCTTGGTTGTGCCCTAATTTTCCTCTGAATTCCCTATATATGGTGTTCTGTGTATCCTCCTTGAATATATACATGTTTTTCCATCATTTTTTTACCTTATTTTTGTCAAATTTGCTTCCTGAAATTTCTTTCCCAGTTTTTATTAATCCTGGATTTACTAATGCAGTACAAAACGTTTATGAACCCATCTGCTGCAAAGCAATATATTCAAGAACAAGGAGCACCAATTGTTATCAAAGCAGATGGACTGGCTGCTGGAAAGGGAGTCACTGTTGCCATGACCCTAGAAGAGGCATATGAAGCTGTTGATTCAATGCTGGTGAAGGGTGATTTTGGTTCTGCAGGTTGTCGTGTCATTGTTGAGGAATTTCTAGAGGGAGAAGAAGTGTCATTTTTTGCATTGGTTGATGGTGAAAATGCAATTCCACTAGAATCTGCTCAGGACCATAAGCGAGTTGGAGATGGGGACACAGGACCAAATACTGGTGGCATGGGTGCATATTCTCCAGCTCCTATATTAACCAAGGAACTTCAATCTGTAGTAATGGATTCTATTATCATTCCAACAGTAAAAGGAATGTTAGCAGAAGGGTGCAAGTTTGTTGGGGTTTTGTATGCAGGGCTTATGATTGAGAAGAAGTCTGGGATGCCTAAGTTAATTGAGTATAATGTGCGATTTGGTGATCCAGAGTGCCAGGTCAGTTAAGTCATAAGATGCTTGTAGGAATGAATTCACTTTCTAAAATAAGTACTTAGTGCTTGTTTGGTATCCAGTTACAAAAACTAGGTTTGACCAACTGAGTGATTTAATGGTTAACATTGACCTGATACGTTGTTCAAGACACCTTTAAACTCTGCTTCACCAACAAATTAAAAAGTTGCTTCTAGCCAACCTAAGTTGGAAAACCCCAATTGGAAACCAAACAGATCCTTAACCCATCAAAATACATTATAACAGTCTAGAACTCAGAGGCATTACTGAGAAAATTTGCTTTAGAATGTCATAATTCTCATTTAGGTATGTCCATTATTATTGAGCTCAATTTGTGGAGTGATGATACATGCAGGTCATAATGCAAAAGATTTTCAATTTTTCTTGAAAAATGCTAACGAATGCCCTAATATCACTAGTTAAGGAAACAAAAGTGGAAAGTTTTCACTTAAAAACATGATTAAAACCCACCCATCCTGATTGCTAAGCAATCCTTACATAATTTTCAATAAAAAAATTATACTTTTGCTTTCTTAATCAATGCCTTTAGGACACTTGTTAACATAACCCATTTTTCTTTATAACTGTATTGTTTTTTTTGTTAATTTTAAAAATGCATCAAGAAATCAAGAAACCACAATGCTGATATTTCTTATCATGCTATGATTGTCCTTTTTTTTCAATTTTTTTTTGGAAAAAATTTAGATCAAGATTCTTGCATCTTTGCGATCAAGCTCCCTTATCAAATGATGACAAAAATTCTGCAAACCACATTTAATGAAAAGTTTATTATTGGAAAGAACATCCATACATCATCATTTAAATGGAGAACTGAGACTCAAGATATATAAAGAACCTGATTAAGTTGTCCTTTTTTTTTTGTTTCAAATCACAAGTTGATATCTAGTGATATTTCCTCTGATAGACAAATTGATATCCAGCCCATCAGAACTTTTTTTCTTTTTATTGTTATCTCTCTAGTTCACTGATATTTTATATCTCATCCAATAGATGCACGCACCATCTCTCAGTTTATTTACAGAATGCAAGGGTACAACCTTTGATAGATGCACTCACATTAACATTATGTTAGTAATATTGAAAGTTATGTTAAATGACGTGTATCATTTTTCCTAAACAGGTTTTGATGGTTCGTTTGGAGTCTGATTTGGCACAAGTTCTGCTGGCAGCATGCAGAGGAGAGTTGAGTGGGGTATCACTGAACTGGTCTCCTGGGTCTGCCATGGTTGTGGTAATGGCTAGTAAGGGGTATCCTGGATCATATGAGAAGGGAACTTTGATTGAAAACCTTGAAGAAGCTGAGCTTGTTGCTCCAGGTATCAAGATATTCCATGCTGGAACTGCATTTGACTCTGAAAGAAGATTTATTGCAACTGGGGGGCGTGTTCTTGGGGTTACCGCCAAGGGAAATGATCTTGAAGAGGCACATGATCGAGCTTATCGAGCTGTTCAGAATATTACTTGGCCAGGAGGCTTTTATCGACGGGATATTGGTTGGAGAGCCCTTCCTCAGAAACAATACGCAACAAAGGGATAATAAACTATTTAAGAATGTCAGTAAAATAGACTTCACACAGAAGAACATCTCTGATCTAAGAGGGGTTTCTTATAGTTGATGAATCTTGTCATTTTTGTTTCAGGTGTAACGGGATTACATAAAGTTGTTACATCACGAGCCATGGTGGAGAACCCACTAAGAACAAACATTTTCCCTCCCCTCCCTTAAAATATAGTTATGTTGTGTTTCCTGAATAAAAAAAGTTAACTTATATATTACAATGCTGAAGTTGGGTCGAGGATGGATATTATACATTGATCCAAATCAATTTAATCGGTCTTTTTATCTTCCTCAATACCATTAGTTTGGTTTATAATACATGAATTGTCAAAGATATATTAGGAACAATACAAAGTTACGGTGTGCACATGCTCACAGGAAATATATCTTGAGTGAGGGTGATAATGAAGATAATAATACATCTTGGACTACATACACCATACGTGAATGATATAATCACATTTAAAAATGTCAATTTATTTCTTAAAAGAATCACACTTTTTTTGGGTTTTGAATATATATCACACTTGAAATTATACAAGACCACCATTTGTGCACCACACTATTGAAAGAAAGAGTGAAGAGAAGCAGCTAAATTGTTTGTTTCAAGCAATCTCCTCTGCTTCTCCAGATGATGAACCAGGAACAAATGGAACAAAACCCCTTCCACCAAATACGGGTCTCATGAACTTCTTGTCAAAATTCGTCCAAAAATAGTGAACAGTTGTAGTTGGATAACTTATTAGCAAACTTAGGCTACTTTGCCCATGTAATGGCTGATTGTTGCTTTGGTTCAGATCATTGTTTTCATGGAAAAGGAATCTAAAATCTTCTGGATTGTCAGTAGAATCTGAAATTGCTGGTTTTGAATTCCTTAGTTGCACAGCCTCAATCAGAGGCTTTGTTATGGAACCAAATACCTGTTTGCATTTTTTTGTTTGTTTCCAAGGAAGCTACCATATTAGTGTTTATTTGATCTTGATGCAAATCATAGAACATGAAACCTACCACAGTACTGAATAAGACCATGGTTATAGTAGAGGTGACAATTAATGTATAGTCGTGAGCTGATGTTAGCTTGAAATTTGCAAACTGCATTTTGAAGCAACACAGATAAAAATATCCGGCTTAGAACAAAATTCAGTTAAGAGTACACTTACACCATGAACTTGCCTGGGTATAAGCCAAGGCAATAGTCACTGCACCCCTCATCAGGCCTGCCCACCATATTATAAACTGACATTTTGAATAGTAGTGGAATTCAGAGAGGTCCACTACAAATATCAATGCTTGAGGAATTAGAAGTCCACAAGTATCACCTGTGTTCGAAACTCAATTTTGGTACTGCCTCTTGTCTTGGTGCAATTCGTAATATTGGCAATAGGGAACACAAAGGCAGCTCTTCCAATCAACACTAATGTAAACAATGTTGAACTAACAGCTACTGAAGTTCCTAGGCTGCTCCAAGAACATGGTAATACGTTAAGAAAATGATTAATATTGAAAGGAAAATGTTATAATCATCCCTTAAAACTGATTTTAACTCTTCAGCATCCAAGAGAGCTAAGCTCGTATTGACGAAAAATAAAATAAAAGTCTACACGTATATTTTTTATGTAATAAATATTTTCTTTTCTAACAATAGCTTACAACTTTTAAATGCTTGAAATCAGCCTTAAGAAATTATATTAACAAAATCAACATTAACACTCAATTTGGTTGAATAGAAAATGATGAGAAAGAAAAGAGTATAAAAAGGTATTAGAATTTAGGTGTAGTTAGTTTGGTTAAATTGAAAATCTTGTAAAAATTGTGTGTGTATATATATATATAATGATGTTTGGTTTATAAAAAAAATACGAGAAAAATTTATAAATAATTATTAAATTATTTAAATGCCCTTCATATAACCTTTATAAAGGCCTTGTAATTTTTTTCACCAATAATGGTGAGAATTTTTTTAGCTGTAAGACCCACCCAAGATAATATTCCATCAAAACCAAATAAAAACAGTCAAACCGGTGGAAAAGTTTCACATACCCATTCCCCTGGCAAACCATTGTAAAAATGAAATGGTAACCACCGGCTTATGTGAGTCCCTGGATAACTAGTGGGAACTTCTCGAGCTGAACATACAATTTCTTTTCCTTTTTAAGTACAATGAAGACACTGGTATTTGAATCTAGGCTCTTATGTGAATTACTCAACCTTTTGACTACCGACCTTTGCAGGTAACATACAGTTGCATCAATAGAGAAGTAGATCCTGTCTAAAACAATATTATTAACTCATGCTCTACTGTGCAAAATAGAGAAGTTTTTAATTACCTGGCTTTGCTACTTTTCCATTTGTCATTGTCCAAAGCATCCATGCCAACATATATGAATATAAAGGTTTCAGCTATGAATGAGATGGTTGCAAAGGAGTGCCTGAAAAAGTGAAAATATTGTGCAAATTAAGATTGGAAGTAGTTTACCTTAAAAAAAGAAAGAAAGATTGGAAGTAGTTTCGTTTGTTTTAATTAAACTTTGTTTTACTATACAAACTTTTGGAGCGAAAACTACTATACAAACTTATGCAACTTTAATTGCAAGATGCATCTAAAAAGAAAGCAGAAAAAAATGCTTCAGTTTATTGAAATGATTTGGTAAATTTGGTAACTGTACAACTGTTATTGCCATCCTATCTTAGCTGATTGATTAACATTAATATATAGTAATCTTTCCCAGCCAAAGAGTTATGATCTTGTCCTTACTTGGTTGTTGTCCTTGAGCTTCCAGTAATGTTGTGCCAAGTGTAGTGTGACATAGCAATGCCACAGAAGAAAATAGTCAAAATCCCACTGAGATTCAAAAGCTGCAGAAGTCGCACATATGTATATAGCTTGAAATTCTAATGTGAATAACTTTACTTATGATGCTCTTTGCTACTGAGAATTTTTGGAGAGAATTTATAACACCCTTATACTAGGGAGCTCTGTTTTGAAATTCATTTGTCACATTGTTTTTGCCTTGTTTGTCTTGGTTCAATTTTTTTCAGCCACTCCCTATGGAATGCTGTATTTTTGGTGAGGGTACATGATACTCATTTTAAATTTGGTCTGAATACAATTTTTTTAATTTTTTTTTTGTCTCTGTACATATAATTGTTTTGGATTGGTTGTTGTTTGTTTGCTGTCATAATGCAATGATATAAGCAAGTTTACATTTTACATTGTTTGTTAGTTGGAGTTATAACACAAGTGTAGGGAAAAAGTCACAAAATTGAAAAATAAGTATCATGTGCTGAGACAAAAAAAATGGAGGTTTTCTACCTCAGCGATCATATATGACAAATATGCCATCAGCATCATAAGTGCAACTTCACGATCTGTAGAGTGCCTGCAAATGAAAGGCACTATGTCAGACAGATTGCACAATGTCCACCCTGCATTGTTAATTCATTATATTATTCTGTAAATCCCTAGAGTTTAGGGTTTAGAATTTAAGGTTTAGGGTTTACTATTTTTTCAAATAGACATACAATTTTAAAATTTGTAATTGAGTCTCTAGAGTAGACTTAATTTTTCAAACAAGTCCTTACCCGCTGTTGACGTTGAGACTTGGTTAAATATTGCTAAACTAGGGGAACTATAAGGACTTGGAGATTTGTGTTTTCTGTTGAAGAGGTTTCTATAATTTATCTGAATTCTCAAATAGATCCTTTTTGTTTTGGCAATGTTTTGCAGTCTCAACAACATGAGCTGGTAAAAACTCAATCAGCAATTCCAGATTCTAGAAGAATAACAACCCAATTACATATTACACGAACCCATTTGAAAGATCAGTGTACTAGATGGATCTACAGAATGATTTATCCTCATTCATCTGCTTCAAGTTGCAAGAAATTTCTTGAGCATTTCCACCATTTTCATAACTTATTGTTAATTGGTCTTCTAATTATTCACATTCCGATGTTATCCAGTTTATCATAGCTTCCAAAACTGATAACATCACCAACTAGAAGGGACAACCATTAACACTTAGATACCTGTTTGATTGGTTAAGAAGTCAAGTATATACTGACATGAAGTTATACAACGAAAGGAAACTCATACCTTCCAAGGTATAGTGTTTTCATAATATAAGCACTGAAAAGGCCAACCTGAAAAGGGCATCATATAGCAAGTCAGAATAGAACTGCATCTCCACTCCAAACAATTTTAAGTTTTAAGATTTGGTTTGCAAGCAAGTCATAGATGTAGTAATTGAATTATGAGTCTGAAGACACATCCATTTAATGTACTCGTAGCAAATTTTATGTTCAGACTGTATATGCACATAATGAGACAGAAGGGGAAAATGTAACCAATAGAAGCACTTCTGAATATGCTGCCTTACATCTAAAATAGTGGATTTCTCACCGGCTCAGGTTTTTCCTCCCTGAAGTCTGGTCTAAAGAGATTTTTCAAGAAGCACATGCAAAACTGTACAAGTTAAACTTACTACTACGCCGAGGGCAGTACTACTGCAGAAGAGGTAAAGGAAGATTCCCAACAATTTCAGGGCTGTAATAGCATTGATGCTACTGAAGTCAAGCGATTGAACTGAATTGAAAAGCACAATAGACGTAGCATCATTTATTACTCCTTCCCCAAATACAATGCTGTAAAGAAAGGGTGTTTCATCTTGACTGAGAACCTTCAATAGATGTAACATCATTCACCACACATGGAAAAGGAAGACATTCATGTTAATGTATATTAATGTAATTTATTACCTGTTTTAATAGGTTTATAACTGTATATATCCTACCTGTTAGGAAATCAGAAATCTCCTATAATCTCTCCCTTGTATATCTCCTGTAATAGGTAATCTCCTATAATCCCTCCCCCTTTCCTTGTATAACTCCTGTAATCTCTCATCTCCTTGTAAAGCATATTTCTTGCTGTCTATTTAAGAAAGAAAGGCTGCAGAAGGCTGTTAAGGAATTCCAAAACAAAAGCTCTTGTCTTATTTTAATATGTTTTCTGGTCTCTTGATATTTTGACATGGTATCAGAGCCACAACTCTGAACCGTGGTCAACTCTTGTGTTCTGGTCCATAGAAACGTTCTTCTTGTCTTGTGATCTTGTGGGTGTCTTCGTGATTTGCAATCAGGTTTTGTTTCAAGTCTGAGCTCTCTGTTTGTGCATTTTCCTAGGTTTCTGGTTTTGTTGTTGTGTTCTGTCTTTACTTCAATTGTTGACCCTTATTACTCCATCATGTCTTATGATAAGTCTGATTCCTTTCTTGTTCGGTTTAATGGAAAAAATTATTCTGCTTGGGAGTTTCAATTCAAATTATTTGTCAAAGGAAAAGATTTATGGGGTCATATTGATGGAAAAAAAACAGCACCTACAAGTCCAGAGGATTTGGCAAAATGGGAAGTCAAAGATTCCCAAATCATGACCTGGATACTTAGCTCAGTTGAGGCTCATTTTATTCTTAATCTGAGGCCTTGCAAAACTGCTAAGGAAATGTGGGATTATTTGAAAAAGGTTTATAATCAAGATAACACAGCTAGGAGGTTTCAATTGGAGTATGAGATGGCTAATTTCGCACAAGGGAGTCTCTCAATTGAGGAATATTTTTCTGGTTTTCAAACTCTTTGGACTGAATATTCAAACATTATTTATGCTGATATCTCAGACGAAGGCCTCTCTGCTGTCCAAAAAGTGCACGAGACCAGCAAGAGAGACCAATTTTTTATGAAGCTGCGATCTGACTTTGAAGTCACTCGTTCTAATCTGATGAACCGCAACCCAGTACCAGCTTTGGATGCTTGCTTGAGTGAACTTCTTCGAGAGGAACAACGCTTAGCAACTCAAGCAGCCATGGAACACAAAACCAATACTGGTACTTCTGTTAATGTGGCCTATACAGCACAAGGAAGGAATAAGAGCAGAGATATGCGTTCTGTCCAATGCTACAGTTGTAAAGGATTTGGTCATATTGCAAAGGATTGCCAACAAAAATTCTGTAACTA
This sequence comes from Clitoria ternatea, assembly GCA_037962975.1. NCBI lineage: Eukaryota > Viridiplantae > Streptophyta > Magnoliopsida > Fabales > Fabaceae > Clitoria > Clitoria ternatea. The sequence continues at coordinate 13,265,571 of CM075674.1, read as the reverse complement.
CTGTAAACAGCGAGGGCATATCATCACAGCTTGTCCGATTCGACCTGAAAGGAAGCAAGGAACCGCTTATCATGCCTCTGTTGGTGCCTCTAGTTCTACTGCATTTCCTGCTTCAAATTCTGTTCCTACGTCTCCTGCAAACACACTTACTCCTGAAATGGTACAACAGATGATTCTTTCTGCCTTTTCTGCCTTTGGGCTCTCAGGTAATCCTAATCTTTCTTCTAAAGCTTGGTACCTTGATTCTGGAGCTTCTAACCATATGACCAATTCGTCTGTGTCTCTTTCCAATGTGCAAAATTATAATGGAAATCAGAAAATTCACACAGCTGATGGCAACTCTTTGCCTATCAGTGCTATTGGTGATATTTCCCCTTCCTTGACTAATGTTTTTGTGTCTCCCAGTCTTTCCACAAATCTTATTTCTGTTGGCCAATTGGTTGATCATGATTATAATGTCCAATTTTCTCATTCTGGTTGTACTGTGCAGGATCAAGTGTCCAGGAAGATAATCCTGAAGGGACCTAAAGTGGGACGACTCTTTCCGCTACACTTGCCTTCTTCCACAATCTGTCCTACTTTTCCTTTACTTTCTCTCGTTTGTATTGATGATAGACAAATAAATAAAATGTGGCATAATCGTTTAGGGCACCCAAATTCCCATGTGCTTAGTACCTTGGTAAAATCTGGTTCATTGGGCAATAAAGATTTTTCTGTTCCTTTTGATTGTACTACATGCAAACTTGGCAAAAGTAAACTTTTACCCTTTCCAAATAATGCATCTCGTGCAACCCATTGTTTTGACATTATTCATAGTGATGTTTGGGGGATTTCACCTGTTGTTTCTCATGCAGGTTATAAGTATTTTGTTACTTTCATAGATAACTACAGTCGTTTTACTTGGGTATACTTTCTTCGGTCTAAGGCAGAAGTTTTCTCTGTTTTTCAACGTTTTGTCACACTTCTTGAGACTCAATTCTCTGCCCACATAAAAATCTTAAGATCTGATTCTGGAGGAGAATATATGTCTAATGAATTTCAAAGTTTTCTTCAAAATAAAGGGATCATATCTCAGCGTTCTTGTCCATCCACACCACAACAAAATGGTGTTGCCGAAAGAAAGAATCGTCACCTTCTCGATGTAGTAAGAACACTTTTGCTTGAATCATCTGTTCTTCCTCGTTTTTGGTGTGAAGCACTTTCTACTGCTGTACATTTGATAAATCGGTTGCCTTCTCCTACATTACAAAATGATTCTCCTTTTCTAAAGTTGTTTGGGCATCCTCCTTCATACTCTGATCTTCGTACCTTTGGTTGTGTTTGTTTTGTGCATCTTCCTGCTCATGAACGTAACAAATTTACTGCCCAATCTGTTAAGTGTGCTTTTCTAGGATATGCTATTACTCAAAAAGGGTATGTTTGTTATGATCCACAGTCCCGTCGTATTAGAATTTCCAGGAATGTGGTTTTCTTTGAAAATCAATATTTCTTTCCATCGTTTATTGAACCACCATCTTCCTCTTTATCTCTTATGCCATATTTTTTAGATTCTTCAACAGTTGTGGAACGGTTCAAGCCTGGTTTTGTGTATGAAAGACGTCGTCAAAATGATCCAGGTTCTCTTCATGATTCTGCCCCGGCACCAGATCCTGTCGCTCCTGTCATACCTCTTCGCCGGTCCACTCGACCGACTAAACCCCCTGATTGGTATGGTTTCTATACACCTGTATCTCTATCAGCTACTTTGTCTTCTATTTGCATTCCCTCTTGTTACACACAAGCTATGGAACATGAATGTTGGAGACAAGCAATGCAAGAAGAACTACAAGCACTTCAAGAGAATCACACTTGGGACATTGTCTCTTGTCCTCCCACGGTCAAACCTATTGGAAGTAAATGGGTTTTCTCTATAAAGCTCCGTTCTGATGGCTCTTTGGACCGCTACAAAGCTCGATTAGTAGCCCTTGGTAATAAACAGGAATATGGGGTTGATTATGAGGAGACATTTGCTCCTGTTGCCAAGATGACTACAGTTCGGACTATCCTAGCCATTGCTGCTTCTAAATCTTGGTCGTTGCATCAAATGGATGTGAAGAATGCTTTTCTTCACGGTGATCTCAAAGAAGAAATCTACATGAAGCTTCCCTCTGGTATGACTACTTCCTCTCCTAATGATGTTTGTAAGCTAAGACGTTCTCTGTATGGGCTTAAACAGGCTCCTCGGGCTTGGTTTGAGAAGTTTCGTACTACGCTTCTTAATTTCTCCTTCATACAAAGTCCATATGATTATTCTCTCTTCTTCCACAAGTCACCCATGGGTATAGTTCTCATCTTGGTTTATGTGGATGATCTAATCATCACGGGAACTGATGATGGATTGATTACTAAGCTTCAAGCAGTGCTACATGCAACATTCCGCATGAAAGATCTTAGACAACTCACATATTTTTTAGGCCTGGAGGTACATCATCGATCCAACGACATATTTTTAAACCAGCATAAATACATTCAAGATTTGATCACTTTGGCTGGTCTAGAAGGAACTACTTCAGTTGATACTCCTATGGAAGTCAATGTCAAATACAGGAAAGATGAAGGGGATCTTTTGGCTGATCCAACTCTCTATCGGCGTTTGGCAGGAAGTCTTATCTACCTAACGACAACAAGACCTGACATTTCATATATAGTTCACCAAGTCAGCCAGTTTATATCTTCTCCTCGGCATCTTCATTTTGCTGCTGTTCGTCGCATTATCCGCTATCTCATAGGGTCCCCTACACGTGGGTTATTCTTTCCTCAAGGCTCACCTTTATAACTTGTGGCATATAGCGATGCCGATTGGGCAGGGTGTCCAGATACCCGTCGGTCTACTACAGGTTGGTGTATGTTTCTCGGTGGTGCCCTCATTTATTGGAAATGTAAGAAGCAGGATCGTGTTTCTAAATCTTCTACTGAGGCTGAATATCGTTCAATGTCTTCTGCCTGTTCTGAAATTGTGTGGTTACGCAATCTTTTAGAGGAGCTTGGATTTTCTCAGCCTAACTCTACCCCTCTTCATGCTGATAATACAAGTGCTATTCAGATTGCTGCAAATCCCGTGTTTCACGAACGTACCAAGCATATTGAGGTTGATTGTCATTATATCAGGGACGCCTTGACCAGTAAAGTCATCTCTCTTCCTTACATCTCCACAGATCTTCAAGTGGCTGATATCTTTACCAAAGCTATGACTAGACAGCGCCATCAGTTTCTTGTTGGCAAATTGTTGCTGGTTGACTTACCAGCATCAATTTGAGGGGGGATGTTAATTTATATTAATGTAATTTATTACCTGTTTTAATAGGTTTATAACTGTATATATCCTAGCTGTTAGGAAATCAGAAATCTCCTATAATCTCTCCCTTGTATATCTCCTGTAATAGGTAATCTCCTATAATCCCTCCCCCTTTCCTTGTATAACTCCTGTAATCTCTCATCTCCTTGTAAAGTAATTTCTTGTTGTCTATTTAAGAAAGAAAGGCTGCAGAAGGCTGTTAAGGAATTCCAAAACAAAAGCTCTTGTCTTATTTTAATATGTTTTCTGGTCTCTTGATATTTTGACAATTCAATGATATTAATTTTGAAATACACATTGTTTGCATCAAGGTTAGAATATACCTGCAATGTACAAACCGAGTCAGTTGCTGATAATATGGCACCAATGGCTTCACATGTACAGTGCAAGAATAATCAGAATGTAAGGACTAATGATGATTGTTAGATTAAGAAACTAAAATGAGATTGCTCTAAACAGAAAAACTTACTCTCACCTAGGTAATCTTTTATGTCAAGATTAGCAATGCCAATCCTTTGAATGAGCAGAAAGGCACCTAGAGAAGTTGCACAAGTAATTATTCATTGAGTAATTGACAACATAAGGTTCAGTTCTGATATTACCAAGAGGGTTTACCAGTCACTGGAAATCTTACCAACAGATATCAGACAGAATGAAACAATAGTTCCAAGGACTCCAAACAGCAGTATATTTGTGAAATTTTTGAAGAATTGTTTCTTCTTGACTTGGAAACTAACATGCCATTTTAGAATAAAATGTAATTACTACAAAAATAATAGAGAGGAAGAAAGATTATAAGTCATAAATGATAATATCATAATCACACTTACCCGACATTGAAAATGATCGGGGGAAGCAAGTAAAGAAACAACAAGTCTTCACTGAATGTTAAGATCTTGGAACTATGGAACTTGGTCACCAGCAACACCACCACTCCAGCACACAAACCCTGTATTTATTTATTTAACCAAGCCAAGCAAAGTTTACAATTTTACATTATAGTGAGGTATAAAGTCACAGAATTGTCCAAGATTAGAAGAATGAGTTGAGCTGGAGCTGTACAAGAAGGAGTGCAATGATGGATTCATTAGCCCACCGGTTCTCTTCAAGAAGATGGCCAATGATGATGCAGGCACAGAGGAGTGTGAAGAACACACAGAGAGCAACAATGGTGCTTGTGCTAAGATAAGAGGTTGAAGAATGAAGTGACAGTGGCAAAGCCATTGTGGGCATTCAGGTTGAGTGGTGATGAGATGATCCCTGAGGGAACGAGTGTAGAGTGTAGTCGTTGGAAGGAGTTATAAACAACTTTGGTTCATGGGTTTTATGTTTTTCTAGTTTAATCACAGATATATCTACTGGCAATTCTATTCGAACTAGAAACATTTAAAACATAATGAAACTATCTCTTTCGATAAAGATTTTTTCTATCTTCAAAATTTAAACCTAAAAACCTTTTGTAAGGGGAATCAAACATGTATTACTTGAATTAACTATTAGTTCATTCACTTGGTTTTGTACACCAATATAACTATTAACATGTTTCCAAATTTTCACAAATCAAACTACAAGTCATGTATTTTTTTAGTTTTTGAATGATCACGAGATACCTAAAATTCAAACCCTAAATTTGACTAGTTGTTTGTACTTCCTTCTCTTAATTAACGTAGATAGACACATATTGCTCACTAAATTTTCACCTTATACCAAAATGTGATGCAGAAAGATCATAAATATGTGATTTCATGCAAGTTATTCCAGCTTTGAATCCATTATCATAAATATGTGTCGAAGTCATGTTCTTGTTCGTAACTTTTGGTGCATTGACAAATTCCTTTTGTGATGCATTACCCAATCATGAGAAGAGTAACTTTAGCACACCAATACACTGGCAACTGTTCCTAACTTTGAGTAATTCACAAAATGTTTATAAAATAAAATGTTGTATTTACACCATGCTAGAGTAGAGCAAAAAAGACAAACAAGAATCATATACACAATTTTTCTTTAGCACAAAATCCCAATAAGAAGTATAGAAGTAGTAAAAAGAAGTAAAAATGAAATTAAGTAAAGACAATGTATTTTCTCATCAATAAGTAATATTTAAAATATTTAAATATGTGTTTTTCCTATAAAATAACAATCATTTTATTTTTGTCCTTCTAAAATATATTTTTCTCTTACATCTAAATTATAGTTAATATTTTCTTTTAATTTAGTCTTTGTTGTGAAGTTGAAAATGCTTGTTTAGATGATCTTAACATGTATAATTGATTATTGACACATGACCATGACAACTAAAATACAATTTTTGGCTATTAAATGCCTTTATAATTTTATTTTGACAGTTCTAAAAGCAATAACTACTAAAAAATATTTCATAACTGCTCGAGCCATATGTCAGTAGCTAGTTGGATATTCTTGTTAGAACAATTAGTTTATTATAATTAGTTGATTAGTTTTCTAATCTCCTTAAGAACTTATAAATAAGTGTAATCCCCTCTTGTTCAAATATCTTTTTAAAATGAATGAGCACAATTTGGTGTTTGGCTTTCTACCCTCTTTCTTTCCCCCTCAAAGTTTTATCATGGTATCAAAGCTCTCCTTTGAGGAGAGAAATGATCCATTGTTTGTTGGGCGCCTACAAACAACCATATACAACCCCCCTTCCTTTCTCCTTTCCATAATCTCTCATCTATGGAGGCTAACCAAACTTGAGAAGAAGTTAACCCTCTTCACATCGGCAGCAGAAATTCTCCTAAATTTACACTAGATTAGAAACTGGCACCCAAGCCATTCGTTTTTGGGTGTTGATGGTTCAGAGTTAGAGTTAGAAGGGGGGTTGAATAAGTATTAGACTCTTTTTCATGGAAAGTTGAACCAAATAAAATGAGTATCAAGCAAATAAGAAGGAGAGAGATAAACCTAAAGAGTTTATACTGGTTCACTTCCAACACAGAAGTTACGTCCAGTCCCTTCTAACTTGAAGGATTTCCACTATTGTAAAATCTCCTTTATAATAACAGCACCAAACTTATGCCACAAGTATTCTTGACTCTAGCCACTTTTGGCTTAACTTAAGTATTCTTTCAACAAGCTACTTCTGGCTCAACCTAAGTATTCTTTCAAAAGCCTTTTCAGGCCACGGTGTTTCCCATACAAACTCATTTTGGTAACACACCAGACTTTTATAAATTGAATGAATGAAAAGAAGTTTTTAGAACTTAGTGTACATGTGATAAACGATTTGAGTTTGAACACTAAGTTTTTGACACAAGACTAGAGACTGCTAGAGGCAGAACAAATAAACAATAAGGGTCTTTGTCTTACAAGAGATAAATGAACAAGAGAACTTTAAAACTTGGATGAGATTGAATAATAGCTTGAGGAAATTCTCTCTATTTTCTCTTTTGTTGTTTATGTTTAATCTTTCTTGGTATTTATAGAGGCTGAAAGATATGACTGTTATTGCTTCTTGAAAGAAGATATAGACGTTGGAAATGCTTTGAAGGTATTTTGCCTAAAGCTTCTTGTTACCAGACCTTGAAGATGAATTAGGCTTGAGAGAGGTCTGGTTTATTTCTTCATCATTTTCACAAAAATAGCTTTTCATGCATTTGCATGCACAAACCATTCATAAACTAATCCTTGATTGAGTGATAAGTTGCTTTCTGAGATATTCTGACGAAATCTATGATTGTGATCAGAATGTGCAGAGGTAGGTATGCTGACAGCTACTGTTGATATTGATCTTGTTCTTTATGTTCTTTGGTGATAAGCACGCCAATATGATAAGAGCATTACTCCCAAAGCATCACCAAAATAGAATTTATAAACGTTGAAATATAGTTCTTTGATCAGAATGCTTCCATCAGAATTTTGTTGCTCTACCAGACTTTTAGAATATTGACGTTCCCTCTTTATTTTCATAGCCTAATATCCATATCTTGGACTTACTTAGGTACACAGAAAAGCGTTATAAACAGTACAAACTTTATTCTTTTAGCGAAAATACTTGATGAATAATATAAACAAATTCAGGAATATAAAGTCTGAGGTTTGGTCTGAAGGGACTTAAAAATATATTTTCAACCAGACTTTTTCTCAACAGGCATTTTTTGTATTCTTTCCAGCTTCAAATTGCAAAACCCTTGCTCTTCTCTGACAACGGATTCATCACCAACACACGTAGTAGCCTCGTCCGATCTAACGTCTTAGCCCCTTCTCGTATTTGCACTGTTGTCCTCGTCCTCAAACGTGCGATCCAGGTCCCCGACGTCTCAACAGGCGTAATTATTGTTGCTTTCTCCGGCTACATGCAGTTAGGTGACACCATCTCCATGCTTGATCAAGTTGATCGATCCATCTCTTACTACGACCAAGGCCTTACGATTCAGATCCAAGATCCTGCTCGTCGAACCGCCTTCGAGTATCTCGGTGTCATTATCTTCTCCCCGAACGAAGACGACGCTTGAAAGATCAATCTTATCATTTTCTTTATCAAGTCTCAGATAGTGAAGGACAAGACGATGAAATTGAAGTCGCTTCTCACTGAGAACAAGCCTTTGGCTCATGAGAGATTGCAAAAAGAGAGACAGGAAATTATGTCTTAAATTATTAAGAAAAATCCACAAATTGCCATGGGAGATTCTAATCGGATTTCCATTCATCACGCCCCGACACTGGTTTGGTTGCCAATGTGTTGCTTTGGAAGAACTGGCGTGTAACAGTTGTGTTGGGGTACTTTTTTGAGCGCTCCAGATGCAATTTCTTATCCTTCGTCGTCAATGTTGTTTGTCTCCCCGTCATCATTCTCTTCTTTTTGATGAATCGTGCTTTGGTTGTTGCGCATGACATTGCGATTGGGAGGAGTTTGGTGCTCTGCCTATAAGATTTTACTGTGAGGCCTGTAAATTTGGTACTGGTTCATCCAGTTACTTTTGCAGTCACTGGGAATATTGCTTCCTCTTCTATGTCGGTGCTACAAAAGAGTAAGGTGGTTGGTGCGGTGGCTAGTTATAGAGATGGTAATAACTTTACATATAATAACAACATCAATATTGCAGTTACTGTGGACACAAATGTGTTGTAAATATGCAATAAGAGCCTATATAGGACGCATCATTTTGAATAAGGTATTTTTTGTTAAATAGTTTAACAGCCTTTATTTATCCTTGGAGTAATAGTTCAAATGAGATTTATTTCTAAAATGTCCCTAGTCAAGTATTTATGTGGGGACATATAAATATATTAAGACTAGTGTGTGAGTGTACCGATGATCTGATCTCACAGATGATATCAAGTCTTCACACAGGTACACATTAAGAGTAATGATGTACTAGACAGACCCACCATGAGAACGCTGCATGGATCGTTACATGAATGTCATAAACGATTCTCAATGTGATAATGATATATGTAGTCCTTCGACCTGAAGTCGCTACGATTCCTACATGAAGAGTTTGTTGTTTTAATACAATCAAACGTCTTTTGTAACAAGAGGACTATAAAGGTTGTGATTAGGCAATGAATAAATTATATAGAGAGATGTGAGTGATGTAGATGGTATTTGTCTCTCCTATATGACAGGAGTGATATCTATAGGCCACTTGATGGAGTGAGACTAAGGAAATGCATGGTCATGCTAGAAAGAATAAATATTGGATATTTATTTGGATAAAGTCTACTCCGACATCAAGTAAAATAAATTGGGCCGTACAAGGATGACGTGACCATGCCTTGGGCCCAATTAGGATATCATGACAAAAGGAACAAACATATAAAATAATTATCACTTGTAGGTTATGTTGATATTAAATAATATTCGGACATAATGATGCATTGCTAGATGCTGCTCTTATTTTATATTAATAATAAAATAGTTTATTATTAATATGACCGACTATTTTACCTATAGGGTCACACACATAGAGTAAGCCCATCAGAAAATAGCTTTTATTTTAGTTGGACTAAAATAAAGCTATTGGGCCTAACTCATTTAGAATGAGCAAGGAGCCCATTCTTTAGAGAGATCAAATTAGGTTAAATCTAAGCCTATAAATAGAGCATAAGATGCTCATAGGCGGTTCACCCAAAAAGAGATACAAAATACGTGAAAGTTACAAAAGCTACACGTCGTCAAACTAGCATTTGGAAGGTGTAGCGTTTCTAGTGGGAGTACTCGTGTGGACTCCTAAAGGACAAGACTATGACTGCTTCGATATTCTTCAAGAGGTAATCCTAAAATTCAATATTCTTTTTTTGTTTATCTTATGCTTTGAAACACAACGCTTTGCAAATCCTATGGGAATCCTTGTATTTCCACTGCTTATGCACTAGGGATTTCCTAACAAGATGATGGATTAATTACACCAGTGCTTTAGGATGCTGATAAGGTTGATGTCTATTCATTGTCAAGAAAGTGGAAGGAGTTAGTTAATAAGGCTCGAGCTAAGCAGCTGCAACCTCATCAATACAACACTTGTACTTTTACTCTTTCCCACCAGGGAATGTTTTGTGTTGATCAGTTTGATGCCATTTTGCCACCTGGTACTAGAGCAATTTTTGGTTTCTTTAGTTATGATGATGTCAGAGTTGGTAACATAATTGTGAAGGACTAAGAATTTATTGAAGCAACTAGGGAGCGTGGTGTTACATTTTTGGTGGTCAAGTTTGATGGCATACTGGGATACAAGCTACATAGAGATCTAGCATGTGAAGCTGTTCGAAAGTGCTTGGTTTTGTTGAAAAATGGAAAGGATCCTAGTAAACCTTTTCTTCCACTAAACAGGAATGCTAAGAGGATCCTTGTTGCTGGAACTCATGCTGATGATATCAGGTATCAATATGGAGGATGGACAGGTAATATCTTGGATGCTATTAAGGAAGTTGTAGGAAATGAAACAAAAGTTATTTCTGAGCAGTATCTATCAACAGACACCTTGGAACATAATGAAATTTCTTATGCCATTGTTGTTGTTGGAGAAAGTCCATATACTAAGTGTGGAGGTAGCAATTCAGAGCTTATAATCCTACTTACTAAAGCTGGGATTATAAAATCAGTAGCTGATAAAATCCCAACACTTGTGATTCTGACATCAGGAAGACCTTTACTATTAGATCAATGCTTGTTGGGGAAGATAGAGGCTCTTGTTGCAATGGTGAAGGAAGGCAAGGATAATGATTTTTTTTTATTGTTGTGGAATGCCTTTGTAGTCTCTTAATGTTTCAAACTAACAATTGGGTTCCCAATTATTAGTTTGAGGGGGGATGTTAGAACAATTAGTTTGTTATAATTAGTTGATTAGTTTTCTAATCTCTTTAGAAACTTATAAATAAATGTAATCCCCTCTTGCTCAGATATCTTTTTAAAATGAATAAAAATAATTTGGTGTTTGACTCTTTACCCCCTTTCTTTCCCCATCAAAGTTTTATCAATTCTAGAATCATAGGGACAAGTTGTAATTTAACTAATATGACCATGAGGTCTTGAGCTGGCACACCTACATACTTCAATGTGAAGATTCTAATGCGAAGTTCTCATTAGTAATAGGAAGGGTTTTCAAAGGACCCCTAATTAGCATCATATTGGGATCATGTACTTCAAGAATGATTTTTCCATTCCCATTTGAGGTGATCTATTCCATCAAAGAAATCTACTAAAAGGAAAAGATCAAGGCACACATGACAATTAAAGAAGAATAAAGTATTTTTCTATATATTTTTAAATTTTCTGGATGTTTAATCACTTAAATTACAAGTCCACAAATTTTTCAAAGACATCCCACAACAGTGGTGCCAAAAAACTTGTGTTCAATGTGAAAATAGTAAAAAGACTTATTTTAAAAAAGAGGACCTCATAAATGTCAAGTCCATGAAAGAATGTATGAGGTTTAATGGACCCCTAAATTATTTTGATTAATAATACAAACACTAAACTATTTGAATTTCTGACATTTCATGGCTATCTAATTTTTGCTTAACAAAAACCACATCTGAAGCCAACGAAGTAACTTGTCTAATGTCTTTCCAAAGGATGACAATCATCTAAAAAATATGTCATCTCAAACATACAAAGTCAAAAGGATGAAGAAGCATCATATGTCTCAAATTTCAAGTCTTTGATGTATCAAATAGAGCTTCTAGTCGCTACATAATGTATCTTTGAAGATAACATCTTGAAGAATTCAAGAAAAGTTGGCCAAAGCTAAAGACCTCTTGTAGATTGCTTTCATAAATATGGAAATATGCAGAAGTATCAAAACTTTAGACGATCAGACAATCTCCTAGTGCACCTACCACTATTGGTTCAAGTCGTCCCAAGTGACCCTGTGTGTTTCTCAAACAGATCAACCCTCTCTCATTTCATCTCAATGACTCTTTTCAAACACTTGTATAAAGGAGAAGTTGTCTCTCTGTTACACTTGCTGAAATTGAGCTTTTATAAGAGGAAATCAATATTTCCTGTTGCATTCTTAATCAGTGTCAAAGTGGTTGTTAAGTTGTAGTTTTCCATACTTTGATATTTGTGTAAATAGCTTTTATAGAGCTTTACTTATTTCATATCCTGAGCATATTGTTCAGTTGCCAAAAGCTCTAAGTGTTAAGGAATCTCATAGGGTCAGGTAACGAAAACACATAGGACTCCCATAGTGATTTATAAACTACGTGTTTCAAAGCATCATATATAACATTTTTTTGTTACGTTTTAGGATTACCTCTTATAGATGTGAGATAAGGTCGTCTATTGAAGCAATCTTAGCTTCATCCTTAGGAGTCCACACAAGCACTCCCACTAGAAACTGGTCACTCTAGTTGGGCGGGGGGATAAGGTGGGATTGATATTGATTGATTGAGATTGATGAGGAGAAGATGGGCTCACATACATCATGATGACTAAGGAAAGGATCGAATTAAGTTAAATGAATTCATGCATTACAATTGTTTATGATTGAATCAATAACTATATATGAAATAGTTAGTGGTAAAGGGGGGAGCAGAGGATTATTCAGGGACGATTAGTGAGAATGAGTTAGGATAAACATCTTAGAACAAACAAATTAGGGACCCCGATAAGAAAGAATAATATTATATGTGAGCCTATGTGGATTGTGTGGGAGGGATGTCAATAATGTCAACTCTCCAATTGTTGTGGAAGTGGAGACTCACGCTTACACTATTTTTCCAGACTTCGGATTGGACCATACACTCGGGATCAACACAGACCTCACATTGAAGGTCAACCAGATTTTGCTTGGACCGCGGGCGATTAGGATAAATGATTTTCTCTTTTTTTATGGGAGTCTGTGTACCCTTTACTTTCAACATGTACAGTTATTGGTGTGACCATGTGTTGTATATGATTGTGTTGTATCTGTTCCACTAAGTTTTTTAGTACAAAAAAAAACTTTCACATTTTTCTAAAACTCGTAACCTTTTAGTTGACTAGGATAATCTAGTGGAAGTGATTGTCCTAGTTAATCGAGGGTGTTACAAAACCTCTCAGAGATGTCTGTACCATCGACTTAATAATTAAAATTATAATTTTGGTCATTAATAGGACATCTCGTCCAAATTAACCGAGTCGTCGTTAAAGTGTTATGATTTTATTTTTATAAATTAATAGGATATATTTATTTTTTAAATTTGGGTCTGACATGATTAATTACTCCTGCTACTACGTATTCCCCAAGCGTGAGAAAAAATGAGGGTTACGTAGTTCTTCATTTATTATTTTAAAAATAATGTAAAGTAAGTTAAAAACATTGGGATTTAGGAAACGTTAATCAACAACACGTCTCGTCCAAATTGATCTCAAACATTGTAAGAAAAAGGAACCTTAGGTTTATTTATTTTATTATTTTTTAGAAAAAACTTAATAGTCTAAATTAGTTTTAAAATAAAAATTTATATTATTTAAAGACCTAAATCAACAGGACGTCTCATCCAAATTGATCTCTAATATAAATATTTTAATTTTTTTATATATCAACATTATTAAAATATTTTATGGATTTAAAAAATTAACTTAAAACATAGATTAACAGGACATCTTGTCCAAATTAATCTCTAACATAAAGATTTTAACTTTTGTTACTTGTTAATACAAATTTTAGTTTATGGTCTAAAAAAAATTTAAAAATGGATTAACAGGATGTCTCATACAAATTAATCCCTAACATAAAAATTTTAACTTTTGTTACATATGAATGTTAATTTTATTTTTTAATCTTATAAACATAATATTCTAATTTGGTTAATAACGAAACAATAAAAGGTACTCTATACTACTGATTATTAGAATTTTTCTACATGAAAAAAGACTTCACATATTTAATCGTGTCTATTTAATTCACTAAGAGACGAAGATGATAGACAATCAAAGCAAGAAATTAAATGAAAAAAGAGAAAATACCTTGTATTATGTAAATTTTCTTTTTTTCTCCTGCGTTAATTTTTTTTTTTTTTGTTCTTCCGTCCTCCCTCTATATATGCTGCTCGTGAACTTTATATATGTATATGATCCCCTTATCTCAATTGTGTAAATATATACATAGTGTTCAACGTCAATCCCTTTCCTCTTGCAGCTAATTGCGTGAATATATATATATGCATGGTTTTCAACGTGCATTCCCCCCTTTTTATTTGCGTCCATGTATCACCCTATATATGCTGCCTGCCTATTATATAAATATATATATCCCCCCTTATTTTCCGCGTGCTTCCTATATATATATATATATATATTATATTAAAAAAAACTGATCCCTTTATCTAAATTGATTAGCGTTTTCTTAATATAATAATATGCATATATCTTTCCTTTCTTTTTCTCTTATCATCCTCTCTTTTTTTTTTTTAAATAATAATCAACCCATGATTTTCATGAACCTATCTAATATATATTTTTATTTAAAAAGCTGATCCCGTTGTATAACATAATGATACCATAAGCTTTTTTTCTTTCACTTGGCGTATATTATATATATAATCTCTTCTTTTTCTTTATCTATTAGCCTATTATATATATATATATATAATACCTCTTTTTTCGTGCTTATATATTAAAAAAAACTGATTTCTCTTTATATATATATATATATATATATATATCTTAAAAATTGATTCCCTATCTTCGTCCAGTTTATAAAAACAAACTCAGTTTATCAAATTTTGAAAAGAAAAGAAACTCAGTGAGAGACCAATTTGATGGAAATGCAATATGTTGGGGGAACCTAAATGGGGTTTTCCTCAAGTTATGTGTGCAAATTCATGAAAGCACTATGTGGTTTAAAACAAGCATCAAGAACATGGTATAGAATTTTTATTATAGAGTGGATACATAGTAGCACCCCTAGAGTCAAAGCCTCTTGTGAAAGAACACAATGGTAAGCTTGCTATGGTGCTAGTATACGTTGATAACCTCATTTTTACTATCTTTTTGAGTGGGAAAAAGAACCACTATATGTATTTGTCTTCCTTGTAATATACTTTTATGGGTTCGACTACCCCGTGTGGCCTTCCTTCTATTATATAATATGTTGATTTGTTGCTTTAAAAAAAGAAAAAATTATTTGTATGCTTCCCAATGAAAAAGCCTGGGCAGTTTTTGGAACTTGAGATTGAGAGGACAAATGACAGGTTATTCCTACAATAAAAGTATGCTCAAGACTTATTGAAGAAATATGATTTGTTTGATTACAACTAATATTAACACCAACAAAGATTAACGTCAGACTATGCTCAATAGCAAGAAAATATTTGGAGTTTGCTACAATGTACAAACAACTAGTTGGGAGTTGTCACTGACTTGACCTAATATATCTTATGTGGTAGGAGTGGTGAGTCCGCATTTGGAAGCTATACAGTGGATACTAAGATATTTAAGAGCACCATTAATTATGAAATGTTCTACAAGAAAGAAGCACAATGTGAAATCATGGGATATTGTGATGTTGATTATGTTGGTTATCACATTAGACGCTGGATACATGCTTAGCATTGGATCAGGAATTGCATCAAGAATGTACTGCTTTCAAGTACAAAAAGCAAAGTATAGAGCATCAACTATGGAAACTCAAAAGTGTGCGTGCGTTATGTAGCTATTACAAGATCTACATCAGCTGTTTGATTACACAATAAAGTTATATTGTAACAAGCAATACTACTTTTAAGAATGTCCCATACACACATGATGATCAAGTTACTAGAGAAGTCTACTCAATGGCTATTAAAATATATTATAATAGAATTCTTTAAGGTTATGTAGAGCTATGCCTTATGGAAAGCTATTAGGACAAGCCATCGCCGCCACTCTAGTATAAGTAGAATTGCATACAATGGTGGATAATGCAAAAGTGAGGCAGCCAACAATAAGGAGGAGAATAAGAAGTGAGTGTTATGAATATTTTATATTAAAGTGGATGTCCATAAGCTTTATAAATAGAGTTCATGTCACTCAAAATAAACACCTCTCATTTTTTTCATTCTCTACAATCTTTCTCTAATTCTCTCTTAAGCCCCTGCCTTCTTTTGTTTCATTTTATTTTCTTTTTATTTTATAACACGTTATCAGTACAAGGTTCTGACAAACTGAGATCTAGTCAAGACTACAAGAGGTAGTACATGATTATTATTGTTGTTATTATCATTCTTGATAATCTTAATTTATATACCTTATATTATTTATGTATATATTAAAAAAGGGTTCCTGAAGAACTTATATTTAAACATCCCAGAATGATGTATAAGATTATACCTATATCATTAAAAAAATAGATTCCTGAAGAACTTATTCATAAACATCCTTGTAGAATGTATAAAATTAATAGTTAAATAAATAGGAATTATTGAAGAATTCTTAAAAATATTTATTGATAATTCCTGAAGAACTAACAATTTAATTTTTTTATTGTTAAAATGATATTTATACTGGCTAATTTTTTTGGTATTATCTCCTAATTATTACATGGTGATTTGCTAGTTGTTTTATATATCATTTTCGCTAGCTACTGTGTGCCTCCTTATTTTATATTGATTGCTATTGCCAATTTTTGTTAGCTACTGCGTGCCTCTGTTACTTTATATGTTATTGCCAATATTCATTGCTACTTTATAAGTTCCACTACACATGACCAGTCACACTATCACTCCTATTCTTTTCATAATACAACTTTGATTATATTGTACATATTAAAGAAAGAACTTTAATATAATACTTGTCCTTTGAATTTTAATAGTGTTAATTAAGAAAAATCAAAGAGACTAAAACGACAATTCTTAGGATTATAAAATAAAGGTCTTCATAAGATCAGAATGGGTAACAATAAACAATTTTTCTCAATCCTATCTTATATTATTAAATTTCGCTAGTTATTTCACATCATTGCTTGCTGCACTAATTAGCAATTGTTGTTTCAATTATTGATGTTTCAATGTTTCAATTTCAATTGCCTCATGCACTTCACGCTGCTTTCAATTGAAACGCACTTCACGCTACCATTGCTTTTGTGTATTATTTTATATTAGCATTGTTATGCGTTCCATATTATTTTACAGTCCATTGATTGCTACTCCTAATTGCTAATGGTTCCTATAGCTAATATTCTTTTATCGCTGTAGCTCATAATTAATTCACTTTATATTAGCAATTACTTTACATTACGCGTGGATTATTAACTAATTTTAGTTTAGAATTTTATATAGCTATAGCACCTACTATTAAATTAAATATTGAATGTTATCTATATACCTGCTGCGCGTGATCCATTCCACTAACTTCAATTGCTATGCTACATATGATAATGCTTTCCACTTTGCTACCTACTACACTAATTGTTCCATATTATTAAATTATTAAAGCATGATCTGATTTCATGATTCAATTGTCATGTTCCATATTATTAAATTATTAAAGCATAATCTGATTTTATGATTCAATTGTCATGTTCCATTGCCGTTGTAACTTCACGCGGATAGGTCGGCTTTTACATATAATTAAATGTTTTTATTAATTCATTTTAACAAAGTTGAATGCGTATTGTTATCTCATGATAAGAGTTAATATAATATATTTTATAATTTTTATTATAAAAGAGTTAATAATAAAGATACTCATCAAACCCGGGTTTATAACATGATAAGTTATCACTCTACTACTAGACCACTTGTATTTGAATGATATTTTATGAAAATTTTTAAATTTTCATTAGCGGTTCATTTATATGAAATTTTATTTATATTTGTCTCCTTGTGGCTGAAAAAATAATGAATTACTTATGCAAAATCATGAGTCTCGTTTAACTGGTACTGCTTAATTCCTAGAAGTGAATGTAGCAACACATGATCATTATACTCATGGTCATGGTCGAAATGATAACAAGTTATTATTTGTATGGAAAAAATAAAGAACGTATGAAAAAGGGAAAAATATTCAAAGTAGCGAACAAAATGAAAATATTTACTATCGTTGTGGTAGCCAAGGCCACTGGTCTCACATTTGTCGCACACTAAAACATCTGATTGATCTATACCAAAAATCTCTTAAAAATAAAGGGAAAATAATATAAATAAATTTTACTGGTATGGATGATGTTTATACTCACTTTGATGTTGATAGTTTTCTTACTCTTCCTGAAGAAGACATTGACCACTCGGTTGAAGAGGGGAGTGCCCCTAAATAAATTATTTTATATTTCATGAAATTTGTTTTGTTATGAATTTATGTTAAATATTTATTGTTGTTAATTATATTTTCACTCATGATTTATCTATTATTATTTAATAAAGAATGAATACTCATGTGAATAATGAAGATATATGTCTCACACAACTCATACTATTCTCAAGAATAAGAAATATTTCTACCATATAGTAAAACAAGAAGCCAATGTTAATATTATATTTGGTAGTATAAATATAATTGAAGGCTCCAACAGAGCTAGTATTTTGTTACCTGGAGGAATAAAATTGCACATTGATAGTGTATTATATTCTATGAAGTCTCAAAGAAATTTATTGAGTTTTAAGGATATCCGCAGAAATGGATACCATATTGAGACCACAAATGAAGGAAAGGATGAATATCTTTACATCACAAAGTTAATTTCTAATAAGGAATGTATATTCAAAAAATTGCCTTCATTTTCCTCCGGTTTGTACTATACCTATATTAGTACAGTTGAAATAAATGTTATTGTAAACCAGAAGTTTATAAATTAGAATGACTTTGTTATTTGGCATGCACGGTTAGGCCATCCTAGAACAATAATGATGCGAAAAATAGTTGAGAATTCAAATGGTCATTGCTTATCCAGCAGACAAATTCTACAAACTAAGAATTTCTCATGTGCTGTTTGTTCTCAAGGAAAATTGATCATTCGACCATCACTAATGAAAATTGGGAGCGAATCACTCACATTTTTAAAGCGTATACAAGGTGATATTTGTAGACCATTTAGATATTTTATGGTTTTGATTGATGCATCAACTAGATGGTCACATGTTTGCTTATTGTCAACTCGCAACCAGGCGTTTGCGAGATTACTAGCTAAATTAATTCGTTTAAGAGCTCATTTTCCCGATTATCCAATTAAGAAAATACGCCTTGATAACGCTGGTGAATTCACATCTTAATCTTTTAATGATTACTGTATGTCCATTGAAATTGATGTTGAACATTATGTAGCAAATGTTCATACACAAAATGGACTTACTGAATCATTGATTAAACGTTTGAAATTGATAGCAAGACCATTGTTAATGAGATCAAAACTCCCAATTTCAACTTGGGGACATGTAATCTTGCATGCAGCAGCACTTATTCACATCAGACCTATAAATTATCATGAGTATTCCTCTTTATAATTAGTTCATGGTAAACAACCAAATATTTCTCATCTAAGAATCTTTGGAAGTGCGGTATATGTTCCTATCTCCCTTCCACAACGCACTAAGATGGGACCTCAAAGAAGGTTGGGAATATATGTTGGATATGAAAGTCCATCCATAATAAAATATCTTGAACCCTTAACAGGTGATTTATGTTGGGAGTATTTCTAATAATTAAGAATTGTGCCTAACCACATACTTCTACCCATATAGAAATTAGACTGAGGACATTCCTGAATAATCCTTATAAACCCATACCCTATTCATGATGAGAAGCAGAATGCGGAAGCGTACCTGAATTTACCATTGGGAATAATGAAGGTGATGAGAGTAATCATAGGTATTTGATCTTTCAGATTTAGAAAGCCTTATGTTTCCTTCTTTTATTTTCTTCTCTGAGAGGATGATGAGAAAATCAGAAACTGAGTGTAACCCCCTCTCTCTATAAATGGGGACTATAACCTCTTTTATAACTTTTGTCAGTTACATATTAAAATATAATTTCTCTAATTTGGCCCCTCATCAAATCAGAATATTACCATAGATATCTACATAATAATTTTTCATGACAATTATGCCCTTATCCATCACTTTAATATTAATTAGACCACTTTAAATTTTGGCTAATTGTATATTGACCTTAACACATTTAAATAATATATGTGACCCAAAATTACTAACAATCTCCCACTGGTCACATATGTATCCTTATAAATGTGTCAAACTTTATGAGCTCAAAATGTTGCCAATATATACCTTAACCATATCCAAAACTCTTGTCCATCAGTTATATCAGTACATAGAACCAAAGGAGTGTTCGTTATATCAACCATAACTAAACCCATCAATGATTACTAATATTGACACAACCAAACGACATAGAATCATCATGAAATGTGTAGCATGAAAATTACATGAAGGTGGCCTGTACATGTCAATTTTTAAATGGTCCTACTTTACCTCAAAGAGATCATGCAATAACCTTATTATACAAAGTGTATTACTAGAACAAAAACTTTATATTTGATCAGAAATATCCAAATATCCAAATACAAAAGTATGCATACATAATAACAAAATATAAAATATCAAATATACAAATGACTAACTCATACTAAACTAAAGATTCCTCAAGCTGTAAAACACCCATGTGAGCGGTGTGCTCATGAAAGACCTTGGGTGGAAGACCCTTCGTAAGAGGGTTTGCAATCATGGAGTTTGTCCCTAAGTGTTCTATAGAAATCTGTCCACTTTGTACCCTTTCCTTAACAACTACGAACTTGATGTCAATGTGTTTTGACTTGGTTGAACTCCTATTGTTATTGGAATATAAAACAGCTGATTTGTTGTCACAATATAACTTAAGTGGTCTTTCAATTCCTTCCATAATTTTTAGCCCAATGACACAGTTCCTCAGCCAAATCCCATGACCAGATGCCTCGTAGCATGCCACAAATTCTGCTACCATGGTGGATGACGTAGTAAGAGTTTGCTTGGCACTGCGCCAAGAAACTACACCACCAGCCAACAAATAGATGTAGCCTGAAGTGGATCTAAAGCTATCTTGGCATCCAACAAAATCTGAATCAGAATACCCAGTGATCTCGAACTGGTCTGATCTCTTGTATGTGAGCATATAGTCTTTTATTCTCTTTAAATACCTCATAACCCTTTTGGCTGCTTTCCAATGATCCATCCCTGGATTGCTTAAATATCTACCCAACATCCCAACTATGTATACAATTTCCGGACGCGTACATACTTGGGCATACATTAGACTCCCTACAGCTGATGCATAAGGAATCTTTTGCATTTCCTGAATTTCTAAGTTTCCTTTTGGGCATTGGTTGAGACTAAACTTGTCTCCCTTAGCAACTGGAGTATCCCCCGATTTACAGTCCTGCATGCCAAACCTTTTAAGTACCTTTTCGATATAGCTCCTTTGTGATAATCTTAAAATACCCTAAGATCCATCTCGATGTATCTGGATTCCTAAAACAAAGGAGGTGTCACCAAGATCTTTCATTTCAAAGTTTCTTGATAGAAATTTCTTGGTTTCATGTAATATGCCTATATCATTAGTGGCAAGCAGTATATCATCGATATATAAGACAAGGAAAATGTACTTACTCCCACTAAATTTGTGATACACACAATCATCAACAAGATTCATCTGGAAACCAAATGAGAGAATTACTTGATGAAATTTATAGTACCACTGACGAGATGCCTGTTTCAGCCCATCTTTTGTCAGTTTGCAAACCATATTCTTTGGGTCTCCCGACACAAAGTTTTTTGGATGCACCATATAAATTGTCTCATCAATATTGCCATTGAGAAACACTGTCTTGACATCTATTTGATGGAGCTCCAAATCATAATGTGCAACAAGAGCCATGATTGTCCTAAAAGAGTCTTTCGATGAAACTGGAGAGAAAGACTCTTTAAAGTCAATCCCTTTCTTTTGTGTATAGCCCTTAGCCACAAGACGTGCCTTATATCTTTCCACATTACTTAAAGAATCCCTCTTGGTCTTAAAAATCCATTTGCAACCAATAGGATTCACACCTTCTGGTAATGGGACAAGTTCCCAAACTTTGTTATCTTGCATGGACTTATAATTCCTTTTCATTGCTTCAATCCACTTTTTAGAGTTGGAACCTTGCATGGCTTGACGAAAGTTGATTGGATCATCTTCTATTACACCATTATTTTCCTCATGCTCCTGGAGAAATACCACATAATCATTAGGAATAGCACTTCTCCTTTCTTTAGTGGATCTCCGCAAAGGTATTGGTTCTTGAAGCATAGGTTCTTGAGGATCTTGAGTTTGTTCTTCATGAACAACCAAATTATCTTGAGTAGGAGAGTCAACAACAGTGTCTTGAAGAGGTATTGAATTTGCTTTATCAATAGCAACTACATGAATCGGTTCTAGAATTGTTATTGATTCTTCCTCTAAGACAAAGTCTCTTACCTTATTCTCCCCCCAAACTCAATATCCTTAAAGAACGTGGCAGTTCCCATCTCAAAAATTGTATTTAGTGTAGGATCATAAAATTTATAGCCCCTGGATCTCTCAGAGTAACCAATAAAGTAACTACTCACGGTTTGGGAATCCAATTTTGGTTCATTTGGCTTATAAGGCCTTGCTTCATGCTGGACATCCCCATACATGAAAATGTTTTAGACTAGGTTTTTGCCCAGTCCAAAGCTCAAAAGGCGTTTTGGCAGCTGCCTTAGTCGGTACTCTATTCAGAATGTAAGTTGCAGTCTTTAGTGTCTCTCCCTAGAGTGACTCTAGCAAGGTAGAATGATATATCATACTCCTTACCATATCCTTAAGAGTTCGGTTTCATCTTTCAGCCATATCATTCATGCTAGGTGAACCCGACAATGTGTACTGTGGGACAATTCCACATTCCTCTAGGTATTTGGCAAAAGGTCCTGGGTGTTATTCACCTGAACCGTCATATCTACCATAGTATTTACCACCATGGTCAAATTTGACACACTTAATTCTTTTGTTGAGCTGATTCTCAACTTCAGCCTTAAACGATTTGAACACATCCAAAGATTGTGACTTTTCATGTATAAGAAATAAATACGCAGAGTAATCATCTATGAATGATATAAAATATTGTTGACCATTCCAAGAAGGTGCAGGAAATGGCCCACAAATGTCCGTATGAATCAATTCTAAGATGTCTGTAGCTCTATACGCATTTGATTTCTTTGATTTAGTCTGCTTTCCTTTAATGCATTCAACACAAACGTCAAAATTTGTGAAGTCAATGGAATCTAAGATCCCATTTGACACTAGTCATTCAATTCTATTTTTAGAAATATGACCTAATCGCTTGTGCTATAATGCACCTGAGATGGTGATGTCAATTTTATGCTTAGTACCATGTGATTCTACATTTAAGGATTCGCCATAGGTAGATACAGTTTCAAGCAAATATAGATTATCATAAGCCGAAAGTGAACCAGTTCCAACAATATTTGAATCAAAAGACAAACTGAATGCATTATTTCTAAATGAACATAAATAACCTGACTTGTGTAAATAAGAAACTGAAACCAAATTCTGTCTAAATGACGGTACAATGAAAGTGTCTTTCAAATCCAAATAAAATCTAGTACACAATAATAATCTAAAATGCCCTATAGCTTCCACCTCTACCAATTTTCTATATCCAACATAGATTCTTCTTTCAGTATCAATTAGCTTTCGGTAGCTCAGGCAACCCTGCAATGAAACACTGATGTTAGTAGTGGCACCAGAGTCTAACCACCAAGTGTTTCTAGGTACTAAAGTTAAATTGACCTCAGAGCAGACCAAAGTAAGAAACATACCTTTTCTTGCACGCCAAGCGTGATATTTGGCACACTTCTTCTTTACATGTCCAGGAATGTCACAAAAGAAACACTTGTCACCCTGAGTTTGTTTCTTTTGTGCTGGACCCTTAGCAGCTTCATTTTTGGATTCCTCAATTCTCTTTCTTTTGCCCTTGTCTTTAGAGGTACTTGCAAAATGAGCACTTTCTATCTTCTCTTGCTTCAATCTTTCTTCTTCTTGCACACAGTATGAAATGAGCTCATTAAGAGACCACTTCTCCTTTTGACAGTTATAAGATATCTTAAATTGACTAAACTGTGAGGGAAGAGAAATCAACACTAAATGTATAAGTAAGCCTTCCGACAGCTCAAGTTTCAATGCCCTTAATTTTGAAGCAATGTTGGACATGCCCATAATGTATTCCCTGACATTTCCTTTACCTTGATACTTCATGGAAATTAAGTTTTGAATAAGAGTACTTGTTTCCGCCTTATTGCTTTTTGAAAAGCGCTTTTCAATTTCAACAAGGAAAGCTTTGGCACTTGTTATCTTGTCATAAACAGTACCCCTAAAGACCTCAGGAATGCTACGCTTAATGATCATAAGACTCATGCGATTTGAGCGATCCCACTTCTTATAATCTTTCCTATGTTCAGAGGTACTAGATTCCGTAGGAGAAGGGGGTTGCTCAATCCTTAATGCAAGATCTAGATCCATGCAGCCAAGAACAATTTCTATGTTCTCTTTCCAGTCCTTAAAATTTGTTCCATTAAGAACTGGAACCGAATTCAGATTAGCAGATATTGAAGCAATAGTAGTTGAAAGAACAAGACAAATAATACAATTATACTCACACAATAAATTCAATCATTAATATATTCAAATAATGGCAGAACTCAATACAAGACACCTAGTGCACCATCAATATCAAGTCTTTGGACAGTAATATTAATTGCTAGTGGTATCCTTGTTGTAATAATCAAACATTGACAATTAAACATGTCACATAATGAACCCCTCTTTGGATTGATTTATCATGCACATGCTAAACCTTATAATTATCACATGTTTACTATCACAGGTGTGTACACAATCCGGCCAAGTGTTAAATTTTTCTTTGGGCCAATTAATACTCGCATGGATAAACATACACACAAACATTTAACATTTCATATAAACTATCTGCACAAGAGAGGTCACTTTGGTGATTTCGTGATTCAATTAAGTCATTTAAAATGTTAAACTTTTGTATATAAAATATACAAACAATAACCAAAATTTGAACTTCAATATTCCAAATCTTAATTTGCCATTATAATAAATAATGAAACAAAATTATTAATTCCCGAAACAGTGAAAGGCGATATAATCACATGAATTAAGATATGAGAATTTATATATATATATATATATATATATATATATATATAAAGATAATGGCATCATGATATATGCATATTTTCAATCACGTGAGAACTTCACATTAAGAACAAAAATTATATATTACATAGGCATATATATTCATGATTGCACTACACCATTAATTATGAATGAACAAACCATTAATTACATGCACCATTACATACACACGGTACTGCAGACTTATGAATTGCAATGTGTCATGAAATAGTAATTGACGTGCACCATTATGAAATATAGGCATAATAGACATAATTCATATGTATAATTTATGGCCTGTACGCAGAATTTTATAAGTATATATTTCATATGGCACGGTATTATTACACATGATATCAATTTACGCAGAATTCCAATTCACGCACAGACTCCAAGTAAACGTAAAGCATATGAATTTCACGCGAAATACATATACATGGATTATGAATTTCACAATAATATAACATGGTACAATACACTTATACATAAAAATCAATTGAATACCAAATATCAATTCATATACAGTCACCGTAAATTAGGATTTAATAATTTCTTAGGTTAATCCCAAAAAAAATAATATCCTAATTTTGAACCCTAATTTCAAAATTCCCAACATCAAATATGAATCAAGTATGGGAAGGCTCTGATACCAATTGTTGGGAGTATTTCTAATAATTAAGAATTGTGCCTAACTACATGCTTCTACCCATATAGAAATTAGATTGAGCACATTCCTGAATAATCCTTATAAACTCATACCCTATTCATGATGAGAAGCTGAATGCGGAAGCATACCTGGATTTGCCATTGGGAATAATGAAGCTGATGAGAGTAACCGTAGGTATTTGATCTTCCAGATGTAGAGAGCCTTATGTTTCCTTCTTTTATTTTCTTTTCTGAGAGGATGATGAGAAAATCAGAAACTGAGTGTAACTCTCTCTCTCTACAAATGGGGACCATAACCTCTTTTGTAACTTGTTAGTTACATATTGAAATATAATATCTCTAATTTGGCCCCTCATCAAATCAGAATATTACCATAGGTATCTACATAATAATTTTCATGACAATTATGCCCTTAGCCATCACTTTAATATTAATTAGACCACTTTAAATTTTGGCTAATTGTATATTGACCTTAACACATTTAAATAATATATGTGACCCAAAATTACTAACAATTTATTTACAGCTCATTTCACTGATTATCATTTTGATGAATCTGTTTTTCTACCATTTGAGGGGAGATAATAAATAGTTGGATAAAAGGATTAATTGGAATAGGTTATCTCTATCTCATCTTGATCCTCGAATAAATCAATCTGAATTAGAAGTTTAGAAAATAATTAGTTTACAAAATTTAGCAAACCAATTGCCAAAAGTATTTGCTGATCCAAAAAGAATGACTAAGTCAATATACCAGCTGTTAATACCCCAATAAAGATTGGTGTCCCTACAGGACAATCTAAAATTGTAAACAAGTCTGAAGTCAAAATAAAACGTGACAGACCTGTTGGTTCTAAAGAAAAAAATCCTCAAAAAAGAAAAGTAAATAAAAAGGATGGTCGAATCGAGGATATAATGACTCCAAAAGAGTCTCCTGACATAATCAAGGTTTCAAATACAGAAGAAACCAAGGTACCTGAAATTGATAAAAATAAAGAGATCTCTATAAATTATGTCATGGATGGAATACAATGGAATCGACATGAAGTCGATGTTGATGAAATTTTTACATTCAAAGTAGCTATTGATATTATAAATGATAATAAGAATTATGAGCCAAAATCTATTAAAGAATGTGCACAAAGAAATGATTGGCCAAAGTGGAAAGATGCAATGCAAGAAGAGTTAAACTCACTTGCAAAATGAAAAGTTTTTAGACCTGCAGTCCAAACACCTCAAGGTGTAAATCCAGTTGGGTACAAATGGATCTTTATGAGAAAAAGAAATAAAAATGGTGAAATTGTACAATATAAAGCAAGGCTTGTTGCACAAGGTTTCTCACAAAGACCTGGTATTAATTTCGAGTAAATATATTTACTAGTGATGGATACAAGTACTTTTTGATACTTGATTAGTTTGGCAATTCGTGAAAAACTTGATTTAATTTGCCTGAAGCAAAATGACATCTATATGGAATTCCCTAAAGGATCTAATTTGCCTGAAGCATACAAGACAAATTCTCGAGAAAATTATTCAATTAAATTGAATAAATCCCTTTACGGATTAAAATAATCTGGACGTATGTAGTATAATTGTCTCAGTGAATATTTATTGAAAGAAAGGTATAAAAATGACCCGATTTATCCGTGTGTTTTTATGAAAGGATTCAGAAAAAGTTCATTATAATTTCTATTTATATAGATGATTTAAACATCATCGGAACTTCTAAAGAGCTTTCAAATGTTGTAAATTGCTTGAAAAGGGAATTTGAGATGAAAGACTTGAGAAAAATAAAGTTTTGTCTTGGATTATAATTAGAATATTTAAAGGAAAGAATTTTAATGCACCAAAAGACTTATACAGAAAAGGTGCTAAAACGGTTCTATATGGACAAATCACACTCATTGAGCAACTAAATGGTTGTAAGGTCATTTGAACTGAGCAAAGATCCTTTTTCGACTTCAAGATAAAAATGAAGAACTACTTGGTCCTGAAGTACCATATCTTAGTGCAATTGGTGCACAAGTGTATCTTGCTAGTCATACATGACCTAATATATCATTTACGGTCAATTTGTTAGCAAAACATAGTTCTTTACCCACAAAAAGGCATTGGAATAGGATTAAGCACATATTTCATTACCTTAGAGGTACAAGAGATATGGGTTTATTTTTCTCATATGTATCTAAGGTAAACCTAATTGGTTATGCTTATACGGGGTATTTATCTGATCCTTATAATGGTCGATCACAAACAGGATATTTGTTCACATGTGGTGGTACAACAATTCCATGGAGATTCATAAAACAAATGATTACAGCAACATCATCTAATCATGCTGAAATTCTAGCATTACATGAAGCAAGTCGAGAATGTGTTTGGTTGAGATCTATGATTCAACATATTCAAGAAACTTATGGCTTGAACGCTGGAAAATTACCACCAAAAATTTTATGTGAAGATAATGTAGTTTGTATTTCTCAGTTAAAGGAGGGTTACATTAAAGGAGATATGACAAAACATATTTCACCAAAATTTTTCTTTACTTATGATCTTATAAAGAATGGTGAAATAAATGTTCAGCAAGTCCGATCATGTGAGAATCTAGCAGATATCTTTATAAAATCATTACCAACCAAAGTCTTCGAGCAGTTAGTACAAAAGATCAGTCTTCGATGCCTTAGACATGAATGTTCAAATGAGGGGGAGAATTAAATACTTGTACATTTAATTAATTATTTGGTTACTTTGTAAAGAATGTTGTACTCTTTTTCCTTCACTAGGTTTTTATCCCACTGAGTTTTTCCTAGTAAGGTTTTAACGAGGCACATTTTAAAACATGGACATCCAAGGAGGAATATTATGAATATTTTATATTAAAGTGGATGTCCATAAGCTCTATAAATAGAGCTCATGCTACTCAAAATAAACACCTCTCATTTTCTTCATTCTCTAATTCTCTCTTAAGCCCCTGCCTTCTTTTGCTTCATTTTATTTTCCTTTTATTTTATAACAATGAGTGCTTTATTGGGTATATTATTAGCTTTCAAGTGAGTATTTAAGTTTGAAAAAGATATAATATGCAACTTAATTAAAAGTTCATATAATAAATTGTCTTTATACGAGAGTCTATACTTTAAGTTTGATTAAAAATTTGTTAAAATAAATTGAAAATAATTTATATAAGCTACATCAACAAACTTATTAAATAAAACTTATATTTTCATAAGCTCCTCCAAACACATTTACAGTAAATTGAGGTGCCGGCACCATTGTACTCTTTTTCATTGCAATTATATTTGCTTCATTGTTTTTTAAAAATTAGTATGGTATAGTTAATGTTTCTTGCAGCACCCAATGGAAAAAAAACCAAATAATAAATGCATTTTATCCACTTTCAATAATCGACAGAACATTTAAGTCCAATGCATTATCATCAACTTCCTTTCAACATTCACAGTCTGCCGGGCGCACATTGATCCGAGAGTCAAGATAACTGTAATCATGCAGGTGACAAGTAGAGAAGTGCTCCAAATCAGATAGAAAGCACTAACATGAAAATTAGAAAGATTGGTACTACAGAAACAGTTAAAACCAAAAGTAGTACAAGAAGTCATTGCTCTTGCCATAAAATAGAATGATTAACCGTTCATCAAATCAATGGCCAACATAGCCAGTTGTAATTTTCTCTATAATACTATAACATTCTCAAAACTCAGCAGCAGGCTTAGACATTGCTTTAACCCCGGTTTCAGTATCAAACACAAATTTAAACTGTGAAGCAGGTGATCAATTGATCTTCAATACTGAATGAAGTTTACAGACAAATCCTGATTTGAAATAAAACAAAATACTACTCTGTTAAAAAATATTGAAACCAATATCACAAAATCATTGAAATTATGAATTGACATACCTTGTGAAAATATTTCAGCACATGGCTACAGAATTATTAATGATACAGCGGCAGAACGAAGTTTTATGCCATCGTTGTCCCACTTGGACTCTGGTGCAGTTGCTCCAGCAATAATTGCCTACAGAATATAAGGATCAGAGATCTTAGTTTTCTGTAATATGATTAGGTGAAAATAGAGAATCAATTGGCATGTATTGCAAAAGAAATATCAAATAATGAAAATTTGCTCTGTTGCTACTAAGTCAACTAGCATGATGACCGATGATATATTCCTGGCATAGCATATTACAAAAGATGTGGATGGATCAGTGAAATCAGTGAAATGCATGTCGTAACAAACCTTTCCACTGTTGACGCCTGCCACCATTGCTACATGCTCTTCATCTTTACCAAATTCATAGAAATAATAAGTCCTGAAATTATAAAAGTCAATAGCGAATGGAATTTGATGCAATATGGCAGAGAGAGTCATAGAGACACTTCAATAAAGTTGGTTCCAGACTAAATAAAAATGACTTCAAAGATTAATCCACACTCCAGAGCTTTCTATACCAGTATTTTTAAACATCCAATCAAGTATTGGGAGAAAGTATATAAAAATGGGAGAACTTATTATTTATGTTCTGTCCTCAAAAAGGAGAGAACCTTTGGTTTGATCTATATAGTTCCAGTCAGTTGACAATGAACTTACCTAAAACCCTCATCTTCCTCTATTTTTATTGTTCTTGCAGAGTAAAGAGTTGCACCTCCTGCATGGACATCATCAGCACAGAATGAAATACCAAAACCAAGAACTAGGAGTAAACAAAAAAGCAACAAAGCAAATCATACCATTTAAAGCAACTAAATGTTGGGAATAACAGTTTAGAAAATAAAGATTAACCTAGAACAAAATTAACTTCTTTCATAACCTACAAAACTATGCATATGTTAAAGCCAAATTTTACCTGGAACAAATATTCTTTCTGCTTCCTTCAAGGATCCTAGATCAGTTATATTCTGAGCCTGCTCAAGCCATTGAGGAATACATAATTTCCATGAGGAGTTCACATCAAGAATAAAAAAATGAAATAGATCTAATCTCAATTACAGTGCCTTGTCATGACATAGACACGAAAACCTGATGTCCGACATAATGTACATATGTCCTCCATGGAGAAAAACATATATGAGAGCTTCAAAAAGTTGATGCAGACACATCACATTGAGTTGGACACGGTTCTCTGATGTACAAATAGCAAAATCCTTGCTTTATCTGTTATTAATTAGTAATTACTCAACTGTGGTAGTGATGGTGAAAACTTTACGCGCCTTACATATATATTTTGAGGGTAGGGGCTGTTACATGTGTATGTATAAAATAAAATATCATGGATTTTATGATTACCTGTAAGAAAGTAAGTTTAAGCTGATTGGTAGGCCGAGTAATAACACTTACAACCTCAGATCTGTTTCAATCACAGACAAGATGCTCATGTTTCCTTCTAAACGTAAACAAGTGCATTGAGAGTTGGGAGTTGGATAACAAAAATACCCATCAGAAGATGCAAACCGTGCTGAATAAGTCTTAGACTTTGCCCGATCCCCATAAAGAGACGTTCCTTCTTCAAAATCCTACAGGAAAATGGAAGACTAGCTCCTTCAACTGAATATTTCATGTGTCAATGCTATTATTCTTAAGAAGCAATTTCTGGAAAATGAATCAATGGTTCTTTACGTTGATCAATCATCCATATATAATTGTACAATTTCAATTGATAAATCACAAAACTAACTTACAGCACATTTGGATTCATGTTCATTTGGAACAGACATGGATTCAATATAATACTACCTAGAGTAGTGGGTATACAAACATGCACGGATTAAACTGTCTTCAAATCTTCTTCAACCAACAGGACTGACTTGTTGCATATTTGGTTCCCGGTTGGGTCACCAAAATGTGGTCGTCTAGAATCAAATTTTTGGTTGGTTAGTTAAATGGAGTTGGATGATGCCTCAAACGGTGTAATCATCAATACTGCCTATTAGATGGTATCTCCAATAAAACTCCATTTCCACATTACCAAAGAGACACTTCACTAACTATTACATCAAACTCCAATTAACCATAGCTGAATTCATGTGATTTAAAAATCCACTTGTTGCTAAAAAGGTGTGCACGCTAAGTTTCTATTTACACATGTCACAATCATTTTTTAGGGGTAACGAATTTTCTAAAGTTGAACAAGAAAATATCAAACAAACAAAAAATTAATATACTTTTGAGTAATTCAGGACATTATAATTAATAATTGAGAGAGAACTAATAAGGGGGGAGGGGGGGCATTCAAGTACCTCAGGTTCCATGATATCCTGAAACTCTGGTGGGACTCGAATGGAAAAGCCATCACCGTAGAACTGAAACCAAGTGTTAGTACTTTCAATGCCAGAGGGTGAATCTTGAGGTGAAGATTGGGCAATTGCCACTTGAGGTTTTAGGCCAATGCTAATGCAGAACAAAGAAGTTTGGAGGATGAAGTCCCGTTTGGAAGTGAGGTTCTTGGCCTCACAAGTGATGGGTTTTGAGGTGAAAGAGAAGGACTTGGTGTTGCTGATGCTCAGATTGGGATGAGTGGAGAATAGAATGGCCATGAAAGAAAGCGCATGGAGACAATTATCCTTCGTTTTAGCTAAATAAATAGCTTTTGGAATTTACTCAATTCTGAGCAACTTTTAAATCTTTTTATCTTGAGTTTAAACACATTCATCATTTCCCAAAGACAAAGAGCAGGGGGTGAAAATAATTTGAGTAGAGTAATATAGATTATTTTTAGGTATTGTTTGATTTATTTAAAAGTTTACCAACATGTTAATGTGTTAATGAAAAGGTAAATAAATAAGTTATTAAGACTATATTAAATAAATTAAAAGTAATTTTAATTATCAATTTTATATATTGAAAGTAATTTTACCAGATTTTAATTTTATGTGTTATTAATCTAATTCATAAAAAATATCATTTGTATTTATAAAATAATATATTATAAATTATATTTTTTAATAAAATTATATAAAAAACTTAAAAGGCCAACCCATTATGTTAAAAGAGTTTTAAAAAAAAAACTTAAACAAAGTCATATTTAATTAAATAGGTTTTTAGAAAAAAAAATTATTAATTAGAATAGTCTAAACTAAACCCTAAATATCCCGTCACGTTTTAATTAATTTTCACTCAATTCATAGATTTTAGAGAAAATTGTTCCCAAATTTAAAACCTTTACTTATTAATGAATTTTATATTTTAAAATGTCTTAAAAGAAATGTAAGTCAAGGACCCAAAACATCAAAAATGCAAAATCATGGTAATTTGGGAGTCTCGCTTGAGTGATGGTTACTTAGATTGAAATAGTGTGACCTCACTCAAACAAGGATCCTCTCGCTTAAATGATAATTACACAAAGGCCTAATAACTCTCGCTTGAGCGAGATTCCACCAGAAGCTTCAGGTTCACTCGCGCTTAAGCGAAGGTAGTATCGCTTAAGCGAAGCCATTCCAGGGACTCCATTATAATCCTCGTTTAAGTGAGGTTAATCTCGCTTGAGCAAGATGAGCCTAGTGACCGTTGCCCTGCTCCCTTGAGTCTCGCTTAAGTGAGCA
Source organism: Clitoria ternatea (assembly GCA_037962975.1). Classification (NCBI taxonomy): domain Eukaryota; kingdom Viridiplantae; phylum Streptophyta; class Magnoliopsida; order Fabales; family Fabaceae; genus Clitoria; species Clitoria ternatea. The sequence goes on along the minus strand of CM075674.1, from coordinate 13,232,388 downwards.
TAATTTCTCTTGAGCGAAGACCGTTAACAATTTGTAATTTAACTTCATACAATGCATTAATTAATTTAATTAATCGGGATGTTGCTCAAACGAGGGAACCCTCACTCAAGCGAGACTTCCAAATTACCATGATTTGCATTTTTGATGTTTTGGGTCCTTGACTTGCATTTCTTGAGACATTTTAAAATATAAAATTCATTAATCAGTAAAGGTTTTGTATTTGTAAAAAATTTCTGTAAAATCTATGAATTGAGTGAAAAATTAATTAAAACATGACAGGATATTACACTAATAGGTGACCTTGTCTATTCCTACCTCTAATTATGAGATTAACTTTCTTAATAGAAAATTTTTATTCATTAATCTTAAATCTAAATCCCATTTAAACAAATCACACATGTAAATCAATTGGTTTTTTTGGTAATTTAAAGGAAATTTAATTTATGAATCATGTTATACCCCTTTTTTTTCCATTTCAAGTAACATAAATGTAACTGTCTTAGTGTAATTTCAGAGAGAATAATTTTGGTATTTAATAATTCTAACATGAAAGAAATAGATAAATAATTTATCTACTTAAGCAGGCCGAGGCTCCCTGGTGAAGTTGAAAAAATAAAAAAGAAATTTGAGTTTTGTGGACTAAAAGAGCCACATGGGCAATAGATGTTATCCTGTTTCAAACATAGCCAATCCAAACCACTCAAAATCCCAACCAAATCAGAGGACAAAGAATGGTGTGGAGGAAAAGAAGAACAACCCTTCTGCATTTGACTCCTTGCGGATTTTCCTCATGGGAACCATTTTTCCTCCTCATTCTCTCTCTCCACTCCTCAACATCAAACCTTCACCTTCAAAAATCCTCTTGTCTCACTCTCTCCAACCCAAGTCAAATTCTCTACCTTGCTCCAAATCCATTGTTGCCAATCTCAAAAAGAACCAAACTTTATCTCTCAAACCATCCTCACCATCATGCACAAGCTGGTTGAGTCTTGCACAACAAGGCCTAGCAGCTTTGGCTATTTCCTTGGCACTCAACTTTAGCCCACTCTTGCACAGTGGCAATGCACTTGCTTCTGAGTTTGATGTACTTAGTGAGGGTCCACCCAAAGATTCTTATGTGCTTGATGATGCAGGAGTGCTTAGTAGGGTTACTAGGTCTGATTTGAAGCAGTTATTGTCTGATTTGGAATCAAGGAAGAACTTTCGAATCAATTTCATTACAGTTAGAAAACTCACGGTTAGTTACACTGCTATTACTATATCCTTAAATGAGCTGTTTTTAATGTTTGCATAATTCACATGCTTCAACTCAACATATTAGTAAAAAAGAAGGCATTAATTAGGCTTGTGCACCCTTGTTCATGTTCTCTGCAATGAAACATTTTGATTGTATAATGTGGTTGGTTGCAGAGCAAAGCTGATGCTTTTGAGTATGCTGACCAAGTTTTGGAGCGTTGGTATCCTTCTGTGGAAGAAGGCAACAACAAGGGTATAGTGGTTCTTGTCACCAGTCAGAAAGAAGGAGCAGTCACTGGTGGCCCTGCTTTTGTTCAAGCTGTGGGAGAAAATATCCTTGATGCCACTGTCTCAGAGAACCTTCCCGGTACTTTTTAGTCCCTATGTTTTCCGATTTTACTGTTTTCATATCTATCTTATTCAGATTCGAATTGAGTCGAGATAAAGCAACAAAACTCTTCCTGCTGGTATTTACTGCAATTGCATTTGTTAGGACTCAAGCTCGAGACATAGGTTTAGACAGAACAGTCCTTGTTAACTGATTTACATGCTTATTGGTCATGCAACATAGTAATTGATACAAGGAGACTCCCAAAGCTGGCTTATCAAATATGGCAAACTTGAGTTTCCGTTTGTCATCTATTGACAAACTTTGAAGCAATTGTCTTTTATGTGAAGATGGACATAACATCATGCACTTTATAGTACAACAAAGGAAAGATGAGAATTTTGATTCCAAGATCTTATTTGAAAACCAAATCCTAGATTACGCAAAATGCGACTCATTTTTTTTCTTGGTTAAAGATATTTTAGAGGAAGTGGAGGTTGCCGTATTTCATGGTCATATCCGCATGCTATGAGTGTAAGCATTACAGTGGAATTTTCATGTCAATGTATTCCGATCCTACTACCTATTGAGTCATGTTACTGAGAAGGAGAAGCTCAAGTTTCCAATTGATTGACCCACTGAGTTCTGGACTTTCTTTCAGTACAGTACCTAATATGATGGGCACTTTTGATATTGTGGATTCTAGCATGGCATCAAGTTGCCATTTTCCCGCATATACTTGTTTGAATGTACACACATACTATTGATAGTATGCCTAGTATTTGTTTCCACATATGGCTGTTTAGCTCACTTGGTCCAACTTAACAAGTGGCTTTGGCAACAGATAGATCCAACCAACCCCAACCTCGAGTAGACAAAGTCATAAATGCTAATAAAGTGAGTGCCAATAAAGCACTATAAATGCTATATCTTAACCCAAATATGCTGAAAGAGATGATGGGGTAGTTTAGACCTAGAACTAGTGCTTGTTTGGTAACCAGCTCCTTCAATGTGGTTTGCATATTAATGGTCAAGATTTACTGAACCACGCACCACCACTGAGGCATGTTGAGTGGTCGGGATGTTTTCTTCCCTACCATTTATCCATGTTCCGTTCTCCAATCTCCATTCTGGCCTTTGTCCAAACAGACACTTAGATCAAGGATAACTTCCTTGTAATATTTTGTATGAACGATATTGTTTATAAAACTCATCAATCTTCTAAAGTTTTACTGAATAAGGAGAAGCTGTAATCATTTTCATTTATTTAAAGGGTACAAAGCTACCTATATCTGGTTTCTGTATGCAGTATTGGCTACGGATGAGAAGTACAATGAAGCTATTTTTAGCACTGCTAAACGGCTGGCTGCTGCCATTGATGGGCTTCCAGACCCTGGTGGGCCCACATTTAAAGACAACAAACGCGAGTCTAACTTCAAAACCAAGCAAGAGACAGAAGAGAAGCGTGGACAATTCACTCTTGTGGTTGGAGGTTTGTTGGTCATTGCATTTGTTGTTCCAATGGCACAATACTATGCTTATGTATCCAAAAAATGAAAAATTAATATAACTAGATCTGTCTTTCAAATCCTCACTCTTTAAATTCAGATGTATAATGTGCGGTTGTAACCATGCTCATGTTACAATTGAGTTTGAGAAAGCTGAAAAATAAGATGATAGTTTTTTTTTTTTGCTAATGTAAATGCAATATTGCAATTCCTAAGTATGTGAATTTGACTATTTTTATATGCCTTTTTATGTACTCTAGCTGCGAAGACATTTATTTCAATTGTAAGAACTAGGGTGTTGTTACCCATACCGTGTCATGCAACTAACTCTAACGAAGCATAAAACTATGTTAAGCAATTTTGCAAACGGAAAAAGAAAAAATGCTATACCAAATGCAGTTTCTAAATGAAATTTTTTAACATCAATATAATTTACAACTACAAGTTGGTAAAATAAATATTATTCAAAACTAGTTTGCAAATTCTTTTTTATGTCTCACATTTCACTGTTTTGGTTTATTTGGCATGATTGAAGTCAGGTGGAGTGAGTTTTTGTTCCCTGCCTCTCTTCCAGTATTCCTCCTGAGAGAGTCTTTTCTTTTGTCAATAAATCTAATAGAAGACAGGGGTTCCTAGCTTTGTACATCGCATTGGTGCATTAATGCCCTCAAAATTATTAACTTAAAAGAGCTTATATAAGAATCGTAAGTCACTTCATATGTTCAACCAAACATTTTCAGTTTTGTATATGTCCAAATAAGTTTTATATTTGATAAACCATTACACAAAGTTAGTTGATTCAACCTTGAACAATATTCGTTTTAAGATCTTGACAATCATTCAAGGTTGCAATCAGCTGTTCGTTTTACTAACACCAGCACAGAAAGAATGAAATTATTGAAAGATTGGTTAGAAATTGTGCTAGAGAAGGAAGGGCATTTTGTTTGGTGAAGGAGTGTTGGAGTAATTTTCAGCGAGAATTTGTGATGCCACATACTGATTTGCAGCTTCAGTGTAATGGATACCATCCCAGTTTACATACGCACTGCTGTTATTGCAACCTTTTGCTGATATCTTGGTCCCATTCAAGATCTTTGTTAGCCCGCATGAAACTCGATTGTCATAGTTCAATGGTGGACCTCCATATCCACAACAAGCCATTATGGGTTGTTCAAACCCTGGAAACATGTAATCACAGAAATTCAACAGTTTGCCATGACAAATACTTGCACATTAGAAAACAAGTTAGCTACATTTTGGTTAATCCTTATCTCTTCGTCCATCACTGACATGGACACGCCTGAAGTTCTAGCATTTTAATGATTGTAAAGTTATAAGATAACTGGAATATTTTGCTACAATCACAATTATCACATGATAGTAAGAGGAAGGAGACTCTGGAGAAAACAAAGCTAAAGAAATAAGGCAAGACAAGATCAATAGTAAAGTGGAATTGGTACGAGAGGAAACAAATTTTTTTAAAGTTACACTTACCGTGTTTAGAATAATTTGCAATGAGGTCTGCTTTTATGGTAAAGATATCAACATATGTAACATTTGCATCTGGGTACTGGCCTTTCAGTTTATTACACAAAGTTTGAAGCTGCAGATTAAAGGTTTTGGCAGCTTGGTTGTGTGAACTAACACATCCTAGTACATCAAGCTTTGATGGATCAGTGCCAAATTTGGCAACAACCTGAGGCAAGCATCCTAATGGACCCGTGTTATGTATCCAGAAATTCCTAGCCCCATGGTCATACAGTTTCTAGCATACAAATCATAAAGTGAATGTTAATTTCAGGGAAACATTTTTTATACTATTGAGTTGAAGAAAATATTAGGATAATAAATAGTCAGAATAAAAGAAGTGCCAAGTTGTTGTTATATTTTTAGACTACCAACCTTTATTCCTGTTTCAAATTCCAACAGAATTGTTGGAATTGAGGCAAGTACTTGGTCCAAGTTTTTTGAGTAAAATGCACCCGCAAGATCGTTTTGGCCTATGTCAAACATGTATAAACCCTTCTCAAAATAATCTTCAGCTGGGATGTATTTATCCAATTTCTTGCCTGAAAATTGTTGTGACAATTTTAATTCACATGAATGAATGAGGTAAAACAGCAGACATGGTCTAGACACCCAAATAAAGGGAGGATATTTGACTAATTTATGATATACCTGCAAGCAATTCAAGAACCCGAGCTCTGAATCTCAGAAACTGTGATACCTGAACTCCAAAGCCAAATGGGCTGATGGATGTTGCAGTGGCTGGAAGGATAGTCGAACCTCCTGCTGCAAAGTTGCATCCTTGCTGAAAATTTGGCAAGCCAACTGAATCCATGTAGGCATTTAAGAATGGCAAATCCATTGCATCCACTGCAATAAGCAACCAGAAACACATGGAACAATCATCAGAATGCAAATGATACATGTGCTGGTGAACATATGGCAATTCATTGACCGCTGCATATATGAATTCCAAGCCTTCCAGAGTACTTTCTTTGTGTTTAAAAAGTCAAAACACCATTTATATATGCTTAATTACCTCAAATATGTAGTTGCATTATATGTTTGTTCAGTAGGTCACACTTGTATGGAAGAGCAACATTGCTATATTATTCTATCAATAATCAAATTGACCCATTCTATAAATTAGTTACAAAATAACTGTTAAACCTTTACACATGCAACAGAAGAAGGAATATGAGATGATTAACTAAATTTGATCATTGAGACTCATTGGGATTAATACATTTTGCTAGCAGTTCTTTTCATAGTTTTGTCCTCTTATTATTTCCATCATTTCAAACATTTTTTTATCGAATGAAGCTCCACTAGTACAATATAGTTTAGAATGGATAAAATATGTTCACATGGCCACGCCCTTCAAGTTCAACAAATTTTCACTCAATATCATTTTTTATTTTAATCCTATACAAACTTCTTATTTATATAAAAACATAATACCGAATACTTTTTCTATTACCAGTAACCTCCCCGGATAAAAGGGGAGTTTGAATCCCGCACTAATATTTCTAACAAATAATTAAGAACTAGTATTTTCGATAAAAGAGAAAGGGTATCAAGTGCAATTTCATCGAACCTAACAAAATATCATGAAAGTTATAGAAATTTACTTAGGAAGTCAACTATGAGACGGCCATCACAGAACCTGCCAGATGGGGGTTTGAAGTAATTCTGCCCATTAGGAGGGGCAAGAAGAAAGCCCAAAGCTGCAGCAAGTTCCCCTGTGTCCGAGTTTGAATCACCAAAGTTGAAAGCTGCTGGATAACTCAAATCAATAGAATTTGCCACAGCGAAAAACATGCAAAACAACACAACTTGAAAACAAACACCATTCTCAGAAGCCATGGTTCTCAACTCTGCTTCTCGTGTACCAATCAATGCAAGTACCAAACAGAATAGATGCAGGGATACCAATTGCTGCTAATGGCTTTTTGCGTGCCCTTTTATGCATGCATTGCAACCCAGTTGGTTGATTGCTTCAAATAATAATGTGAATTCCCAAAAACAAAGGAAACGTTTGCTTACGATACTTGGAAAGCAACTGAATCCAAAAGTAACTGCACGTTCCTTTGGCTTTGCATTTACCTTGTTATCATCCTAATGCCGTTAAAGAATACGAATACTATTCCATATAAGCTAAGCCATGATTTGTCTTAATGTGCATTTATCTTGACTTGCATCTCCACGAGATGGCTTTCCCCACAAAACATAAACATTGAACAGAAAATTTTGAAATTCTAGATAGAATATGATTGTTTTTTTGGGCAGAGAAATTGATAATATGATTAAATGATTATAAAAATGATATTTGTGATATATAAAAAAATTCTCTACCTAAATATATATTTTCTTGCATGTTCTGAATGTTATTTTATTTTGTTAAAATTAGAATTTCATCTCATCATCAAAAAATAATTAGAATTTCATATCAAAATGATTTGAAAATATGCCAGATCTTCATGTTTAATCTCCTCCAAATGTGAGTGTTCGTTTGTTTGTTTTTATTATTTTATTAGGATTAGTGTAGATTTTTTAGGAGAGTGATATCAAAGTGGTCTGTTGGTAAAGGTGTTAAAAATAAGGGGAAATGTTGTGCGTTCGAACCAACAAATAAATTAATAATTAATTTTAATTTATTTTTAAAAAAATTGTCTAGATTTAAACTTAAATATTTTGATTTGATTGGATTTTATTATAGGAAAGGAAAGAGCTGATTTAAGTTTAATTATGGTCATTGATTGATAGGAAATCAAACATTAATGGCTAATTGGACTCATTGATAGGAAATCAAACATTAATGACTAATTGGGGATGGAAACGGGTTAGGTCAAATCGAGTTTTGTAAGGTTTGAACTTGACCTTTGATTTAAACTTAAATATTTTGGTTTTATTGGATTTTATTATAGGAAAGAAAAGAGCTGATTTAAGTTTAATTGTGGTCATTGATAGGAAATCAAACATTAATGGCTAAATGGGGATGGAAATGGGTTAGGTCAAATCGAGTTTTGTAAGGTTGAAGTTTGACCTACATCAAATTTTTAAGGCTTGAGTCTGGTCTATTAGCTTGTCGTAGGTCTTTTTTAATGTTTAACCTAGTCTGTTTGAAGGCTTGACCAATTTAAAAGTCTATTTATAGTGAGGCTTTTAAAAGACCAAAAACAACCTAAAAAATCATGTTTCCTTCCCTCCTATTTTTTTTAATTGTAAATTTGTAATATTAATTTATATAATGTAAATGTAAATATGTAATATATATATATATATATATAATTTTATGTTATAAATATATTATATATAATTAATTAATAATTAATCTAATTAAACAGATCGGCTTATTGGGCTTTAAAAGCTTTCTATAAAACCTATGGTCTGCCCTGTTTAGTTAAAAATATATTTTTAAAAGCCTAAGTACATTCTAACCCGACAAATCTAGCTTATATAAACTTTAAACAGATTAGGTCATAGACCCTAACAAATGACCTAACCCATCACCATTAAAAAATGAAGATTTACCCTGGAAGGAGATTCATTGAACTTGAAGGCATTGAAGCATCAAAGAATAGAAGAATCATATAAAAAAGATTATATGCGCGCAAAGTTTAATATAAATTAGATATCAGAAGTAATTATTCCTCTAAAGTTAGGATTTGGCTACATTTAGGATTCTTTATTCTTTTTTTAAAAAATATTTAATAATGCTCGAATTAACCCATAGCTCTTATATATTAAAGATACATAAGAAAAAAAATATAGAATCATATAAATTGTAAAATATCTTATAAAAAAAGTTATTATGCAACTTTACACGTATAAGGAATTAAAAAAATACTTTTCTTAATATTAATATTAATATAATATCATTCTAGGTAAATAGAACACAATATTTAATAAAAGTTTACCTTTTTTGTTTTTTTATCATGTAAAGTGTTAGGGAATCATAAAGGGTTAGACAACATAACATAAGGATTTTTATGAGGTATTGTAAAATTTCTTGTTTCAAAGCATATACAAAGAATAAAGATGCGTTAAAATCACCGGTAGCTCGTAGATGCAACACCAGTTGATCAATTATAGGATTGTCCTTAACGTGTCCACGTGAGCACTCTTACTAAAATACACACATCTAAATGCAAGTTTGTTAGAGTGCGACTTTCATAACTTCTACGAAATTTTAGTGTATCATAAAAGTGTGGCTTATGAGCATCTCATCATCTTTTTATAAGCTTTAGTCACCTAATGAACACTTCTAGTGATTGAACTCATTCTCTTATATTTAAATTAGTTAGACTCAATTGTTTTAATTTTAGTCTAAATAAAATAAAACAATTCTATGATGAGCTTACTTTATACGTGTGGCTCTATAGGTAAAGTATTCGATTGTATTAATAATAAGTATTTTATTAACATGCTTCATTTGACCTAGCTTATTTTTTACTTAAAAACTACTTTTAAGTTAAAGCTAAAAATAAGAGCCTTAAAATAAAGGAAAAGTAAGTTCTTTGGTACTCTTTAAACTTTCTTTTTAACAAAATTATACTTTTAAGTTGAAAGTTGTTTGGTAAAATATTTTTTAAAAAACTTTAATTTATTAAAAATTCAACTTAAGGATTAATTTTACAAACCATCTTCTAATCCAATAGTTTATTTCATGTAAGAAATTGGTGACAATGGTGGTGGTGTTAGTGACGACGATAGTGGTGGTAGCAACGATGATGACTACGATAGTGGTGGCGACAACAATGGTGGCAACGACGATGAAGGTAGTGGCAGCGATGACGATGTGATAGTGACGATGACAGTAGTAGTGCATTGGTGATGACAACAATGACGACGGTCGTGACAATGACAATGATGTGAGTGGTGGTGGTGATAGTGGCGAATGGTAGTGGCAGCGGTGATAGTGTGATGGTGGCGTCAATAGTGGTGGTGATTGTGGTGGCGATAATGTCAATGATGGTAATGGTGGCAAGGATTACAGTGGTGTTGCGGTGACAATGATGGAGGTATCAACGATGATGGTGGTGGCGGTGGCAGAGAAAGCGACAATAGTGGTTCTGATGGCAGTGGTGGTAATGGTGTTAATGGTGGTGGTGGCGATGGTGGTGTCAATGGTGGTTAAGGTTATGATGGTGACAATGTGATAATGACGGTGATAGTGGTAGTAGTGAAGGCAACATTGATGGTGGTAACGGTAGCGGTGATGACTACAAAGACGATGATGATGATGGTACTAACGATGACATTGGTGATGGTGGTGGTTGGGAAACAATAATGGTGACTATGGAAACAATGATAACAACAGTGAAGACGACTTCGATTAGGGGGTGAGAGTGGTTGTATAATATTCCTACCTATTTTAATTATTTTTAGACAGAATATTATCTAATTTACAAAAACTCTTTTGCTTTGATTAATTAACTATAATGAAACAGACTTAGAGTAAAAACAACAACACAAAAATAGTAGCAGACTTAAAAAAAATAGAGATAGACTTAAACATAGAAATAACAACAGCATATAGTTAGGGATAACGGACTCAAACCAGAAAATAGAGATAAACTTAACAATAAAGGGACAACAACAAAATTAGAACTCATGCAGTAATAGACCCAAAAATAAAAGAATAATGGCAAACTAAAAAATAAGAGCTGTAGCAAACTCGGAACAAATACATACTCAAAATAGGTAAAATAGAAAATCAAACTCTTATTATGTAAATTAGCAACAACATCACAGTCACCTGTAGCAGACTTAAAATAAAGCATAGCTAGATTTTTAGGAAGCAAAACAGACTTAGATATATAAAACTAGAACACACTAAAATGCAAACACGGTAGCCAGACTCATAGAGTCAGAAACTACAAACTCATGTGTAGTAACAGTAACAACAGACTTAGCCACAAGCCACTGTGATAGATTCATATAAAATAGAAACAACAGATCCAGTTGTAGAGTCAGGAGACTCAAGACAAAACAACTATAACAAACTTAGTTATAGAGTCTGCAGACTCAAGACAAAAGTAGTCACAACAATAGACTTAGCACATAAATAATTAAAACAGACGGATAAAACAACAGACTCTTATGTAGAGCTACAATAGACTCAACAAACTCAATAAACTTGATCACAACATATTTAATATATGTATTTATATATATATATATAGATGCAACAAACCTACAATGACAGAAACAACCTGTTGAGAAAAAGTCTGGTCAAAAATATAAGTTTCAAGTCCTGTTAGATCAGACCCAGATTTTATAATCTTTGAATTTGTTTATACCACTCATCAAGTATTTTCGATAAGAGAATAAAGTTTGAACTGCTCATAACATTTTCTTTTAGTGCAAAAGAAATTTCAGGATATGAAAATTAAGTTGTAAAAACTAAGAGGGAACGTATGTATATTCTAAAAGTCTAGTAGAACAACAAAAGTCTGATAAAAGCATCTTGAATAAAGAACTCTTCGTCAACGTTCGAAAAATCTATTTTGGTGATGCTTAGGGAGAAATGATTATACCATATTTGTGTGCTTATCATCAAAGAACAAAAAGAACAAAATCAACATAAGCAGCAGCTATCAGCATACCTACTTTTGTGAATTCTGATCACAAGTCAGAATACTCATCAGGACATCTTTGAAAGCCACCCCTTGCTTAATCAAGGATAAGTTCACGAAAGGTTTTGTGCATGGAAATGCATGAGAAACTATTATTGTGAAAATACTAAAATATGATTCAGACCTTTCTCAAGCCTGAAATCAACTTAAGGTCTGATCTCAAGGAGCCTATGGCAAAATACCTTCAAAGGATTTCCAACATCTCCAGATGTAGTAACGGATATATCTCTCAAGTCACTATAAATATCAAGGAAGTTTGAACATTCAAAAATAGAGAAATATCTGAGAAGAAAGCTCTTCAAGTCATTATTCAATTCTAGTTCACTTTCTTGTATAAAGACAAAGACCCTCACTATTCTCTAGCTCTGTTTCTAGCAGATTCAGGTCTTGTGTCAAAGATACTTAGTGTTCGATCTCAAAATTTGTCTATCATCTTGTACACTAAGTTCCTAAAATATTTTCATTCTTACTGTTGTATTAGTCTGGTGAGTTACAAGGACAAGTTTGTGTGTTGCGGAACACTTTGGCCTGAAGAGGCTTTTGAAAGAATATTTGGGTTAAGCCAGGAATGGCTTTTTGAAAGAATACTTGGGTTGAGTTAGAAGTGGCTTATTGAAAGAATACTTGTAGCACGAGTCTGGTGCTGATATTGTAAATGAGATTTTACAATAGTGGAAATCCTTTAAGTTGGAAGGGACTGGACGTAGCTTCTGTGTTGGAAGTGAACCAATATAAACTTTGCGTGTTTATTTTCTCCTACTCCCAATCATTTGATTACTTGTACAATTTATTTGATTCAAAATTTAGGCGAAAAAGAATCTAAAACTTATTCAACCCTTCTTCTAAGTCTGACTCTGAACCATCAATTGGTATCAGAGCTCGTCCTTTGGGTTGATCACTCCCTCGAGTGAAAAGGATCAAGATCTATGGCAACTTCTCAAAGTAATCAATTGATCAAAGAAGGATCCTCCATCAATAGACCCCTAGCTTTCTTTGGGAAAGATTATTTATACTGGAAGGACATGATGGAAATGTTCATAAAATCCACTCAATATAATCTTTGGGTGGTCATCATTAATAGTGATTATGGCTTTCCTGTAAATGGTGAAGGATAACCTAAAGCTGAAAGTGAATGGAGCTCTGATGAAATAAAAAAGATGGAGATCAATGCCAAAGCTAGATTTCTTCTCACATGCGCTCTCAGTAAGTCTGAATACAACAAGGTATTCAACTATAAAACAACAAAGGAAGTCTGGGATGCCCTACAACGCAATTACGAAGGAACTTCAAATGTCAAAAGATCCAAGAAAATATTCTTAACCAAACAATATGACAACTTCAAAATAGAGGAACATGAGTCAGTAGATCAAATGTTTGGAAGATTCCAAACTCTACTAAATGGCTTAAAAAATCTTGTAACTGCTCCTCTATAGAAGACATAAATGTCAAGCTTCTCGGATGCTTGCCTGAAAGATTTGATGCAAAATGTTCTGCTCTGGAAGAAGCTAAGGATTTGAGTACCTTTTTTCTGGATGAGTTGCTTGGAGTTCTTAGAGTTCATGAGCTGAAGCTAAAGCAGAAAGAAACCAGCAAATCTGCTACCACTAAGAGCATTGCCTTGAAATCTGACAAAATGAGAAAAGACAAGGTTCTGAAAGCAGAAGAGTCGTCTAGTTCTGAACCAGACTCTGATGAATCAAAAGAAAGACTACAAAGGTAAAAGTCAATTTAAGTTTAAAACTGATAAATCTATCTTAGAATGTTTTAATTACAGAAAGTCAGGACACATAAAAGCAGAATATCCTCTTCTAAACAAAGATAGAAGGGACAATAGGGAAAGAATGAAGTTTCCAAAGAAATAAAAAGGTCTGATCACTTAGGATGATGAAGGATCATCCAGTTTAGAAGAGTCTGATAAAGAAAGTGAGTCAGCTTAAATTTGTCTCATGGAGAGCAAAGAAACAGACTCAGACGCTAACCTCTTCAACTCAGACTCTGAAGAAGTAAGTTACTCAGAACTTAAACAAAATTATGACTTGTTATTTAATGATTTTTCTAAACTATTAAAAAATTTCAAAAAATTGAAACTAAAGCATGTTGATATGATCACTACTTTTGAAAATCAAATCTTGTTGTTAAAAGAAGAAAAACACAACATAAATATTTTAAAAGAAAACAAATTAAATCTTGATGAGTTAAGTAAAATTAGAAAAGAAAATACTTCTTTAAAAAAGGATTTTGAGAAATCTAAGAGCCACTACAATTTTCAGGAAAAGGAATTGTTAGACTAAAAAATCTTATCAACTCTCTTACTTCAGATCTAAGTAAGTTTGTTACTAGCACTAAAAACTTGAATGCTTTACTAGGAACATCCAAGGGAAATCAAAATGGACTTAGTCTAGAATTTGTGAACAAGAAAAATGTTTTAAAATCAAAAGTTTTTAAGCATCCTTTAGTTCCTACATTTGTTCCAGAAAAATGAAGAATCATTAAGTGCAATTATTATGAAAATCATGGTCATTCTATAAATGAATGCAAGAAAAGGAAGCGGAGGAATGAAAAATTCACTAACAATCTAGGACCCAAAAGAATATGGGTACCAAAATCATTAATCATTCCTTTTGCAGATATGTTTGAAATCAAGAACAAAAACTCTGCAATGGTATCTGGACAGTGGATGCTCGCATCACATGACAAGAAAAAGGTCTATGTTCCTAGACCTGGAGAAATTTAAAGGAGGATCTGTCACATTTGAAGGGAACCAGATTGGAAGAATCATTGGGTCTGGTAAAGTGGGTAAATTTCCCTCACCTGTCATTGAAAATGTATTTCTTGTTGAAAGTCTGAAACATAACCTACTGAGCATTAGTCAATTTTGTAACAGTAGATGTCAAGTTTCATTTGACAAAAATAAGTGTACAATCATCAATCATGATGGAACCATACTTTTTAATGCTAACAGACACAATAACCTTTATAAGGTAGACTTGAATGAACTAAATGATCAAAATGTAAAATGCGTATTTTCAAACTCCGAGGAAAGATGGATTTGGCACAAAAAACTTGGACATGTAAGTCTCAAACTTATCTTAAAGCTTCACAAAAAGGATCTAGTCAAAGGATTGCCAAAAATTTCCTTTAACAGTTCCCTACCATATGAAGCATGCCAAAGTGGAAAACAACATAAAACCTCTTTTAAAAACAAAGATCTTGTTTCTACATGCAGACCTTTAGAATTATTACATTTAGATTTATTTGGTCCTTATCAAGTACAAAGTCTGGCAGGAAAGAAATATGGATTTGTTATCATTGACGACTACACCAGATTAACATGGGTTACTTCCTAGCCCACAAGGATGAGTTTGTAAAAGTATTTAAATTTTTTTGCAAGAAAGTTCAGAATGAGAAAGGATATTGTATCGGTACAATAAGAAGTGATCATGACAGAGATTTTGAAAATGAAATCTTTGAAAAATTCTGCAATGAGTCGGGAATAACTCACAGTTTTTCCTCACTAAGAACTACATAACAAAATGGAGTAGTGGAAAGGAAAAATAGATCTCTGCAAGAAATAGCCAGAACCATACTTTGTGAAAATGATCTTCCAAAATATTACTAGGCAAAGGCTATGAGTACTTCTTGTTATATTCAAAACAGAATTTTTGTTAGACCAATACTAAATAAGACTCCTTATGAATTGTGGAAAGGTAAAAAACCCAACATCTTAATATTTTCATCCTTTTGGGTGCACCTGTTACATTCTGAATACCAAGGATTATCTCGAAAAATTTGATTCAAAATGTGACAAAGGTATATTCATGGGATACTCTACCGCATCAAAATCTTATAGAGTGTTCAATACTCGAACTCAAACCATAGAAGAATCTATGCATGTAAGATTTGATGACCTTCAAAAGACTGATAGAAGACTGACAAATCTAGACTTTGATGATGCAAGGATACAACAAGAAGTTGAGCAATCAACAGACTAACCAACTAAAAATGGTCAACAGAAATCAACAAATCCTAAAAAGTCTGAAGAAGATCAACACCCTGAACTTGAAAACCAAAAAATTGGAAATTCAAAGTTTATCATCCTTCAGACCTTATCATTGGAGATCAAGCTGCTGGAGTAAGAACCAGATCTAGTCTTCACAGTCAATCAACAGTTGCTCTTATTTCAAAAGTAGAGCCGAAAAATATTCAGGATGCACTGAAGGATACAGATTGGATTCTTGCTATGCAAGAGGAACTAAACCAATTCGAAAGAAGCAAAGTATGGACACTTGTTCCTAAACCCAAAGATAAAAGTATAATTGGTACTAAGTGGGTATTCAGAAACAAGTTAGATGAAAATGGAAAGGTAACTCGAAACAAAACAAGATTGGTAGCTCAGGGATATAATCAACAAGAAGGTATAGATTTCACTAAAACCTTTGCTCCTGTAGCCAGACTTGAGGCTATCAGGATACTTCTTGCATTTGCAGCCGTTAAAGGTATTATATTATATCAGATGGATATAAGGAGTACTTTTCTAAATGGTTTTATTGAAGAAGAAGTTTATGTAAAACAGCCTCCTGGTTTTGAAGATGTGTCTTTTCCCAATCATGTTTTTAAATTAAGTAAAGCATTATATGGTCTGAAATAGGCTCCCAGAGCTTGGTACAACATACTCAGTACATTTCTTATTTCAAAAGGCTTTACAAAAGGACAAGTTGACACAACTCTCTTCAGAAAAAGCTCTAAGAAACACTTTATTATTGTATAGATTTATATGGATGATATTGTTTTTGGTGCTATTGATGATAGTCTGTGTAAAATTTTTTAAAAATGATGGAAGCAGAATTTGAAATGAGTATGATAGGTGAACTTAAATTCTTCTTAGGCTTACAAATTCAACAAAGTAGTGATGGAATTTATATTCATTAACAAAAGTACACCAAGGAACTACTCAAAAAGTTTAAAATGGCTGATGCTAAGGCCACGAGTACTCCCATGCATCCTAATTGTACTATTAATAAAGATGAGTCTGGTACATCAGTGGATCAAACCTTATATCGAGGAATGATTAGTTCACTCTTATATCTTACATCCAACAAACCTGACATAATGTTTAGTGTTTGCGTATATGCAAGATATCAATCAGATCCCAAGGAATCACACTTGTCTACAGTGAAGAAGATTCTAAGATATCTGGTTGGAACAACTAATCTTGGGTTATTCTATAATTGAACAGACTCTTTCTCTCTTTTTGGATTTTATGATGCAAACTTTGCTAGAGATAGAGTTGATAAAAAAAAGTACCAGTGGTGGATATCACTTCTTAGGAAGCAACTTAGTTTCATGGAGTCGTAAAAAGCAAAACTCCATTGCACTCTCAACTGCTGAAGTAGAATATATGTCTGCAGCTGGTTATTGTTCTCAACTTCTTTGGTTCAAATATCAACTTGAAGATTATTCAATCGAAGAAGGAGAAATCCTATTATTTTATGATAATACAAGTGTAATCAACTTATCCAAGAATCCTATTCGGCACTCTAAAGCTAAGCACATTGAAGTCAAATATCACTTCATTCGTGAATATGTCCAAAAGGGGACCCTGGATCTAAAATTCATGGTTTCAACAACCAAAGCCCCACAGACTCAATCACCTCTGTTTCGACCCTCTTTTGAGTCTCACTTGAAGCCACTTTCTAATGATGAAGTGTTGGCTTTATTTATCTCTGTGACTTCCTTGATTCTAGAAATTTCTATATCAAAATGGGATTCTTCAGCCTAGAATTCAAAGTTCACTGAGCTTCACAATGACTATTAGAGAGTCATGGCTGAGAATCACGACACCTTACAAGAATATTGTGGCAATCTGGCATACACCCACTATTTGTGCTTCATTCATGGTTATCTAAGGCATCATCAACTTTTTGAGGTCTACAATTGGGAACACATTGACTAGCTAAATAAGCTTTATGTCACTGTTGCTTTTTATCATAGTGACACAAGTGCATTCAAAGCATCACTCAAGAGAAAAAGGTCTCCTTCTCCTGAGCTATCCTTCAAAAGGCCAAGGTCTAAACCTCTGCCTTCCCTAGACTTTCATCCCTTCTCTCCTCCACCTATTCCTCTTTCCATTTTGCCTCCACCATTACCTAACACCAGCTCCTCCCTAACCATTGTTCCTTGTCCTCCCATCTCCACTATTGTTCATAAGTCCCACCTTCCCCATCTTCTCAAACACTACCCCACTTTACCCAAATATTTTGACTATAAACCTATGCTTGACACCTCTGACCCTGGCTATTACATTCCTCACAATCAAGCCATTATGAATCACCTTTTCTTTACCCCCAAATGCTACCCTCCTCTTCCCATTGAAAGGCTTCTTGGATTCCCAGACCTGTTTTCAAATGATGACCTCAGGATGTTTCATGTACTTTAAGCCAAACAGGCCTCTATAGCCCTGATCTTAAGCATGGCTTCATCACCCTTGATGATATCTCTATCAAGAATTACCCTGTTACCACTCTATGGAAGAAGATTTTGTTTGAAGTTCCCCATCCCCCTCTGCCCGCTAAGTGGATCTCTTTGGGCAGGCTCAAGTAACCCATGCCTCCCAAGCCTACGCCCCACTACAAGGGTTCTCTTCAGCCCAAGCGCCTACCTGCAGCAGCACTCCAGAGTCTCTAGACCTTGTCTTGTCCAACTGAAGCTCACGCTAATGCATTATAGTGCCATTATCTTTGGACTTTATAGGAATAACCTTCTTGCTCTTATTCATCTTCCTCCTATAATCCTATTTTTCTCTATCACCCCTCTTTGGTCACTTTTACTTCTCCTTATATCTTTGTGTTTCAAACTCGTTTCTTCACTGTTGTTTTATCTGCTGCTTTTCCTCTTTTCATTTCAAGTGTTACTCATGATTTGCTTTTCTAGTCTCGCTGATGGTCTCTCTTTTGTTGATTACAAAAGGGGGAGTTTGTGTAGAAGTCTTTTTATGGATCAATGTAATGACATAGAATGATACATATTGTATGCACTATTTTGATCAATGAAGAATCTATTTATTTTGTTCAAATCCTATCATCTTAATTATGATTCTATGATATCCTGATGGCAGACTTCATCCACGAAAAGACTTGATGTTTGTTATCAACAAATAAAAGGAGGTTGTTGAGAAAAAATCTGGTCAAAAATATAAGTTTCAAGTCCTGTTGGACCAGACCCCAGATTTTATAATCTTTGAATTTGTTTATACCATTCATCAAGTATTTTTGCTAAGAGAATAAAGTCTGAACTGATCATAACATTTTCTTTTAGTTCAAAAGTAATTTCAGGATATGAAGATTAAGTTATAAAAACTAAGGGGGAATGTATGTATGTTCTAAAAGTCTGGTAGAACAACAAAAGTATGATAGAAGCATCTTGAATAAATAACTCTTCGTCAACATTCAAAAAATCTATTTTCGTGATGCTTCAGGAGAAATGATCATACCATATTTACGTGCTTATCATAAAAAAAGAACAAAATCAATATAAGAAGCACCTGTCAGCGTACCTACTTTTGCAAACTTTGATTACAAGTTAGAATACTCATCACGACATCTTTGAAAGCAACCTCGCTCAATCAAGGATAAGTTCATGAAAGGTTTTATGCATGGAAATGCATGAGAAACTTTTCTTGTGAAAATACTTAAATACGATTCAGACCTCTCTCAAGCCTGAAATCAACTTAAGGTCTGATCTCAAGGAGCCTATGACAAAATACCTTTAAAGGATTTTCAACGTCTATATCTTCTTTCAAGATATAATAATGGATATACCTCTCAAGTCACTATAAATATCAAGGAAGTTTGAACATTCAAAAACAAAGAAATATCTGAGAAGAAAGCTCTTCAAGTCATCATTAAATTCTAGTTCACTTTCTTGTATAAAGATAAAGACCCTCACTACTCTTTAGCTCTACTTCTAGCAGACTCAGGTCTTGTGTCAAAGATACTTAGTATTCAATCTCAAAATTTATCTATCATCCTGTACACTAAGTTCCTAAAATATTTTCATTCTTACTGTTGTATGAGTCTGGTGAGTTACCAGGACTAGTTTATGTGTTGGGAAACACTTTGGCCTGAAGAGGCTTTTGAAAGAATACTTAGGTTAAGCCATGAGTGGTTTTTTGAAAGAATACTTGGGTTGAGCCATAAGTGACTTGTTGAAAGAATACTTGTAGCACGAGTCTGGGATATTGTAAATGAGATTTTATAATAATGGAAATCCTTCAAGTTGGAAGGGACTCGACGTAGCTTCTGTTTTGGAAGTGAACCAGCATAAACTCTGCATGTTTATTTTCTCCTACTCTCTATCATTTGATTAGTTGTACATTTTATTTGATTCAAAAATTAAGCGAAAAAAAGTCTAAGACTTATTCAACCCCCCTTCTAAGTCTGACTCTGAACCATCACAACCAACTCATACAGAGTGGCAACAGACTCAACAAACTCAACCATAAGTAATCACCACAGACTTAGTATATATATAAGTGACTGCACCATACTCTTGGTGAGACAGACTTAGCCATCAAAACTCACAACAGACTTAAAAGATATATATATACACACACACACACACATACATACACACATAAGCAGCTGTAACATACTTATGGTAACAGGGACAACAATAGCCTCGTGCAGGATCAATCACAACAAATTACATATGTATTAATTACAACAAACTTATGGTTATAATTACAACAGACTTGAACTATAGAACAGTAACAGACTTAACAGACTCAACAAAATGGGCAGATTTCTATCAATTACAGTCTGTCCATATAATTTCCATTGTTGTTTCAGTCTATCTAGCTTAATGTTATTCTCCTCCTAATAACTCACATATTTCCTACTTAATTATCATCAATTTATCAATTCTATCATCATTATCAAACTACCCACATTATGACTCAATGTCATTCAACACGCAGACTTAAATACATGATATGCACATATCATCTTTCACAGCTTAGTTCAGCACCCTCGATTCCTCATATTCAAGTATTAAACATCCATCATCACAATATGATTAATTTAAGTATTCAAGAACATATACTAGAAATGCAAAATTCATCAAGACTCATCATTACAATCATAAAATCTTTGCTCCCTTCCTTGACATTAGCTCCTTACTTGGCGCTTTCCTCTGGGGTATCCGTGATCTCCCAATCATTGGTTACTAAAAATTGACACTAGCAAGGGTGAGTATTAGAAATCGTTAATTAATTAGAACTTAATATATATATATATATATATAAGTGAAAAAGGTATAACATAACCTTATATATCCAATTATTCTCCCTTAAATCTCTTTACTCTTTCAATCAGAATAATCCAATAATATACAACATCATTCAGCATATATATATATATATATATATATATATATATATATATAGTTATCAATGACACTCAGTCATATAAAAATCACCATAAGCCACTCAGGCTATCCATGATCTCATACATACTAATATAGTTTCATTTAATTCCAAATACATTATTAAATTAATAATCATCACCTTCATCATACATTATTAAATTCAAATTATGCAAAGCACGACTAACTCTCATTCAAAATATATTAGACTTGCTAGTATCCAGATCTAAAAGGATCGGCCTCCAACTAGAGGTCCTACTTGACACCTTGTAAACTCGACTTGGTCCATCGAGCCCTGCTTGGCTCTCCACCTTAACCATTGGATCCTGTTTGATCACTGGGTAACTCAACTGGATCCTACTTGACCACATGAGCCAAAAATGAGGGACGAAATATATCGTTCAGCCATCCCAACCACACAATCACATATATTCAATTTAAATTCTCTTTATCTTTAATAATTAACACAAAGGCCTCATTTTAAATAAAAGAGGCGGCCACACGGATGTGACCCACTTTTTACACAAGGGTGGCTACACATACCCAGTGAATCACATAATTTCATATTATTAAACAACCATTAAAGCATCAATTTTAAACAAATGGGCATCCACACAACGTCCTTTAGTTATTTAGAATTATTTCTATTAATTTAATTGAAATTTACAATAATTTTTTCACAAATTAACTAATTATCCAATATTTTGAAAACACTCATTTTCACTTAAAAACTCCAAAATACATTGCATATAACATTCTTAAAACCTTAAAATGCCACTTAAAATGCAAAAACATAAGTTTTGGAAAATAGGGGCCTGACACGTGAGGCCAAGAACGCAGCCTTGACGCTATGCGTCAGACTGGCACCTAACGTCAGCGTATCAGTAACAACACCTATTGCTGTTATGCATTTTAAGCCAATCGGTCAACTTCTAACCTACCCAATTGGCCCGTTTTAGGTCCGATTGCCACGAAACTTCACGGGCCATATGTTTTCCCCATTCTGAAACTGTTGGCGTTATCCGTTTGCCAAAATTCTATCATATGCGTAAGTTACATGCAAAGTCCATTTGAATCAATTTTTATGCAAAACTATGCACCAAACTACCTAAATGAACTCTAAATTGTCCAAGGCCTATATGTACAGTTTCTAAATGACCTAAGGAACCTATTGGTCCCTTCCGGGGGTCCCCAAACCCGTTGGATCACTAAATCACCTATTCAGTTCCTAATTTTCCACATATATCACCTAGTCTTTGATATGCATTAAATCACCATTACCATTATATCAAGCAATCATCATATATCACATCACACACATAATTCACAATTATATTCAAGACCTGCCCATAATGGAAATCAAGCACATAATCTTAGCTCCATGCCACTAATAGCCTAATTCACACATTCGACATAATTATCAATAATGTCATCATTCCATCACATGCATTCATATCATCATCACATTAATATAAAATCATAAATTCATCATCACCATAGCACTATGGCTACACAACATCGACATACTAAGTTAATCTAGTAATTCACACACATGATGATAACCATCACTACATACATTATAATATACATCATTATCAATTTATCTCGATAATTTCCATTGCTCATTGGCATCAACTATCCACTTGGCGCACCTCTGAGGCATTAGTACCCTCCCTGTCACTAGTCACTAAATTAAATGAAACCACAACAAGGCTGAGTGTTTGGAATATCATAATTAATATATAATGACCAATATAATAAACATGAACTATTCATAACTTTATATCCTAATTACTTTTAACTTACCAGTTTCATTGTAATTATATAATTACCTCGTCTACTTCATGATAACATATCTTTACCTAAACCTCGGTTTCATTTTCAAACAACGTAATTTTGCATATATATATATATATATTGTATCCCTACTCATATCATCACTAATGTTATCTATTTTATACCACACTTCATATCATAACCGTTATTTATCATTAAACTCATCAAAACACATCATGGATATCAATTCATAATTCATTATAAAGCACATATATCAATATCAAATCACATATACACAACTCGTATATATCTCTGACTCTTAGTATCTGGATACTACAGGATCGGCCTTCAGCTAAGGGTCATGCTTAACACCCCGTGAATCCTGCTTGGTCCATCGAGTCCTACTTGACTCTTCACCTCAACCATTGGGTCCTACTTAACCACTGGGTAGCTCAATTGGGCCTTAAACACAACAGGATCAAAAAAGGGGTAATACATACCGTCAGCCGTCCTACACCACATAAACACAAACATAAACATACCCTACATGGCCCAACATCATCAAATTCATTTATAATCATCAGAAACTGACATTTCATAACTACACAGGGCTACCACACAGACCCCGCCCTTACATGCCATGTTATAACATCTCAAACATCATTAATTCATTAATTCCAACAAGTTATCCACAATCAGAATAATATACACAATACATAACATCACTATTCTTCATCACAACTTTCATTTTATATCTATATATACATATATATCATATATTTATAATTACCACTATTTATTTTTTTATCCATTTCCTATCAATTACCCCATTCAACATACTCTCCTTAACATTTAACTATTTAATCATATATTCATATATACACATATTTATATTAATATTACCTAACTAATTTACAAGCTTCCTAATAACTCCTAATTAATTTATAATTCTCCCGAACCTAAATCACATACCAATCCTAATTAATTACGACCCGAACACCCCCTTACCTCAATTCTAAGCCTCAATAATTTATTCTTGGTGCCAGTTGCGTCCCACGCTTGATTGGTTTGCTTCTCCGCCTCCAAACTCGATACCCGCTTCACCAATCGTTCCTTCGACACTCGTTCCAACACCTACAGTCACCAAAACACAAACCCCGTTAGTACATTACCTTCCTTACCCTTCAAAACTCAAGACCCAAGCCTCCTAAGTCCCTAAAACACGAAATACAACCCCCATGGCCACATGCAAATTTGGTTTTGGAGATGGGAGGGAAGAGGAGAGAAAGAGACTTAAGATTAAGGGTCATCCATGGCTTACCTTAGTCCTACATTTTCCCCCAAGTTTTGGTCACAATTCGCTAAAGGAAGGAAAAAAGAGGAACAGAAGAGTCTCGAGCTTCTGTTTTTGCATGTCTTGTTTTAAACTAATTGTGATGCTGACGCTGTGCATCAAAGTAGCGCTACGCGTTAGGTCACTAATTGTACCCTAACGCTACGTGCCCATGCCACGCTATGTGTCAGCGTCTGATCCTCCATCCCCTTAAAAATTCATTTTAAAATCATATAATCCACTTCATATCACTTAACTCTTATTATTTTTACTCAATCATACATTTATTTATTTATTTATTCCAATCATTAAAACACTAGGGGTGTTACAGACTCGGCCCACATATTAACACGTATTCTCAATCAAATTTCACACAACTATAAAACATGATCAACATAACAATCATAAATCATCATACAGACTCAATCTCATGCACCACATAATAACTATCACAAGTCATAAACTTTTAAAATTATCATTCTCATCATTTCATCAATTAGGAATTCATTCCCATATTCATCAATCATATTTTTCCTTTTTTAAACTCTAATTGGAGTTGATCCCTAAATTCTAATTAATTAAGACCCCGGACACCCCTTTCCTCGATTCCAAGCTTCTGTCAGTTGCTTTTGGTTCCAGTTACGTCTAATAACTATAATTCAACAAGACCACAAATCCAATTAGTGTCCCCATTAGAAAACCATATACATAAGTCTGGGTCTGCCTCAAAGTCTGGGTCTGCATACCCAAGTTTGGGTTTGCCCCAAAGCTAACACCCATTATATAAAACAACTCCAAAACTTATTTTTAAAACTTCCAATGCTTACCTTGACCACTTTCAGCTCTGGTTCCAAGTCCCCTTTTGTTCAATGTTTTCCCGAAACTCTATCTATTACCAATGGTACCAAACAAAGAACCGTTAGCCGTTTATGGAAAACTGGAACCCCCATGCTCAACACCATTTTTGGTTTGAAGAAGGAAGCATGGAAAATGAAAATTGAAACCACCATATGACTCACCTCACCTCCGCAATCACAATGCTACCCTTAATTTCAAATTTCAGCAACAATTTCAACCTCTACCAAGCCATGCAATGTACGACCATGCAAGAGAGGAAGGATCTATGATTTCTCTTATGGTGTCTTATGCGTGAAAGGAAGACGAGGGTGAATTTCTTTTTATTTAATCCCAGAGGCACATGTATCATTTTGCATTTTCTCTTTTCTTTTCTCTTTATTTAATCAAAGGTAATTAAATTTACCTTCTACCCCTTTGTAACTCTCCCTTTTACCATCTAATTTAATTAATTCAATTCAAATTTTTAACCCACCAATTTAATTAAATTGGATTTATTAATTTACTAAGAACCCATAATTTAATTTAAACTATCGCTCAATTAATTTAATTAATTTATTTAACATAATACTATTTAATTAAAAATTGGGATGTTACAAGTGGTGGTCACTTTGGTGGGGCAGTGGGGGTGGTAGTGGTAGTAAGGAATGAGTGGTGTTGCCAACGATGGTGATGCAATGACAATAATGAGAGCGGTGTTGGTGGTGGTGACGATGGTAGTGGTGGTGAGGCGATGATGATGGTGATAACGATAGTGATAGTAGTGGTGATGATGACGACTGTGGCCGGGATGATAATGGAGGTGTTAAATGAGATTACAAAAAAAAACAAAGTTAGAAGCTAGCGTCATTAACTTTTTGACTAAAAGCTCCTTATTATTTTTTCTTCATAAAAAATAAACTTCTTTTTTTAATAAGTACTTTTCTAAAAAGTTGTTTGATCTAACTTCTCCTTAAAAAGAGAAGATAAGCTTAAAATATGCTAGGTCAAACATATACTTAATACTGAATATAAAATAAAAACGGGATCTAGCAATGCTCTTTCTAAATATATGGAAAAATGGAATTCGCATGGCGCATTACATTTTGCCCGCAAGTTGAAACCTCTTTTTGAATCTAATTAGAGGATATTATGAAGATATGGTAGAAAATTTTTGGAGGAATGCTAAAATGCTTTATGAAAATGTCATCTCCTCTAGGATCAAATTCAAGACGTTACTATTGATGAAGCATCCATCAATAACATCATTGGTTGTGCATAGGAAGATTTGGAGTACAACAAACAATGGGAAGCTAAATGTTCAAGGGAGGTGGACCGCACCTTGTATGTGCAACCTGACTTTAACATTAGACACAGTTCAAAAAGGGTTCTAGTTGTTAGGGTTTTGCATGCCCTATTGAGATCGGTAGTGTTATCGAGGTAAGGCTCAAGAGACCATTGATTAATAGATTTTGCCTTTATCAGTTTCTAGAAAAAAAAAAGATCAACCTTCCAGTGTTGGTCATCGATCACATGAAGAAGGTACTTTCTGATAAGAGAGCATGTTTCCCTTATGAACTCTTAATCTCCTCTATTTTAAAGAAGATGTGGAGCCAATAAGTTCTTTGGTCTTTTGGTCATAGGATGTGACTAGTAAAGGGTTGGAGTTCCCCAAGCCCTAAAGAGAACATGAATCTTGGACGGAGGAAATATTGACCTAGGGAAATTCTCTAAGGTGGTTGAAAAGAAGGATTCTTAAGTTAAAGGTTCTAATAACTCAGACAAACCTCAGAATGATACCTTAGGCAAGGCTGTTGATGTGCCCTTAGAAGACCCTCATGCCACTAAAGTTGATAAGGTAATGAGCCTTTTGTTGTTGAATCCATTTTGCTACATCTTTTACACAACAAGTTGAACCCGCTGATGATGATGACACTATGTCTATCAAACAACCCCAAGAACATGCAAAGAGAAAAACGTATTCTGTTATTGAAGAATCTATCATCCCTATGAAGAGGATCAAGAAGAAGATAAAGATGAAGATTGTTGCAAGGCCTCATGCTTCAAAGAGGAAGACCAAATCTCAATATACTCTCCTTGAGAAATCAACAAAGAAGAAGATGAAGGTCTGGATTGACCTTACTAAGGAAGAAATGGTTATTTGGAACACTTAATTGCATTACCCTCACAACAATAAGATTAACTTCACCCAAGTATTCCCTCACCAACTCACTTCTCAAACACAAACTCAATCACCACCTCCATCACCGACCCAAAGACAAACCATCATCCATCTTACCACTAAAACCACCACCTCACCTCTAGTAGAAAACCACCTTAGCATCTTTGTTCTCTAAGCCCCACAGAAAAACAAGTCCTTTCATTTATACCTTCACCACTTCATCCTTTTGACTATATTCCTTCTCCGCCTCATGAGTCTTAAAATGACTCATAATAGTAATTTGATGACTTCGTAGATCATATGTTTCTAAACCCTGTTGATGCTGACTCTAATATCTTTGAAGAAGTCATCCCTTGCTATAGGTATTTACGGATTGGATTGGATTGATTTTTAGGTAAAAAAACCATTTGATCTGATTAAGAAATTATCATGTGGTATAAATTGGATCAGTTAAAATGTACCATGAAATCCAATCCGATACATATCAGTTTGGATTGGATTCAATTTTAGTTTTCAAAGAAGCCTTAAAAATGATCACATACTAATGAATTATGCTTTTTTCAGGAAGAATAAATCACATACTAAAAATAAATCATCATGTTTTAGGGAGAATAGATCATGCTTTTTTTTGGATCCTTGGTAAAATGAATTATGGACCTTAACTAAAGTGATGTTAGGCTTTCAGGTTTTGGTAAACATAAACGAATGAATGTTGGTTCAGGATTTTTGTAATACATGACACAAACTTTAGATCTATTCAGATGAGATCAGTTCCTTAAGCTGGAATCAAAATCCAATCTAATGCAATAAAAAATTTCAACTTTTTGCAGTTATCAGTTAGTTTGGTTATTAGTTAGTTTAATTTAGTTAAACAATTTACTTTAGATTGGATTGGACTATGAACATCCCTACACTAGTCGTATCTACTCTAAATCTGCCCTTAGTAGTGTCCCTGAGATGTTTCCAACTCCACCAAATAAAGATTGCCACACCCTTAAAATAGATATTGTGCGTTCTAAGAAGCCCTCATCTTTAACAATGAGTAGTGATAACAATAGTGGCAAGGGTGGTGGTTATGACGATGATTGTGGGGGTGATAATGGCGGTGGTAGCATCAGTAAAGGTGTGGCAACGACGAGGATGGTTGTGGTAATAATGGTTGTGATGGTGATGGCGATGGTAGTGACGAAATCGAATAGAACTATCAAACAAACATAACTTAAATAATATTATCAATTTATATATAGATTTTTTAGTTAAAAGTAATTCCTCTCATATCTCATAAAATATATGTTTGTCCATTTTTTCTTGTTTCTAAAAATATATATACATAATATGAAAATCTAAATATTTTGGAAAAACTCTACCATCATTAGAAAATTAAATATCTGTTTCAGTTCTCTATGTTTTGCGTCTATGTCAAGTCAAACCCGCTTTTTTATGTCTATTAGGTCCCTATGTTTGATAATAATTTTAGTTAGGTTCACGACTTTTAACTAACTTCATTAATAAAGATTTAATGTGTCATTGGTTCTATTGACATGATTAATTCATATAATCCATATATCAAATGTTCATTTTATAATTTCATTCCTCAACTAATAAATATTTAACACAAGACAAATAGTAGTTATAGATATGATCCTCTATTCTTTCCCTTAAGGAAACCGTGTAGTTACCAGATCACTTGCTCAGGGTATGTTCCTGTGCAGGTTAGTAAGGCTTTGCCTTAAGCCATTAAGAAAAAAAGGCCCCAAAAAATTTATTTTGACTAACGTAATTATTATAAAAAAATGAATGAAATATAAATGAAAATCTTAAAAGAAATAATACAACTAAAACTTGATACACCAGTTCACACTTTAAATTATATAATTGGTTCTTTTTCAAATGCATATATTATTTTTAGAATATTATTAACAATTTTTATAGTAAGTTAAGAGAAGTTTTTCAAATCTAAAATTAATAGTTATTAAGTTTAATAATGTTTAAATAGAAAATAAATAGATTAACTTTATTGTCATTTTAATTATGATAGATTAATATATAATTTTATATCTCTAAAAGTTTAAATAAATAATATTTAAATAGTTTTAATAAAATATTATATAATTAGTTTTGAAGACCTCATTTTAAAAGTCGCTTTAGTCGTAACATTGCTAATTTCCCTTGTTTACCATTATCAAGAACAATAGGAAAAATAATGATAATAATAATAATAATATAAAAAAAACACACACACATGTAAGTTGTTGTCCTTTTGTCGCCTTCCTGTTGCCCCCGTGAACCTTTACACTTTGGCAATAGTATGGCTAACTGTAATCCAATAAGGGTGAAAAGACACATGCACTAGCAAGATGTTATAGGCTGTGAAGTGTCATCCTATTTATTAAGCCTTTTTATTTATTTTTCTCAATTTTGCCCGTGAGTTCATTCAACTAATGCTCCAAACTTGCAACCAAAAAATTGTCAATTAGAGACAATCAAATATGGATGCGTGAACCACCCAAATTAATTTTATGTTAGAAGTCTCGTATCGTCTGTTTTATGATATTTTGCATGTTCAATTAGTGTTAATTGGTTTTATGATGGAACCTTTAACATGATATCAGAGTCAGAACATTCTTTTCAGTTCTTATGGGTCAAGAGTTGCCTTTTCGTTATGGGTCAAAGGTTACCCTTTGCCTGACCTGTCAGGCTTCGTTGGAGGGGGCGTGTTGAAAATCCTACATCGTCTGCCTTATCATATTTCGCATGGCCTGTTGGACAACTTCAACTAGTGTTAATTGGTTTTGGAATGGAATGTTTAACACTTTACCAATCTAATTTTCTGAATGTCCTCTGGTCTTCTATAAAAACTTTTTTTGAATTATAGGTGTAACACCCCGTTTCTAACTTTATGCTGTTCCAGGGTTTATGTGTTTTACTCATTAGTGTAGTGTTAGATGGCGAACCAATGACTAGCTATCACCTTTTAGAGCATGAATACGAATAGTGGAGCTTCTAGTTTTAGGTTCGTAGACTCTAAATTGATTTATTTTGAATTAGTTTATATCAGTGTTTTAATGAAGTTGGAATAAAATAGTTTTTGGGAGAGCAGGAAGTTAAATTCTAGAAATTGGTTTTGGAAATATATTTTAAGTGGTTTTACCTAAAAATATTATTTTTGGAGGAAAAATTGATTTCTACCAATTCAGGGAAATTGGAAAGATACTCGGAGAATTTTACTAATAGGAAATTTCAGACTTAAAGAGTTCCAAATTTTACATTACTCTTCCTAAAATTCTCGTCCTAAAATTGTTGAGAATTGTTTTAAGATTGATATTTCTTTTTTTTTTATTATTTGGATCGATTTGAGATTTTAAAATGCACTGGCATGAAAATCCTTACACACTCAACATGGTTTTGGTGTGTTTTTTATTTGAGTTTTAAGTTTAAGGGATAATGCAAAATATAAACAATATAAAATAAGCTTACTTTATTTTATTTTAAATACTTTATACATTTCTTCTATGAATTTTATAACTGAGTGATATATCTTATATATGAAAGAGATGGGTAGATGTTTGGTATGTAGTGGATGAGGAAGCGATACTGGTCCGTTGTAGTTTTACTTTTAGGGTAGTAACTCATATTTCTCTTTTTAGAATTAACAATTTGAAAGAAAAATTCTTTTATTTATCTGTTGGAGTGACAGCAAATCTGTCATGAGGGTTTGCGGAGATGGAGGGCTAGTCAAAAGAATAATATATTGGAACTTTAATATGAAAAAGCAATGGGTTTTCTATCGTGTAGATCAATTCCAAATTGTAATTTTTATTTTTACCCCTAGCATCTGATTATTGAATAATACCTTAATGTTCTCGTTGTTTATGTAATGGATTGTAGATGTGCATTCATCTAGTTCAATTTGTTTTGATAAAATGCAAAGTTTACATTCTAGAAATTAAAATCTTATTTTCAATTATGTGTTATTTCAGAGACTTAGTATAATGACATGCCCATATATGGTATGTGTGTGGATAGTGATAATTTTTTTCTAATATAAGGTATGTGTGTGCTGTGAAAATCAATTTAAGCTAGGATGAAGTAATAATGCAATTATCATCAATCCTAGACCTATTGTGTTAGAGTTGCACTAACATTTAAATCTCAAGTATTTTTATTTTTTTTCGAGAATGAAATACCTGAAAGCCATAGAAAGTCATCTTTATTATGAATATTTTTTTAGTGAATGTCCCCTTCCTCTTGTTCTATAAATAGAAGTATGAGCCTCACTTATTAATACACACTTAACAACTTCAATTCTCTTCTCTCATCACTCTCTTCAAATTTTCTTCCTCCATTCATACTCTTATAATTTTTAGTTAGTTTCATAACATGTTATCAGCACGACGTTCTGACCAATTGATATCTAGTTAAGTCTACGAGAGGTAATACATTATTATTATTATTATTATTATTATTATTATTATTATTATTATTGATAGTTTTAACTTATATATCTTATGTTATTTATGTATATATTATAAAAGTTCCTAAAGAATTTATATTTTAAACATCCTAGAAGGAAGTATAAGATTATATCTATATTATAGAAAAATAGGTTCCTAAAAAACTTATTTATAAACATTCGTATAGGATGTATAAAATTAATAATCAAATAACTTAGAATTCTTAAAAAATATTTATTGATAGTTTCTGAAGAACTAAAACAAATTAAAATAAAATAAAATCATAAAATTATTCTTTATGTTTTAGCTTTATACATTTTATTATAAAATATTTATACTCTGGCGCTTCATTTTATTAAATTAATTTTGCGTACTGCGCGTTTGATTATTGCTAGAAATATGTGCAGTCACAGGATGCATTGTAATTTGATTAGCGCGTTTTAGCTTTATACATTATATTTTGCCAGAGATTTACTTTTACTTTTATTGTGCAGTCACGGGATCCATACATGTCTTTTATTGTGCAATTTCTACATACATTAGTGCTTGCTTTTACTTTTATATTTGATTATGCTGTACATGTCTTTTACTGTATTGCATTGCTACATAAAATAGTGCTTGCTTTTACTTTTATATTTGATTATGCTGATTGCTACATATTGCTACATACTGCGTCTGATCCATACATGTCTGTGATTATTTTATGTATTTTTTGTTTTGCACTATAACTTTAATTCCAGAATATATTTTTTGTTTTGCACTATAGCTTCAATTCCAGATTCTTTCACTACAACTCCATACCTGCTCTTGTATTTTATAAATTAAATTGCATGATTATACGGAGACAGTTAGGGGATTTTATATTAAATAATTAATATAATATATTTTATATAAATAAAGGAATTAATAAATAAAATAGCATTAATAAGAATTCAAATCCGGGTTTATAACATGATAAGTTATCACTCTACTAGTGGACCACTAGTATTTAAATGATATTTTATGAAAATTTTTAAATTTTTATTACCGAATCATTTATATGAAATTTTATTTAAGTTGATTTATAAGTTACTCTATTTTAAAAAAACAAAACCAATATTACTCTTATAATTAAATAAATAATATATATATATATAATAAATAAATATTTATAATCATTATTGACTTGTTATGACTATTGTTATTACTATCATTATAATGATAATTATAGTTAATATACTCATTTTATTGAAGTATTATCTAACTTATTTATAATTTCTTGCATAGAAATAAATATGCCGAATATTATCAACCTTGAGTTCGTGGCCCTCAATATTACTGAAAAAAATTATTTATCATGGACACTAGATGCTGAAATTCATTTAGATGCAAAAGGTCTTGGAGACACAATTAAAGATGGAAATAATGCATCTAGTCAAAACAAGGCTAAAGCCATGATATTCTTACGTCATCATATCCATGAAGGGTTAAAAAATGAGTACTTAACAGTTAAAGATCCTCTTGTTTTGTGGAATAATTTAAAAGAGAGATACGACCATCAAAAAGATATAATTCTTCCAAAAGCCCGTTATGAATGAATGCATTTGCGCTTTCAAGATTTTAAATCTGTAAATGAATATAATTCCGCGCTATTTAGAATTACTTCAAGATTGAAGTTATGTGGAGAAAACGTCACTGAAAGTGACATGTTAGAAAAGACATTCTCCACTTTTCATGCATCCAATATGCTCTTGCAGCAGCAATATCGTCAAAAGGGTTTTACAAAATACTAAGAATTGATTACTTGTCTCCTTGTGGTTGAACAAAATAATGAATTACTCATGCAAAATCATAAGTCTCGTCAAACCGGAACTGCTCCATTCCCAGAAGTGAATGTAACGACACATGATCATTATACTCATGGTCGTGGTCATGGCCGTAGTCGTGGTCGTGAACGAGGTAATGCTCAGGGACATGGTATTGGTCGTAGTCGTGGATATGGTTATGGTCATGGTCGTGGTCGTGGTCGAAATGATAACAAATCATCATTTGTATGGAAGAATAAAGAACGTATAGAAAAAGGAAAAGATGTTCAAAGTAGCGAACAAACTAAAAATATTTGCTATCTTTGTGGTAGCCAAGGCCACTGGTCTCGGGTTTGTCGCACACCAAAACATTTGATTGATCTATACCAAAAATCCCTTAAAAATAAAGGGAAAACAATAGAAACAAATTTTACTAGTATAGATGATGTTTATTGTAACACCCTCGGTTAGATAAGACAAATCCTTCTGTAGGTTCATCCCATTTAACTGAGAGTGTTAACAGTTTTTAGAAAGAGTGAATATTTTTTTTTTAAATAAATACGTGGCAAATTAGCGGAAGTAACATTGTATAAATCACATAGTCATTCACAAACTGTAAATAAATGTACTCTTAACAGAATGGGGCACGCAGGCACCCTTAAATATTATACAGTCATCCGGTGTCTGATTATAAACGTTCTATTCCTAGTGATTATTCTCACTGGGTTCAGCGTACTGCTGATCTTCACACTCGGGTTCTTGAGTTTCTAATTCCTCTGAAAAATGTTCAACAGTAAGGGTGAGTATAACCCAAGACCTTGATTGGTTCCTCCGGTGCGAACGTAATCCAGTTAACATACAATGTCACATAGATCATACATTTAGCATGTTTATAACGATCAAGCATGTTATCATCACATAATCGTCATGTTCACAATTATAACAATCATGAAATAAATCATACATATAATATATTCACAATTATAACAAATGAATGCATGAGTGCGGATTTATTATGATTTATCTTTGATTAAGTCTCATGATGCATGTGGGCCCAAGAAATTATTTCTTCTTCTCTGGAATATCACCATTCCGATTCTCTAGAGCGATCAGGGTCCGCCCAAGCTCTGGTACAAATGAACTCATTGGTTCTTATCATTGATTTATAAATATAATTGAGACTTGGATCCCTACGATCATGGTCACACTCCGTCATTTAGTCAAAGTACACCAGAATTACTCGTCTCACCCGGCTATCAGGGCGCGACTCTGATGCCATTGGGTTGCCGTTCCAGTTGTACTCCCAAGATTCTTCATGGAGATCGAACGTGAGTGTCCTTCACTGTACCAAGTGTATGCTCTAGAGGTTTTTCTTCTTCAAAAATATTTTCATGATGCGAAATGCATTCTCTTTCATCTTTTGATTACTGGGTATCTTATGTGTTTCCAGTTTCATCATGTCATTCTCAAGTTCTTTGAATATCCTCAATCATTTAAACCTCGTAAGATATTCGTTTATTATTTTAGAAATATATCTATTATATACATATTCTTTCATAAAGAGTAAAATAATGTATACTTTATGTATTTATACACAATTTAGATGTTTAACAAAGTATAATGATGATAAAAATAATAATAAGGATAACAATATTAAGTTTGACAAGAAATAATGATAATAAAGGAATAAGAATATCATTTATAGCTTACCAATAACTTAAATAAGTATTAAAAATAGGTTTCCAATTGAGATTTCAAGTGAAAAACACTAAAATAGAGTTTTCCGAGTGAAACATAGGTAAATCCGAGTGAAATATGTATGATTCCGAGTGGAATCATACAGAGAGGGGTTCTCCAAGCGATTTGGTTCAAAATCCGAGTGAAATGACACTGGAAAAACTGTTTTCCGACTGAAATAGGTTTGGATCCGAGTGTAAATGAGTTTTTCCGACTGAAATAAATTATATCCGAGTGGAAATGTTGATATCCAAGCTTTCTGAGTAAAATAGGTGTAATCCTGAGTGAGAAATTGAGTTTTGCCGAGTGAAATGAGTTGAATACCGAGTGAAAATAATTCTTTGCTGAGTGAAATTCAAACTGAGGAGTTTTCTGAGTAAAGATAATACGTTTTCCGAGTGAAACAGAATGATGAAACAAATTTCTGAGTGAAGTAAAATTGGATTCCGAGTAGAATTAGTTTGAAAGGAGTTTTCTGAGTAAAAATAAGGTAAGTTCCGAGTGAAACAGAGGCTGAAAGTAATTTCCTTAACTAAATATCTTAAAACCGTGTGAGGTCAGTAGAAAAAATGGTTTCCTAAGTAGCATGGTTTGTAAATCTGAGTGAAAATCATTCTGCTGACTGGAATACATTCAAGTAGAGTAAATCCGAGTGAAATAATTCCTGATTCCGAGTGGAATCAGGTTGATACACTTTTCTGAGTGAGAATAAAATGATTTCTGAGTGAAATAAGGTCAAATTCCGAGTGAAACAAAACTTGGGAAGTGCTATCCGAGTTAAATATGATGTTTTCCGAGGGCATTTACTAAAAAGGGGTTCTGAGTAAAAGATAAACATACTTTCTGAGTGGAATTAAGTCAAAACCGAGTAAAATAATATAAGAAGGAAATTTCCCAATGAAACAAGACTTGTAGGATGCTGTCCGAGAGCAATTGAGTGTTTACCGAGTGAAATACTATGTTGTCCGAGTGAAATCAAATGAAAGGCTAATATCCGAGTATAAGTAAGCAAATCCGAGTATATATAAGTAAAACCGGTCGGATTATCATAAAACCGAGTAAAATAACTTGTTATCATATTTATTTTACTGGAAATCACACGGTACCCATGTTTTCTTAGTAATTTCAGTCCAATGTATACATATCATATCACAATTCATCACTCGGTAACAGATATATATAAACATGCATATACAATGATAATTTTAAGCATTTCAAACACACTGAATCAGTCCTCACTCGGTTTTCCCACAAGGCACCCAAGAATATACCCCCTTACCTCGAATGAAGCTCCTGGAGGAGAAGAAAGAGACTCCCTTTACTGTCTGCCTGGAATCCAAGTGAAACAGAGAGGAAAGGAGAGGAAAAGAACTTGCTGGGAAGAAGAGTGATGAAGTGTTTGGTTCGTGTGTGTAGTGTGAGGTCTGAGGACCTTCAGCTTGTTTAAATAGAGAGGAAATGAGTGGGGAGACAAGTGGGAGACATCGATTGGAGAATTAGGTGGGATAATGGAGCCTTTTGACTCCTTTTACAGTCAGCTTTGCATTAGATTGGGATAAAATATATAAAGTTATCATAATGGATGCAACTTTCTCCTCTGATTGGTTCGTTGTGCCAATCATTCTTGGCTTTATATGATTAAGTGGGTTGACCACTATCTAAAGTGGAATTCAGTGTTGGCAAAGAGGCCGGTATCACATGTGAGGGCGGTATTGAATTATGAGGGCGGCATGGAGTGAAGAAGACGGTGTTGAATGTGAAGGCGGAGTGAAGTGAGGGCGGAGTGAAGTTGTGAGGCGGTATAGAGTGTTAAGGCGGTGTGGAATGTGAGGCGGTATAGAGTGTTAGAGCGTCATTGAATGTGAGGCGGTATGGAGTGTTAGGGCGGTATTAAATTATGAGGGCGAAGTGCAGCATGAGGCGGAGTGTAGTGATTTGAGGGACAACGTCCATGCAAGAAGGCGATGTTGAGTGTGAAGTAAGAAATAGAGGACGGTATGTGTGAAGGAGTTAAGGACTCCGTCTGTGGAAAGTGGGCGGTGTTGTGAGGCTACAAAGAGATCGGTTTTGGTGAACGCCGTCTCAGAATTGTTTGGTGTGCACATCGGTTTAAGAACAACTTCCTCTAGCCGGTGTGACTCCTAATGTAAGGACGGATCTAGTATCCATCCGGTGTGTACATATGCTCATTCGGTGTGGTGTAAGTAAGCAAATCTTTTCTTACTTCAGCCATCCGATGTGACATAGAAGACATCAGATGGTTATGACATCGGATCGCTTGAGCGAAATCCGATTCACTTTGAACGAATCCGCCCTTCATGGCTCGGAATTCTTCAAAAACTGATTCGTTTCTCTTGGTCCTCACTCTTGATTATTTCTTCTTAAAACATCTAGTCGGATTTCTCCTCTCTAGGTCGGATTTCTTCTGGATTCAATCGGATTCTTTTTACTCAGGATTTCCATTCGGTAAACAACCTATTCTTATTTATTTCATACTCAACTAAATCATTCCTTAGCCAACTCAACATCAAATCACTTTTTACTTGGTTTTCATAACACCTTAGGCTTACTCGGAAAAGGGTATCCATATTCATACAGTTTCCACTCAGAATTATAACATCCTTTATTTGGAAATTAACTTGCAGGAGTATCAAAGTCTCTCTCTCCACTCCTTTCACTCGGTTTAGACCATCTTCAACTATATTTTCCAATCAAAAGCCTATTTAAGGCCATCACCTTTCAGAAAAGACCCACACATAAGAGTGTCACTCGGATTTTGTTTATATACCTTAGATTCACTCGGAAATGGCTCTGTGCACACTATTATTTGCTTAGAATGGTTCCCACTACCATTTTCCACTCGGTATCAGTTCACTTAGTATCATTCATTTATCACCACTCATATTCAAGCCAAGTAATGCTTTAACCATACGATATATATATATATATATATATATAACTACTCGGAATCCATAACTTAATGATTATTTCTTCCACCAACATTTCTCAATAATTTTAATAACACATTTCAATCGGTAGAAGGCATCAACTCTTCATATGCATTTATTCACTCAGAACTCCTCAGCATTTACTCGGGTTTCTCATTCAGACCTACTAAATTCTTGTCTACTCGGAACCATTCAAACTCTCCACCACTTAAAGGATTTCATTCACTCGGATTTTATTTCATACTTAACTACTCAAGCCTTTAAGTCCTTCATTAAATACATTTCATTCAGAATCTTATCAGGTCTTTCACCACTCGGAAAATGTGTAACAGACATAAACCTTACTTGGAAATATCTCTGTCCTACATATTCCACTCGGAATAAGCTTCCATTACTCTATATTTTACTCGGAATTGCATATTTGGGGTCATGCTTCTTAGAACAGGTTATACTGGATTCAAATATGCCCTTATTCGAAACTCTACTACCCAAAATACCACACTCGAAGATCTTTCTACCCGGAATGCTATTCCCTTCTTCTCTAGGAAGATCTGAGTTGGACAACTTACTCGGATTGCACTTGGCTATAACTCTGACTGAGTCTATTCACTCGGTATACTGTAATCCTAAGGATTGCTACTCGAAAAGAAGCAATTGGCAAGGTCTGATTCGGAAATGAGTCTCTCAAGGGTGTTTTGACTCGGATTTTCACTCAGGAGTGGTTCTCTTGAACACACTTCACTCCAAATGTCTCTGTGATCAAGAATCCACTCGGTAGTACCCTTCTTGGTCATATATTACTCGGATAACATAACCTTAATACTCAGAATTTCATTCCTTACTCGGATTTTCTTTCTATCACTCGGTATTGCTCACTGTCACTCGGATCAGAGTCCCTTTTCACTCGGAATTTGATTAATATCCTCAAAGGTCTGCATAAATTCCATAATTATACCCAAAAATATAATTTTTAGAGTATTACTGACCCTATACAAGGTATTTACTCACTTATTCTTACTTTCTGACCTTCCACACTTCAAAATTTACCAAATAAAACTGCTACTAAAAACAGGGATGTTACATTTATACTCACTTTGATGTTGATGATTTTCTTATTCTTCCTGAAGAAGACATTGACCACTCGATTGGAGAGGGGAGTGCCCCTAAATAAATTATTTTATGTTTCATGTAATTTATTTTGTTATGAATTTAGTCTTTATCAATAAAGTTTTATGTTAAATATTTATTGTTGTTAATTATATTTTTCACTAATATTTTTTTATTATTTAATGAAGAATGAATGCTCATGTAAATGGTGAAGATATATGTCTCGTAGACAGTGCAACAACTCATACTATTCTTAAGAATGAGAAATATTTCTACCATATATTAAAACAAGAAGCCAATGTTAGTACTATATCTGATAGTATAAATATAATTGAAGGCTTCGACAGAGCCAGTATTTTGTTACCTGGAGGGACAAAACTACACATTGAAAGTGCATTATATTCTACGAAGCCTTAAAGAAATTTGTTGAGTTTTAAGGATATCCACAAAAATAGATATCATATTGAGACTACAAATGATGGAAATGGTGAATATCTTTACATCACAAAGTTAATTTCTGATAAGAAATATGTCTTGGAAAAATTGTCTTCATTTTCCTCCGGTTTGTACTTGAACTGGTCTGGACCGGGGTCTAGGATCCGGTGTGGGACCAGCCACAAGAATGCAGGTGTTTTTAGGGTTTGCACACCGGAACTGTGTGTATCCGATGTATTAATCCGGTCTCTCAGTGGGAGAGGCCGGTCCTGTTGTCCTGGTGATCCTTTACACCAACGATTCGCGTTGTAAAGGGGAGCGAAAGGTGGTGCCACCTGCAAAAATTCTCCGACGCTCAAGTCAGAAGAGTGTTTGAACTCAATGAATACTCAAGCGTAGTAACAGTAAGTATGAGTTAGAACAACGATACCATGCACGTGTGTTGATATGGCCTCTTATAGTTGAACGTAAGAGAAAAATGAGACGTTAGATGCAGGTGGGTCCCTTATCTCCGATTGCGTGTATATTATGTCAATAAAGTGGCTCGACTTTCAGAATGTGTCAGGGGGGTAGGTCAATTATCAGAGTAAAATACTCTAGAAAGAGGAGAGGATAATCACCTTTTCCGCATAATCTGCTGACATGCCCACTTACTTTCTGAAGCCATTGATGTGACGTATTTTGCTACAAACAGTGTCTTCGTTGATAAGTTATCAAAAAGGCTCTTCTCTTGCTATGAAGGAAAAGCTAACAATTATATAAATATCCTGTATCAATGAACACAAAATCGTTACAGCGAAAATGAATGATGCTGTCGTGGAGTGAGGGCGGATGATCAGACAACGGATATCCGGTGTGGTAATGTCGAACCTGGACACCGGTTTTCCTTATATGAGATCAGTCTGACGTCACAAGTATGGGGGCCGGTATCTAGACCGGATCATCTGTCCCCTAGCTTGTATGAGGGACTGTTAAGTTGCTCATATGAGCTACACAACTCTTGAGAGAAGTCTAGATGCCGGTAATGCATTCTTGTAAGTCTCTGGGAACTCGGTGGCATCCGCTCTAATAAACGAGTGACCGCCCTTTTCGTGTTGCGCACAACGGATTCAGACAGCATAAACTAAATAATGGAAATCCCAAGAGTCTTTGAGAATCGAAACCCTTGATATTCGAAAAGTGGTTGGGAGGCATTAAATGTGCGCAGCATGATTAGACAATAAATGCGTTTTTTATGCGAGAGTCATCATTGCCCAAGAACGTAACCGTCGATTGGGCTTATTGGGCCTGGATTCAAACTGTGTGGGGGCCCATTAAGCGAAAATGTTTGCTGAAACGTTACTGTTTTCGCGCCCGTTTGTAATGAAACGACGGAGTCGTTTCAATTTGAAAGGATTGCGTTTTGAGGCGAGCCTTGTGACCTTCGGTGTAACATTGTGTTTCTTCGTTACCTATAAAAGGAACTCTTAGCAAATTCGGAAATCCATCCTTGCTCTCAAACTTAGTGAAACTCTGCTCGAATTTCCTTGGAATTTCCTTGTCGTCTTCAACCTCTCAAAGATCCTCTTCCTTTAGGTAACCTTCCTTCCCTTCAACTCCTTGCAATTTTAATCATTCTATTTCCATCATGCGATCTAGAGCTGGACGCGTTGGTCCTTCAAATAGAGGGAGGTTTGGCTCTCGTGCCCCCCTTAGCCACCGTGGTGGGAGGATTCCAGGGGATCCTCCTGTGGCTGGGCGCCATCGCTCAGAGAGAGCCGAAGCTTCTTCCTCACGAGCGTCCTCTTCCTCTCGTCGCTCTGAGGTTCCCCTTACTTCGAGGGCTTCCAGCCGCTCTGATGAGGGGTCAAGTGCTGAGGGTTATCTCTCTGACGATGTTGCTTTTTATCACAGCACCTACGCATTCCACCGCGCCTGCACAACCATGGATCTTCCAGGACGTGGAAAAACGCCGTTTATCCGCTCTGCTGAAGGGTGTGTCAATGTAGTGGCACACCGGCTTGACTGGGAGAAACTTAACAGGGAGAAACCTTATTGCTGGGTGGAAGAGGAGTTCTTAGAGATCCCGTCGGCCCATGCCAGTGAGGAGGAGCGCACGGTTTCTTTCCGCTGTAAGATATACTCAGATAAGAAGTACAAAGCGCGATACGCTGTGATGGCTCCGCATCCTTCTGAAAGAATATGCCACAACGTCCCTGACGCGAGGTCGGTCTATATGTACGACTTCATTTTCTTAAAGCTGGGGGTGCGCTTTCCACTGACGGATTTCCAGATGGCAGTCCTGCGTTTCTTGGACTGTGCCCCCTCACAATTACATCCCAACGGTTGGAGTCTTGTCCGGGCTCTGGAAGTCTTGGGGGAGCATTTTGGCTTCACCGCCACTGTGGCCAAGCTGTTTTACTATTGCCAAGTGGTCCGCCGAGCTAATAAGAAGGGCGGCCTTGGGTTCATTACACTCCGTAGTGACTCAAGGGTTGTAAATTTCAAGTGCTTTACGGAATCCGCAAAGATAGATGGACGCTCCTTCAAGCACTACTACACGCGAGTCCGGATTCAACCAAATAAGCCGGTCTTCTGGCGAAATAAAGAGGGGTTTAACAAATTTCCCCTTAGCTGGACGCACGAGCATTTTCTCCTAATGAGCCGTGCCTATTATACAGATGAGAGTGAACTTTCCCCTCATTCTGTTGAAGTCTTGAGCGCCCTGCAGACGGCCTCAAAGACCCTCAAAGGGTTTTCCAGCCGTCTTCTCCTGGCCGAGGAAGACATCAAAAACACCTACCTCTGTAATATTTGCTCTTATTCTCCTTGTATTGTATGGTTATACCGTTCTAGTTATTTTCCTTCATGTATGCTTATTCAACTCTTTTTGTTTTGCAGAACAAATTGAAAAGGCCTGCCCCGAGATGTTGTCACTAAGGTCCATGTTGGCTGATGATGACTCTTCTTCTGAAGAAAATAACATCCAGGCGAAGAGGAACGCCACCAAAACTCCCCTCATTCCTTTAACTTCTGCCGTAGGAGATGAGGTTCCTCTCTTCGATGAGGAAGAAGCCGAAGAAGCAAATGAGGCCGCTGGGGCGGGTGGCGAGGAGGCCGTCCCAGAGAAAAAGAAAAAGAAGAGGCATCTTGTGAAGAAGGCTGATCAAGAAAAGCCCTCCTCTGATGACCCTGTGAAAAAGCGTCAGAGGACGGCCGAAGAAGCCGAATTAAAGAAGAACAAGGGAAAGGAACCCGCTCCTGAGTTCTCTGCACCTTCTTCTCAAAATGCTTCAGAGCCGGATTCTGGGAACGGTCCTCCTCCGGCGTTCGATCCTCCGCGTGACTCCTTCCTTTCTCCTTATCTGTGGTTTCAAGGATCTATGCCTCCTACTCTCCCCAAAGCACGGTATTGCCTCCGCCCTTCCCTCGACGCTGCTGGAGTCCGAGGTGCTTGTAAGGCTGGCCGTTGGCAACTTGATGAACTATCCGGCCTGCTTGAGTCCCTGAGCGAGAAAGCTGACTATATGGATCAGGTTGAAAAACTTGAGACCGAACTCGCGGTGAAGGAGAAATTTGCGGCCAAGCAAGCTGAAGTTCACAGGGGGGTGGAGTCAGAATTGAAGAAAACTAAAGAAACGCTCCAGAG
This sequence comes from Clitoria ternatea, assembly GCA_037962975.1. NCBI lineage: Eukaryota > Viridiplantae > Streptophyta > Magnoliopsida > Fabales > Fabaceae > Clitoria > Clitoria ternatea. The sequence goes on along the minus strand of CM075674.1, from coordinate 13,189,531 downwards.
GAAGACTGAAGAGGCAAGCCGAGTTCATTTGGCGAACAAGGCCCTAGAGCGGGACGTTGCCGACCTCCAAAATAAGAACAAATCCATACCCCTCCTTGAGGAAGAATTACAACTGGAGAAGAAGAGATCGGCCAAGCTTGCTGACGATCTTAAAGCTATGGAGGAGGGTCGCAACAAGGACCTCGGGGAGTGGGAGTCTATTCGGAAAGAGATGCAAGCCCAAATTGATGAACTCAAAAAGGGTGGTGCGAGTGCTGGGCCTTCAGAAGAGGATTACGCCAAGGTTCAAAGAAGGCTGGCTGCTGCAAAGGCCAAGGCTGTCAAAGCCTTGGATATATGCAAGAATGTGGCGTATGAATCTTTCGGCCTGGCCCTTCGTCAAGTCTACTATCGTAACCCTGGAATAAAGCTGAATTTGTACGGATTAGATCCGTTCTTTGAGTTCCATGGGGGAAGACTTGTCGAAGTTCACAAGGACGGATCGCACCACGAGCCCCCTGCATCTCTGTACGAATTGCCTCCTCTCCCTGAAGGCCAAAGTATGGAGCCTACCACGCCTACTGCTGCCTCTGGAGCTGAAGCACAAGAAGGTGCCCCCCCTGGAATGGAGGACAGAGCGGAGAAGGAAAGAGTGCCCACCTCGGAGGATCAAGCAGCGGCCCCTTAACTTTGTTTTATTCATAGCTGTGTACTGGGATCAGCTCCAGTTTTACTACCTTGTAACCTGAACAATTTCTTTATTCTTGGAAATAAAATTCACTGTTGCTTTTCTTATGATTGTTGGATAACTTAGTGCTGTACCAAACACTTTATTGTTTTTAATGCTTTACGAATCCGTTCTGTGTGGTTACCTAGCTGCTTAACGCGTACTTATCACACCGGATTAAGACAACAAATAGTATCGAATAAGTGACAATTAAGTGAAAACATGCCCTGTCCCCAAGTGTAAATACATTGGGAAGGGGAATTTTACCTCAAGGATTACCTTTTAAATTCTCAAAAGATAGAGATGCTTAACTGTCCTCGATGATGTAGAGCGGGTACATTAGCGTTCAACCGCTCCGGGATGGACATTTCACAATTGAGGACGGATATTACCTTTGAATTTTGTATAGCTTTGGCAAGGGTAAGCTTCATGGCTTTCTCTTGAGGTTCGGTTTGGCCCTACACCTCAAGTCTTCACACGGTGTTCGGTTCGATCCTACTAACCGTACTTGGAGTTCGGTGCAATCCTACAATCCAAGCCTTCAACACGGGGTTCGGATCAGGGCTAATCCTGAACCTACTGCGCCCGTTACTCGGGGTTCAGCGCGGTCTTCTGTGTGAACCGGCCTACTGCGCCCAAGCCTTCGCATGGGGTTCGGTTTGTGGCCTTGAAAAAGGACCAGCCCTACAACCCATGTAGTCTTCGAATGGGGTTCGGTTTGTGGCCTTGAGAAAGGACCAGCCCTACAACCCATGTAGTCTTCGAATGGGGTTCGGTTTGTGGCCTTGAGAAAGGACCAGCCCTACAACCCATGTAGTCTTCGAATGGGGTTCGGTTTGTGGCCTTGAGAAAGGACCAGCCCTACAACCCATGTAGTCTTCGAATGGGGTTCGGTTTGTGGCCTTGAGAAAGGACCAGCCCTACAACCCATTCCACCTCAAGGAATTACATCGTCTGACTTGGGGGGTCTTCCTCCGTTCTTCGAAGAATTACCTCATCAACTACAAAATAGGTAGTTGCGTTCATCCGTCCTAAGGTGTATGCGTATTAAACCACGGCTTTAAATCATAAAACACAAGAAAAGTGAGAATGATAGGGCGGTGAAAGTGTATTCTTATTTAAGATTGAATATAGATTACACAAAGAGCATCGTTGGGGCCATGCCTCGTTAAAACCTTCTTGAGAAAACCCGGTGGGAAAAAACTCAAGTAAGGAAAAAGAGTACACGCCGTCTTACCAACTAGCTGTAATACACTCGTAAATTCTGAGTGTTCCATTTGTTGCGGATTGGGGTTCCATCGAGTTCTTCTAACCGGTATGATCCCTTTCCAGTCACCTCCGAAACTCTATAAGGTCCTTCCCACGTTGGTGCTAGCTTTCCTTGGTGAGCGAATTTATTCCCCACACTGGCCTTTCTCAGAACAAGGTCTCCGGTGTTAAAAGCTCTGTACTGGACTCGTTTATTGTACCGGAGTGCAGCCTTTGCTTTTATTGCCTGATCTCTGACGAAAGCCTTTTCCCTCAATTCTTGGAGGACGTCCAGCTCTGATGCTAAGTTGGCGTTATTATCTTCTGCTGAAAAATACTCAACACGAGCCGATCTTGTTTGTAACTCAACTGGGATCATCGCCTCAACCCCGTACACCAACCGGTATGGGGATTCGTTAGTTGAAGAATGAGGCGTAGTGCGGTATGCCCATAGAACATGACATAACTGGTCAGTCCATCCTCCCTTCGCTTCTCCCAGACGCTTCTTTAACCCCTTTAGCACCTCTCGGTTAGCTACCTCTGCTTGCCCATTTGTTTGGGGATGTTCAACAGATGAAAATATTTGGATTATCCCCAGTCCTTCAAGTAAATCTGCGAACTTCTTGTCTGTAAACTGTGTGCCGTTGTCAGTCACAATCCGCCCTGGCACCCCGAACCGAGCAATGATATTTTCGTACATGAAACGTCTTGTACGTGCAGAAGTGATATGCACTACGGGTTCTGTCTCGATCCATTTGGTGAAATAGTCTACTCCCACGATCAAGTATTTGATTCCTCCTGGCGCAGTGGGAAACGGACCCAAAATATCAAGGCCCCATTGGTAGAACGGCCAGGGCACGGCAGATGAAGATAACTCTTGGGCCGGTGTATGGTGGAGATTGGAGAATTTTTGGCAAGCGTCGCACTTCCTTACGAAATCTGCTGAATCCTGCTTCACAGTGGGCCACCAGTATCCAGCCCTGAGGACTTTTCTCATTAGGCTTCGGCCTCCAGCGTGGTGCCCACATTGCCCCTCATGTACCTCAGTCAAAACCGCTTGAACTTCATCTTCTCTTAAACATGAAAGATATGGGACAGAGAATCCCCTTCTGTAGAGAACACCATCAACCATAGTAAAATATGGCAGCTCCCTCTTTACTCGTCTCCTTTCCTTCTCGTCAGTGGGAAGTTGACCATCAGCCAGATAACGAATATAGGGGATGACCCAAGAATCCTCATATGGATAGCTCACCATGACAGCGTTCAGAGAAGGATATAGAGGTATACTGGGTGATGTCAGAGTGCTTTGAACCACCGTTGTTGTGCTTCCAGGCTGCTTTGTACTTGCCAATCTTGACAAGATGTCCGCTCTGGTATTTTCTTCCCTGGGCACATGCTTGAACTCTAAAACTTCAAATCTTTCCTTCAGTTCATTAACACAATTCAAGTACAATTGAAGTTGTGGCTCCTTCGCCTGGTACTCCCCCTGGATTTGCGAAATCACCAGCTGGGAATCACTGCAGAGTGTAACTGCTGATGCTCCGATGTCAATCGCCGCACGGAGGCCGGCCAAGCATGCTTCGTATTCGGCTTGATTGTTGGAGGTCTTGAAATTGAATCTGAGGGAAATTTCTAAGTGCACGCCGTCATCACTTTCTACCACCACCCCTGCTCCACAACCTTTGCTGTTTGACGAACCATCGACGTAAATGGTCCAATGCGCTCGAGGGGTGGCCGGGTCTGCCCCAGACATTTCCACTACAAAATCGGCCAATACTTGTGCCTTGATGGCTCCTCGAGGCTCATATGAAATCTCAAATTCAGATAGCTCAATAGACCATTTTATCATCCTTCCAGCGAGGTCTGGTTTGCTGAGTACTGAACGGAGTGGTAAATCCGTTCTCACCAATACTGGGTGCGCGTGGAAATAAGGCCTCAACCGTCGTGATGACCAAACAACTGCCAAGGCGGCTTTCTCAATCTTCTGATACCTTCCTTCTGCCCCCTGAAGCGTTTTACTAGTAAAGTACACCGGTCTCTGCCCTTCAGGGGTTTTTTTCACCAAGGCTACACCTAGAGCTTCATCGGATATTGCCAAGTATAAAATTAATGTTTCACCTGGATCAGGTTTAACAAGAATTGGTGGACTCGAGAGAACGGCCTTGAGCTGCTGGAAGGCTTGCTCTTGTTCTTCTCCCCATTCAAAACTCTTATGTTTCTTCAACGCCTTATACAAGGGGAGGGACCTGTGCGCCATTTTAGGCATGAAACGAGCTAACGCGGCTACTTTCCCATTTAATGACTGGACCTCCCTCAAACATTTAGGACTCTGCATGTTCAAGATTGCTTGACATTTCCCAGGGTTAGCTTCAATGCCTCGTTGAGTCAACATGAATCCCAAGAATTTTCCTGCTGGAACGGCGAAAGTGCACTTTAAAGGATTTAATCTCATGTTGTATTGCCGGAGCCTAGTGAAAACTTGGCGTAGATCTTCAATGTGGTCTCCTCCAGTGGGTGTTTTGGCTATAATATCATCAATATAAACTTCGACCAGCCTTGTATGCATCCCTTCAAAGACTTTGTTAATCATGCGCTGATAGGTAGCGCCGGCGTTCTTCAGTCCGAAAGGCATGACGGTGTAGCAGAAAACACCACGGTCATTGATAAATGCAGTCTTCTCCTGGTCTCCCTCCCACATCGGAATCTGGTTGTACCCCGAATAAGCATCCATGAAACTGAGGTATTGGTAACCAGATGAATCATCCACCATGCGATCAATGTTGGGCAGGGGATATGGATCTTTAGGGCAGCAACGGTTAAGATCCACATAATCAGTACACATCCTCCATTTGCCGTTAGCCTTCTGCACCATGACCACATTAGAAAGCCAAGATGAATAGCGTATTTCCCTTATAAAACCTGCTTTCAACAACTCCTCTGTTTGCTCACAAGCCGCCTTCTGCTTCTCCGGTCCCAACCTCCTCTTCTTCTGGGCCACCGGTCTGGTTTCAGGATACACTGCAAGTTTGTGACAACAGAACTCAGGATCCATCCCTGGCATATCTGCTGCTGTCCATGCGAAAAGGTCTTTGAATTCCTGCAAAAGTGCTAATAAGCGTTGCTCCATAGCCGACTCCAGCTTATCGTTAATGTGCGTGATCTTCTCTGGGGAATCTCCCAATACGACATCCCTGGAACCACCATCTGGTGTGGGCTTAGATGGATTGAGTGGATCAATCTTCAATTTCGCTCTGGGGTCTAAGTCAATAAGACTGACAGACCCTGCCGCTGTTCCTCCGTCGTTCAACTTCCTCTTCTTGTTGAGTGCATCCAATTTAACCATGTTGAGGCTCAGATTATAACAATATCGAGCCATCTCCTGGTCTCCGCGGAGTGAGGACACACCATTGTCCTTGTCGATAAATTTGATCAGGAGATGAGGGGTGGATACAATTGCTTCCATAGCGTTCAATGTTGGACGGCCTATGATACCGTTGTACGGGGATTCCACATCGATCACCAGAATTCTTGACTTGACCGTTCTTGCACCGGGCTCTCCTTCAAAAGAAATCAAAGTGTCGAGGTATCCCTTAGTGGATTGCTTGGCTCCGTTAAACGCTGTGAGTTCTTGTGTGTATGGTTGTAAATCTGCATCACTGAAACCCATTCGTTTGAAACAATTATAAAAGATAACATCACAAGAACTTCCCTGATCAACGAGGATTCTCTTGACGTCTTTATTGGCTATGACGGCCACAATCACTACTGCATCATCGCCTCCTGGAATTGTTGGGCCGAAGTCATCATCTGTAAACGACACCGTCGGGGCTGTCAATCCGTCCCTAAAAGGGCGGTTATCCCTCGGTTTACCCTGGACTGAGAGAATCATCCTATGGTGGTTCTTTCGTGCTGTGATTGATGTTCCTCCTCCCGCAAATCCTCCAGCTATCATCTCAATCACTTCTCGTCTGCCCTGTCTCTGCTGCTGGGGCATACTATTTTGTTGGGCACCTTCAGCAATCACTACCCCTTTCTGCTTCTCAGCCGCAGTGAACTTCCTTGCTGGGTTGCGTGTATTATCGTCTTCATCATCAGGATCTCTATTCCTTTTCTCCATCCTGTGAGGTTCATCCATAGATTTCTCCTTAAACAAATACTGCTTCAGCTTTCCTTCCCGAATGAGAGTCTCCACCGTATTCTTTAACGCCTTACACTCATCAGTGTTGTGCCCTGTCTGCTCATGGAAAGTGCAGTATTTACGTGGGTTACCACCCCTCTTGGCTGGGGCTGGCTTCCTTATACCAAAGATGTTCAGAGTTGGCCAACCAACCTCCCTCATGATTTGTGAATGCCTGGTGTTCAATGGTGCATAATGATCGAACGATGATACGCGCCTATCTCGTGGATGCTGACGAGCGTTCACAAAGTCTTCTCTGAAAGCATGCTTCTCAGGCCTCACTCTCTCCTTTTCTCTCCGTGGCTGCTGAGCAGGTACAGAAGGCTTTACTCTTGCTGCAGTTGCCTCTAGATGCATCTCTATGCCCACATATTTGGAAGCTTTCCTTCGAAACTCCTCGAAGGTTGTAGGTGGGCTCTTTGCCAAAGATAAGGCAAAGGCTGAACCCGGCTGAAGGGCTTCCACTACAATATGGAGTTGTATGGCCTCCGTGAGGTTAGGGACCAACGCAGCCTCCTTGTAAAACCTTTTGAGGAACTCCTTAAGAGTCTCAGTTTCTCCTTGTCTTATCTGGGCCAGAGTGTGAGAAGTTCTTGGGATATCCCTGGAGATAACGAAATGGCTTTCGAATGCAACAGCCATTTCCTCCCAAGAGTCTATAGATCCTGAAGGCAAACTTTTAAACCAGCTGAGAGCTTCCTCCGTCAACGTCCTTGGGAACATTCTGCACATGATATCTTCGTCTGCTCCCAGATACATAGCTTCATAAACATAAGCATCCAAATGCTTAGTGGGGTCGGACTCTCCATTATACTTCCCAATCGACAACGGCTGAGTTGTTTGCAAATGTTTTGGAATGACAACATTCATCAACCTCCTTGAGAAAGGGACATTGAGCTTGTATGTCCCTGAAGTTACCACTGCCTGTTCCCTTCTCCTAGTACTGACTCTATCACCAGAGTCCTGTGTTTGCTCCCTCTCTTCATATGTAGGGATCTTCGAATACTGGAGGGTGGTAGATCTATCCCTCGCTGATGCATGGTGGACATCCTCTGCATGAGACACTACTCTGTCCCCAGCTCCTTTTCTCTCTCGCCTCAACTCCATCAGCTCCTCCTTTAGTTGCCTAATAACCTCATCGCGAGGGTCAGGCGTCTGCACTTGCACTATCCTCCGAGTTTGAGTTACAGGGGATTCAAAGACGAGTCTCCTCCCAGCCTGTTGATGGGTCACATCCTCCACGTGACCTTCCACGAAATCTCTCCCATCACCTTCCATTGTGACGACCTTACTTCTGCGAAAATGGGAATAACTCTATCGAGTCCCACCGGGCGTGCCAATGAACTGGTCTGGACCGGGGTCTAGGATCCGGTGTGGGACCAGCCACAAGAATGCAGGTGTTTTTAGGGTTTGCACACCGGAACTGTGTGTATCCGATGTATTAATCCGGTCTCTCAGTGGGAGAGGCCGGTCCTGTTGTCCTGGTGATCCTTTACACCAACGATTCGCGTTGTAAAGGGGAGCGAAAGGTGGTGCCACCTGCAAAAATTCTCCGACGCTCAAGTCAGAAGAGTGTTTGAACTCAATGAATACTCAAGCGTAGTAACAGTAAGTATGAGTTAGAACAACGATACCATGCACGTGTGTTGATATGGCCTCTTATAGTTGAACGTAAGAGAAAAATGAGACGTTAGATGCAGGTGGGTCCCTTATCTCCGATTGCGTGTATATTATGTCAATAAAGTGGCTCGACTTTCAGAATGTGTCAGGGGGGTAGGTCAATTATCAGAGTAAAATACTCTAGAAAGAGGAGAGGATAATCACCTTTTCCGCATAATCTGCTGACATGCCCACTTACTTTCTGAAGCCATTGATGTGACGTATTTTGCTACAAACAGTGTCTTCGTTGATAAGTTATCAAAAAGGCTCTTCTCTTGCTATGAAGGAAAAGCTAACAATTATATAAATATCCTGTATCAATGAACACAAAATCGTTACAGCGAAAATGAATGATGCTGTCGTGGAGTGAGGGCGGATGATCAGACAACGGATATCCGGTGTGGTAATGTCGAACCTGGACACCGGTTTTCCTTATATGAGATCAGTCTGACGTCACAAGTATGGGGGCCGGTATCTAGACCGGATCAGTACTATACATATATTGGTACAATTGAAACAAATACGATAGTAAACCAGAAGTTTACAAATAAAAATGACTTTGTTATCTGGCATGAACGATTAAGCCATCCTAGATCAATTATGATGTGAAAAATAATTGAGAATTCAAATGGTCATTGCTTGAACAATAGATAAATTCTGCAAACTAAGAATTTCTCATGTGCTGCTTATTCTCAAGAAAAATTGATCATTCAGCCATCACCAATAAAAATTGGGAGTGAATCACTTACATCTTTAGAACGTATACAAGGTGATATTTGTGGACCAATACACCCTTCATGTGGACTATTTAGATATTTTATGGTTTTAATTGATGCATCAACTAGATGATCATATGTTTGTTTATTGTCAACTCACAACCAGGTGTTTACGAGATTACTAGCTCAATTATTTTGTTTAAGAGCTCATTTTCCTGATTATCCAATTAAGAAAATACTCCTTGATAACGCTGGTGAATTCACATCTCAATTTTTAATGATTATCGTATATGGTACAATTGCCTCATTGAATATTTGTTGAAAGAAAGGTATAAAAATAACCTAATAATGTGCAGACAGGTTCCCACTACGAGTTGGCCTCTTGTCTGAAGTGGATTAGCCATTATTTGGGCCTTTTTTAAAGTCCAATCCCACCTGTCAATGGGATACACATAGCATCTGACGCTACGCGTGGGTCTGACGCGTAGCATCAGCACCAAAATCCTGACGTTGAGCATGGGGTTGATGCTACATGTCAGCCCTTTGTCTTGAATAGTTTTTCACTTTAAATCCTCAGCTTTTCACTACAAAAATTGATAAAAATGGGTCATGCCAAGTTAAGTTCAATAACTTCCATTTATTAAAAATAAAACCTAAATTTATTTAGTTTTATCTAATTTTTATTTATTTTATCACACTTATTAATATAAAAATAATTACAAAAATAAGGACTAACACGGGCTCAAGCGAGACCCCAGGACAAGAGCATAATAGCACCAAGGCGTTCTCTCGCTAGGCCTAGCGATATCAATACTGGTCAGGGTAGCCGTTGACTCACCCCAGGAAGACAATACATAACTGGCATCCCGTGTTGATCAGTCTCCTCCTAGACCACTTCCTTGTGCTTTGATTTTTTAGAAGGAGAAGGCAGACTTCTCCCATGTCTGGCTCCTGCCTTTTTTTGGGGTTTTTCTCTCCCTGGGCCATGCTTCTTTTTCTTCCTTTTTCCTAGAGCCACTTTTGCTTGTTCTTGCTCCAGGGTGTCCTTTAAAGGAATATGTTCAGTGTCTTCTAGGAACATAATGGTGGCCTGGTTGACTTTGGGGATGTTTCTCTTGGCTTGAATTTAGTTTTCCCTTGTTGCAGTAGTCAATTCAGCCTGTAATTTCTTGAGCGCATTCATTAGCTTAAAGCTTTCAATTTCTCTTAAAATAACAAAAGAAAAAAAGGTTAGAAGGAAAAAATATTAGCTTAATCAAAACAAGTTTATTCCCAAGGTCATTACGTAAATAAGCTTCTTTCTAAGGTCGAGAGCCAAGGAGTCGCTTACTGGAAAACTTCTTATGCACTAAGTAGAACTTGTGCATTGCTTCGACTACTTCGATGAACGTGGGCGATAACTCACTCTCGTGGGCCACACACGCTGCCTCGGTTAGCAGAAAGTGTTCATGGATCCACGATACTAGGAATTCTTTGATCCCGTCCTTGTTTTCCTAGAACACTTGCTTATTTGCTTTTATTTGAACCTTTATGAAGCATTTTTTGAAGGAACTTCCCTTAGACTTGGCTGACTTCGGGAAGGCCTTAAAGTTCATAACTTTTGAGTCACCCTAAAGTATGACAAAGCTAAGATTGTTGTCTTTTTTGGCTTAACACACAACCCGACAGTAGTAGAAGAAGAACACCGCAATTGGAATGAAGTTAAAGTGCTCACCCAACACTTTAAGGCTCTAGACTAATCCTCACTCATTTAGATGCAACTGAGTGGGGCACATCCAAGAAAACGAAGGACCCCTATCTCAAACTCCATCAGTGGGAACCTCACTCTGATGTATATAAATAGGATGTCATAGATGAAGACAACTCTTTCATCGGTAGGGGTGTGGCAGATGAGATCCCCAACCCTAGGATACAATACGATGTACCTTTCCTTGTATTTCGTTAAAAAATTAGACATTTGAAGTCTATCATGCCCCCAATAGCCCTAACATGTGTGGAGGAAATCTCCATGACCTCCCTTTGTACCCATGTATAGGAATTGTTATCCAAGAGCTGCATCCAGTTTATACGATGCGCAATCACGGTGGAGCACCTCGAGTGAGTCTTCACTACCTCTTTCTTTCCTTCGTCAATATTCATAGATGTTACCACGTGCTTAAGACCACCTACAAATTGGTAAAACTTAATATCATCAGATGTGTAAAAGGCAGAGCTACAATCCTTATTAGTCGCCCTAGGTTCATAATCCATTTCAAAAGACTAATTTTGTCTCTGTCTTCCCCCTCTTGTCCTAGTCCTTGCGACCCAGGCCCTTGACTCCTTATAGAAATTCTCCCCCGTGGTATCCTTTAAATCCTCCCCTAGTCCTAATTTTGAAAACTTAATAGAAGGGTAAAAGCAAAGCAAAAACTAAAACAAATAAAAGTAAAGAGTAAGGGTTCACTACCTAAAAACTCTGGTGGAATCCTAAGGGTCACTAACAAGTAAGGTTTTCTTAAGACCTTCAAACAACAAAGGGTTTAAGTAAGATAATGGGTTTGAGTTCAACTCATAAGGGTTTCTCTTTGAAATTTTCCAGAATCTTAGTATGTAAACACAAGAAGTGTTTCACTACATTTCCAGAACCACCTCTTATAGATGTGACTAGGGCCAAACAACATGGTGGCGTTTTAGACTCAAATCTTTTTGACCAAGTCATTTTAATTTCCAAGGCCCATTCCTAACAGTGTGCATGAGACTCATGACGTAACCCTGGTATGAGTTATTCTCCAAATACTGGATAGTTAGAGTTGACTTATCAATCGCGTGTTGAGAAAGTAACCTACAAAGTGATTAATGAAAATGTGTAGTTGGTAGGTAGGGGGTCATTGTTTCGTGTTAACCTTTATGCAAATGATCAAAATCACGCCGACGCTTCTTATATTAAGCCCATTTACTCGAAACAACTCTTTTGTTACTCCCAAGTATAAATACTTACATATTAACAATGAAAGGCAAAACATTCTCACTTGAACTTATACTTGAGCTTTGATATTCTCCTTGAATATTCACTGACTTGAGCATCAGAGTGTCCTTGAAGGTGAAATCCCTTTTCACCCTACAATGTGGAAGGCTTGTGCTTTTGGTACGAGGAATCACTCTAAGATCTTCATTCCCCATAGGACCGGTGTAAAATCTAATTAGTTAACATCTGTTGAGGACTAGTCATCAGGTGGGCTCTTGCACCCCAGCCTAGACCAGTTCAATCGGAAATGTTGCTTCGTTGTAATTTCGATTACGAGCTTCATTTCCGTCAACATCAAAACTAAAATCCTTTAAAATAATCTTTAAATTTAATGAGTTATTCAAATCATCAAAATAATTGGTAGCGTATACTTTGGATAAATTTTTAAAGTTGAAAAACTTATTTTCTTGTCAACCTTGTCGTATTTTCTCCTGAAAACTCCGATTGACCTGATTTAAAAGCCTAAAATGAATAAATTTTAAAATCATACATTTTTAACACCAAATAATTTCAAAATGTTTGTTTAGAAATTTGAATTTCCCCTGTGTCCTAATTTACTCTTCAAAATTCCTTTTTTACTTTTAAAATGTTATCATTTGTATTTAAGGGTAAAGCTATTATTTTTTGTACTTCTTTAACTTTATTTCTTAGTATGGGTAACAATCCCTCTTCCACCATGATCACACATATTTTTTAGGTAAAATAAGGGTTCATGTCCTTAATGGCATCCTCCATCACATTTTTCTTAGCGACGCATTTTTTCACGCTTTCGACTAAGAACCCGCTTCGACACTTAGAGTTTCTTTCCAATACTTTATTCAACCACAAAACATAGATTCATATACCTAAGGAAAACCACTATTTCAGTAGCAAACAAGAAATTTATTAGGCCTCAAAAACATTATAACATATACCACACCAATACTAAAGGCCTAAAATTTTCCATGGCTTTTTCAAGCAAGCATTTTATGTAACTTTTGGGATCCCATCAAGGCACACATTCTAGCCATGGTTTGGACACACAAAACAAATCATTTAAGATTTAGATTTCACACATGCAAGCTAGGATCTCAAGTATAGACATCATCAATTCTATATGCAAGGCAAAAAGATGGTATTTTCACTCTAGATTCAAACATGGAACATCATCAAGTGTAACTTTTGATGATCAACTTCAAGACAATATTTTCACCATTTTAAAAATGTCTTTCCATTCATGCAATCAACCATATACTATAAGAAGCACATGCAAAAAGTTAATCTTTTCTAGAGGTCAAAAAGTTTTTTCTTTAAAAATGGTGACAAATTTTTTCTCTAATCCTTTTATAAAAAATCAAATTTTCAAAATTATTTAATCCTTTGATTTTAAATGAAAACCTCATTTTTAACCCCTTACACCTTAGGGTTATCACCCATGCATGCAATAAAAGTTCCAAAGAAAGGAAGAACTTTCCCTACATCTTAACAACTTCACACTGAAATGGAAGGGAAGAAAAATGGCTTAAGCTTGGTTTCCTTTGCTTTCTTGCTTTCAAGAAGTTAGCCTTAAGGAGCTTAAAGGAGCAGAGGTGGTGGCTGAATATGAAGGAAGGTGAAGAAGATGAAGGAGATGAAATTTTTTTGAAGAGAAATACCAAGGGGTTCACGACTAAAGGGAGAAAGAATGGTACCAAGGATGTTTCTTCTTTCTTTTTCCCACTCATGACACATATATAGGCATTTATATTAATATTTTAATAGGTTAGTGGCTAAATTAGGTGAAGGGAAATGAGTTTAAGTTCTAGGAAAAAGGAATGATTTCAAAAGTAATTAGGTGTGTAATCCTTAGGAAGACACATGGCTATGCGATTTGATACTTTCTGTGACATCCAAAGTAATTTTTTGAATAAATTTTTTACGTTTAAAGAATCAATTTGAAACTCGTGATTTAAATTCTGATGTCATGTAAAAGTTGATAAATGCGGAATACTATCATGCATACTAGTCGAGAACAATTAAAGCATGAGACATTTATATAGCGGAAACGATATAAAAAAATAACAGTACGTAGTACATTATACTATTACAACCCATTAGAATTAAAAAGAAAACCAAAGTCCAAGTAATAACTCATAAAAGCTTCATTCATGGCATCACTCGTCATTCTGTGTAGCATGCACTGTAAAAAATTAATGTAAGAGTGAGACAGAATATAGAATAAATATAAAATAAGTAAAATTACACAAACATAATCAACAAACCATAATGATATGATGAATAGGCAACAAGTTCATTTATAATAAATCTTGAACTTAGTCAAATGATGTCATGCTGGATCCATTTTGGTTTGGTGGGAATACTGCAGTAAAAAGTCTCATAAAGGCACAAGTAGGACTTACCATAATACCATGAATCCCTACACTCCATGGCGCTCAAGTACCGAAGTACACAAGTAGGACTTAGCATAACCATGAATCCCTACACTCCATGGCTCCTGCAAAAATAGGGCTTAAACTCATCATAGAGTAACCCCCCAGCAGGGTAGGCAATCATGGAACCCCTAAATTCCATGGTGCGTCCAAATGCTTATGATGCATGAATGCCTTTAATTCTCTTTATCGATTTAACATACCATGATATCCATATTTCCATAATCACTTTGAAAACCACAAGTCCACAAAGGACACATCACATATAATAATTTTCAGAATCATGGATTTACTGTTTCAACAACATATCTCAATAAACCACAAGGCATTCATGTATACAATAATTTAGTCATTCATACTCATTCATGACAAAGATATACATACTGTATGTCATGTATAGAACACTCAATAACATCCATAATAATCCATAGTCTCTCGATAATTCAATAATAACTCATTACTCATAGGGAAAATATCATTTTTATCCATAAAAACCATTCTAGGTAAATTTCAGAATTTTACAACAGCAACATATGTTAGTAAAATGACCATAACGTGAGCAAATCAAACTCTTTTTAAGTGATTCTACTTTCTGTAGCTCCATAACAAAGTTATCTACAACTTTTATGAAGACCATAATTTCAAATTCCAAACAAAAACATCACATATTCACAGTATACTAAACCATCTCAAGAAGGTATCAAAAACGTACATATATTGGTATTTTCAACGTTTTTGGAGCTACAAAAATAATTTTGGCATGGGACTAGTTTTAAATTACTTCTAACACAAATATCTAAAACTTTCATGAAGACACTGAACACTAATTCTCATCATAAAATTCCCAGTGTTAAAAATAAAATTTGTATTTCATGTTAACAGATTTTCAGCATGGACATACTTCTATATTTTAGGCATAACTAGAGCTAAAAATATACTTTTAAATTGAAACCACTTTTTATAGATCCCTAATATAAATATCTACAACTTTTATAAAGACATCAAGGTCTAATTATGTATGTATAATTCCCAGAATATTAATTTATACACAAAATATAAGTTACATATTCCAAATGGACATTCTGTAGTATTTTGGCTATAACGTTTGCTATACATATCCAAATCAGTTGATTCAGGTTTCAAAATTCACATAACAAAAAGATCTACAACTTTGATGAAGAAGTCAAAATCAAATTCACACGTTTTCAGCCTCAAAATTTAGCAACAAGATACGAATTTAATTCTGGAAAATACTGGACAACATACAATTATACCCATTCCATAATTATTCACAACCCTATCCCCTCTTACCTTAATGGAGGTTCCTAAAGTGGTTGAAAGTGTTGTATTATTGTCCTAGCTTCAAATCAAGAGTGAACTTGATGGAGAAAGTGAAAGAAAATAAGAGAGAGACTTTACTAACTTTAGCTTGTTCTAAGAATTCAGACTTGGGAACAAGATGTAGTGTTAATTTAATGATGTAAATGACAAGTGGGGGACAAGCTTTTCATAATGGGATTGTAGTGGGATGATAGGTACATTAATTATGGTGATAATAAAGGTTTTAGGTGAGAAAAATGGGCTGGATTGTTGACCATTTCTGTAGCCTACATAATGTAGCTTGTTTGATTGAAGTAAATATCAATTCTGACACTGTTTCGGCAGTTTAGGCATATCTCTCTCATATCTTAATGGATTTTAACAAATTTTGTCTTGTTAGAAATCTAAGACAACGAGGAACAACTTTGTAGTTTACCACTTTTTCAAATTCGGACTCTAACAAGGTATTAAAATATGTATAAGATGATATGATTGAAGTAAAATATCAATTCTGACACGGTTTCGGTATTTTGGGAATATCTCTCTCATATCTTAATGGATTTTAACAAATTTGGTATTGTTGAAAATATAAGAAAAATAGGAACAACTTTGTAGTTGACCACATTTCCAAATTCGGACTCTAACTAACAATTAAAATGTGTACAAGATGACGTATTTTGAGTGGAGTATGTGGCAATTTGATGAGAGTAATTGGAAAAGCCAAGGAAATTAATAACTAAGGAAATAGGTAATAAATTATTTGATTAACTTTTACCGAAGGTATAAAGTTAAAATTATTTATCATGGTAAAAGGTTAAATTGAAGATGTTGTCCTCACCAAAATTTATGTAGAAAGTTGAGATAAAATGGATAATATCATTGATGGTCTAAATCAAAATGATTATACATGAGAATAAAATTTTTAGGATGTTACACTTTCCATGCAATTTGATGGCTGAACAATGGTGGTGATGGTGTGACATTTAGGCATAAGAGGATGGTGTTCAATTGTAATTAAATTGCTAAGGGCATTCAGGTGTCATTCATAAGGTTTCGAGACTTTCTGGAAAAGGAATCATTGAGAAATTTTAATCAGTTTTCGGCATAGACTTGATTTAGTGTGACCAGGGAATTTTAACTCATTTGGTTCATCCCCTATCACTCTTCAATCTCTACAAGGATATTGAAACTCGACATTTATTTTAGGGCTCAAAGCGTAAAGTACATCACTCCACATGATCAGATAACTGATTCATCATACCAACATAATTTAATACTAATGTTTTCATCATTATAATTACTATGATAAAACCATTTTGAGAATTAATAACTTAGATTAATTAATCCACCATAATCATCAAGGGTATACATACAAAATATAATACTCACTTCGGTTGAAGCCTGGATTTCATTCATTTCACACAGTTAGAAAAAATAGCGTATTTTTGTCTAAGGCTCTTTATAGAAAATTAGGGATGTTACACTTCTCACTTTTGGGAAGTTTACACCAGGAATTTGGTTCCAAACTTAAGCTAAGTTTAGTTTATCATCCCTAGACCGATAGGCAATCAGAGAGAAAAATTTAGAGCTTAAAAGATTTATTGAGGGTATGTGTACTGGAACATGGTGGTAATTAGGAGTAGTTTTTCCCTTTGATCAAATTCACTTATAACAATAGCTATCATAATAGCATTGGTATGACTCCTTATAAAGCCTTATATGGAAAGAAGTGTCTAACTCCATTGTACTAGTTAGAAACTGGTGAAAATTTGGCTTTGGGCCCTAGATTGTTTAGGAGACCACTAAGCAGATTGAAATGATCAAGGAAAAGATGAAAATTACCCAAGATAGATAAAAGAATTATTATGACCAAAGGTAGAAACCACTTGATTAGGTGGGTGACCATGTGTTACTAAGGGTTCGTCCTCACAAAGGCTTTGGTAGAGTCCTAAAGAATAGCAAACTGAGTCTGAGGTATATCAGACCTTATGAAATCCTGAAGAGGATTAGTTTAGTGGCTATTCAGATCGCACTCCTTCCTTACCTTATGAACTTGCATAATGTCTTTCATGTGTTATAATTAAGGAATTATGTGTCGGATTCTACTCATGTGATTATTGATGATGATGTCAAAGTTAAGGAAACTTAACTATAACAACCAAGCCTATTGAGATCCTAGAGAGATTAATGAAGCACTTAAGGAGCAAGGAAATGCCTTTGGTGAAGGTAGCATAGGAGCAGGGGAGTTGTATCACCCTGACTTGGGAGCATGAAGATGCCATAAGGCAATGGTATTCAAGGTTATTTCTCCAAGGTATGTAAAGCTTTAAATTTCGAGGACAAAATTTTTATAACGTGGGGTGTAGTGTAACATTTTGAAAATTAAATTTAATGCCAAAAAGTGATAAAATAAATTATGGGATTAGGTTAATTAATTTAGAAGGAAGTACAATAAAATAGGAAACTAAATTAGCTAATAAAATATGAACTAAGGACTACGCGGGTTGGTTTAAAGGTCGACAAAAATAACCCAACCTAATTAACCAAAATTAATAAAAAAATTCAAAATTCTTATTTTCTTTCCTCATTCTCTTTGTAGCCATCTCTTTTTCTTTCTTTCAATTTCCATTTCACTATCTCCTTCACTTCTCTCTTTCTCTACCACTCCATCATCATCTTATGCCACCATTATCCACTCTCATTCTTCCTTCATCATCCCTACACCATGAAACTACATCTTCCTCTCTATTCTACTCCATATTGCTCAAATAAATGGCAAAGCCTTCTCCTACACGTCCTCCTTACAAGACCTTGAGCAACCCATCACCACCTCACATCCTAATTTCATTTCCACCTTCAAGGGAGCAAAAAGGAATAAGTTCTTCTTTTTTTCCTCCTCCCCTAACGTTAATTAAGGTATGCCAACCTAACCCTAACCACCATTGAAGTAGATTTTTGAACCTCCGACACTAACTAGCTTTAAATTTCATGTCATATGTGATGTTCGAAGTCGTAGGCATCGTTGAAAGCTCTGATCCACTCCAAAACCTATGTTTAACTTTGCATTCCATCATGCATTGCATTTGATAATGTTAAAGATTTGCACATGGTATATAGATGTAAGTTTATGTGCATTGTAAATTAGATATATAATGGTGATTGTTGAATTATATGTGAACCTTAATAGTGATTATGTATGAAAGATTGTTATAATTTCATGACTTTTGGTTGAATTGTTGAAGTGTATACCTATTTATACTATCTATTAATTTGAGGCATTTACTCACTCTTCATGTTACTATTTTATAGTGGATTTTTAAGGCAATAAAGATTGGTGATGGATGGCCAATATAAAGGATCCACTGCCCAAATACAATTTTAATGTGAATAGATGTTTGGGATTAGGTACATAATATGAATATGTATGCATAATGATGTTGGTATTATGAGTATGACTATGTAGGGATGATATGCATGACTTGTGATTGTGTTTGATTTTTTCTTGGACTTGTAATGTGATGCTAAATGAGGCACATTTTGGAATGTTGTATCCAAGAATTATGTTGGTTTAGTTTAAGCACCATGGTGGGGATGGCAAAACTGGCCCGCCAAGCCTGCCAAATTTGGCGGGGAGGACAAGAATTTTTAGCCCGCCTCCCGCCAAGGCCTGCCTTGGAGGGCCAAAACCTTGGCGGGGCGGGCCGGCCCGACGGGCCCCCGCCAAAAGAAAAAAAAATAAATATTACTAATTTATACTTTATTTTATTAAAATATATACTTTGATTTTCTAAAATTAAAAAAAAGTAACATCTCTTACTATTTATACATTTCTTTTAATGATATTTTTTTAATTTTTTTAAATATTATTTTTCTAATTTTTTAATCTTAATTTGACATATTTTTTTAAAAAATTACAATTTTTACTTTGGCGGGCCAGCCCGCCAGCCCACTGGGCCCGCCTTAGGCGGGGCAGGCCCTGAATTTTGGCCTGTAGCTTGGCGGGGCTGGCCAAGGCCCAACGGGCCAGCCCGCTTTGCCATCCCTACACCATGGTGTGCAAATGTAATTAAATATATGATATGTGTGATGATGTATAAACAATGGACTTAAGAATCCATGTTATAGGTTGTATAATGCAATAAGGAAATTGAATTCGCAAATTGATATGTGCATTATCATGAATAACCTAGAATTACATGAACAAACCCTATTTAGGTTGGGTGAATGGTATAGGAAGTCATTTGGTGTCAAGATTTCACCAATTGAAATGTGGCATGCCTTGTTAAATGACGCATTTTAGCCTAAAACTTTTGATGTGTGCAGTTTTCAATTGGATAGGTATTTTGACATGGGACTTCGACCATTAGCTTAAAAATGGTATATACTAGCTTGTAGTAAATTTTGATCTCATTTGAAGGAGAATTCGTTAGTTTGGGCCTATGTGTAACTTGAATTTTTAAAAAAAGATTACCATTTTTCTGTTGCTACTAAAATTCCAATGTGACAGTTCTACACTTTGCAAAACTAAGAACAATCTAGGCTGATTTAGCTTTTTCTTCATTCATCAAAGTCGTAGATGATTGAGCTACGAATATTTAGAAATTGGATTCACCTTAGAAAGATTCATATAGCTTAAGTCATGCAAAAAAGACTTCAGCATGCCTTGCTGAAATTTTTATTTGCATAACAATCTACACTTTGAAAAAATGGGAACAAACTAGGCCTAATTAGATTTTTTTCCTATATCAAAGTTGTAAATAATTGATTTACAGGAATGTAGAAATTGGATCCACCTTAAAAGAAGTCTTGTAACTCAAGTTATGCATAAAACACTTCAGCATATCTTTGTTGAAATCTTTATCTACATAATAGTCTGTACTTTGTAGATTTGGAAGCCATTTAGACTAAATTAATCTTTTGTTCCTATATCAAAGTTGTAGATAATTGAGTTACAGACATTTTATAAATTTGATTCACCTTAAAATGAGTTCTGTAGCTCAAGTTATGCGTAAAATACTATGGTGCATTCTTGTTGGAATTTTTATGCCCGACGGATTTACATTTTATGAAACCAGAAACTATATGGGCAAAATTGGTCTTTTTATTCTGCATAAAACTTGTAAGTATCTGAGCTACGAATGTATACCAATCAAATTCACCTCAATTGGAGTTTCGTAGCCCAAGACTGCATAAAATATTAAACCTTTTACATAAAAGCAAAAAAATGGACCCAAATTTTTAGGAATTTCCTTTTGGTCCATTATTGAATATTAATTACAATGTGACATTAATTCAATCTTGTAAACATTAACACTTACACAAAAAAATAACTTTCTCTGTCCAGAGAACTTTATTTCTTTGCAATAAAGTCATTAATGAGGAATTGTTGGGATAATGACTTTTCAATTCTTTAAGCATGAGTTTTATCATTATGAGACATTAAATCAAGGACCATCATTGTTTGTAGATCAGTTACACTTTGCCATAATTTTTTATCTATTTTTCTTTAATTTGATTTATGACAGTTAATGTTTTTTGGTTCGTTTTGATCTTATCAAATGCCTATATAAAGACCTTCATCCAACATAATAAAAAAATAACCCAAAATGGACACTTTTTGCTCATTTCCTTTCTTTTATTCTCTCTCGTTCAAGTTCCTCTCTAGGCAGTATTGTTGATTTTCCAAAATTCAAGGTATTAAGAGCATTACTGGAATTTGATTACATTAGAAGTCTGTTGGAATTTTGCTTTCTAGGGAGTGACTCATGACCACAACACAACTTTCCCTTTTTGAAACTAACATCCACTAATGTACCTGCAAGAGTGATAAAAAGGGATCTGGGCGAGAGGTGATATGGATTCATCGTGTGATAAATCTTCTGGCAAGCGCATCAATCATTAAAACATAGTAATTAATATCGTTCCCATGGGGATTGAATTAAGTATCACAATCTAGGGAAATCATTATTTGAACCTTCATAATTAGGTAATGCATTTGTTTTGAGTTTTCTGAATTAGAATGTATTTTTGGTCTTTTCAGTATGAGTAAGCAATAAATAAAGCAACAATAATAATGGAATGAATTAACAAATAGTAAGACTAGGTTAGAATTGAAATTAGCATACAATTTCACTTAAATTCATATGAATGTTGCATCAGATTCAGTTAAGGAAGTGTTCAAATCTCCACGGGTTAATAACCCATAATCCCTTAGGTGATTAATATTAATTTAGCACAGATTAACTCTAATCCTTTAGGTGCCAATTTACATTGATTTTAATTGCAAAAATTAGAAGAACCCTAGTTATTCACCTAATTCCTTAGGTCTAAAGTATTCCTCTCTAGTGATTACTTCTGAATGAGCCTTGGATTTCCCAATCTAAGAGGTGTAATCCTACACTTGCCATGTTCAAAAACTTCCTCAATTAAATCCTCCAACTTCAATCACATGAACTCAAGATCCATAGTTGCCTCAATCAATCCCAACCCTAAGGATTTAAGCACATATGGTAGGAGAGAAGAGGAATACAAAGATAGGTATGCTTAAATAATTGAGAGAATTAAAAGAGAGAGAGAGAGAGAGAGAGAAATTATAGAGAGAGAATGAAAATCTAAGAATGAGAATTTGAACCAGAAAATTGTGTGTGTTTACAAAGTGTTAAACACTTATATAGTAACTATATAAACTATAAAAACTAACAACTAATTATTTGTTAATAGGCCCTAAAGGCTATACATATAAATAACCTAACTTAAGTTATTTAAGTTTCTCAAGTTACAAGGTACATGGGTTACAACATTCAAAGTTACAAGGTTCCCTCACACACACACTTGCTCACACAGGGGAGCATATTGGCATGTTGGTTGCTTGGGTCATGGTCCAAAATTAGGGCGTGTGGACGCTGATGGTGAATGTGAGTACATTGGGCTCCTAGAATAACATGATACATGGGCGTAAGTATGAGCGCAAGAGTGGCATGGGTATACTGAGCTCCTGTACTTGGCACCAAATTGAGCGTGACATAGCCGTGGTACGCCTAGCCTCTAGAGTAAGTCTGATGCTTGCTATGAACCCTTCGTGGGCGTACGCAGGTGAGCGTAGCCACTCGTGGGTGTTTATGAGCTTCTGATGCTTCAACGTAGCATCTTGGCGTATAAGGGGCGTTGGCACACTGGTCTTTGGATGGCATAGGTCTTGATTTTCCCAGCCAACGTAGCCTTACGTTGGCCAGCATAAGCACGCATGGCTGGGATCTTGCTCCTGGAGTTTTGCTTGCTTCCTTGTACATGAGCCAGCGTGGGTACACGTTGGGTAGCGCTTACACACGTGGACCTAGTGCCTTGCTTGGCACCTTTGAGTGTGAATGCTGGTCACTTAAGTGTAGGAACGTCCCTTGGCACCTAAAATACCAACATGGAATAGAAACCTAGCGTGTCTATGCTTAAAAGTGTGGTAACGCTAGGGGTCAATATGTGCCAAAATTATACCAATTCATGTGACCTTTTTTTTCTATAAAAATGCACAAATACACTCCAAATACTAAATATTTTATTATTTACCTAAATAAGTGAAAATGCTAAATAATTACTAAAATGCTAATGAATTAGTTATTTTGAGATTTAAATTACTGAATTAATGTCTAATATAGTACCAACTAAATAAGTTTTGTCAAAACTTATCAAGGGGAGGTGGGGGGTTTGTTAAGCACCTTTAATACTTAAGTCAGTCAATGTCGAAGCTAAAAACCTGACAAAATAAGCATTAAATGGGAGAGAAAATATACCATTGACATTTATGTGACTAATATTTATAGGAGAAGAAATGTATAAATGCATGTCCGTGATGTAGCAATCGAGACCTGGGTCAACATAAGTTTAGCCGACATAGGTTTGACTAACATAGGTCCGATCGTCGTAGATTAGGTCGATATAAGTTTGGCTAATGTGTCAAATGAATACGTCTAGTATGCCATGAGACACATGTGTATGGGTATAGGACAGTATAAGTTTAGTCGACGTATTTGAGATGAGTACGTTTAGTATGTTGTGAAACATAAATATACTGATCTAGCCAACATAGGTCTAGCCAATACGTTTAGATCAATATCATACTTTAATTATATTTTTATTAATTATTACATAAAAGTTATTGTATAAAGCTTAAATTGAACACTTAAAAAAATTACGATATTTAAAAGCAACTCCAATATAAATTGTTATTCTTTAATCCTTATTTACTACCCAGGTGGTATTATGAAGTAGGAGCTTTTCGATTTTTTATCTTTCAAAAAAAAACCACGAGCCAAAAAATTATTAAACTTTTTCGGTCAAAAATATTATTAAACTTAAAAAATATAGATAAAAATATAACAAGAAAAAAAATATAATCACTGCCGAGGTCAACCAAAAAAACTTGAGCCTTCAGTGAGGATGGCCTGGATAGGCCCAGCCCAATAATGAATGGGCCTATTGTAAGGAAGTTAAAAGCTTTGTTCCAAAAAAAAAAAGTTAAAAGCTTAAACCCTTGAAAAACCATTGTCCAAAAAAAAAAACCCTTGAAAAACCAAAAACCTGAGTTGTTGTGTGGTTCGATCATCGATGGTTCATCTTTGATCACAAAGGTTTAACTGTAAATGTAATGTTTATGATTATGCATCGAATTTGAAGTTGAAGATGATGACGCCTTTCAAACGCTTACACTCACTTCGCTCACTATGCCATTCATCTCAGATTCCAGAATCTTCCTCCCACCTGTCAGTAAAATGCTTCTTTTTCTGCTTGAAACGAATCGCATTATGAAAGTTTCCCCTTACTATGATTTCCTTGTGCTTGGGTTTTCAGGCTCGGTAGCTGCAAGAGTTATTCCTCTGCTCTATCCAACGGTAATCTCTTTCATCACAGATTCTTCTATGCAAAAAAATATATTTTTCATGTGTTTTCAAAAGGGATTTTCATAGAGTCTAAATCCATAGGTTAAGCAGGGTGTGAGTTGTTGTAAACATATTGGCACTGTCTTCAATTACCACTGAAACAAAAAAATAAACAGGATTTTATAAGAGCGATCTGTAGGTATGTGAATGATTAGAGTTGTTGGCATTTAACCTTCAATTTGTTGAAAGTTGGAGTTATTTGTGGTTGATCAGGTTCTGAGAGTAATTTGAGGAGCTTCTATCCACATTTGTTGAAGGGTCACGATGGCTTTCCCTTTGCTGGTGTCAAACCTTTGACACTCCGATCCACGATGGTAACTATTTTTGAATGTACTATATTATCAACACCTGTGTGTTCTTTTACCTTTTCTTATGTTTTGATTTACTAATCTTTCTTGTAGGCTGCTGAGTTGTCTATCTTCATGAACGACAAGAGGATGGTAACCACTCAAGTCAAACCCTCAGCACAAGCGCGACTAGTGGTACCCTTCTTACATTTCTTCTCTTCATCAATTATCAAGTGTTTTCTGCTATTCTTCATGATATAATCTGTATACATTATATCCAAGATTGATTGAATTTACGGGATGGGTTTTTGCTATATGAAGGCTGGTACCGGATTCCTCTATCTTTCGGGGCTATGATATAGCTCTGGAGCTGTTTATGGATAGTGTAATGTTTTCAATTGATTTATACTATTTCTCTTATTTATGATCTTGTATGCTGGATCATGTGCCCGTTTATTTAACTACTGGATTGATTATATCGTGGCTCTTTCCTGTCACAAACTTACCAATTGAGGATCCTTCAAACAAGAAGGATTTTCCGCCTTCTTTTCAACAAGAGGGAGAGTGGATCCAAGAGTAAGACATGTAAATTATGGCTATAATTAAGGTATTAAAATTTGTTGGCTGTTTATAAATTCTTAATTTTTTCATTACATTCAAAGTATATAAAATAAACATCTCAATTGGAAGATTAAATGAGAAGTCCCCATCATTTACCAACTTGGATATGCTAGAGCTAGATGTTAGTACATCCAAACTGTAAGTATGTTGTCCTCTAAACAGTCACCTAGAGAGTTGATGATTAGATGGATTTTAGGCTAACCCTTTTATTTGAATCTGAGCATTTATCCACTGCATAACAATATTTTGCCATTGAAATACCCTTAAAGAATAACATATACAAAAATAATTTATGATGGTCTGTAATCATTTGATTTGCAGATCAGGTAATAATTGTGATGCATTACTGACATATTCATTGATGCAGGGAACACAAATATCCATTTCAAGTCCTGGATTTATCTATGAACCTTATGAACCTCGTAAGAAAATCCCATTTTTGAAGAGGTTAGATCTCAGTGGTTTTAAATCTCCATGGTTTACATGTGGCATTTGTTAAATAACATAATTCCATAATGATGTGTCTGCTTCAAATCATATATATATATTTTCCGAGCTATTTTCTTCTACCAGTTTCATGTGTCTTCAATCCTTGTATGGCGAGTTACATTTCCTTATAAAATATTATAATGATGTATCATTTCTTTTTTGTAATTTCTCTGATATTTATTGTATCAGATGGTTCACTAGAAGTGGTTGGAAAAGAACCAAAAGCGACATAATTCTTGAGGTGATGATGTATATCGCTTAATTTCTGCTTGCATTATTCCTCCATTGCAGAGAATAGAGTCTAACAATTTTTGTATAATAATTTCTGCTGATCCAAATTACTGTTTTCCATTCTCTCTTTTCTTTTAACCCCAACCTTGTAGAATTCCAACGTTTCTTTCGTTTAAAGAGCATAAGCATTTTTCTTTCCTGTGTGACTGTGTCTGATGTCTGTAAATATTCTTTTTTGAGAGATGAGAAAAGAAAAATAAAATTAAAATCTCTGAGAGTATTGATCCTGGACAATGGACATCAACCCTTTTAACGGATGCTATCAATCACCTTAATCAAACTCTGTTTTTTGCTCTGTTGCAGATGAAAAATGCCTATGCTATTGCAAAGTTAAGAAAAACAGGATATTCAAAATCTCAATTCTACAATGAGGCTGCCAATATGTACAAGGAGGTTTGTACCTGTTGTATTCCAAAGCCTTAACTAATATATGATTTTTTTAACAAGTCATTCTGACAACAACAAACAATAACCACTAAATTTTTCCCCCACTGGCGGGGCCAGCTAGACAAAACAAACAATGCCTTTGTATTTCTGGTTTACATCTCATTCTTCTGTTTGACAAAATTTCTTATTGCCTGGTTGTAGTCTAAGTTGCATAGTAAAACTAACGAAAATTATGGAGAAAAAAAAAAGATTGCATCAGTTACACTTTTGGTCCCTCTAGCTTCAAACAAGTTCTATTTTGGTCACTCGTCGGTGTAGTTGAATAGATTATCAGCCCTGATGAAGCAGTTATATAAGTGGCTTTTGATTCCCGTATAAGAAAACAGGTTTACCTCATCTATTTTGTGGGTCTGTCTGTCACAATCATGACTTGTGACTTGTGAGTACCAGCCACCTGGATTTGACACATGCAGTTTCTTTGACAGAACATAGCTACGTGATTGTAATTTGTAATCATTGAATTAATTAGGAGATTGTATTGTTCTAAAGAAGTGAGATATTAAAGGGAGACCATTTCAGAGCGATGTAGTTACTTCAGAATTCAGATAGTGTTGAGGAGAATAAATTTAAACAAATGCATGGAAGAAATTAAGGATAGAAGTGTCTGTCCTTTGGGCGTGTTTTGAATTTTCACCAGCTAGGACAATTTATCGTCACCTGTTGGCAGTTTATTTCTTTTACCTTGTCATATGCATGTTATTCTGTTTTGACATTCTTCTGATGATGTTTCTCTTATTTTTCTCCAGATAAACACTCTAATAGCTGTTGGTGACAAAAAATCGTTAAGGAAAGCAGTAACCGAGAAGATGTTTTCTGTATGCTTCTGTTCCTTTGCATGATTTTATTTAGTGTATTATTATATGAGCTATGATGCAGCTCTGTACATTTTCTCCCTTCAATAATTTCTGAAGAGTATAGTTTAGTTCATGAGATGTAGGATGAGTTTGGAAGAACTAATAGGCAACTTATGGAAATAACTTATAACTCTCATTAGTTGTTTTTGACTTATTTTAATAAGTTACTTTATATAACTTCTTAAAGTAAGTTATTTTCAACTTATTCAAATAAATTTTACAATCAAATTTATAGTATAAGCTCTTATTTAAGATTAACTTATTACATAAGCTATTAAGTTAAGTAGCCAAACACACTTGTATTCATTTTCTTGTCCACAGGTACTTAAGAATGAAATTAAACAAAGAGAAGCTGCATGGAGCAGGGTATATTGGGAAATGGTTGTGCCTGTTGTTAAGATACGGACACTGCGTGCTCGTCTGGTTAGTGTTACTGTTCTATGATCTGTCCTACATTCTAAATTTGGTCAAGAGGATTTGACAGCAAAATGTAACATGAAACTGAAGGGAAATAGCACCTGCCTTTACTGCCATTGGGTCACATCAAAAGCTAAGGGACCTTTTTGGTTTGAGTTTCCATTTATTGTTTTTAGTTTTAAATTTAATTACAAAATGTTTCTTGTTTTCAAAAATTTGTATAAGAAATATTAAAACCAACTTTTTTCTGTTTTTTTTTCATTCCCTATTTTCACTTTCTCTTGTACAAATTTTTTAAAACAAGAAATAGAATAGCAATTTTGTCATTTAAACTGAAAATAGGAATCGGAAATAGAAACCAAACAGTACCTAACATTGTCAACTTGCTATCACTAAGTCCTCATTGATCAAAATCTGATGAAGCCCCAGTGGATCAAGTAGTATAACTATTATTTGCTTAGGTAGGATGGATGTGTTGTTGGAGGTGTTCTGATCATTTTACAAGTGAAAACTTTGAACTTCATCCCTTTTGTTTCTAGGCATCTTTGGTAAAGTTCTCTAGACATCTTGTGGTTACTGGTTATGTCCCGTTTGGCACTTGACAGTGACACCATGAGTGAAAACTTAATTTTGAAGATTTTTTGTTTGTTTGTAGTTTCTCCTAATAGGCTTTTCTAGTATTAAATATTCTAACAAAATTGTAATTTTATATAATTGGTATTTTCTTGCTTGAAGCATGATGGCAATTCTAGAAGTGCTAATTGATACACTCTTGTTTGTTTGCATGTTCTTTTTAACCTACTAGCATTGTGCAGAACAACTGACTATATATGATGCTGAATTGTATTTGGCTTTCTTACACACGTGCACCTTTTGAACTAGTATTTTGCTTTCCATATAATGATTTTTATACAGATTTCCTTATCAATTACAGATTGGAGTTGATCCAAAAGACCTGAATAAAGTATTTATTCAGCTAACTCTTGAGATTTTGACTAAACAGGTTTGCTTTATGTACATTAGAACTTGTCCAATCCTAGAAAATTTATGTCCAAGGTTTCATGAATGACTGGAATGGAAGTTCAAAATCTCAACAGTGAATTAATGTTGTATTAATTTCAGAAATTTGAAGCATATGATGCGAACGGTTCTGTTATAGCTGGAGATAAAAACAAGGAGGTAATGATAGTAAATTTCCTTGCTACCATTCCATCCTTGTGGCATTCCTGGATATCCTTTCCTTTTGCTTCTCTTCCATCTACTTATCTGATAACTATCAAAATGCATTAAACCATCAATGAAAGGATAGTCAAGTTCTTCATTGACTTCTATTTTCTTGCTTATTGGTAGGATAGAGAGGAACAATTTAGATTTTACTTTTTGTGGCATGAATTATATGAGGAAGTAGGGCACGTATTCATATATATGAAATGATGACCTGCTATATCAAGATTCAGAAGTAACTTGATACTGTACCAAGGATGCATTCTTTTGCATTGTTGATTGCCCAAATTAATTGTTTAAGTTCAGTGCATTGCTCTTGTTTTGGATTCCATTTACCCTGATTTTTAGTTCCTATGTTCTCCAGGTTCTTGTCCGTGATATATGGGTATTTGAGAAGTCAATGTTTCACCCTGGCGCATACTGGCGTCTTTGTGGACGGATATCAACAAAAACACAATAGTTATCTCCTAGAAAGAAAGGACCAAAGTTTACGATACTTGGCTGTTCTTATGTTGTAACTTATAACTGTTGAGCTGATTTCTTATATTTATTTGTCACTTGAGCCTTGTCGTCTCAATGAAATAAAAAATAGGTGTAAACCTATCCAAATTTTGTTCATCGAATGAAAAACCCATTTGAAGAGTTTTTCTTTCCCCTTCGTCTGTACCCTTTTAACACGTATCAGTCTCTTTCCTTGGTTAAACTGGAAGATAATATCAATAAATAGAAACCATGCGGGAAAGGAATTCCCCAAATTGAGTATAAAATTGATAAAATGGTAAACGTGGAAGAACGGGCAAAGTGATTCTATTCTCCAGGTCCACTATTCATCATCACACATCGATTAGGAATTCCATGATAATTTGAATAATAAGTTGGAAACATTCACTAAAAGGAAACTTATCACTTTCGTATTGTATTAGTCGTTGTTAATTGCACTACTCAAGTGTGATTTTGCCTTAAGCAATGCCTTCTTACATTACATTCTTGCTTTCTACTTTCAGAATAGTAACTTTATAAAGACTCCAAACTTTTTGGTTAACATCTCTTGTAAGAAAAGCAAAGAATTATCTTCCACATATTTTTAAATCTATTTCCTGATTCTATATTCTTTGTTCCACTCTTCTTCCACTCTATCCATTAACACGACACAAACCCTTTTCACATTTTTATCTCTGGGTGAAGTTTTAGCAGATGGACCAAAGACAATTTCATTTTCATCCTATGGGTATCTGCCAGAAGGTCTATCATTTCATCACAAAAACTCTGGCTCTGCAAGCATTGAAGACAGTGACTTTAGGGTGTTCTACAAAATATAGTTCAAGCTCAACTGCAGTAAAGGGTCCTGACTCTAAAAAAAACAAAGAGGTGCGTTTAGAGACACCAAGAAAAGATGATAACAAGCAGCTTCCACCAACTCAAGGTCTCGCAGGTGGCTCTATTTCTTCTGCTGCAGTGCAAGCTGAAGAGAAGAATAACCCATGCATGAAAATTGATGAGAAGAAAGGAGAGAATACAACATTGACATTGCCAATGGCAACTTTACTACCAACAAAATCACTAAAGAAAACGGTAAGCATAAATGAAAACGTGGAGGAGATTCCCCCAAGTAAGAAGTTGAAGAAGAAGAGGAGCAGATCCTTCCAAAGAACAAGTTCTACGGATCAAGAAGAAGAAGAAGAACCAAAGCCTCCGCGATCAATTCTGAAAGGGGGTTCTGATCTCAATGACAAATCATATTAATTCCATTTGTTAATTTCACGTTTAGAATGTGTTAATGCTAGTGTTCAATTGTTGATAATTCTTGTCAGTGATATTTATATATGTTGCAATCTCTTTGTTCATTGATAATTCCACAAGTAGCTGCTTTCTATTTATTCTCTACATTTATCTTCTGTTTTGAAGACTTAAATTCTACAGCAATCGGCATTTTATTAAATGCACAAGTCTTCTCTCACGTGAGTTGAGCACCAAAATTTTTGTCATGTGCATAATCTGTGTAACGTCACCCGTCATATAAAAGTTAATCAATGTGAGATCCAGCGCAAATCAATCACGTTATCTTTAAAAGGTCTAGTCACTAGGTTTTATTTGTTTTAAAACTTCATCATAATGGCAATTCGGTATTCTTCTTGTCGGCATACACAATAAAATAATTACCACAAACAAAAAATGAGTTTTTCATACCAAATTTGCCCCATCCTCCTTTTCTCCTTCTACCCCTAAAGTTTTATAAGAAAAAAAATCACAAAAATGCAACAAAAGTATTGTCAGATTATTTCTTGACACCAGATAATGTAGAGTGGATCTGAGATTCATATTTCAACTTGGTTCAAATAAAAACATCACAATCTTTCGTACAACAGTAATCGCTTACACAAGTTTTGCTATCATAAAAAATAAAAAATGATAACCAAACACCATTTTCGTTGATTTTTTTTTTGTTTAAGATTAAAAGAAAAGAAAAGGAAGAGATATAAGAAATATATGATGTAATTCGTGATAAGTTAAAAGTAAAAAAAATATAAACATAAAGAAAAGAATGGTATCAAATAGTGTCTGATCTGATTGATGAATAATTTCTTCTATACAATTATACAAAATTGTTCTTTTTAGAAGTAGAATCCTGGAAATGAAAAAAATCTAATAGTAATATAAATTCTGTACGTTATTCAATAAAAATAAATTTCTACTGAGCCAATAATTTGTTTTTCTATTGATCCAACCTCAGCTGAATTACCTTTCCATACCCTTAAACATTTCCATTTTAAAATGATCCCTCCCCTTAATGTCCCCTTCTTCATCCAATTCAAGTTTCTTCTTCTATCATGCAAAAAAAAAAAAATCCTCTAGTGTTTAAAATGAATCCTTAAACCCACTAGGGAAGCACAGTAGCTATGGACATACACTAGAAGAATTAGTTTGTACATCATCATCATCATCATCATCAACATCAGAGTCAGGAAGATTATCAAAGAAAGCATCAAGGTACCATGAGCATTGATCATTCCAGTCACCCCTGCATGCGGTGGCTCGCCATTTCTGGTCAGCTATCATATCAGGAGAGAGTCCCCATTCAAGCATTTTTTCCTCTGTGTGATGAACTGCCAGGCTGTATTCTCCACCACTTCCCAACTGCATAACGCAAAACTCGCAGTTTCCGAAGTTGTTGAGGTGCTCAAAGTGTTGAACCGTCCACTTGAACCACTTCATGAGGAAGATACGTGATGTCAGCCCGTGAGACACAATCACGAGGTTCAGATCATTGGAAGGGTCATGACGAAGCCTGTTACTGTCTATGTCCCTCCATAGAGATTCAAAGAAACCTGCAAATTAATCAAATATATAAAGAGCATCAACAAAAGACTACCAGGCAATGAAAAAAACCAGTAAGTTATCGAAGTACTTGAACCTGTGTATTTTCAGTAGAATTAGTTCTCATGCAATAAATTTCAAGATTTTCAGAATTAATCTGACTAATGAAAGGTGAGAAATATGAAGTTGGTCTAATAGTCAAAAGAGAATGGATGGGAAAGAAACACCAAATTCGAATCTCTACTAATAATTCTAAAAAAAAAAAAAAAGTAACAAATTATTACTTGTTTATTATTGAACAGTTGACTCATGGAATACGTATGTAGATCTATTTTCAAATATTTAATAATAAGTTCCATAAAAAATCTTAAATTATAAAGGAAATAAATAAGAATATGAAAGAAAAAACTTAGTTGACGTTTTTTCTTGGTACTAGTTTTTCGTATTTTTATTATTAAGTTATCTGTCCAAAGGATAATACACAAATATTTATTAACAATATGGCAACACATATTTAATTTGAATTATTTATTATCAAAGGATGTAGAAGTGTTTTCTTCTCTCTCAAAGGAATGTCTACGTGTTATCAAATTTAGTGAACACTACTTGTAACCAAAATTTGGCAACACTACTTGAAATTAATACTAGTAACCAATTTGATCATTTGATAATGATAATAATAATTTGCCATTGGCGTGCATCATTATTGAATATCAACGAGATTTACATTTCCCTAATGTGATGGACTAAATTAATTTGCAGAATAATTGTTAAATAAGAACTAAAACGATCCATGATTATCAAATGCCAAATATAAGAACTAAATAATAGAGTTAGAAAAGAAGTAAGAAGAGTTACTTGAAACGCGATCGAAAACATCGGCAGCGGATTCTCCTTCGGGGAATCGATAGAAGAACCTACCGAATCGTTCGCGAGTTTCCTTTATCACCTTCATCCTCTCCTCCACCTGAAAGTTCCCGAAATCCTGTTCCCGAACACGCGATTCTTCCCTCACTCCGATCACTCTCTTCTTCGAGAAGCTTCTACCAACCTCCCGGAGCGTCGATCGGGTGCGCTCGTACGGCGACACGTAGAAGTACACCCGCCAGTTCACCGAACACCCGGCGCCGCCAATCACGCGGCGGAGTTCAGCGCCGGCGCGGCGGGCCTGATCCACGCCTTGCGGCGTCAGCGGAATGCTGTGATCCGGCGTGGTTGTATATGCTGCGGTGTCGAGATTCCCTTGAGACTCTCCATGCCGCATCAGTATTATTCTCTTTGGTAGCGCACCCACCATATCTTGCTGTCTTCTGCTTCCTTTCCTCTTTTCTTCCCTCGCTTTGTATGTTTTATATGTTTTTGAATTATAATTTAGAGTTAAAATTAAAATGTGCTTTATTGAAATAAATTAGTCCTAATAAGCTATGATCAACCCGCACAGCTGTAAAGTGTTACCGTGTACACCTAATAATTCCACCTATCAATAAAGAGTTGATTGATTTTGAATAGTACTGATTTCATATTTCAACGACACCACACCATCTAGATAAATTCTGCCATTCGCTCAGTTGAAACTTTCCCGGATTAGGTGTGGAATAAAGTGTTCAAAAAATATAAGACCTGTTTACTTTTGAGAAAGTCAAAAATCCTCATTTCATTGGCCAGTGGTTTAAATTGAAAATTAAAAAAATTAGCATAGAATGGATTTGAACGTTTAATCTTCTCTCTCTCACACACACACACATTTTATATATATATATATATATATATATATATATATATATATATATATATATATATAACTTCACATGTGTCCATCTATGTTTGATTTGATTGATGATTATTTTAAAATTATAGAAAAAACACCAATTAGGATTTGTTCATGTTATTAAAGATTGAATTACATCAGCCTATGCAACTAGTAGAATAATATGTACAACTAACACATAAATGGTGACATTTGTGTATATACTAGCAGTAGAATCTGGCTCTTGTATGGTTATATTATTTTTTAAAAATATTTTTTATGTTAGATTTTTCTAATTTATAATTATAATATTTAGATTAAAATATATTAAATATATTAAATTTTATAAATGATAAAAAATAATTTTATAAAGTAATTGATATGGAATGATGATATAATTTTTTTATAATAAATATAATGTTAAAAATGTTTTCTAATAACTATTGTTAAATTAATATCTAAAGAAATTTATCCAGAAATATCAAAAGACGTATTTTAAAAATCTTGATTGGGGCTCATGTTCATTTTTTTATTAGATGATGTTTATGGGATTGTTTTCCTTAGAATTTTGTCATTAATTTTTCGAGGGTTATTTATCCCTCATTCTTTCAAAAAGAAAAATATATAAAATAGCTAATTATATCTAAAAATAAACTAGTGCTAAAGAAAAATACATTGTGGTATATTTTAATTTAAATATAAAACAATATAATTTTAAGGTAATAAAATTAGAGAAAAAATATATATACAATGTTGGGAATGATTGAAATGTTAACATAATAATGATAATAATTTTGATTGTGATGATAATTGATATTTTAATTTGATTTGAAAATTATTCTTATTGTGAATTTAAGAACGTAAAATACATGGGATCACACATCATGAGACGCTGACATAGGTCAAATATTGAAATTTAATTAATAAGAAAAATATTTATTGGGAATAGGTAAAGATTAAAAAAATATAAAATACAAGGTAAACATTTATAATTCGATGGTATTTCATATTTTATCTCTTTCTACAAATGAACTTCTAAATAGAAATTTTCAAAAGTTTTTATAATCTTTTAAGTATTTATTTTTTAAACTCTACAATGTCATTTTATTATAATATAATTATAGACTTGCTATAATTTATGTTTTTTATATTTAAAATTGATATACAGTTAACAAAAAATGAAATATCTATTAACTTTAGTTATGTACAATAGTCATTTTTAAATTGGTTAGCTAAATTAACTATTAAAAATTGGTTATGTATAATATCTATTAACTTTATTCTTATGCATGTATTTGTGTTACTGGTGACAATAGATACACGACTCTGAATTTTGATAACATGACCATATTTATCACAATATGTGACTCAAATGCTTTTAATTTAAGAAAACTTTGTTCAATGTCCGTCAGTAAAATGATTTCCTGGCTTTATTTACCTGAAGAAAATCAAATCTAATTTGCTAAACGAAATTTTTTTTTATGTTTTGTTGGCTTCTGCCTGTTCAGACTTAGTGTGGTTGTAGTAAGCAAGCTTAAAAATAATAAGTATTTTAAAGGTTATTCGTAATTTTGTACTACCCTAATCCATACAATGTCAAACTCGGTAAAATGACACATTCAAATAACTTTCTTTGAAAAGTGAATTTTATCAATTCAACCATTAAATTTAAAATTCTCATAGATAAAGTCTACTAAATTTCATATAATTGTTCAAAATTATTTGATACTTTATAAATTATTAACAAATAAACTATATAAAATGTAAGTAAATAACTACCATTGGACTACATGAGAGGATTGAGCACTTTTTTAAATTGGTTACTTTTCTAATATTACTTTATTAAAAAACTTAACTACTATTTAAATTTAAACAAAGTTAAAAGTGAATAATCAATTGAATTTAAAATTTAAATATAAAAATTTTAAAACAATAAAATTTTTTCAAAATTTACTATAAATTAAATTTTTTTACTACTAAAATTTTGAAATTTTAATATAATATATAAAAATTAAAATTTCAAATTTGATATTGACTAAAA
Organism: Clitoria ternatea; assembly: GCA_037962975.1. NCBI lineage: Eukaryota > Viridiplantae > Streptophyta > Magnoliopsida > Fabales > Fabaceae > Clitoria > Clitoria ternatea. The sequence goes on along the minus strand of CM075674.1, from coordinate 13,153,630 downwards.
ATACCAATTAAATTTAAAATTGAAATATAAAAAATTTAAATATTCTGACTAATATTTCTAAATTTTAATATAATAAAAAATCAAATTTCAATTTAAATTAAATTTAATTTATAACTATTAAATTTCAATTTTAATTTAAATTAAATTTTTATAGGTAATTTTGACACATCAATATCTTATGACATTTAAATTTTTAAGAATAATAATTATATTAGTTATAATTCAAAATTAATTCATAATAAATTTGGTAATTAAAATTTAAGTTAATGATATTTTTTATGCTTGCAAACACATGTTACAATATTTTTTTTACTAAAATATTATTTTAATAAGATACAACAGATTTAATGGATGAATCAGATCCCATATAATTTGGCTTGATTATGAGAACTTATGCTAAAATGTTAATTTTAATTCTCTATCCTTAATTTAAGGATATAGAAGTTACTTTAGTACCCTTAGTGTCGTATATGCCAAAATTAATTTCTAATCCTTCACCTTTCACTCATGGTGTCTATTCTCTATCCTTAATTTAAGGATATAGAAGTTACTTTAGTACCCTTAGTGTCGTATATGCCAAAATTAATTTCTAATCCTTCACCTTTCACTCATGGTGTCTTATATGCCAAAATTAATGTGTCTATTCTCTATCCTTAATTTAAGGATATAGAAGTTACTTTAGTACCCTTAGTGTCGTATATGCCAAAATTAATTTCTAATCCTTCACCTTTCACTCATGGTGTCTTCTTCTTCTTCTTCTTCTTCTTCTTCTTCTTCTTCTTCTTCTTCTTCTTCTTCTTCTTCTTCTTCTTCTTCTTCTTCTTCTTCTTCTTCTTCTTCTTCTTCTTCTTCTTCTTCTTCTTCTTCTTCTTCTTCTTCTTCTTCTTCTTCTTCTTCTTCTTCTTCTTCTTCTTCTTCTTCTTCTTCTTCTTCTTCTTCTTCTTCTTCTTCTTCTTCTTCTTCTTCTTCTTCTTCTTCTTCTTCTTCTTCTTCTTCTTCTTCTTCTTCTTCTTCTTCTTCTTCTTCTTCTTAAAATCTCATGGTTTTAAAACCCCCCATTTTCGATTTTGGGCAATTCTAGGAACCTATCTTCTAATTCTTCCACTTTCTTCTTCTTCTTCTTCTTCTTCTTCTTCTTCTTCTTTTTCTAACTGAGCTAAAATCTCATGGTTTTAAAACCCCCCATCTTCTTCTTCTTCTTCTTCTAACTGAGCTAAAATCTCATGGTTTTAAAACCCCCCATTTTCGATTTTGGGCAATTCTAGGAACCTATCTTCTAATTCTTCCACTTTCTTGAATTTAAAGGCATTGGTGAAGCTTCTTCTTCTTTCTCTTCTTCCTCTCTCACGTGGTAGCAATGGATGCTTGAGGGGAAGCTTCAATTCTTCAAATTGAGCTAAAATCTCATGGTTTTGAAACCCCCTATTTTCGATTTTGGGCAATTCTACGAACCTATCTTCTAATTCTTCCACTTTCTTGAATTTAAAGGCATTTGTGAAGCTTGGTTGGTTATGGACAACTTTAGGTACCTTGGGGTCTTGAATGTTCTTCATTGTTGGTGAGTGTTTTTGGTACCCATGGCATGGTTTGGTTCCATTTCATATATTTGGGGTTTAATTGTGTCAATTTCGTGGTTTAGGGCGTTGTTCAGAGTATTTTTTGGCAAGCAGATAGCATGGGGGTTCTTCCGGAATATAGTTTCGAAGTCGTCAGTTTGAATCGGTAAGCCGTTAATTGATAAAATAATTATTGATGGGTTGTTTTAGCTTCAGAATACGATTTTAATAACGTACAAGTTATTAAAAATTAAATACCTATGTTTTAGGAATTTTTTAGGCTTTGGATTAGTGATCAGATAACATTCAGATAGCATTGTGAGCTTCTAGGATTTATTATTCTAGGTAGGGAGAGCTATTGCATTTTAAATGCATAGTTTATGGACAGGTTAGGGGTATATTAATATATTGTGAATTATGTGTTTGTGAAATGAAACAACCCGACATAATAAACCCAAAACCGAGACCAGGGAAATTTTTTCCAAAGTTTAGAACGTTCAAAACATTCATAATCTGCCCAGCGGAATAAGATCCCAAAATAAAACGAATGGGAGGCAAGGGAAAATAAAACCATTCACAAGAAAGCCCAGCGGGAGAACAAAACTTAAGCGAGCCCATTACAGTGTTCACTCGCTCAAGCGAGACCGAATTCGCTTGGGCGAGACAACCCATCTCGCTTGGGCGAAGCACCCATTCGCTTGAGCAAAGCTAACCAGAAACCTCCCTCCCATTCACACTTGCTGGAGCGAATACCTTGTTTGCTGAAGCGAACCTACTCACCCGGTAATTTCATCACTCGGATTCGGGACCACGTCCACTCGGAAACTGTCCCCATAGGGTCATGCTTTACTCGGCAATTTCATACTTAGCCAAATATTTAGTTTATTCAAGAGCCCACACACATGCTTCATTCGGAAGCGTCATAATCACCACTCGGGAAATGATTCCCTCGGATACTCCACTCGGAGTCCATAAACTTTTCCCCCACACGGATTATTTCCCCCAGTCCAATACCACTCGGTATATTTCAACCACAATTCACTCGGATTATCTATCCATTCTACACTCGGCATAATTTGATCTTCCTCACTTGGAGATCACATAACCTCTTGGCTATAAATCACTCGGTCACCTCTTAGCCATTCATCACTCGGGTAATACATTAATCCATTCCTACTAGGAGGAGTTCACCAAGTTAAGTCACTCGGACTTATTTAATACTTAGCCACTCGGAATATATAACATTCACTCGGAATATATATATAGCCTCATTCAATCGGAAGAGGACCCCTAGAACACCTCAATCAGAACCACCACAATTACTCTTCCCTCGGAAAAGGTTCACTCAGGATTTCCCACTCGGGAATATTCAAACCCTTCCCCAATCGGGGTTTACTCATATTTTCACTCGGTAACATATGGACTAGGCTTCCCTCGGAAGTAGCCCACTCGAGTACATCTTACTCAAAACCAAGTTAAGCATTCAACACTCGGAAAAAGACCACACAAGTAATAGCCTCACCCGGCAATGGCTCTCACATCAATATTCCACTCAGAATTCATTTACTTAACATTATTCTCTCAACACCACATAATGAACAATTCAGGTAACTTAATAAAAATGTAATATATATATATATATATATATATATATACAATATATACTTGTTCACAATCCCAATAGTCTACCCATATAATTAAATCCATTCGGATTACAAGAGAGCCGACCAAGGCTTTAACATGTCTATTATAATATACATACTATATGTGCACTTCAACATTCTGAGTGCCCATCACTCGGACTTGAGGCCATCTCCTCATTCCCAGTCCGACCTGCACATACTAAAAAATATTGTAGGGGTGAGCTTTTACATATTAAATGACAGTTATTGACTCGGATTAATCTTAGAATCCTCAATCATACAATAACATATCTCAATCAGCAATAATGCACTCTGCCATTCAATATGAGCCCTACAACAATTTCATCCACTCGGGATTCATGCAATTCAATTAAGACTGAGGAATTCACCACATTCATAATCACCTCGCACTCGGCAACAGTACCAATATACATAAATTCACCCAGTCGGAATTCACACCAATCATTCATGGCTATATAATTCATATTCATCATAGCATGTATCACAACCAAAACAACATATTGCACTCAGAAAATATACCAGTATACATGCATTAATTCAATCGGATTCACCCCAATCAATTCATATCCACATATCCAAATAGTTCACATTGAGCTCAATGACAATCATAAGTGTGCACACATTTATTTCACCCGGATCCAGTTATTTACCAATTTTTATTGTTGCAACATAGGCTCTAAGCCTTTTCTCAGCTCCAAGCTGATTCGGCCGTTTTACTGGTACCAAACCGTTTGCCCTCACATGTAACACAGTCACTCCAAGCGACAACAGAAGTGTTACGGGCAGCCCCGAGTCCAACCCGGTAGGCTTGCCTTGAGTCCAACCCAAGGTCTTTAAGCGTCCAACGCTTAGTGCACTCGGCACTGCCTCGAGTCCAACCCGAGGTCTTTTATATATTTTCAACACATATTCATCTGATTGACGATCGGTATTAAGCCTCCAACGCTATATGCTCCAAGCATTTCCAATGGCGAATCAGATGCATACGGTCTTATTCAATCAGGCGTCCAACGCCAATGTACTCGGCATTGCCTTGAGTCCAACCCAAGGTCTTTCATCAAGCGTCCCACGCTTAGTGCCCTCGGCACTGCCTCGAGTCCAACCCGAGGTCTTTCATTATATTTAACACATATTCATCCGATTGCCGACTCTGTATTAAGTGTCCAACGCTATATGCACTCGGCATTCCCAATGGCGAATTAGATGACCCACATCTCATACACTCGGCAATCACAATGCCATCCACTCAGAATTATCATTTACAACAAGCATCCCATGCTATTTCATGTAAAACCCACTCGGCATTAACATAATAGTCCCCATCTTATGCACTCAACATTTAAACACACAATCACACACAGGAACCAGTACAACTCATGCACTACAGTTCATAAACAACACACTTGCATGCATCTCATGTATTTACTCAACATCAACATGCATCATACATCTCATGGGTGGAAAATCAACATAAACACACAACTCATATTCATCACACATCCGGGCTACCACTCACTCGGAAAAACAACAAATAACACATAACAAGTACTACACATCACAGTATGATAGTTTCACCTGGAAACCCGTCCATAAACCATGCATTTGAGATGCAATAGCCCCCCCTACCTGGAATGAAGATCCAGAAGCTCCCTGAGCTCGCAGCACCCAGTTTTGGAGGAACACCGAACCACTCGGACACACGATCAGCTCTCCTCTATGACACTCTAGGTTCTGTACGCAAGACAGTGGGAAGTTCCAAACCTTCCAGGTACAAAGCTGTCCTCACACTCGATCCAGTGGAGGACTCCCAGACTTCCAGGCACCAACGCTGTTTGGTAGAACAGTGGAGGATCACTGCCTCCAAACACACAGCACCATGCTGTTCTCTCAACCACCACACAGATCTCTCTCTCAACCACGCTGCTCCTCTTCGTGTTCCATTTCCCACTCAGGTTCTACTCAGTGTTGAGTGGAAGAAGATGAAGAAGAAGAAGAAGAAGAACAACCACGAAGAAGAAGCAGAGGCTCCAAGAAGTTTTAGAGAGAATGAAGAGTGGTTCTCCTTGAACCCCAGAGAGAATGAGCAAAGAATGAGTGAAAAACGTGAAGTTGAGGCCCTTCATCATGGCTCTGCCCAGCGTCACTCTCCCTTTCAATTAACATTCCATCCACATTTAATGAAATTCCCATCAGCCATCACATCACCATTAAAGCCACTCCCATCAGCGTGCCAAAGAGAAAGAAGACCAAAACTCCTCTTAAACCACCAAGGGCACCAATGTAAATTTCCTGGCATTATATCATTATTATTATTATTATTCAATCAATAATCTTAACCATGTAATTAACTTTAATCAAAACCAGGATGTTACATGAAACATGATGATTTAATTGTTAAAGTGTGAAATGTTAGTAATATACCCATTTATACGATAATTGAGAATTACGAATGATTGTACCGCCCATAATGATGTTAGTAAATTGCATAAGATGCTATTAGTGACTAAATTGATGATTATACGTACATGGGATGTATGAATTGATTGAGTTAATTTTCTATACATGAGATATGATAGAAGAATTAAATTGGTGTTATTGTGATGCATGAAATGCATTTAAATAATGATGATAATGAGATTTTGCATGAGATGCAATTAATGAATAATTTAATATCATTATATAGCATGAGATGCTTTACATGGATGATTTAAACATGAAATAAGATTTGTGTATATGTGGTTTTGAGGATTCCACAAAAGAACTTGAGTGGGACTCAAGGCAAGCCTATTAAGTGGGACTCAAGGCTAGCCCACAACACTGCCATTGTCGCTGAGAGTGACTGTGTTACGCGAGAGGGTAAACAGTTTGGTACTAGTAAAACGGCTGGATCAACTGAGAGTTGAATATATATAGCCGAGAACAAGGTTGTTAAAACGTAGATTCTACGTTGAGACGGACGAGATTCTCGAAACGTAGATTCATAGTGACGTAAGACGACACGAAAGAGTCTACCAGATATACTAAATTAAACTAAACTGATAAAATTCATAATACTGAACAAAACACAAACACATAATATTAAAATCCATAAACATAAACATATAAAAGTTCAAATATAATAGGACATCAATTTGAAACTCAAATCTTAAACATCTAATCTAACATATCATTCAAATGAGAATCATCATGTTTATCCCCATCAACATCGTCCATGCTTATGCCATCATCTCCTTTATTATCTAAACTAGGAATCTATAGATCATCAATAGGTGAGCTTGGTGGATCCCGACCAGCAGCAACCCCTCTAACTTATTCAATATCTTCCACATCTTGGCTTACTTCATGATTTGTTGCAATCCACTCATCATCAGAAGAAAGATCATCAATTACATACTTCTTTTGGTTTCCTAGCATTCTTCTTCGTTGACAATTAAGAGTTAGCCATTACATAGACGACATCATTCATCGTCTTTTGCTTCAAGCGATTCCTCCTTTTAGTGTGAACCTAAATAAGTAATAATAAATAAATAATATTTTCAAAAGTATTTATTAATCATTACTAAGTAATAAATGGCTTAGTAAATTCCATCTCAGATGCACTCCAATTACGCTCACAACCGGAAGAACTGCATGTCAAGCTCAAGATACGAATAATGAACTTTTGCAACTTTAGAGTTTCATCACCATAAGACTCCTACCATTGTGCTAGAATTTTGATTTGAAGTCCATTAAGCACTATTTGGCTACCAAAAAATCCTTTTTTGTACTTGAAATCCTCTAATTGAGCATTAATCTTCTCCACCTCTTCCATATCCTCCACCATCCGTTGTAGGCAATCATATAGTCCATGTTTAATTTCAAAATCAACCTTAAAATCAGGAGCATAGTGGAAAATTGGGTCGAGGTAAAGGCCTGCGGCATGCAACGGTCTATGAAGCTGGTTGTTCCACCTCTCATCAATAATATCCCAAAGAGGTTCATAGCTACAAATTAGGAAAAAAATTAATTAATTTTCCACTTTTCAATTAAACATAAATTGAACAAGGAAAAAAACTTAATCAGTTTCTAGTTTACCTATTCTTAACATTGTTGAATGCTTTTGCAATCTTTTTTTTTTGCACGGTCCATTTCTTCATAAATAAAGCCCATTGCGGGCTTCTCATCAGAGTCCACCAAGTGAAGCACTTTGATAAAAGGGTATGCAGCCTTCAAGCAAATCATAATCTTCTTCCAAAACTCTCTATTTGTAACCAAAGATTCATAAAACTTGCCATCCTAAATTAGGTCGACTTCCACTCATTGGATATGAACATCCTCATCAATCCTCCTTTTTTGTCTACCAAGTAACCCAATATCAAATAAGATGTAGCAAACGTGTAGCAACTAATCGAATTAAATTGGTGCCATTAGTAAACTGATACAGCAAAGAAATAAGTCCACTCCTTGAATAAATGAAAGTTGTGATTTTTTTACCATCTATAATTGTCTCTTTATGGATTGGCAACTTCTTCTCAAGATCCTCCAACATGAGATCAATACAGTGAGCTACACAAAGGGTCCAATACAACCTCTTTCTTTTCTCCTAGGTTAACCCTAAATTAATGAATAGGTCAAGGTCGCCTAGAGAAAAATATTGAAAGGGCTTAAACAAAGGCTAGATGAAGAAAAATAAAGATGGGTAAAAGAGTTAGATCACATCCTCTGTGCATATAAGACAACTCCACACCCATCCACAAATAAGACCCCGTTAAAACTGGTATATGGCATCTAGGTGATGATCCCAATGGAAATAGGGCAACCAACATAGAAAGTGCAAACTGTTTTTTGACAAGTTGAATGACAATTCAATAAGGGGAGAGTTGGACCTCATCAATGAAGTAAGATAGACTATTTTCATTCATACCATGCCACTAAAGCCAGGGCAGTAGATTGCAATAACAAGAGAGTGGTCAAAGGGAGATGCACAATAGGTGATCTCATCCTTCGACAAGCAAACATAGCAAGAATGCACATAAAGGAAAATTAGCTCTAAACTAGGAAGGGCCATATAGGATTAGAAGCGTAGATAAAGGAGACGCGCTCAAATTGGAACACCTAGACAGGACCAAAATCCCCAGGAAGTGAAATATTTGTAACCTATACGTTTTTTATAGTTAAAACCGACATGTAAGAATGCTACCTCTTTCCTATTCTAAGGGTTTTCCCTTAGAAAGATTTTAACGAGGCACACCTTGGTATCAATGAAGATTTACCATTTCCATCATAAAAAAATTTCAAATGATCAAGCTCATCCCCAATGGTTACGATTTATCATGTGTAAAAATTAAGCTTATCTCTTAGTGGATATGATTGATTATATCTCTCTCTAAGATCAGGCTTATCCCTCAATGGTTACAATTGATCACATCTCTTTCTAAAAATCCAACTTGTCCTTTAAAGATTACAATTGGTCACATCTATTTCTAAAAACTAAGCTTGTCCCTTAGCAGTTACGATTGATATTTTTTGTTCAAAATCAAGCTCATCCTTTAGCAGTTATAATTGATTGCTTTTAGAATCAAGCTCATCCCTTAACGGATATAATTGACCATGTCTCACTAAATGTCAAAAGTTTCCCCCATAATTCATATTACATCATGTTTCTTTTATTTTAAAGAAATTATATTAAAATACTATTCTTAAAGTTACTTCACTAAATGCAATAAAGGGGAGACATTATGAATAGAGAAAAATGTCGTATATAAAAAGAATAAAATAATGTCGAGGTTGCAACTACATGTTAAAAAGGAAAAAAGAAAAAACACAACAACAAAGTCGATATCATCCCCCCGACAAGGGAATACATCGTTGTATCCTAACAACTAAGAATATTTGAAACTTACTTTTTTGCAAGGCCCTTCAACCCATCATCTTGACTAGGAGGAAAAATACGTAACACAAACTTCTCTAACGATGAAGCCTTGGTGAATTTACCTCTTCCTATAGGTTTCATCAATTTTTCACTGATAAAGCAGTGGAAAAGACCTATACCACCAAGTTTGAGCTTGGTATTAGGGTTCCAATACTTCACTTGATGAACTACTAAGGAGAAGGCATCTTTGGAAGAAACGAGGAACATCTTGCATTTAGCCTCCTTGGCAGCCTTAACCTTCTCAAGCTCGGTTTTGAAAGAATGAAGTCCCTCTAGCTCTTTACGTATTACAACCACTAATTTGTCTAAAAAAGCCTTCTTCTTAAGAGGAAAATAGTACAACGTCCTCATCACTTCTAGAGCCTATGAATCGACTATAACCTAGGAAACCAACTTTTTATTGGGGGTGGTAAGAGTTTTGTTCAGGTCTTTACATAACCCTAACTCATAAAGAGCCAAAGATTTTTCCTTGATGATGTCCTGTTGACCGAGAACAACATCATAAAACTCCATCATCATGCCTAGATTCAATTAAGCATTTTGGACAACAACATTTGTGACCTAGTAAAGCCCTTTAGCACCAAGCCTGTGACAGAGAAGGAAAAGCAATTTTTCCTTAATGTTTGGCCTTACTTATCATATTAGGATATGTAACTCGATCGTAGGATAGTCCTTCTTTGACTTTGTATTGAGTCTAGGGTTAACTTGTAAGGATCCTCAATAGCCTCAAATAACGAATCCTTCATAGATGGACAGGATCTTTGAAGCATTTGCCCCGTCATCGGTTCTTTTCTTTTTCTTTCTGCCATCTCTTTGGGATTTATTTTTTCCTATTTTTCCTTTATTAGTTCCTTTTACTAAAGATAATTTTCCTTGTATCAGTCAGGGATGTCAAAATGTGTTGCCAATCTAGTCACATTCACCTTGATAGTGTCGTTATTCATCACCTTAATGTCAAGTTAATTTCGACACTCCTCTTCCTTCATCATTTGTGCCAAAATGTCCACATTGTTAACCATGGATTCTGCAAAGAGGAAAAGAACGAAGATCATATTTTACATAAAAATTAAAAGATATCATGACATCAATAGTAAAGACAAAATTAAATAAGTAGTCAAAAAAGCTTTGTTAGAATCCAAAATATTTTTACACGCGAAGCAATTCTGTTCCAAAAATTGAATAGCAACCCTTTAAGACAACATGGCCCATTTTGCCGCCAGGCTCTGACCTTTGTAAAATGTGAAAGATGTTAAAAAATAAAGCCAATGTTGATTTAAACTTACAGATATAGGCCAAGAATTTGAAGCTCCTCACAAAGCCCAAGCATTTGGGTGAAGTTGATAAGAGGCAACAAGTAGATAGTCCAACACCTCCACTTCAAACTCCTTGAAAGGTAGTTGTACCTCGACTTTGGTAAAAGAAAAGTTGTACAGTCATAACCAGTTTTTACCCTGTCCCATATAATTCGTTCCCCGTCTAGTGGAAATAAAATTTTGAAATGAGACTGTCATCTCCTATCAATGCCAATAGAGACCTAAGACAAGTATTCTAGGTCCTTTTCAAAAACATAGCAAAGTGCACATTCTTAAATTTTTTTGGTAACCCAAACTCCTTGTCCTCGGCATGCCACCTATCCCAGTCAATATCCCTAAAAATCTAAAACATCTTATTTCTAGTATTTTATAACTTTAACACCAGGGGACCTAGTTTAGATCAAGAAGAGTTGGTGTTAGTGGACCCTCATATAAGGATGATGTTTATGTGCTGCCACTAGAAGACTCTAATATTGACATGTTTATGGAAAAAGACGTAGAAGGAGTCCTTTCTATTTCATGAAGATGAAAGAAAGGGTTAGAATGATATGACTATTGGAAAGTTTTTTAAGGGTCCTTTGGTGATGACAAGCTAGAGCTATCAGACAAAGGTTCCATATTAAGATGCTCGAGCATGGCGTTCATGCGTTCAACTAAGATCTTGCTTTTGGGGTGGGCTATTTTTTGAAATTGAAATTTATGATTAAAAAATGATGAGATCGCATGTGGAATCGTCCACCATCTGATTGAATCTTGGCCTTATACCAAGATCCCTCGAATGACCATGACGGTGGTGGCCTAAGGAAGATCTCCAGAGAACTATTGTCCTTGCCACTATCCTCAAGTTCACGAATAATAACCAAAATGAAAGCAAGGTGGAATGAGCAAATCTTAGAAGCTAAAGGAAGCACTTGGATCTCCAAGCACTATCAACTATCATCTTAAAGATATGCAACATGAGGATGGTGAAAATGACACGCCTATTTATAGGAGGGAAAGTCAGGGGCAAAATCATAAAAGACAAGGGGAAATCATTACCCATCACGATTTTTCATTAGTACATTTCAGCTGAAGTGAGAAATGGCATAATTGCCAAAAATTCAAAAGCACTAATACAAGAGTGATATTGGGAAAAACTAACTCTGTATTAATGAGCTTTTAAGTGGCCAACACAACTAGAAAGCATCAGAAATCGTAAAGATTAATGGCATGTCATCCTTTCAAGACATCGACTAGAGTGAAATTCAAGCCGATGCCCCAACACTGCCCTAATCTGAGGGGAATATGATCCAAACATGTCATTCAGGTCCACACCGTAGCTAGATAACATACCAGACCGTAGACAATGAGGAACCTCGTCTCATAAAAAAACAGGATGTTAGACTCTCACCATAAGGACAGCGTCCATGCACACAGACACGTTAGCAACCATGTCATTGACAAAACTTATATAAGTATTTGACAATCATATCATTACCATCATACAATAGCCATACCTTAAATAGCCTCCTTGAAAACACCAAAAGTACCTGTTAATTATGCATATATACCTCAAGTTGTGATACCGTCCATTTTAATTTGATATCACTCTCTGACTTAGACATTGGAGGTGCCAACAGACACCCCCTAGTCTCACTTGGCATTTGTATAAGTGTTAATGGATCTAGAGGCATATTGTCTAGTTTATCATCGTACGATACCGTCCTTAATGAGCTCATATATAGATCACATACTATGACAACTCTAGAGTATAGTTATCCAACTTTATGATTTTTAGGTCCTCGTCAAAGTAGTTAGTCGTTAACTTCAACCAAAGAGGCAAATAGTAAACTTATCTTTGTAACCCAAATCCTTAATGATTCCAACACCTTGAAATACAACCTTATCTTCATTATTCCCATGAATTACTGTAACTTCATAATCCTCATTATATTGCAATTTAGGCTCCATTATAAAGCATCCACCATGGTGAAAAACCACAGTAAACACCATCTTAAACAACAAAAACCTATTTTAAAATTAGAGAACCAACAACAATACAGTAAATTCATGAAACCTATATTAAATCAAGATCAATCACATTTATGATTTTCTATTTATCCTAGGTCCACCTAACGTTTTAACCTTAACCATCATATTGTAGTCAAACAAAGAAAATATATAAACAGCTCCCTTGACTTGTCCTAACTTGACATCTGCCGAATAAAGAAAGTCATAAACTCAACTTTAAAGATTCACACAAAGCAGCCCCAAAAGAAAAGCAAATAATTACAGATGTACCTTGTCAATTTCGTGCCTCCACGCTTAATATACACACGTACTTCTCATAGCAAGCAAATAATTAAGACTTATTGGTGTTGATAGTATCCTCCTTTTATTATGAATAGTTTAATATTTGGATATGATATCCCTTCTCTTCTATTTTCATTTCCCAACCCCTCTCTTCAATTCTCCATTCTATCTCTCATTTTTCTTTCCTGTTATCATTTCCCTTTTATTTTATAACATCTTTGATATTTTAGATTAATTAAGACTTATTGTCCATTCCAAAAAATGTATTTATCTTCTCTCAATCTCAATTTATGTTATTAACTAAGTTACAACTTAAATGACTTGACAAACTTTATACATATGCACTAACTTAAGATGACATGGCTAACTATTGGCATGAAATTCCATCTAACCCATCATCAACTTAATTGATCGCACTAGGTGGACTCATTTAAATTCACTAAAAGTTTGGCTAAAAGAAATTTTTTTGTACGGTGATCGAAATCAAAAGATCTTATATTTACGTGGGCCAATATATTTAAGCCTAAACATAATAACCTATCGACTTTGTTGTGCAAATTAAAACTCTAATTTTTATTTATTTAAAAACAACATTTTGTAAAACACAAAAACAAACCTAACTTTATGTCTTTTCAAATGATTTCAACTATATAAGTACCTAACGTAGAATTACAACAAAGAAAAAAAGGCTACCGTAGCCAACACAGAGAATTATATATAAAAAAAAACACTAACATGGTCAACTCAGAATTATACAAGTTGCTCCGTGTAAATTTAGGTACATTTCAATAGTGGAATTTTGCAGTTGATACTAGTAATAGCTAACCCGTACAAACTAATGATTTCCTTAGAACTCAATTACCAAAGGCAATTTGCTTATGCCGATTAAGATCTCTTAGATATTTTGTTGAGTTGTATTCTTGCACATCAAATATCTCTTCAGAGTATGTTCTTTGGAGTGGTCTCCTTTGGCCTAATTTTGTAGATTCTAGGACTTGGTTGTCACCTCTTAAAAGCGTTACAACCTGCAGGCGTCAAATAGAATATGATACATCTTTTATGACATAAAATGATTTTTACAACGTTCCTATCTTTTTCTTTTCAAGCAATATTCTTCTCACCATCTCTTTCTCCCTTTCTTAATTATTATTTCATCTAAGATATCATAAACATACGTGGGTGACCTCCAAGGAACTAAGATGTTTGTGCTACATCGAAACTAACTTGGAGGTTCTCAATGAATTGGTTTAGGAAATACATAATGGCTAACATGAATATAGCTAGTAAAAAAATACAACCATGACTTTATATTTGAGTTATTTTCATTAAGAAATCTCTTCAGATTTAATTGCACATCAATTGTCAGTTAGCCTACCCAAAATGGCTCATTATGAAGGATGCACAGATAAAACATCTCAGATTTAATTGCATGAAGATGATAGTAATCCCGTGTGAAATTTAAATTTAATAAACTAATACCTTTTACTTTTATTGTTACTCATAAATCTTTTATTCTCTTTTTACTTAGTTAATATCTTTTTTATTAATAACTAATAAAGATATTTTAATAAAAAATTAATTAATGTTATTGACTTTTTAATGAGATTTTTATATTAAAAACTAAGGAAATATTTTAGAAGTTTTTTATATTCATAGACAAATATAATAATATAATATATCTAGCTCTTTATGCTTGCCTGACTCATGCGAGGACGTAAGATTGGAGATCTTTCAACACACATTGTTGCAGTCAAAACTCCACGACCCAATTGTTCTGGGTCATAATTATTGCCAAGAGAAGAATCAACAAGATCTTTTATTTTATTGGCATCAAGCAAATTTTTAGCCTATAATACATAAGAAATCCGAGTGTTAAGACCTTTCTGTTGTGATATAGTTTGATAATAGTACTTTATTACCATTTTTTGGGAAAATATTTTACCCATATCACAACACTCTGTTGCATATGATTCAAAGCTGGATGGCCAGTTATGATCTCCAAAAGTAGGACTCCAAATGAATAAACATCAGTTTTCTCATCTACTATGCCATGCATGCAATATTCAGGAGCAAAATACCTGCCAATCAAGGGCTTAGGGAAATATATTAAATCATAAGAATCCAGAAGACTAATATTAGTAATTTATTTTATTCATACCCAAACGTGCCTTCAAATTTTGATGCATTATAGTGAGTCCATGATTGTGGTAACCACATTGCAAGCCCGAAATCACAAATCTGGAGTAAATATCAACTAATAAAGAAATGATAAATTAGAGAAAAATTACATCAGAACTAAACTAACTTGTCAACTAGGGATACAGAAGAACCACTATGACAAGGTCTACTATTGATCTAACATATACAAGATGAACATGTATTGACTATTGACAAGGCATGAAAAGGAATATTTAACATATGAAACATGACAAGGCACAACTTAGTTCATGTATTATCGATCTTGACAAGTGTAGAAAGTTTTTCAGAGAACCAGAATCATAATCAAAATAATTTTATTATTTAACCATTAAAATTTAGATATAAATGTAGTAGTGTCTAATTATTCATATCTCTTATTTATTTTTTGGTCCACACGCAACTCAACTTCAAAATACATTCATGCAATTAACCTAAGATTCACTCTACTTAAGCTTAGTAAAAACCTGTGGCTCAAAACTCTCTGTAAGTAGAATGTTCTCTGCCTTAATATCTCTATGAATGATTCGTCTATGACAATTCTCATGTAGATAGAGGAGACCATCGGCTATTCCCAAAGCAATTTTATACCTTTTACTCCAATCTAGTTTGCTTTTCTCTGAACCTAGAATGCAACATGAGAGAATAAGCAATAAATACACATTCAAACAACAATTTTTCACATACAAGGAGACTACAAACTAAGCACAAACCACGAAGAAGAGACCCTAAACTTCCTAGTCGAGATAGTTCAAAGACTAGGTGCATTTCTCCTTCTACACAACTTCCAATAAGCTTGGCAATATTAGGATGGTTAACATGAGCAATTACACCTAACTCCGATAGAAAGCCTGTAGTTTTTTCATCTGTGGTCCCTTTAGTCATTTTCTTCACAGCTATTAATTTTCCGTCTCGAAGACACCCCTTGTAAACCTCTGAAAAACCTCCTCTACCAATTATATTTTCTGCATCCAGAAGAAACAATGAAAATCTACAGAATCAAATTGACCTCTTTTTACAAGTAGGTATTTCAATATACAATTAGTCATTCTATAAATGCTGTAGTATTGTTCTCCGATCAGAGTTAAAGTTTTACCTGACAGTTTATGAAATAAAGGTCAGCATCGGATATAACGTGAGGTGTACACGGAACAACACAAAAAATATACAAGTAAAACTACAATTCTGATTAAAAAATATTTTATATATATATATATATATATATATATGTGTGTGTGTGTGTAAGAAACTGCAGTTCAATTTTATTCCTATAATAATTAACGGTCACATTACATACCTTTGCTAAAATTGTTTGTTGCATTTCTGAGGTCAAGGAGGCTGAAAGTCACCAAAGAAGACCTGAAGTTATATATATTTCTGAAAGTGGTGTTTTCTCTAGAGCTTTTGCTTTTCCACTTTGGTATCCTTGGCACATTAATAGAAGGGATTGGAACTAGTTTTTTGACAGATTTATGTTTCCAAAGTTTGAAAATATTGCTCCAATGAGGGCGTGCCCTCGTGCTTGAACAGTTATTGGTCTCTGATTCAAGTTGATGATGAGAATCGAAGCCTTTGATGCAAGCCTCCAAGACTCCTCTAGGAGATGTATGATCTTCTTTCTCTTTCTCCAAATCTACGCGCCTTAAGTCTAGGAGCATAACATGAAAAGAAAAATCATGATCATAACATAAAAGTATTTTTGCATTGGGATGAAAACTTAGAACTGAAAAAAAAAAACCATGGGCAGAAGATGAGCATGAAAGCGTGGATCCTTGTGTCTTGGGTTTAAGATGAAAAGCTTCGACCATTGGGACCTTCTTCCATTTATTAGCATAACTTATCCTATGGTCCCTACAATGCATGCCACATATCTTAAATATTAGAAATCATAAACAAAACGGGATAATACGTTGCATATAGGTTTTGCCATCTTAAATGCCTCATAACAAGGAAACTATTTAAATCGAAGAACTATATACCAAACCATATACATACAAGTTATAGTTACCATAATATTTACAGGGTAAATATAAGCTCCTATGAACCAAATCTAAGAACAATAAGATAGAAGAGACTTGCATACCATAAACAATAATGCGCTTGGTGAGCATCGTCATCATTGGCCATGAAAGCTTGGAATTTTACCACTTAATGATAGATAAAATGATTGGCCTTTGTATTGTTTCTTTATATGACAATGGCATGTTTTCTGTGTTAGAAAGCAAAGTAATGTGAATGTGATCCATTTCCATTCCACGGTGAGGACCAATACAAAAAATTGTGAGTCATACATGACATTGTGGCAGGGGCAAGTGGTAAAATGAAAGATTTAGCAGCGAGATATGCTCTCAACCAACAGTAAGCGAGTAAGTGAACAACTTACGGGGAAGGGAGGGTGGAACCAATTGTTGGTTTTCTTTGGTGTTTTTTTTTTAGATTACTGTATTTGTGCCTCACACATTAAGTTTAATTTTGAGCTTTAACAGAAAATAATATAATTGGTATTATTTCTGTATAATATTGTGCATTAATGAATGAATATATATCCTACAACTATTCTTTTTTCCGAGCACAATAAGTTATCTGATAAGTTTTATGGTTTTTTTTTTAAATGGTGCCATAAAAGAAATAATTTACTGTTTGGGGTTGATCTAAAAATATATGGTGGTCTGTGTGGAAAATGTCAAATCATATTTTACATTTCGCACCCTCCTTTTACGAAATCTGACAGCTGCTGACCCAATCAATAAGAGCGTGACACCTGGCATGGAAAAGCTGAAACCATTTTGCATAGTCATTTTGTGAAAACCAAAAGTTGCCCCCTGTGGTTAGGGGTGTTCGCGGTCCGAATCGGTTCGGTTTTATGACAAAATATCATCCGATCCAATCACTTTATTAAATTGCGGTTCGGTTCGGTTGAAATGAATGACACCATCCGATCCGATCAAATGCGGTTTGGATTGGATCGATTTATGCAGTTTTTTTCCTCATTTTATATCTTTTATAAAATCAAATGAATATTATAATTATAACAATGCAAAGAATATTTTAAGTTCTCAACTATGGAAGAATCATTAATAAGTAAAATAAGACAAGTTTTCAACAATTTAAATTTAAACATAAAACAAATAAAGTACTATTTAAATAAGATTCAATGAAAAACAATAGAAATATTAAAAGTCTTGAGTCAAGATTTTAGTCTTTTTGTTCTTCCTCTAACTCGCACAAATTTTTAAAAAATAAGTGTTATCATACACTTTAAAAAAAATTACAAAATAAAATATAGAGACCAAATTAAACAAACTAATAAAACAATAAGTGAAAGAGGTTGTGACTAAATGAAATAAAAACATTAAAACATAAAACTTGTGGATCGGTTTAGTTCGGTTCTCATAGGTGGAACCGAAAACCGATCCGAACCACATATTAAATGCGGTTTTTTTGCGGTTTCGGTTTTTTCGATTTTCGATTTAATCGGTTTCGGTTTTCTTTGGATCGGTTGAGCAATTTTTCATGGTCTGGATCGGTTGATGAACACCCCTACCTGTGGTGAGATTTTTCTTTTCTCTCTAACGTGTTGTAGGATCAAGCCTTGTCATATTCAAATTTTGACACATAAAAAGTTTTAACGCGTTGACTATTTACGAGTGACCGATTGCTAGACATGATCATGTCCATCTATTCTAGTTGCTTAAATCACACATGATTTTGACATGTGGCATGACACGTGGCTAAGGGTATCAATTCTAGCTATTTAAAACACACACAATTTTAACACGTGGCATGAGAGGGTATCCAAGCAAAACCCTAAAAAGATTGCCTATCATTTTGTGTAAACTAGTTAATTGAGTAGACAAATATAAAGTATAAAATATGAATTGCCCATCCTTCAATTCAAGTGATAATATCTTATGCACTAAATAATAGATCATAAATGGTGTTTCCTTTAAGTAAATACATATAATGCAAGGTAGCAGCAAATAAAGAATTATTTATGTACCACAAAAAAATTAAAGGACCGAATATTTAATTTTAACTTAAAATTTAGAAGAGACATATACTAAACTAAAGAGACCAAGATGATAATTGAGTATAAAAAACAGTTTCATATTTGAATATTTGAACCTTTGACAAATAAAATATCTCTTTTTTTTTTCAGTTAACTTAGAATTTCTTTTACACATAAACATTTATCTCAAAAGCAAAGAGAACAAATGGTGTCCCAAAATTGTTGTACAAAAAGAATTTCTCAAAAAATAAAAAAAAAGGAAAAGATGAAAAAAGCCAACCTAGGGCGTAAATAGATCATTATGGTTCAATATCAATAACCAAATATTCTGGTTTCACTTCCACTTGACATAGGCAATGTTTTCTGATATTACACATACGAGACCAAATTTTATTTTCTCTTCTTTCTTTTAATATTTAATATTAGACTATGTTTAAAATCCCATATGCTTTTCAATCTTAAAATTATAATTAAATTTCAAAACCAAATAAGAACATTAACAACCAAACCAAACTTAAGAATAAAACAACGTAGTTCTGATCTAAAAAAAAAGACAGATGCTGAAGTAGACTACATCCGAGTTTTGGATTTCATGATTTCTTAATTCATAAAACCAATGTACAAAAACAGGAAAGGGATCAAATGGTAGTGCATGTTGGTAATCATCATAATTCCATAGCAGAATTGATGGATAAACATCATCATATCTCATTAATATAAAGCTTCTACACTTAGGGGACAAAAACATAAAATCAATACTCCAACGGTAGATGAAAGCGATAGAAACACTGTTCCTAGAATCCTAGTACTTCGTGGATTAGCTTGTTCTTTTAAAATGACACAATATACTTGCAAAACATTATAAAGAAAATACTGTTTGAAAATTATAAAGGTAAAATTAACATAATTGACATTTCATCAAGCACTTAGTATGCACTGAACATAATATAACATTTCCTAAAATTATATAGAAAAACATTAAAGAGGAAACATTCAAAGGTAAAATTAAACCAAGAAATCTGAATATGCAAATAGATAATGAACAAGGAAGTTTCAAAAATTAAAGAAAACTAGGATCTATGAACTTGAGTGATTGAGCGAGACTAACCGAGTAAGAGCAAGATTCAACAGTAATGAACGAGGTTAAGCGATGAATGAGAGTGAACAGAAAGTGAGCGAGAGTAACCAGAGAGTGAGCGATTGAGGTTAAGCGAAGGAGAAAAAATCACAACAAAAGTGAATGTGATACAGAGAACGTGAGAGTGAGCGTGATACTGAGAACGCGAGAGTGAAGAAGTGAAAAATATCAAGAAAGGGGAAGTTAATTACAATGGGCTTGTGAAAGGTTTTAAAAAATAAAATAAGTGATTATTTTTTTAAAAATTCAAACAAATATAAATTTATTGGGGTAAGTGAAACACAAGTAAATTTTATATATTTTTAATGGTTTTATCAACCTTTACCAAATAATCTCAAGAATAAATGATTTTTCCTATAGTGCTTGCTAACATTAAAAGATAAACATGTGTGCTTGTAATGGGAAGCCTAATGGAATATTAAAGATCAAATGAGAACTTCATTTGAGAAATGAGTTGCCACAACATATAGTTCTATATTTAGAAAGAGTTGGTTTCCTCCATGTAGTTAAGCTAGCAACTTTTCTAGTTTCAATCGAGTTAATAATTACATTAGTCAAGAGATAGAGGCCAAAGACTCATACATTTCATCTACTTGGTAGTAAATGCATAATAAATTTGCAAGACATGGTTTTTACTTGGCTTGAGCTTTAATTAATGTGTCATGATAGGACCAACAACTAGTGCGAGTTATCCATCTTATGTGCAATAATTTTTAGGAAAGTTACCACTTACTAGTATGTTCCACGGTGGGTGTTTGAGGATGTCATGGTTGTAAAAAAACTTCTCAAACATCGAAGACCATTTGGGAAGTGAAGAGAAGATACAAAGATTCACAAGAACTTACATATTGACGTTTATCAATGAGTTTATATTTTTAGATCAATCAATCCTCTAGAAGAGTTCTTGCGAGATGCCTTCATCTCCTTGAGGATTTTGATGAATATGGTCGTTATGTATAAGGAAAAATTGCATTAGCTTACCTTTATTGGTAGCTTTACTAGAACAAATTATGTTCATAATGATATTTGTGGGTTGCTATCTTGGTGCAGCTATAGACATGAGAATGAATACCTCACTCGCCAAGTACATCTGCTGACTTGGTTCAGACACTTCATAATCAACTTTGTTGGCTTTGACTTAATAACAATATGGGTTTGATGTAATTTCATAGAATGCTAATTTAGGGAATTTTGCACTTCACTTTTTCTTTGAAACTCTAATCTAATAAACAACTTATCTCCAACATTCTACTAATTTCCTTCTTCAAAATCCATTGCATAGCTTCATGAGCACCGCTACCTCCCAACTGAAAAATGTTAATAACTAATAATCTTTAAATTTAAAGTATAGAGAATTTTTCTTATCAAAGGTGTTTGACAATTGATAACGTATAGGCCCTACAATAATGGTGGTATTTTGACGACCATTTTTAGTTTAGTAGGACTTAAAGATCACCATTTATATAATCTGCCATCAAATACTCATCATTATCACACAAATCACTACTATTTACCTTAGACAGTAATATATAATTGGATTTGTCATTTGATATGTAACTCATGTTTCTTTTTTCAAAAAACTATTAGCTAATTGGGTTTTCTTCAAATGAATGGAATTGGAAAATGATTAAGGTATAAATAACAATGGGTGATGTGTGAGTTTAGTGCAACTCATGAAAGAATAATAACTTGTATCGTACGTTTCCTGTATGAAACATAGATGAAAAAAGGATGTCACATTCAATCCATGTGATATCAGCTGTGTCGCATGTCATCAGGAAGACTCACCCAGTTAAGTTGTATGGGTTTCATACGAAGTTTTCGGACAACAATGTGAGAATGAGGTCGTCTTAAAGATATGAGAAACTAAAAAAGTTGCTCAAACATGTAAAATGTCTCATAAGAGCCCCATTTGTGTAAATAATTTCTAAGTATGCATTATTAGAAAAAGAAAAAAACCTTATTGAAAATCTTAAATAAAAATATACAAATACAACATTAATCCTATGAAATAAATATTTACAAAATCTCACACCTAAAAAATGTCTAAATTCTGGCACGCCCACTCTCAAGTGCTTCTTATGTTTCTACCAACTCAATAACTAAAAATAAGCGAGGATGAGGATGTAGTTTGAGAATGTGGAAGAAAAAATAAAAATATGTCATCTTGAGAGGAATCATAGGCAATCTCAGTGGGACTCGGTACCATTTACTAATTGCAAACTTTGCTTCATCACTATAGCTAATACTTATAATTATTTTCACCCTTTCTTTTTATTTTCCCCTTCACTCCTTTTACCTCATCTACCACAAACCTCTATCTTTGGTGGTGAGGATATTATTAATACTTTCACCTTCTTCCCATCTTGTAAGCTTATATTTAAAGGTCTACATCAATAAAATACACAACATTATTACTCCTCAAACGGTTCTATTAAAAGTTTATTTTTATATACACATGTGTGATCATGTTGTATGTTTCTATTATTCTTTCACTTTCTCTTTCTTTTCTTCTCCATGCCTTCAAGAAGCACATCTATTCTTTCTTATTATATCTCGCCACCATCTTTATCACTTCTAACACAAATGATAACTACAACCTTCATCCTAAATGTAATAACCATTATAATTCATTAACTACAATCATACATATTCTTTATTGTCCTTCATTGCTAAAGTCAACCCCGTTGTCCTTGCCATTGATTAGAATCATCAACCATATTGATGAAACGATTGAAAGGTTAATTACTTGCACCAAGAGTCATGAATCTGAAAGTATCGACAAGAGAAAAGTCAATAATAAAATTGTTGAAAATAACCAAAAAAAGAATATAAAAGATCATCAGGAAGATGCTGATGAAGAGAAAGATGATTATTTGAAGATGATCAGGTTGGCAACACAACGAAGAGGGAGTTGGAGGAAAATGGAGACATTTCCTTCACCGCTTCGATCATTGAATATGAAAGGACAACCAAGTTCCATTCTTGTGCCAGTGAGGGAAAACGGAAGGTTACAACTTAGCAAAGTAACAATAGAAAGACCAGAAATTCTATGTGCCATAAGACAAGATGGGCGATTGCGATTATTTTTCAAGATAAATGTGCTATAGATGAAGAAGAAAATGAAGAAGAAGATGAAGAAGAAGAAGAAGAAGAAGATGACAAACAAATGAAAGAAGAAGAAACAATAATAGAAATGGAAAATGGATTAGAAGAAGAGGAATATAAAGTTGTTGAAGATATGAATACTAGATATGAGCAAGAAGATCGGGTTGGAGGGTGGAAGTTTCCTATTGAAAGTTTTAGCAGAAGGTGTCACGAAGTGGTGAATCATATCCAAGGTCGTAATCATGTTCACGGCAACCATCGCCACCTACATATGTATGGAGTTGGAATTGCATGATAGAGATCAGCAATTTTTGGTATAGTGACCTTGTTTTGGTTTGTTAATATGTGATTATAAATTTAATTGTTCCTCTTTTGTGTTTATGCTTGTTAATTTTGCTATCAAGATGGAACATACATGTTGGTTGCTTTTATGTTTTACCATTCGTGTATATAAGCTTTAATAGAGTTGTTTACTTACTGGTAAAAGTTTGTAAAGAAAAGGAACTTTTGTTTCCTATTAGTAAAGAACTCTCTTTTTAGCTTGCATCATTATGATGGAATAACGTCTTTTATATGATTGGTAGAATCTTCGAATCCTATAATACATTCTTTCAAAGAATTCTTAATGATAATATATATTATAAAAAGAAGTTGTCTCATGTATAATTTATTAACTATTAGTTCAAGCTTTTAATAAATTTTTAATTTTGTTATTTTAAACAATGCATTTAAAGTGAACTTGTCTTTATATATAAATTATAAATCTAAATCCTATTTTTAAAGTCCAAAATGATAAATAAAGTTTTATATTTTTAAAATATTTTTTAAAAAATTAAACCATCAATACTTAAGAGATACTTTTAAAGCATATAAAAAAATACATAATAAATATGGTAACTTTTACCTTCATAGATTTATATTTATGAAAATCACTACACAAGAAATATATTTATTATTGTTGTTATTTTTATTATTTATTTGAGTTGGTGAGATTTATTATAGGAAATAACAATGTTATAATTACCAAAAAAAATTGAAGAAACCATTTCATTAAACAAATCAAGATGTGGAAATGCCTACAATATCCAGATTATCTTGGACAGGAGCTAGAAAGACTAAGGCTCCTTCTACCCAACGGAACGCGTTGTTGTTCACCTTGACGGAGCGGAGGCCTACCTCACAGCCAAACAAGGCGTCGTTCACGCAGACGGATAAGGGGACCGTTGAACGCCACAGAACAGAGGGGAACGAAGCAAAACCTTACCAACCAAACAAGTTCACTACATAAAACCAATGAGAGCACATTTGGCTAACTTATCAGCTAGAACATTGACCTCCTTATGAACACAAGTACCCATGAAAAAGGAAAATGGACTTAACCTCAACACAATTTGGAATTACCATGGATAAATATGAGCCATTTTCTCGAGAAGTTTTGGAATTCCACGCATGAAGGAGTAGCAAATAATTTATCTCGAACACTACCTGAAGAACCTCCAAATTTTGTGCCACCACACTTACCCAACACAACCCTAATACTTTAGCCAAAGTGATATCATTACAATGCCCCATAATCTTTGTTGCTTAAAATAACACAACACTCGTATGATATCTCCTAGCAAGACCTAAGCCAACACCACTTGTCCCATGAAATGACACTTCAATATTAATCTTCTTTGTTCCCAACGTTGGAGCCACCCATGATCGATCAAGGAGTCACGACATAGCTAAGCAAACCACGTCATTATTGCTACGGGTCCCTCTTAGTGGAAATAACCACTTAGCAATAAATTAATATTGTTTTGTGGCTAATTATGGCAGCATATGTGGATGGATGGTAACCACATAATTATTTGTGGTGGAAATCAAAACATTGGGCCTATAAATTGGCCTTGGAGCATTGCAGCAAATGCATCAGGAGGAAAACCAAGCAATTGAGAGCAATTGCATAGAAACACTAAGTGAGAGTGTTTAGGCCAAAGCAATTAGTTAATTGCTTTGATGAGTTGTTGAGTGAGGGAAAAATAATTAGTGAGTGACAAAATAATAAGATTAATTGGGGTGTTGGGAAACACTTGAGTGCCACTATTTTGGGTTAATCTCGGATTTGTACCTCTAATATTTTATTAGAGAAGTCCCTCTTGTACGTCTACTGATTTTATTAGTGAAAAAAATTTCGGAGTTTGTCCCGTGGACGTAGCCCAAATCAAAAGGGTGAACCACGTTAAATTGCTGGTGCCATTTTAATTATTTATTTACTTTTCTCGTATTTAATTTATTCTATAATCACCTATTTTATCGGTCCGTCATTCCGCTGCGCCGGGAAAAATTATCAGTCAATTTATGCAGATTTTTCCCAACAATTAAGTGGAGTTGGAATAGTCGATATTTTTTGCCCAGTATTTGCTCAAAGGACCACCACCTTATTAAAACCAACAATAATAATTGTAAAGCCTATCCTCATCAAGAGGAAGAAAGGTTTAGATGAAAAAAATATCAGAGAAATCCAACACTCGTAGATTGGCGAATCCTGTCCTTTTGCAACCTCACGCCCAACCAAAGCACGATAAACTAATTCATTAGCGGCTGAACACATTGGACAACCATCATCTTTCGTTATAACCTCTTCTCTTTAAGGCCACTTTCATGGGTAACACCTTATTACATGTCCTCCACACAAGGTCTGCACCTAGGAATCACATTAACCTTCCAAATAGGAGCCCAAATAAATATGATGTTTTATCTGACAAGGAAGAAGGCATATTAGCAATGATATCATTAATCCCAATTCGATACTCACCCTTCACCGTAGATCTCCCTGAAGTTCCCCTCTAACACAACACATATTTCCACCTCCTCCAAGACAAGGGAATTTTTATAATTCTGGTGGCCACATGATAAGAGAAAAGGCTTAAGGTTATGTCTCCACGCATACATACCAGTATTAATAAGGTGTGAGACCCTTGAAACATCATTAGGAAACAACACCTCCTCATTAATCATAAAATTATGGGATGAGGGTTTACATCCATCCTCCATGATCCTAACTTCTACAATTCTCTAAAAAGAATTAACTATCATATGAGCTTCTAGTGGTTCATTCATTTGACCATATACTAGAGCTAATTTTGATTCTATAATATTTTCTTCATTAATTACCCCGACATTTTATAACCCATTCAACCTTATATATACAACGCCACTTAAAGCTTGGGTTATATCCCTCACTAACATTCTCAATAGACTTAACACTCTCAGTTAACTAGGACAAACCTTTTTGTCGGTTATCCTACTTAACTAAGAGGTCACAAGTTTTAGAAAAAGTGAGGAATTCTTTTTGTGTACAAGTAAAACAATGGTGGATTGATAGAAGCAAAGTATTAAATAATTTACATGATTATTCATAAATTGTAAGTAATTATACCCTTGACAAAATGGGGCACGTGGACACCCTTAAATATGTACAATCATCCCTGGTCTTGTCATTTAATTAAATATATATAACTATATACATCCTACTTTTGTTGAGCGCTCCCAGTTGGTCCGACTTATTGTTGTTTCTTGTATTCCGGTTCCTGGTTTCCTGGTTTTTTTGTTGTTATTAAGCAGAAAGGGGTGAGTATATACTCCAGACCCTGAGGGTTCCTGATGCGGGTGTACCCAGTCTACAAATAACATAATATAAATAATCCAATAACACATTTACAGCCTATAGCAATCAATAATGCTGTCATGGAATGCATGAGTTAAGTTCATTATGAATTATCTAAAGCTTAAGTCTTATGATGCATGTGGGCCTAATAAACCAATCCATTATCATCATCATCATGATCTCATTCATTAGAAACTGTCCTGTTCAAGCTGTCCCTAGGCACAACGTTTCCACACTAGAACGATCGGAGCCCACCAAGTCCCCTAACCATCACATCATCATCGTAGGGTATGAATGGACACAAGTCCTAATCAATATGGATCCATCTCATTTCACCATTCATAGTCATATTATCATGGGGCTTGACTCTACACAATCATAGTTACATTCTATCATTTTGTCAAAGTACATCAGGCTTACATCGTCTCACCCGGCTTCAGGGGCGACTCTGATGCCATTGGGTTTCTGTCTTGGTTGTACTCCCAAGATTCTCCTCGGAGATCAGACGTGAATGTCCTCCAACGTACCTGGTGTATGCTCTAATTTTAATCCTTCCAAAAACATGCTTATGATGCAATATGCATTATTTTAATTTTATCATTACTTTGACCTCTGGGTATCTATGTATTCCCTATCTCGTAATATTTGTCCTCAACTTGTTAGGTCCTACCTGTTTTTCAGACTATATAAGAAATTTCTAGAAATATACAGGCTATATCTTGGCTAAATAATTTCCTTTTTAAAGAGTAAATAATGTATATCAACTTTATAACTAATAGGAATGACAAAAAAACTTGTACCCGCAGATATCCATAGATATTACCCGTGATGGGGCAGATACAGGTAGCCAAATGGATACCCGTGGATAGATTAAATAGGTATTTTAAAAACTTGTTAATAAATGGGGAGGGTAGCGGTATAGGGGTATCCGTACCTGTTAGATATGAAATTACATTTATACCCTTACATATATGTGTACCTTTAAAGTGTCAAACCCTAAATGTGTCTTCCCTCATTCATACTGTCACTCTTTAGAACTCAAACTCTCCCTTCTTGTGCGCCCTCATCGTGCCAAACTTCCACTCAAGCTCATCATCCCTCACTGTCCACTCAAGCTCATCATCTTGCGAAACAGAAATAGCGTGCCACTACAGAAACAACATCGTCCCTCACCGTCACTCAGGATCTATTACGAAATAGAAACAGAAAAACATCGTCTTGCAAAACAGAAATAACGTCACATCCTCATCACCGTGACTCCTCAACCGCGTCACCACGTGCTTCTCCTTCGTGTGCTCCTCTACACTAAGCCTGAGTTTCTTCTCTTCCCACCACTGATTTCTTGTTTGGTTCTGTAACTTCTGTTGGTGGTTCTTATCTATTTTAAAAAATATGATAATTTTCTAGTTCCTGTTTAATTGCTGGTTATGTTGTGATGACTGATGAATTATGGCAATTTTAAGGTGTCACCTTCTTGTTCTACCTCGTTGATGTTGGTGATTTTTATATTGTAACCAATATTTTATATAATTTATTGTGCTGATTCATTAAAGAAAGAGTTATAATATGGTTGATAAGATTTCTATATTATAAAAAATAAAATAAAAAATAAAATTAGACGTCTTAGATGTGTAATTGAATTTTGAACCCAAAAGGAGTTTACATATCAACTAGTAAAAATTAAAGTGTGGCTCGACTAAAACTACAAAGCACATTACTACGTATTTTGGTTAATCCTATTTATCACAAAAATCAATGAGAAGCACACAGAGAATTTTAGTAGAGAGGCAGAAAAACATTATGACCATTACAAACAATTTGGTTTCCAATATTACCTGTAATAGTAATAGACCACCACACCAAGCCAATGCATCCCGACCTGACCTAACTGCAGAGCAAAATAGAATAATATATATTATGATTTTGCAAGTCATTTTACATATGTTCTGAAAAAATGGAACGAACTAGCATGCTAAGCCTTTATCTTGCCTTAATTCATCAGATTAAAAGAAGAAATTCCTTTCACTCCCCCCCCAAATGAAAAACATAAGGTAGTAGTTCTAGTTCTCCCACAATTATCCAAAATTGAATCTGACAAACGCTCATATTAAGAAGCTGAAATCACTAGGAAGGAAAAGTTAGCTCTAGCTTCAAATGCTAATAATAAATTACAATCAATCCTCATCATATCTTGATGCCCCCTTACACCTTTTTCGTTACTATATATTCAACATGAATTAGAGTGAAAGTGTGGAACTATAATATATAGTCAAAAGAAAAAAATTATGGATGATAGAAAGTAGAAAATGTGTGAAAGTGTGAAGTGTGGAACTGTTACATCGTTTTAATCACTATTACACTAATTGTGTTGGATTTTTGAAATAATCTTTTACCTTTATTATATATTATTGCAATTTCCCTCCTGATTTAAGGCATGTAAATGATTCATATTAGGTTAATTAAGAAAGAGACAATCAAATATTGGGTAACAGACCATGTGGCATTATTCATTATGAGGATAAATAAATATTAGGCATCAAAATGTTTAGCTTAATTAGTTGAAATATTAATAGTGATTCTCGTATATTTCAAGGGGTTAAAATTAATAAAGCTAATTAAGAAAATTAGTTGAAATATTATATGAATTAAGTGATTAAATTAATTAGTATATATTGATTTAATATGAAAATTTGGGATATGTGTCATAAAATAAGAAACGTATAAAAACAGAGAACTTTTTCCTTAAGAAACAAAAAAGAAAAAAGAAGAGAGGAAGTGTTAATCAATTTTTTTCTTCCAAAATTTAGTAGTGCTATGGAATGTCCTACCCCTTGGTTCTCATTTACTTTCATTCCCATTAGACAAAAAATTAGTCTATAATTATCAATTTGACAATTATGGTCTTAAGTGTTTGGGGGAGTTGGTTTGAAATCCAATAGTATAATAGGTTGCTTTAATTTTGACAAAGAATAAGTCTCCGGTTGCTTCTTTTGAATAACATTATTAGGGTATTTTTAAATTATGAATAAAATAATTTGTTTGTAATGTAAATTATGAATAGGTCTACATAGCCTTAAAATGGTTTTCTTATTTGATTCTTGTTTGATTTCTGGTTCAAACAATAATTGTCTTATGATTTTTGTAGAATGTCCTCTCATGAAGGCTCTAGCCCTGTGAATGAAGAATTTCAATTAGCTGATATTATGGTTATGCATAATTCAAATGTTTCCAAGGCCATAAAAGGAGGAACACCTTCAACCCAGAATGAAATTGGAAGTGAAAGTCTCACTCCAAATGAAAATAAAGATAGAGATAGAGGGGAGAAAAAAAACTGACTTTTGATGTTTGGAATCATTTCAAAAGGGTTCAAATTGATGGCGAATGGAAAGCAGTTTGTAATTATTGTGATGTAAAATTATTGGGTGAAGCAAAACAAGGAACAAGTCACTTGCGTAGTCAGTTTTAAGGATACTTGCTTCGAACTACAAGAGATATTAGACAATCTTTTTTAAAAAATAAGACAGTTAGAGGTGAAAATGTGGTTGTCAGTTTCTATTCTTTAAATCAAGATATTTCAAGGCGTGCACTTGCAAGAATGGTTGCTCTCCATGAGTATCCACTATCCATGGTTGATCATTTTGGTTTCAGAGATTTCTATTTTTTCATGTAACCATTATTTAAGGTATGTTTCGGAACACTCTCAAGAGTGACCTCTTCAAAATGTATTCTGCTGAGAAAGAAAAGATGATGAAATTATTGTCAAACAACTCAAGTCAGTTTTTAATCACAACTGATATGTGGACAATTACCCATCAAAATAAAGGCTACATGGCTGTGACAGTTCACTTCATTGATAATTCTTGGATCCTTCAAAGTCAAATAATAAGGTAATAAAATTTATCTATAATATTAGTATTAATTACTATTTTTTATGTTGTTTGTTGAATACTTCTAATATTAGCAATACTTATACTAAATCTTAGGTTTATATATGTGTCTGCTCCTCAAACTAGCAAAGTTCTTGTTGAAGTATTGGTTGATTATTTGATGGATTGGAATCTAGATAGGAAGTTGTCCACTTTGACTGTTGACATTTGTAGTACAAATGATGCCATGATTGAGCGCATTTTAGAAAAGCTTAAACCAAGGGATCTTCTTTTGGGTGGTCAAACATTTCACATGCGTTGTTATGCTTATATCTTAAATATAATTGTGAGGGATGGATTATCTCTAATTTTTAGTGCTCTTAATAAAGTTAGAGAAAGTGTTTCTTTTTGGTCGGCAAAGAGAAATTTAGAGAGACATGTGAACAATTGAGCATACCTTATGATAAGAAACTTGCTTTGGATTGTAAAACTAGATGGAATTCTACATTTTTAATGCTTCAAGTTGCAATAAAATACAAAGATGTCTTTGATCGGTTGTCAAAGCAGGAAAGTTAATATAAAATCATACTTGATGAAAATGATTGGATGATGGCAATAGAGATTTGTGACAAGTTGGAATTATTTTATGATGTGACTTTATTGTTTTTTGGAACTTTGTTTCCAACTACAAATGTTCTTTTTCCAAAAATTTGTGAAATTAAGTTGGCTTTGGATAATTGGCTTAGTTGTCCTAATAGTGTGGTCTTTCAAATGACTACTTCCGTGGTTACCAAATTTGAAAAATATTGGGGTGTGATTAATATGGTGATGGCTATAGGTACCATATTAGATCCAAGATACAAGTTGAAGATGCTAGTTTGTTTTTTACCTCTTATTTATGGAGAGAGATATGAAGCTGAAATGGAGAAAGTGAAAAATACTTGTCAAGATTTGGTGAGAGAGTATGATTTGAAAAATAAGGGTAATAAAAGTTCAAGTGGGTTTTCAACTTATGATTATACACATGTTGTGGAAAAAAAGAGGCTTGAAGGAGTATTTGGGAAAAACATGAGTGGAAGGAACATTGTTTCTGCTTTGTAAGATAGAATTGGACCGATATTTAAAAGAGACAATGTTGGCTATGGGTGAAGACCCATTTGATATCTTAGGTTGGTGGAAAGTAAATAGGTTGAAATACCCAACTTTGCAAAGGATTGAAAGAGTTTTGTTCGCAATTCCTATCTCCATTGTTACTTCAGAGTCTTCATTTAGTACTGGTGGTAGATTGATCACTCCTTATCGTAGTAAATTGCTTCTAAAGACTATGGAGAAATTGATATGTGTCCAAGACTGGTTATGGAGTGTTGTGAAAGGTAATAAAATTAATTACTTTATATATCAATTTAGGTGATTATTAACATAATATTATTCTTTTACAGGTGATAAAAAAACTTTAAATGATGGAAGCTTTCAAAGTAATGGATGAAATTGAAGAAATTAGTGGATTTTGTTTTATAAAATTTAATTATTCTTAAAAAAAATTATAACATTATCATAATGTTTGGATTTGGATACTAATTTTAGTTATTTGTTTTTTGTATGATGAAGATGTTGATGATCCAACACATGCTTGGAATTAAAGATTAGTTATGCTATTATATATTATAATTTGGATGTAGAAGGATATGAATTATGTAGACCTACATATGATTTGTCATGGATTTTGTTAATGGATTGTTCTTATATTTCCTTTTGTGCGACAATTTATAATTAAGATTTTATTATTATGTGACATTTGACATTTGACATTTTACATATTAAGATTTGGACACTTAGCAATTTATAAAATATTTTATATCATGATTATGGTTTTAATTGTGTTTTTTAAGTTATATTTTTCTTGAGATTTTATTGAAAAATAATTAATTATGGATACCCGTAATATTCGCGAGCATCCGTCAAACCCGTTTAAATCCGTTTAGGCGGGTACCCGACGGGTAGTGAGGTGGGCACGAGTACGGATTACCCATCACGGGGCGGGTGGCGAGTAAGCACTACCCGTACCCGCCCTGCCCCGTTACCATGCCTAGGCTAGAGCCTTCATGAGAGGACATTCTACAAAAATCATGAGACAATTATTGTTTGAACCAAAAATTAAACCAGAAACCAAACAAGAATTAAATAAGAAAATAATTTTAAGGCCATGTAGACCTATTCATAATTTACATTACAAACAAATTATTTTATTCATAATTTAAAAATACCCTAATAATGTTATTCAAAAGAAGCAACCGGAGACTTATTCTTTGTCAAAATTAAAGCAACCTATTATACTATTGGATTTCAAACCAACTCCCCCAAACACTTAAGACCACAATTGTCAAATTGATAATTATAGACTAATTTTTTGTCTAATGGGAATGAAAGTAAATGAGAACCAAGGGGTAGGACATTCCATAGCACTACTAAATTTTGGAAGAAAAAAATTGATTAACACTTCCTCTCTTCTTTTTTCTTTTTTGTTTCTTAAGGAAAAAGTTCTCTGTTTTTATACGTTTCTTATTTTATGACACATATCCCAAATTTTCATATTAAATCAATATATACTAATTAATTTAATCACTTAATTCATATAATATTTCAACTAATTTTCTTAATTAGCTTTATTAATTTTAACCCCTTGAAATATACGAGAATCACTATTAATATTTCAACTAATTAAGCTAAACATTTTGATGCCTAATATTTATTTATCCTCATAATGAATAATGCCACATGGTCTGTTACCCAATATTTGATTGTCTCTTTCTTAATTAACCTAATATGAATCATTTACATGCCTTAAATCAGGAGGGAAATTGCAATAATATATAATAAAGGTAAAAGATTATTTCAAAAAGCCAACACAATTAGTGTAATAGTGATTAAAACGATGTAACAGTTCCACACTTCACACTTTCACACATTTTCTACTTTCTATCATCCATAATTTTTTTCTTTTGACTATATATTATAGTTCCACACTTTCACTCTAATTCTTGCTAAATATATAGTAACCTGAAAAAGGTGTAAGGGAGCATCAAGATATGATGAGGATTGATTGCAATTTATTATTAGCATTTAAAGCTAAAGCTAACTTTTCCTTGCCAGTGATTTCAGCTTCTTAATATAAGTATTTGTCAGATCCAATTTTGGATAATTGTGGGAGAACTAGAACTACTACCTTATGTTTTTCATTTGGGGGGTGAAAGGAATTTCTTCTTTTAACCTGATGAATTAAGGCAAGAAAAAGGCTTAGCCTACTAGTTCGTTCCATTTTTTTAGAACATATGTAAAATGACTTGTAAAATCATAATATATATTATTCTATTTTGCTCTACGGTTAGGTCAGGTCGGGATGCATTGGCTTGGTGTGGTGGTCTACTACTATTACAGGCAATATTGGAAACCAAATTATTTGTAATGGTCATAATGTTTTTCTGTCTCTCTACTAAATTTCTAATAAATAGGATCAACCAAAATACGCAGTAATGTGCTTTGTAGTTTTAGTCGAACCACTCTTTAATTTTTACTAGTTGATATGTAAACCCCATTTGGGTTCAAAATTCAATTACACATCTAAGATGTTTATTTTTAAATTTTATTTTATTTTTTTATATAGAAATCTCATCAACCATATTATAACTCTTTCTTTAATGAATCAACATGATAAATTACAAAAAATATTGATTACAATATAAAAATCACCAACATCAATGAGGTAGAACAACAAGGTGACACCATAAAATTGCCATATTTTCATCAGTCATCACAATATAACCAACAATTAAACAGGAACTAGAAAATTACCATATTTTTTAAAATAGACAGGAACCACCAACAGAAGTTGCAGAACCAAACAAGAAATTAGTGGTGGGAAGAGAAAAAACTCATGCTTGGAGGATAACATAGTGCAGAGGAGCACACAGCGGAGAAGCACACAGTTACGCGGTTGAGGAGTCATAGTGAGGAGGACGTTACGTTATTTCTATTTCGCAGGACGATGTTGTTTCTGTTTCTGTTTTGCAATGAAGCCTAAGTGACGGTGAGGGACGATGTTGTTTCTGTTTCACTGGATGATAAGCTTGAGTGGATAGTGAGGGACGATGAGCTTGAGTGGCAATTTGGCACGATAAGGGCACACAAGAAGGGAAAGTTTGAGTTCCAAAGAGTGACAGTATAAATAGGGGAAGGCACATTTAGGGTTTGACACTTAAAAGGTACATATATATGTAAGGGTATAAATGTAATTTCACATATAACGGGTACCCGCAGTATAGATACCCCTATACCACTACGCGCCCTGTTTATTAATGGGTTTTTAAAATACCCATTTAATCTACCCACGGGTACCCATTTAGCTACCCATATCCACCCCATCGCAGGTAATATCCATGGATATCCGCAGGTATGAGTTTTTTTTGTCATTCCTACTTTTAACACCGTTTAAACTTTCAGATTTAAATTCTTCAAAATTCCAGCTTTTAACATCACAAGTCTTTTAGCTTTTAACACCACCAATTTCAGATTTTTAACACCTTTAATTTCCAGCTTTTAACATCATTCTATTTTCGATACTCCTCAAGTTTTCAAGCAAGAAAATCACTATACACCTACTTAAAGCCCCTCAGCCATACCCAAACACACACTTAACATTTCTTTTAAGCATCAAAACACTTCAAAACCATTACGACTTACTTTAACATTGGTCGTAATGGTTTTGACTAAAATACTAACAGGTGCGTAGATAAATCAAAGAAATGACAAGGTGTAGGCTTATTTTCCAAACTGGGCCAAAAGTGAGAACTCCAGTTCTTTTCCAAACCCCTTTTTTGTAATTTCGATTTCCTTCATGTTTAAGATTTAATTTCTGATTTATGGTATTATGATCATCTTCCTTATGGCGAACTAAACTCCATTCTTGGGATTAGGGGGTAACATGTTTGTAAACCAAACTTGAGATGTTCTTCGTTTATCCATTTATGAATCATGTTTCTTATTCAATTTTATGTATGTTTAATGTTTCTACAAGGCTTAGAAATAAGCGTAGATGATTATAAATAGTGTGGGTAATTGAAAGATTGGAATATGGTTTGAATCACATGAAATTGAACTTGGGGATTTGGGTTATGAAAGTAGATAAAACTCTTTAAGGGATAACCAGGTTTTCATAAAGCATGAGGGATCTAATTAACGAATTGAATGCGGTTCTTCAGAAATTAGGTACGTTAGTGAGGTTTTGAGAGAAAGTCATTAGTGAAATTTGGAAAACTTGCCTTAGGAAACGAGATTTCATAAATGGGGAAATGAATTACATTGAAATTTGGTAACGGCATGTGAACCTTTTAATTCCCAAGAGCCTAATCTCGACTATTTTTAATTAAGTATTTTGATTTTCACCATGAATAGCTTTGTGTTTTCTTTTGACATCTTTAGTTTTAAGTCAATTTAAATTTCTATTAAAATTAAATCATTGGTCTAGATAGCCAAATTGTTGCAAACAGGTAATTGGGCACAATCTCTATGGGAACGATAACTTTTTATTTCACGATACCCCATGCGCTTGCGGAAGGACTATCAAACATAGACATTCTTTGTCATATAATGCGAGCATCCACTGTTTAGATACTAATGTCAATGCTTTGTCTTTGTTTTTAAGCACATCTACAATAAGAATAATCAATGATTTTGGTACCTAGATCTTTTTAGGTCCTGCATGGTTAGCAACCTTTGCATTTTTTTCTTTCTTTTTTGACAATCATTTATCATATGACGATGCCTCTTGCAATAATTACATTTTACATGATTTTGTTTCTTTGGAACATATGGAAGAATGGAAGATTGCTTGAGATTAACTTTCTCTATATAACCCAGACTAGGTCTGTCATGGCCTTTAGGGCGTTTTCTTAAAACCTTGTTCAGATTTTCAGTGCCATTGATAAACATGTCTACGTCTGAAGTGAGTGAACTCACTTTCTTCTGAAGCTTGTTGATTTTATCATCCTAAGAGTTGCAACATACTTTGGTGTTTTCCAAATTAGTTTTCAAAACAAGATTTTCTTGTTTAAGTCTATGCAACTCTTCAAGATGTATTCTTTCATTCTCTTCCATTTCATTTTGAATACTTTTATTAAAACCTTATTCTTTTAATTTCAAAATCTAATTTTCATATTCAATAGTTATATCAACATGTTTTATTTTAAAATTCTTAAAGTTTTTCAGTAATTTTATGAAATCATTAAGCAAAAGCTCATAGTCGTTCAGGATAACTTATTTCCTAAGAGTCTGAGTCTTTGGAGCTAGCCTCTGAGTCTGATTTTGAGTTGACCATCAGACAGATCTGAGCAGACTCATTTTCTTCCTCAAACTCACTTGAGCTTAATGAATCCTTATCACCCCATGTGATAAGTCTCTTCTACTTTTTGAAGAATTTCTTCTTTTCTTTCTTGTCCTTCTTGTCTTTATTTAGGAGAGGACATTTAACTTTTATATGTCTTAGCTTCTTACAATTAAAACACTCAAGAGTAGATTTGTCAGTTTTAAACTTGAATTGAGATTTACCTTTATGGTCTTTCTTCTGAAATCTCTTAGGTTTGTCTTTCTTCTTTCTCAATAATCTATGGAATCTTTTTATTACAAGAGCTAACTCCTTATCTATATCTTCACCTGACTCATCAATGTTTGCTTCTGAACTAGTGAACTCTTTAACTTTGAGAGCCTTGGTCTTTTTACTCGAATCTTCAGACTTTAGAGCAATGCCTTTGAAGGAGGAAGAATTGGTGACTTCCTTCTGCTTTAGCTTCATCTTATGAACCCTAAGCATTCCAAGGAGTTCATCGAGACTGAGGGTGCTAAGGTCATTGGCCTCCTCAAGGGTTGAGCATTTTGAATTGAACCTCTCAGGCAAACTCCCAAGGAACTTGACATTTATATCTTCAATGGAAGGAGTTATCCCCAAGGCCTGAAGCTCGTTCAGCAAGCTTTGGAATCTTCCAAACATCTGGTCCACAGACTCATGTTCCTTTATTCTAAACGTATTATACTATTTTATCAACAGTATCTTATTGGATCTCTTCATATTTGAGGTTCCTTCATAGTTGCGTTGAAGGGCATCCTAGACTTCCTTAGCTGTCTTGTACCTAAAGACCTTATTGTACTCAAATTTACTCAGAGCACAAGTAAGAAGGAATATGGCTTTAACGTTGGCCTCTATTTTCTTCATTTCAGGCACAGTCCGCTAATCCTTACGCTTGGGCTTCCCATCTTCATTAGCAGGAATAGGGTGATCAGTATTGGTGATAATTGCCTATGGACTGTATTGTATGGACTTAATGAACATTTCCATTATGTTCTTCCAATACGGGTAGTCTCTACCAAAGAAGGTTGATGGTCTGTTTATTGAGGATCCTTCTACTATAAGTTGGTTGTTCTGAGGAGCTACTATAGATCTTCATCCTTTTCACTTGTAAGAGTGATCAACCTGAAAGGACAAACTCTGATACCAATTGATGGTTTAGAGTCAGACTTAGAAAGGGGGTTGAATAAGTCTTTGACCCTTTTGTATAGAACTTGAAAACTTTTTAAGCGTAAAGCAAATAGGCTTTTGAACCAAACTTTATAAGATTAGGGTTAAAGAGATTGAACACAAAATTTATACTAGTTCACTTCCAACTCAAAAACTACATACAGTCCCTTCAAACTTGAAGGATTTCCATAATATAAAAACACCTTTTACACAATAGCATAGACCGTGTCATAAGTATTGTTGACTCCAGCCACTCCTCACTTAAACCCAAGTATTGTTTCAATAAGCCACTCCTGGCTCAAACCTAACTATTCTTTCAAAAGCCTCTTTAGGCCAAACAACTATTTCCCAATAGAAACTAAGACTGGAAACATACTAGACTTTTACCTAAATAAAGATTTGAAAGAGAGTTTGTGTTTGTGTTTTTGAGAACTTAGTGTATATAAAAGATACAAGATAAAGAGTTGATACACTAAGTATGAAAGATAGAGACTAAGGTCTTCTAGGAGTAGAATAACAAAGAAAGTCTTTGTTTTAGAGAAAAAAAGCTAAGAGTGAGAATTTGAAAGAGTAGAGAAAAGCTTTCGTGAATCTGATTCTCAAAGTCGTTAGCGTTGTTAACTTCTTCAAGTTCTGTGATCCCTTTATATATATAGGCCTTTGAAGCCATTGTGAATCTGTTGAAGGGATTTAGCCGTTGTGAGTATTGGAACTTAAAGATGAGATGTGGACAAAAGATCTGGTATGAGGTACATCAGAGCTTGCACTAAAATGGTGTTCCTTGAGTGCTTCAAAGCAAAAGACCTTCTGTTGGCTTTCTTCTTTCAACTAAAATGTGGAAAGCATAAAGGGTTGACCTTCTGAAAGCTTTCTCTCACGCGTACTGATCTTCATCAACTTTTTTGAAATGCATAGAATAGTTACATTAGTTCTTTCTCATGTAAGCTTTAGTTCTTGCACTAGATTGTTGCTTTGATGATAAGAGTAGTTTCTCTTGATAAGAACTTGGTTCAGAGCATCTTTAAAAATAAACTTTGATTTTGCTTGATGCGAGCTTTGGAGTAACATTCTTGTTGCTTCAAAAGTCTAGGGTCTAATTGTGAAGTAAGTACGCAAGCTAAGTTCTTAACAATCTAAAAGTATGGACAAGCACACTTGAATCAGACTCTTCTTGAGCGTTGTTCTTAGCATCAGACTTTTCTTGGTACAGACTTGTGCGCAACTGTTTTTTATTCTAGGCAGACTTGTTCTGATATCCCTTGCATAAATTAAGGTAAACTTTTTAATTGATGGCTCCCCTTTTTATTCATAACCTGTGCATCTTAGGTTTATATCATGAAACACTTAATTGAACAAGTTAGATGACACGCAGATAAACTTTATTTAATTAAATGTCTTGATGTGTGTTATTAACAAATCTTAGGGTTTGGTAAATGATAATCAATAATTTGAATCCTTTACAAACCAAACTTGGTTCTAACAATATATAGATTGTTATTTTACCAATTATCATACGAGTCCCTAAGGATATGATACTCAAATATTTATCGAAACTACGATGGAATTTGGTACACTTATCAAAGTCTTAAAAAGTTTCTAGCGTTGTTGTTGGGGACTTGTATTTCAATAAATAAAAAAGGAAAATTTATTATTATTAGATCATTTGTTCTTTATATGGGAAGGTAAACTGTGGCTCCAATCATTAACATATTCATTTACTTGTTAGAGCAT
The DNA here is from genome assembly GCA_037962975.1 of Clitoria ternatea. Classification (NCBI taxonomy): domain Eukaryota; kingdom Viridiplantae; phylum Streptophyta; class Magnoliopsida; order Fabales; family Fabaceae; genus Clitoria; species Clitoria ternatea. The sequence continues at coordinate 13,113,630 of CM075674.1, read as the reverse complement.
AATTTAAGAATAATTTTTGACATATTTCAGACCACCCCCACCTACTAATGGTGTCTCCAAATTAAAGGATACGTTCATTCAGATCACATAAGCCTCTAATAATAACCAAAAGAATAATGAACACTCTACCAAGGAGCTAGGGATCCAAATTGGCCAACTAGCCAAACAAATTACTAAGAATGGTAGGTGATTAAAGAAGTTTGTGAAGAATTTGAAGAAGAGGTGACAAAGAAAGAAAAAAAAGATTGAAGTGAGGAAAATAAAAGAAAAACAGAAAATGAAATAAGTGATGAAGAGAGTGTATAGAACAATAAAGAAGTAAACGAGAAAATCAAGAAAAGAGAGAGTTGTGTGAAGGATAAGGAACTTGGTGCCTTATTCGAGGAGGCACATTCTTGCCCACCTTATGCTTCCAAGAAGTTGAGAAATAAAGAGATAGACAATGAAGAAAATTTACCCATAAAGCCTACATCAAATCCATTTATGAGAGCACCAAGATCCGAATTTAAGACATTGCATAAAAAGTTCAAACTCAAATGGCCAGAACTATTTCTCATGGAGTTTATCAAAGAGCAAGGGTCCAAGAACATTTGAGACCCTTATAGTAAGAAAAGATGGTTAGTGGATAGGCAAGGTCTAGGGTTGTATGCTGATGGTTCGAAGAACAGACTTAGAAGATGGGTTGAATAAGTTCATTCACTTTTTTAAACCAAAAAAGGTTTAGGAACTTAAAAAGAGGAGTAAATCTGTTGTAGCCTTTCTTTAACTTTAGAGGGGAGTAACTTAACTTTAAGCTTCAATAAAGCCAAGAAAGGTTAAAGACACTTGAATAAGCAAAACAGTTGCAGAGTCTCATTCAAAGAGCTGATGTTGTGGTAAAGTCAAAAGAGAGTTCTGAGTTTACAACGTTCGATATAAGATCCAATCCTTATCAATGCTTGGTTCCTGACGGTTTGACGAGAAAGAAAGATATTCCAGAAGCTTCACTTATGACCATGACCGAATCACAGAAAGAGAACGAGTGAGGTGCTCTCATTTCATTCCCAGCCGCTTGGATGATAATGAGGAAAGTAATTCCTTTATTTATCGATTGGACTGGTCCAAGGAATCACGGTTTGTGGAAAGCTCTCCACAACACTCTCTCTAAAATGAATGTGAAAGAAGCCCACATGTCTTTCTTCAACTAGTCAATTAGTTGGTCTATAATCTCCTTTATGCCTTCAGTAAGATTGAAATCCCTTAGTCTGTTCTAAATAAATAAATAAATATAATTCAGGACCTTTCCAATCAGAAAGTTGTTTTAGCAATAGTACTTCTAAGTATAAGTTATACCTCACTGTCTCTATACAACGAGTGGAGTTCAAGGGTACTCGACACGAGACATTATGATTAGAGCGGAGTTTACTAAATATAAAAGATGAGTCCCAATCAAAAGATTAGACTGTTTTGGGTAAGTCCTCAACGGAATGACAATCTACTTAACCATTCCTATTTTCCCTTCTTCGGGATTTACTTTTTATTTTAGTTAACTTTTACTATGGGATTCAAATGTAAACAAGATTCACCCAGCGAAGTAGACTTTTGAAAGAGCGAACAAGTATAATAGTGGAAGCAGCAGACTTATGTAAGAGATAGGGAGAGAAATAACACATAAGAGATTTATACTAGTTCACTTATAACTCAGAAGCTACATCCAGTACCTTCAGACTTGAAGGATTTTCACTATGTAAAATATCTCTTTTACATAAATAGCACAAACCATGCCCTTGAGTATTATTGAGTCCAACCACTTCTGGCTTAAGCACAGACCGTGCCCTTGAGTATTCTTGAGTCCAGCCACTCCTGGCTTAAGCACAAACCGTTCTTTCGAGTATTCTTGACACCAACCACTCCTGGCTCACTGAGTATTCTTTTGCAGCACCCACTCTTGGACAGACCCAAGTATTCTTTCACAAGCCACCTCTGGTTCAAACCTAAGTATTCTTTCAAAAGTCTCTTTAGGCCATAGTGTTTCCTATCAGGTCTACCAGACCTGTGTTTACAATAAATGGAAAAAATTAAATCAAACAAAATAAGCCTTCTAACTTAGCCCAGCTAAGTGTTAACCTGATAGACAGGTTTGTAAAGAAAGAGAATGTCTTATTTTGGAATGAGGCTTAGTACATGTACAAGATAAGAGGTACAACCTACACGTACTAAGCCTGAAAGCTTGATCAGAAATAATATGCCCATTAAAGGTGTTCATATGTGAAAAACATATTTCTAATTTAGATTGCTAGTGCTTTTGAAATGAGAATAGATTGCACATAGCAAGCTTTATTTTTCTTCATGGCGATATTCCTTGGTCTTGAGTCTTCTTCTTGGGCAGATAGCCATTTCTTCTTTTTCTTTGTCTCTTGTATGCAAAAGTCTAAAACTTGTATGCATTTCTCTCTAACTTGATCATATTATCTTTTATGTGGTTTGCCCGTCTCCATTTTTCTTTCACAAGCTCTCTCTTTGTCTCTTTCTTTTTATCTCATAACCTATGTGTTTCTTGCTCTCTCATATTTATTCCCTTTTGTTCACACTTCTTCTTGTGTGTCTTCACATTGCTTTTAGAGAGAATGACTTATATATATAAGATTTCCTTGCTGAGTCCTGAGAGAGAGAATGTCAGATAAATGACCGTTGAGAGAAGATACAATCATTGAGAAGGTTGTTTGCATAAAGGACAAAACTTTCTGGTCAGAAAAAGACGTTTGAAACAAGTAATATAAGTTAGAGAGCTTTGAGACTTGTGTAATCATAGGCAGAGTATGAGTAGCATGAGCTTTCACGCAATAGGATAGTTTTTTTTTAGAGGTCATTCGAATTGATGAAGGCTTGATGCTTCTTAGAATGAAAATGAGGTCTACCTTGCTTGGTCAGTCTTTTTGTAAATCTTCTTTGTGACATTATCCAGACCAATAATGTTCTTTGTACCAGAGTTGTATGAGACCATTCTTTGAAGGTGGTTCATGGTCTAGTGATACATAAGGTGTTGATAATGAGGCTCAAAAAGGGAACAGTAGAATTCTTATTGAAAGATTTGTAGCAGCTTTTAAGAGTAGAGTCTAGTTGATAAAGGTTGCCTATAGTGGAAGACTCTTCCAAATTCTTAGAGATTGCAGAATGACTTGACAAGTCTGGGTCTGGTACGAGTTTAGATAATCTTTCTTCGTTGAGGATGACTTCCCAGATCTTGGTTTCTTCTTTGCTTTGTCTAACAGACTTGTGTTGAGCAGAGAACTCCCCCTTTGTTTTATAGTCCATGCTTCTTATTTTTGAAACACTTAGACAAGCTATCAAATAATAACAAATCATGACTTTGACTAAATTAGAGTACTTAATATTGGTTATCAACAAATCTACAATTTCTTCAAAAATCTTCTTAGTTTTAACAATCTCCTCCTATTTGTTGATAGCAAACATTAAGTCTTTTAATTTAAGCGAAGTCTTGAGAATTTTTTTTTAAAAATTAACTAAGCATAAGTTATCGTTTAAGAAATACTTGCTAAAATTTTAGGAAAATTCTTTCGTAGACAGGAAGTTAGAATGATAAAGACAATAGATAATCATGAAGCAATCAGATAACTAAAGATATTATAAATTTATCAAAATTTGTAAACATCTGGAGGACTTAAGAAAATGCCTAAATAGCTTGAAATTTGTAAAAGACTTGATCTTAGACTCTATTCTTCTTTTGCCCCTTTTGATATCAACAAAATGGGATATAGAGGTTGATTGGTTTAGGCCATGGGGAGGATTAAAGAGACTGGTAAGTTAAATCATGACTAATTCAAACTATTGGAACTGGAACCCGCTTCTCCTATCATCCACAAGATGTGAATCCACATGTGGCGAGAATCTTCTTCATTGTTGTGATCAGATTGTAGGAGTTTGGATACTTCTTCATCAGAAAGTCTGTAAGGTCTGGGGTCATCCCATGCTGGTACGCATGGTTGAACCAAGTCTGAAATAGGTTCTTTTCCTTTCCTTGAAGAATGAGGCTTAGGAATGGAATGAAGTTTGCCTAGAGCAATAAGAATTCCAGTTGTTGGAAGGATGAAGGCAGACTTTGCTCTTCCACTAGTAATTATAGTAAGGGATTTTCCTCTGTTGCATGTCCATCAAAATGGCTTTTTGTTCCTTCCTGAGCTTATAGTACATAGCAGCATCAGATCAGAGCACAGGTTGTCATCATGAAGTATATCTTGTGTAGGCAGAGAAGAAGCAAATGTGAGAGAGAGTGATATAGATGGCAATGTGATCCATGTTGACTGACATATAGATTCTGGATGAGTAATAGACACAAAGATGAAGATTGATGTGTGAGTCTAAAATTCTTGATCTTGAGCAGAAGCAACAAATAAAGTTTCTTAGTCAGGTAGAGGTTGAGATGTAGTGACTGAAGGTGGGGGGATGGTATAGTCTCTTATTCTGGTAAGGTAGATTTGGAGTCAGAAGTGTCAAATATCAAGGGATTAGCAGCAGAGGATCCTTCTGAAGTTGTTTTTCTTGTAGAGACATTTTTTATCATACCCCTTGTGATTCTTCCAGAAGTCCTGATTGGAAAAGGGATTTTGGATGTCTTCAAAGCAGGCGTTGAATAGCCAGACTTTGACTTGGAGGAGGGGCCAGACTTGCAACTTTCAGAGAGGCACAAAAAAAAATACCTTAGCCTTTTTCTTAGGAGGACCAAACTTTTGTTGGTTTGAGTCTGATGAAAGCTTTTCACTCAATAATTTTGAATAATCATTCAGAGGTTCTTCAGCAGTTCTTTGTTGAGGGGGTTCATCATGGATGATTATGTCAGAAAATGTAGGGACCTTGGTGACCAAGTTTCCACACATCTTTAAGTCTCTTGCATTCTAAACTTTAAAGTTATGAAGTTCAAAGATCCTAGACAGAACACCATGGTAAGGAATCTTCTTTTGTTTCTTGGAGACAGAGGAGATTTAGTAGTTTATGATTACATCAGGCAGACTGGCTTTTTCTTGCTTCATCATTAAGATCATGTAGAACTTGTCCAGTTTAGTTACCATGTCCCTTGCACTTTTTCTAGGTGAGAAAATCTGCCTCATTAGGGTATGGAGAAACTTTGCCTTGGGAAGTAGGTCTTTGACAAGAAGGGTTGATGGAGATTTAAACCCGTACAAACACTTGTTCGCTTCTTTTTCAGAGATAGTGGAGCCAATGTACTCATCTGAGAACATCAGACCTTCATTGGGGCACCCACATGCATACTCAATATTCTCAGTGGAGATTACGATTCTTCGATTCTGAAGGGTTCCAGAAACAATGAAGTCTTCTTTGTTGACAATGGCATTAGACCAGAAACTTATCACTAGGGATGGTGAATATGTGTAGATTATGGAACAAAAGGGTAACCAACCAATACCTTCCAACTCAGCCATGATATCTCTTCTATTATTTTTGTATTCAATTGGGGAAAACTATATAGATTCTACAATGTCATTTTCAGTGAAGGCAACCATTGTAGATGATGTTAAAAGCTTGATATATTTCTGAAAAAATAGGCTAGAGAGATTTAAGTAGGGTTTAAACGAGTGGGAACAAATAGTAATAAAGAATGAGGTTAAATAGATAGAAAGAGGTAGAAGCCTGAGAGTCTTTCAAAGTCATTTTAAAACAATTATAAATAATTATAATAAATGGAGAGACACACGGGGTTTTAAATGAATAAGATTTTCAAAAACACATGTTATTCCTAATAATTAGGAGCAATTTTCTACAATTATGAAATAAATGCTTTAAGCAATCATAAATTTATACGAGAAATAAGTGCGCAGAATTAGTTAATTTTACCAAACATTCAAATGACATATTTTAGAGGTCTAGACTTGTTTTCATTTCTCCTGTAAGAATATATCTTTGATCTGACACTTTTTGTCAGTCTTGCATAAGGTTAGTTTGATTATAAAATAAATATGTTATCATTAAAAGACAATGAATATAATAATTTAAGGTCAAAGGAGAGACAGTCAGACCTATTTTATTTTTACCTTTCCTTTGATAGTTTTTCAGAGACCTCAAGAGTCTGATCTTCTAATCGGCAGACTTTAAATCTCTAGATCTTTCAAAATAATTTGTGGATGTTAATGGTCTTATTGATGCATCTGATTTAAGACTTCTTTCATCTTCATACTTGGACCAAAGAGAGTACATGAGCCTCCTTTTTCCTGAGAGGTCTGGATTTGTTGTTGTTGTTGCTTGAACTGATATAGGAACAGACTGAGGAGAGGCACCAAGGATTTTTTCCTCTTCACTTGTTAGGTGTTCAACCCTAAAGGCCACGCTCTGATACTAATTGATAGTTTAGAGAACAAACTTAGAAGGGGGGGTTGAATAAGTCCGTTCACTTTTTCAAACCAAAAAGTGAAATTCAAACGTAAACGAGATTCACACAATGAAGCAGACTTTTGAAAGAGCGAACAAGTATAATAGTGAGAGTAACAGACTTATGTAAGAGATAGGGAGAGAAATAACATACAAGAGATTTATACTGGTTCACTTCCAACTCAGAAGTTATATCCAGTACCTTCAGACTTGAAAGATTTTCACTATGTAAAATATCTCTTTTACATAAATAGCACATATTATGCCCTTGAGTATTATTGAGTCCAGTCACTCCTAGCTTAAGCATAGACCGTTCCCTTGAGTATTCTTGAGTCCAACCACTCCTAGCTTAAGCACAGACTGTGCTTTCGAGTATTCTTGACACCAACCACTCCTGGCTCACTGAGTATTCTTTTACAACACCCACTTTTAGGGCAGACTCGAGTATTCTTTCATAAGCCACTCCTGGATTAAACACAAGTATTCTTTCAAAAGCCTCTTCAGGCCACAGTGTTTCCCAACAAGTCTACCAGACTTGTGTTTACAATAAATGAAAAAAATTAAATCAAACAAAATAAGCCTTCTAACTTAGGCCAACTAAGTGTTAACCTGATAGACAGGTTTGTAAAGAAAGAGAAGGTCTTATTTTGGAATGAGGCTTAGTACATGTATAAGATAAGAGGTACAACCTACACGTATTAAGCCTGAAAGCTTGATCAGAAATAATATGCCCATTAATAGTGTTCAAATGTGAAAAATATATTTCTAATTTAGATTGCTAGTGCTTTTGAAATGAGAATGGATTGCACATAGCGAGCTTTCTCTTTCTTCATGGCAATATTCCTTGGTCTTGAGTCTTCTTCTTAAGTAGATTAGCATTTCTTCTTTTTCTTGGGCTCTTGTATGCAAAAGTTTGAGACTTGTATGCATTTCTCTCTAACTTGATCACACTATCTTTTGTCTGATTTGCTCGTCTCTATTTTTTTCTCTCATAAGCTCTATCTTTTTCTCTTTCTTTTTATCTCATAACCTTTGTGTTTCTTGCTCTCTCATTTTTCTTCACTTTTGTTCATACTTCTTCTTATGTGTCTTTACACTATTTTTTGGAGAGAATGACTTCTATATATAAGATTTCTTTGCCGAGTTCTGAGAGAGAGAAAATGTTAGTTAAATAACCGTTAAGAGAAGATACAACCGTTGAAAGGGTTGTTTACACAAAGGACAAAACTTTCTGGTCAGAAAGAGACGTTCTAAAGAAGTAATATAGGTTAGAGAGCTTTGAGACTTGTGTAATCATAGGCAGAGTATGAGTAGCATGAGCTTTCATGCAATAGGAAGGTTTTTGTACAATGGTCCTTCGAATAGATGATGGCTTGATGCTTCTTAAAATGAAAACAAGGTTTGCCTTGCTTGGTCAGTCTTTTTGTAAATCTTCTTTGTGACATGATCTAGACCAACAATGTTCTTTGTACTAGAGTTGTATAAGACCGTCCTTTAAAGGTGGTTCATGGTCTGGTGATACATAAGGTGTTGATGATAAGGCTCAAAAAGGGAACAATAGGATTCTTGTTGAAAGATTTATTGCAGCTTCTGAGAATGAAGTTTGGTTGATGAAGGATGCTTATAGTGAGAGATTCTTCCATATTCTTGGAGCTTGCAGAATGACTTGACAAGTTTGGGTCTGGTGCGAGTTTAGATCATCTTTCTTCGTTGAAGATTATTTCCCAGATCTAGCTTTCTTCTTTGCTTTGTCTAACAAACTTGTGTTGAGCAAAGAACTCCCTTTTTATTTTATAGTTTATGCTTCTTATTCTGAAACACTTAGACAAGCTATCAAATAATAACAAATCATGATTTTGACTAAATTAGAGTACTTAATGTTGGTTATCAATAAATCTACGATTTCTTCAGAAATCTTCTTGTTTCTAACATATGGTAATTAAGGTTCATGAAGGTGGTTTTGGGACCCACCTCAACAATCAAAGTCCAGTCAGAAAGCTCTTAAGAGATGGCTGATGGTGGCCAACAATGAAGAAAGACATTATAAATTATGTCAAAAATGTGAGATTTGTCAAAAGTTCATGAATTTTCACAATGCTCTGGTAGAAGAATTGTTCACCTCATCCATTTGACCAAGCGAGATCAAGTACCTTTTTATTAGAGTCGACTATTTTACCCAATGGATAGAAGCAACACTAATGTCCACCATCACCTTGGACAGAGCAAGGAAAGTTATCTATTGGAACACTAGTTTCCATCAATAGGATTATCATTGATAATGACACCTAGTTTGTTGATCAAAATTTTTAAGCATTGACATGATTAAAGATCAAACATATTGATGGAAGAAGTAAGGGAACTTTCACTATTTCACAAAGAAGAAAAAAATGATCAAGACGATACACCTTTCTTAAAGACTTTGGAGGTGCTATTGACAACAAGTTTGAGCTACAGTCTAGGTATTCTATGTTGAGACACTTAAGAATCGCTTTCATGTGATTAGTTGAAATCTCATTCTTGTTGTAAGATGTATCTTTAAAGTTGAAAAGACAACTAAAGGATGAGATGACAGAAGACATGTTATGTCATCTACCATCTGGTTGAATCTTGGCTTTATGAAGATATCCCTCAGATGGTCATGATGGCGATGACCTAAGGAATATCTAGAGAAAACTATTGTCATTATCGCCCTTCTAAATTGCACTCATGATAACCATAATTTTAAAAGAAGGGTAGAAAAGGATACATCAGGAGTTGTAGGTAAATTGAACTTAGTGAAAACTAAATAATAGGGATTGGATATCGGAGCGCCCACATCAGACCTATACGGTACATTATTGGCTCAGCCTGATGGGAAACCTGTCTATCACTTGGACGACAGACCTAGAATCAGCATCATGACCCACACTAGCCCAATTGCCATTCACTGATAAACTCTACAAAACAACCTACAACCTTATAAATGACAAAGGTACGTTTCCCCCTCATTTATTGCTTACTATAGTAACCCGTCCTTATTTGCTCTAACACCACCCCCCTCTGACTTAGGCATCAGGGGTGCCTCACACGATACACTCTTATCTTATATCATTCAGCATCTAAGTACCTTAGGATACAAGACTTACACCATCAAGACTTACTCAAATACATACCAAATTCAGTCATTTCCTACATGGGCAAATTATATATATATGTATCACTTAAAATAAACAAGCTTATTTGTTCAAATATAAATTTTTAAAACTTAATATAAAAATATTATTATGCAAAAAAATTAATAACAAGGGTAGTATTAGAAAAAAAACCCATTACAATTAGCTTAGTGGGGAGAAAGTTTAGGTGATTTACATGAAATTCAAACTTTAGTGGTGATCATTCTTATATTTTTATAGTGTATGAAATTACTACACCTTGTTTGACACTTCTAAAATAGAAATTAGATGTGATTTTTGAATTATTATTTTTTGTTTTATCCCATTTCATAAAAAAAAAAAGAAAAAGCTTAGGTAACACTAGTGAGAAGTAACTTCAACATTCAAACATGGAGTTAAGAGTTTGAATGATGTATCTTACGAAGTTAAATTAATTGAAGAATAATAATTCACAAGGTAGATCTGCATATACTCTAACTCTACCTACAATTACGACTCAATAATTATTGTCGTTTTCTTGTTAAACAAGTCTACGTTGGAAGGCCAATAAAAATTATTTTAAATTGGTTCGCATCTAGATTAAGATATTCCCATGGCTTGTCGTTTTTTTTTTTTTTTTTTTTTGAAACACCATGGCTTGTCGTTTGGTAATCACAAAATGCCGTGTGGACTGTTTTTTTTTTTATTCCTCAAGGCTTTCTTACATGCTAGCGTATGGGAATTCTCCCCCAAACTTGTTCGTAACTCAAATACGCCCCCAATCTTATCCCAAAATACCACACGACACCCACGTGCACACCACGTCTAATGTCCAAATTGCCCCCACACCCATCCATCAATTATTCGCTTTCAAGCATTCAAAATTACCAACCAAACTCTCCTTGCATATCTCACCTCACCAAACCTATTCATCATTTAATTCACCCCTTGGATTTGCCATTCCAAGGAGATGAATGCTAATAACTAATTTTAGGTTACTCATTATTAAGAAAGTAAAAAATAAATTTTTTATTTAAGAAGTTTACTAATGTTGATCCATTTTGATTTTTAAGTAAGTTTTATATAATTTTTAATAGAAAGTTTCTACTTACCTTCTTTAAGCAATATTCTTAGAAAACTGGTTAGCAAGATCCAAAATAAATTTATTTAACTTATTCAACTTTGCACTATGTAAGATAAACAATAAAACAGTAAAAATATTTTTTATTGAAATTGTATTAGTATTGAAAATCACAAGAAATTACATTTAAATTTAAATGATTTTTAATTTTTTATAATATGCAAGATTTTACGGGTTATATAATCCTATATAAAATAACATTCATAATTTCTATGATTGTTATTAGATGCAGTAAAAATAATTATTACTAAGGTTTTGTTAATCTCAATTTTAAAGATTGAGTTTAAGCTTAAAAAAGTAATAAATTTTTTTTAAAATGCTATTTTGCAAAGCAAAGATATAATAGATATGTTCATTTTTAAGATATTTTAAGTGGTTTAATCCCAACCACTAAGATAAAAGTTAACAAAAACTTTTATTATTAAAATTAATGAAAAAGATTCCTCATTCAGATTAGCCTAAAATTTAGTATCTATATTTTAAATTTTGAGCTTAAATCAAATAAGAATCTTTTTAACCTTACCTCAACATAGGCCAAATTTATTAAAATCAATTTTTTGCATAACTTAAATATTCTTCTTTGGATCTATTTTTTTACCCTTTATTATCATAGATAATCAATTACTTATATTAGACCATGTCAATAATCTATCTGGTTTGAGGTCTAGTGATTTGAAATGGATTGGGTAATTTGATTTAATAATTCTAAATTCTATTCCTTTCTTTTAAAATTCATTCATTGTACCTTTTTTTATTTGCTTCTAAATATTTATCTTGTTTCTTTTCCAAAAAAAATGTCTAGTAAAAAATCCAAAATGATATTTAATTTATTCTAATTATATTTTATATATTTTAACTATTTTATTTACTTTATTTAAATGGGAGAGTATTAATTAAACAAAAGCTATAGAAAAAATACGTGATATCAAATTTTAGAAAATAAATTTGACAATAGTCAATATTAATTTAACATATTATTTAAAATAATTACAAATTTTATTTAATCAAAAAATTAAAATTTTATTTTTACCTAACTTCAGTTAGACTAGACAAACTGAACCCTAAGTATTATGGGTGAATGGAAAATCAAGGATGTAAGGGGTGGATGGGTAATATGGAGCGAAGTTGGAGTTTGAAATTTTGAAGAGGACGTGACGGACATTTTTGAAAATGTCATGGGAGCTAAGTGACATTAGAGAAATAAGCTTTGCGATTAGCACCAAGCACAAGCAGAGTCGCGCAGTGTCTAAAGTCTAAACGGATCAAAAAAGTGAGAGAGAGAGAGAGAGAGAGAGAGAGAGGAGGAACCGTCACCGTTAAGGTCAAAATTTCCCCAACAACCAAACAAAAACGTAAAACCGGAGTTCTCCGCCGCCGTGTACGGCTACTCCCGACGCCTCTAAATCTTATGCTATATTCGATCGCCTGCGTTCCGCGACTCTCGTCGGCGGGGACGGAATTCCCGGTGACTCACCGGTGGCCTGTGGAAAATCGCTTCGTTGATTATTATGAAGAACCAGGGAAAGGAAAACGGTCGCAAGAGCAACGGATTCGTTCCTTCCTCGTTCAAGTTCATATCGTCTTGCATTAAGACCGCGTCCTCTGGCGTTCGCTCCGCCGGCGCCTCCGTGGCCGCCTCCATCTCCGGCGACGGAAATGACCACAAAGACCAGGTAGCATTTTGCGTGTGCTACTGTTCCTCCAAAGTTCTCGGTTGTTGCCTTTTGGAATTGTGATTTGTAATGCTGTTAAAAAAAATTGACAAGTCAAATATAGATGAGTTCTGATTGTTGAGGAATATTTGGTTCCGTGAAAACTTGCTAATGCTCGGTTGCTACGATGACTAAGGCGTATTAAATCAATGTCTTAATGAGTTAATGGAAATGCTGTTGTTGTTACTGAGATACCGTTCCACAGCCCACGAAATGAACCGTTTATTGCTATTTCTTGTATTTTACCTCTGACATTTGAATTACGTTTGTTCTGGATTATTGAGTGAAGTTCAGGACTTAATCCACATGACTGTGAAGTTCAGGACTTAATCCACATTACTATGTCTCAATTTTTCCAATACGTGGTTCCAAGGATTATCATTAGTATTTGCGTAGAGGCATGGAATGTTCTGATTAACAATATTGATTTCTTCAAATCCAAAAAGATTTAAGGGATATATTGGTTTGTTTATTTTTCACCATCGCAGTCTTCCAAACTAGAATTAATTTGAGACGATCTTTCTGATGATGGAGTGGTTAAATAAATGCTAATTATGATTGTGGATAAGGGAAAACTGGAATATAGAATAGAGCATTTCGTAAGTACCAGTTTTAAGAAACATTAATTGTGGTGTGGCACTAGTAGCACATACTTCACCAATTTGTAGCAATAGGCTTGTATTTTGATCAGCACTATGCTGTGGCAAACTTCATAATTGCTTTTAAACTGTAAACTTATGAATGAAGAAGTCGGAATTATTCACCTCTTTATTTGTCAAACAGGTGCTTTGGGCTTGCTTTGACCGGCTAGAACTTGGTCCTTCTTCTTTCAAACATATCCTCTTACTCGGTTACTCGAATGGCTTTCAAGTCCTTGATGTGGAAGATGCCTCTAATGTCCAGGAACTTGTCTCCAAACGTGATGATCCAGTTTCATTTTTACAGATGCAGCCTGTCCCTGCAAAATTGGAGGGCTGTGAAGGATTTAGAGCATCGCATCCTTTACTCTTGGTTGTTGCATGTGATAGGTCAAAGATCCCTGGTAAAATGCTAAATGTCAGAGATGGCCATAACGAAGCTCAAGCTGAAAATATTGTCAGTTTAGCTACAGCTGTTCGATTTTACTCATTAAGTTCCCATACTTATGTTCATGCTCTGAGATTCCGTTCAACCGTCTACATGGTTAGATGCAGTCCTCAAATAGTAGCTGTGGGTCTTGCTACACAAGTAAGTTTTTGACTTGAGTACTTTTTCAATTTGTTTTTAGCACTTGTACATGGAAAAATATATGTTACCTTAACAAGGAAGTTGAGTTTATGATTGCCCATAGTAGATCTGGGCAGGTCTTAGCAATTTCCTTTGACATAATTTGAGGTCACAGGATACTGATACATTATCATGTCACCTTAAGGATCACTTATGAATTTCTTATATATTATTTTATTGCAGTATACTGCAACTTAGTCTGCTATTGCCATGGGTCTGGCTAATTTGTTTTCTTTATATATACTTTGCTGGCAGATATATTGTTTTGATGCTCTTACTCTTGAGAATAAATTCAGTGTTCTCACATATCCTGTACCTCAGTTGGGAGGCCAAGGAATGATTGGGGTTAATATTGGCTATGGTCCTATGGCTGTAGGGCCCCGGTGGTTAGCTTATGCCTCCAACAGCCCATTGTTGTCAAACACAGGTCGCTTGAGTCCACAGAGTCTTACTCCTCCTGCTGTTAGTCCATCTACATCACCTAGCAGTGGAAGCCTAGTAGCTCGATATGCCATGGAATCTAGCAAGCACTTGGCTACTGGGTTGATCAATCTTACCGATATCGGATACAAAACATTGTCCAAATACTATCAAGATCACATACCAGATGGATCCAGTTCTCCTGTATCATCAAACTCAAACTGGAAAGTTAGTCGATTTGCATCAAATTCGACAGAAGCAGATATAGCTGGGATGGTGAGTGTCTATTTGGTGATAACTTAATACATTATGATATGATTTTCTTTTGCAATGTGCTGACTGCTGAACTGCTGACTAGATATTTTCTTTCTTAAAGTAATATTGGCATTGTATTACAATTTGCATGAGATCATCTATTGGTCCAGCTTAGCCATAGAAGAAGAATTTTCTAAGGTAGTTAATAGCACTGAGTATTTTGCCGTAGTCTCTTCTCTTTCCCCCCTTCTAATCATTATTTATGTCAGTTAAAGCTGGAAGGTAATCATTTTATATGTTTGTTGACTTGTATTACTGATCTGTTGCAGGTTGTGGTCAAGGATTTTGTGTCAAGAGCTGTTGTGGCACAATTTAGGGCTCATACCAGTCCAATATCAGCACTATGTTTTGACCCAAGTGGGACACTTTTAGTTACAGCCTCAATTCATGGTAACAACATTAATATATTTCGAATTATGCCTTCCTACTCAAGGAATGGATCAGGTTCGCGAAGCAATGATTGGAGCTGTTCACATGTGCACCTTTACAAGCTTCACCGTGGCATGACATCTGCTGTATGCTTCTATTCTCAGTGTTTCTTTAAGGCCTTTTATGTTTAGACCCCAAATTTGATCAACTGTTAAGTGTACAGCTTTTTAACCCATTATTCACTCATCATCAAAAGAGTTACACTTCCTAGGCCCAAACTTCTTTAATGATGTGTTTTTATGCTTGAGAAGGTTTTAACTTCATTGTATGTTATACAGGTAATACAAGATATTTGTTTTAGTCATCACAGTCAGTGGGTTTCCATCATTTCCTCCAAGGGAACGTGTCATATTTTTGTCCTTGCCCCTTTTGGTGGGGAAACCGTTCTTAAGATGCACAATCAAGACACAGAAGGGCCTGCTTTGTTGCCAATTTCTCCTCTACCATGGTGGTTCACTCCACGTTTCACTGTAAACCAGCAGCAGTTTTGCCTGGCTCCTCCACCTCCTGTTGTTCTTTCTGTGGTTAGCAGAATAAAAAATAGTAATGCTGGATGGCTTAATACAGTTAGTAATGCTGCATCTTCTGCAGCAGGGAAAGTCTCAATTCCATCTGGTGCTGTTTCTGCTGTCTTTCATAGCTCCATTCCTCATGATTCACGCAATGTGTATTCAAAAGTTTGTGCTATGGAGCACTTATTGGTTTATACCCTTTCTGGTCATTTAATTCAATATAATCTAGTACCATCATTAGTGGCAGAGTCAAGTGAAATTGCTTCAAGAACAGCCCCAGTTCCTTCAGCACAGACACAAGAAGAAGATTTGCGTGTGAAGGTTGAACCTGTTCAATGGTGGGATGTTTGTAGGAGATATGATTGGCCAGAAAGAGAGGTGCACATATTGGGGAATACTGTTGATGGAAATGGAATGGAAGTGGCAGAAATGATGATAGATAGTTCAGATTATGAAGATAATAGTGTTAGGAACAATAATTCTATAAAGCTTAATAAGCAGTGTCACTTCTCAAATGCAGAGGTACATATAAGCTCTGGAAGGATACCAATTTGGCAGGAGTCTGAGGTATTTGTTAGGTTTCTGTGCTGAACAATCTTGCTTATTACCTTTCTCAACACTATTCCATTCTTTAATCAAACTATTTCTCCCTCAACTTTTAGGTGGCTTTCTTTGTGATGAGTCCTTTGGAGGCTGGAGAGCTGAAGTTATGTGAACTTAGTACAAGTGGAGAGACTGAAGTAGAGAATATTCCAGTTAATGAGGTCGAGATAAGACAGAAGGATCTGTTGCCTATCTTCAACCATTTCCATAGAATTCATTCTAGTTGGGGTGACAGGTAATGATCTCTTTTCTGCCTTTTTTTGTTGGTCCACTAGATATTATAACTTGTAATAACTATCCACTTAGATAATTTCTTTTATAGAAATGGCATGCATTCATTTTAAATATTAACCACTTCATAAATATCTGAGTCTCCTCTTCTAAGTTGTCAAGGATTAATTTTCAAGTTACAGTTTGCACCTGCCTTGCTCTCTACGGCTATGCATTTATATTGTTCTTGTAATTTCTTGTTGAGATGCAGCTATATAGACTCCTCCTTTTGTTTTTTTATAGCTTTGTTTAATTTTTATCTATTAAAGATGCAGCTCCCGTCTAAGTTCTATGTGAAGATGCTTTATTTAAGGTTAAATAAAATAATTAGGAAGGCATGGGAGTTTGAGAATTGAGATATATCCTTTTTGTGTCAACTGTCTAGCAGTTATTTATATTATTTTTCCTATTCATTTCTATCTTCCTTTTGTATGTCAGAACTTAGAATGCATTGAAATATCCAAAAATATCTTATTGTATCTTTGAAATTCCATTAGGATTTGTTTCCTCATTTCTTCATCATCTCTTAGAATTGGTTACCAAATTCTCCTGTTTTTATCATGATTTGTTTTCCTAATTTGTTTGGATTGACTAGTATAAACTATAAACAAGCATTGTGTTCTAGGTTTTATGAACACTTCAACAAATCAATATATTGTAATACTATATACTCAGTTAAAATCAAAGTGGTACCACCCTTAGTGATTTGTACAGAAACTAGTTCATGAGGTAAGGATTGTACAAGCCTTTATAAGCTCTTGTTTGACCATATGTGTAGTAGATGTGGAATTTCTCAACACACCGTCTCACATCCAAAATTTTCAAGATTGGACATTTGAAGCATCAGGATTGCAAGACTATTTTTTTTAATAATATTGCACTAGCAAAACTATTTTTTTTATATATAGTATTGCACTAGGAATTCCAAAGCGTCCTTTATAAGCTCTAGTCCATACTCGTAGTGAATGTGGAATTTCTCAACACACCGTCCTCACATTCAAAATGTTCAAGATTGGGCATTTGAAGCATAGGGATTGCAAGACTATTTTTTTTTAATAGTGACTATTTTTTCTTAATAATATTGAACTTGCAAGACTATTTATATATATATATATATATATATATATATATATATATAATATTGCACTAGGAATTCCACAGGGTCTGGTTGACTTATGAATGAACTGAGAAATCTGTTTTGCATGTCCAAAACTGGGCATTTTCTTTTTATTGTTGCACTAGGAATTCCAGAGTCAGGTCGAATGAACTGGGAAATCTTAAACCTGGACTATGCCCAACTTAACCTCAAAAGCTAGCTCATTAGGTGAGGATTGTCCAAGCCTTTATAAGCTCTACCTTCACCACATCTGTAGTCAATGTGAGGCCTCTACAACATTGTGTATGGATGGTTTTGTAGTGAGGGTTTAAACTTTAAAATATAATTTACTTGGATCTTTGTTTACTGATCAATGATATTGAGTGTAATGTTTAGGGAAATTTGGAGGGTTGCTTGAAGGCTGTTTTTCTTGTGATAGAAATTTGAAAACTTCTGTGTAACTATTCATGCTCATGCTAACAAGTCTTATGTCAGGGGCATTGTTATGGGAAGATGCTCTAGCTCTTCATCTGATTCACATGGAACTGAAGAAAAGTTGTTGGAAGATGCTGCAATTTCCCGTTCAAAGTTGATGGTACCCGGCTTAGCTGAAAAGTCATATGTTGGTAAGATATTTCAAGATATCTAGATAATGTTTTTAAGAGTAATGGTTACTGTTATATGTATGGTACGAAGTTTAGTTGGAAATCGGATAATAATATTAATAATTGCATTGAGCATTGTTGGTAGACTCATGTCTCAACTCGCAGAGATGGATGAGTTTGTGGTTCGCACAGCACCTAGCGAGTCATGTTTCAAGCAGAAATGCCTTTTGCTGGAGATGGAACAATGATGTGACACAGGACGTGGGGATGTGGAGACGGCACCGCCTTCGCTTCGCCTGAAACGGAAAAAGATAAATAAATCTGGGTTGAGTGCACCCGGTTCATATTTTTGATCCGCTTCCTTTTTAATCCTAAAATCCCAAATATCCCAAATTTCTAAGCCTGATTTCGAATTTCGCAAGTGACTCTCAATTTCTCATTCTCTTTCTCCTTCAATCTCTGGTTCTCTTTCTTTCTCGAGTTGTCTCTCTCTTGTTCTCTCTCATTCTCTCTGTTTGTTTACTCTCGAGTTGTCTCCTTGTTCTCTATCACTCTCAATTCTGTGTTGCCCTGTTCAGAGATGTCATCGAGTGGTGGGGTTCATGCCATTGGTGGGGTTGGTTCCAGTGCAGGAGGTAGTGGTGGGGCTCCTCCCTCGGTGACAGCTTCCCCTACATCCAAAATGCCAAAAACAAAAAAACAAAATGCACCAAGAGGGGCTGGTTCTCTATCACTAACCTCTATTTTATTTCAAGTTAACTTATTTGTTTCTTCATATTATGAATTTATGTTTTAGACTGAGTTTTATGTTTGTGACTTTGAGTTTAGTTTAATATTATGAATTTTATCAGATTAGTTTGATAATTTTTATATGTATATATATATATATGTAATATAATATAATTTAGTATTTTTGGTAGACTTACATATTGTCTTACGACACTACGAATCTACATTTCGACAATCCCCTCTTGCTCAAGGTAGACTCTATGTTTTAACAACCTTGGCATTGAGAGTTACCTTTATTCTCAAATCTGTATTTGTATTGATAGTTACATTTTAGGTGATAGTGATGAATACAATGACAGTTATTTTATTAGTTATATCTGTAGTTAGGACAGAAATAGTGGTGAAAGTGGGAGTTCTAGTTCTAGTATAATAACTAGCACAAATGATAGTGATTACATTATACTTGAAATCTTCTATTATCTTTTTGAGCGACCTTTGTAACTCCTTGTTCTTGACTATCATTAATTTTTCTTCATTGATTAACTTGTCTAATAATGAGATTAATTGGAAAAACAGAGAGGTAGTTTGTGTTGGCATTACCTCTTTTAAGCCTCAAATTTGTTTACACAAATGCTGTTTCAGCAGGTGCCTCAAATTTTGCTGATAGCATAACTACATATTTAAAATCATCGGATGAAAAAGCCTGTGAGAGTTTCAATTCAAGTTCTAGTGGCTGTGATTTAAATATGAATGCTATGTGTGAAGAGTCAATACGTGACTCACCAGACTTTGAGCAATTTTTTCAAGAAGGTTATTGTAAAGCATCAGCTGAGTGTCATGAATCAACAGAAGTTACTACTGATGTGGATTGTAGCAGTCCCTGTGGCGGAGAGAAATGTGATGAGGATGATGATAATGATGGCATGCTTGGTGATGTATTTGACTTCTCTGAGGAAGGTATGAATGTGAAACTGTTAATCTTTTGATTTCAATAGCTTAGCTATAGTTACTATCCGTGTGTATTTCTCTTGAATATGTGTCAAAACAACACAGGATAATTTAGAATGGTTTTCATTTTTAGTCATCATCTTGCACGTGCATGTGTGTACCACTTGAGTGTGGATGTTGGGGAAAAAAAAGATATTGAGAATGATTTTCATTTTAGTCGTTGTCTTGCATGCTTGCTTCTTATTTTTCTTAAAAGTTAAGACTACAAAATGTTTGTGCTGCAGGTTGATGAGTATTATTTCATTATATGCTTCCCTCCCTCTCTTGGAAAGTGTCGCAAATTGGTGGTGTATAGGAAATTAATTGACAAATGCAGGTGATTTCATTGCAACAAGCTAAATGCTACTGACCATTGATTCAAGGAATTTAAAGTTTCTCACTCTCAATATTCCTTCCCAGTCAAACGATTCTTCTGATCATCTAATTTTCATGTAAATGATGTATATTGAAATTCATAACTACAAATTATTTGTGTGGGTAATGGGTGGGTTCTTTATATGTATGTATATTTTTTTTTTTTCTGGTGCATAGCTTTGGAGGCAAAGGGAATGGATCAAAGAGGGGGCAGATTGATTGTTTGTTTTACTCTGCTCTCTTTTGTCCTCATTCATGCAGGGTTATTTATATTTTTCGTGACGCTTGCTGGATTCAATGTATTCATTTCTCCCATTGGAAAATAGTAACCTGAACCTGAAAGGTAAGGACTTCAGTATATTGCTATTTCTTGTTATATTCTCGTTTCCTTAATGACCCGAGAGGGGACCTAGCCTATTGGCATCCTGTAGAACATAAGAGTTTTAAAAGTAACTTTTCAAAATAACAAAATACAAGGAGGTATATTTATTTGGTGCTAAAATATGGTAATGACGATAGCTTACTACAAGTACATTTTAGGTGTGGGCAGACAGGTTTGCTAAGGGGTCCACCCGGTAAGCTGCTATATTTTGCTCACTATAGCTTTTTCATGTGGTTTAAAACAAGATAAACTAATGAGCAAAGTTGATTCACTGGAGCCAAGAAATTAAAAACAATGAACATTTTGATTTTAATTTTAATTTAATAAACTTGATAAATGTCCTGCAAGTCATTATTACTATTATTATTCAAAATATTTGTTAAAAGGTTTGATTTTTTTTCTCACATGAGGCTTTATTATATTATATTATTATTATTTATAAGATATCAGTACTACCTTATTGTAGATCTTTCCTAACCTCTAATTGATTACTGAAAAGGTCCTGTAGGTGAAAGAAAGAGATGTGTAGTTGAACCTATATGCAAGTGAGAAAAGACAGAGAGACGAAAATAAATGGAAAGTTGAAATTGAAGAACAAAATGAAAAAAATTAAACTCTACCCTTACCCATTCTGTCTTGTTAAGATCCTCTTCTTAGTTGACTTGTATGCTCACAAACATAGGAGGATGACATGCTTTGTACGAGGCACTCCTGGGGTAGGGGGTCTTTGTTTTCTATCTCCACAGCTCCATCAACAATCACTAGTTAGCTTGCAATAATCACTTCAACCGCTCTCCTTCAATCTCCATGACACATCATTGTCATCTCCAGTCAAGTAGTTGTTAAACCAAAATAGTAAAAATACAAACTCAGTCACTGTGCTACACTCACCAAGTCATCTAAAGTTAATATAGTTGTCTGAAGGCAGTAAACAAACATCAAATCCATGAATATTTGAGAAAGGAAGAATATTTGATGGGAGAATGGGGGGATTGTTTTCACCAACGTTATAAACACTGACTTGGTAGTTAACTCACTGCTGGTACCAGGATAATTAGTTATATTTGTATATATTCCTAAAAAGGTTCACAACCTAATATAAATTAAGAAGACTACATATAACAATATATTGCAACAATGTACAAAAGTATTAGTTTTCCTATAAACAACAATAAAATGACTACATGAACCTTAGTTAACTCCAACAAAGGTTCATATTCAATCCATTTGTAAACTGATGTAACAGCCACCTTACAACATCAGCGAAAACGGCGGAGCAAGTCAGCAATAGCGTGATCTTATGAAGCAACCTCTGTGTTCTGAGAGTCCGCAGTGGAGCACAAACAAGAATCAGCTGAAGTCCAGAACCATTGCATAGAACAGGAACCGTGAAAAGAAAATGAAATAGCTTAAAAAATGAGGAGTGAAATTGAAGTTTAGAAGCAAATCACGTTTTTTTTTTTTTGGTGAAACAAGCAAATCACGATTTGGATTGATGAAGTTTGATTCCGAAAGCCTTTCATTTAGATTTGGGAATTAGAGAAATGAAAAAGAAGGAAATGATTTTTATTATTATAAAACTGAAACTTAAAAACATGAAACCCGGCAGCATAGATAACGTGCTCCTTTTGATTTTTTTTCTTTTAGTTTTAAGTTGGCTGGGTTATTAAGGCTCACTGTTTTTTTAATAAATCTATGAAGTCACATTCGTTTTTCGAAACATATTTTATTCAGTACACAACTCAAATTAGTCATTTGTCCAATTTATAGTTCAACCGACTATACCGTTTAATCCTGGTTTATAATATTATCATCATACTTATTTAAGAATCAAAATGACAACCCATTTTGCAAGGCCATAACAAGGATCTACACATTTTGGGTCAACTAACCCATATCTCTTAATTTGGTGCAGTAACATGTGCTTCCCAGTTAATCCATCCCAACCGAGTTGGAGTGTTTTTTCCTTTTCTGGTGTATTAGGAGTTTGCTAGTTAGGTTGGGATGATTCCCAGTTGCAAATAATAGTTATCATGCTTTGGGGCCTATGCATGCTCCTAATTGTGTATCCTTGGCCTTGGGTCGTTTCTCTCGATGCAATTTGTGATTTATTTACCAAACAAACGACATGTATTGCTTGACTTAGTCCAAAATATTCCTTTGTTATGTTAGATTCGATACCATGATGCATCCAAGAGGTCAATTAATTCTTATCACCTAGCTATGACTCACCAACAAATTCATATATATATGTATATATATATATATATATATATATATATATATATATAAATATATATATAAAGACACACACACCCCTATGTTTTAGACACCCTAAGGTATAATTTTACCTGATTGTTATTGTTTCACTTACAAACTTGAGTATTAAAGTCCTTTTGTAGCTACACTCCTATCCTGGTTGGGAAATCAATGTCTGGGTTACATTAGGTTAATGTGATTGGGAAAAGGACATCTACGATAAAATGTAATTACTATCTTCTCCATATAACAGTTACATTTTTACAAAGTACATTGTCCTTGTCTAAATCAGAATTAAAAAAAACATCCTAAAAGCTGGGATTGGAGCTTCATCAACATGTAAAACACCTTTGTTATTTGATTTTAAATTTTGTTAAATGGAATATGAAATCGTTGTTAGTGATGTTGAGGGAGAGTTTTTTTTTTCTTTTTTGCAGTAATGTAGTTTTAGAAACTATTTGTTTTTTTTTTTTGTGAAAGAAGCTATTTGTTCAAACAAGACACTTTAAAAATAAATTATGTGCATGGGGCTGCTTTATATTCGGTGGCACATGCCTTTTGAGCAACTAACGTTCCAACCAATTAGAAACCACCACAAAAATAACAAGGGGTGTATAAGACATCATGACAGTTAAAATCGTTAGAAAATTAACAAGTCCAAAGGGGCATGCAAATTATAAAGAATTTTTGGCAGTTAAATCACGTGAAAGCCAAGAAAATTAAGACTTTGAATTGATATGTTAAATATATTTTATTTATATATAATAGGTATAGCGTATTATATAAATATATAAATTAAATTAAAAATATTTTATATTTAATCTATATGCAAATAATTTGGTATAAATAATATATATATATATATATATAATATGAAATATATATTATACGTTAAATATATTGATATTGAATATATATATATATATATATATATATATATATATTTCGCAAGATTGGAGAGTGGGCCCACGTTACCCCCTCTTTCCCCCTCTATTGGGCAAGAATAAAGGATAGTCAGAATCTCTTTGATCTTAGCAAGATACAATTATCTCCAAGTCACTTTGGGCCTGGACCAAAAGTCCCCCCTTTTTCCTTACCTTTTTACTCATTGTATAAAGGGCTCGAGGCCCCATATCCTCTTTTGTAATTCAAGTGTCACATTCTGAGAGTAATACAAACCTATTTTTCCTAGGGAAGTTCTTTAGGGTTTTTTGTGCTTTACATTCTTGTTGTGAATATTTTATAATCGTAATCTCCTTGATTTTACCAACATACAATTATCTTCATGTCATATTGGGTCTAGACCGAAGGCCCCTTTTGTCCTTTTCTTTTTACTCATTGTATTAAGGGGTCGAGCCCCGCCTTTTGTAATTCAAGTGTCACATTTTGAGAGTAATACAAACCTATTTTTCCTAGGGAAGTTCTCTAGGGTTTTTTGTGCTTTACATTTTCATTGTGAACATTTTGGCGCCCACCGTAGGGCCCGGTAAAATGGATCCTACGCACAAACTCCTCATCCTTACAAGAAAAAGGGACAAGGGTGACCACGCGCAACAACCTCAATCGTCGGGAGGATGGCAACCATGGACAACAACAGTAACAATAACAAGAACAACAAGAACAACAATAGGAACAACAGCAACAACACGGAGACAACTAGGTGTAGGCATTTATTACTATTGTCAAAACGTTGCAACACACGATGAAGGAGTTGCGTCGAGAGAATGAAGAGTTGTGTATTCGTAGACACGAAGAGAAAGAAGCCTCTTATTACCACAATACTCAGACCATGAGATAGAGAACAGACAGATCTGATCCCTCACACCCCTACATAACCCATCCATTCATGGAGGAGATCATGGTAGTGCCACCCCTTCGAACTACAAACCACCAACGATGGAGAAGTATGATGGGGAGGGGACCCGAAGGAGTATCTCACCATGTTTACCACCACCATGCTGATCATGGGAGCGTCGAACGCTTTGCTCTGTAGGACGTTCCTGATCATCCTAACCAAGTCCGCTCTATGATGGTTCTCACACATTCCTCTAAGGAGCTTATCAAATTTTACAGAATTGACAGAGAAGTTTCTAAACCAATTCATAACCAATCGGGTGGTGCAACAAACTTCGCATAGCCTGGTGAATCTGAGGCAGGCCCGAGATGAGACTCTCAAATAATTTGTGGCTTATTTCAAAAAGCAAGCCATCCAAATTCGTAACCTCAGCTCAGAGGTGGCCCTGTGTGCAATCCTGATGGGGTTGCGTCCCGGTAAATTTTCCAATTCATTAGCTAAAAAACCTCCTTTGGGTATGGATGATTTCAGGCAGAGAGTTGCTCGGTATATTAACATGGAGGAGCGAGAAGTCGGTCAAGTTGGAAATGTTGAGCAGGGCACGATCAAGAAAGAGTCGCAGAAGACGAGTTTGAGGTCAGGCAAGGAGCAAAGGAGAGAGGCCTATTCGAATCCCAAATACAATATATTCATTCCCTTGAGTAGTAGGAGGGATCATATCATGCACGAAGTCTATAACAACGGGTTACTCAAGCTACCCCCACCCAGAGAAGGCCTTAAAGGCTCGAATATAGTGAAATTCTGTGAATTCCATCACGCCTTTGGACACAGCATGAAAGATTGTTGGCCCTTAAAAATTATATTTAACATCTGATCTGCCAAAGGTACTTGGAGAAGTTCATTGACCATAAAGGAGAGACACCACATGAAGCTGGGCGAAAGAGAAAATGAGAATTTTTGAGTCAGGTAGAACTCCAGCCGAGGGACCGACCCCGCCAGGAACTCGAGCGTACCCGATCCCGCTGACCCGATGATGTAAGGAACGACAGGAAAAAAGTTATCCATACCCTTTCAAGGGATTTCCCAGGATACAGAGCTGTTACCCCATACAGAGTCAGAAAGGTAGATTCAGTACAGAGCTACCCAGATGCTGGAATCATTACTTTGGACAACTCGGATCTTCCCAAGGGAGTCCCAAATAAAGACGAGCCGATGGTAGTCATCATGGAGATTGTAGAGTGCATTGTGGGAAGAGTGTTGGTAGACCAAGAGAGTTCCGTAGATATCCTACATTGGAAGGCTACAAACGACTTCAGCTACCCCCAAGGTGGCTCAAAAGCTATGATGATGCATTACTTAGTTTTACAGGTGATTCTATACAGGTGATGGGCTACGTCGAGTTGAAGACAATCTTCAGCTTAGGAGATAATAGCAGGGCAGTGATGGTGAAATACCTAGTCGCTGACTTCCTTAGCTCATATAACGTCATCCTAGGTTGTCCATCCCTTAATGTACTTGGTGCTATTATTTTAATATTGCACCTTACCATGAAGTTTCTACTCAGAGATGGGCGCATCAGAGTTGTCCGGGTCGACCTTGAGGTCGTTCATGAGAGTCTTCAACCCCAAGAGACCTTCATAGTAGATGAGGATATCGAGACAGGGTTCAACCCTCGAGATGAAAGAGAACATGAATGACTATAATCAGTTGAATCCCTAAAACTAGTGCAAGTGGGATCCAACGCGAGCCAATGCACCCGTATCAGTTCAGTTCTAGACCAGGTCCTGGAAGCATCCCTAGTTACTCTACTTAAGGCCAACACAAACCTCTTTGCATGGAGCAACTCAGATATGTCCGGGATTAACATGAACGTTATATACCACTCATTAAATGTTGACCCAGAGGCCAAACCAATAGCACATAAACAACGGAAGTTAGGACCAGACAGAAGAACTGTTGTTAAGGAGGAGACAAACAAGTTATTGGCAGCCAACTTCATCCGAGAGGTTAAATACACCACCTGGTTATCCAATGTAGTCATGGTGAAGAAGGCAAACAGGAAATGGAGGATGTGTGTCAACTTCACTAACCTAAATAAGGTATGTCCCAAAGATCCTTATCCTTTACCCAGCATTGACCATTTGATAGATGACACTTCAAGGTACCAGGTTCTAAGCTTCATGGATAGATACTTGGGATACCTAATGGACAAAGAAAAAATGGCTTTTATAACTATATGGGAAACTTTTTGTTATCGGGTGATGTCATTTGGGTTGAAGAATTCTGGTGCAACCTATTAAAGACTGTGGACAAGATCTTTGCCAAATAGATTAGCATAAATATGGAGGTTTATATTGATGACATGGTCGTAAAGTCCAAAAAAGCACACAAACACATAGAGGATTTGGAAGAAACTTGTGTCGAGATGAGGAAGCATAACATGCATCTTAACCCCGACAAGTGTTCCTTTAAGGTCTAAGGCGGGAAGTTTTTGGGGTACATGTTAAGACATAGGGGTATCGACGCCAACCATGATCAATGTCGAGCCATTTTAGAAATAAGGAGTCTCTTAAACATCAAAGAGGTGCAACGTCTCACCGGGAGGATTGCAACCCTCTCCCGGTTCCTTTCCAAGTTCACTAAGAAGTTGATGCCCTTTTATCAAGTCCTAAAGAAAACTGAAACGTTCACATGGACCCAGGAATACGAAAAAATATTCAAAGAATTGAAAACCTATCTGGCCTTACTCCTTATCCTGACCAAGCCCACTCCCGGGGCTAAGTTGATAATATACTTGGCTACTAGGGAACAAGTCGTCAGTGTGACTTTGGTCTAAGAAGAAGATTTTGTGCAACGAATGGTGTATTTCATAAGCAAGACTTTGTCGGGTACTGAAGTACGATACCAGATGGTAGAGAAATTTTCATACAACTTGGTGGTAGCTGCTCAGAAGTTGCGACCCTACTTTCATAGCCACCAAATCGTGGTTAGAACTGATCAACCAATCAGCAAAATACTTTAAAAACCAGAACTGGTGGGAAGAATGATGGCTTGGGCTATAGAACTTTCTGAGTAAGGAATCCGCTATAAACCCCGAGGAGCCATCAAGGCGCAGATTCTAGTAGATTTCCTGGTCGAGCTAGGAAGTCATAAAAAGAATATGATGCAGAGCATTACTTTATTGACTCTGTCTGTTGATGGGTCATCAAATGAAAAAGGTAGTGGAACGGGGATCATACTCAAATCCCCCATGGGTTTGATCATCGAGAAGTCACTAAGGTTTCTGTTCAAAGCGAGTAAAAACTAGGCGGAGTATAAAGCGTTGATTGTAGGCTTGCAAACAACTCTGGATATGGGAGCTCAATGTATACAGGTGAAGACCGACTCACAGCTAATTGCAAGGCAGGTAGAAGGGGCATAACAGGAAAAGGATCCCATTCTGGCCAAATATCTTTTCCAGGTGAGGCGAGGAATGACAGACTTTAAGTTATTCAAAATAGTTCACGTTCCCCAAGTAGAAAATGATAGAGCAGACTTACTCTCTAAATTGGTCAACACGAAAAAGACAGGAAACTTAAAAACCATCACAGAGGTCACTTTAGATGAGCCTACCATAAAAAAAACAAAACAGGTGAATAAAGTTACCACCATTCTTGAGGTGAGTACATGGATGACCCCGATCATAGACTTTCTGGTTAAAGGCGACCTCCCCTCGGATTCTTCAGAGGCTTGGAAAATCCAGACACATGCGACTAACTACACTCTTATTGACGAACAGCTCTACAAGCAGGGATTTATATTGCCCCTCCTCAAGTGTCTCGACCCAGAACAGGCTGGATATGTAATGCGAGAGCTCTACTTAGGAATTTGTGGCCACCATGGAGGGGTCTGCCCTCTAGCAGCTTGAGTCCTCAGGGCATGATACTTTTGGCCCATGCTACGAACAAATTACTCTCAATTTATTAAAAAGTGTGAGTCTTGTCAAATAAACACCAATCAAATACACAACTATCTGGAACCACTACACGGAATCCTCTCCCTTTGACCGTTCAACACTTGGGGCATGGACATCCCCGACCTCTTCCCTAGGAAAAAGGCAAGTCAAATACCTCTTAGTAGCAATATATCTTTTTACAAAGTGGATTGAAGCGGAACCTCTCACCACTATCTTGGCAGCCAAAGTATAAAATTTGACATGGGTTTCCTTATACCATCATCTCTGACAACGGGCGACAGTTCACGAGTAAGCACTTCATAGAATTCTGTAAAAATTTGGGCATACAAAGAAAATTTCCATTGGTTGAACACCCCCGGACAAATGGACAAGCCGAGGCAGTGAACAAAGTGATACTACAAGAACTAAAGCGCAGGTTGGGGCAACCAAAATGAAGATAGGAAAAAGAGTTACCTGAGGCCGTATAGGCCTATCATACGACTCCTCATTTGGCAACGCACGAGACTTCATTCCGACTTACATATGGAGCAGATGCCATGATTCCAGTAGAACTTGGCAAACCCTCTATTTGAAGATTGGCCTATGATGAAACTAAAAATGATGAAAGAAGTAGAGAAGACCTCGATCTTAGCTTGGGGAAAAGGATATAGCCTTCTCAAAAATACAAGCTTCTAAACACAAATCCGCCTAGAAATAGAAAACCATGCATAAACCACGACCCTTCTAGAGTAGGGATTTAGTCTTGCAGATAGCTGGCAATAATCAGAGGGCAAGAGAAGAAGGAAAATTTGCAGCTAACTAGGAAGGCCCTATAAGGTAAAAGTGGTGGTTGGAAAAGGTGTATACCGATTAGAAGAATTGAAGGGCAGAAGTATTCCTCGAATGTGGAATTCCACACACTTGAAAATGTGCTACAACTGATGTAATCATGGGTACTTTTTTTCTATCCGGGAGGTTTTTTTCACTGGGTTTTTGTCTCAAGAGGTTTAAATGAGGCCCACAAACAAAAATTCAATAAAACGAGGTATTATTCAGTCTTATCTTTCTAGCTTCAATATACGTTAAGTATTAAAAATCCAAGTGAGGAAACATCCATTCAGGGGTAACGAAAACTCTCATCAAATTACGTTAAGTCCTAAAAACCTTAGTGAGGACACACCCACTCGGGGGTAACGATAATGCTTATCGAATTATGTTAAGTCCTAAAAACCCGAGTGAGGACACGCCCGCTTGGGGTAATGATAATGTTCATCGAATTACCTTAAGTCCTAAAAACCCGGGTGAGGATACGCCCATTCGGGGGTAACGCCAACTTTTATCAAATTACGTTAAGTCCTAAAAACCCGAGTAAGGATACGCCCACTCGGGGGGTAACGACAACTTTTATCAAATTATGTTAAGTCCTAAAAACCCTAGTGAGGACACGCCCACTTGGGGTAAACGATAATGCTCATCGAATTACGTTAAGTACTAAAAACCTGAGTGAGGCACGCCTACTCAAGGGTAACGACAACTCTCATCAAATTACATTTAGTCCTAAAGATCCGAGTAAGGATACGCCCACTCGAGGGTAACGACAACTCTTATTAAATTATGTTAAGTCCTAAATACCCGAGTGAGGACACACCTACTCGGGGGTAACAAAAACTCTCATCAAATTATGCTAAATCCTAAAGACTCAAATGAGGATACGTGAAAATGTATGATTTATCCTTAATTCATCGTTTTAAATATGTATAATTTGCCACCAGTTACCGCCTAACATACTGCATTTTCACATATTTTCATAGTTTGAGCCTTATTTAATATTTAATTTTAAAATGAATTAAGGATTGATTTTTAATGGAAATAATTAAATTTTGGTTTCTCTTATTTTATAGTGTTTGATTGAGCTTACAATTGAAAAATAATTACCACAAATCAAACACAAGAAGCCACAACTCATCACGCCTCAAGAAAGGGTAAAAAATGCAAGAAAAAACACCAGAACAGGTCTGGGAATCGATTACTGGGTAAATTCCACGCATGAATCGATTCTTAAGGGGTGGGAATCGATTCCCAAGGGTAAAAATAGCATATGAATCGATTCCTGGGGGCTGGGAATCGATTCCCAGGTGTGTGAATCGATTCCCATGTTGTTTGAATCCAAAATCGATTCCCATCCCCCAGGAATCGATTCATGTGCTGTTTTTACCCTTGGGAATCGATTCCCACCCCTTAGGAATCGATTCATGCGTGGAATTTACCTAGTTTTTGCCTAAATGAATCAATTCATGTATTTTTAGGAATCGATTCCTCAAGTGCAAACACCATTACGCAATATAAGGAAGTGGAAACAACATTATGGGTTTTCTTCGCCGAAAGTTTCCACTGATCCCATGTTTTTCGCTAGTTGTTTCCTTCGTTTCGCCTATAAATAGAAAAGGGAAACCACGCTGCTCATCATCCCTTCAATTCATTCTTTCTATCTTTCTTGGAGCATCAGAGGCATTCCTTTGGAGGATTTCTTCCACCTCCTCCGTTGTAATTCCAGGTTCAATTATTTTTATTTTTAATTTGTTTTAATTATGGAGGGCTAAAACCCCTAGATTGATTTTCTTAGAGAATTATTGTAATATGACTTTGAGGTTCTTATTTTTAATATAGTATGCTTTTATTATTGTTTATTTCTTCATAATCTTACTCTGCTTATTTAATTCTATTCTGTTTAATTAAATTTGTATGCTTAATTAATTTAATTATACAAATGGAGTAAAATAAGATTTTTTATTAAAATGGATTAAGAAAGTATGCATGCTTAATGAATATTTTCATAATCACTTTTAATAATTATGGTTTGCTTAATTCCATAATTTGAGAATAGATTATGTATGTAGGCGATGTTCTTACATATACTCAATAATTCCTAGATTTTACGATCTTGACTCCTTTTGCTTAATTAGGATGCTTGATTAAAATATTTATTTTTAAATGAAAGTAAAGGAATTGTGAATTGAAAAAGACGCTTAGTTGATTAATTCAAATTGAGCTAAGAAATTAACAGTAATGAAAGTGTACAAATCATCTTTTGTGAACTAAGGATAAATCTAATTACAATACTCTAAGAAAATCAATCGTTTGTTATTTATTGTTCTAAGTTTCATTATTTATGCTGTTTTAAATTTCTGTGACAATCAAACAAACCCCCCCAAATGTATTTGTATGTTTGTTGAACTTCTGTTTGTAAAAATTATTTTAAAACTTGTTTTTCCTAAATTTTTATGTTGATCTTTGAGAGAACGACCTAGGTTGACACCCTAGTACTACATTAATTATTTTTAATATATTAATTTGACGGACCACGACAGTAACACGTCAAATTTTGGCGCCGTTGCCGGGGAAAGGAATTGACCCCCCAAATGATTGTTGTCCTTTTCTACAAGAAAAGAATGATAATAATCCCCAAGCCTATGCAGCCAACATCTACCATGATAGACCTCCACCACAACAGCAACAACAAAACCATGACCTTTCCACCAACAGATACAACCCAGGTTGGAGGAACCATCCAAACCTGAGATGGGGTAACCAACAACAAAATCCCCAACCCCTATTTCAAAGCAATACACTAACCTTCCAAAGACCTACACCTCAACCATCCACAAGTGGCCCTTCTTTAGAAGAACTGGTGAAACAAATGGCTGCACAGAACTTGAAGTATCAACAAAGAAATGATACTACCATCCAAAGCTTGAGCAATCAAATTGGGAAATTGGCATCACCATTGAACCAATTACAGACTCAGAACTCTGACAAATTACTATCTCAACCAGCTGCAAATCCAAGAAATGTGAGTGCAATTCAGTTAAGATCATGTAAGAACCTTGAAGTACCCATACCCAAGGAACTTGAGAAATAAACAAATGTGCCCACAACAGTTGAGAATGATGTACCCTCTTCAAGCACAAAGAAGTCTGAGATACAACCACCCCAAATCCCACCTCATATCCCTTCAATTCATTCTTCCTTTCTTGTTTCAAGCATCAGAGGGTTGTGCTCTGGAGGATTTCTTCCACCTCTTCCGCTGTAATTCTGGGTTCAGTTATTTTTATTTTTAGTTTGTTTTAATTATGGAGGATTAAAACCCTTAAATTGATTTTCTTGGAGAATTATTGTAATATGACTTTGAGGTTCTTGTTTTTAATATAGTATGCTTTTATTATTGTTTATTTCTTTATAATCTTACTTTGCTTATTTAATTCCATTCTGTTTAATTAAATTTGTATGCTTAATCGATTTAATTATACAAATGGAATAAAATAAGATTTTTATTAAAATGGATTAAGAAAGTATGCATGCTTAATGAATATTTTCATAATCACTTTTAATAACTATGGTTTGCTTAATTCAATAATTTGAGAATAGATTATGTGTGTAGGCGATGTTCTTACATATGCTCAATAATTAATTCCTAGATTTTACGATCTTGACTCCTTTTGCTTAATTAGGATGTTTGATTAAAATATTCATTTTTAAATGAAAGTAAAGGAATTGTGAATTGAAAAAGACGTTTAGTTGATTAATTCAAATTAAGCTAAGAAATTAACCGTAATGAAAGTGTGCAAATCATCTTTTGTGAACCAAGGATAAATCTAATTACAATACTCTAAGAAAATCAATCGCTATTTATTTATTGTTCTAAGTTTCATTATTTATGCTGTTTTAAATTTTTGTGACAAACAAACAACCCCCCCCAAAACATATTTTGTATATTAAATTTTTGTTAAAAATTAATTTTAAAACTTGATTTTCCTAAATTTTTGTGTTGATCTTCGAGAGAACGACCTAGGTTGACACCCTAGTACTACATTAATTATTTTTTAATTTTTAATTTTATATTATTTTTTAAAAAAATAATTTAAAATAAGAAATTTTCCTAAAGATCGTTGATCCGCGGTTGCGGCGTTAAATGTTGGCACCGCAGCAGGGGATCTATGATCTTTAGGAAAGTTCTTGTTTTAAATTATTTTTTAAAAAAATAATATAAAATTAAAAATTAAAAAAATAATAATAATAAATTATTTTGTTTGTTTGTTTTATTTTATTTCTTTTACATGATTTAGGATTCTTATTATATATTGCTCATGATCATGAAATTTCTTGTATGCTATGTATGACTAGAAGGACTTTTAGGAATTTATATTCATTTGATCCTGAAATTGATAGAACTTTTCATTGATTAGTTAGAGAAGCTAGATTTAATAATAACTTTGTTGATATTGATAGTGATAGTAACTCATCTGAATCTGTTAAAAGTACTACTGCTAGTTTTTTTGATATGAGTGGACCTCGTGAGAGAACTCTTAGAGAACTAGTTAAACCTGAATTCACATACGAAAGTTTGTGTATTCAATATCCTGAAGAGGATGTCCCTTTTATGCTTAAGACCAGACTTATACACTTGTTGCCTAAGTTTCATGGTCTTGCAGGTGAAGATTCGCACAAACACCTCAAAGAATTCCACATTGTGTGCTCCACAATGAAACCTCAAAATGTTCAAGAAGACCATGTCTATCTTAAAGCGTTTTCTCATTCTTTAGAGGGTGTTGCTAAGGATTGGCTCTACTACATTGCTCTAATATCAATCACAAGTTGGAATAATTTAAAGAAAACGTTCTTCAAAAAGTTCTTTCCTGCCTCTAGAACTACTGCAATCTGGAAGGACATATCTGGAATTAGGCAACTCTCTAGAGAAAGTCTTTATGAGTATTGGAAGAGATTCAAGAAACTTTGTGCAAGTTGCCCTCACCACCAAATTTCTGAACAACTTCTTCTTCAGTACTTTTATGAAGGTCTGCACCATGTTGATTGTAACATGTTAGATGCGGCAAGTGGAGGAGCTTTAAGAGACATGACTGCCGCTGAAGCAAGAAACTTGATTGAAAAGATGGCATCCAATTCCCAACAATTCAGTGTTAGAAATGATGCTTTCAAACCCATTATGATTCAAATTCTAGCATTAAATTAGAGAACAAACTTGACACTCTCACCACTCTGGTCACACAATTGGCAGTGAGCAAAAACCCATGACTGTCAAAGTGTGTGGCATCTGCTCTTCACAAGAGCATCCCACTGATTGTTGTCCTTCTCTACAAGAAAATAATGATAATAATCCCCAAGCCTATGTAGCCAACATCTACCATAATAGACCTCCACTACAACAACAGCAACAAAACCATGACCTTTCCACCAACAGATACAACCCAGGTTGGAGTAACCATCCAAACCTGAGATGAGGTAACCAACAACAAAATCCCCAACCCCCATTTCAAAGCAATGCACCAATCTTCCAAAGACCTACACCTCAACCATCCACAAGTGGCCATTCTTTGGAAGAGTATCAACAAAGAAATGATACTACCATCCAAAGCTTGAGCAATCAAATTGGGCAATTGGCATCATCATTGAACCAATTACAGTCTCAGAACTCTAACAAATTACCATCTCAACCAGCTGCAAATCTAAGAAATATGAGTGTAATTCAGTTAAGATCAGGTAAGAACCTTGAAGTACTCATACCCAAGGAACCTGAGAAACAAACAAATATGCCCACAATAGTTGAGAATGATGTACCTTCTTCAAGCATAAGGAAGTCTAGAGATGTAACCACCCTAAATCCCACCTCATATCCTTCTTCCACTCCCACCCAAAAGCAATTCCAAGCAAGAAGATGGAAGAAGTGAATAAATAAATTTAAGATACTTTTAGGAGAGTGGAAGTGAATATACCTCTTCTTGATGCAATCAAGCAAATACCCAAGTATGTCAAATTTCTGAAAGAGTTGTGTACTCACAAGAGGAGACTCAAGGGCAATGAAAGGATAAGCATGGGAAGAAATGTATCTACACTGCTTGGTAAAGAAGTTCCAAATATTCCTGAGAAATATAAAGATCCAAGTATGTTTACTATACCCTGCATCATAAATAATAACAAATTTGAAAATTGCATTTTAGATTTAGGAGCTTCAATAAATGTTATGCCTATATCTATTTTAAAATCTCTGTCTCTTGGAACTTTAC
Organism: Clitoria ternatea; assembly: GCA_037962975.1. Lineage (NCBI taxonomy): Eukaryota > Viridiplantae > Streptophyta > Magnoliopsida > Fabales > Fabaceae > Clitoria > Clitoria ternatea. The sequence goes on along the minus strand of CM075674.1, from coordinate 13,078,209 downwards.
AACCTACTGGTGTAGTGATTCAACTAGCCAATAGAAGTACTGCTTACCCTGCTGGAATCATAGAGGATGTTTTGGTTCAGGTAGATCAACTTGTTTTCCCTGCTGACTTTTTCATACTTGATATGGAAGAAGGTATGCCTTAGATTCCTGTTCCTATAATTTTGGGAAGACCATTTTTGAAAATAGCCCGAACCAAAATAGATGTTCATTCTGGAACCCTCTCTATGGAATTTGGTGACACTAGAGTTCAATTCAATATTCTTGATGCTATGAAATACCCATCTGAAGATCACTCTATTTTTCATATTGACATTATGGATGAATTGATTTGTGAATATCTTTTTGATATCTCTCAAAATGTTGATTTGGAATGCATGGATGATTCAAATAATTGTTTTATATACAATGATTCTAGAAGTTATGATATTTGTGCTGAAATTAATAAATACATATATTCTGATTCAGAATCTTTTGATACATCTGTTAATCATAAGGAGCTAGAATGCACTAACCTGAGTGCAGAATTTCGAGAAGACTCTAACAAAATTGTTAAGGTGCAAACAGCAGAATCCAAATCTGCTTTGTTAGTTCCATCTGTTTTGTAGGCACCCAAATTAGAGTTGAAACCTGTAACATCCCAAAAATTTCAATCCCATGGATAATCATTTTTAATCTAGATCATTAATGATATTATCCAGTTATATTAATCTTCTACATAAGTTTGGCTGTGAATTGAGGCTTCTTTTGATTCGTTCAAGTAGTTTTCTATACTATTAACCTCTGGTAGCACTCTGATTGGAACATTACCGAGTAAAATATTAGTGAGCAAGAAATTTCGAGTGAAAAAGGTCAGAAATAAGACTTTCCAAGTGAATAAAAGATCTGTTTCTGAGTGAAGGTTGAAATTCCGAGTGAAGGTTATGTCTTTCGAGTGAGTCATGACCAAGAGAACCACTTCCGAGTGGAGTCCTGGCTTCTGACACTTCTGAGTGAAGCGTGTCCGAGAGAACCATTTCTGAGTGAAAGAAAGCTTTGGCTTCAAATAAGACATTTCCGAGTCAAATGTCTTCGAGTGACTCAATTCTGAGTCAAATGTCTTCGAATGACTTGTTTCCAAGTCAAACGTATTCGAATGACTCATTTTCGAGTCAAACGTCTTCGAATGACTCATTTCCGAGTCAAACGCCTTCGAGTGCCTCATTCCCGAATAAAACATCTCCAAGTGAAACGTTTCTGAGAGAAGTACTTCCAACCGAAGAAAAGTTGATTTTGAATGAGTTTTTCTCGGACCAAGATGTGTCCGAGTAGTGAATTTCTGAGTGAGTTAGCTCAGAGTTGAGAGAAACTTTCCCAAATGGAATGTCCCCGAGTGTAACACTTCCGTGTGGGACGGTACTGAGTGACATTTCCAAGTGAAATTTCCGACTTCAGCGTGATATGGCACCGATTGAAATATACCGAGTAAGTCATTCCCAGGGGAAGTACTGGAACAGAGAAAGACTGACTTCGAATGAATATATTTTCGAGTGAAAAGCTTTCGGGTGAAGTAAAATATCCCAGTGATGAACCCCATTCTATTCGTGCTTGGATGTCTTAAAGTTGCTGAGAGCTTATGTTTGGTTCGTCTGCAAGCTTGTCTTCGACTCTGAGTGATACTTCCAAGTGGAACGATTTCCGAGATGAGTGACAACTCCGAATGATCCTTTCGGTTAAGATTTTCGAGTGACAGAACTCCGAATGATCTCAGTTATATGATTTCTGAGTGACACACTTTCGAGAGAAGTATTTTCGAGTGAAGACTGACTTCGAAGTCACAGATATATCCGAGTAGAAAATTCCCGAGTGAATCAAGTCTGAACGAAAAGTGACGGACTTTGAGAGAACACTTTCGGACAGATATATCCGAGTGAGATATTTCTGAATGAGTCCGGGTGAGACATTCCCGAGTAAGTCATTTCGAGGAAGGAAAGGCTATGTCCAAGTGTTTCAAGCAGAAACACTTCCGAGTGAAATCCCTCCCGAGTGAAGCTATTCTGAACGAGAGACTCTGATAGAAACTCTCGGAAAAGAGATGAGCCGAACCAGTCAGAATTTGATAGGGGACTGATCAATGGAAACCGACTGGAACAGGGCTGAAACTGTGACGCCATTCCTAACCAAAAGGTTGGCTCATGCTAGTGACTGGTCCGCTGGTTCACACAAATCTGAGTGTGTCATTATGGTCGGTTCTGGAATAATCTCGCCCGAGTGAAAGACCGAGTGATAGGAAGCCTCGCTGAGCGAGCGAGTGTGGAAGGGAAGGATGGCCTCTGGTCGGATTTCACTTAAGCGAGAGGGTGCCTCGCTCAAACGAGTGCTTGAGGAAATGGTTACTAGAACAATTTCGCCCAAGACACATACAGGGACTTCTTACTCCAATCATAGCATCTTTTACATATTTATAATATATCTACTTCAATCATGCAAGCTGGCGGCGGAAATGGTCAAAATACAGCTCACTTCTTATATAAAACCTCTATTATTTCCATAATTGATGCACCTAACCTCCAGTCATGAGAAAGCTTGTCCCCCACTTGTCTTTTACATTATTAAATCAATACCACACCTCTTCCAAGTCTGAATTCTCAGAACAACAAAAATTAGTAAAAGTCTCTCTTTCTCATTTCCTTCTCTACGTACAAGTCACTCTGATTCGAAGCTAGGACAGTAAGAAGAAAACGTTTTTCAACCAATCTAAGACCCTTCATCAAGGTAAGAGGGGATAGGGTTGTGAATAATTATGGAATAGGTAGAATTGTATGCTGATTCTAGGATTCCAGATTTATTTTCGTAACTTGTTGCTCAATTTTGAAGCTAAAAACGTGTGAATTTGATTCTGACTTCTTCATCAAAGTTGTAGATCTTTTTGTTATGTGAATTTTGAGACTTGAACCGACTGATTTGGATATGTATAGCATGATTTATAGCCAAAATACTACAGCATGTCTATTTGGAATACGTATTTTCTATTTTGTGTATATATTAATATTCTGGACATACGTTTTTAGACTTTGATGTCTTCACAAAAGTTGTAGATATTTATGTTATAAAGCTATAGAAAGTAGTTTCAAGTTAAAAGGATATTTGTAGCTCCAGTTATGCCTAAAATACAGAAGTGTGTTCATGATGAAAATCTGCTGACATAAATTACGAATTGTATTTTTAAAACTACGAATTTTGTGATGAAAATTAGTGTTCAGTGTCTTCATAAAAGTTTTAGATATATGAGTAATTTAGAACTGGTCCTATGCCAAAATTATTTTTGTAACTCCAGAAACGTTGAAAATACCAACATATGTACGTTTTGCTACTTTCTTTGAGATGGTTTAGTATACTGTGAGTATGTGATGTTTCTGTTTGAAATTTGAAATTATGGTCTTCATGAAAGTTGTAGATAATTTTGTTATGGAACTACAGAAAGTAGAATTACTTAAAAAGGATTTGATTTACTCACGTTATGGTCATTTTACTAACGTATGTTGCTGTTGTAAAATTCTGAAACTTACCTAAATGGTTATTATGGATGTTAATGATAATTTCCATGTGAGTAATGATTTATTTATGAATCGTTAAGGGATTATTGATTATTATGGATGTTATTGAGTGTCCTATACATGACATACAGTATGTATATCTTTGTCATGAATATTTATGAATGACTAAATCAATGTATACATGAATGCCTTGTGGTTATTGAGATATGTTGTTGAAACAGTAAATCCATGATTCTGAAAATTATTATATGTGATGTGTCCTCTGAGGACTTGTGGTTTTTCCAAGTGATTATGGAAATATTGATATCATGTCGATAAAGAAAATTAAAGGCATTCATGCATCATAAGCATTTGGACGCACCATGGAATTTAGGGGTTCCATGATTGCCTACCCTGGTGGGGGGTTACTCTATGATGAGTTAAAGCCCTATTTTCGCAGGAGCCATGAAAGTGTAGGGATTCATGGTTATGCTAATTCCTACTTGTGTACTTCGGTACTGCAGGAGCCATGGAGGTGTAGGGATTCATGGTTATGCTAATTCCTACTTGTGTACTTATTTTCGCAGGAGCCATGAAAGTGTAGGATTCATAGTTATGCTAATTCCTACTTGTGTCTCTATGAGACCTTATACTGCAGTATTCCCACCAAACCAAAATGGATCCAGCATGACATCATTTGACTAAGTTAAAGATTTATTAAATATAAATGAACTTATTTGGCATATTCATCATATTATTGTGGTTTGTTGATTGTGTTTGTGCAATTTTACTTATTTTATATTTATTCTATATTCTGTCTCACTCTTACATTAATTTTTACAGTGCATGCTACACAGAATGACGAGTGATGCCATTAATGAAGCTTTATGATTTATTGCTTGGACTTGTCTTCATTTGAATCTTAATGGGTTGTAATGATATTATGTACCATGTACTGTAATTTTATCTATCGTTTCCGCTATATAAATGTATTATGTTTTATTCGTTCACGACTAGCATGTTTTATAATATTCCGTATTTATTAATTTTTATGTGATCTTAAAATTTAAATTACAAATTTCAAAATGATTCTTTTAAACGCGAAAAATTTATTTGGGAAAACTTTTGGGGCGTCACAAAACCCCTACCTGAGAACCTTAAGTATGTATACTTAGGGGATGATGAACAGCTCCTGATGATAATTTCAACTTCTCTTGATGAAAATCAAGAAGAAAAGTTACTGCAGGTTCTGAAAAGGCATAAGAAGGCTATAGGTTGGACATTAGCAGACATCCCTGGAATTAGCCCATCCATATGCATCCATAGGATATTTCTGGAGGAAAATACTAAAGCAGTAAGACAGCCTCAAAGAAGACTCAACCATGTAATCCTTGATGTGGTTAAGAAGAAGATTACTAAGCTTCTACAAGTAGGAATCATTTACCCTATCTCTAACAGCCAATGGGTGAGTCCCATTCAAGTGGTTCCTAAGAAAACAAGGATCAAAGTTATGAAAAATAAGAAGAATGAATTGATCCCTACCGGAGTAAAAAATAGTTGGAGAGTCTGTATTGACTACAGGAGACTAAACCAAGCAACAAAGAAAGACCATTTCCCTTTACGCTTCATTGATCAAATGCTTGAACGTCAGGTAAGTCTCACTACTGTTTTCTTGATGGATTCTCTGAATATTTTCAGATTCACATTACACCTGAGGATCAAGAAAAAACCACATTTACCTGTCCCTTTGGCATATTTGCTTATAGGAGAATGTCATTTGGCCTATGCAATGATCTTGGAACTTTTCAAAGATGCATGATAAGTATTTTTCATGATTTCATTGAAAATTGCATAGAGGTGTTTATGGATGATTTTACTGTTTATGGGTCTTCATTTGATGCATGCCTTGATAGTTTAGATAAAGTTTTAAATAGATGTATTGAAACTAACCTTGTCTTGAACTATGAAAAATGTCATTTTATGGTAAAACAAGGAATAGTTTTAGGGCATGTAATCTCTGAGAAAGGAATTGAGGTAGATCCTTCCAAGATAGAAGTTATATCACATTTACCTTACCCCTCTTGTGTACGAGAGGTTTGTTCTTTTCTTGGTCATGCAGGTTTCTACAGAAGATTCATAAAGGATTTTAGCAAGAAGGCTAGACCACTATCTAATCTGCTTCAAAAGGATGTGGTATTTGAGTTTGATGAAAAGTGTAAGGAGGCTTTTCATTGCCTCAAGCAAGCATTGACCACCCCAATAATCCAAGCACCTGATTGGACAACCTCATTTGAGTTGATGTGTGATGCCTCTAATTATGCATTGGGAGTTGTCCTTGATCAGAAGATTGACAAACAGCCTAGGGTCATCTACTATGCATCTAAAACTTTAGATGTCGCCCAGGTAAATTACACCACTCTTGAAAAAGAGCCCTTGGCCATTGTTTTTGCATTAGGTAAGTTCAGATCTTACCTACTCGGTTCTCGAGTAGTTGTCTTTACTGATCATGCAGCTCTGAAGTACTTGTTGAAGAAAGGTGAGTCCAAGCCAAGATTAATTCATTGGATGCTTTTGCTCCAAGAGTTTGACTTGGAAATTCGTGACAGAAGTGGAACACAAAACTTGGTGGCAGACCATTTAAGCAGAATTAAGAACGCTCCTGATTCGGCACCTATTCGGGACTATTTTCCCAATGAACAACGCATGAGTGTTTCTAACTATTTTAATACACCCTGGTTTGTTAACATTGTTAATTATCTTGTTGTTTCTGTTTTTCCACCATATGCATCCAGAAACCAAATTTCAAAATTAAAAAGTGATGCAAAATATTATATATGGGATGACCCATATTTGTGGAAGTTGTGTAATGATCAGGTGATTCAAAGATACATTCCTGATCATAAGATAGAATCAGTTCTTCGATTTTGCCATGCTTCACCAGTTGGTGGACATTTTGGTCCACAAATAACAGCAAGGAAGGTGTTGGACTCTGGTTTATACTGGCCCACCATTTTTAAGGATGCATGGAGAACTTGTAACACCTGTGAGAAATGCCAAAGAGCTGATAACGTTATCACATGGTGACAACAAATGCCTCAACAACCTATGTTGTTTTGTGAAGTATTTGATGTTTGGGGCATTGATTTTATGGGTCCATTTCCTTCATCCTTTGGTTTTACATACATTCTGTTAGTTGTAGATTATGTTTCTAAATGGGTGGAAGCTAAAGCCACCAGAACTAATGATGCTCGAGTTGTTGTAGATTTTGTTAGATCTCAAATTTTTTGCAAGTTTGGCATTCCGAGAGCAATCATTCGTGATCAGGGAACACACTTCTACAACAGGACCATGCAAGCTATGCTCTGGAAGTATGGGGTTATTTATAGAGTCTCTACTCCATATCACCCCCAAACTAATGGACAGACAGAAGTCTCTAATAGAGAAATCAAGAGAATCCTAGAGAAGATAGTACAACCTAACAGAAAGGATTGGAGCAAGAAAGTAGATGATGCTCTTTGGACACATAGAACAGCTTTTAAGGCACCTATAGGAATGTCTCCTTATAGAATTATTTTTGGTAAGGCATGTCATCTTCTGGTGGAGATTGAGCATCATGCTTATTAGGTTGTAAAAGCTTGCAACTTAGCACTTGATCAAGCAAGTGAAAAAGGAAATTACAACTGAATGAGCTTGATGAGATCCGTTTGGCCGCTTATGAGAATTCAAAGTTCTATAAGGAGAAAACAAGGAAATTCCATGATCGCTCAATAGCTAGAAAAGAGTTTGCTGCTGGACAGAAAGTGTTATTGTTTAATTCCCTGATGAAACTGTTGGCCAAAAAATTACGCTCTAAATGGGAAGGACCTTTCATTGTCACTAATGTATTTCCCCATGGAGCTCTTGAAATAAAAAGTGAGAACTCCAACAAAAGCTTCAAGGTTAATGGACAACGCTTGAAGCCATTCCATGAAAATCCTTCACTTGTAGATGTCATAATGGAGGAGCATGCTTTGGGGGAACCACTTCTTAATCCCCCTTGAGGGAGTTTTTCTTACCCATCTCTTTACTTGTTCATTTTCTTGACCACTTTTGTATGCTCTATTTTACATTGAGGACAATGTATGATTTAAGTGTGGGGGTGGGATCTCTATGTGTGATTGTTTTTCCTAACATAAAAAAAAAAAGTTTTTGTGTGTGTTTTAAAATGGCATGTTTTGTTGGAATTTTTAGGATATACATAAGTAACAGGTAATTTCTTTCATGTTTGATATGAGCTTAATAATATGTTATAATTTGAACTCAAGCATTTTTGGTATGTTGAGAATGACATGATAATTGAGAAATGATCATATATGATAGAATTATGCCTTGTGAGATTTTTGGGCCTTAAAATTTGATGGATCATCTTATACCATCTTAATTCTTTCATGTGTGATTTATTCCTGAATGCTTACATCTCAATCTTTGTCTTGTTTCTTGATGATACTTGAAACTCATATACATGTATTTGAAAGGACAAGCATTTTGTTCAATTGAGCCACTAGCCATATAAGCCTACCATGAATAAATCATCCTTTGTTAACCCCTTTGAGCCTATTTAACCATTTCTTTGTTGCAGCTCAAATAAGCCAAGACAAAAAAAAATAAAAAAATGAAATTATATATATATATATATATATTGATGTTTGCGACCGAATGTGATCAAACAGATGTTTTACCCTTACTGTTTGCCTATTAAATTAATTGTTCCATCATTCTTTTTGGTATCTAAACTTATTTTTCAAAATTTTACCACCCAATTATACCTTGGCCACATTACAATCGTGAAAAGCCCTGTTGATCTATACATGCATTTGTGTTGATTGTGAAATTGAGAAACTTGCCAAATTTATGGGACTGTCTATTTTTCAGGAAAATATTTTGAGCGTATACACAAACCCAAAACACTTGAGAGTTGAGAGTATGTTTTGTGAGGTTCTGTCACTTATGATTTTCCTTTCAATTTGATTTAATTCTCACATGCCTAAGTGTTTGGATGATTTTCATACATATCTTGATGCTTTGTATCCTGCATATTGAATAACTCTTGTTTCTGTGTATATTCCTAAGATTTCATGACAAGCATGCCAATTCTGTGCGTTATTGTTTTCAACTTAAATGTTTTTAATAAATTGTAAAACTTGTTTTTATTTTGATTTTGCCCGGGAGTGCAAAAGAGTAAGTGTAGAGGAATTTGATAATGTATGATTTATCCTTAATTCATCATTTTAAATGTGTATAATTTGCCACCAGTTACTGCCTAACATACTACATTTTAACATATTTTCATAGTTTGAGCTTTATTTAATATTTAATTTTAAAATGAATTAATGATTGATTTTTAATAGAAATAATTAAATTTTGGTTTCTCTTATTTTATAGTGTATCATTAAGCTTACAATTGAAAAATAATTACCACGGATCAAATAGAAGAATCCATAAGTCACCACGCCTCAAGAAAGGGTCAAAAATGCAAGAAAAAGCACTAGAACAGGTTTGGGAATCGATTCATTTCACATGGGAATCGATTCACACACCTGGGAATCGATTCCCAGCCCCCAAGAATTGATTCATATGCTGTTTTTACCCATGGGAATCGATTCTCACCCCTTAGGAATCGATTCATGCGTGGAATTTACCCAGTTTTTGCCTAAATGAATCGATTCATGTATTTTTAGGAATCGATTCCTCTAGTGGAAACACCTTTACGCAATATAAGGAAGTGGAAACAGTATTACGGGTTTTCTTCGCTGAAAGTTTCCACTGATCCTATGTTTTTCGCTTGCTGTTTCCTTCGCTTCGCCTATAAATAGAAAGGGAAACCACGCTTCTCAACATCCCTTCAATTCATTCTTCCTTTCTTTCTTGGAGTATCAGAGGCTTTCCTCTAGAGGATTTCTTCCACCTCCTCCGCTGTAATTCCGGGTTCGGTTATTTTTATTTTTAGTTTGTTTTAATTATGGAGGGTAAAACCCCTAGGTTGATTTTCTTGGAGAATTATTGTAATATGACTTTGAGGTTCTTGTTTTTAATATAGTATGCTTTTATTATTGTTTTCTTCATAATCTAACTCTACTTATTTAATTCCATTATGTTTAATTAAATTTGTATGCTTAATCGATTTAATTATACAAATGGAATAAAATAAGATTTTTTATTAAAATGGATTAAGAAAGTATGCATGCTTAATGAATATTTTCATAATCACTTTTAATAATTATGGTTTGCTTAATTCCATAATTTGAGAATAGATTATGTATGTAGGCGATGTTCTTACATTGCTCAATAATTCATAGATTTTACGATCTTGACTCCTTTTGCTTAATTAGGATGCTTGATTAAAATATTCATTTTTAAATGAAAGTAAAGGAATTGTGAATTGAAAAGACGCTTAGTTGATTAATTCAAATTGAGCTAAGAAATTAACAGTAATGAAAGTGTACAAATCATCTTTTGTGAACCAAGGATAAATCTAATTACAATACTCCAAGAAAATCAATCGCTTGTTATTTATTATTCTAAGTTTCATTATTTATGCTGTTTTAAATTTCTGTGATAATCAAAAAACCCCCCTTAAATGTATTTGTATATTTATTGAACTTTTGTTTGTAAAAATTATTTTAAAATTTGATTTTCCTATATTTTTGTGTTGATCTTCGAGAGAACGACCTAGGTTGACACCCTAGTTGTAACATCCTATAATTTTTTTTTATCTTTTTATAAAAGGATAAAATTTTAAAGAAAATTATAATTTAAAATTTTGGCAAAATTAGCTTAAGGTTCTTTAGAACTGATTGATCATCGTAATTTATACGATTTTATGGAAATTTTTGGATATTTTTAGAGATAAGTGAAAATAGTCCAAAATAGAGCCGGTTGGATCTAAACCAGTATAGAAAATGTTATCAAAAAAAATTATGAAACTTGATAGGGAGTTTAGATTCGTGAATGTGAGCTTAAGTTTAAAATTTCATAAAGTTTAGAGATCGTTTGGTTAGAAAAGTAAACCGATGAACTTATAAAAACGAGTATTTTAACATTTAGTAATTGAGATATTTAGTGTAAAAGAAATTTGTTAAAAAGTTACATTTATTTTATTGAATACATTTTGAGTATTCATAACAAAATTTTAAGTATAAAATTTATCTCATAAAAATACCGTAGTATAGTTATGGATAATTATGAAAAAAATAATAATAAAAAAAGCTTACGCCTATAAATAGACGTACATGGGCTTTCATTTTCACGCACAAAACCTTCTCAGTGCTGCAGAGGTACTCTCCTTTTCATTATGCTACTTTTCTTACTTTATATATATATATATATATATATATATATATATATATATTATGTTAAACGTTTACTTAAGTAAACGTTAACCTATATATATATTTATATTTTTAGTTTATTTATTTGTTATATATTTATATATTTATTTAATTGTTATTTATTTATTTGTTTAGTTATTTGTTTAATTATTTAATGGTTTAGTTATTTAATTGTTTAATTATGTAGTTAATTACTTATTTAGTTGTTTAATTAATTAATTGTTTATTTATTTATTTAAAATATTTAATTATTTGTTTATTTAATTTAATTTCTTAATTAAATATTTAATTGTTTAATTATTTGTTTAATTATTTATTTATTTGTTTGTTTGTTTAGTTAATTTCTTAATTAATTATTATTTGTTTAATCATTTATTTAATTATTTATTTATTTAATTATTTATTTGATTATTTAATTGTTTATTTATTTATTTTATTGTTTATTTATTTATTTTATTGTTTAATTATTTATTTATTTTATTGTTTAATTATTTATTTACTTGTTTATTTATTTTATTGTTTAGTTATTTATTTAATTGTTTAGTTAATTATTTAATCATTTGTTTATTAGTTTAGTTAATGTCTTAATTAATAACTCAATTGTTTAGCCATTTATTTAATTATTTAATTGATTATTTATTTATTTATTTGTTTATTTATTTATTTGTTGATTCATATATTGACTTATTTAAATATCAATTTATTTATTTGTCTTATTTATTTCTATTATTATTGTTCATCTATAATTTAAATTTGTTATTTATTTATTTATTTTGTTAGTTTATTATTTTACTCATTATTCTAAATAGTTAGTTTATACTTATCTATTAATTATCAATTCATTTATTTACATTTTACTTACTTACTTACTTAATTGTACTATTTCTGTTGTCATACATTTATTATTTATTAAGTTATAATGTTTATTTATCTATCATTTATTCAGTTATTTACTTTATTTCTTAATCATGTATTTAATTGTTATTTTATATATATATATATATAATATTTAATGGATGTTTAATTCTTATCATGCACTTTTAAAATTTATGACAATATCATTTTGAATATTATTGTATTCATATAATGAATATGTAACTATATAAAAAAAATTCTCTTTATTAATACCGTTGTATTAAGTGCCAAATAAAATAAAAGTATAACCAAATAAGATGAATTAAACACTAACAATAAGAACCTATGTGTTTAGGTTAACTTCAGAAGATTCACTTGGAAGCTAGTTTCGCAGGTAAAGGGAGGGTGAGATAGGAATTTACTAAATATAAGACATGTTAAATAATAGAAGGGACTCCCTAACCCTCTCAATATTTATTTCATCTATTATTTTTATGTCTTTACTTATGTACAATTATTATTATATATCATACCCTACTATTTGCATATTCATATAATGAGAATTTATAATTGATAGACTATGTTAAGTTTGATGTTTGGATCAAAAACACATATACAATATGATTGTATCGTACTGTCTGGGAATTTTCTGAGTGTAACAGATCAAAGACAAATTTTGGAAATACTCAATTTACAGAGGAAACTCTGTCAAAATTTTGACAAATTTTATGAACAAGAATGGAAGGTATTTGCTAAAAGTTTGAGTTAATTAAGTATGTGACATACATCATATAACAAGTGAAAGACAAGAATGTTTGGGAAATACGGTTATAATCCAAAAAATGCATTAGGGATGGTTCAATAACGAACCTTGGGATGGGAGGGTGTGAAGAGAGGCCTAGGAGACCTAGGGTCGCTCCCTAGTGTCGGATAAATTCACAACAAGCTCTTGTCAATCTGACTAGGCCCTAAGTGCATATTATGGTCAGTAGAGCTGTTCCTTAGCCATATTGGCAAATTATCATGAAACAGTATCAACTCCTGACTGCTCCCAATAAAAGAAGATTTAAGGGCCTACATGCATTGCATCTTTCATCGTTCATAAAAGAATTGATAAAATATTCATTAATTTAAAATAAGAACTGTTAGTCGTCTTTACATTTCTATTTCATGTTGGAAAATAACATGTATGAAGAAGTTCTTATTGAAACTTTACTGTTTGAAAAAATAAAATAAACTAAAAAATAATAAAAATCTATTATTTATATGTGTCTTGTAAAATATTGGTATGTTCTGTTTCTCACCTTTTTTCTTCCTTGTTTACATTAAATGGGATATGAACCGATCAAAGAGCCACTATAGGCGACGATAACCAGCCCCACATTGCGGATATTAGAATAAGGCCAAGACAACCGGACCCAGGTCGTTGGAGACATTACTGGATGGGTCAAGTTCATGTATACCATGGGATTGTCACAGTGCGATTGTCGCGGGCTATTTTAGGAGTACCTGACCCCGTAGGAGCTCTCACTATTACCTTTAGAGCTAGGTTTGTATTGGATCTTCGTGATGTGGACCCCTTCTTCCCTATTATCCCACTGCCCCCACCCCCACCAGCTGATGAAGAAGATATGGAGGGAGCTTCATCTGGAAGTGACTCCACTATAGAGGACGCCTAGTTACCTATAGTTAACCCAGTAGGACGCTATGGGTAGTTTGATGACTCCAGCTGTACTTGAGGGTTAAGTAGTCTTTTTGTATACTATTTAGCTATTCACATGTTCTGGAGTTTCTTTTTGTCATTAGCTAGCGTCTGACTCTTAGGGTTACCGCTAATCTGAAACTATATTTTGTAATTAAAAATCAAAATCATGTACAGTTATATAAATATCTATAAAAATGTCTATATAGCAGAGTATTTTAGAGATATGTAGTTATGTCTGTGGAATTATTTTTATACCTTTAAGTGAAATTTTTATTTATTTGTTTAAATTTTGGTAGTTATTTAGGGATGTTATACTAGTACTACATTAATTATTATTAATGTATTAATTTGACGGACCACGACAATAATTCCAAGGTTGTATCTTATGAGAAAAGTTGCCTTATGTGAGAGTAAGTTACTATTCTAAATAGTAAGTTACTATGTCAAATAGTAAATTATGCGGATTAATGTATTAATTTAAAGTTACTATTTTGAATAGTAAGTTACTATGTCAAATAGTAAATCACTATTACGAATAGTAAATTACTATTGCAAATAGTAAATTACTATTTATCGTTACTATTCACAATTTACTTTTACCATTAACTATTTATGATTTACTATTTACCGTTACTATTCATGATTTACTATTTACTATTACTATGCATAATTACGATTTACCATTACTGTTTATAGGTACTATTAAAATTTTAAATTGTTTATACTGAAATACATTGGTATTAATATTTTTTAGAACCCAGAGGCACAGAGCAAACTCACTTTTGGTACCAAATCAAGGTAAGGGAGAGTGAGATAAGAATATAATATGAAAAGACATAAGAATAATGAGAGAAGTCCTCTACTCCTTTTAAACTTAACAATTTTAATATTTTAAAATAATAACTTTTAAACTTAAAATTTATAATAATTTTTTATAATAAATTAAGTATCTTATGTGACTTATTTTGAAATACTTATTTAAGGTCTAGGACTATTATAACCTATACGGACTGTACTAAACGTATACAAGGATTATGACCTATATGGACTAAACTAAACCTATACAAGGACTGGACTATCATGGACTTATATAGACCTATATGAAGAATAGACTATAAGGACTCAAAATCAACTTTATTAATTTAAATAACCATTAAACTTTAAATTTTGATATTTATGAGTGATATTTAATTTAATTAATTTGATTATGATTGATAATATTTGATTGTGATTAATGATATTTAATTATAATTGATAATATTTAATTGTGATTAATGATCTTGTGGTGTGGAGTTTGAGCATATAGCAAGCATGACGGAAAGCTAAAACTCGATAAGAATTTTCTTAGCTTACTCTTTAAATTTTATTCTAAGAGAAAATATTTTATACTTTATTTTAGTCTTTTATTTCTTCTAAAAAATTATTATTAATTTTACTTTTAATATTTAGAATAAAATCCATTAATTATTATTAAAAAGAAGTTATTTTATGAAAATTAATTTATAAAAAGATTGAGATAATTAATTCTTGAATTAAAGAAAAATTTTATAGTTTTAAGTATTTTTGATTAATGATTTTAAGAATTATTTTCTTTTAGTAAATTTAAATTTTAAAGTACATTATTTTGGTTTTTCCCAACGTAATAACTAAAGGATACTTTGATATAATCGAGATTTTTAAACTCGATGAGAAAGATTATGTAAAAGTTTTGAGATATTTAAGACTTGGAAACTCAATTTTGGTGAGATTTGAATTCAAAAACTGTACTAAATTTATTTCTGTATAACAGAAGTTCAAAGAAGAAATTATGGAAATGTACAGTTTATTGAGATGATTTGTTATGATATTTATTAATTGAGTTTCTAAAAGTCTTAACTAATTAAATATGTGAGTAGTTCATGCATCATGAATCATTAAACAAAAACGAAATGATCTTGTTTGGGGACGGATTATAGAAACCGAGGATATATTAGTGAATGCTTAATTGCGAGCCTTGGGATGAGATGGTATAAAAGGGAGCTTCAGGGGACCTAAGGTCGCTCCCTAGTCTTTCCATACCAGTTGAACTGTTCATGTTATTATTATTCAAAATTATAAAACAGTGTAAACTCCTGGTTGGCCCAGTACAATTTAAAATTTAAGGGCCCACATATATAGGTAAGTTATAATGAGGATATTATATAACATTCATACATTCATAATTGATTGTGTATGTGATTGTGACTGATATTATTATATTAGTTTGTGAAAACCCTTTATTGCTTATGCCCTATTTGGGAATATTATATTCTGTTTCTCACTCTTTTCTTCATGTTTTGTTTCATATGTTTTCGATCTTGGTGGTTCATACAGAGTGGAGGATGGAAGACTCTAAAAATTAAGTACTAAGTGGAACGGGAACTCAGTATAAATATCATGGTTCGATGAGTGAATAGCTTAAAAGTGTTTATATCAAATAACTGCTCTTGGACCATGAAGTTTCCTTTCTTGTTGAAATTATAATTATTTTCTTATTATGGATGAATGTAATAAATCAATACTCTATAACTCTGTTTAACAAGTTATTGAATAAATTTGAGGTATTTCAAGTTGCTAATACGTATTTCATTCGTTTATATTCCTTGAAATATAAATATACATACATAAAATGTATGAATAATTAGTATAAAATCAAGGGTGTTACACGTCAGCTCTAAAATTTCACCCTGATGCTACGCGTTAGCTGGACGCTACACATCAGACAGAAACCTTAAATTCCCTTTAAATTTATTCCTAAATCACGTAAAATATCATATATTCTCAAACTATTATAATTTTAACTTATTCACACATTTATTTATTCTTTTAAATATAAAAACATATGAGATATTACATTTTTAATGTTAATTTTTAAAAGCTTAAATATGTAAAAAGAACTTAGAATTTGTCTTAATTAGCATTGGGTCCTTGGAATAATTTTTGAACTTTGGAACATCGTTGCTGTTAAGCTACGTTAGTGAAATGATGATGTGGACTTATAGTTTTTTAAATCCGTAGTGACACATGTTTAATTAAATAATAAAAAATCATTTTATGTTATTTTTTAATGTTCATATTTTTACAATATTCCCATTAAATTAAAGAACCCTAAGCCGCCCTAAATTGAAACCCTTCCATTGCTTGAATCCTTCTAAGGTGATTCCCAAATTGTGCTTTCATCCTCATTTCGATCTAATGTCAAGCTCATTTTGGTTGTTAAACTCCAATGATTCATTTTAAAGGGGGGCCACAATGACGTGTGTGAGGAGTCACCATTATTGCTGATTTTAAGAAGCCAAAGAAACCTAGGAATACCCTTCTAGAGGTGTTCCAATTGGATGGTAAATGTAGTTTCGTTTTTTGGATAAAAGTAAGTGTAGTTGCTTTGTTGAAGGGTTTTTGTAGTATGATTTATTTGCATTGCTTTGGGAGGGACCTCCATTTTTGTTTTGGTAGACCAATGCTCATGTGGACATTTTTAATGGTATGATCCTGGTTCATCTATTTAGGCCACACAATACGGTATCTCCAATGATATAGATTAGACCTTAAAAGAACGCATAAAGAGGATTAAGAGACTTGAAAGGAAATTACTAAAAAGAACACATTCATCACTACAACAAAAACACATTGTAGTGTCAAAGATTTAGCACCGACCACAAAATAGAAGCAAATTGCATTGTGTGGGGGTTTTTTTTTTGTGTGTAAATAACTCCCGTTTTGTGATAGACACCAGTTAGCGTATACTTTTTCAATACTATAGGTGGCTATGATGAACTATAGCTAGTTTGACTTTTGAAATTTATGCACGTGCAAGACAAAAAAGAAGAGAAAAAAGAGGGACTTAAAACTAACCATTTTTATGAGAGGTATGTATATTGTATTTTGAAAATTTTTGAAATGCTAAATATATATATGTTAGTTAGAAAAATTGACACTAGTTGTGAGAAAGAGGAAGAGAGACCTAAAACTAACAAAAGAGATATCTGTATATTTTGAAAATTTCTGGAGAGAGAAACTTATATTTATGTTAGAAAACTGGACATATATCGTGACGTGTAACAGTGTAACTAAACATTAGTTATCTCATTTCTCAATAGAACCAACTTGACAATAGAAATTACAGCAAAATTAGATGCACCTAAGACTAATAAAATTTTTTATACAAGATATTTCTATTGTGAATTTTTTTAGAGAACTAAACGAATAATTAACTACATATCTGAAAATAACAAGAATTCCGATTGATGAGATTAATTATGTTAAGTGTCTATAATATTAATATTAATAGGTGACTTTACACCGGCACCCCAGCCGACATTTATTTCCCCACAGAATTAAATAAAAACACATTTTTTGGGTATTGTTTTACAAGATTCACGTAATCATCATTATTTTTGTAGGGAACAAACGCATGGCTATTGTCTTACTTGTTCCCTGTTTTTGCTGATACCTGTTACCAATCATGGCAGCTTGGTCAAATAATTTAGCATTTGACATTCAAATTAAAGCACTATCTTCTCATGTTTCGATTTGACATATCTGTATCTCAGAAACAGAATTTCTTATTCACAGTCAAATAATTAAAAATAAGATTCAATTTTATAAATTTTATTTTTTGACCAATTATTTAAGGATATTCATTAATTAATTTTTAAAAATTATTTCTAAGTAAGTTAAAACTCGGTAGTTATATTAATCATCCTAACTCAGAGTATATGGTGAAAAATATATGACAATTTGCAAATTACAATATAACCCTCAAGAAAAAACCACTTAGTAAGATGATGCGGGTTCTCGATTTTCATGCCCAACTTCCCCATATGTTAAGTGGTGCTGAATCTTTTGTATTGGTTATTTCTATGGCAGCAAATAATTGGTATTAAAACTGTTTTTAATCCCATAATAAAAATGACAACCTAAAATATAGATATTGTTCATACTAAGTTTGGATGTGCAAAGAACTTAGAGGAATATTTTCTAAGTATCAGAGTTTATTAGCATTAATGTCACTTAAAAATACGAGAATCTATAAGTCATATTTATACAATACTAGCTAATGGAGGGCAGGTAATTTCGGGCCCAAATCCAACAAGTAGTGCTAACCGCTTGTGATGAGATCATGGAGGATCGCAATGTGCTATAATAAAGGGGTGAAGGGGTACTGTGGGGCCTCCTCTAACTCGGGGGGAACAAGAGCCCCCTAGTTATGAGCGTCAAGTGTAAGAGTGAGCCGAGTAATTAGAAGTCTGAGTGGGCAAAAGTAAGATTGAGCCGAATGACTAAAAGATCTGAGCAGGTGAATGTAAGGTCAAGCCGAGTGGCTAAAAGATCTGAGTCATATGACTCTTAGCTACATTCCGAGTAGGAGGCTCTTTCGATAGACATGGATTTGACGGGAGTTCAGAGAGCCTCTTGTGTCTGAATAGGGTGCGGAGGGGTCTCTACGAGTCTTCGCATGCCACGTGTTAGTAACCGCTGCTTTACTTCCCTGTAAAGTTGCCTGTGCGCAGTCTTAATGATTGTGACGTTTATGTATCCCTAGGCTATAAAATATGCATTTTGGGGATACAGTGTATTGCATCATTAAGGGGGTTTCTACTTTTTGACACTTGTATCGTTTGGAAAATCATGACCCTTGGTTGCAACTTGTGGATCCCCTACCATTGGATCCGTTGAACTAAAAGGTTGCATTTGTCCCTATAAATCTTTCTTCTTCTGTCATTTCTTTGTTTTACTTCTGCTTCCACTGTTTCTGCTCTCTTGTTGCTTCTCCGTCATTCTCCCTTCACTGTTACTTCTAGCTTTTTATCCTTTTCCTATTCATTCAACACGTTAGTGCCTTTATTCTCTTTTCTTTACTTCGTTTTTTCTTTTAGAGTTCTATGGCAGCTTCTATTGAAGTTTCATATGCTTGGGTGAGGGACGAGGTTTTGTCAATTCCTTTATCCCTTCAAAGCGAGGAGTCCGTAGCTAAATTGTGGGAAGGGTATGCGTTTAACCATTTTGTCTTAGCGCCTAATGTAGAGTGTACGTATTGTTCCCCTACCGATCGGGTCTGTCATTCTTGCACGAACCCCAGCGAACTAGATTTCACATTTGTTTACGAGACTTTCTTCTCCCATCTTCACTTGTCTTTCCCTTTTACTGACTTCGAAATAGGGATTCTGAATGCTTTGAGCATTGCCCCGACATAGCTCCACCTCAATCGGTGGGCTTTTTTAAAAGCCTTTGAAGTCCTGTGCGAGCACTTCAGTCGCACCCCTTCTATTTTGTTCTGTTCTTCTTTTACTTCTTCACCGCTAAAATCCCTAAGGCGGGGGTGTCTATAGGTTGGGTATCTTTAAATGGGATTAGTAGTGTTCACTTGATACGAGCTTTCAACTAGTCCTATAAAAACTTTATAAACTACTTTTTCAAAGTTTGAGTGGGCTTAGACTTACTTGGCGTAGATTTCATTCACTATCTTGATGGCCGCCCCATGTTTCCCTTGTACTAAACTCGCGCACCGGTTCAGTTCTGCGTATCCTGGGTTGACTTGTCGCTTACTGAGCAAGGGGATGCTAGGTTCCTCCTGGAGGACGTGGGGATGTATTTCAGTTCTCAGGGGCTGGTTACCTTGTCTCCTACCCCCAATGCCCTAGAAGCTTGGATGCGTAAGTGCAAGCGTCCTTCGTAGTACTTATTTGCTGATTTCATGTTTTGCTAATGTGTATTTCTTTTCTTCTTTTTTGCAAGTGATATGGCTCCCCATGATATGTTTCTCAAGGATCTCAGGAAACATTACTAAAAGGTCGAGTCTTTAAAAGGGGCCTTTTCCGCCATAGTTTCGGGTAACATCTCTAAGAAAGGGGGTTTATCTTCTACCCCCTTCTAGCTCGGTCGTTGTTTGCGTCCCCTATCCTACAGCTGTTGTGCCCATCACTATTATTCCATCCCAGTTACGGCCACATCTTGAGAAGGAAGTCGACCGTCAGTCTAAGAAACACTGTTCGTAAAAAGAACCTATGGCTCTTGGTGTTGGGCATACTTAACATTCTTCTGGGAGGGAAACATTTGCATAAGCTACGCCTGGCCCACAGGAGGTTGTGATTGTGGTGTCTCAAAGTCTCGAGCCGATGAACACCCTTCTGACTCCTCAAATCAGAGTTTCCAGTGGCCCCATATCTGTGGAGAGTATTGTTACACCTCTACTGAATGAGGTTGAGAGCTCTCATCACTTGTGGGAGGTATTCATGAATGGGAGTTTGACCACGGACCACAATCCTGCTTGCTCGCTTTGGGATACTTGCTTCTTGATCCCCAGGTTTATGGATTGGGCCGTGTTATTTGAGGATGATAAGAACAAATATGCGGTGTCGACCCCTATGGCGATATGTCGAGCCATGGAGATGTTATTGCTCGATTCGGGATGGCCCTCGCCAAATCTGAGCTCGCCGCTACAGAAGAAAGGTCCACCTATTGGGAGAGGCAGCTGAATATGGTGGAGGAATCCTATCGGTCATTGTCCTTAAAGAAGAAGAAGAACGTTGAAGTCAGTCTCAAGAAAGTTTAAGACATTCTTGCTTCCTCGTAGGAGGAATTAAAGGTTGCAAAGTCCAGGTACCGAAAGAAGATATCTAAAGTTGATGCTCACGTGACCATGCTGTAAGGGAAGATTTCCAAGAAGTATGTTGCTATTTTTGAGTTGTGTTGTGAGCAGGTTTCTATCTTAAACCCCCTTGCTTCAATTTCTTGGGAGGGCTCGACCCATTTAAAGTAATGATTGATGGCCAAATTGTTGACCTCTCCAACTCGGATGACGATGCTGCTGATCCTCCCCCTCGTCCTCCTGGGAATCAAGATGAAGTAGCTTCTGGTGCCGAGACAGAATTTGGCCTTGCTGGTGCTGCCTTAGCTGTTACTTCCAACACAGGTGTTAAGTAGGCTTTGGATGAGGCTGCCTTGAAAGACGGAGCTGTTGGAGCTGACAAGACTTCTTCTGATCTTGCTACTATATCTTTGTATTTCGTTGAAAGACTATTTTGTTATTGTACCCAGTAATGAAGAGATAATTTATGCTTGTTGTATGTGTGTTCTTACTTGGTTTTGCCAGCTTGTCGTGATGTGTAGCTTGTTGACTTAACATAGTCTTGAAAGAGGATCTCGTTTACCTATGAATGAGCGTATCTCATCCGGGTCCCCTTGGATCATTTTTCTCCAAGTGAGCAAATCTCACTCAGTTTTCTTGACTTAATCATATTTTTAAGAGAGGGTTCCATTTCCCCCGGATGAGCGTATTTCACCCGGGTTCCCTTAAATTGTTTCCCCCAAGTGAGTGTGTCTCACTCAAGTTTTCTTGACTTAACGTATTTTTAAGAGAGGGTTTCGTTTCCCTCAGACAAGCGTATTTCACCCGGGTTCCCTCAAATTGTTTCCCCCGATTGAGCATGTCTTACTCAGGTTTTCTTGACTTAACATATTTTTAAGAGAGGGTTTTGTTTCCCCTAGATGAGTGTATTTCACCCGGGTTCCCTCTAATCGTTTCCCTTGAGTAAGCATGTCTCACTCGGGTTTTCTTGACTTAATGTATTTTTAAGAAAGGGTTTCATTTCCCCCATATGAGCGTATTTCACCCGGGTCCCCTCGAATCATTTCCCCCGAGTAAGCATGTCTCACTCACGTTTTCTTGACTTAACATATTTTTAAGAGAGGCTTTTGTTTCTCCCGGATGAACATATTTCATCTGGGTTCCCTCGAACGGTTTCCCCCGAGTGAGTGTGTCTCACTCGGGTTCTCTTGACTTAACATAAGTTTGAAACACTCTTCTTTAGGAAAAAGATGGAATATTTATTGAAGGTTTGGACGGGGGCCTCGTTTAAACCTCTTAGGAGAAAAACCTAGTGAGAAAAATCTCTCAGGTAGGAAAAAAAGTGCCCAATGCCCTTAGGCTACATCAACTGTGATACATCTTTAGGTGTGTTGCATGTTCACAAAATGCTCCTACCTCCCAATTCTTCCAACTGGTACACGCTCTTCCCAACGACTTTCCTCACTTGGTATGGGCCTTTTTAATTAGCTGTAAATTTGTCCTCTTCTCTTGGCTTGTGGTTGTTATTGATAATTCATAAGACTAGATCTCATTGTCCAAAGGGGTGAGGCCTGAGCATGGAATTCCACTTTTGGGTGGATTTATGCTTGGAGGCTTGGATCTTCACGAAGTCTACATCACGCTCATCTAGGATGAGGTCTAAGTCTTCCTACCTTCTTTTATCATCTTTTTCTTTGTTATAAGGTATTCTTTGATGGGAGGGTTCTCCTAGCTCAACTGGGATTATAGCATTCGCGCCATAGGTGGGTCGGAATGGAGTTTTGTATGTCGCCAAGTGTGGGGTTGTGTGGTAGGCCCATAAATCCCTTGGTAATTCCTCTTCCCATCTACCTTTTGCCTACCTCACCTACGCTTCAACTCCTGGACTATTACCTTGTTTGCTGCTTCGGCTTGACCATTCATCTAGGGGCCCCATGTCTACAAATTATGCTTTTCCATGTGAAATTCTGGACTTTGGCCGCAGTGATGGTAACGAGGTGTTTTGCTTCAATCCATTTAGTAAAGAAGTCTATTGCCACTAGGAGGTACTTTACCTGACCTTTTCTAGGCGGAAAGGGTCCAAAAATATCCATGCCTTAAGTGTTGAAGGGCCAGGGGAGAGGATTATGTGTAATGGTTTCAGGTAATTGTGGATTCTGTTGGCATTTCTTTGACATACATCACACTTCTTAATAAGCTTGGAGCAGTCTACACGTAGTGTCAGCCAAAAATACCCTCCTCTGATTACCCGAGTGGCCAAGGGGCAGACTCCCTCACGATGGCCACAAATGCTCGAGTGAAGCTCCCTTATTTTGTACTCCGCTTGTTTTAGACTGAGGCACTTTAGGTGGGGCAGTGTAAATCCCTTTTTATAGAGTTGTCCTCCCAAAATGGTGTAGCTGGCCACGTGTACCTGTAATTTCCTAGATTTTGTCAGGTTCGGGGGGAGGTCCCCTCGTGTCAGGAAATCCACAATCGGGGTCATCCAAGTTCTTTCCTTCGTGGCCATCATAACTTTATTTACTTGTTCCAGCTTCTTTATAGTGGGATCATCTAGGGTAACTTGTATAATTGTTTTCAAGTTACCTGCCACCACTATGCTGGCCAACTTGGAGAGTAAATCCGCTCTCTTATTCTCCGCTCTAGGGACGTGTACAATTTTAAAGAGCTTGAGGTCTTCTGTCATCCGCTTCACTCGGTCAAGGTACTTGGATAAGGTAGGGTCTTTGGCCAGGTATGACCCCTTAACTTTCCTTGTGACTAACTGAGAATCAGTTTTCACCTTTACGCACCTGGCGCCCAAGTCTAGCGCTGTCTACAATCCTTCAATCAAGGCTTCATACTTCGCCTAGTTATTGTTGGTTTTAAACAAGAATCTGAAGGATTCCTCGATAACTAAACCAGTAGGAGAATCTTGTATAATCCCAACCCCGCTCCCTTTGACATTAGAGGACCCATCCACTGAGAGAGTCCATGGGGCGTGCTCGGTATTATAGGCCTCCTAATCATCCCCAATTCCACCAAGAAGTGTTTTAAGATTTATGCTTTGATGGGACCTCTTGGTTCATAATGAATTCCATACTCTGAGAGTTTTACTGCCCATGCCACCATCTGACCCGCAAGCTCTGGCTTCTTAAGGATTTTGCTAAGTGGCTAGTCAGTCTTAACCACAATTTGGTGGCTGTGGAAGTAGGGTTGTAATCTCTGAGCAGTTGTCACTAAGCTGAACACGATTTTTTCCATCCTTTGGGATTGTGTCTCGGCAACCTGTAGAGTTTTACTGGTAAAGTATACTAGGCGTTGGATGGGACCTTCTTCTTGAACGAGGGCTGAACTGACTGTGTGTTGTAACGCCCTCTATTACATCTTAATACATTCTAAAAATATTCATAAATTTTTTTTAAAAAAATATAATCGTTAAAAAAAATTATCAGAATAAATTACATACAACATTTCTGAAGTACCTCATGAATATCATTAAAAATTTATAAAGTAATTTTACATTCATCCAAAGAAAAATAAATATTAAACATTATTAGAAAGAGAGGAAACTACATGGTCCAAGAGCAGCTACTTAATGACGTTATTTATTCATTGGACCACGGTATTCATATCGAGCTCCCTTTCTAGAACGTACTATATTTACTGCCTGGATTCTTCAATCCTTCCCTCTGTACGAACCATCAATTAAACCATATGAAACAAAAACACAGAGAAAGGAGTGAGAAACAGAATATAATATTCCCAAATAGGGCATAAGCAATAAAGGGTTTTCACAAACTAATATATAATAATATCAATCACAATCACATACACAATCAATTATGAATGTATGAATGTTATGCAATATCTTCATCATAGTTTACCTATATATGCGGGCCCTTAAATTTTTAATGAGAAATTCTTGGATACCCTCTCTAAATTGAGGGTTTCAATACCCTTAGCCATGTGTCATGCCACATGTGAAAATTATGTGTGATTTAAACAATTAGAATTAATGCTCTTATCCACGTGTCATGCCACATGTCGAAATCATGTGTGATTTAAGCAACTAGGATGGATGGACATGATTGTGTCTAGTAATCGATCACTTATAAATAGTCAATGCATTAAAATATTTTATATGCTAAAATTTGAATATAACAATGCTTGATCTTGCAACACATTGGAGAGAAAATAAAAACCTTACCACTAAACTATCTGACACATTTAAAAAATATGATGCAACTATATATAGTTATATTATATATCTAGAATGTATATCCGTTAATAAAATCTATTTATGAAATAAACATTTTTGTCTTTTTTTATTTTGTATAAAAAGTAAAATTAATGAACAAAAAAAAGGCGGGAATATTTATTTTACAAATAAATATTATTAATATATATACATTCTACAAATATAATATAACAATATATGGTTATATTACATCTCTTAAATGTAACCTAGTGGTGAGGCTTTTCTTCCATCTCATACTCAAATCAAACACTTCAAATGTTATCTTAGAATCTAAATAAAAATGATGATTTTAAAAAATATGTGGCACAGACAGAGTTGACATGTGGCTAGAGAATAATACATGTGGTATAAATTTAGTTGACACGTGGCTAGAGGCATCCATTCGAGTTGCTTCACACACATGACTATAGGCATCTATTCTTAAAAAAACTAATGATATATGCCTTTAATTTGCTAAGGCTCATCTTCCATCTCTTATATATACGTTAGGGGATCAAACCTTGTTACACTTAAATTTTAAAATATAAATATTTTAAAATATTGACTATTTATGACTGACTAGTTTGACCCGTTGCTAAGTGCATTAATTGAGGGCTCTAATGCTCCTAGCCCCTAGTCATGTGTCAATTGAATTTACATGTATTAGTCTCTAGCCATGTGTCAACTCAATCTATGTCATATATTTTTCCAAGTCATCATTTTTGTTTGGATTCCAAAATAGTATTTGTAGCGTTCGATTTGAGCAGGAGATGGAAGAGTAGGCTCGCCACTAGGTTGCATTTAAGATATATAATATAACCATATATTGTTATATTATATTCGTAAAATGTATATCTGTTAATAAAATTTATTTACAAAATAAATATTCCTACATTTTTTTGTTCATTAATTTTAATTTTAATTGTTATACTAAATGAAAAAGATAAAAATGTTAATAAATTTTATTAACAGATATACATTTTACAAATATAATATAACTATATAGTTGCGTTATAATTTTTAAATGTGTTAAGTAGCTTAGTGGTAAGACTACTTGTTTCTTTCCCATGTGTTGTGGGATCAAGTCTTAGCACTATCAAACTTTGGCATTTTAAATATTTTAATGCATACCATTTATTTCGACATGTGGCATGACACGTGGCTAATGGCATCAATTCTAGTTACTTAAATTACACATAATTTTCACACATGGCATGACATGTGGCTAGGGGTATTGAAACCCTCAATTTAGAGAGGGTACCCAAGTAAAACCCATTTTTAATTTACACTGGGCCAACTAGGAGTTTACATTGTTTCATAATTCTGGATAATAATAACATAAACAACTCAACTGGCATGTAAACACTTAGAGGCTAGTCAGACTGAGAAGGTTTTTATTGTGAAAGTACTCGACACTAGGGAGCGACCCCAGGTCCCCTAAAGCACCCTTCCATACCCTCTCATCCCAAGGCTCGAAATTAAGCATCCTCTAATGTATCCTCAGTTTCTGTAATTCGTCCCTAGACAATATCATTTTATTTCTCTTTGATGATTCATGATGCATGAATTACTCGCTATTTAGTTGGTTAAAGCTTTTAGAAACTCAATTATATTATCGGGCCTACGAATCGTGACATAACCACCCCCGTAAACTGCACTTTTTCAAATTCTTAAATAAGGTCTATCATACATATAAAATTTTAGTACAGTTCCTTTTCAAATCACAAATCAAATTTCATCATAATTTGAGTTTCAAAGCCTTAAATATATTTCACAACCTTCTTTAGCAAATTTATAGGTCAATTCAAAATCAATTACTAAAAATTCGAATTCAGAATTATCAATCTTTAAAACTATAGTACTTGAAAATTTTGTATAATATATTTATATATTTTTGAAAATAAAATTCTTATTGTTATATATATATATATTGAGAGTTTAAAGTAAAATATTAATGAAAGATGTTTTTTCATTTAAGATTTAAATGTCTTTATATATGTATAAAAAAATTATTTTTATAAAATAATTTCTTTTTTTTTTCTTTCTGATAAACTAACTAGAAATCTTAATTTTAGTAAATATTTTTTTAAAGATAAAAGAGATTTCTAAAAATTTATGTAGTTTTATTGAAAACTAAGAAATTTCTTAAAAGTAATTTGAATAAAAATAAATAAACAAATAAATAAAGAAGTAAGAGATAAGTAAATTCTTACAGAGTTTTAGCTTTCTGTCACGTTTGTTACATGCTCATTCTCCATAACAACATAGAATAATCATTCACAAATCAATCAAATAAAAATAACACAATCATTATAAAAAATCAACACAATTTATTCAAGGTGTCTGAATTTTTAAAGTACATTTTAAGTCGTATTAGTCCAATCATGATGTTAGTTGGTCCAAATCAAGTCTAAAATAGTCCAATGGTCATATGGGTCCATCATAGTCTAAATCAACGCAAAGGTATAACTCAGTCTATAACAGTCCAAATCTCAATGATACGATATGTTAGGTTAATGAATCATCCAAATATTTAAACTTTATGTTAGGTTAATCAATATGATTCATCCAAATATTTTAAACTTTTAAATAAATTTTATTTATTTATTTACTTAAGATGATAATAATTATTACTTTAAAATTTAATAATTGTTCATAGTTAAAAGGAGTAAGGGACTCCTCCCATTATTGTTATGTTTTCCCATATTATATTCTTATCTCACTCCCCCTTACCTCTTGTACCTTGATTCGTTATAGAAAGTTTGTGCGCATCTCGTCTCCAAGTTCTTATAATTTTGGCATAACCTTCTTTCAAAAAAATTATTTCTTTCTTTGACTCCCACCACTATCTCTCTAACACTATTATATTAAAAAAATTTAATATGAAATTATGAATTCTTCATTTTAGAACCTTCGTATTTATAGGTAGGAAATTTACTATGCATTCCATTATTTTATTATAAAAGTACTGTGCAAGAATTGAAAATTTCATATAGATTACTATGCAAAGTTTGAAAATTTCAAAATTGCATAGTAACTTTTCTCGTGAAGGCAGTTGATAATTATAAGGGGTGGTATGAATAGTAATTTAAGGGGTGCAAAAAGAAATTTTTTGTTTTTTTGTAAAAAAATTAATTTTTTTATAAATTCTAAAATAATATACTAATCAAAAAATTATAAAGGTCTATGATCAAATTCTATCAAAATTTTAATATAAAATTTTCTATAATGAATTAAAATAGAAATAGGGGTGTTACAACTTACACGTGTTCTCCAGCCGCTAAGTATAATATAAGCTCTGTACCCGGATTGGGTTTGGCTAAGATGGGCGGGGATACTAGATAGACCTTTAATTTTTAGAAGGCTTTCTCACACTCTTTGGTCCATGCAAAGGTATTAGTTTTCTTCAACACCCTATAAAAAGGCATGGGCTTCTCTATAAATTTAGAAAGAAAACAGGACAAGGCAACAATTCTCCCTATGAGGCGTTGGATTTCCTTGATGCTCCAAAGGCTTCTCATATCTAATAAAGACCGACACTGGTCAGGGCTTGCCTCTATTCACTAATGTGCTAACATGTAACCCAGGAACTTGCCTCCCTGTATGTCGAAAAAGCATTTCTCCGAGTTAAGGCGCATATCATGTTTGTGGAGCTCGACAAATGTTTCTTCCAAGTCTTCAATGTGATCTTCTATCTCCTTGGTCTTCACCACCATATCGTCCATGTAGACTTCCATGTTTCTACCAACTTGCTTAGAGATAATTTTCTCCACTAACCGCTGGTATGATGCACCTGTATTTTTCAACCAAAACGACATTACTTAGTAACAAAAAATTGCCCCCATGTTATAAAGGTTGTCTTCTCTTCATCTTTTAGGTTCATCCGTATCTGGTTGTAGCCCGAGTAGTCATCCATGAAGCTCAAAATCTTGTACCCTGAAGTGTCATATACCAACTAGACAATGTTAAGCAATGGATAAGGGTTTTTAGGGCATACCTTGTTTAAGTTAGTAAAGTCCACGTACATTCTCCATTTACGGCTTGCATTTTTCACCATGACAACGTTGGACAGCCAAGTCGGATATTTTACTTCCTGAATGAAATTTGCTGCCATCAAATTGTTAATTTATTCTGTGATTGTGGCTCACTTATCTGGTCGCAGTTTCTTAAGTTTGAGTGATGGGACTTGCATCTAGGTCCACATTGAGTGAATGACATATGGTGTTTGGATCAATGCCTGGCATGTCTATAAGGCTCTATGCAAAAATGTCGGCATTAGCTTTCAATAAGTTGATTAAGGGTTCTTCCATGGCTGGGTTGAGCACCATGCTAACTCTCGTGTATTGGCTCGGGTTTGAGCCGATTTGCACTAGCTTCAAGGACTCGACGGGTTGGGGTCTTTTATATAGTCTGTCATCTCGGGGATCAAACCTTGTTTCCACATCTTCTTCAACTATGAAAGTTTCTTTGGGTCGGAGGCTCTCATGATAACATTCCTGTGCAACTTCTAGGTATGCTCACTACTCCAATTCACCTATCATTGAGCGAGAACTTCATGGTCAGATGCAAGGTGGAAACAATCGCCTTGAGGGAATTCAGAGAGCGGCGACCCAGGAGTCTATTGTAGGAACTAGGGAAGTCTACCACCAAATATCTCACCATTATGGCTCTGCTGTCTACTCTCATTTCAAAGATGATCTTCAACTCCACATAGCCTAGTACCTACATAGAGTCACCAGTGAAACTAAGCAATGCACCATTATACATTTTGAACCAGCTGGGTGGTAGTTGGAGCTTTTGGTATGCTTTTCAATGCAAGATGTTTGCCGAGCTCCCCTGGTCTACCAACACTTGTTCGACGATGCACTCAGATACTTCCATGGTTACTACCATCGGCTCATCCTTGTTCGGTCCTCCCTTAGGGAAATTAGAGCTATCAAAGGTGATGATCTTTGAGCTGAGATAGCCTTGTTGATGTGCCTTAACCCTCATCGAGTCTTGTCCGGTTCCCCAAAAACCCTCCAGATATTATGTGGATAACTCGTTTCCCATCGTCTCTTTCGTCCTTTGGTCTTCGCGATTGGGAATGCTCACTTTCCAGTCGTGGTCGGTCCCTTGTTTGTAACTCTACCTGGTCTGAGAGTGCTCTCTCCCTTTTCTGGCTACCTTCCTACGGTGCGTCATTTCTATGGTCGATGAATTTTCCTAGGTGTCCTTAGCGGATTAGGTGCTCAATGTGGTTCCGGAGGGAGTGACAATCTTCCGTTTCCATGCCCGGGGGAACGATGGAACTCACAAAAATTTGTCCTATCCGAGCCCTTGGGTCCCTCTCCTGGTGGTGGGAGTTTGAGCAAGCCAGTGTTGTAAACCTGATGCATGATTCAGTCCCTCCTGTTGTTTAGAGCGGTGAAATGGCTGTACTTGGGAGATTAGTAGGCTTCTACGCATTTTTATCTGTTTGGCCTAGGACTCCCCCTTTTTGGTTTCGCTCGAGTTGTGTTCCGTTTCACCTATCCTACGTGCCTGGCTTCTCTTTCCTCCATGTTTATGTATCATGTAGCTCCCTGCCCAAAATTATCCATGTCTAAAGGTTGTTTCTTAGCCAGAGAGTCAGAAAACTTACCCGAGCGTAGCCTTGTCTAGACTGCATGTAGAGCCACCTTAGAGCTAAGGTCTCGTATCTGGATGACTTGCTCATTGAAGTGGGCCATGTATTGCTTGAGGGTTTCATTTGAAAGCTGCCTCAAGTTTACCAGACTGTGAGAGGTATGCTATATTGCTCGGCTGGTAGAAAACTGACTCATAAATTTCTTAGTTAACTTAAAAAGCTCGCTATGCTTCCCTGGGGGATATGGGAGAACAACGTAGCGTAGATTTTGTCAACGTTGTGGGAAATGTCTTGTAGAGCAAGGCATCAGATGCGCTAGTGATCAACATGGTCGTGGTGAACATCGTGAGATGTTCCTTTGGGTCTCATCTTCCATCGTACTTCTCCATCATTGGGGGCTTGTAG
Source organism: Clitoria ternatea (assembly GCA_037962975.1). Taxonomy (NCBI): domain Eukaryota; kingdom Viridiplantae; phylum Streptophyta; class Magnoliopsida; order Fabales; family Fabaceae; genus Clitoria; species Clitoria ternatea. The sequence goes on along the minus strand of CM075674.1, from coordinate 13,046,950 downwards.
TTTGGCGGAGTCAGCGTTCTCATAATCTCCTCCATGAATGGATGGGCAGAATAGGGGTTCGCAGGTTCATGCCTTTTCGGGTCTCTCGTGGACTGCGTATCACGACCCCCACCCCTTGTCACATGGTTTGGGTGTTATGATAGCTTGAAGCCTCTTGCTCCTCCGCCCTATGTGCGTGCAGATCTTTGTTCTCCCTTCGTAATTCTACTACTGTGCGTTGTAAAGTTTCCATAACATTCGTCAACTTCTGAATTTGGTCATCCTTATCCGTTTAGTGCTGTCGCGCATTGTCGTTCTCCCGACGGCTGTGATTGTTGCGGGTTGTCACCATTGCTGCATTGCTGGAGGTTTTTTATGGGTGTAGTGGTGTGTGTGGTGGGAATTGCATGTCGTGCTATTATGACTCTCGGGTTGTGAGTAGGTACCGTTTTACCAGGCTCCACGGTGGACGTCAAAGTGTTCACACTAAGTTAGAATGTGCAAAGAATCTAGAGGAATATTCTCTAAGTATTAGAGTTTATTAGCATTAATGTGTCACTTAAAAATACAATGAGAATCTATTAGTCATATTTATACAATGAGCTAATGGGGGCGGGTCAATGAGTCCGAATCTAACAGGTAATGGTAACCACTTGTGATGAGATCATGAAAGATCATAATCTGCTATAATAAAATGGTGAGGTGGTACTGGTGGGCCCCCTCTAACCTGAGGGAATAGATATAACATAAAATTATTCTAACCATTATATCGGGTATTTTATAATAGTAATAAAAATAATTAGTGTTAAAAAATCCAAAAACATTCTTCAATACGGCCTTCCTCAATGAATAACGATAATTAGAGAATATACATACATACACATAGATATAGTAAGAGAAGAGATTGTCTTCAATTATTTTCATCACTAAAAACCTCTTCCATCCAAACAGGGCGTAAGAGATTGTCTCCAATTCATGGATGAATAACGTTAATTAGACACACAAAATTAGGTGCATTGTGATGTTTGATGAGATAAATAGTAAAATAAGTGAAAAAAACTGAAAAATAGGACGCATGATAAAAATGAAAAAAGCTGTAAAAGAATTTTAACCTGACTATATCTAAATATCATTGTTGGTTAATAATATTATTGTTGCTCACCAATTCAGCCTACCTTCACTTTTCCGTACTCTATTACTACTTTCCTTACTTTTTTTATTGACCAATTTTTCAAAACCTTAAATGATATATATATAGAATTAACTTTGAGGAGTGAGTATAATTTTAAGTAATTATTACAATCATAATAATAAGATATAGTTCAATGGTTTAATTGAGAATTTAATATTGAATTATCTCCATATATAATATAGGTAATCTCAGTCAAAATTTATTGAAATTAAACAATATAAAATTAAAGAGTCTTTACTTTGAATATTTTTAAAAATATTATGTTATTTTTTAAAATAAATAATGTACCAAATAATTTTAGATTGTTGTAAATTTTAATATATATGATTTAAATTGACAATAAATTTTTAAAGATAATGATCCAACATAAAAATATTAAACGATATTAATTAAAATTATACCGGTATATATAAATTGATCCCTCAATATATATTAACAACTTTCCTTGTCTGATCCCTCCTGATTAAAGTTACACTTTTGTAAGATAAATATAATTTGATGGTAAGATCAAATATAAGAAAATGTTAAAAGTTATTATTGTGTAGGAGTCGTGATCACTATCATTAAAACTGTTTATAATAAGTTAGAAAGTGTAAAGAATTTAGAGAAATATTTTCTAAGAATTCAAGTTTATTAACATTGATGTATCATTTAAAATATAATAAAAGCCTATACAACAAACTAAGGGTGGGTAGGTGATTTTAGATCCGGATCAAATAAATAGTGATAACCATTTATAATGGGATTATAAAGAATCACCTTTGACCGTGGAGAAAAACAAAACGAGCAACATTGTATCTGAACAAATAAAAACTGTGGGGGCATATGTGCCCATATTCTATGGTAAATTGCTTTTAGAATTCATAGCAGTGTTGTTCATTGATATCACGCAATTAAACATCGACAGCTATGTACAACGAATTCATGAAAGATATAAAGAGCTCTAGGATTAAAAAACACAACACTGTAGGAGAGTAGGTAGGTAACACCACATATGCCATGCAATAGCTATAAGTCTGTCTATTCCTATGTGATACCAAACGAGTGTAATTAAATTTGATAGATAAGATAAATTTTTATTATCTTTTATTCTCGCAACATTCAAATCCGTCAAAAAAAGCTTTAAGATACTCACTTTAAACTTTCTTTTTCCCGCAATGATAGTGAGTCATGTATTTGAATCTCACCGTCTATTTATAAAGTTTCTACAAATTTTAAACAAAGATTTACTATTTAACTTATTTTAAAAGTTAATTTATGAGTAAAATGTTATCTTAAATTTTATAAAATATACACTTATTATATTCTTAATGAATGTGAAACTTATATTAATTTCTTAACATTATTCTCATGTTTAGAAATAGACTTCTAGTTAGTATAAAGTTTATAGGAATAATATTTATAAATGGCTAAACATATAAACCGACCAGACCTGATACCACAAATTATCTGAGGAATATGCCTACCATAAAATCGTATATAACTTAACATTATTTAGGCTAACAAAGCCAAAGAAAAAACAAAGTTCCTGTAGCGAGAGCTATTAATCCCGGGCTGTCAAACGTGACACATGTTACAGGCTTTTATAGCATGGAAGATCTGAAAAACATTCGGCTTTTCAAAATTATTGTCTAAACCCGGTTTGAATCGGGCTTCGGATTTAACCAGCTACCGCCGACATTTACTTTTTTTTTTTACAATATTCTTTATCTCATTAATGTTTAAAATAGCATAAAATAAAATTAAAATCAAAATGGCATATAGAAGCTTCTATGTGAATCCCATGTATTACGTTACATAAGAATAGCCCAGCAACATTCAACATTATATGAAAGTTAAATTTGGCAACCAAGCCATTTTTTAACGCCAGGCATGGATCATTATTGCTTCAAAGTTTAAAATTTGGTAATTAAATGTTTTCTAACGTCAGCAAATTTTAAGAATTTAATAGTAACGTAAAAATGTTAAAATATAATCTATATAGAATAATTTAATGAAATATTTCAACACAACTGTGTTTTAAGGCTTGAGTCTGAGTTTTATCATATTACTAAGTCGGGTTAAATAAGTATTTTTTTTTTATTTTTCTAGTTTTCAATTTTGATGAGCTTACTAAGGTGTTTATCATCCGATCCGAATCAAAGAAAACCGCCTAACCAATTTAAAATAACCGAAAATCGATTAAACTGAAAAATTTATCAAACCGAATTTGTAAAAAAATCGTATTATGTATGTACCTCTGAAAATCGAAGCGCAATCTTCAATATATTACTCTTATATCTATATCACTTTACTAAACTACATACACGACTTTAAGTGAGACTAAAAAGATTATAGACAGTTATTTGTAATTTTGTGGTTTTACAACAATGATTATATTTTTGAAATAGTTATTCTTAATTATATTGGATTAAAATATATACCTTATATTTGATTTTGTCAAAAATATAATTAATATAAAAATGGTCCAATTCAAACCGCATTTAATTAGATTAGATTGAGTTAGATGTCATCATACATTCTAATTAATCCAAACTAAATCACAACTAATAAGACCTAATCATATTATGTTTTATCTAAAAATTAAATCAACCCAAATCACAAACATCCCTAAAACTCACCCACTTTACAAATAAATTCTCACCGAATCAATACTTAATACTCTCGAGTTTATGATAAGCCAAGGTTAGAATTTCATATATTCATCACTTGGGTTGGGTTAATAATATAAGGATTGGATATCATTTGATGCTTTCTTTGTGCTTTAATTAAGAACTTAGAAAACATATAGTAATTATACAGGTTTTAAAAAAGTACAAAATCATTATAATTATTTAAATAGACATTTCTTGAAAAATATTATATCAAAGATTTTTTTTAAACTTGATCAACTATTTTATTAACAATGTTTACTAGTAGAGAAATGAGATATAAACTAAGTTAAACAGGACTTTTAAACATGGTTCTGAAACCGTGTTTGTTCCAGTCGTGGTAGTAGATAAGAGTTTTTAACCACAGTTTTCCACCGTGTTTATAGAGGCTCTTTATACTCAGTTTCTTTGAACTATGTTTAAAACTAGTGACTTTTAAACCTGTCTATTTCCATAACTGTGTTTAAATGTCAGTACTTTTAAACATGGTTGTTTCCATAACCGTGTTTAAAATACACATTTAAACATGGTTATTTCCATAGTCGAGTTTAAATGTAAGGTTTTCTTTTAAATGCAAGTTTTGTTTTATTGATTTCCCAAACCTACAATGTTACGCAACCAAGCACAGTATCCTAGAAAGTTCAATTCATGCACCAATTAATGAAAACAAATGAAATAACATTGATAGGCTTTAAACAACATACTTCCCTGTAGTCGAGTGAATCTAGCTACAGCCTTGTGTAAGAATAAAATATACGATGAGTTAGAATTGTAGAAGAATAGAACAACGTAATTGAATATGTAAAGTTATTTAATTTTTTAAATGAACTTACACCTCTATTATTATTATGAAGTCCATAAGAGAAGTCCCATGCAAGGAATCAAAGCATAAAGCAATTGAATCCTTTGGAAAGATCACCATGAGTTGTCAATGAGAGCTGCAATGAACACTGATAAGTGAGACTTAAGATGATTAAATTAATAGATAATAATTATAGAAGAGAGTCTTACTCTCTATGATACAGTGCCAAATATCATAGCCATTACAATCAAAGATCAAAGAGAAAAAGATGAAGAAGAAGAAAAAGATAGTCTTCGGTGAAAGTTAAAAGCTCCCCAAAATGCAATATTGCAAAACCGCCTTTGATTTCTAAAGTTTTTCCTTTTATATTAAGTATCTCGCTTAAGCTAAGATTGTCTCGCTTAAGCAAGATAGGTTTCTTAAGCTTGAAGGAGTCTTTTGCATCTTGATTTTCCCTCGCAGACTCGCTTGGGCGAAGTGAGTCACTCAAGCGAGTAGAATCCCTTGTTGCCTTTGTTTCATTCGCTTGAGCTCAACGTGATTCACTCAAGCAAGTAATTATTGGATTTGTTTCTGGACAGTTTTCGCTTGAGCGGCTTGAGACTCGCCCAAGCGAATTCTTCAACCTCTGTTTCTGGATCCATTTTGCTCGGGCCACTTCACCTTCGCTTAAGCGAAGCCTTTTAGTTTGCTCCCTGGATAATTCTTGCTTAAGCGGTTTGAGTCTCGCTCAACTGAGTTCTTCACTGATGCTCACTGTAAGTTATTTGCTCAAGCAAATGGAGATTCACTTAAGCAAATTCTTGCCTCTGATAGATTCTTCCTAAAGGCTCGTAGCTTACTTAAGCGGACCTGAGTCTCGCTTGGGCGAGACAACCAAAACTTGGATTTTTATGGCTTGAGTTAGGAAATGACTTAGGATTTTTTCTTCTTTTGCTTTTTTATCCTTTTCTCTTATCATTTAAACAAAAATTAAGGATAAAAACTTATTTACATCAAACATGCTAAAAAATATCTGGTTGTCACTTTCTATCTATTACAATGCATAAAATGTTCCAAATAATATAACATCTGTCAAAATTATGCCTAAATAACACCAAAATATATATACATTTAAGCATTTATCATAGACCTTATTGTATTCTGACTTGCTTAAAGCACAGATTGGGTGGAATCTGGCCTTTGCATTTGCTTCCATCTTCTTAATGTTAAGCATATACCATTTATCTTCAAGTATGAGCTTTCCATCTCTATCTACAGGGACTAGATGGTCATCATTTATAATGATTACCCATAAACTATATTGGGTAGACTTGATGAACATCTCTATCCTGTTTTTCCAATAGGCATATTCTTCATCGAGGAAGGCTGACGGTCTGTTTATCGAGGAACCTTTAGCAACAAGCTAATCTTGATTAGAGGCAGCCATAGATCTTGATCCTTTTTACTTGTTCGAGTAATCAACCCAAAAGGACATACTCTGATACCAATTGATGGTATAGAGTTAGACTTATAAGGGGGTTGAATAAGTTTAAACTCTTTTTCGTGTAGACTTTTAAAAAATGATCTAAAAGACGTTTCAGACTTAAGATGGTGCAGACTTTAGAAAGAAAAGGGTAGAGAAAAGATAACACAACATATTTATATTGGTTCACTCCCAAAGTGGAAGCTACATCCAATACCTTTAGACTTGAAGGATTTTTACTATGTTAAAATCACCTTTTACACAACAAGCACAGCCTATGCTTTAAGTATTGTTGACTTCAACCGCTCTTGGTTTAGTCCCAAGTATTCTTTCTAAAGCCTTTTTAGGCCAAGAAGTGTTTCCCACTTATACTAAGGGATGGTGAACACACCAGACTTATTACACAAGATATGAATGATGAAGGAAAGTTATGGAATAGAGATAACTTAGCGTATAAAGAGATTTGTATGTGAAGCTAAAAATACACTAAGTTATGGTAAGCAAAAAGCCAATGTCTACTAGAGATAGAGCAACAAGAAAAGGTTTTTGCCCACAAGACAAATACATTGAAAAGCTGAAGAGTTTACTAGCAATCACTTTTAAGTTTTTGTTTACGTTCTCGAAGCTACTTCAAAGTTTCTAATCTTCTCATATTTATAGAGCAGTTGAGATAGTCGTTGCTCAGCCATTGAAGAAGAAATAACCATTGATCATATTTGACTTTGAAGATGTAGATGATGGTAGGGTCTGAATCAGGAGTGCTTTAGAACTTATATTAAAATGGTGATCCTTGAGAATCTTATATCAAAAGATGCCTAATTGCTTAGCTTTTTCAAGCTAAAAGGTACACCATTATAAAGGTTGACCTTAGGCTCTACACTGTCATAATTACAAACTTTTCAGAATCTTAAGATATGTGAGGCATCTTCCTGGGTATTTACACGCATGAAATCCTCAACTTTTTGTCCCTTTTCCTTTTTGATGAAAGGTGTAGGTTTTGAGCAAAGCGCTATGTTCAACACTTTCATTGAAAGGGAAGATTGTTGTTCAGAAAATGTTCTTGAGAGAGTTGTTTCTTAAGGATCTGGCAATGCATTCAGACATTTTTCCTTAATTTTTCTTGTTTCAAAATGGACTTCTTTATGTGAATGATACATACTTGTCTTTAAAATAAATTTCATTTAAGGGAATCCCCCTTTTTCTTTCAATTTGTGCACTTCAGACTTTTCCCGAAATACTTGCTAAAGCATGTTAGCAGACATGCAAGCAGACTTTATTTAACTAAGAGATTTGATGAGTATTATTAACAAATCACGGAGATCCAGACTTTTTAGTCTTTCATTCAGACTTGGATCTAACAGTGAGTATGTGATAGTTTCAGACTAATGAAGTCATGATTACTTGGCTTATTATTATTAATGGAATAATGAATTCAAAGTTAAATGTGTGGTTGTTATTTAAATTGATAATTGCTAGATTATGCTTTTCCTAGTGGCAGTTTTTGTACATTAATCTTTAATTTCAAACACTCACCCCCTTGTTATGATTTAAAGTGATTAATGCTAGATAATTGATGGACACCACGAAGGCGAGCATTAAATAAGGTCAGGATGGCATCAATGCCAAGCTAAATGGAGTATATGTTTTAGTAGAAGTATGATAACGATATGTATTTATGATTATGTTTAAGAAACTATTACTAGTTAGGATGTTAGAGTGTGTACAAATATAATTTATATGCTGTAAGGAACCTTGGTTGATGATGATGATTATGCTAATGCTTGATAAGTATAAATGAAATTGTTTTATATGGTGATATGATTTTAGAAGTTGAAAATGATGAAATATATATGTTATGCCCATGAAATGATTGTGATTGGTTTTGAATTGACATTGAGTTGTTTGATTGATAATTATACGCTATGGGCGGGTTCTGTTTTGTTATAATTATGGGTAGTGAGCCTTGAAGTGTTGATACTGGACAACTGCAATGGTATATCATGTGAATGCTCATTGATTTATTTGGTTGAATGTTGATTTATGTATGGTTTGTGTTGTTGCGGTTGTACTCATGTTTATATGTTGTATATGGTTAGTATTGAATTGGAAATGGTGAACTATGAATAAAATTGAGGATTTAGAAGTTGAAATTATCAAGGAGTTGAGTTTAGTGTGAAAAATGACTAATTAAGCCAACTGAATAGGTGATTTGAAGTTTCGGTGGGATTCAGAATCCCTAGAAGGTCTCAATATGTTCCTAGGGCTACTTAGAACTTGTGTGCATTATTGAATTGCCATTCAAAGTGCATTTGGTAGGATTTATACGTTGGAGTTACTTGAAAATGGGTAATTTACATTTTTCAAAATAACTCCCATATACGAAAGAATTCCTAAGTAGGACTATGGCAGCATGTTCGAAATAGGTCACATATAGTGCCCATTAAATTTCGTAGCAATCGGAGATCAAACATGCAAGATAGTAATGGTAGAAGTTGACTTAAAAGCGTAAATTTGCATTTTAGCAACAAGGTTGCTGCTAGGTTATCTGACGCGTAGCGCCAGACACAAAGTTAGGGTCCACGCTGAGCGTCAGGGGGACGCGTAGCGTCAACCCCTGATGATCAGTCTACTCCCTAGCCTATATAATTCATGTTTTTGCATGATATACTTATTTTTCCCTTTCCCCTTTTCCTTTGACCATGCTTTGGTAAATAAAATGTTTAAATGTCAAATATATGGAATTGAAAAAGTAATTTTAGTAATTTGTAAAAAAAAATTCAGTGAATTCATTTAAAATATGTTTAAAATTAAATAAAATAAGACGGATGTTATATTAGTAAAATTGAAATGTATTCATTCATAAATTTCATGTCATAACATGTTTTCTTTTTAAAATATAACTAAACATAAACTAAAATTTATACTTGTTTGGTCCGTCTTAACATGTTTATGATATTATATATGGATCCGGAAGTTAGGTAAAGGTTCCTTCATTGCTTGTAACAGTTCAAAAATTAGCAAGCTTTAAGCTCTTCTCAGCAAGAATTTAATTAGGAAGTGGGAAGTGAGAGGTTACTACTTTGAAACAAAAACTGCCATTACCCAATAAGTAGCTTTAAATAAATGGTGTTCTTAATTAGTCTTATTTTTTTTTATTAAGAATCAAATTTATGTAAAATGGTTTAAAACAACTCATATACTCTACTTAATCAATTAAGAGAGTTAGTCTCCCTTGACTAACTAATGTTTAAATGGTATTAATTAAAGAAATAGAAATAAAAAATCTTAAAAATTATTTAAAAATCATGGGTATTAATAATTATTTTAAATAAAAATTCTTTTTAATTTCTTAATCAGCGTCCTTAACACATTAATTAAGACTTTTTTTAAAACATACAATGCAACAGAAAAGAGATAAAGATGAAAGTAATACTAATAATATCTACCAAAAATAAAGGGAGGCAATAATTACCAAATGAAAAAGATGGAAACATGAATGGTACGTGGCGTGAGTTTTAGATTAGATCTATTGATCCAATTAATTTAAACCATCAAAGGTGAAGCTGGCCATAAATGATAGGCTGATGGGGAAGCAATGAACAGAAGCACAATAAGTGACTGACTTTGAAAACTGTTTCCACATTAAAAAAATAGAATATAAAAAACACAAATGAAAGTTGTCTGAAAATACTATAGGAATAAAAACCACACTATATAAACTTTTGCAGCAGGGGAAATGAGTACCTAAAATATTGAGTGAGTGGCTAAAACTTGAGAGACTAAAACTAATAATAATGGATGGTATAGTTCAGATGCAGAGGCAACTTATTGATTATACTGATTCTCTAATCCGTGAGGTATGTAAGCATGCTATACAATTGCAATGAAGTAAAAAGGAAAGCCTCATTCATAACAAGCTATATGTTTTGTGTTACATATTTTATCTGCTTTTGCTTTGCCATTCTATCTCTCTTTTTCTTGATGTCTTGCTTTTTTTTTTCTTTTCTTTGAAAAGGGGTTTCTAGATGACCAATTTAACCAGCTTCAGCTACTTCAAGATGAAAGCAACCCTGATTTTGTGGTTGAAGTGGTGAATCTCTTTTTTGAAGATGCAGAAAGGCTTCTTAATGAGCTCACAAAAGCACTGTAAGGGCTCAACAAACACTAATTTCCTGTTATATACATCTTTAGACCAAGTAATGATGTATCTTTGGGGATGCCTTTTTTTCAACATTCACATTTCAATGTTGGTTCATTCATCTCAAACAGAAGCCAGGCAAGCATTGATTTTAAAAGGTTGGATGCTCATGTTCACCAGTTGAAAGGTAGCAGCTCAAGGTAATTAATTAGTTTTCATAACTAGTTTCTCCATGCCTGAAAGTTAATACAGAATCCTCCTCTGGAAAAATTATGTGGAAAATAGTCTCAAGGTACATGTTTACATGTCAGTTTAGCTCAGTTGATTGAGTAAAGTGTGTGGGTTGTTGTGAACCCCTGACCATGTCTTCAACCATGTCTTCTATTCCTATCGAAACCAAGAAAACATGTTGAAATGGTTGGGAATGTTGGGCTTGTTTTCTTGCATAGGGGTATGCTATATCCACCAGCTGTCATTATTGCTAGGAACATGTCTGACAGTTGTTTGTTCTTATTCTGGAGGATACATTTTGGTTTAGTTGTCTTGCCTCACTTTGATGATGTTATTGAGAAATGCAGCATTGGAGCACATAGAGTCCACAGAGTCTGCATTTCCTTCCGAAACTCTTGTGAGGAGCTGAACGTTGAAGGGTAAGTTTCTTGAAAATTCCATCTCAAAATGAAAAACGAACTCATATATATCTTATGTTATGGCTATGAATCTTGCAAATTAACATGCTTGATGTACATTTCTTTTCTTTTCTAAAACAATAATCTCCATATGCTAACATGAAAAAAAAGGTTTGGTGTTCAGGTGTCTTAAAAACTTGCAACAAGTGAAACATGAGTATTCACTGGTGAAAAGCAAGCTTGAAACACTCTTCAGAGTAAGGGAATGAGAATTTTGTCTAGGGCTTTGTATAAAATCATAAGAAGCATTTGGTATCTCCTTTTAAATGTGTTATCTTTGTGCTTAATGATTGTAGATGGAGCAACAGATTCTGGCAGCAGGTGGATCGGTTTCTAGGTAGTGTGGTAAGACTTGGAAAACAACACATTCTCAGGAGATCAAGAAATCATGGCCAATCTGCAAACAAATTAAACAACCCCACTTCTATGTTGTACTTTTCACTATGTTTATGATTTTGTCCAGTGGATCCTGGTCTTTAAATTGCATTTATCATTTAAGCCAGAGTTTATCCTTATCCACATTTAGTCCAAAAGCAATTAATGTGAATAATCCATGCTCCCTAGGTTTGATGAAAAAATAAAATAAAAAATAAAATAGAGGCTGGATCTGTCAGATGTGCAAATAGTATTAACTACTATCTTGGTCTTTGCCAACGGATTGTCCATGTCCATTAATATAAGGGGTGGTTGTTGTCTTGCACTTGATGCAATAAATAGTAGAAACAATAATGTACATCTGGTCAAAAAAACTACATCATCAAAATCAATATTTGTGTTAATTATATCAGGTATTTAACTGAAATCAACACTTGTATTAATTATATTAGATATTTAGCATTTTTTTATGAGTATCTTTAATCAAATAGTTAAAATAAGAGAGTGCTATTAAGTAACTTTTGAACTCCCATCCAATAAATAACCTAATGGAGTAACATATTTTCTTAACTGAATTCAGAATCTTCCTGTGTATCCTATGTATATATGGATGATTGTTATTTTCTTCACAGACTACCTAGATGCTGTGATTTTCTTTTTTTAAAGTTATGAATGTTTGATACCGTAACCCAAACCAGAAATGTCATTGATTTCTTAACAATACTTAGCAGTGTTTCTACTGAAGTTAGTTACTTTTTTCAGTGTTATATAAGTAATCCTTGGTCCATAGGCAATGGGTTCTGATAATGTGTACTAAACGTGAATCCCTTGAATACAAATTGCAAAATTGCTTGGATTTACATTCCGTCAGCACTGATCACGCTTACTGTTAGAATCCACCTAGTTAGCATGTTTTCCGACAGACACACAATTTGTCAGCAATGATATATGCTCGTTACAAGCAGAAACGAAAAAACTTTAAAGTATTTTTCTAATTTTATGAGAAATAATTTAGGCAAGTTGAGTCCACCATAATAATAATAATAAGATATATTTTTTTAAGACTAAAAGAGATCCAAATAAGTATTTATACATTGTCCACCAATAAACTCCTCGCCTAATGAATTTGAGTGTTACATAAAGAAGGATAATGATTTTTTCACAACCATTCTCCCTTACAGGTCTACCCATTTTTTTCTTTCTACCTCTTTTCTTTCTTTATCCCATTATCTATCACTTTTTTCCTCTCTTTCTCTCTTCACCCATCAACTCTACACTTTTTTGCGTGTGCAGGAACAATTATCCTGTCATATATATGATTCAGAATTAATTTGAATTTACTTAATAATGCTTCAAGTATATTACTGCTTGAATGGTTACTTATGCAGGCACTATGTTTTTAATAGACTGAGTGCAGCTCTCTCGAAGCATATAAAGATTTCTTGGTTAAGAAAAATGAAGAAAGAGCAATGCTATAGTTACAACTTAAAATAAATTCCCATAAAACATGTTTATATTTTTGTTTATCTCCTTCCATCACAATAAGAAATCTTATCACACATTTTTCTTTCTTCTCTTCCTAGCTTTTATCTTTTTAAACCGTAAAGAATTGTCATGAAAAAGTTGAGAGTGGAGCATTTCTCATGAAGAAAATTCATGCTAGCTGGTGGTGTGTTGATTTGGTGGAAGCAATATTCTTAGTCAACAGTCTATGTTCTTTGGTGTGATGAATAATGCACTACATTCAATGCATTTGTGTATTTTACAAGGTCAACGTATTCCAGATAGGTAAGATGTCTCCTGATCAGCACCTCATTTGCAGACAAGATCCAAAAGCAAGCTGACCTAGCTGTAACAAGTCTAACGATCAGTAATTCTAATTACTAATTACAGAGTAGCTCACGAATTTTCCTTGCATTTATCAATTAATTCCGTTTTACTTAAACATATGCCAGTAATATAGATTTTTTTTTTGAACTTAAGTGATTCTTAACCGAAACTTCGTACCAAAATAAATTTTGTTTCTCCCAAACTAAACATTTTTTTTATACAACGATATAATTCAAACTCTTAACAAAATGTTTAAAAGATCCGATTATTTATTAACTGTGTTGAGTTTTATTGGTATAGTAATATATTTATTGTATTGTTAAAAGTTTGCTAATTATATAATATATGCATATATTATAGTAAAAACATCAAATAATTCAATGTTTGTTAGAGACAGGAATTTTTTAACTTACTTTCACCTAGAGGTTTGAGATTTTACCTTCAGTGATTTCTTAGCCTAACAACTTATTTCACATATCCACAAACTTTGTTATTTGAAGGTCAATTACCAAACATTCGATGTATTTGGTCGGATTTCCACATCAAGATGACCCCATATATAGCTTTTCAAGTTCAATTTTCTTATCCCAGAGTAGCTCAGAAGTTGATATACTGTTCTGATAAGGAATCTCAAAATTTAAAAATTCTCTCCTAAGTGGATTCTTTATGAAGTTATGAGAAAGATACAAAATGCTGTTATGGGAAGTTCTGGTGCTAATCTAATTTAATATTGATAGGCAAATGTATTTGACAAAAAGTTTCCAGCTAGGCAGATTCCGTTTCAAAGTTATTTACTTTCCTTTGGATCACATTTATGAGGGAGTTTGTGCCTTGTTCTGCATTCTTTATAGTAAATATACGATCATAATTACATGATTAATGTATTAATTTATACAAATATAAAGTGGTGCATGCATGTAAAAGAGCAAGGAGGCTACAATGCCCCATGGGTTTAATTTTTTTAGTAAGGGTTGTAACATGCACGTGTTCTGAACAAGGTTAAAGTGGACGTCTCTCAATTATCAAATTATTAACAACCTAAAATATCAAACTGGTTGCGTACTTAAAATGTAAAGTCAAGTGCTGTCATATGTAAAGAATAATAGCTCTCTTATCCATATTTAAGATATTAAGTAGATGTAAAAGAAAACAAATAAAAAAATTATTATTATCATTACAAGAATCTGGATATGAGGATTGAGACATACACATTTAAGATAAAATAATCTTCGTGAAAATTCTAAGGTGTAAGACATATTTTATTATGTTAATTTTCATATGTAAAATCTACCAGAGACCTCGACTTTTACGCTCAGAGACATTTGTGAGTGCATGATGTCCCATGCGAGAATGAATTTTTTATATTTTAAAACTTTTATTAGTGCGTTTACACATTAAAGCGCACTAATAGTGTTTTTAAAATTTTTAAAAAAGGCCTACACTACAGTTCTTACCCCACAATGCACACTGCTGCAGAATTATTTGGCACCTTATATCATCAAATAGGAATGCAGTTGCTCTACTAGCAACAACAAGATTAGCAAAACTCTAAATATAAAAAATAGAAAAAAATGCATTTAAAAACATACCCCTACTCAATCATGAAGCATCATTAAGAATAGATCCAAGCGAAATATAGAGTTCAAGCAGAAAAAAAATTAGAGCAATGCTGGTCTACACGGAAGCCTTTCCCACAATAAAGATGACTTGAGGACCCAAGTTCTATTTAGGATGAATTATTCTGTACAAGATTCGATTTTAACTTGGCCAATAAGCTTGTTCCATGCAACAGTTGTAAATTGTTTGGTAAATTGGCCAATCAATTTTCTACACTACCAATTAAAAGTCAGAATTAAATGCACACAAGGACAACTTTGCATTATTGATATTCTAACAAGAGTTGTTATGATCACAATAAATCTAAAGAGTTAGAACTATACACCATTGCTGAATCATAACGTATCATGATACCACCTATTTAAAGATATTTTCTTAACTTAATTAACTGTAAGAGAAAAAACATAGTTACTACAATGATGTGGCACTTTGTTATAATGCACAAGGATCTTTGAAATGATAATGGATCAAATTTACAAAAACCAACTGAAAGATGAGGTACGGAGTGCTAATTATCATTAAGGAGCTATGAAAAGGGATATAAATATAATGGCTGTAAAAAAGATTACCTCTTTTCGTGAATCCTGGTAACAAGTTTTCTTCTAATTGTCAAACAATCATAAAGCCTGTGTTGGCACTAGTTGTCCCTTTTTTCCCTATATACTCATGATGGGCTCTGAATACTAGGGGTGTAAAAAAATTGGATTATCTTAAATCCAATTTAAATCTATTTAAAAATTATTTATAAGGATTAGATTTTGAATTCAATCTATTTTTGTTATTTTAATCCAATTATGATCTAAATCTAGTTTTTAAAAAATATATTTTATCCAAATCCATTTTTTAAAAAACTGGATTTGGTTCAAATCCAGTTTATTAAAATTGGATTGAATCCAAATCCAATTTTTAACTCAAATCCAGTTTTAATCTAATTTTTTTAAGTCACTTATAGTTTTTTTAAAACTAAATCCATTTTTAATTCAAGTACAGTTATTAAAACAATCACCACCACCACCAATTCAAAAATTGAGATTTGAACTTTGAACGGAAATAATTACCATATAAAAAATGTTATTGATTCAGAAATTAAGATTTGAACTTTGAATGAAAATAATTACTATATCAAAGATGAAGTAAGTAATTTAAAGAATTGGATTTTAAAATCAATCCATTTTTGTTATGTTAAACTGGATTTGGTCCAAATCCAACTTTTTACAAATGGATTTATCCAAATCCAATTTTTGAAATCTAGATTTAATCAAATCCAATTTTTTAAAAACTAGATTTTATCCAAATTTAAATATAAAATATGTCTTTAATATCCAATTTGATGGAATCCAATTTTTTGTTATTTTGATTAGACATAAATATGATATGGACTCAAAAACTGGATCTTTTACACACCTCTACTGAATAGTAAGAAAGTATTTGCCTTCACTCAAAATAAAAAATATATAAAAATGAGAAAGGTTTCATACTTATAAACACCTAGATTGATAGGTAAGCCTCACAATTAGTTAACTATAGAATATATTCAATACTTGAAGTCAAACGCAGTAGAAAATGCAAAATAAAATCAGTCCATCCTTTGTGAGAATGTTAATGTAAATGTTAAAATCCTTAATCCTTTTTCTTTTTAGCCTTACTAAATAGGCTCTACTTAGCTAAGTGTATAAATTGAATATATTTTATATTGCTTACAATGATTTATACAATGTACAATGTATAGACCCTAACTTGATCTAAAAAAGAAATCTTATAATTACATCATCTCTTATTTATGGACAGAATAGTTACATAATTAAAGAACAAATAATCAAAGATATTTCTCTCCACACTCCCCATCAGTTTGATGAATGGATGTCAATCATTCCCTGATTGTCTAAAAAACTTAAACTGCTGGTAGTCCCTTAGTCAGGACATTTGTTAATTGTTCACCAAAAGGAACATATGCCGTTTCTGTGAGGCCATTGTCTAGTTTCTCTTTGATGAAGTTTTGATCTATCTCTATTGCCTTGTTTTATCATGTTGAATTGGGTTATGAGCAATGTTGATGGCTTACCTGTCCTAAAAAAGTCTCATAGGTGCATTGTATTAGATCTTGAGATCATCCAATACGTTTGTAATCCATAATAATTCTATTATCACTTGTGTCATTGACTAAAATTTTGTTTCTGCACTCAATCGAGCCATTACATTTTGCTTCTTGCTTCTCTATGTGACCAAATTTTCACTCAGGAGCATAAAATATCCTGAAGTAGATCTCCCATCAATAATAAAACCAACATAATTTGTATCTGTATATGCCTCCAATAACAACTCACTCTTTTTTAAACAACCATATATCCTCTTCTTATGACATTCCCCTTTAGATACTAAAAAATTCTAGTTGCAGCCTATATATGTCTCTCCTAAGGATTATGCAAAAATAGGCTAACCACATTGACCGCATAGGCTATGTCAGGTTGAGTGTGAGCCAAGTAAATGAGTTTCCCAACAAGTCTTTGATATTGAACTTTATGAACTACTGAACTTTTTTCCTCATTCCTAGTTGTCTTCTTCCAATGGCTTTGTTCTTTATCGTGTTATAAATAAGTACAATGTAGAATTATTTATTAGCAACCCAACAACATAGTCTTGGTTGCCCATTCCTACTCCTGAGCACATGCAGAACAATAGGTTTGTTGTTGATCACAAAATTGGTCTTGAGTGTGACTCTAAAGATTGCATGGTGTTTGTTTTTTATAATGAGGAATGGTCTTCATACTTGGATTCCAAAGTATACTTGTCCAATGAAGGTGTGTGGAAAACAATGGAAAAAAGTTTTTTCATTGGTGGTAGTTTGGTATTTGAAAATCATGTTTTTCCACAATGGATCCATTCACTTTGTCTTAGATTGTCCACTTATCTATGAAAAAAGGTGTGTAACGCCCTAAATTTTAAAATAAAAGATTAATTAAGGAGATAAATATTAAATGATTATAGTTGGGTTATATAATGTTCCAAAATATTGGGAATAAATAAATTAAGATTTTTGGGAACTATTTATAATTTATTGGAACTGGATAAGCTGAAAATGAGCCCGGTTGAAATATGGGTGTCGAACCAAGTATCTCTAATTGGGATGATATTGGTCAGGGCTGTTAAGGATATTATTAGGAATCTGAATATGTATTCGGAATAATTTTTGGATAAAGTATTGAGCCTGAACAAAGATCCTGTTTGTCATAAAACGATGAGTCTTTAATGAGGGATTAAAAATAAAGCCAAATGACCTATTTTTCTCTTCTTATTCCCTCAGCTCCTTGGTTCCTCTTAACAAACACCTTGCTTCTTTTTCTTCTTTATTCTTCTCCTTCATTTCCTCTTCTACTTCTCTTCAAAAACCCTAAGCAAAAGGGTGGTGGCTCTCTTCTCCTCTCCCATTTCTGTTCTTAAAGGAGCTTGGAAGAGTTTGGAGCTTGAAGTCTCACCCTCCTTTCTCCTCATTTTCATGTGGCTCTTCCCTCTCTTGGAAAACTCTTTCATTCCTTCTCTTGAGGTAAACTCTTGTTATTTCTCAAGAGTATGAACTATGGGCTTTTGGGTTTTGATGTTGGGAAAGTGATTTAATGAGTGTTGTTGGGTTTTAGAGAAACCCTAACCCTATGATTTGGGGAAAATGCAAAATATGAGTGCAGAAGCATTTATTATGTTAGATAATTGTTATTGGTGAGGTGAAATGATGTTATTAATGGTGAATGACCATTAATGAAGCTTAATAATTGATGATGGTTGTTAGGAACCATCAATGTGGAAATCCATTAATGGATTTGACATTAAAAGTGCATAATAATAAATGTAGGCGCTTAAACCATGGTGATTGTGGTAGAATTAATGAAATAAATGAGGTTTGAGAATTTAGAGTGATATAGACGCCAAGTAAATGAATATACATTTGAATCTTGGTGGTCTGAACAGAAAATTGATTGTGTGACATATTGTAATGTAGGAAATAACCCCATCGATGAGGTGCAATCATCGGACCGCGTTGATTACTACTTCTCTTGAGATAGGAGAGGGTAACTATTCTAAATACATGATTTCATCCATTGATGATGTGAAAATATGTATATATGATTGTGTTTAATGACTGCTTGGGTGGACGATATAATGATTTCATGATTTGAGTGCATTTAGAATGATTGAAGTTATGTGGCATGTATTTGGGATGATGAATATGATATTGAACTAGTCTGTGCCAGAGTTAATGATTTGGTGTGGGACCAACCACAAGAGTCAATAGATGGCTAAGGTTTTATACTGGTGCTGTATGTATCCGGTATGATTATCTGGTATCCCAGTGTGAGGAGACCGATCTTGATGTCCTGGAGATCCTTCACACCGACCTTACCCATTGATGTGGATGAAAAGTGGTGTCACCTGTGAAGATTCTCCGACGCTCAAGTCAGTAATTGTATCAGACTAAGATGAACGTGGAGGATGGTGGATCTACCTTATCTAGAGGACAAACCTGACTTTCCTCGAGCCACATAAATTGAAAGTGGACTAACCACCTTGTTCTGTTGGGGTGTGGAAAAAATATATATATAATATGCAAGTGGGAGACAAGTGTGGCTTAAGGGGTGGTGAATGCATCTTTTGAGGGGAGGTCCCTAACTCAGGTAATGGGAACGAGTGCCATTACCTAAGTCACTTACGACCGTCCCTTACGTCTCTAAGGTGGAGAACAGATTCTATCCGATATGTGAGGTATTAAACTGGACATACCGGTACAAGAACGCCTATACAGTCTTATTAGTCTGATGTTTTACATGCTTAGTCGGTATCTCACACCCAACGGATAAAGTGACATCCGTACTTCGGTAACGGTATCGAGACCGGATCAGATATTGTGTTGAATATGTTGATGAAATATGTCATGATGGTTTAAGACCGTGTTTTAAATTGAAATCAATGATGTGAAATATCCCAATTATGTACATATGAATTGATAAATATGATTGCTACTAACTATCGATGTGTGTGAGTTCCAACGAGAATTGGTAAAGATTGAGAATATTGAAATCTACTGAGTGGTAGTCGTGAATGGACGATTGATTAAGTGGCATTTAGGATGCACGGTGTAAGAGTGCATTGATTGGCATTGCATCCATGGCATATCATTCGCTGCTTATATGGAATGTTAGGGGTTCTAATAGGCAGACCCAGTGGGAAGGCGACCCAGTGCATGGGTATACTGTTATTGCTCCCTAGTGATTCGGGGAATCACGAAGCTGACCTTAGTTTGGTAACAAGGCACCCTATGTGGCAGGCCCTGTAGGGGGCAGCTCTGTGATGAGTAGTTTACCTCGATGTCTGACGGGGCATGGCTCCCTTGATGTGTGTTCGGGGAGGCCCGTAGCATTTTGACAAGTAAGGCCATAATGATGATCCGCAAGTCACGGGGTGACTAGTGTTACAGATGGGCGAGAGCGGTTTGGTACCAGTAAAAGTATGATGTTGTAAGCATGCACGAATTAAGATATATGTGTACACATTTTACTACTGTAGTAGGGGCATAGTAACACACCTATGCTTGTTCCACATTTGATATATTGTTGTGTCCCACATTCGGATCCGCATTTGAAAATGATTCCTTTGTGCATATGCATTAGCTTTAAGAGCATTTGCATATAGCTGGAGATATACCTAGTTGATAGCCCGTGGTGGCGATGGATGATTGTTAAATAGAGGGAAAGTAAGCTGAGGTACTAACATTAAAAATGTGATGATTATTGAGAATGTCAAGGATATATTATATATGATATTGCTTTGTGAATATACTAAATTGGACATGTATTGTGTTGAGATGAAATGATGTACATGTGTGTGAAGCTTGTGATGGTTTCTTGAAAAATGAATATAATGCACACATGTATAAATATCATCATAATGTATGACTTTGGTACATTTGGATTATGCTACTCACCTCCTAGTTGCCATTTTTAAGTTTGATGTAGGTGTGATGTAAAATCCTACTCTTTTGGAGGTCGGGGATTGATGAAGGTAAATGCGGAAGGAATGTGGGTAAGCCTTAGCCGACATATATATTCATTTTTGTATAACATATAGTGTGTATATGCTTATTTTGAAAATTAATTTGATAATAGTTGATTTTGGAGGTCATGTAGGAAAATTAGACCTTATGTGTATGGCTAATTTTCATTAATGACCTTGATAATGTATAAATGATATTATTATTATTAAATTTTATTTCTATCGTTTAACAAATCGATGAGGCACCTTTCATCCTTTTTTTGGTATATATTTTAATAACTCTTAAATTTAATTACATCTTCTGTTTTTCCCTTGTGACGGCCTCGAGTCCAGTCGTCCAAGGAGCACTTTGATACCTTCTCATATCTTTATATATGAGATAGGTTATTAAATGATCCGTGTGAACACCTCTTTTGGTCTGATCCAAGTGGA
The DNA here is from genome assembly GCA_037962975.1 of Clitoria ternatea. Taxonomy (NCBI): domain Eukaryota; kingdom Viridiplantae; phylum Streptophyta; class Magnoliopsida; order Fabales; family Fabaceae; genus Clitoria; species Clitoria ternatea. The sequence continues at coordinate 13,025,741 of CM075674.1, read as the reverse complement.
ATGAATCTTTTTTATACTGAATTCTAATTCAGAATAGTCAGATTCGAAAAGAATGGCTCCAAAATAATCAGAACTGAGCAAAATAACTCAGAATGAAGCTTTTCCAAGTGAAATAAGCCCTGTGGGAGGCAAATCCGATTGGAATGACTAAAAATAATCATATCTGAACAGGATGACTCAGGTTAAAGCATTTTCGAGTGAAATACAGCCCTGGTGGAGATAAATCCGAGTGAAAAAACTTAAAAAATGGTCAAATCCGAGTCAAAATGAAGCATTTCCGAGTGGAATGACTCAAAAATGATGAAATCCGAGTGAAATCACTCAGAATGTGTCATTTCCGAGTGAAATGCTCCCTGTTGAAGTTGAATCCGAGTGGATAGCTTCCCTGCCAAGCCAGTCCGAGTGGATTATGCCCATTTTCAAGAGAAGTCCAAATGGAATGACTCAAAAATGATGAAATCCGAGTGGCATCACTCAGAATGAGTCAAATCCGAGTGGAATATGATCCTGTTGGATCAAATCCGAGTGAAATCACTCAGAATGAGATAAATCCGAGTGAAATTACTCAGAATGGAGAAAATCCGAGTGAAACTACTCAACAATGGACCAATCCGAGTGGAGTATGACCTGTTGAGTTTAAATCTGAGTGGAATGACTCAGATTAGATGTAAATCCGAGTGGATAATTCCCTCTCAGATGCATTCCGAGAGAAAATGCCAGTTTACAAGCCCTGATCGCAAAGAATGTCAATTCCGTGTGAAAAATGACCCTGTTAGAGGAGAATTCGAGTGGAAGATCCCCTACTGCAACCAATCCGAGTGGAAAAAGGAACTGACTTTGGATGCATGCTGCCCCAAAGCTATTTTCCGAGTGGACTGACTGCTGATTGAAGTAAATCTGAGTGAGTATCACTCGGTTGGAAGGAGATCCGAATTAAAATAGCCAAACTTCCAGTTTCAGAGTAGAAGATAGGCAAAATCCGAGTGAAAGTGCCCAAATTCCATTCGGATTAAGGGCTCACAAGGTCGGTTCCGAGTTGATCCTTCAAGAGTGAAACATTGCCAAATCCAAGTGGATTCTTCAATCAGAAATACATCCGAGCTGAAAAGCATTCCGAGTGTTGCCCCTTCAATCAGAACCGAGAGCTGCTTCTTAGTCAGAACCGAGTGAAGCATTTCCAGTCGGTTCCGTGTCATTCTTTTCTCGATTTCCGAGTGACACTTCAGTCAGTCAGCCACCTTTCCCGAGCCCCCATTTCCACCATACTTCAAACCTTCACCGAGCCACTTTTTATCCGTTCCCGAGTCATCTTTCTCCCAATTCCGAGTCACACTTCACATATTTCAGTCGGATCCGAGTCATTGGTCACTCGGATTGTGGAGAGGAGATGGAATCCGAGTCAGTTTTCACTCGGTTCTGACACCAACATGATTTCATTCGGTCTTTAGCATAAAAGGGGCCTTTTCCACTTGGATTTAGGTGGCAGAGTGAAGACCGACCCCTTTTACACTCGGATTTAGGAGGCAATGTGGATGAATATTGACTGAGAGGGTGATCCGAGTCATTTACACTCGGATTTCCAACATTCTCACTCGGAATTCAACATTCTCACTCGGATTTCCAACATTCTCACTCGGATTCCCACCAGGTCCCCCTGTTAACCCGTGCTGACTTGGATTCCACCACCCAAGTGGATCCAGGAATCCTGGGGGTGGCACACAAGTGGCAAACAGGGTTGGAAGTGGGGGGAATTAAAAATTCCCACCCAGCCGTTGTCCCCCACTTCACTCTGAGTGGAGGCCTGAGCTGGCATTCCACTCGGAAGTGGAAGCCTGAGCTGGCCTTCCACTCAAACCAGCCTATAAATAGGCAAGGGGCTGGAGCTTTCAGCCCTTACGGACCTTACAGATACTTACACACACACACCATACACACTGCGCAGACCCTCACCATTCCCTTCTCCTCCTTCTTCTATCCAGCACCATTACCGTTCCTTTCTCCTCCTTCCTCTCTCCATCAGCCTACACACCGTCCTCTCCCCTCAACACAACACCGCCCATTACTTCATACCTCTCAGCCAACACCGCCCAGCCAACCGTCCTCACCAAATCCAATCTCCTCACTCCACTCAACTTCAACATCGTCCCTCCTCTCACTGTCTCACTCGGTAAATCACTTCTCACTCGGTAAGCTACTGCTCTTACTCGGTTTCTGCTATTTCCACTCGGTTTCCTCATTTTCACTCGGTTTTTCCTTGTCCTCACTCGGTTTTCTGCTTTCATCACTCGGTTTTACCATTTTTACTCGGTTTTTCCTCTTTCCCACTCGGTTTCTGCTATTTCCACTCGTTTTTTTGTAATTTTCACTCGGTTTTTGCCATTTTCACTCGGTTTTTCTCTTCTCCCACTCGGTTTTCACTCATTTTCCCTCTATTTTCAGAATTTATTGTTTCCCTTTCTCTTTTGTAGCTTCTACTACCTTTTTTCCTTTCGTTTCATAGTAAAATATAATAAAGGGAAATAAATGCTTCCTATGTTTTCTTTCAAATCTAAATAAAAATCAATAAAAAGAAACAAATCATTTTTAAATAGTGTCGTACGGGAGCACTCCCGTCTACACAACCTCTTTAGGATTCGTACACGTGCGAAGAACTTCGCCTTGTACGAGCTCCCCACCTCAATGATATCCATCATCATCTCCCAAGTCTTTTCCTAAAAGAAAAACACTCAGAACTACGTAACCCTGATTTCTTGATAATTCAAGAATACGTAGGAGCAGGACTTTAACTCCTGTCGGGCCCATCTCTCTTATTCCTTTTTGCTGATTTATTTCCTTACTTCCACGTTTCTTTCATAAATGTTCTTTTCTTTGGTTACTTCCGTGAAAATCAATTTAGACGTGACGTCTTGTTGGTTTCCCCCTAGTTTTTGCTTAAGCCTCGCCATAATTCATAGGGAAGGGATACTTAGGACGAGACGTCCCGCTTATCTCTTTCCTATCCCTATTTTTTATTCGAGGATGTATAATTTAGGCGTGACGCCTTATTAGCATTCTTTTCCCCTCTCTGTCTCATATCAAAGTCGAGTTTAATCCGGATGAAGTGCCCCATTGACCTCGCTTCGACATTCTATGTTTGTACAGTTCTCTCACTCCATTTTGTCGTCTTTAAATAAAAAATACAACAATGAAAGGGAAGAAATAAACCATCTTTTGTAAGGCTATTTATGTTGCGCATTTTCAATCTTGGTACTGTTTTTGACAGGCGATGTAGGGTGCTAATACCTTCCCTACTCGTAATCGACTCCAGAACTTGAATCTCAATTTTTAACCAGTGCTTTACTGAACCTAGTTTTTTTCCAATGTTTCTCCTATGGATAAAAATGTTGGTGGCGACTCCCTGTTTCATTCCACACATTCTCTCTCTCTCGCCGCGCCGTCGCGATCCAGGTTGCGACAGATGGCGACTCCGCTGGGGACGCTTAAGAGAGTCAGGCCAGTTTGGTTGAAAGCGCGTTTTTTATATAGCCTTTGTTTAGCTTGGATTTCTTCCCCTTGTTTTTTTATTTTCCGTTAATTGTTGTGAATGTTCATTATTATTTGCATCTTGTTATTCGTTTTATTGTCCATGTTCCGTATGATTGTTGAACCCTAGGGTAGAGGACTATGTTACTTTTTTGCAATCATTGAACCCTAGGATAGATGACTTTGTATATTTTCTTCTGTGTTTGTTCTCTGTATAGAATGGTGTAAGGTAAAAAGGTATTGAATGCCCTTTCACACACTACACTCACGAATTACTCGCACACACTTATGAGTGGCGCCCTATACCCGGGCCCCAAATGAAACTTAAGTTAGGAGGGGTTGGTATACGGAATCGTATAGGATGTACTTCCTATCCGGTGATCGTGAGAACCCCAACTAGAGTTCGACCTCTTGTGACATACGCACCTAGTGGTTCCCCACTGTTGTGTCCCTGTCATGGGTAGGATCTTGGCTCTGGTAACCTTCTAGAAGTCTAGTATAAGCCACCCGGTGTGAAGAGTCACTTTTAGACAAGCCCTAAGGTCCAGAGAAAACCTTCAACAAAACCTGACTTAGGCCACGAAAGGGCAAACTTTACTTTACCTTATGTCATTTTCACTTTCCTGTTATTAAAAAGGGATTATCTATCATACAAAGATTCGCTTAGTCTTGGAAAATTTTTTGGAACACACAAGTATTCTTCGGGTGAATAGATGATCCTCTCTCTTTTTTGTCATGTATCTCTGAGTCTGAAGTCATAGGTTCTCCTAATCGTCGAAGGAAAAATCAAAAAAAATTATACTTCATTTCCCTCTGGTTGAAGTGGCAATGACGATTGGGAAAACCTACGACTTTTGAGCTCGCATAACTGATTCCATTCTTTGTCTTGATATTCGCAGGGGACGATTCCGAATTTGTCGGTATTTCTAAGACAGTATGGAAATTAACATGGGACACAGTAATTGTGATATAGGGGTGACTGAATTGAAGAAGTTATTGCACCTCAGGGCTAGAAAGGTCAATACTGACAGTTTACAAGCACTAGGGAAAAAACTGAGCTTGACACAAAAGATGACTTTCGCAAGGAAGTATGGGAAGATCCTGAAACTCTTGGAGGTAGATGTCCAAACAGAAGCCATCACAGCTCTGGCACAATTCTATGACCCACCTCTCCGCTGTTTCACTTTCCAAGACTTTCAACTGGCACCCTCCATAGAAGAATTTGAACAAATATTGGGAATGCCAATGGAGGGACAGATTCCTTATCTCTATTTGGACCATCACGCGTCAATCACTTCTGTCGCTTGTATTTTGAAGGTCCATTCTGAAATGTTAAGAGGAGTACAAATGAACAGAAACCAGATTCCCGGATTTACTAGGGAATTTATGGAAAAGCACATGCATGTCCTGGCAGAGAAGGAAGAATGGGAAGCTTTCATTGATACCTTGGCTCTCACTATTTACGGAGTTGTCTTATTCCCTAACTTAGACAACTACGTAGATTATGATGCTATAAGTGTCTTCACCGCTCGCAAGCACAGAATGGAAAATCCCGTCACAGCAGTGTTGGCCAATGTCTATTGCACCTTGGATTTTTGCCATACCTAAGGAGGAAAGAGGATTATTTGTTGTTTGCCTATTCTATATGTGTGGCTCACATCCCACGCTTTTCATCAACTGTGCAAAGCCGAGTGTCCCATCTCTGATTTGAAATTGTCTCAGCTGACAACTAAGAATAGGCGTGAGTGGGCTAATCACCTTGTAGGCCTTACAGCAGAAAAGGTGAGATGGTGTCCTCAATGGCTAGAAGTTGAGTCCATCGTTTATAGCTGTGGAGGATATCCAAATGTTCCTCTAATGGGGACACAAGGCTGCATCAATTATAATCCTGTTATTGCTAAGCGGCAGTTGGCTTATCCTCTACTTGGGCTGCCGGACGAAGCACTACTTACTCCTTTCGTTCTGTACTATGCGAATGGGAATTACACCTCCACTATTCGGGACATAGCCAATGCCTGGAAGAAGGTCCATAGGATGGGCAAAGAATTGGGAGCACGAAGCCACGCTGTGAGAGTTGAATACTTAGATTGGGTGGTGAACAGAGTCTCCATCGTGAAATTGCCTTTCAAGAGCCCTTCATACCAACCTGAGGACACAGTTCCTCCGCCGTGCATTGTGGAGGACAAGGTTACCATATCGCTAAAAGCCCAAGTAGAAGAGCTAAAGGCAAGGAATCAAAAACTGGAAGAAGATCTCCTGAAGTGCCAACAAGAGTGCGCCCTCCATAGGAAAGAGAATTCTGAAGGAAGGCATGCTATGGAAGAAATGCGGAAAAAGAGAAAAATTGATGAAGATTACAGAATAAAACAAGATCAATGCCTTCGGGCGGCCAATTCATAACTAAAGATGAAGGGTCAGCAGAGCGATGCTGTATTGGCCGAAAAACAAATTTTAAAGGACATGCTGGTACAATCCAAGGAGAAGGGAAAGGAGGCTTTGATGCAAAAAGAAATGCTACAAACCCAAGTCCACAAATTGGAGCAACAACTTGATGAAACGATGAGAGCTTATGAGCAAGAAATACATGCTGAACAGAAGAAAACCCTTGACGCCGAACGCCGCTGCCAAGAAGCCACACGAGCTTTGGGGACAGAGTTAGCTCAACGGGATGAAGTCATTCATTTATGGATGGACCGTTTTGCCAAGTTGGCATACCTATCCAATGGAATCTTGGAAGATTTTCCCTTAATGTTGAAGCAGGCCGAAGGCATGGTCAATCCCCTATCCACCCCAAAGAAGATATCATCATTTTTGGACTATTGTCAAGAAAGACTTTGCAAAATGAAAGTCATGATTGCCCAAGCTAGGAATGGCTGAATATTGTAACCGTATCTTTCAAGTAACATTATACCTTTACAGATGAATGGAATGATGAATTAATGTGCCTTCACAGTTTGTCTCATGTTAATTTCCAATATACTGTTATACTAAGTACTTTTGAACGCGACGTTCTGGGGAAAGGTCAAGGAACACGTGTCAAATTCAGAATCGTATCCCGCGAATGCCTATTTATTTTTTTATTTTTCTTTTATCTTCTTTGACTGTTCCCTCTATTTTTCTAACCATTTGTCGTGATTCCTTAGACGCTACGGGTAAGCATCCTTATGCGACCAGGCTCAGAAAGAAACTCATGGCCGAAATAGAGCAAGAGAATGAAAACCTGCGAGCTGAGGTTAATCAATTGAAAGAACAAATGGCTGAAATGGCCAAGATGTTTGAAAGGAGGATCGCAGAGAGGGATTCTTTAGCAGAAGTTAAAAATACTAGGCAGCAATCTCCCATTCTCCAACACGCTCAAGGTCATGCTGGGGAACCAAGCTCAAATCCTGCAGGGCCTACTGTTACCGTTCGCCTTAGTAAGCCGAACCCTGCTCATGTTCAACAACACTCTTTTGTTGATAAAGAAGGGAATGTCGTACCCTTCCCACAGTATGGGTTGCCCCCAGGCTATTTCCCACCACTCTAAGAAGAGCCAGATTATCAGGAAACAATCCTTCACGCGACTCAACCAAACATCCCACCTGTCTGAAATCCTCAAACGATTCCGGTCCATACACAGGCTGAACAACCACAAGCTGCCCAAGCCACAGCTGGACACCAAGCCTCAATTCTGAATGAGAGCCCGACACATGTTGACCGACCAGTCAAGAGTGCTAGGCACTATGTCGTCACAGGACCAAGTACTGCCACTGCTGCTACCCAGGAAGGAAGATTAGAGTTCTTGGAAAAGCGATTAAGGGAAATGGATGGGAGGAATCGATTTGGATTAGGCAGTGCTGCACAACTCTGCCTAATTCCTGACGTTGTTATTCCTCCCAAATTCAAAACACCTGAATTTGATAAGTATCGGGGGCTGACATGTCCGAAAAACCATCTTACCATGTACTGCCGGAAGATGGCTTCGTATGCCTCCAACGACTCTCTGCTCATCCATTGTTTTCAAGATAGTTTGGCTGGAGCGCCTCTAACCTGGTATAACCATCTTGAACGTTCTCGTATACGCTGTTGGGAGGATCTGGCAGATGCTTTCATGCAGCAGTATAAGTACAATTTGGACATGGCGCCAGATAGAGTACAATTGCAGAACATGTCCAAGAAAGACAACGAGACATTCAAAGAATACGCCCAACGGTGGCGTGAAGAAGCAGCGCAAGTTGACCCACCTTTGTCTGAGAAAGAGGTGATCTCGACATTTATTGACACACTCCAATCGCCATTCTATGACAAGATGATCGGAAGTATTTCATCCCACTTCTTCGATATCGTCACTATCGGAGAAAGAATAGAAAATGGCCTCCGGACAGGGAAGATCGCCCGAGGCCCAGCTGGGGTTAATGCAGCAAGAAGACCCTCCCATGTGGAAGGAAAGAGAAGAGAGGGAGAGACTAATCTGATCTCCCATAATCAGGGAAGAAACCAGCCGAGGCCACCCACCCCGGTCGCCTTTCCATCAACCTATCATAATACACCATATCCATATATGGCCGCCGTTCAAACACCACATCCACCACATTTCCGCCCACCTGTCATGCGACCGCCTGCACCACTACAGGCACCATATCAACCACCACAAGCTCCGTACCAGCAGCCACAAATGAACCTGCCAAATCCAAATCAGAGAAGGCAAAACAACGACCGTGCCCCATCGCAATTTGATCCAATTCCCATCACTTACACAGAGCTTCTCCCTTACCTCATCGAAAACACGATGGTAGTACCCTGCCCTTTAAAGCCACTTCAGCCGCCGTATCCTAGAGGGTATGACCCGAACGCACGGTGTGATTACCATGCCGGTGCACTGGGACATTCTACTGAGAACTGCTTGGCACTGAAGTTTAAGGTAAGGGACCTCATTCGGGCCGACTGGATAAGCTTCAAAGAAGGGAGCCCAAGCGTGACAACTAATCCCCTTCCAAACCATAAAGGATCGGATGTCAACGCTATAGAAGGGGATGAAGATTGCATTTCCAAAGTAGAAGACATCCAGATGCCTTTGGAAACAATACACTCCCATATGCTGAAGATGGGATTAGTAGAGGGATCATGGGGTGAAGAGCATAATGACCTCCAGTCCGCAAAACGAAGGGACTTCCATGAAACCCTTCAAAGACTCATGAATGCTCGAGTCATAGAGGTCTGTAGGCACCGTGAAGGACAAATAAATGTGGTACAGGAACAGGGTAAGGCACGAGTTCCGAAACCCCTGGTCGTATACTATAACAAGGATACGCCAGCGGCTTCAGCTCCTGCCAAGACTATCTTCACAGTAAGGGCACCAACTCCTTTCCCCTTCAAAAGTTCCCACGCTGTGCCATGGAGGTACAATACAGATGTGGTCGTCACCAATCCAGAGGCAGTCAACTCCATACCATCCTCCTCTATTACAAATATAACCGGAGTGGGAAAAATGACATGGAGTGGAAGGATATATACACCACCTGAGCCCAAACAAGGCAAGGCTACCGAAGAAGGAAAAACTGGAAAAGAGATAGCCTCTGGCGAAACAAAGGGGACTGTGACTAAAGAGGAAGCCCAGGAATTCCTGAAGTTTATTCGCCATAGTGACTACCAGGTGTTAGACCAATTGAACCACACCCCTGCAAAAATTTCCCTGTTGTTTTTGCTAATGAGTTCTGAACCACATCGAAACACGTTGATGAAGGTGTTGAGCGAGGCGTACGTGAAGAATGATTTACCCGTCGAACAATTTGGGGGCATAGTGGGGCAGATCGTTGCCAATAATTAGACCTTCACAGATGAGGAAGTACCTATTGAAGGAAGGGGGCACAACAAAGCCCTCCATATTTCTGTGAAATGTCGGGATTATATCCTGGCAAAAGTACTTGTGGATAATGGATCTTCTCTGAACGTCATGCCGAAGTCCACGTTGGCAAAACTGCCTTTCGACGGAACATACATGAGGCCTAGCTCTATGGTTGTGCGGGCTTTTGATGGGACACGTAGGGAAGTCGTTGGAGAAATTGAATTGCCTATACAAGTCGGGCCCTGTACTTTCCAGGTACTCTTTCAAGTAATGGATATCGCGCCCGCCTACAGCTGTTTATTAGGGCGACCATGGATCTATTCGGCAGGGGTGGTCCCCTCCACGCTGCACCAAAGACTAAAATACATCATCGACAACAAGTTGGTGACTGTTTCTGGGGAGGAGGACCTTTTGGTCAGCAAACCCATATCCACTCCATACATTGAGGCCGCCGAAGAAGCCCTCGAAACATCCTTCCAAGCCTTGGAGATTGCCAATGCAACAAGCATTGTGAAAATGTCTTTCCCCAACGTACCTCTAATGGTGACGCTGAACATGTTGCGGAAAGGGTACCAACCCGGAAAAGGATTGGGGCGGGATTTAGAAGGCATAACCCAACCGGTGAGTCTCCCAGAAAATAAAAATAGATATGGTTTGGGATATAAGCCCACTGTGATGGATAAGAAAAGGGTTGAAGAGGAAAAGAAGGGGAGGAGAACTGCTCGCCTTACTGGTCAAGAGATCAACACTGCAAGAATCCCTATCTGCGATCTCTATCAGAGCTTTAAGAGCGCCGGAGTGATATATCCGGATCAAGTTGCCATGGTGGAGAATGAGTCTGACCTCAATGTGGAGCTGGTATATGCTTGCCATCCAGATCAAGAGCTGAGCAATTGGGAAGTCATGGAGTTCCCTACAACCATTAACGTTCTATCAGAGTAATCACTGTATTTCATAATTTGGTGGTCCCCTTGCTATGCCCAAGGCTCCGGGACCCATTTTGTAATAAGGGCAAAACTTGTTTACTTTATTTTTGAAAATCAATGAACACATTTTTATTCCCCATCACCTCATCTTTGTGCATTCTCTGTTTCTTAAACCTTTCACTTGTTTGCTTCTCTTTTCACTTTATAATATAACCCGAATGCAGATCCAAAAATGATTTCCCTGAGAACGATGAAAACCTGGATTTATTTCATGACCCTGTTTATCCAAATGATTGCGTCTACGAGGAAAGTGAGGAAGACTTTGGACCCTCATCTGAATTGACGAGATTATTGGAACAAGAGGATAAGGAGATCTGCCCACATCGGGAGGAAATTAAAATCATCAACCTTGGAGGTGAAGGAGAAGATAAAATGATCAAGATAGGCACCTGCCTGAGTAAAAACCAGCAAGACGAATTGATTGAATTGCTCCAGGAATTTCAGGATGTGTTCGCTTGGTCATATCAAGATATGCCAGGGTTGGATAACAGCATAGTAGAACATAGATTGCCTCTGAAACCAGAGTGTCCACCAATTAAGCAAAAGCTGCGAAGAATGAAACCGGAAATGCTTCTCAAGATCAAGGAAGAGGTCAAAAAACAATTCGAAGCTGGTTTCTTGGCCGTAGCCAAATATCCACAATGGGTAGCCAACATAGTCCTGGTCCCGAAGAAGGATGGAAAAGTGCGGATGTGTGTGGACTATCGAGATCTAAACAGGGCCAGCCCTAAAGACGATTTTCCTCTTCCACATATTGACATATTGGTCGATAACACAGCCCAGCACTCCATTTTCTTTTTCATGGATGGTTTCTCCGGGTACAATCAGATTAAAATGGCGCCCAAAGACATGGAAAAAACCACGTTCGTTACTTTGTGGGGTACTTTCTGTTACAAAGTAATGTCCTTTGGTTTGAAGAACGCAGGGGCAACTTATCAGAGAGCAATGGTCACTTTATTCCATGATATGATGCACAAGGAAATAGAGGTCTATATGGATGACATCATTGCAAAATCCAGAACCGAGGAAGATCATGTCCGCGACTTAAGGAAATTGTTTGAACGGTTGAGAAGGTTTAAGCTTAGATTGAATCCTGCCAAGTGCACGTTTGGCGCAAGGTCAGGCAAACTGTTGGGTTTCATTGTAAGCAAGAAAGGAATTGAAGTGGATCCCGACAAGGTCAGGGCAATCCTAGAAATGCCACCTCCTTGCACAGAAAAAGAAGTCAGGGGGTTCTTGGGAAGATTAAACTACATCGCTCGATTTATCTCACAATTGACATCGACCTGTGAGCCGATCTTCAAGTTACTCCGCAAGAACCAACCGGGGCAATGGAATGAGGACTGCCAAACGGCTTTTGAGAAGATTAAGCAGTACTTGAAAGAACCACCAATATTGGTACCACCAACCCCTGGGAGACCACTGATTTTATACATGACGGTACTAGATGAGTCCATGGGCTGCGTATTGGGTCAGCACGATAAAATGCGGAAGAAAGAACATGCCATATATTACCTAAGCAAAAAGTTCACTGATTGTGAAATGCGATACTCCGCATTAGAATGAACTTGTTGCGCGTTAGCATGGGCTGCGAAGCGTTTAAGGCAATACATGTTGAGTCACACTACCTGGCTAGTCTTTAAGATGGATCCTATCAAATACATCTTTGAGAAGCCAGCCCTGACCGGAAGGATTGCTCGATGGCAAGTGCTGCTAACTGAGTACGACATAACATATGTCACTCAGAAAGCCATAAAAGGGAGCACTTTGGCTGACTACCTAGCCCATCAACCCATAAGTGATTACCAACCAATACCATTCGACTTCCCAGACGAGGATATTTTGGCATTGTCCGACGAAGAAGAAGGCGGTAACAAGGACAAATGGATTTTAAGATTCGATGGAGCTTCTAATGCTTTGGGACATGGAATCGGAGCCATTTTGATTTCACCAAAGAAAGAGTTCATCCCTGTCTGTGCCAGGCTATGCTTCGATTGTACTAACAATGTCGCTGAATATGAGGCATGCTCCTTAGGGATCCAAGCGGCATTAGATATGAAAGTAAGGACACTGGAAGTCTACGGAGACTCTGCTTTAGTCGTCCACCAGTTGAAAGGTGAGTGGGAAACCAGAGATAGCAAGCTTCTCCCCTATCACGCCCACATTATGGAAATGATCAGAGATTTCGAAAAGATTTCTTTTCATCATGTTCCTCGAGAAGATAATCAAATGGCTGACGCTTTGGCCACTCTTGCTTCAATGTTCAAAGTAAACAATGACTATGACGTGCCCCTCATCGAGGTAGAAAGGCGTCATGAGCCCGCATACTGCCAAGTAGTCGAAGAACAGTCGGATGGAAAACCTTGGTATCACGATATCAAGAGGTATATCCAGAGGCAAGAATACCCTGACAATGCCATAAAAAATGACAAAAGAACCCCGCGACGGCTCGCCATGGGGTTTTTCTTAAATGGAGACGTGCTTTACAAAAGAAACCATGATTCTATCCTTCTTCGCTGTGTTGATACCACTGAAGCAAATAGAATCATGAGGGATATTCACGAGGGATCTTTCGGAACCCACATCAATGGGCACGCCATGTCAAGGAAAATCTTAAGGGCTGGTTATTTTTGGATGACCATGGAAGCAGACTGCTTCGCCTATGCTCGGAGATGTCATAAGTGCTAAATATATGCTGATCATATTCACGCACCCTCGTCATCTCTAAATGTTTTGTCAGCACCATGGCCTTTTTCGATGTGGGGCATGGATGTCATTGGTCCCATTGAACCAAAGGCTTCAAACGGCCATCATTTCATTTTGGTCGTCATTGATTACTTCACAAAATGGGTGGAAGCGGCTTCATATACTAATGTAACCAAAGGTGTTGTTGTTAAATTCATCAAGCGTGAGTTGATATGTCGGTACGGCCTACCGAGTCAAATCATCACAGACAATGGTACAAACCTGAACAATAAAATGATGAAGGAGCTTTGTGAGAGATTTAAGATCTCCCACCATAATTCCTCTCCGTACCGCCCAAAAATGAATGGGGCAGTCGAGGCGGCGAACAAGAATATCAAGAAGATAATACAGAAAATGGTGGTAACCTATAAAGACTGGAACGAAATGCTTCCTTTTGCTCTGCACGGTTATTGTACCTCAGTCCGGACCTCGACTGGGGCAACTCCATTCTCTTTAGTTTATGGCATGGAAGCAGTCCTGCCTTTTGAAGTGGAGATTCCTTCCCTCCGAGTAATCATGGAAGCCAAACTGGTTGAAGCTGAATGGATCCGGACTCGACATGACCAATTAAATCTGATTGATAGTAAAAGATTGAGTGCCCTCTGCCATGGTCAGTTATATCAAAGGCGTATGAAGCAAGCGTTTGAAAAGAAAGTACGACCCCGACAGTTCCAAGAGGGAGACTTGGTGCTCAAGAAGGTTTTGTCAATGCATAAAGATCACTGAGGCAAATGGACTCCTAACTACGAAAGGCCGTATGTCGTGAAAAAAGCTTTTTCCGGAGGTGCTCTCATACTTACCAACATGGATGGGGAAGATCTACCGATGCCTATAAACGCGGATGCAGTGAGAAGATACTATGCGTAAAAAAAAAAAAGAGGGCTCGCTAGGTTGAAAACCTGAAAAGGCGACCTAGGCAAAAGTTAGAGCAATTGGTGGGGTCAAAAATCCTAAAAAAGCGGCCCAGACAAATTCACACCCTATAGATTCAACACTGCAATGCCAATTTTCCAAGTCACAAACAAGGGGATGGGTCTAGAACATCGAAGCCATTGTCAAGTCACGCCCTCGAAAGCAAAATCAGAAGATAAACAGGAAATCATGGAAAAGACTAGAATTTTGTCGCTCTCAGGAAATCGATGGAGGATCTAAAAGGCCTTCCCTTCCATCCTTACCATCAATTCCTCACATCTTGTCATATTTTTGCATTATTTTTGTCACCTGTACATATCTGTTGTTCACAAATAAAAAGTTTCCTTTCTTCTCACATGTATTCATGACTAGAATGAATAAACAAGTTTTGCCTAAAAAGAATTTCTTAAAAGATGAGTTTTGAGAAGAACGAAAACACAAAGTTATGGGGAACGAAGTGGACACCGTTGCCAGATCTTACCTCAAGCAAGCTCAACCAGCTCTGCGAAACAACCTCAATGAAGTCAGAAGTAATAATTATTTTGGCCATGAGTTACTTCAACGCCTGTCGCCAAGGGAGTCCGCCTGTAAGTTTTTAATTAGTTTCGCGTTTCTCTGTTAACGGATGGCCAGGAACTATGATCCCCGAGATGCGTAGTTGCCCAACTCTTTCCTCAGCAGACCTTCGGCATGTTCGCAGTAAACCCCAAGTCCATTCTCTTTCACCAAAAGGGGCATTACCCTAAATCACCAAATTTTCTCCCCCAGTGGAACCATAATCGCCAAAAAATACACTTCCCAGATCCTTCCCCAGTGGGACTACACTTCCTAGTCAACCCAAAACTGGGGCATCTCCCCAGATTCTTCTTTCAGTCAAGGGACAGTTATCCAAGATTTCATCCAATCATGTCAAACTGGGGCATCTCCCCAGATTCTTCTTTCATTCAAAGGGCAGTTCCCCAAGATTTCGTCCAATCATGTCTAACTGGGGCATCTCCCCAGATTCATTCTCCTGCATTCAAGGGGCAGTTCCCCAAGAACCCGCAGTCATGGCAACCGAGGGTCAACCCCAACCTTTACATTTTCTGCCAACAGTGAGTTAATTCGGATGAGATGTCCTGTTAGCTCCCCCAACCTCTACATTTCTTGCCAACATTGAGTTAATTCGGACAAGACGTCCTGTTAGCTCCCCCAACCTTTACATTTCTTGCCAACAGTGAGCTAATTCGGACGAGACGTCCTGTTAGTTCCCCCAATCTTTATCTTCCTGCCGCCGATCAAATGACACCTTTACTTTCCTGTCGCCGATCAAATAGCACCTTTACTTTCCTGTCGCCGATCAAATGGCACCCCTTTACTTTCCTGTCGCCGATCAAATGGCACCTTTACTTTCCTGTCGCCGATCAAATGGCACCTTTACTTTCCTATCGCCGATCAAATGGCACACCTTTACTTTCCTGTCGCCGATCAAATGGCACCTTCACTTTCCTGTCGCCGATCAAATGGCACCTTTACTTTCCTGCCGCCGATCAAATGGCACCTTTACTTTCCTGTCGCCGATCAAATGGCACACCTTTACTTTCCTGTCGCCGATCAAATGGCACCCCTTTACTTTCTGTCGCCGATCAAATGGCACCCCTTTACTTTCTTGTCGCTAATCAAATGGCACCTTTATTTTCCTGTCGTCGAACAAATGGCATCCTTTTACCTTTCAGTCACCAAAGAAGGCATCCTTTTTCTCCCGGTCGCTGAATGAGGCACCCTTCTACTTCAGGTCATCGGATGATTCCCAGTTAATCGCTTCTTGCTAAAAATTAGGGCACTGCTTCACTTCTTTTTTCCAGATTTAGGACAAAAAAAAAACAAAAACAAAAAAAAACAAAAACAAAAACAAAAAAAAAACAAAAAAAAACAAAAAAAAAAGAAAGAGGGAAAAGTGAAACGGAAGAGGAAAATGCTCGTCTTTAAAGAAGAAAGGTCACACTGACTCGTGATTGCCCACACCATCAGTCGCTATACTGATCAAGAGGTCCCACTTGGCCCCCTACATCGGTGTTCATATCTTTACTTCCTTTTCACTTCAAAAACACAGAAGCTTCGTGTTTCTTTTGTGAAAAAGAAGTAAAGAGGGGCATCTGTGAACACCTCTTTTGGTCCGGTCCAAGTGGAATGAATCTTTTTTATACTGAATTCTAATTCAGAATGGTCAGATTCGAAAAGAATGGCTCCAAAATAATCAGAACTGAGCAAAATAACTCAGAATGAAGCTTTTCCAAGTGAAATACAGCCCTGTGGGAGGCAAATCCGATTGGAATGACTAAAAATGATCATATCTGAACAGGATGACTCAGGTTAAAGCATTTCCGAGTGAAATACAGCCCTGGTGGAGATAAATCCGAGTGAAAAAACTCAAAAAAATGGTCAAATCTGAGTCAAAATGAAGCATTTCCGAGTGGAATGACTCAAAAATGATGAAATCCGAGTGAAATCACTCAGAATGTGTCATTTCCGAGTGAAATGCTCCCTGTTGAAGTTGAATCCGAGTGGATAGCTTCCCTGCCAAGCCAGTCCGAGTGGATTATGCCCATTTTCAAGAGAAGTCCGAATGGAATGACTCAAAAATGATAAAATCCGAGTGACATCACTCAGAATGAGATAAATCCGAGTGAAATTACTCAGAATGGAGAAAATCCGAGTGAAACTACTCAACAATGGACCAATCCGAGTGGAGTATGACCTGTTGAGTTTAAATCTGAGTGGAATGACTCAGATTAGATGTAAATCCGAGTGGATAATTCCCTCTCAGATGCATTCCGAGAGAAAATGTCAGTTTACAAGCCCTGATCGCAAAGAATGTCAATTCCGTGTGAAAAATGACCCTGTTAGAGGAGAATCCGAGTGGAAGATCCCCTACTGCAACCAATCCGAGTGGAAAAAGGAACTGACTTTGGATGCATGCTGCCCCAAAGCTATTTTCCGAGTGAACTGACTGCTGATTGAAGTAAATCCGAGTGAGTATCACTCGGTTGGAAGGAGATCCGAATTAAAATAGCCAAACTTCCAGTTTCAGAGTAGAAGATAGGCAAAATCCGAGTGAAAGTGCCCAAATTCCATTCGGATTAAGGGCTCACAAGGTCGGTTCCGAGTTGATCCTTCAAGAGTGAAACATTGCCAAATCCGAGTGGATTCTTCAATCAGAAATACATCCGAGCTGAAAAGCATTCCGAGTGTTGCCCCTTCAATCAGAACCGAGAGCTGCTTCTTAGTCAGAACCGAGTGAAGTATTTCCAGTCGGTTCCGTGTCATTCTTTTCTCGATTTCCGAGTGACACTTCAGTTAGTCAGCCACCTTTCCCGAGCCCCCATTTCTACCATACTTCAAACCTTCACCGAGCCACTTTTTATCCGTTCCCGAGTCATCTTTCTCCCAATTCCGAGTCACACTTCACATATTTCAGTCGGATCCGAGTCATTGGTCACTCGGATTGTGGAGAGGAGATGGAATCCGAGTCAGTTTTCACTTGGTTCTGACACCAACATGATTTCATTCGGTCTTTAGCATAAAATGGGCCTTTTCCACTCGGATTTAGGTGGCAGAGTGAAGACCGACCCCTTTTACACTCAGATTTAGGAGGCAATGTGGATGAATGTTGACTGAGAGGGTGATCCGAGTCATTTACACTCAGATTTCCAACATTCTCACTCGGAATTCAACATTCTCACTCGGATTTCCAACATTCTCACTCGGATTCCCACCAGGTCCCCCTGTTAACCCGTGCTGACTTGGATTCCACCACCCAAGTGGATCCAGGAATCCTGGGGGTGGCAGACAAGTGGCAAACAGGGTTGGAAGTGGGGGGAATTAAAAATTCCCACCCAGCCGTTGTCCCCCACTTTACTCTGAGTGGAGGCCTGAGCTGGCATTCCACTCGGAAGTGGAAGCCTGAGCTGGCCTTCCACTCAAACCAGCCTATAAATAGGCAAGGGGCTGGAGCTTTCAGCCCTTACGGACCTTACAGATACTTACACACACACACCATACACACTGCGCAGACCCTCACCATTCCCTTCTCCTCCTTCTTCTATCCAGCACCATTACCGTTCCTTTCTCCTCCTTCCTCTCTCCATCAGCCTACACACCGTCCTCTCCCCTCAACACAACACCGCCCATTACTTCATACCTCTCAGCCAACACCGCCCAGCCAACCGTCCTCACCAAATCCAATCTCCTCACTCCACTCAACTTCAACATCGTCCCTCCTCTCACTGTCTCACTCGGTAAATCACTTCTCACTCGGTAAGCTACTGCTCTCACTCGGTTTCTACTATTTCCACTCAGTTTCCTCATTTTCACTCAGTTTTTCCTTGTCCTCACTCGGTTTTCTGCTTTCATCACTCGGTTTTACCATTTTTACTCAGTTTTTCCTCTTTCCCACTCGGTTTCTGCTATTTCCACTCGTTTTTTTATAATTTTCACTCGGTTTTGCCATTTTCACTCAGTTTTTCTTTTCTCCCACTCGGTTTTCACTCATTTTTCCTCTATTTTCAGAATTTATTGTTTCCCTTTCTCTTTTGTAGCTTCTACTACCTTTTTTCCTTTCGTTTCATAGTAAAATATAATAAAGGGAAATAAATGCTTCCTATGTTTTCTTTCAAATCTAAATAAAAATCAATAAAAAGAAACAAATCATTTTTAAACAGTGTCGTACGGGAGCACTCCCGTCTACACAACCTCTTTAGGATTCGTACACGTGCGAAGAACTTCACCTTGTACGAGCTCCCCACCTCAATGATATCCATCATCATCTCCCAAGTCTTTTCCTAAAAGAAAAACACTCAGAACTACGTAACCCTGATTTCTTGATAATTCAAGAATACGTAGGAGCAGGACTTTAACTCCTGTCGGGCCCATCTCTCTTATTCCTTTTTGCTGATTTATTTCCTTACTTCCACGTTTCTTTCATAAATGTTCTTTTCTTTGGTTACTTCCGTGAAAATCAATTTAGACGTGACGTCTTGTTGGTTTCCCCCTAGTTTTTGCTTAAGCCTCGCCATAATTCATAGGGAAGGGATACTTAGGACGAGACGTCCCGCTTATCTCTTTCCTATCCCTATTTTTTTATTCGAGGATGTATAATTTAGGCGTGACGCCTTATTAGCATTCTTTTCCCCTCTCTGTCTCATATCGAAGTCGAGTTTAATCCGGATGAAGTGCCCCATTGACCTCGCTTCGACATTCTATGTTTGTACAGTTCTCTCACTCCATTTTGTCGTCTTTAAATAAAAAATACAACAATGAAAGGGAAGAAATAAACCATCTTTTGTAAGGCTATTTATGTTGCGCATTTTCAATCTTGGTACTGTTTTTGACAGGCGATGTAGGGTGCTAATACCTTCCCTACTCGTAACCGACTCCCGAACTTGAATCTCAATTTTTAACCAGTGCTTTACTGAACCTAGTTTTTTTTCAATGTTTCTCCTATGGATAAAAATGTTGGTGGCGACTCCCTGTTTCATTCCACACATTCTCTCTCTCTCGCCGCGCCGTCACGATCCAGGTTGCGACAATCCGGAGTAATTACTTGGCATTATATATATATATTGAATTTCTTCTACTTAATATCAATTCAAATCTCGAAAAATTTACCCCTATTTTTAGGGCGGGGTGTTACAAGGTGCCCTCATTTTAGACCATACATTTTGTCATACAATGTTAATAATGAAGAATCGAGGATGCTAAAGGTTCTAAGAGATGTAAGAAGAGGCTCTCACGACCCTAGTTGTGACATGAGAATTTTTAGATGGGGTAAAGTTAATAGTTCAAGTGGATCCTTTTGTTTGATGAGACTAAGAAAACAGGTATTCACAGTGTAGACTCTAACAGACTTTAGATCATGTTTATGGAAAAGAATTTAAAGGTTAAAGTGAAAGCTGTGATGCCCCAGTTTCCTGGACCTGGATCTCGATGCAAGTATAATTAATTAATAAATATATGAATAAATATTTCATGTTTGAATTCATAAACCAAACCATTAGTATCATAGACCAAATCACAGGAAACCAACTGCCACAATATAATATATCATAATAAATACTGGATGCGGCAATTGCTAGAAGGCACCGGATGAATTCATGGTAGAATTCCTTTCATATAGGAGCGGTAGACACATGGAAAAGTGTGCAAAAAAAGACAAGGAGTGTAGGGATAAAACTCTAAAAAAGAAGGCATACATGTGCAAGTAACAAATATGAAAACATAAAATTTTTTTGCCCCTAACAGTGTGATCCATGGCCTGGCCGTGGTTCGTGCCACTAGTTGTGGTTCACACTACCATATAAGGAAATTGGTAGAATTTTTGGGTCTTTAAGGTAGTGAACTTCCACCAACTTGAACCTCACATCTAGCACTATCATTCAATATCTAAAAAGTTGAAAATCCAAGAAAATGGGAGAAAGATTAAAGATCTATAAAGAAGAGCAAGGCTAGATCCAAATCTACAAATCAATCCTACATCATGTGGTATCATTGAGCCTCTTGACCTTGTTTTCCTTTACTAGATCTATTCATTTTTTATGTTGTTATTCTGAATTTCAGTTTCATATTCTCATTCTACTCATTCTTAGCTTTCTTTTATGGTATCATAAGTGTAATTTCAAGAAAAACTCAAAAATATGTCAAATCTTGAATTTTAGATTTACACTTTTTGGATTGGAATTAGGAAAAATGCCTTCACAAATCTTGTTTCTGTAGTGAACCATGACATAACCTAAGAATATCGTTCCATTTAGGGAAATTTATTTTCAAGATTTGTTGAAATGTTCATGTTGCTTGTATTAAAAGTTTCCTCCATAATGTTGCATATTGATGTATTTTAGTGTTGTTTCTTGAGTTAAAAGCTTTCTTTTATGTGTTTTTTATCTTAGGAATTACAAATTCTGTAACGTCCTTAGTCAATTTTACAATTATTTTTAATTCTTTAATCAAAATTCACAATAAATTTTTCATAAATAATAAGATAAATAATTAATATTTATGAAAATAATTATTTCTAATGGAAAGTGTTAAAACATCATTTAAATATTAGCTGAGGATCCCTTATTACCATAAAATTGAAGAAAAACTCAAAATCTAGAAACAGGGGCCTGTCCACGTGAACCCTAAAACGTAGCCCTGACGCTACGCGTCAACTTAACAGTAGCAGCACCTGTTGCTATTACACATTTTAGGCTAATTGGCCAAATTTTAATCTATCCACTTGGCCCGTTTTAGGTCCGATTGCCACGAAACTTCATGAGTCACATGTTTTCCCTTTTCCAGAACTTTTGGTGTTGTCTGTTTGTCAAAATTTCGTCATACAGGCAAGTGATGCGCAAAATGTAGTTTACCCCACTTATGTGCAAAACCTTTGCACCAAAACACCTAAATGAACTCTAAATTGCCCATGACCTATATGCCTAGTTTCTAAATGATCTAGGGAACTGTTGGCCCGTCGGTTGTAACCGGGCTTTGTGAATTGGCAAGCGCACCAATCGTTTGTAGTTTTCGAAATTTAGATATCGTTCCACTGGGATTGAAAGTCCAATAACAACAGTAATCTTCTACTTACTATGGTAAATATGAAGGAAATTATGAACAAAAGAATGATTTATGTACAGTTTATACAATATTCACAAGATAGCATGGTTGAGTGATTCATAGGATAAAAAGAAAATAAAATCTATCTAAAAAGTTGAGTTGCAATCTAGAATAGGTAAGATACTTGAGATAAACACAGATAAACAAATTATGTTGGAAATTGGATCCCTAATCTAGAATAACAATGAGGAACTCAAGACATGCATGTTTAATCATCAAGTTTCATGTCATTGCAGCTTAAAATCATTATAACCGATCCCTCGTGATATAAATTCTAAGAATTCACCATAAAGTCCGATCCCTCGTGAGCTTTCTCAGTAAAAACTTGCATTAAGACCTGGCCTTATGGCAACAATGGTTAACAACCCCTATAGAATTGAGATACCAAGGGTATTCCAACTTTTTACTTTCGTCAAAACAAGTTTCAATACGGCATAAATAATCATTCTCCCGTTTGACATTTACACTAATAAAACCAGTTTCGATACACATGAAAATCATTCTCCCGTTTGACGTTCATATTAATAAAAGGTTGAAATACTAACATGGACTTGAATCATAAACATGCAGAGGTCGAATTCACAACATTATACTCAATAGATTAGTTCACCAATTCCAACATAAACAGATTAGTTACACATGGTAAAGGTAAAAACAACACTTACAGAGTTTGACATTACGAAGAAGACGATGGAAACTTCACGATACAACGATCACAATACACCGAAACACACTCAAGTATCTAGAAAACTATTCTAGAACTACAACTCACAAAAGAAGTACTCAAAGTCGAGCACAAAAGAGAAGAGAAGAGAAGTGTATGGAATGGGATGCTATGAATGGTGTTGGATGGCCCTATTTATAGGGCTGAGCAAGGGTGCTGACGCTACGCGTCCCTGTGACGCTACGCGTCAGATCCCTGACTCAGCCTCCATTAAACACTTGATAATGGCCACTTTCAATAATTAATCTTGATCATGCCTGGCCACTTGGACATGTTTCCACGAGTTTTGGCCAGTTATACTGATTGGGGTGGCCCTTGGGCTGAGTGGAGTGCCCATTATTGGGTCCAAGTGGGGTGGTTGGCCAAAAGTAGGAGTGGAGACAACGCAACACTGACGCTACGCGTGGCTTTGATGCGTAGCGTCAGCATCAAAAGTAGCTCTTGATGCTACGCGTGGGGTGAGGCTACGCGTCAGATCTCCAGTGTAATTTTCTCTTGATTTCTTAACTTTTTCACTGCAAAACTAGAGAAAATTGATCAAGGGCAGATTATTTCCAACAACACTCATTTATTGAATTTAAATCCTATTTTTCTAACAAATTAAACTAATTTTTATAATTTTTATGAAATTTTTATTTAAGCTTTTATTGAAAATTTGAGGACTAACAAATACCCCCAACTTGAGACATTGCTCGTCCTCGAGCAAGAGAGAAAAATAAGAAAATAAAAATTTGAAATCAAATTTTTAAGTTAGTCTGAAAATTTACCACAAAAAATAATTACACAATTTCAACTATTTTGTAATAATCAAAAACTGATATCAAATATAACAAAGGTTTAATGATAAAATTACTTACAATATTCTATTAACAACCAAGCAGAATTTCAGGCTTACCTCACAAGTGTTTATCTCTATGCAATTGGTAACCTGTTTCACTCAATCAATCATAAAATCAAACGAATTTAACTTTGTTTGTCATCTAATCAATGGTTATTTATACAGAGTTAATTCGGAAATCACAAGGTCTTTTCACGGGTTGTAATGAGGCTTGGTTTACAAGAATCAATGGTTTTTCTTGGAATTCAAAAACCTGAAATCATAAAAGAGCATTTTACAATCCTTAGGCTTTCTCTTGATCCAAACTCTCATTTATTTTTTATTGATGAAAAATAAATACCCCCAACTTGATTCTTTTCATTATTTTTGATTTTTCTTTTCCATATTTTCTTTTTGAAAAGAATCAAGTTGCTTATTTTCACTCCCCATTTTTGTGAGAACACTCAAAATATTTTTCATTTATTTCAACTGCTCTTTTAATCAATCAAGTATAGGGAATGGTAAAAACAAATTTAGGCTATAAGGGTTCCAAAGAAATTTATTTTAGGCTCAAATGGGCTTGCAAAGGATAAAAGACTTTTTACCAAGGTAAGCTGTTTGGCCCAAGGTTTTGTTTCACCAATAAATGTGCCTTGATCATTTTCCCGAATTCTCTGTACAACAACACACATCAGAGATTAAAGCAAAATCAATTCGAATTGAAAATATGTCGATTAAAACCCTCAAGTGTGTAAAAAGGATCTCTCAACTCACCGGGTTATTGAAATTTTGCTTGATGGTTAATAAACTTTTTGTAATTAAATTTATCAAAATTCCTAAGTTATAAAGAATCAAATAATTAATTTTAACAAAATTGGTTTTATTGTGTAAAAACTCTAAGTGTATAAACTAACTTACTAACGAAAATAATTGATTGATTTTTTTTAAAAGAAGAATTATTTCTTGAAAGAAAATTGAGCAAAAACAAATAAACACACCACACAATGATAAAATGCCATAATATAAAATGTAAATATCAATGTAAATGTAAATCCAAATATAACTAGAATCAAATGTACTCAGAATAAATGAAGATGGCATCCTCAATCCTCCATCTGATCATCATCATCCTCCTCCTCCTCCTCCTCATCATCACCATCAGAGTCATGATGTGCACTAGAAGATCCACCAGTCTCAGGGTAGGTGGGTAAATCTCCAGGCCAAGCTACATGTGCTGCAAACTCGGCTGGGGTGACATAAGGTGCTCCCTCTCCCTGTAACCTGTACTGATAAAATTCATCGTGAAGATGAATATAAGCTCTGTGAGTGGCAGCCATCATCTGCATCATATGCTGATGCTCAAGTATCATCCGGGCAAAGCCCTGTATAACAGCATCAGCAGATGGAGGCTGCACTGGTGGTCTCCTCCTCCGAGGTCGGGGCTGAGCCTCCTGCTCTAGTGGTGGAAGCTCGCACTGCTGCATAAAATAATCTCTGTTTACTAGAACTTTAGGGACTCTCCCTGAAGAACTAGTAAACTCGGGTGAAGGTACAATGACTCCCTGCCTCCTCAGTAAGGCAGATATGATGAGAGGAAAAGGTATGGGGCGATTCACTTTATACCCAAGGGCATAAAAGTGAATCTGCTCGGAGATAAGCTCGGCGATATCAATAGTGTGGCCCTGGAGGATAGAATAAAGGAGGCAACAACGCTCCACTGGCAGGGAAGAAAGATGGGTGACAGGAGTGATATTATGGAGCATGAGGTGGGACCACGCCTGGGCTATGGGGGTAAGCTGGGTCTTGAGGAGGTTAGATGGACTCCTTCCAACCCTACTCAGGTTGAAAAAGATTCCATCCTTGCTCAGAAAATGAGCAACCTCCTCGAGGGAGTATCCTAACTCTCCCTCAGCAAGAATCTTGTTTCTGTTTTCCTTCCAGAAACAAGTGTCATCCTCGGGAGTAGGCTCCCAAGGGTTACCCAGTAGGGTACTGATGGTGTCCCGGTCATAAGAGATATGCCGGCCTCTAACCCAACTCGTCCGCTGCTGCCCAAGATTTGGTGCGTCCTGGCGGGTCCTATAAGCATTTGCGTAAAACTCCATCACTAAGATGGGGTCCCCCTCAGTAGGTAGGGAGAATAGAGGTCCCCATCTCCTCTGCTGTACTCTATCCTGCAGCTCAGGATAGTCTCCTGCACTCAGATCAAGGACCCTCTCCCAGATCAGTCTTTGGCCCTTGATCTGATGAAATCTCGCCCACTTCGCATCAGTGCGAAATCTATTAGGATCCCTTGGTCCCAATACCTCCTGTCTTTGAGAATCAGGATCCTCAGAAGCGGTGTCAGTGTCTGTGGACTTCCTCTGTCTTTTAGAGGGACCGGCTGTGGGAATGGATTTCTTAGGTGCCATCTGCAAAAAGTAAAAATTTAAAATTAAACACACACTAAATAAATCATACACAAGCAAACAAAATATTTGTAAAATATTTTTGGGTTTTCTAAAATTTTTCACAAATAAAAATGCAATTCAACGACATATTTTTTTGAATTTTTACTATTTAAAGAAATTAACATACAAATATTCAAATAATATACAAAACAAAATACAATTTATTCAAAATTCATTCAAAGTTGCAAGAAAGTATAAATATAAACTAAGAAAATTTATTAATTTCAAAAGAAAACAACAAACAGCAAACAAACAGCAAGATTTTAAAAACAGAGGCTGACGCTACGCGTGGTGTGACGCTACGCATCAGCCTGTTCTGCCCACGCTACGCGTCAGTGGGACGCTACGCGTGGGATGTGCAGAAAAAAGAAAAAAACAGGGGTTGCACAGCAGCAACCCCTTTTCAACCTACACTACATCCATTCAATCCC
The DNA here is from genome assembly GCA_037962975.1 of Clitoria ternatea. Lineage (NCBI taxonomy): Eukaryota > Viridiplantae > Streptophyta > Magnoliopsida > Fabales > Fabaceae > Clitoria > Clitoria ternatea. Next base: position 12,999,695 of record CM075674.1, on the reverse strand, counting down.
TAACTCCTAACAGCAATCAATCCCAATGGTCTTCTAATCCTAATCCTAACCACATTTATTTCTACAAATCAAAAACAAAACTAAAGAGAAGGGATTAGAATACTTACTTGTGATTCCTTGAGCAATGGGATTGAAGGGGTTTGGAAGAGAGAAAAGGGAGTTTTTGAAGTTTAGGTTTGAAATCTTAAGTGAGGCAGAGAAGAGTTCTTAGGTTTTAAAACCTAAGATGGGCCTCTCTGGTTCAGTTTTAAAAACTAAACGTGGGCTCTGACGCTACGCGTGATTGGGACGCTACGCATCAGAACCAAAATTCAGAGTCCACGCTACGCGTCACAGGGGCGCTACGCGTGGGCTTCTGTTTTTGATTTTCCAAAATTTTGATTTTTAAAAACCTTTTCTTTTCAATCTTAAATTCCTTTTCTTTTCAAAATAAAATTCTATCTAATTATTTTTGAAATATTTTTTTTTTATGTAAAACAACCTTAAAAACAAAAAGAAAAGAATGGGTTGCCTCCCATTGAGCGCTAGGTTTAATGTCTCCAGCCAGACATTACCTCTGATTAATCAGGTGGTTTCCCAATATTCTTTGAGGAATCACCTGTCTTTTTCTTCCTTCTTCTTCTTTTCCGATGCCTACTTACCTGTTTTTCATCTTTCAAAGCATCGGTTAATTTAAAACAATTTAATTGATTGGGAAGAGATATACCTGGTTCGGTCGAAAGGTAAACCTTTGCCTCATTACTTATCCTGAGGTGTTCATGAGCACTGAAGCTTACCTCTTCTTCATAAACTTTGACTGCAACCATACTTTGATCAACATCCACTTTGATTTTTACAGTCTTCATGAAAGGTCTTCCTAGGATCAGGGGGATCTCAGTATCCTCCTTCATATCCAGTACCATAAAGTCAACTTTGAAGTGGTACTTGTCAACCTTTACTAACACATCTTCCACAATCCCAACAGGCTTTTTGACAGAGCGATCCGCAAACTGTAATTCTGTCTTTGCTTTTTTTAGCTCATATTCACCAATGCGTTTTATTAAATCTAAAGGTATCAAGTTGATGTTAGCCCCTAAATCTAATAACGCATTCCTGATGTTGATATTTCCGATTGTTACAGGAATGGTGAAACTCCCCGGATCTTTACATTTTTTCGGGGTTATACAGTTTGTTTCTTGCTCTGTATCTCTTTGCACATTTTTTTCTTTTTTATTTTTTTCATTTTTTTCTATTTTTTCACTTTCTTTTTCTTCTTCTTCTTTCTTTTTCTCACTCTTTTCTTTACAATCAATTTTTACAACATCAATAGAAACAGCATTACATTGTTCCCTTGGGTTTTGAGTGTTTGCAGAAAACCCAGAACTCTTCAATTCGGCTATTTCTTTTGCGAGCTGACCCATTTGTATGTCTGATGCTTTTCGGGCAGCTTCATTTGTCTCTACAAACTGCAATAACTGTTGAATAGCTTCCTCTATTCTTGTCAACCTTGCATTGTCAGTTTGTTGTTGCTTGAATTGATTGTTAGGAGGTCTGTTGGAAGGTCCAGCATCTTGTCTCCAGCCAATATTCTGATTTTGCCAACCCTGCAGGTAATTGTTAGGAAAAGAATTTCCATGATTAAAAGGATAATTACCTAAGGGTGCTCTTTGATGGTTCATGAAATTGGCTTGCTCTTGCTCATTTCCACAGTATCCACATGGTTGTTCTCCCATGCAGTGCGTACATGCTTTAAGTTGAGCAGGGGGTGGTGATGCTACTTGAGCAATTTGGAGTTTTTCCAATTGCTTGCTCATAACTTCAATTTGTTGAGTCAGTAATTTTTGCTGAGCCAACACTACATCATTCACTCCCAATTCGAGCATTCCTGGCTTCCTTTGCATATTACCTCTTTCATGCTTTGCTTGTCGGTCACTAATAGCCATTGATTCCAATATTTCTATGGCTTCTTCCACAGTCTTGTTCATTAAAGAACCACCTGCACAAGCATCTAACATCATCTTGAACTAAGGCAATAAACCATGGTAAACGATTCTTACCTTCTCGGCATCGTTCAGGTTGTGGTTTGGGCATTTTCTCAAGAGTGCCTTGAATCGTTCCCATGTTTCTCCTAATGATTCATCATTATTTTGGGAAAAAGAGTGTATGGCTGTCATTGCTTCAAAATATTTTGAAGGAGAATAAAATCTTTCCAAAAATTTTCTTTCAACATCGGACCAGTTTGCAAAACTACCCGGTGGACAAGATTTAAACCATTCTTTTGCTTTCCCAATCAATGAAAAAGGAAAGAGTCTCATGTAAACAGACTCTTCTTGATTGGGTTCAAAACCAATTGTGCTGCATAACTCATAAAAAACAGTCAAATGTTCATACGGTTCTTCATGATTTAAACCAGCAAATTGGTTGTTTTGAATAATATTTAAAGTGGCAGGTTTAATTTCCACTGGTAAAACTGGTCCTTGAAACATTCCCGAAACTCGGGGTGGACCATTTATAGCAGCAAACTGTCCTAATGTTCTCCTTTCAGCAGCCATATTTGAATTTTCAAAAATTTTTGAAGTAGAAGAAGAATTAGTTTGTGTTTTAGATTTCAAAGACTTGATTTTCTTTACAAACCTTTCTATCTCAGGATCAAAATAAATTTTTCCTGTGGTAGATCGAGTTTGCATACACAAACTAAACAAAGAAAGTTAGTGTAATAATGATAAAAAAAAAATTATCTAAGGTAAAAAAATATTTACCACGGTAATTAAAATTTTACTGTTTTACTGGAACAATTCAATCCCCGGCAACGGCGCCAGAAAACTTGTTGGCCCGTCGGTTGTAACCGGGCTTTGTGAATTGGCAAGCGCACCAATCGTTTGTAGTTTTCAAAATTTAGATATCGTTCCACTCGGATTGAAAGTCCAATAACAACAGTAATCTTCTACTTACTATGGTAAATATGAAGGAAATTATGAACAAAAGAATGATTTATGTACAGTTTATACAATATTCACAAGATAGCATGGTTGAGTGATTCATAGGATAAAAAGAAAATAAAATCTATCTAAAAAGTTGAGTTGCAATCTAGAATAGGTAAGATACTTGAGATAAACACAGATAAACAAATTATGTTGGAAATTGGATCCTTAATCTAGAATAACAATGAGGAACTCAAGACATGCATGTTTAATCATCAAGTTTCATGTCATTGCAGCTTAAAATCATTATAACCGATCCCTCGTGATATAAATTCTAAGAATTCACCGTAAAGTCCGATCCCTCGTGAGCTTTCTCAGTAAAAACTTGCATTAAGACCTGGCCTTATGGCAACAATGGTTAACAACCCCTATAGAATTGAGATACCAAGGGTATTCCAACTTTTTACTTTCGTCAAAACAAGTTTCAATACGGCATAAATAATCATTCTCCCGTTTGACATTTACACTAATAAAACCAGTTTCGATACACATGAAAATCATTCTCCCGTTTGACGTTCATATTAATAAAAGGTTGAAATACTAACATGGACTTGAATCATAAACATGCAGAGGTCGAATTCACAACATTATACTCAATAGATTAGTTCACCAATTCCAACATAAACAGATTAGTTACACATGGTAAAGGTAAAAACAACACTTACAGAGTTTGACATTACGAAGAAGACGATGGAAACTTCACGATACAACGATCACAATACACCGAAACACACTCAAGTATCTAGAAAACTATTCTAGAACTACAACTCACAAAAGAAGTACTCAAAGTCGAGCACAAAAGAGAAGAGAAGAGAAGTGTATGGAATGGGATGCTATGAATGGTGTTGGATGGCCCTATTTATAGGGCTGAGCAAGGGTGCTGACGCTACGCGTCCCTGTGACGCTACGCGTCAGATCCCTGACTCAGCCTCCATTAAACACTTGATAATGGCCACTTTCAATAATTAATCTTGATCATGCCTGGCCACTTGGACATGTTTCCACGAGTTTTGGCCAGTTATGCTGATTGGGGTGACCCTTGGGCTAAGTGGAGTGCCCATTATTGGGTCCAAGTGGGGTGGTTGGCCAAAAGTAGGAGTGGAGACAACGCAACACTGACGCTACGCGTGGCTTTGATGCGTAGCGTCAGCATCAAAAGTAGCTCTTGATGCTACGCGTGGGGTGAGGCTACGCGTCAGATCTCCAGTGTAATTTTCTCTTGATTTCTTAACTTTTTCACTGCAAAACTAGAGAAAATTGATCAAGGGCAGATTATTTCCAACAACACTCATTTATTGAATTTAAATCCTATTTTTCTAACAAATTAAACTAATTTTTATAATTTTTATGAAATTTTTATTTAAGCTTTTATTGAAAATTTGAGGACTAACAGGAACCTATTGATCCCTTCTGGGGGTCCCGAAACTCGTCGAATCTTAAAATCACCTATCTAGTTCCTTAATTTCACATAGAATGCCTAACTCTAACATATGCACAAATCTTCCACACCATCAAATCATCAATCAATACCAATCACGTCACATAACAATTATGCATCATAATTCACAAATATCAACAAAACCTGCTCATAGCAATCAGCAAGCATAATACATTGGCTCCATACCAATATGCACATACTTCACACCTTAAGCATAATCATCAATAACATCATTACTTCATTATCAAACTACCACATGCATGCATATCGTCATCACATCACATTCCAATTATAAATTTTTCATCATGCAATTAATCATTAGACAAGCATTACCAATATACCAAGTTAATCTAACAATCCGCCCAAAGCATAACAAATTATTACGTATAATAACTACATAGTCTAATCAATACATTTCATAATTTCCCTCGCTTCTTGGCATCAATTCTCTGCTTGGCGCACCTCTGGGGCATTGGCATCCTCCCTATCATTGGTCACTAAGATTAAATAAACAACAACAAGGGTGAGTGTTTGGCATATCATAATTAATATAGAACGACAATAATTATAATCCTTTTAATACATATTCCTTTACTTGATTATCTTACCTACCGGTTTCATATATTCATACGCCTTTCTTTTTCCGTTCATGGCTATTCCTAAACATCTAAACTCAACATAGTTTCTAACAAGCCTAAAAAATAAGGTAACTTTTGAAGGGCCTTAAGGTGAGGTCTCCTAACAAACAAGATTGGAACCTTTTAGGGAGTTAACCAAAGATGATTGAGTCAACTCCATTACACAGTTTTAGCACAACTAAAAGGTTGAAGCAATTAAAATTTCTAGAACACTAGAAAAGGTTCCAAATGGCACATACACACCTATTTGGCTCTAGCATTCAACAAACCAACAACAACCAATTGTAATACTCAAAAACCAAAACAAGATAAGTGCCAAACTCATAATTTTGAAAGCTTAAACAAGACAAGACAATACCAAAACCGAAAGCTACAAAGACAATATACAAAAATTGAAGAACAAGAAGAACTATCACAAAAAACTCAAAGAACAACAACTTTTTTATGGCTTTTCTACGTTTAACATGGCATCAAAACATAAACAACCATGGAAATAAAAACCAACCAGCCAAGACTAGATACAAATTCAGAATTGAAAAGAGAAAGAAGAAGTAGAAAGAACCTCCTAAGCTCAAGATGATACCAAATGATGTAGGAGTTTCTTCAAGCTCCTTAAGAGAAGGTGGATCTTGGATCTTTCCTTCTTCAACCTTCAAGCCAAGGTGATGATCTTCTTCTTTAAGAGGGGAAACCAAAACATAAAAGAAGGAAGCTATGGAAGATTGGACAAAAATTTGGAAGGATAAAAGGGATGGAAATGAAGGGAAAATGTGAAAGGTGAATGAGAAGGTTAAAGGAATGAAAAGGGTGGTTGGAGGCCACTCCCAAGAGAAGGAGATAACTCCAATTCTCACCACCAAGGAGGGAGAGACCCCTTGGATAAAAGCTTGCAAGATCCTTACAAATCCTAGAGAGAATGAGGAGAATCTCTCACTAGAAAGTTATACTCAAGGTGTCTAAAACTCAAATTGTATTAATGTGTATCATTTTACAAATGAAGAAGCCTTTATATAGGCTATGGAGAATTCGGCCAAGGCATGGACATGGGCTTTGCTAATTGGATCCTAGGCCCAAAACTAAGAATTAGGAAAGGAGATGGCCTATACATGGCCCAATGTGAGAGTACATGGTCCTAAAGTGACCAATTGGCCTAGTAAGGCCCAAATAAAGCCTAAGTAACTAGATAATCTAATTATGACCTATATTACAAGATGAATGCAAATATATCCTCAAGCTATCTCCATTGGGCTTGGGCCCATTAAATAAAGAGATGAAGGAAGATAGGGCTTTATGGATGGTCTCCTTGCTTTTCTTGGACTTGGCCCTTGTGAGGGGCCCTTTCTAAGCCTCTAGTCCTTTGTCCAATATAGTGTGTGGGTCCTCTTTTAGGATGTCCTCATTACTTAGTCTTTGTGATAAAACTTTCTCTAATCTCTTCTTAGTTCTTTAAAGACAAAGACCTTCTTTGTTGTTCTACTTCTAGTAGACCTTAGTCTCTTGTCTTTCTTAACTTAGTGTATTCATTCCTCATTGTATATCTTTTATACACTAGATTTTGTAAGAAACGTTACACACTTTCATTAAAATCAGTTATTATGTAAAAGTATGGTGAGCTACCAGGCTTTAGTTTCATTGGGAAACAGTTGTGGCCTGAAGAAGCTTTTGAAAGAATACTTGGGTTATTGAGCTAAGAGTGGCTTGTTGAAAGAACACTTGGGTTTAAGTCAGGAGTGGTTGGAGTCAAGAATACTTGTGGCCCTAGTTTGATGCTATTATTGTAAATGAGATTTTATAATAGTAGAAATCTTTTAAGTTAGAAGGGATTGGACGTAGCTTCTGTGTTGGAAGTAAACCAATATAATTTCTTGGTATTCTCTTTTCTCCTTTCATCCCTTCTTGCAACTCTGTTTTATAAAAGTCTTATTACCTGTGCATTAAAGGTTCAAATTTTCTGTAAAAGAGTCTAAGACTTATTCAACCTCCTTCTAAGTCTGACTCTGAACCATCAATGTTAATTTAAAAATAAAAAATATTTATCATTTTTATAGAAATTATTATAAATATTATCATTTTATTTATTTATATCAGATACTTTATTATAAACAAAAATTCTAAAATAGTACTCAAAATATTAGTTATTAAAAATATTTATAATTAATATTTATTTTATAATCATTATAATATTATATTATTTCTACTACTATAAGCATTAATATATTATTCATATTATTTCCATTATATAATTATTACTAGATATTATTATTATAATAATAATAAATAATAATATTTTCTTTTGGTGGATAGAATTTAAATGCTAAAGTAAAATATTTTATTGTGACATGATTAATTTTTTACTACTTAGTACGTTGACCGTCGGGACGAGGGATTGGATTCATGACTGTCGATGGGATATTTTGGGAATATGTCTCCCTCATAAAAAAATATGTTTTTATTATGACCAATTCTTTTGTCATTTAATTGTAGTAGGTTTTTTGGTCAGTTTAAATATTTTTATAGTTAGTTGCTTTTATGTTTAACTTTTTTTATTAATTATCCTTTACATTATTATATTTTTTGTTTAACATATATAAATATTCATATGAAGTTTTTATTTTTAACTTTTTATGCACTTGAATATGGTAACGTCCTATTTTTTTTAAATTTCCATGTGTTTGGTCCTTTCCTGGATAGCTTAGATAAATAGCTGAGTCGTTCGGTTTATTTTGAGTCTAATAGGGAAAACTCAGTGTTTGAACTCTGGTTAGAAGAATATGCCCAAAGATTAGTTTTAACCCATTAAAAGAGTCACTCATGGCCTAAAGGTATCAAATACCTACCTTAGTTTAATCAAAACTTAAAAACCTCTCTCTCTCTCTCTCTCTCTCTCTCTCTCTCTCTCTCTCTTATTTTCACCACTCTCCACTCACCTTATTTTTACTTCCTTATCCATGCCCTCTCCTTCTCCCTCACCACACCAATTCTTTTCCTTACTCTCCACCACCAAGACCTTATTTTCTTCTCCCCCATCACCACCCAAGCCATAACCACTCTCCACACCTTACCATTATCTCATTCATCTTAGTCAAGGCAATGGAGAAACTTATTTCCTTCCTTCTATCTCTCCCTTCTTCGCATGGAAGGAGAAAGGTAACCACAACACCTTCCTTCCCTTCATTTTTGGTAATCTAGACTTAGCCTTGGGATCTGCTTGGTGATCCCTTCAATTTATGGGAATCAAAATCTAATTCCCTAAAACCTGTGTATGTAGGAGCTCTTGCATGTTGTCGTTATGGGCAAAGAACCCCAAAATACTTTTTTTGATTTCTGTTGGTAAGTTAAATCTCTCCTTCAATTTGCTACAATTCTAGTGCTCTTGAGCTTTCTAGGTAGTTAGGATTTGGTTGATTTTTAAGTCTGTTATTTTATTTGTTGATTTGTGTGATTTCCAATGTGTTGTTGTAGGATGGGGCTAGAACAAGGGAAAGCTCACTGCCCCTGAGTGGGATTTCTTGTCTCATTGAGGTAATGAAGAAGGGACTATGTTGTGAATAAGTATGAAATGGATAAGGTTGTATATTATTTGTAGAATCAGGATAATTATGATTTGTGATTGGTTGCAATGTTGAATAGCATGATAGATTATGAATAGAACTATCTTCAATGTTGATTAGTATATGAATTTGTGTGTTGTGATAACTATGATGATTGGCTAGCATGATAAATCATGAAATGATTTGAGCACGAAACTAATAGTGTAATAATTTATGAGTTGAATTGGTTACAATGTGAATTATATGATGAACACTTGAATTATATTGATGATGAATGACAAATTGGATTGGTTGTAATGAGAATTGTTGTGATGAATAAGTTAATTGCATTGATAGTGAGTTATGGACTAGTTTGGTTGTGATCTCAAGTAGCTTGATGAGCAAGTGAATTAGATTGAGTATAATATGGTCAAAATGATAAAACTTAGATTGAATGAGGCATCGTAAGGATTAATGATTTATACCTAAATTAATATGTTAAGTTGCATAATTTAGTTTGGCAATGTGGATTCATAATCAAGAACAGATGGCTTAGAATATAGAATTCCTATTAAAAGTTATGGTTTTGGTTGAATTTAAATAGGATAAATAGGTAATTTCATGTATGTGTGTGACGAGAAGCTATGCATTAGGAAGCTAAATTAAAGTTAGGTAGTATTTACAAGTGATCCAATTAATATGTAACAGTTAAGAATAGTTAAGGTTGGTACAATTATATTTCCTACCCTACCCTACATAATAAAATTTTGAAAAATTTTCCTAGACGAGCCCTAGTCACCTAGGCAAGCTAAATGGTAAATCAACCCTGGACTCAAATTACCTAGGCAAGCACCCTATAATTTTCCCTATTTGCCTAGGTGATCAAGAAAGGAAATTCCTCTGGACTCTTCCCGCCTAGGCGAGCCCCGATCACCTAGGCAAGAGGCCCTGGTGTACACCCTTTAACTTTGTTTCCATTTACTTTTTCTAGACCTTTCAAACCCATCAAACTTAACCTTGTCAATTTGTTGAAGCTTATTTAAGTGAACTTACACCCTATTTTTTTAATCAAATCCTTTTTAGAGAAAAGTAGTTAATCATCTAAGGAAGAGAATTTTATACATATGTATGTGATTTTGACTATGAAATCATTTATGTATGATTGGGGTGGTTATTGACACTCCGCAAGCGTACAAGGTTGTCGTGTAATATAAAAAATATCGTCTCCACAGGGACCGTGTTCTCAAGTACTTAGAATAATGATCCTACTTATCTAAATAAGCAAGAATAAAGATCTTTGTGCAAAAGAATTAAAAACAGAGTAGTTAAAAGTGCAAATTAGAAGTTATCCGGGAATGAAATCAATTAAACGTATCTTGGGATTTTCGAGTAATGAATTGTTTTATAAAGATGTTTAAGGATTTTACTTTATCTTTTACTCTCAAGTTTACCAAGACTAACTTCCTAAGGTTCTAACTTTCCCCTTTCAGAGCTTCATTAGATTACTCAAAAATCAAACAAATCGTCATTTAATTTGAAAACATAGTAAATAATAATGGAAATCTTAAGCCAGCACAAAAATTAAAATGGTTCACCTTTCAGTCCCTCCCAAATTCAATTATTATGAAAAACTGTGGTCCTCAAAGGTTTAAATAAAGTTCACTTTTCAGCCCCTCCTAATATTCAATCTTAGGTTTAATTCTTGAATTAAATTAATTTGGTTCACTTTTCAGTCCTTCCCTAAAATTAATTAAACACAACTCATGCCTGTGTCTAGATCAAAAATTAAAGGTAAACATTGATTTTATTGATAAAGCAATAAAGATTACATTAATACATCACACATTACTCCCCATAAATCCCAAGAATAAGGATTCTAACCACTTATAGTAAACAAGAAATCATAAAGGTTCATTGAATCCATACAACTCAGAAAATAAGGATTACGAAGGTTCAAATAAAAGGTAAAACCAAGAATCTCAAACAAACCAAAAGATATGCAAAGTCTTCAATTCTTTGGTCCCTTCATGTTCTCCCCCTTGAGAATCTTGAAAGAGTCCTCCTAGATCACCTTCTATACCTGTACAAAGTACCTCTAGAGTGTAGAAAGTGAGTCCCCTGGAACAGAGCCCATCTCCCTCTTTTATAGAATGAAAAACATACATCTAATGGGCCAGAAATGAACCACAGCCATGGTGAGCACCATGCCAGGTCATGGTTCGCTCTGGACCCTCCTATTTTATTTTTTAGCTTTTTCATTCCATGGCCATGGTTCCCACCAGGGCCAGGCCATGGAGTGCACTGTCTTGGGCTCTTTTTTTCTTTATTTTTCATTTGTTTTAGCACACGGTCATTTCTTTATGCAAGGTTTTCCATATTTAGTTCAGAAATAGCCTCAAAACCTGTAAATTCTACCAAACTAGCAAACCAAGTAGCAAAGGAGGGAAAAAAGAAAATATAGTGAGGATTTAAGGGGATTTTATTCAATTAATCCTAAAAATGCCTATAAAATACAACCTAAAATGATGTATTTTAGAGACACATTGTAACACCTTCGATTAACTAGGACAATCCCTTCCACTAGATTATCCTGGTCAACTGAGAGGTTACGAGTTTTAGAAAAATGTAGAAGTTTTTTTTGTATAAAGAAAACTTGGTGGAACAGATACATCGTATATACAACGTAATCATATATAATATATGGTCATAACAGAAACTGTACGAACTGAAAGTAAAGGGGCACACAGGCTCCCATAAATGAAAATAAAATAATCTATCCTAATCTTCCCGTCCTTGGTTCAAGAAGAGTCCGCGTGATCCTCGATGTGAAATCCGTGTCAATTCCCGCGATGTCTGGAAAAATTTAACATAAGGGTAAATCTTCATCTCCACAACAATCGGAAAGGTGTCTCATCAACACCTACCCACATATAACACAAACAATCCAAGATCGAGTCCCACCCATTCTCTTTGGGGTTTCTAAGATACATTATAAGTTATCTCATCACTTTTGATCTCAGCTAATCATCCCCATTTTTCTATTCATCTCTCAGGGTTACTAAGTTCTACAAAGTCATACTTAAGTAATAAATAGTCACAATCATAGTGCAATGCATGAGTTCTTTCGTTATTTCCATTCTCTGTATTAGTCATCATGATGTATGTAGGCCCATCTTCCATTCCTCAATCTCATATACCAATAATCATGTGCACAATCCGCCACCCTTATCTCCCCTACCCAACTAGAGCGAGCAGAGCTTTCCTCGTTCTGGTTTTCACAAATGGGTAAGGACTTACAGTCCCAACATCAAAATGGCCAATCACACATATTACACATCACCACAGAACGGGCACTCAACAGTCATAAAAAATCCCACCTCTTGTCGAAGTGCACCAGAGTTTGCTACTGGCTGTCCGGCAAATGCCACTTGGAATTCCCGCCTCCGGTTGTACTCCCTAGACTGCCCTCGAGTATCGAGGCGCGATAGATTCTTCAGTGTACCCATCACTGTATGCTCTAGGGATTATTCCAATAACCCTACTCAACTTCAACTATGATGCATACTTCAACAATTCATTTCATTTTTTTTATTCAGTGGTCCTCGGTAGGGTCCCCTAAATGACTCCCCTCCATTCCTAATATCGAGTTCTTTTTCTTTACTTAGTATAACCAAATTTTCTCTTTTTCCTTATTTTAGTAAACTTACTCGACACTTAGAAATGAAGTGAGGTTTTACACTTTCTCAATAATTTAGGGTACATTGGCACTTCAACGCTCACAATTCATCTTGGATCTGAGTCTCATATACTTTCATATTTTAATCATTTTAGGACCCCTACCGATGCCATTTTTCCAAATCCTTTATTTACAAATTTTCCTTGTCTAGTTATCCATGCATCATACAATATTCACAACTATACCACATCAACAAGTACTCAATAGCATTACAACATACAATGCATTATACCATATTTATCGCGTAACTACCACACGTATATTTATGTATACAATCATTCACAGTCACAAATCCCATCATGCCACGTAATCAGTCAACCAACAAGTGTTATATTATATGTAATATTAAGTAGTCATTACACACACTCATGATATAAATTTAATCCACGGCTTAGCAAGTAATTACACACTTAACGTCACTAAAAGTTTACTTATATAGGTAACTAGATGTAAGCGTTCACCTTATATCCTTACCATTTGTACAGTTCTTGTTATTGGCATTTCCTTAATTAAATTTGTTACTAATGGTATACTATTTAGTTCAATGCTCTCTGTATTTTTCATTTATCCACTTGTTGGGCATTCTCTATCCACTTGCGTATGATTACTTCTTTAATACAAACTCGTGAGGTCCAATTATGAACTCTTTAGTTATCGTCAAACGGCTCATTAGTTATTTCCTTTTTCTAATCTAAGTGGGCTTTGTTATTAATCCTATTTTCTTGATCACTAAATGGGCCACTAATACTTTATATCCCGACAATGATTTTAGTGATATTTTATTTCCTTATAGTTAAATTCTATAATCTTTTTATTTTCTTATTTATCTGTCGCTACTTCATCTAGATTGCTTCTGTAATTATACTCTTTTGACTAACCAAATTTTATTTATTTTATGATTGACCATTTACTACTTAAGGGTCTAGGTGGGTTTTGTCATTTAAATACTTCATTTTCTTGGTCATCAATCCCTTTTGTCCCGAATTAATCTTAATTCCTTATGTTCCAACCGCGATATCCTTCTTAAACGTAAATTTACTAGGTTCGATAACTCCTTTCTTTAGTGATTAATTTACTTAATTTACTTCCTTAACTACACTTAATTCTTTTTTTTTTGCCTGATAATTATTTAGTTGTTAATTAAGGACTTAGATATCACTCAGGCGTCACAACTTAGGGTGATATTGCTTAGTTTCTGAAAGTCACTAATAAATTGGTCAGTACTATTTGTTCTTAAGTTTAGCGGCGATTATACTCAAAAGTCTATCTCTAAGTTACTAGCTAACTTATCTTAGACATACAATTTCCTCTAATGGCTCTTTAAAAATTTCTAACATAGTACCATTTCCTTTTAAAATTCTAGATTTTTGGGCTTAATTCATTTTAACTATATAATCCTATTAATTTATTTGGACCTTTTTCAACCCTTACTCAAGAATTTAATCTTTAGTTTGTCGTCTTTTTTCATCTTAAGTTTCTTTAAATAATTAATTCCAAAAAAAATCATTACTAACTCTAGTTCTTTTTCCAAAATTTATAAGGCTATCATTTCTTTTCTTCTAAGTAGTCACAAAAGTGGTGACTAAATTTGTTACTAAATTATTTTCTACTTCTAACCAAAATTTTACTTTTATTTTCTTCATTTTACTTAATAAGCCTATTTGGGCCTAAGTTAAAAACTTTTTAATAAAGTCTCTTTGAGATGAAACTTTCTAAGTAAATACTAATTCATTTAATTAATTTAGTTATTGTATTTCTTTTTTAAAAAATAGCATTGCTTCTGTAAACTGGTAAAAAGACACTTTTAACTATCCGATCGGTTAATTTTCTCAAGATATGCGATATTCCTAGGACGATTTCGGTGACGTATGAGCGGTAAATTAAATTCCTAATAGCGGGGCTTACCAGAAAATAATTTTACAAATTACATAAAAACATTACGAAATTAAAATTAATTAATACAACCATATCGAATGAAATCGAGCCCGCCTAAACGCTAAATTTTCTAACTTTCTTTTCGTTTGTCCAATTGCGATAAAGTCCTTTCGAGTACGTGAACGTCGAATTACGCCAAATAAATTTTTTAAAATATCAACAAATTTGAAAACGCAAACTTTTAGCCGTTGATTACGAAAAAAAATTTTATGGTTTAAGATTTAACCGTTGGATTGTGACGGAATTCGAAGTGGAGGTTCTCGAGTGTACGAGTAATATTATGGAATGATTAAGAACGAGATCACATGAGGTGAGACCCCCCTTACCTCATGAGAACAGCTGCTGCCCGGGGAAGAAAAATGATCCGATCGACGGAAATTTGTCGGATACTCCGAAACGTCCGCCGATCATCCCCGGTACCTTAGGAAATCAACATGCGCAAATTTTTCACACAACACCAAACATGGGCAGCAAGGGGAAATCAAGAAAACAACCATGAAAATTTCAGAATTTAGAGAGTCTAGAGAATCGGTTACCAAAATTTACCGATCACTCGAAATCTTACGTCGGTCGCCTCCGATCGTCGCCTAAGTTCCCGATCTTGAGGAAAACTACACATGCAACCAAGAAGGGACAATGGAGTCACAGGTTTGGCTTCCAAAATAGTGAGGAAAATGCCACAAAATCAAGAAACAAAAACTATTTTGGCATAAGAAATAAAAATGACAAGTTCAAGAGTTCAAAACGTAATTTTTCTCACCTTGGTGACCTTGGGTGGTCACGGCTCCTAGGAATGGTGGAGCTTGATGAATAAAGCTTGGGATAATGGATTATGGAAGGTGATAAGAAGCAAGATTGGTGGCTATTTTAGGTGAAGATGGCCACGGGTTGAGAGGAGAAAAGAAAGGAGAAACAGATTTTTTTTCCATGGTGGGTGGTGGTTGGTGGTGGCTGTTTGGGCGGCCAGTGGTGGTTAGTGTCTTGGCTAGGGAGGAGAGGAGATGAAGAGGAGAGAATGATGATGGTTGAAGGCTGAGTTTCAGCCATGAGATGTAGAGAGAGAAGAGAGAGTTGGATGGAGTTAGAAGGGAATGATGAACAAAAGTGATGGAGAGCTTTACATGAATCTTCATTGGCTGAATTAGGAGGTGACCAGCTGAGTGGAAGGGAGGAGCAAGGTGGTGACACCTCTCATGGCAGGTGACAAGGGTTGGTGATGCATGGAGGAGGGAGTTTCTAGAACTACACAAGTGTCTCTTGGGTGGAAAGTGGTGATTGGCCAAGATTGCATGGAGAAGCTGAGATGTCTAGCTTTGGGCATAACTTTATGCGAGTTTTTAAAGGATGATTCAGGTAGAATTTGGAAATGGGCTGAACACAAAAGTTGTGGACCCTTTTGTTCTCTTTAAATCCATATAAGTAACAAAAAAATCCATGAAGAATTGAGTGCATTATGGCCTAAATACTAAAAGGGTGCAAGGTTGTGACGGGATTTTTGTCCCTGTCATAGATTAATTTTCTGGGCCAAATGAGTTGCGATTTGGGCTTTGAGTCCCTCATAAAAATTGTGAATCATCAAGTTAGGAAAAATTTGGTGAAGGCCTCATTCAATTTAATGGTCATATGAGAGAGTTATGTGGAAAATATTGCACCAAGTGTAAACTGTTGCTGGAGAAACGTGAATTGGTATAGTGTTTTAAATTCTGGGATTTATGGAGTGGGAATTTGATTTTGAGTCCTTCATGAAGTTTTTAGATATTTCTTTCCTCTTTAATTTGATATATCATTTGTGACGATCCAAGTTGTGTAACCCGATATATACCCAATTTACGCCAAGGTGTTCCAGAAGCTTCCTAGATCAGCCAGGGTCTTAGAAATAAATTCACCATTAATTCTCCTTCGAGAATTTTATTTTACACTCCTAATAAAAATTGTAGACCTCTTCGATACGGATTCATAGCAAAAAGAACAAAGTGATTCAAGCACCGGACGAAGGAGATACATAAATTTTATCGAAGGTTGCCAGCATTGAAACGAAACAGCCAATGGGTCATAAAGATTTATTAAACTATACCAATCTAGAAGGATTTAGCTTTTGATGTCTTCACGGAAAATGTGGATAATTTTGATACGGAGATTTTGACACCAATTTTGCATGAATCAAAGGTCTTATGAGAATGTTATGAATTTTTTTCTGAACTATACGCAGAGAAAAACGTCAAAACATTGGAATTTTGAGATGAATATACTTAATCTTTGATTTTGGGGTTGACAGAGTAAGGATCGGAGTTCGAGGCTAGAAATGTAGATTGAAGATCTTTTCAAAACGAAAAGATTGAGACCAAAATCATTCGATTCTAAGATCGTATGAAAAATCTAGGTCCAAAACACCAAAGGTATTCGGGTTGAGTTTTAAAGCGATTTCTAAGGAAATCAACTTATTGAAAAATAGGGATGATGGAGTCCGAATCAAACTTTGGTCCCTTCAGGAAAAATTCTTAAAACGTCGAAATGAGTCACCAGAGGCTGACCGTGCCACCATCGGATATCCTGAGGTATATGAACGGTCAAACGTAAGAGATGCCAAAGGTTCTGATTGAGCTTATCAGGCCAAGTCAGACACCCTTGATTCTTCGCAGACGGATTCTAATAGGACTAGTATCCCTACTGGATCACTAGCTTGGGTTAAACGGTCAGAGTCCAACCTTAGGCTGGGTCCCACATTTCAAATCTGAGAAACCGAGCGATATTGTATTAAATATAATTATCAATTATATGAACAATTTAATATATATATATATATATATAACTTCAAAATAAATTATTATAATTATTTATCTATTAAATATTATCGATAGAAAATAATTAATGAAATATAATTAATTTGTATTTAAATTAATCGTCGTTACGTATTATTTTTAGTTAAACAACGTTGTCAAATGTTATTTATTATTTTCTTATTTCTACTTCTCTCACTCGTTACGTTCTCTCGGTATTCTTAGTTTTCATATTAAACTCCACTTCTCTCTATTTTCTCATTCTAAACTGTTCAGGGAACAGGCCGAAGCCTCGAGCTTCTTACTGAAAGCTTAACAGAGTATCCTCAGAGTCCTGAGGGTCTGGTTTCCTATTTTCAAAAATCAGGGCTGTTACACACATCAGTTATGTATATCCACTGTGATTTATGAAAGACCATGTGGTTATGTAGTACAGTTGACTAAGATTCAAAGTATGCATAATGAAAGATAACAATATTATTACATCATGTATCATAAACATGAAAGATGCATCTTAGGATATAAGGGTCCCTTGATTGGCAGCCCGGTGGGGGCAGTTCTATGATGAGCTCAGGCCCTATGAATATGGTTTATTGTATGCTCTAGACGAGGTGTTCTAGAGCCGGTCCATAATACAAAATATATATGACCAGGTCATAGTGAGTGATGGTGTTGGAAGGAGGCAATTCGGTTTAGTACCCATAAAAAATGATTATAAAGATTGAGTTACTATAGTAAATTCCCACTACTGAATGGATCTATCATAACATCATCTGTAAATTGGAAGATCTTTAATAAATCAATATTGTGTGGCATATGCATAACATTGCATCCTTCTTGCGATTGAAATTAGGTGAAATTCCCTGAAGTAGTGATTGCTTGAGTAATCCTTGTTTATTTTGTACTTATTCTATGCCTAGTCTCACTCTTCCATATTGTGGTTAGTGAATATGAAGCAAGGGGATACTTGGTGATATTTTACGACATACGTGAGGAATAGGTTGGAGCTAGATATGTTAATTTTGAATGCATGCACTCATGAATGTATTTGTATATGTGTATATACGAACAATCTTGGTCGTCTACCTTGAGTTATTAGTTTATATTTTGCTTTGTATATACATTCTAAGTTCTAACTAGGTTGTTATGTTGATAAATTGATGTGGTATCCGGTAGATAAATATATGTTTTATAATACAAGTGTAGTTCTGTGGCAATAAACCCTTAGGTAAAAGCGACGTGGAATAAACAATGTATGTTGACGTGTGACCCTGAAACTTATGTTACAAATCCTAGGGGTAGTTGTCGTAGAAAAAATAAAAATTTATACTAAATTTCATAATTCCAGTATGGCTACCTTAAGATTTAAGACCAGAGTTTGGACGTCACAAATATAGGTAATTGAATTATGATTGTATATGTATAATTTCACTTTAATTATTTATAAAAAAAACTTATAAAGTTTTATTTAATATTTTTGTGAAAAAATTCAATTAAATAAAATGAATTCTAAACTGAGAATAACCAGTGTTAACTCAAGACTTAATTTGACTGGTTGTATTAAATAGAAACTGGTGAGGTAGAATTTACAATGTCGATCAAGGTTGAATGATAACCACTTTAATTTGTTTGTTTGAAAAGAAAAAGGTGAAAGAGAACAAAAATATGAAGTAAAACCCATTGAAAATTAAATTGTCTTTTTTGGTTAGGGTTGTAACTATGCGCAAGCACAATATTTCAAAGGGGCACATCCAAATGACTACGTTACGATATTGCCCTACAAACAGTAACTGAATGGAATTCAATTGGGTGCTTTATGTAACCTAAATCTCATACTCTCCT
This sequence comes from Clitoria ternatea, assembly GCA_037962975.1. Taxonomy (NCBI): domain Eukaryota; kingdom Viridiplantae; phylum Streptophyta; class Magnoliopsida; order Fabales; family Fabaceae; genus Clitoria; species Clitoria ternatea. The sequence continues at coordinate 12,980,839 of CM075674.1, read as the reverse complement.
TAATTTATAGCCGTTGAATTTTCTCTTTCCAATAATCTGAGTGACTCTGACTCGAGAGAACAGGTCCTCAACTATAGCATTGGAAATGTAGAAGGATCGAATAATCTTCTGACAATGTTTGTTAACATATATGATTTTTATCTACTTATCCATATTTTTTTGCCCTTTCTTGAATAAATTATACTTTTTCCTATTCTTATATTATGTTTAATACAAAGAAAACCTACCCAGTAATAAGGATAACTTCATACCAAATTTAATGATTCCAACTTAGTGCAACTCAAAGTATGGTTACTTTTCTCCACAAATTTGAGTTTAGATATAAAGGTCGTGGAAAAACACACGAGATTGGGTTGATAGTGATTCAAAACTCCGTTTGACCGTAGAATGTATTTTTAGAATTGGGTAACCAAACGGACTCTAAATCTGCAACACCACAAATTCTAAACTTATAGTGAATCTAATCATCATTCCCTTCAATCATTTATATCAATTCTAATTTGCTATCACTAGAAAGTTGAAAGGATATATGGAAATCCAATACATGAACACATTATATACAATAGATAAGCCATAAAAAATGCACTGAAAAAGATAAGCCATAAAAAAAGCACTGAAAAAAGATAATCAAGCATTAACACCAAATAACATATTCATTTCATGAGAATCAGCTAACATGCTTCCTCTAGTTTTAGCAGATTAAAATGTTATTCTCTAATAAGGACCAAGATACATAGATCAACTATTTCATGATCCTATTACCGAAGTATGCAAGAGGAAAAATGTGAACCATTCAGCGTCCTCTAGCAACATAAGCAGCCAAGGCAGCAGCAAAAATTGTAGTAGCAGAGGATATCACAGTCCATAAGCTCTTATTTTTATGCGCCTCAACCATAGATTTCTGCATTGACACAAGTTGCTGCTTCATCTCATCCACCATCTCATTCTTGCTCTTAAAAGCCTTCTTTATCGCATTCAATTCCTCAGCATAAGGCTGCATTTCCTCTACAAGCTTCGCATCCAACGTCACCTCTTCCTCTCCTCTGTTTTTGTATTGACACACAAATGCAGCAGTACTCTTCAACATTGCCAGGGCCATGTTTGAATTCGAGCTCCAAAACTCAATCTTAGCTCTCAATTCATCAGACTCACGTTGCACCCTCAAAAGGATACTCTCCTGTGCATTCTTTTCTTTCATCAAAACATCCACAAGCGTTTCCAGCTCCATGTGCTTCTCAACCAGTTTCTCTCTTTCATCAAAACTTTTCTCAATCATTTCTTCCTTTCTAGTAATCTCCAACTTCAAACTCTCCACGTTCTTTTTCTCATCATCAAATCCCTTCTTAATGTTATCCTTCTCAAGAACCACCTCATCAATAGCATTCCTATAATGGTTAACTTGAGAAAGTAATTCCTCCTCAAACACTCTAGAAGACTCTTTCAACCCATCAACAATATCCCTCAGCCGATCCACTTCACCTCTCAACTCAACAATTTCATTCTCCTTATCCACTTTGACCTGCTCAATCTCACCCTTCACTCTAACTGCATCATCAAGCTCCTTCTGCTTATCCTCTAATTCCTTCTGAACCATCCCAAGAACCTTGTCAACACTATCCTTTTTCTCAATTAACATCTCAACCTTTTCTTCCATTTCCTTCTTTTCTTCGAGCAAGGCACTGATCTCCGTCTTCATCACCTCTTCCTTCTGCAAAGCAAACTCAAGGTTCCCTTCCAGATGAAGAACCTTGGCACGCATAAACTCCTCTTCATTTCGCGAATTCTTTAAAGACTCGTTGAGTTGCTTCAAATCGAGTTCAAGGTTACCAATTTTCCTCTCCTGAGCATTGTTACTCTTCTCAACCTCGTTCCTCTCCCTGGTCACCACATCAATCTCCTCCTTCAACTTTTCAATGACCTTAAGCGACTCTTGAGAACCCTTCAAAGCAAATTCTCTATCTTTCTTGAGTTCCTGAATGACCCTTTCTTTCTCAGACACTTTTTCAAGAAGGTTCTCACTTTCAAACCTCAATTTCTCCGCTTCTTCTCGAACATTCTTCTCCCTGTTTGCAATCTCCTCCAACCGTGTCGACTCAGCAACGAGTTCATCCTTCAGGTTGTCTCTTTCTTGGGTGAGAACACTCAACCGGTTCTTCTCGTTCTGGAAACGCTGGGTGATGTCGTTCATTTCGCGTTTGAGAACAACAACCTCGTACTCGGCGTCTTTCTTGTCCCCGACAAGGGTGTCGAAATGAAGGGCCATTTCCTTGACCTGGGTGTCGACGAAAACGAGGAGTACGGCGTGTTGGAGGTGGAGGGAGAGGTTGGTGTCGGAGGACATGGTGGAGTGGTGGAGGGCAGATTGGAGGGACTGAATCTGCTGTCGGTGATGAGTGGTTTCCTTGAGGAGGACGGAGTTGAGGTTTTTGAGGTTCTGAATCTGAACAGAGGGATCACCGTTGGCCATTGGTGTTTGGGGTTGGGAATGTGGTTTGAGATCGTGTGACTGGGATTTTTTCTTGGCCATGTGTGATTTGAAGGGTTTTCTAGGGTTTTTGTTTTTTACGGCGGATAAGGTGACGAAGAGAATGCCTCAGAATGGAGGTAAAGAGATATAGATGGTGTGATGCCTTTTCGAATTCAAAATTTGGGGCCCAAACCCGTATCGTGTTAACGTTTTGAAACGCTTGGGGAATCTAAACCTACTGATTCGGATGCCTCATGCTCGTGACCGCAACTAGCACTCCAACCACACTTTTCTTCTGCTTTTGTTTTTATTTTACGGAAAATACAATCAGTACCCTAAAAGGTACAATTTTTATTTAAAGTTATTATTAAAACTTATTTATTATTATCTTTCTTTCTTATCTATTTACAATTATATACACGTTTAGTATTTTATGTATAAAATTTTAAAAACAAAAAATAGGATGTCAGTTTTATAATTAAAACTGGAAAACAAGGAATAAAAATGTTTTTGAATCCAAACGACTCTTAATTTTTTGTTTTAGGAACTTATAATATAAAACGAAAAAAGTATTTTTAAGGAATCCTTATGCAATTTTTAATAAAAAATTAACCTTTTCTTTTTCAAAAAGAGAAGGGCAAAGGCAAAAAAATTATTATTAACTCATTACAGCACTCATACTATAATTTACAACTAACTCCCTGAAATAATTAAAAGTTTGCTCAAACAAGACAAACTCATTAGTTAGATCACATCTTAAGTTTGTCAAGATATCAACTAGTCTATTTGATTCTTTATATACATGTTTAAAATTCATTTCTTCAATTTAGCTAGCCAAGACCCTAATACTTTTCAGGAGTAACATTACTTCTATGGTGCCTTTTTCTTCATTAATTTGATGAAATAGTATTAGAGAGTCTGTTTGCACTTGAAGCTTTGGTATCCTTATCTTTTAGATTAATTTGATGCCTTCATACAAACTGCAAACATCTTCCATGTATGCAAAAGATGGAGTAAGTTTTTTGCATACCCAATACCTCATTCTCCTTTCTAGTTTTGAATGACTTCTTCACATGTTGTAATGGAAGAGTTTTGTTTGTTAGCTCCATCTAAATTGAGGTAGAAGACAACTTCATTTGGTGGCTTCTATTTGATGTTTGTCCTTAGATGTTTCTGCTTCTTCCTGGTTGTTTCCTATTTGGAGGTGGAATTATAGTGAACATAGTCCATTATGATTTGTTTATCTAGCTGTTTTGGTTTTTTTGAATTTTGGTTCATAGTTTGTTTATTCCTTTATTTCCATAAGGATTGGCAACCATAAGCCCATATCTGAGGCCAATTCCATTCCTTATTTTTACCAAAATGTTTTATCAAGTTGGATCCAATCTAGTCCTAAAGATGAAGGTTCATAAATTCTCCATTTTGTTAATGTTGATGAGGGCTTCCTAGAGTTTTGATGTAATTAGACAAACCCTAAGTACATAAATGATGGTTTCTATTTCTTCATTGTAGACAAAAAGGGCTCTCTATGTTCCATTTAGATTTGCATTCATTTGTTAAAAGTCTACTATGCATTACCTGCCAAATAATAGTTATGATTTTTTCTACTCCATGAATTTTCCATATTGTGTTCTAGTTATTTTGCTCCTTGGTAGGAAATTACATAATTTAATCATAGGCACTTTTTATAGTGAACTTACCACTTCTTTCTTCACTCCATACAACAATGTCTTCTCCTAGCTCCTTATTTGGTGTAAGACAACTTTTCATGAGATCTAAAATTACAGCTCGTAATAATTTGTCCACTTCATCCCATTTCCAAACTTCATTTGTTGTCAAGTCTTTAATCTTAATTGAGTGTATTTGTTATGTCTTGAAGTCTCAAATCCTCTCTTAACCATTTACTGTTTGAGAATGAAACTTTTCCTCCATTTGTAGTTATCCAAAATTCCTACTTGATAATATTTTCCCAAATTAAGGCAAGGTATTTCCAAAGAGCTGAGTCAAAATTTCTTATATCCAGATTTGAATCCTGAAAGAAGTCATCTTTATACTTTCCTTGAAGAACTTGACTGTACATGTCTTGTTTTCCAGATTTCATTTCCCAAGCTCTCTTCACCATGTATGCCTTGTTTATATTGTGAAGACATTTAACTCTAGGCCTCCTTCTTGTTTGTGCTTTGTAATGTCATCCCATTTAATTAAGTAAGCCTTTCTTCTATTTTGAGTCTCCCCATTTAAAATTTCTCTGGATCTTGTGAATTTCCTTAATAACACCATGTGGAATTTAACTAACATTACAAAGTAAATAGGGATGGCACTTAGACAAATTGCTTCTCTACTAGTTAGCCAACTTAAATTTGATTTTGTCTATCATAGGCTGAAAGTCTCTTCTTGCTGGAGTTTCATGCACATTAGGAATTCCCAAATACTTGGCAATAACTTTTTCTTCTTTAAATGAAGATATGTCTAATAATTCATTTTGAATAGCAATATTGATCAGGTATCAATATCGACTCCTAAGCTACAGTGACACTAACAAGGGCAAAAGAATCCAAGATAGCAGAACCAGACAATAAAATGATCAGTGTGCTTACTAAAAGGACCATGACCAAAAATCCTGCCATAGTCAGAGTTTAAGAATCAAATGAGCAACTTACCTAAAAAAAGTGACTAGAGCCTGTCAAGTGTCACATCACGAGTTAGACCTCCAAAAAACTATGGAAATCATCTTTTATTACCAGATAAGTAATGCATATTAGTTCTCATTATCTCATGCTCATTCACTCTTATAGCCATATTATATCAAAACCTGACTTATAAGCATCAGAGAGTCTTTACAAGACAACCACCAACTGTTCCTGTATGCAACGGTCCAAAATTCTTGAGCGTGGGAGTTAAAGAGCATGGTGCTCCCACTAAGTCTATGTTTTATAATACCAGATTTCCATTAAACCGGTGCAAAAGCAGAGTGAGAGTTAGGCTTCATACTGGTTGTGAAAGTACCAAAGTACCCCCTGTATATCGGTCATTTCATTGGCACCCGGTGGGACCCATAAATTAAGTCTCACAAATCGAAGAAAGTAATCAACAATGAAGTCATCAAGGTGGCATCTTACCCCTGAAGGTTATGTCTAGGAAACATGGATGGAAACATGCATCCTAGAATTCAATTCCAGGATCGTAGAGACCCCAAGATCAAACCCACCTATGGGAAAGGTAACTATTGTCTATCCAAATCCCAGGGATGAGTTAATTAGACAACTCCAGGTGGAGCTCAATGATCTTAACTAAGTAAAAGCTAAGGAAACAAAGGAGAAAACTGTTGTTACACCTCAAAGGTAGCAATTAGAAGTATCGTCATCACCAGATTACTCACAAATCCAAAGTTATGATGATAATCAGGAGTCTACCCTAGGAATGGACCACCCCAAAAGTCATCGAAAGGGGTTGCATACAGCTGGAGGATCAAGGGAGTACCATTTCAACATATCATTCTCCAAAAGGTTAATGAATGTCCCCATTCCAAAGCAAATGAATCCTTGTTCTTAGGAACGGAGGAGGACGTTATGTGTAGGATGTTCCCCAGAACCTTGGCTGCGGAGGCCCTAGGAAAGTATATAGGAGAAACTAACCCCGGACGACATTTAGATGCCTATGCAAATGAATCTTTATTCTTAGGAGTGGAGGAAGACATTATGTGTAGGATGTTCCCTAGAACCTTGGCTGTGAAGGCCCTAGGATGGTTCAAAGGGATTCCATCAGGATCAATTGATTCATGGGAAGAAATGACCCAAGCCTCCTTGACCACTACATTGTCTCACGGGATGTAATAAAAACATCCTATACGTTGGCTCAAATTAAACAAAATCAAAGATTAAGTATATTCATTTCAAAATTCCAATGTTTGGACATTTTTCTCTACGTATGGCTCAGAAAAAACTTCATAACTTTCTGATACCACCTTCGATTCACGTAAACTTGGTGTCGAAATCTTTGTAACAAAATTATCTACGTTTTCCATGAAGACATCAAAAGCTAAATCCTTTTGGATTGGTACAGTTTAATAAATCTTTATGACCCCTTGGCTGTTTCATTTCAATGCTGGCAGCCTTCGATAAAATTCACGTATCTCCCTCTTATGATGCTTGAATCACTCCGTTCTTTTTTATATGGATCCTTATCATACACCTCTACAATTTTTATGCAGGGCACAAAATCAAATTCCTAAGGGATAATTAATGGTGAATTTATTTCTAAGGCCCTAGCTGATCTGGGAAGCTTCTAGAGCACCTAGTCGTAAATCGGGTATATCTCAGGCTACAAAACTTGGATCATTTCAAATGATATATCAAATTAAAGAGGAAAGTAATATCTAAAAACTTCATGCAGGGCTCGAAATCAAATTCCCAATCCATAAATCCCAGAATTTAAAACACTACACCAATTCATGTTTCTCCAACAACAACTTGCACTAGCTGCAGTATTTTCCATATATCTCCGTCATATGACCATTAAATTGAATGAGGCCTTCACCAAAGTTTTTATAACTCCATTATTCACAACTTTTATGAAGGACTCAAAGCCCAAATTGCAACCCATTTGGCCTAGAAAATTAATCTATGACATGGACAAAAATCTCATCACAGCCCTGCACTCTTTTAGTATTTGGGCCATATCTCAATCAATTCTTGATGGATATTTCTGTGATTTATATGGATTTAAAGAGAATAAAAAGTTCTACAACTTTTATGTTCAACATATTTTCAAATGCGGCCCATAAAGTCCTCAAAATTCCCTCACACTTTGATGCCCCTGGAGTGGACACCTCAACCTTTGCATAAGAATGGACCAATCAAATTGCACATGCATGGCCACTTGTCTCCTTCACCTTAACTCTTTCCCTAGCAAGTTCAGACCCCTTGCTACATGTCCTCTCCATCCTCTACAACATGCCACTGCCCCTCTTGGTGTCAATATTCAGCATTGTTGTCAAAACCGAACCGGTTCGTCTGGTCCGATCGTTTAAACCGTGAACCGTTTAGGTGACTGGTCTGGGTCAATTCTTTAATACTACTGATTCAACCACACTTGAACCCCAGTTTTAACATGGTTTTCATGAACCGTTGCCTTCACTGGTTCAATGACCGGTCCAGTTCTGAAAACATTGATATTCAGCCTACTCCTTGCTCAACAAGTCTTGCCACTTGTCTAGCAAGCTGAAAATTCACATGCAACAAAAGATGACTAACCATCATCTTACCACCTCTCTTCTCCTCCCTTCATGGCAGCAACTACACCACTTTTCCTCTCTACTTTCTTCTTCTTCTAGACCATAAAGCAACCACCAAAACCCCTTCCTCAACCATCCACAATCACGGCCACCACAAGAACCACCACCAACCACCACAAAAAAATTCTTTCTCCTTCTTTTTCTCCTCTAAACCCGTGACCCCCTTCTCACCAAACAACCATCTCCTCTTCAATTTTCTTCAAGCTTGGAGCCCTCAAAATCCAGCTAGAAATCCCTTTGCCTTGGCCTCTTGAAATCGTCACCATCCAAGGCCACCAAGGCAAGGATTTTTACATTTTTGTCTCTTGAACTTGTTGTTTCTTTTCCTGTGCCAAAACAATTTTTGTTTCTTGATTTTATGGCATTTTCCTTACTAATTTGGAAGCCAAAATCGTGACTTCATTGTCCCCTCTTGGTTGCATATCTAGTTTTCCTCGAGATCGGGAACTTAGACGACTATCGGTGGCGAACGGTGGAAAATTACGGAATAAACGATGAATTTTTGATAAAATGAAATTTTGGTTTTAAACAATTTCATGGCTGTTTATGATCTTCCTTGGCTGTTCACAACCCTCTAGGTGTCTAAAAATTTTTGCATGTTACGTTTTTAGCAACGTAAGGACGATCGACAATGATCGACGGACGATTCGGAGTACCTGGCCAATTTTTGACGAATGGATCAGTTTCCTTCCTCCGGGCAGCAAGCGTTTTGTATGGTAAGGGGGTCTTTTCCTCGGTGGAATGTATTTTTAGTTATTCTATAATATTATTTGCGTATTCGATGACCTTCGTTTTAAGTTTCATCGTAATCTAACGTTTAGATTTTAAACAGCAAAGATTTTTGTAACTAACGGTTAAAATTTCTATACTTTTAAAGAAATGGGTATTTTATAAATTTAATTGGCATAATTTGACGTTCACGTACTCGGAGGGATTTCATCACGATCGGACAAGAAAGCAAAATTCTAGAGATTTAGCGTTTCGGCGGGCTCGGTTTTATTCGATATGGTTGTATTAATTATTTTTAATTTATGAAGTACTTATGTAATTTGTGATTTAATTTTTCTGGTAAGCCCCGCCGCTAGAAATTTAATTTACCGTTTATACGTTGCCGAAGTCGTTTTAGGAATATTGCATACTTTCAAGAAAATTTACCGTTCGGATGATTAAAATATTTTCTTTTACTAAATCATAATAAGAAGTATAAAAAAATTAGTAAGATAATAATTCCAAAGAAAAATATGTGTAACCATATAATAGTAGTTAAATAAACAAATTGGAAAATTCCTTTTAGATAGAAAATTTTACTTCAAAGAACTTTATTAAGGATTTCTATAACTTAGGCACAAATAACATTTTATGAGTTAAGTAAAGAAAATAAAACAAGTAAACTTTTAGTATAATGAATGTTAGGAGTAATAAGAAGTTGTTAGTGACTAAATTTTTAGCAACCATTTTAGTGACCAACTTAATGACCAATTGAGGAAAAATATAAAAAGGGATTTTAGAAATTTAATTAGGGAATAAGGCTTGATTTAAATATTTTAATGAACTAAGTTAGCCTAGTAGAAAAAGAAAAGAAAATTTTTAGGTCCAATTTGGAATTTAATAATTAAGAGAAGTTAAAGGTGCTTAAATATAATAGATTGGAAACAAAAGGTTAAGAAATAGATGTTAAAAGTTAAAAATCTTAGGAACTTAGGAAACATTTATATGATACATGACGCATATAATTAACTAGGAAGAATGATTTTAAGACACAATGAATAAATGGTTAGGCTATAGAACATTAGTCATTAAAAAAATATAAAAGATATAGAAAGGATTTTTAGAATATCGAACTAGTAATAAAAAGAAGAAAAATGACATATTTGACTAAGTTCATAATATTGGTATGGATCCTAGATCTCGAGACAATAACTTAATGTCATAAACTCTAGTGATTAAGGAATATAACTAAAGTCATAACTTACTCGTAGTAATAAGAAATGGTAAACAATGTAGAAAGGAAATGAAATTTAGACTTTAAACTAAGAAATAACAAAAAGTATATTGAATAACAACTTTTATTGACTAAGGAATAAATGACCAAGTTCATAACATAGAGGTTAAAACAACATCTAAGTTCTTAAGCAATAAATCAACAACATAAGGAGCAAAATTTAGTTGATTAAAAGAATGTAACTAAGGAAGCAAATTAGTTAAAAAGGGGAATAAAGAAAAGGTATAAAAAGATAAGTAGTCGTGAACCCAGAAAGAACATCACTAAATTGATAATTATACAAAAAAATAGTGACCCTTTTAGTGACTAAGGAAACAGGTCATTCAGCTAATAGAGTTTACTAGATCAATAAAGAAGAATTGACAGTGAGACCGCTTGATGATGAATAAAAAGTTCACAATTGGACCTTAGAAAATTGAGTAAAAAGATAAACATACCTATTTAAAGATTAATTAAAAGTTACATAAAGAATTAAATTAAGTAATAGTATTCCTTGATAATAAACTAAATTAAGGGAATGCTAATAACGTGAACTAGATAAATGGTAAGGATATAATGTGAATGCTTACATCTAGTTGCAGATACAAGTAAAATTCTAGTAACGTTAAATGGGTGATAACTTGTTAAGATGTAATAAATTATGGATACTAATATGATTGAATATGTGACTATAAATGATTGTGTACATGGGGGTATGTATGTTAGTTATGTAATGAATATATGTAATAAAATATGTAATAAGTGTGATTTGATGACTGTATATGGAATGTGATAAAGAATATCATGAGTTAATGAAATGAATTGTGTGACGAATGACACTTGTATGATGTATTGAATGAGTATGTTGAAATAAATAAGAAAAGAATGAATGGGGACGTGTCTCGGTAGGGATCCTAAGATGGCTAATTTATGAAAAATAATACGATGAGTTGAATCAGATCCGATGTGATGATGGGTATTGTAATGCTAATATACCCATGATTTCTGGAAAATATGATATCTCGTTTCATTTCTAAGCGTCGGATTAGACCGTTATGAATTAAGGAATTTTGAGAAAACAAGGAAAGAAAATAAAAATAAAATGAAACTTCATGAAAAGAAGAAGTCTGATGTTAGAAATGAAAGGGAGCCATCAAAAGAACCCTTCCGACGACTAGTGAAAAGAAAATTGTGTATTGTATGCATCATATATGGAAGTCAAGGAGGGATGTTGGAATAATCCCCTAGAGCATCTAGTGATGGGTACACTGAAGAAACAGCGGGCATCTCGATCCCTTGAGGGCGGTCTTGGGAGTATATCGGGGGCGAACCTCCAATGGCTCAGATTCGTGCCCAACGCCGGATAGCTCGTGGCAAACTCTGATATACTTTGACAAGAGGAGGGGGTTTCTATGACCGTGGAGTGCCCGTTCTGTGGTGATGTGTGATATGTGTGATTGGCCATTTTGATGTTGGGACTGAGAGTCCTTACCTATGTGTGAAAACCAGAACGAGGAGAGCTCCGGTTGCTCTAGTTGGGCAGGGGATATAAGGGTGACAGATTGAGCATAGGATTGATGAGATTGTTAAGGAGGAGATGGGCCCATATTCATCATCATGACTAATAAAAAGAATAGAAATAATGAAAAGAACTCATGCATTGCATCATTGTACTATGATTATGACTGTTTATTACTTAAGTATGACTTTATAGAACTTAATAGTCCCGAGAGATGAATGGGAAAATGGGGATAATTAACTAAGATAAAAAGTGGTGAGATAACTTGAAATATATCTTAAGAACCCTAAAGAGAGTGGGTGGGACTCGATTTTGGATTGTTTGTGTTGTATGTGGGCAGGTGTTGATGAGACACCTTCCTGATTGTTGTGGAGGTGAAGACTCACCCTTACGTTAATTTTTCCAGACATCGTGGCAATGGTCACCGACTCTGCATTGAGGATCAACCAGACTCTTCATGGACCGAAGACGAATAGGATAGGTTAATTTTGTTTTCATCTGCGGGAGCCTGCGTGCCCCTTTTTTCTTTCACTTGTACAGTTGTTGTTTTGACCATGTGTTGTATATGACCATGTTATATATACGATGTATCTGTTCCACCAAGCTTTCTTGTGTATATATATATAAACTTTCACATTTTTCTAAAACTCGTAACCTCTCAGTTGACCAGGAAAATCTAGTGGAAGGGATTATCCTAGTTAGCCGAGGGTGTTACAGTTATCAGAATTGAGTGATTCATTTCTTGAAATTCTCGTAACAAAATCCCTTACAATTCTTATGAAGACACCGAAAGCTAATTCCAAGCTCAGCAATCCTAATTTTTATTACAAACCATTGACTCGTAACTTCATGTGTCACCTGAATAGCCTTTAGTATTTTCGACATAACTTTCATCCTAGTTATTAGAAATTAACGCTCTACAGCTTGTTGGAAGAGGACAAAAAGATTTACAACTTTTATGTTCATCATTTTTCTAAATTCTCAACGAAACAAATTTGAAAATCATGGATAGGTGTCAAGTTATGACCACACCTCACAATTCCATTAACCCTTAATTAATAAATTAATTCCCACCAAGGCAAGACCTGATTGGCTAGCTTCTCCACTTACTTTGCCTATAAAACCATAAGCCATGAATGATCAAAAATTTCACTCTCCCATTCTTCCCCTTTGGCTAAACCACACACCTATTTTTCTTCTTATATTTTCTCTTCATTTATTCATGATCTCTTCTCCTTTCCAGCATCCAACAACCACCACCACCATATTTATCCTCTATTCATCCATCTCTGAGGAGTCTAAGAGCAAGGAAAAGGAAAGCTTAGAGGCCACTTCTTCCTCCACAAAGTCGTGTGCTCTATCTTTAGGTAGGGGAAGTTTCTCTCATTTTTTCTCATAGATCTTTCCATGCATGAGTGGGTAAGTGTCTTCCTAGGATCCTTACCTTGATCATGGTTGAAAAATATAGTTTTTCCTGTTGGATTTGAGGCTAGACAACATGAGCACAAGTGAGTTTTGGTACAAGAAAAAGGATTTTTATGAAGGAAAAACCTTATTTTGGGAACCATGACTTGAGTAACATTTTGGCTCATGGAAAACTCTTGGTCCAACATTGTTTTTTATGCTTGAAAAATATGTTTTGAACCAAGGAAATATTAGTGCTAGGGGATGGCTATGATGGTTATAGCTTGAATGGTCTTGCATTGTTATTGTCCAATATTTTTGGCTTTGCATGTCATGTTTATGGTGTTTATGATCATAATCTCTTCTTGCATGTGCTAAAAATGAAATTTTGAGAGATATATTGGTAGAACCATGGCTGCATGATAAGTTTTAATGGAGTCTCTAAAAGTTATAAATTTTATGTATTGATGCTTGAAAAATGCATTAGGTTTATGTTATTTCATGATATTGTGATGCATATTTGGATGGAAATTTTGGTTTTGTTATAGTCAAGAAGACTTTGAAGAAATCTTAGATTTGTTGATAACCAATATTCAGTATTCTAATTTAAGTAAAATCATATTATGTTAACATTTGAAAAGTTTATTTAAGTGTTTCATGATAAAGAACTTAGGCTATAAAACAAAGGGGGAGTCCCTACATAACAAAAGTCTGGTAGAACAAAACAAAGATGGGACAATAGCAACTCTACGTTAAGACTCTTCAAATCAAATCAAAGAAGCATCATTTGAAGAAACGAGAACTAGGAACGCTCTCCAAAGCAAAGTTCATCTTATTTGGAGTCATACCAGACCCAGACTTGAAGAGCCATATTTCTTGTATCAAGTATGCAGAAGAGTTCCTCTCCTCAAAGCAAAATTGTTCAACAACCAGACTCTACCTCCATACTTCATCAAGCTAGAAGCTGCTTCAGATCTTATGAAATAGCTCAAGCAAAGAATCTGATCAAAGTTGATCTTAATTCATAAGTCTCATCATCAACACCTTATGGATCACCAGACCCATAATCATTTCAGAAGTCTTTCCTGAACAAGTCTGGTCCTCAGTATGATGACTCTCCAAAACCAGTCTCCATCAAGGCATGAAGGTGTTGCTTACAATAAAGAGAGTGTTCAAGAAAGAAGGATCAAGATCCATCTTAAAGTATATATTTTCACCAATATCCTGATATTTCAGAAATCCTCTAAATAAGAAATATCCTTCTTGGTGAAACTTACTATCCTTCTATGCCTCTGTACACACAAGTCTCGAAAGCTCTCTGCTCTATGCTTCATGTGGAGAACGACTCTCTTTGACCAAAAGCACTTGTCTGTTAAAGCAAAACACCCTTCAACGGTTGTATTATCTATCACCGGTTATCCAACGAGTCTCTCCTTCCTTAGTTGCATATCTTAAGGAAAAACATATAAACTGCAACTTTTCTCTTTATCAAAAAGATGGAAAGACTAGTGATAGAAGAGGTGTGTGTATGTAGAGAGGGTCCGTGAGCATAAGAAAGAGAGAAAAGAGAAAAAGGAAATGGACACATAGTGAAAGATATAAGTGAAAAGAAAAACATGAAAATTAGTCATGTAACAAGAACCCAAGAAAATCACAAATAGAAAAAAGTACATAAAGAAGAAAAGATATCAGAGAAATTCCTTTGAAGAAAAAGAAAGCTCACTATATATATCTCATTCCAAATCTTAAAAGCCATAGTACTCAAATTCAGAGACATGTAATTAACTCGTCAATCCATCTTCTCTGTGAGCACATTGTCTTTGACTAAGCTTTCAGACTTAGTATATATGTCACTTCTCCTATAGTTTTATAGGTACTAAGTCATCTGTAAAATAAGCATTTCTCTATCTATAAAAGTCTGATAAACAGACTCTTTGCTTAGCCCAGCTAAGTCAAAAGGCTTATTAATCATCTTATATTAACTCTTTCAATTCTTTATAAGTACAAGTCTAGTTGATCTGTTGGGAAACATTGATGGCCTGAAGAGGCTTTAGAAAGAATACATGGGTTTGATCCAGGAGTGACTTGTGAAAGAATACTTGAGTCTGCCCTAAGAGTGGGTGCTACAAAAGAATACTCTATTTGAACAAGGAGTGGCTAGTGCTAAGAATACTCAAAAGCATGTGATATGCTTTAGCCAGGAGTGGTTGGACTCAATAATACTTAAGGGCATGGTCTGTGCAGCTTATGTAAAAAGGACATTTTAACATAGTGAAAAACCTTTCAAGTCTGAAGGTACTGGATATAGCTTCTGTGTTGGAAGTAAACTAGTATAAATCTCTTTTGTGTCTCTATATCCCTATCTTTACAAGAGTCTGATACAATCTCATGTATTTCCCTCGGTTACAAAAGTCTGTTGCCTATTTTGCTGTGCAAAATAGAGCATTCGATTTATTATAGTTTTTGGTTTGAAAACGTGAACAGATTTATTCAAACCCTCATTCTAAGTCTGTTCTTCGAACCATTAATTGGTATCAAAGTGTGGCCTCTAGGGTTAAACACTCTAGCAAGCATAGAGGAAAAGATTCATGGTGCCTCTCCTTAGTCTGGTACGAAGAAGATTCAAGAAAAAGGAATGCTTTATTCATAATGTCTAAAAATAAAAAGGGAAGGATCTTAGAAGAAAGTGTATCAACAAGCCTCCAACATCAACAATATGAAGAGGAAGAAATAAAGCTTCAAGGACTTAAATTGGAAGATAAGTTTTTGGATGACTCGCTCAAATCAATAAGATCAATAAAGACTGAAGGAAAGTAAAACAAAATAGGTTAGTAAATTTCTCTTATGACTCCAAGTATATTTTTTTATTTCACTTTATTTAAAAAAAACTCATATCCTATAAGCTTTTATATATCTGCTATGAATTTATAAGACTGACAAGAGATTGCCAGAGCAAGAAAGTATCCTTGTAGGTAGAGAAACAAGTCTGAACCACACTGCTCAAAGATTTTGACATTCAAGTATTTGGTAAAAATATTTGTCGTTTGTGTTGACTTCTTTTTACTATATATATATATATAACTGTTCAAGTATATATTTTTCATGATCTTAGAAAATTACACATAATTTTTAGAAACGGCGTCTATTTTTGAAAACATCATGCATTTAAAATTCCGCTTTTCTTTCGTTATGAAATGTATATAGTCATTTTTGAAACATACCCTAAATATCTAAAAGACTACTCGCGTTTCTACTTCTCTCTCCTTTAAAAACTCTTCACCTGATTTCTCCATTCTCTACTCGAAACCCTACCTTGATCATTTGAGACTTCTGTCTCAAAAAAATCTCAAGTTTCTCTAAACTCTAAAAATGGCCTCCCTCTCAACAAATAACATTGTTGAATCCATTTTCTTCTCTCCTGCCCAATATAAAGAAGAAGGAAGAGATGTCATGTCTGAATTGGTTGGTATTGGATGGTTACTGTTCTGCTACTCAAAGTATGTTTACTCACCTTCACTAGTTGTAAACTCTCGGTCCTCCGCAATGGATGATAAAGAGAACTTCACAATATCTGGTCATCTTTGAAATAGAAGAATTGAGATCACTATTGACAGCATTGCTAATATGTGTGGATGCTCTAATGAAGAATTGGTGTTTTCTAAAAGCTACATTGGCTCCTTCATCTCATAAGGTGAAGCCAATATATGCCTCTACGGATTGGAGTCTCCTCTCACTCTTCTGGTTAAAGATTTGTTTTCAAAAACAAAGTTTCTCCATACACTGATTAGACAAATATTTTCCCCAAGAAAGAGTGCAAGGGATGTTGTAACAAAACTTGACAAGTTTTGTATGGTTTTGATGATGAAGAAAGAAAAAGCTAGCCTTCCAAATGTAATCATAATTATCTGATCACCTCTGCCTCCTAAAGGCTAAAGAAGATTTCACATCCTAGTGTTCTATCTAGGATATTTGAACTTCATGGCCTTGTTGTTCAAAATGAAAGAGATCTCAAGCCCTGTGGCAGTCTGGTTACCAAAGCTCCTACCTTCTTAGATGTGGTTAGTCCATCTGAAACCTCTTAAGAAAAGTCAGCAAAAGATGATGAGATAAAGCCATCAAGTGATGGGTCTTCCTTTGATACGTCTTCAGACTCTGATCATAAAGAGTCTGGATCTCTAAGAAAGAAAGCCAAGGTATTTGTTGGAATCTCACCTAAAGCCTCAAAGTCTGGTACAATTAGCAGTACAAGGTCTGGGAAGACAAAATCTACTTTGAAAACAATAAATCCAACTGTTTCTGTCAGAACCTCTAGAAGGATTACAAGAGGTATGTTGAAAGGAATTTCTATGAAGAGAATGAATCCACAAGGGTCATCTATTGTGAATCACGTAGTATTTGACTCATCAAACTCTAAAAGTGACAATTCTGATAAAAGTTCTCTAGTTGGCTCACTAGCCTCCCCTAAACCTAAAGTTTTTCCACCTTCCTTATTAGAAAACTTACTTCAAGTATCCTTTGAATAACCCTGTTTGGAAATCATACCATTTAAACCCTTTGTTCCACTTGCCACCTCACCTAGACAAAATCAGCAGACCAACACATTATCCGTCACCAGAGTGCCCCTCCCAAGAATGCCCCTAGAAAATCCAGGTCCTAAAGACTAGTATCAGAATATTAGAATTAGAAAGTTGTCTATCTCTCCATCACTCAGATTTGCTCTACCTATGCATGTTAAGGAAATTTTTCATGAAGATAGTCTCTGCTCTGCATCAGATTCTACCATGTATTATAGACTCTGTTAGGGAAAAAAAGTTATTTTGATGGACATTCAACATGGAAGATCCCTAACTGAAATCACCAGTGGCGAGAAGAAGTTTGCCTTTAACGCTGATTCTTATTGCTCTAGATAAACTCTTCCCTAGAGCTAAGGTTCACTCCACTAAGAAAGGAAAAGAACTAGTATCTGCATTGATCCAACTGTTTGTGCTTCATGGGATGAACCAAATCCAATGATACTCCCTGATGAAGAAGTATCAAGGCTTCTAGAGTCTGATCAGAATGATGAAAATGATGTAAGAAGACTTTAGAATCACATATTATGGATGATAGGAGAATCTGGATCCTACTCTTACAATTCCAATCAGAAATAACTTTCCCTACCATCTTTTTTTCATCTCCTCCTAGCCAAAAAAATGTTTTACTCAATTCACCCTGTCTTACATTATTTTGTTGATATCCAAAGGGGGAGAAGAAGCTAAGAAGCTATTGTTAAGTCTTTTCATTATCTAAGGTATTAAGTTAGTTGAACTTTGTTGAAAAATTAAAATTCCTATGTTCAATAATATACAAGTTTTTGATACAAATATTATTTGCTTTACTGATTGTCTTATGCCTGCTATATTATTCCTTAATAAATTCATCTATTACTCTAACTCTTTGTTCTTGGAAGAATTCTATCTAACCTATAAGTCAGGAAATGTTATCACAATCACTGTAAGTATTTCTCAGATTGAAACTCATATCTGATTAAGGAGGAGCTATATTAGAAATTACAAGACTTTATTTAAATTAAAAGACTAAATGTTTGTTATCAACAAATATAGGGAGATTGTTAGAGTCAAGAATACTTTGAAGAAATCTTAGATTTGTTGATAACCAACATTCAATATTCTAATTTAAGTAAAGTCATATTATGTTAACATCTGAAAAGTTTATTTAAGTGTTTCAGGACACATAACTTAGGATATAAAACAAAGAGGGAATCCCTGCATGACAAAAGTTTGGTAGAACAAAACAAAGATGGGACAATAGCAACTCCATGTAAAGACTCTTCAAATCAAATCAAAGAAGCATCATTTAAAGAAACGGGAACTGGGAACGCTCTCAAAAGCAAAGTTCATATAACGACCCTCGTCATTTTACATTTATTTATATCCGTTTAATTAATTTTCATAATAAATTTTTTGCGTTTAATAATAATTAATTAAGTCCTAATTCAAAATAACATTTATTTTGACTAAACATAATAAACAATAATAAATAAATCAAATAAAAAAATTGGATAAATGAAGCAAAATGAGAAAAAAATGGAATCAGGGACTACTCGCTTGAGCGAGGCCCAGATTTGCTTAAGCGAGATCAGGAGTTGTCGCTTGAGTGAGTCACTACTCGCTTGGGCGAGTCTCATATTTCATCCCCGAGCGAGCCACGAATGCGCTTGAGCGAGAGGGTTCCTATGCATCAGGTCCTTATTTCGCTTGAGCGAGATTTTCTTGCTTAAGCAAAATTAGTCCAGTAGCTCTGCCCTTGCCACTCACTTAAGCGGCCTCGTTCCCGCTCAGGCGAGATCACTCCAGTACCTAAACATCCCTTATTCACTTGAGCGAGTTACATTCGCTTGAGCGAATTAAACCCGGAATCTATTCCTATGGCCCTCGCTCGACCGAGGCTTAACTCGCCTGGGCTAAAATCCTCTATTTTCATCTGACATATGCACATCTCGCTTGAGCGAGAATCATACCCGCTTGAGTGAGATTAAGCCAGAGGCCATATCACTGACACAAAGTACTCTCGCTTGAGGGAGAATTCTCCACTCTTGAGCGAATTATGCAGTACATGCGTGGAAACTTAAAATTTTTACACAAATTAGCATGCCTAAACATTCATATGCACCATTTGGCCTAATTTGGCCATTTACACATATCTAAACATGCAAATAGGATTGGTTTCAATTAAACATGCACTTCACTTCTAATTCCAATCCACTAAATGCATACCAATCATCGAGGCACTAAACAATTCACACACAATCTGCATCATTCATGTCTCACAATTATATACAAGACCTGTCTATAGCAATTCCTCATCCATACCTACTATTGGCTCCATGCCAATATACACTAAATTCATGAAAATCAATATTGCTCACTACTTATCACAATCATTCATATTATAAAGTTAATCCAACACACACAAGAAACATGTAAGCATGAATCCGAGAGTGATTTTGAAGATGAATCTGAGAGTGATTTTGATGAGGATGAAGAGTTAAGCCTATTCGTGAAACGTTTTGGAAAGCTTATGAAGAGCAAACGCTTCCAAAGGAACTTCAAATCACAAGGTAAGAAACCTAATCCTAAAGAAAATTCTACTTCACCTACTTGCTTTGAATGTGGAAAGGAAGGACACTTCAAGATAGATTGTCCAAACCTAAAGAAGAAAAACAAAGAAAGAAAAGAAAGGAGAAGAGCATATATCGCATGGGATGAAAATGAGATAAGTAGCTCGGACGATTCGGAAAATGAAGAAGCGAACCTTTGTCTTATAGCCAATCACCAAGATAAAGAAGATGAGGTAAACTTTCATGACTTAGTTAAGGAAGAACTACTTGATGCTCTTGAAGAATTGTATGATAAATTTATGAAAGTGTCTAATAAGCATAAATTATCTAGAAAAACCATTGACACTCTTGAGATGCATCTTATGGAAGTTTGTAAAGAAAATGAATGTTTGAAAAATGAATTAGTAAATGTTCAAGCATGCTCTAGGACTAAACCTTGTGAATTTGTAAAGAAATATGACATGCTAGAAACTAAGGTTTTGGACTTGAATAGAACTCTAGAAAAATTTACAAATGGTAGAGACAACTTAAATGTGTTACTTGGTAAACAATGATGTATGTTTAATAAAACGGGTTTAGGTTTCAATGCCATTAAGAAACAAAAGAATTATAAGAACTTCTTTATACCACCTAGTAAAACTTCATCACCTTTCATGAAATGTAATCATTGTAGTTTTAAAGGACACAATACATCTAATTCTAATATTAGAAAACTAGGGCCAAAGGTTGTGAGAAAAGTATGGGTTCCTAAAGGAACATTACCTCAAACTAACCTACAAGGACCCAACATAAAATGGGTACCAAGTTCTCTAACTTGACATGTTTTATACGTATGCTTTAAAGCAAATAACACCCATTGGTATTTGGATAGTGGGTGTTCAAAACACATGACGGGAGACAAAAGTAAGTTCATATCATTTACTCCACGAAATAAAGGATTCGTTACTTATGGAGATAACATGAAGGGAAGAATACTAGGAATCGAAAATGTTGGTAAAAACTCTTCCACTTCTATAAACGATGTATTATATGTTGAAGGACTTAAACATAACTTCCTTAGCATTAGTCAATTATGTGATAATGGCTATAAAATTATTTTTGAATCAAACAGTTGCATAATTGAAAATAAGCTAAACAAGGAAATAAAATTCATTGGTCAAAGAGTTGATAATATTTATATGATTAATCTTGATTGTCTTGCTTCAAATGATGTGTAATGCTTCATAACTAAAGAGGATGAATCATGGCTATGGCATAGAAGAATTGCTCACATTCATATAGACCATTTAAATAAACTTGTTTCAAAAGATTTAGTAATTAGTTTACCAAAATTGAAATTCAAAAATAAATTTTGTGACGCTTGTCAAAAAGAAAAACAAGTAAAGGTTTCTTTTCAAGCGAAAAATATCATTTCAACAACTAAATCTTTACAACTTTTACATATGGATTTATTTGGACCTTCAAAAATTAAAAGTTTTGGTGGAAACAATTATGGTCTTGTGATTGTGGACGATTATTCTAGATATACATGGACATTGTTTCTTACTCATAAACATGAAGCATATCATGCATTTAAGAAACTTGCCAAGATCATCCAAAATGAACAAAATTTGAAAATTGCATCTATTCGAACTGATCATGGCATTGATCATAATTTTTTGACTCCAAGAACTCCACAACAAAATGGAGTAGTTGAAAGGAAAAATCGATCTTTAGCGGAGCTCGCAAGAACTATGTTAAATGAAAGTAACATTTCAAAACATTTTTGGGCCGATGCGGTAAACACCGCTTGCCATGTTATGAACCGATGTTTGATAAGGCCTATATTAAAGAAAACCCCCTATGAGCTTTATAAAGGAAGAAAACCAAATATTTGTTATTTTCATATATTTGGATGCAAATGTTTTGTTTTAAACAATGAAAAGGATAATCTCGGTAAATTCGATGCAAAATCTGATGAAGCAATATTCTTAGGTTATTCATATACTAGTAAAGCATATCGACTCTTTAACAAACAAACATGTATAATTGAAGAGTCTATACATGTCAAATTTGATGAACTTAACCAAAATCCTCTGAGAAAGGAAATTGATGATCTTGTAGGTACCTTCTAAGAAATGAACTTGGAAGATAAAGAAGAAAACAAAAATAAAGGAGATACATCACAAAATGACGAACCTTAACAAAAGGAGTGGATCACCTTAAAGAATCACCCCTTGGACAATATCATAGGTGAAATAACAAAAGGTGTAAGTACTCGAAACGCTATTAGAAATGCATGTAATCACTTAGCTTTTGTATCACAAATAGAACCTAAAAATATCAATGAAGCTATTATTGATGAACGTTGGATGTTAGCCATGCAAGAAGAATTAAATCAATTTGAAAGAAATAAAGTTTGGGAACTTGTGCCAAGACCCAATGACCATCTAATAATAGGCACCAAATGGGTTTTTAGAAATAAGCTAGATGAAAATGGAATAATAACAAGAAATAAAGCTAGATTAGTTGCTAAAGGATATAATCAAGAAGAGGGAATAGACTATGAAGAAACATATGCTCCCGTAGCTAGATTAGAAGCCATAAGATTACTGTTAGCTTTTGCTTGTTGTATGGATTTTAAGCTTTATCAAATGGATGTCAAAAGCGCTTTTCTAAACGGCTATATTCAAGAAGAAATTTATGTAGATCAACCTCCCGGTTTTGAAAACCACAAATTTCCAAACCATGTTTTTAAATTGAGAAAAGCTTTATATGATTTGAAACAAGCTCCAAGAGCTTGGTATGAAAGACTTAGTAAATTTCTTTTAGAAAATAATTTTGAAAGAGGAAAGGTTGATACTACGCTGTTTATAAAACATAAAAATAATGACATTCTTTTGGTACAAGTTTATGTTGATGACATAATATTTGGTGCTACTAACGAAATTCTTTGTCAAGAGTTTGCCAAGATTATGCAAAATGAATTTGAAATGTCCATGATGGGAGAACTCACCTTCTTCCTTGGATTACAAATCAAACAAACAAATAAAGGGACTTTCATTAGTCAAACGAAATATTGCAAAGAACTACTCAAAAGATTTGAAATGGATAGGCAAACAAAATAGCTACACCCATGAGTACATCTTGCTACTTAGACAAAGATGAGAAAGGTAAGGACGTTGAAATAACTAAATACTGAGGTATGATTGGCTCGTTACTTTACTTAATAGCTAGTAGGCCTGATATTATGTTTGTTGTATGCATGTGTGCTAGATATCAAGCATGTCCTAAAGAATCACATCTCATTGCCGTAAAAAGAATTTTGAAATATCTTGTGGGTACTCAAAATGTTGGTTTATGGTATCCTAAAGGCGTTGAATGTATTCTCATAGGATATTCTGATTATGACTTTGCTGGTTGTAAACTTGATAGAAAGAGTACCAGTGGCACATGTCATTTACTTGGTAGTTTCCTTGTTTCTTGGCATAGCAAGAAGCAAGTAAGTGTTGTTTTATCGACAGCTGAGGCAGAATATGTAGCAGCTGGCAGTTGTTGTGCTCAAATTCTTTGGATAAGACAATAACTTCTTGACTTTGGTGTTGTTTTAAATAAAGTGCCTATTAAATGTGATAACACTAGTGCCATAAATATCTCCGAAAATCCTGTCATGCATTCCAGGACTAAACATATTGAAATAAAACATCATTTTATAAGAGACCATGTTTTGAAAGGAGATTGTGTTCTTGAATATGTTGAAACTTCAAAACAATTGGCGGATATTTTTACAAAACCCCTTCCGAAAGAACAATTTATAAATATTAGAAGGGAATTAGGAATCTTGGAAATTGTTTAAATTAATTTTTATCACTTTTTCTTACTCTTTGAACATAATTTTGAAAATCTTTAACTTAAAGATTTTAAATTGTTTTTCATTTCTTTGAACATAGTACTTTACTTTGTGATATACATACAATTTTTAAAGTAAATACATACTCCATAAAAACTCTTGTTTTATTTTAAGTTCTCAGGAAGCATATACTTAATTAAGCATATTTTGACACAAAATTAATCTCCTATGTACCACATGGTTCTCAAAAATAAATGGCAAATGACCTTTGATTTTCTTGACTCTCTTATGAAATAAAAATCATTGGCAAATTGCAAAATTTTAATCTTGTATAACCTCTAACTTTGCTTATCCAAAAGAAGGAGAAATCATCATTATGATTGCTTACATGCTTCAAATTACTCTGTGATATATGTTGCATGTTTTAGGGGGAGTTTTATATGCAAATGGTATCTATCTCTACAAAATGTATCTGTCTTAAGGTGGTATATATTCTTCAATGTTTTTATGATATCAAAGGGGAGTTTTTGATGATGCCAAAGGGGGAGAATTATATATACATTCTAAGTAGCATAAAGTATTTTACAAAGGGGGAGAGAATATCGTGATGTTATAATTGTATAAATGTCAAAGTAGGAAATAACACCTAGAATCAACACCACTATCTATCCTTGTTGAAATTACATGATTAAGGGGGAGCCTTATAATTTTTTTTACAATAAGTGATATCCAATTGCATGTGTAATTGACAAAGTGGTATTCAATTATATGTATGATATATGTATAACATACGGCATCAAATTATATGTGTAAGGGATAGTCATTTATGCCATATGTTTGAATTGTTATAAAACTAACACCCTGAGAGATGAACATTTGTTGTTGATCTGTCCTGGACCGGGGTCAAGAGATCCGATCTCAAGCCAGTCACGAATAGTATGTCAATACCGTCTAGTAGACCGGATGTATGTGTATCCGATGTAGGTATCCGTTGTCCTTTAATGTGGAGAGCGGATTGGGCGTTCTGGAGATCCTTCACACCGACCTAACGCGTTGAAGTGGGCGAATGGTGGTGTCACCTGCAAAGATTCTCCGACGCTCAAGTCAGTGATTATATTCCAAGTAAGGAATGTACTCAGAGAGCTGAAGATGAAGATCCAGATCCCCAACTTCAATCATGAAGTTAGTTCATATACCTGATTGGCTCGATTAACGAGGACTCGTTGGTGGGGATCCACCAACTCCCATTAGCATTATTATATTGCGCACTTACCTGCATGATTGGGTCAAGTGGCTATTTTATATTGAGCGTAGAGAATGTAGACTAGGATTAGGGAACAAGTTGACCATTCCCGTGAGCAGAATTTGGCTCGTAGTGCAGGGAATTATTGATCGATCCCTGTAGCAACAATCCTTGTCTTTTGCATAGTGACGTGTGTATTATCCGATGTCATGGTGTTATCCTGGATAACCGGTATAGGGAGAACGCCTGATACGGGATTACAGTCCGGATGTATACCGATGACACCGGTTACACGTAGATGTCTTATCAAAGACGTTGAAATATGTATAGCAGATCGGATACCGGTATTGAGACCGGATCAGTTGTCATCATCAAAAAGAGGGAGAATGTATTTATATGTTGATGTAGGTTTTGATAATGATACAACAAATGAAGATATATTAAGGATGTTATGCAAAGCGATTAATTAGAATCAATTCATGAAGATCAAGCTATCAATTTTGATGAACAACAAAAGGACTTGAGTCAAGGCATTTACAAAGGGCTAAATCAAGTGAAATATGATCAACAAAAATGCCAAGTATCAAAGAAACCAAACTGTACACAATCAAGTATCCAAATGGGTAAAACAAAGCACAAGAAGTCATGCAACAGGTGCATGAATCGATTCATGAAGCAACACAAGGCCACATGAATCGATTCCCACTTAAAGAAAGGTCCAGAATTGTATTTTGCATAACATGAATCGATTCATGATATAATGAATACCAAGAGGAATTGATTCACACGAATTATTAGGTCCAAGATTGCATTTTGAATGGTAGGAATCGATTCATCCCTAAAAGGAATCGATTTACACGTTCTTCCTTGCCCATGGAATCGATTCAAAGCTTAAAGAATCGATTCATGGTTGTGTATCTCATGAAGGAATCGATTCATTCCTTCAAGGAATCGATTTGTGTGCTGTGACAGGACCAAAATACACGCAGGGAATCAATTCATTGAATGACTCATTCAGTTTAAATTCAAATAGAGACAGCACAGATCGCACTACATAAATTATGGATCGCACTACCAATTTCATATTCGAAGAACCATGCTCCACCAAACCACTCCATGCTGCAGGGAATTAAGAATGCAATGACACCATGCTCTATCATCTCACGCTGCATTTGAAAACTCAATGGCACTATACTGAGACAATTTTTTAAGTTGCAAAAGCCATACGGGGATGCCTATAAATAGAGTGCAAATGAAGAAGGAAGACACATCCCAGCAACGAGAATAACTCTTGCTTTCTCTCTTCTCCTCCAGCGTTCACTTCTTTTCTTAGTCAAATTACTCTCTGTTCTAATTTTTGTTTGAAATATTATTTTGAGAGTTAGCTTGTGAGGAAAATATTTTGAGTGAGCTAAAATTTGCATATCCTCTCTTTGAGAGTTACCATTTTGTTAGAGCTAAAATTTGTATATCCACTCTTTTGGAGAGTTATTCTTGTATACTTAAACACCAAAAATCTTAGAGTTGTGGGTTGGGTTTCAACCTTGTAAATTGTGAGATTGAGAGATTGGGTGGGGTGCCCTTGTACTTGTGAGAATTGGGTTCTTGAGTGTGGGACACTAGGAAGCCGCAATTGCTCAAAGTTGTATCTCTAATCTCTAATAGTGAAAATCCTCTAAGTGGGTTGCTTAGAGGCAAGACGTACACCTGTGTGGTGGAACTCGTATATATCGGTTTGCAAATCTCTCTTCCCTAAACTCATTTAATTTGTGCACTTAACTTGCTTGCTTGATTTATTGTATTATTGCCAATTAATTTGGACTAAGTGCATGTTATATTAAGTTGTAAATTATTTTGATTAACATTGTTAAAAATAGCTTTAAGTAATATCCTTGAATTAATTTGAAATCTTTCTAAGTACCATAAATAGGGTTGTGATTAATTTGATTCCATTTCTTGAATATTACTTAGACCTTTTAAGTGCTTATTATTTTGTCTTGTGTATAAATTATTACTACTTGCCATTAAGTTTATCATCTTCAATAAACATAGTAACTAAAGAATCAACTTCAAAAACATTCAAAGTAAAATTTTTTAATACTTAATTCACCCCCCCTCTTGAGTACTTGAGGCCACTTGGTTAACAAATTTGTCCATTGCCTAATCACAATCATTATGGTCATCTTATTACAGATGACATTTGATTGTATTAAAATAACAAACTCCTTATATAGAAATTGTACTGACTTTAGATCGAAGGACTATATACCATTATCACATAGAAAACCGTTTATGACACTCATGTAACAATCCATGCAATGTTCTCATGGTGGGTCTGTCCAATACAACATTACTCTTAATGTGTACCTGTGTAAAGACTTGATATCATATATCCATGATTTGTGAGATCAAATCATCAGTACATTCACACACTAATCTTAATGTATTTACATATGTCCCTGTGTAAATACTTGATTAGGGATGTTTTAGGAATAATTCTCATATGACCTATTATTCTAGGATAAATAGTTTTAAAACAATCTTAAAACTGAAAATACTAATTTTATTGATAAGTTAAAATTGATACATTAATAGCTCGTAGTGCATACACCAACATTATATTCCCGTATTTTGCTTCTAAACCTCTTCCTAGAAAACTATCAAGTTCTACCCTTATTCTCCACTCTACTTACCCGAAAAAGCCATGTTAAACATTTCCATATTTTATGCACACAAACCTTTCTCCTTAATTTAACACATAAAAAGTGTCTTTGCAAACAAAGAAAAATATCAATAACATGCATAAGTTCTCTATTAGAACCAAATTTGTTTCATAAAGGACTTTGGAGAATTTAAATATTTTTAAAGACCCCAAGATTTGTTAATAACATACATCAAGGCCTTTGATTAAATAAAGTCTGCCTATGTGTTATTTAACTCCTTTACTTAAGTGTTTCAAGATGGAAAGTCTATGATGTATAAGTCATAACTCAAAGGGGGAGTCCATCATTCAAAGTCTGTGTATGAGTAGTTCAAAATATTTCAAGTCTATTTTAGAAAAAGTCTGTATAGGACCAATTCAAAATATTACAAGTCTATCTCAGCCTCAAGTCTGAGTTAAAGACTAACGCTTAAAAGAATTTTCTCTATGTACGTCTATCCCAAACTTGGGTTTGGGTTTGCTAAGTCACGGATCTTCAAACAAATCATCCTTTAGACTCAGCATCTCATCTCTATCATCTTTCAAGCTTCAAGACACCAGACTCAAATTTTCAAGATTTAAGAATAACTCTTTGTTCCTATATAAATTTATGCAAAGTTGTCTCTTTACAAAACTCCTTTAGTTAAACTCTATTCCTTTCTTGAAATACGCAACAAGGCAAAACTTTTAGAGGAACAAAAGTTTGCATGGGAAAAAATTGATGAAGCTACTCTGAGTACCTTATAAAGTTGTCTACATGTTGTGCTTAAGTCAGAAAGCTTCAAAAGGTCAAATAAGATGCTTTGTATCTTACGTAAGATGAAAAAGAAAAAAAGGAGACTTTCTCTTTGCACAACTCGAGGTACTCTATTTTCATGCAATCCTCGTCTATCGTCAAAGCAGACCTTGTCCTCTTCACTTCCCCCATGCCTTAATGGATTCAAATAGCTATCTATTAACCAATGCAACAGTAACGACTATTCTCAAAAGATGCCAAAGTAAAGAGTTTGAGTCTTTGGATTATAAATATCAAAGATACTAAAACAGAGAAAAGCAACTAAGACTATAATCATATACTTTTGTAAACGTTGCTTCTCGCAATTACATTCTTTGTTTTTTAACATATTTTTGTTGAACCCTCTTTCTAATACTTTGTTAGGTTGTGTTAACCAGACTTAGTTCTTGCAAGAAACATTTTTGGATGAAGAGGCTTCTGAAAGAATACTTGGATTTTGAGCCAAGAGTGGCTTGTTGAAAGAATGCTTAGGTTTTAAGCCAGAAGTGGCTGGTGTAAAGAATACTTGAGGTACAACTGGTGTTGTTTATGTAAAAAGACTTTTACATAGTGAAAAAGCCTTCAGATTGAAAAGGTTGGATGTAGATTCATCGTTTGGAAGTGAACCAATATAAATCTGTTGTGCATATCTATCTATTCCTTCTCTTTTTAAATTTTAAGTCTGTACCTTAAGTTTGCTGTCATCTCATGTTTAAAAAGGTTTTAAAATTTACAAAAGAGCCACAGACTTATTTAACCTTCTCTTCTAAGTCTGTCTCTGAACCTTTATTCTTTAAAAAAAAAGAAAAAGAACAAAGACATTAAAGATAAACCAATTTAATAAGGCAGACACATAACCACCCAAAGAAAAATAATGTAGCTTATAAAGGGAGAGTCTCTTCTTCACCATGTATATCGTAATTAAGCCTCCATGTACTAAATCTGTTAGGTCAAGTCTAGTGTAAAAAGAAGAAGTTGTTAACGCTTGGACCAAACCTCGGTATATGTTATTATATCCAGACCCCAAGATTTGTTAATAACACACATCAATGTACTTTAATTAAATGAAGTCTACTTATGTGTGATCTAACATGTCTAACTAGGTGTTTCAGGAACTATATAATCAAGTACACAGGTTATAAGACAAAAAGGGAGTTTATCTGATCAAGAGTCTGATCCATCAAAGGTCAATATTTTGACTTTAACAATAAAGTCTGATTCAAGATCACTTAGTCTTATGTTTCGACATAATTAGACCATAGACTTTTAGGCATCCTCGATTAACAATAAGAGCTTTACTTCAGAAGTACAAAACACAACATTCTGAAAACTAAATTGATGATGCATTAGAAGTTAGGCCCTTATTGAGAGAAATATTCTTATCATCAAAGAGGATAAAAGACAAAAAGCAAAGTAGCCAATACATTTTTTTGAAGTCCTCAACATGACAACTTTGTGCAAGTTAAAAAAGTTGAACCAAGTCAGCATGTATGTTAATTACAATAAAAAGGATTTCAACATTGATCCCTGTATGATTACTAGAAGAAACAAAGCCATCAATTAGCTTTATTCTTTGAACATATCAAAGAACTCCCTATTCATGCAAGTATAGAAGCTCCTTGCTATCAGACCTTTAAACATCTCTTCAGTTCATCAAAGGTTTGGTATGTTCTCTTAAAGGAAATTCCTTTAAAGGATTTCTAACATTCGTATCTCCTTCCAAGAACAGCAACGGTCATCTTAAGTGACCTATACATGCATGAAGAGATTCACCTTTGAGTAGAAGAAGCTCATCGAGAATTCTTATTCGTTGTGATAAAAAATTCTCTTAATCTCTTCCAGATTCTTAAAGACAAAGGCCTTCTTTGTTGTTCTGTTCTATCAGACCTCAACTTTCTTATCTTTCCTTAACTTGGTGTATTTGTTCATATTCTTGTAATCCTTATATACACTAAGTTCTATTAAGCACTTTTGTTCTTCAATCTTACAAATCAGTTAGTGTGAAAAGTTTGGTGTGTTACCAGTCTTTCTTGTTTCATTGAGAAACTATTGTGGCCTAAAGACGCTTTCGAAAGAATACTTAGGTTGTTGAGTCAGCAGTGGCGTTTTGAAAGAATACTTGGGTTTAAGCCAAAAATCGTTGGAGTCAAGAATACTTGTGGCACTAGTCTAGTGCTGTTATTGTAAAGGAGATTTTACAATAGTAAAAATCCTTTAAATTGGAAGGGACTGGCCTAGCTTCTGTGTTGGAAGTGAACCAATATAAACTCTTGGTATTCTTCCTTCTTCTTACTTTGCTCTATCCTAATTTGTTTTATGAAGTATGATTACCTATGTGTTAAAGGTTTATAATTCTACAAAAGAGTCTAAGAGTTATTTAACCTCCCCTTCTAAGCCTGACTCTAAAGCATCAAAATCTTTCTTAGATTCACTTATACTTGAATGCCTAAATATGTAAATTGCAAACTCATAACTTTGCAACATAGCAATTTCAACCTTTATTTTTCTACCCTTAAGCCTAAATATCCAAACTTGGATATAATATTTCAACTTTAGTTAAATAAAATGGCTATTTTATATTTAAATTTTAAATGAGGAGAGATTCCTTGTTTTTAAGAGTAAAACTTGAACACATAATTTAATATTTTTTATATAAAATATGAATTCAACATTTTAACCAATTGAATTGTATTATCTTATCTTAATGAATATGTGTATAACATTTAAATTATTTAAACATTTGTACCCATATCACTTTATAACTGATTTTTGGTAAACTGAATAATTGTTTTCTGAAGAGCTTAATTTGTTAAAATAAAGTTAATTAATGAAGTACCAAATAATTCTTAACTTGTATAAAATTTTGAAATTTTGATTTACGTATTGAGTACTATTCGAAATGGATTAAAATTAACCTGCTTTCAAAAGTTAGATCAAGTGAAGCATTAAGAATACCTCAAACTTGTAAAATAATAGCGTTGTTTATTGGTCGGGTTTGAGCGGGTTCGGGTGACGAATAGCTCACCAAATACTAACCAAATGTATCTTATTTTTAACTAACTCCAACTAAAAAATGTTATAATTTTATCGAGTTTTTGGTGATTAGTTTCAGTTAAGTTTGAGTGGGTAATTTCAACTTGGACCTATATTGGGTTGGACCTATTTTGCAGCATAAATTTATTTTTTAACCCTTTTTTTACATTTTTTTCTTATTCAATACTAAAAAAATGATTTAGAGCCTTCTTAATTCTAGTAGTACTAACTAGCCCAAATAAATATATAATCACGGAATTACATAAATAAAAGTTTTTTATGCAAAAAAAATAAAAGATAAGGTAGATGAAAAAAAATGTAGTTGCTCTGCATGGAATTTAGCTAAAGAATTAGACAATAGTAGGCGAGTAGCCACACAAGGCGAAGAAAAAGAAACAAAAAAGAAAGAATTGAAGGCTAAAAGGAAGCAACGCCAAGTTTCATCATGTTACGGTGAGTTTAGTTAATTCGGTTGACAAAATTCTAAATCCAGATTTATCTATACTTAGTCAAACTTAACCACTAGTTTGACCCAACCCGACTTAACATTTTTTTCATTCGTTATTTTTTTGGGGTTTTGGTGGATCGGGTGGGTTGTGTTCACCCCTATAAAATAGTAAATACCCCTATAAAATAGTATTCACGTTAAATTCCTTGCCAACATGGTAATGTCAGACATTTCAAGAAAGTATTAATTGTTGTCATTCCAATAATACTCTTATTAATATTAAAAGTGAAGAAATTTTAAAAAAGAATAATTAAAAGAGATAAGGCTAAAATAGGAAAACAATAAATTATTTTATAAAAGCTAACATTAATTACACCTTTTAATGTGTTTTTCTTCTCTCTAGACAATTAAATAGAAATAGAGACAGAAATGTAATGAAACCAAAATGTAAATTTCAAGTCTGTAATAAACAAAATATTAAAATATATTAAAATGCAATTTAACATTTATTAAGTAACTAGTTTACAAAACTTATAAGCACTTGCACTCACAAAGATATGTTAATGGATAATGCATTAATACTGACTAGAGATTAGTCATATATAATGTAAATAGTTTTTTATTATACAGTAATTTGAATGATGTGTTACATACATACATAAACTTTTATGATATTATTTAAAATAAGATAATTAATAGTACAATAATTTGTCCGATATTACCTTTTTATTAAAATTAAAATTTTCATATATTAAATAATGTGTGGCTGTGAAGCTCATTGAATTATAGAATCAAACATATTTCTCTGTACATAAAAGCAACGTATGCAAACGTTTAGCCCCCGGGCCTATGGGGTACTCAGAGAGAAAATGAGAAGCCTGAGTGGTAACACGTTTCTGTGGGCCTCAACTTTTCCAAAAGAGACAATTGTAATATCTTCTGCCATCAATGCTTAAATTACTCACGATCGGCATTCAAGAACTGTGGACCAAAAAGGAGAAAAGGCATTCAAGAATTAAAGCTTGGTTCATCATATATTGAGAATTTTTGTTTAATTTTCATGATTTACCGAGAGAATTTTCAAAATTTAAGCCATTATTTCTTGAAGTTTAATCTCAACCAAACGTGCTATTATTTCCACTTATTCCCCTTGAGCAAAATATCAGGTTATATGAATTCAAACGGATATGATATAATTGAATGAAAATTGACAGACAGGAGCAGATTGAAGCGAAAATTCAACCTATGTTGCAAGAGAAAAAGCTGAAAAATATCTGTATGTACAGAAGCAAACATAATACAAACCCTAAACATTATGCCAAAAAGACATCCATTTACATTTGCAGGGTGTATCCATGTTGAACCAGGAAGGACAGCCCAAAACATAAAAACGTAAAATTAGCTATATAGAGAAAAAAAGAGAACAGTCTTAAACACATGTAGATATATAATCTAGCAGCACCAACATATCATTGATACTTTCCTTATCCGATTTCCAAAATTAGTTAATATAACACTTGCCAGACAGCGACAAGCCCCACCGGTTGGCATCAAGGTCACGCCCAGAAATAGAATAATAATGTCTTCCTCTCCTTTTTGGCTGCAAGTCAAAGTGGGTAATCACAACTTTCATGCTTCCCATAACATGGCCATAGTTCCCCCTTGTCCATAAACACCATATATTATACAGCTACATGCTGATTATACCAATATCTCACCACAACACATCTAATACCACAGAACTCAAGTACCTAAACCAAAATGCAAAAAAAGTTAACAAGTAGTAGCATACCTATTATTAACTACACAATCTTCTAAAGTCCCCTTATGTATAGCAAAAGTTAAAGCCTATGAACAGTCAGAGCTGACAAAATATTTTATCTCATCCATGACAGTAGAGAAATGCTCATTATTTGGTAGCAAGTAAAACCCAATCGTTGCTTGCTCCAGGAACAGTAATTTCACTCGTTGACCAGATTTCTCAAGCCCTTTAGCATAACCCAATTGCCAGTCCTGAACAAGGTCTAAACCAGCGACCACAACAAGGCTCTTTGGAAAGGCAATCCCTTCAAGGTTTCTCCCTTTTGGGCCAAAAGGGTTACATGCTGGATGGTCCCTATCCTCCCCTTCTGGAAGAAAAGCTCTCCAATACCAATCCCTATCCTTAACTTTAACAAAGTACCTTCCATCTAAACGCTTTTCAGACTCGGTTCTCTCTTCCCCACCAAACAATGGGTTCAGTAGTATATTCCCCAACACCTCAATTCCAGAATCCACAGCTCTCACTGCAACATGGTGTAGAATGTTCCCACCTGAGCTATCACCAACCATATAGATATGAACTTTCTTGTCCTTCCCACTCTGAAGCCAAGATCTGGAACTAACCCATTTAAGAGCTGTCCATCCATCATCATATGCACAAGGGTACCTATTCTCAGGTGCACGCCTATAATTCACAGAAACCACAACAGCCTTACAGATACCAACCAAGCGACGACAGAGTGTGTCATATATAGCACTGTTAGCCGAAGAATGTGCAAAACTTCCACCATGGAAGAATATGAGTACAGGAACAACCTCAGAGCTGCTCATTGGCTTCTCAAGGTCGAGAATGCTCACTTGGCGTTGTTCTTCCTCAGCAGGACGATAGATTCGAGTGAGGAGATTGGTTTCACGGTCAACAATCACATCAAAAGAGAACACTCCATCCACAGGGTTGGCATTTGCTGGAACTTTCCGATCAAGGAACTCTGCTAAGTCTCTGTTGAAAGTACCATCAGGGCGACGGAGAAGATTGTATGCCAACTTGAAATTGGAGATCAGAACCCACATATTCAGTGGCACTACCATCTACATCAAAAATTTCATTTCATTTCCCAGATAATTAAAAAAAAAGAGAATCATCAGAAAATAGCTAGAAGAAAAAACACAACCAAAAACACACGATTCATAAGAAAAAACAAATGAATCTAAAATAGAAAACTTGAGAACTCCCATAATTTTGGAGACACAGAGTAACCAAAGTACACAAATCAGCACATTAAGTGACAAACCCTAACATTTCAACCATGTTAAATGGAACCGAAAATTGATTCAACCAACCAAAAGCAAAAACCATTACACCACAAAACCAGAGGAAAAAAGAACCTGTTCTATACGGAAACGAGACTGTTCAATCTTAAAATCCAAACTGTGACGATGAATATACAAGAGTGACTATTTTATTTAAGCGCAACACGAAAACGAATATGAAAAGGAAAATCACAGAAGAGATCAGAGTAAAGTATGCTGTAAACAAAACAGAACAAGAGAACAAGGAATAAGAACCGAAATAGGAAAAGCACCAAACATCGTACGGTTACGAAATTCGAAGGAACTTGCATCAACAAAAATAACCAAACCAATCCAACATAATAGAAAAAGCGCGTCGTGGAGAGTTTCCATACCTTAGAGTCGTTGGGGTTAAGTTCGTTACTCCCAGCCATTAGAAACGATTTTTCGCGGTGTGGTTACAGATCGGCGACACGGTTCAGAATCAGAAACCCTCTTCGCGACGCAAATCCATAAAGTACGAGAGCGGCGTTATGAGGGATGATCGTTAAGCGCGTGTTTGGTTGATGATTTAGGGGTGAGTTGAGTGTGGAAGAGAAGAGAAGAGAAGAGAGAGTGGTGGTGGTGAAGGATAAGAAACGGTGCGCACTGTAGAAAATGCTAAAGTGGCACAGGGATACAGGGAGGGAAGGGCCAATGGGAACGAGGAAAGGCCCAAATAGAACTGTGGAGTGGGACCCACTGGCGAATCACTTTCAATTAATCGTTTTCTTTTCTTTTTTATCGAAGATGGAATGGAAGTTTGTGATAAAAATGGAAAGGAAACGGGGAGAGACAAAAAAAGAGGGTGAATGTCAAGACAGACATCCCCGTTTGGAATTGGAATTCCACCACCTCATAATAATTGTGTCAAGTGTCAACTACCCAATCCTCTACCTCTAATCACCGTTCCACCCCCATTAAAATTTTACTTTTTTATACATGTTTAACAAACCGTAGCATTTCATGCCATGGTGAAATTAATTATTTTTTTAGTATTTTTTTTAAAATCAAATATATATCACTTAAACTACTAGTTAATTTACTATGATTTCATTTAGCTTAACTTATTTTTATCTTAGTAGTCACTTTTAAGTTAAAATAATAACTTTCAATATAAAGGAAGAATTGTTTGGTACTTTTAAAATTTCTTTAAACTGATGTGGTAGTTTTAAGTTAAAAGATGTTTTAGTGAAGTAATTTTTTAAAGCTTTAATTTTATTAAAAATTCAACTTAAGATTAATATTACAAATTATCTTCTAATCTAAGGGTATTTTTAGTGTATAGAATTGGTGAAAATAGAACTAGCGGTGATGGCGGCGACAACGATAGTAGTGGTAACAAAGGTGATAGTGGTGATAATGACAATGACAATGACAACGACAACGACGAAGGCGGTAACAACAATGACAATGTAATGGCGGCTGTAATGATGGCAGTGGTGGCGATAACTATGGTGGTGGTGGTGGTGGAGGTAGCGACGATGGCACTTATAATGGTGGTGGTGGTCACAACAACAATGGTGGTAGTTGTGGTGACAACGACGATGATGCTGACAACGATGAAGGTGGTGGTGATGGTGGTAGGGTCGATGATAGTGGCGGTGCCGATGGCGGCAATTATGGCAATGTTGGTGGTGGTGATAAAGGTGGTCACGACAACGATGGTGGTGGCAACAACAACAATGGTAGTGGTGTTGATGATGCCAACAATGTTAATGCTAGTGATGGGAATAGAGGGAAAGGCAATAATGACAATGGTGGTCAACACAATAATGGCGACAATGGTTTGATGGTGACAACGACAATGATGATAGTAGTAGTAGTGATGATGACTATGGGTATGGTGGTAGTAGAGGTGTTACATGAAATTACTGAAAAAAGGAAAAGTTAGAAGTTAGATGTTAGTCTCATTAGCTTTTGATTAAAAGATCCTTATTAAATTTTTTCTTCATTAAAAATGAGCTTCATTAGTAGTTTTCTAAAAGTTATTTGGCCTAAGCTCAAAATAAGTAGGTTAAGCATCTACTAAATTTACTTTCATTACATGTTTATTATTTATTTCCAGTTCCAATCCATCTCATTCTATGTCTAAATTAAATGACTATAATGTTTTTTTTAGGGATGACAATTTAGGTCAGGCTTGTTGATTAGCTTGTTTTACGCATCGATCCGAGTAGAATTAGAAGCTTGCTAGTTCTTTTTGGACCACCAAAAAATGGGCCCTAGACGGACCAGACTGGGTAACCCAACGAACCCTAAATAAAAAACATTAATTTTTGTGACTAAGTGACTTAAAAAAATAAGAGAGGGAAAGACCAAAAGCACTCTAAACCTAAAAGTAAAAAAGCCTTTCTTCCTCAATGTTCAAAATCACTTACGTGACCTTAAAGAAGAAAAGAGCCTCATCTCCACCCTCGTCCATCTGCTTGCCTCCCAACAATGACATTATCAATGATGATGTTTGTAACGCCCACCGCTTTTTAGGAATGAATGACTCGCCCCACAGACCAACACGAGACCTTACCAGTATGCTTTGTCCTCAATCACACACTTCCCGAGAACTTCCTGGAGGTCACCCATCCCAGAATTACTCCAAGTTAAGCACGCTTAACTTTGGAGTTCTTAAGTGATAGGGATGTCACATGCCCACCAGCTTCCGCCTGGTTCGTCCTCGAACCATACCGTACTAGGAAAGGCTAGGCTCTGATACCACTGTAACACCCCAGTCACTTTTTAGGAATGAACGACTCGCCCCACAGACCAACACGAGACCTTACCAGTGTGCTTTGTCCTCAATCACACACTTCCCGAGAAATTCCCAGGAGGTCACCCATCCCAGAATTACTCCAAGTTAAGCACGCTTAACTTTGGAGTTCTTAAGTGATAGGCCACCGAAAAGGCTAATGCATTTGTTGGTATAGGTAGTACGAATTCATTTCTTTAAGCTATCCTCGACTGTATAGTCCCATACCTATACAGTCTTTGGATCCCTCTCATTCCGGTATGTATTCGATTCGTTCATGTGTCCCTCCCACTGGAAGCCTGCCAGGAGCTGCTCCTTGTCTGTGCCTATGCACCGACGATCACTCCCCGCCCTCAACAGTGCCCGGGATGTCATATTCCCCGCTGGAAGCCTGCCAGGAGCCGCTCCTTGTCCATGCCTATGCACCAGCGATCACTCCCCGCCCTCAACAGCGCCGGGATGTCACAGCATTTTTGTCAGCTTGTCGATCCTCCATCTATTCTTCTGTGATGGCGTCGTCGATCTAGTCTCTCCACTATTGCATCATTTTGCGACTTAGATTAAGAGCATCATTGCAACTTACCATATCCCTTTGTCGCTCGTAACACAACTTCTTTGACTTTTCACTAATTTCTTAAGTTGGCAATTTGCTTATATGTTTGCCAAAATGTTTGGGAAGTCAATATTTCTAAAATGCATGATATGTATTGATTGAACACTATCTTAGTCCCTAATTTTATTCATTATTAATTTGGTGATGGTAAAAAAATCAATTTTTTAGACGAGTTGTCATGTTAATCTATAGGCCTAACAAAATTTGGGACGTGGCTAAAGTTTCTGGTTTGTTCTCTTGTTTTACCCTGACCTGTATTAGGGTAGACCCTGGCCTAATCTAGCCCACTAACACTCTTTGTCATCTTTGATTTTTTTTCTTATCATCTCATTCCATCACTATTCAAATAAAAGTTAAAATTTGATACTAAAAATAATACAATCATGTATCATATTACCAAAATAATGAAAGGTATTAGAGACACTTGAATGTTTTTCAAAATTATACCAGTCATTGAACCATTGCAGTATCGGTTTAAGTGAACCGTGATTGAACTATAGTTGAGTCGATAGTAATGAAGAATTGATTATGATCCAAGGTGAGAACCAGACTCAATAGACCATGGCTGGGGTGACCTAAAACCAACGCCACATCACCCAAAGGTATGGGAAATGCTTAATTCATTACCTCAACCAAGGTCCATGAGAAGAGCCAATATGGATTTAAATCTAAGACTTCGGTTATTCTTTGACAGCGAGGTACATGAGTCAGAATCGGTATGGGCAATATGTCCCTACAAACATTGTTGCTGCAGTAGGTTAGGAGAAAGGTCAAATCACATCTCCTACTCAGGAACTCCTATAAATACTACTTATTTATTACTGTAAAAGGATCTAGACTAATTAGAGAGTTATCCTTCGTAATACTGATATTTCTTGTAATACCCGTACTAACTTAGGCATCAGAGAATCTTTTATAGGTGCACCTCTGGTGTGTCCCATTGACTTCGGTATGGGCTTAACATCAAACACACCCTAAACGTGAAGAACTTAGGCTCCCCGCTGGACCTAGGTATAAAATATCATACTACACTAAGACGGTGTAAAATTAAAAGCTTGTGAGGTAACTCCGGTCAAGACGGTCAACTCTTGACCCCGGTTCTAGGACAGAACATTGGCACGCCCAGTAGGACCGCATAAATTTTGAATCCCACATCGCAACGAAAAGTAAGTTATGGATCACATTAGAGGAAGTGAAACCCTGAAAGGACATGTCCAGAATGTAACGAGGGCTTTAGATTATAATAAAGGTATAGTGGAGACCCCGGGGATGGAGTTGAGGACGCAAGCAATGGTGCAGCCGGATCCTCGGGACGAAATCATCAGGCAATTGTGACAAGAGATCCAAAAACTTCAGAGAACAGATGGAAGAGAGAACATCGGTGGAAATAAAGGACAACAAGATGTTTAATATCAACAAGAGCGGTCCCAGACTCAAGCTTATAATGAGCAAGAATCCACGTAACGGACTGAGGAGATGAGTAGCCAAAGGAGGG
This sequence comes from Clitoria ternatea, assembly GCA_037962975.1. NCBI lineage: Eukaryota > Viridiplantae > Streptophyta > Magnoliopsida > Fabales > Fabaceae > Clitoria > Clitoria ternatea. Next base: position 12,941,082 of record CM075674.1, on the reverse strand, counting down.
CCACACAGCATGGTAGGGGATGTGAATATCGGTTTAAGATACCATTCATTGGGAGATTGATGAGTGTCCCCACACCTAGGCATTTTCAAACCCCGCAGCCGCTATCGGTTGGTAATTACTCAGGGGAGTCTGACCCCGGTAATCATTTGGATGCATACATGAATGAGTCTCTATTTCTAGGAGCAGAGGAGAATGTTATGTGTAGGATGTTCCCAAGGATGTTATTTGCTGAGGCCTTGGGATGGTTTAAGAGTTTACCTGTAAGATCAATTGACTCATGGGACAATATGACTCATGCATTTTTGTAACCTTTTTTGGTATCCAGAGATATTCCCAAAATGTCTCATACATTGGCACAAATCAGACAGGGGTCGAAGGAAAGCCAGAGATTTTTTTCGAAGAGATTTTATAAGGAGGCTGCGTTGGTACCAGCGTTGACGGAATAAATTCAAATGCATATTGCGGTGGAAGTTACAACCACAGTCACCTTTCGCTTTATCTTTGGCAAAGGGACTACCTCGTACACTTGAAGAATTTAGAAGCAAAGCAGCGAAGTACGTTGGGAAAGAGATGCATCTAGCCACTGCCAATCAGAAGAGTACGGCCCAAGAAGAAGTTCAAAGGCCAGATAAGAAGACATCGAAGTTAGAAAGGAAGGGTCCTGGTAGGGATATGTTCCCCAGACCAAAAGAAAGAAGGAGTGTGAATTCTGTGCAACACACCCCACTGGCAGTACAACCCAGCCAGATTCTAAGGGAGGTTGGTTTGAGAGGAATGATGGTGTATGGAGTAAGGAAACCATTGCCTATGAAGAGAGCTAGGAATACTAATAAATATTGTAAGTTTTAAGAGCAGGTCGGGCATAGTTCTGATGAATGTCGGTAGTTAAAGGAAGCTATTGAAACATTGATTAGAGAAGGAAAGTTGAAACAATATCTATTTAGACAAAGAGCTAATCCAGAGTTGGAAAGAGAAACCCTAAAAAGGAAAAAGATCGATCCAGTTGAAAAGGAGGAGGCTTAGAGTTCCAAGAAACCGATGTTAGATAAGGGAAAGGTTGTGGTGGATAATATTGATGAGGATGATGAGTCATGGATGAAACCGCCACCAAGTTCGGGCAAGAGAGACATTATTGACATGATCATTGGGGGCTTTGCTGGAGGCGGAGTGTCAAACTCAGCCCTAAAGAATCATTTAAGGATGATCATATCGGTTTAGACGAAGGTGGATAATAGGCCATTTCGGAATGAAGTTCAAACCCCTCCCATCACTTTCAATGATGACGACTACGGTCCAAAGTTCCTGGAGGGGATGACGCAATGGTGATAGAGGCTGTTGTGGCAAACAAGACAATTAGGAGAGTGTTGGTTGATCAAGGAATTTCATGCGACGTTATCTTTTATGAATGCTTCAAGAAGATGGGACTCTCAGACTCTGACTTGCAGCCTTATACTTAGGAGCTGAAGGCGTTCAATGGTGCTAAGCAACCTACTAAGGGTTACTTAGACACCAGGCTGACGTTTGAAGGAGAGCCGGGGTCGAAGACAATGTGCATAAGGGTATTGGTGATAGACGTGAAATCCCCATTCAATGGGATTATTGGACGCTCTTCCCTTAATGCTTTGGAGGCAGTAGTGTCAACCCCCCATCTGTTGATAAAATTCATTAACAAGGACAACCAGATGTCCTCAGATTGAGGTGACCAGCAAATGACAAGGTATTCTTATAACCTCAGTGTGTAGATGACCAAGATAGAAGAATCTATCAAGAGAAATAGGTTGAATGACGGTAGACCAGTACCGGAGTCTGTAAACCTAATAGATCTGGACCCCAAAGAAGAGTTGACATCGAATCCTGAGAATCCTTAAAGGCCCACACCAGAAGGAAGAGTGAAGAAAGTTATGTTAGAGGAAGATCCTACAAGGAGTACAGAGATTAATGATTCCTTAGATGTCAGGATAGAAGAACGATTGATTAAGCTATTAAGAGAATTCAAGCATTTGTTCGCTTGGACTGCACCCGATATACCCGGCAATGATCTGAACTTCTGTTGTCATAAACTAGCAGTTTATCCGGAGTCAAGAGCAGTGGCACAGAAGAAGAGAAGGTTGGGGCCAAAGAAGCAAAAGGTGGCATGTGAGCAAACTGAAGAATTGTTGAAGGCCAGTTTCATAAGGGAAGTTCAATATTCTTCATGGGTCTCCAACATGGTGATGGTAAAGAAGGAAAATGACAAATGACAGATTTATACAGATTTCACGAATCTGAACAAGTATTGCCCCAAAGACCCATATCCTCTTCCAAGTATTAATCAGATGATAGATGATTCTTTAGGATACTGATTCTGTCCTTCATGGATGCGTACTCTGAGTACAATCAAATCCAGATGTGAAAGAAGGATGAAGATAAGACGGCGTTCGTAAATGATAAAGTAGTCTTTTATCATACAGTTATGTCGTTCAGATTAAAGAATGTCAGAGCTCTTACCAGAGGATGATGAATAAAGTCTTTGAAGGAATGAGGTCAAAGGTAGTTGAAGTGTATGCTGACGACATCATAACCAAGACCCCGATAAGAGGTGATCATGTTGGAGACTTGAGAAAAGTATTTCAAAGGCTCCAGTTGTACAATATGAGATTGAACCCGTTGAAATGTACATTCGCAGTACCTGCAGGGTGGTTCCTGGGGTTTATGCTGACCCAGAGGGGCATAGAGGCCAACCCTGACAAATGTAAAGTGGTGAGAGAACACTAAAGTCCAACCAATGTGAGGGAGTGATAGCCGTTCAGCAAGTGCATGGGATATCACGTAATAAAAAGTTATTATTCCCACATAGATTGTGCCCAATTACCAGTTTGCAACGATTTGACTATCTAGACCAATGATTTAATTTTAATGAAAATTTAAATTGACTTAAAACTAAAGATGCCAAAAGAAAACACAGCTATTCGTGGTAAGAATCAAAATACTTAATTGAGAACAGTTAAGATTAGGCTCTTGGGAATTAAAAGGTTCACATGTTGTTACCAAATTCAATACAATTCAATTTCCCCATTTATGAAATCTCGTTTCCTAAGGCAAGTTTTCCAAATTTGATTAATGACTTTCTCTTGAAACCTCACTAACGTACCTAATTATCGAAGAACCACGTTCAATTCTCTAATTAGATCCCTTATGCTTTATGGAAACCCGGTTATCCCTCAAAGAGCTTTGTCTACTTTCATAACCCAAATCCCTAGGTTCAATTTCATGTGATTCAAACCATATGCCAATCTTTCGATTACCCACACCATTTATAATCATCTACACTTATTTCTAAGCCTTGTAGAAGCATTAAACATACATAAAATTGAATAAGAAACATGATTTATAAATGGAAAAATGAAGAACATCTCAAGTTTGGTTTACAGACATGCTACCCCTAATTCCTAAGAATGGAGTTTAGTTCGCCATAAGGAAGAGGATTAAAATACCATAAATCAGAAAGTAAATCTCAAACATAAAGGAAATCAAAATTACAAAATAAGGGTTAGGAGAAGAACTAGAGTTCTCACTTTTGGTCCTAATCCAATGCCCCAAAATCTGAAGATCCAATGCCATTCTTCTTGATTCTTGAAATCCTCTCGAAAATATCCTCCAAGAAGCTCTCAATTCTCACCAAAAATTGTCTTCGTATATCTCTCTATCTCTCAAGTCCCTCGTATTTTTGCCTTTTTATGTTTTGAAATTAGGCGAAAACTGAAGGTTACCGTTGCAACATGCAAAATCCACTGGTAGTGGATCGTATTATGACACCCAAAACGTGTGGAAATTAAAATCTGGGTAGAAACCACTAGCAGTGGGAAAATCCATGACCAGTGGGTTTTTTAGAAGTGAACTCCACGGCCAGTGGAATTTCCCACTGGCAGTGGATTTTTCTGCTTCAATTTTTCTACATTTCCAATGTGTTCCATGACTAGTAGAAAATTTTACTGGCAGTGGTTTTCTCTGAACCTTGGCAAACATATTTATGGGTGTTTTTGGGTTCCGAAATGCCTTTTTTGGTATATACTTATTCAATTGTTGGAGTGACTTCAATTTTGAGTCTTCCACAAGCTTGAACTCTTTCGATTTTCATTATTCCATTCAAATTCTTCCAATTCCTTTTGCAAATAGATTTAATTCATGAAAATTCCTGCAAAATACAACTACCCAAGTAGCATATGCGGAAATAGAAGAATAACCATGGAAATTATGGGGAAAATAAGATGAAATGAACTAAAATTAAGACTACATGGATCCTAAAACTAATGCAATCTAAACACTTATCAAAACACCCCAAACTAGGACATTTCTTGTCCCTAAGCAATCACCATCATCACAAGCATGAACAATAAAGAATGAAGAACTCAAACCCACCCAAGGATCCTAATTGGAATTATCCTTAATAGATGATTGCAAGATTATCAAAACAGAAACCACGTCATTATTCATACCATGCTTACCAGGATCAGACTACAGATACACATCCTTTTATTTCTCTCTAAGTGTTTAGGCTTGTATATAAGTATCACTTAAATCATAACATTTCAAAACACTACCATAGGCTTGACAAGTGACCCTAATCTCCACAGTTATCCAGAAAACACGTTTATGGTCAAAAGGTCTTTCAATTGGTTGTAACGGGGCCAGGGGTTCATAGAACATGGATGGATATCAAGAAAAAGGGAAGTTCAAAAGGGTTTTAATAATGAAATTCCTGAAAATACTGAGTTTTGGAAGGCAAACCAGAAAATACATTTTCTTGCTCATTCAAAACTTCTAAGGAGTCCTATTCATTTTTATTTTTAAACTTGACTCCTTATTATATTCTCACTATCATCCTTTTTTTTCTTCTCTATTTTTTATTGGAACCATAATTTCACATTTCTATTATTTTCATTTCCCAAATCAAACTAATTTTTCTTTGAGCCTTTTCATCTAGTTGCCATCCTTGATTTTTCTCAGGGATTTAGAAATCAAATATCAACTGCTTTCAAGAATAAACATTTTAAGCTCAACATGGGGCAACTAATGGTAGACATAACATTCAAATTCTGAGGCTAAAGAACAAAACCTAGATTGCTTTTTTCATTCCATAACATGTAGTCACCAACCATTTTGAATCGGTTGCAAGCCAATTTTTTGAATGCGTAAAATGCATGATACACTTAAAGAAGAAAAACAAGGGTTTTTCAGAATGTTTTACCCTTTTTGGCCAAAAAGCTCTTTATTTAAATGGCAATTAGTCATAGTCCAAGCAAACAGGGAATCATCATGTGTGGTTCATCCAGATAAACTAGCAATCGTAATACTTATTTATTTATTCTTTTTATTTTATTTTAACTGAAATTTTATCATTCAAATTGACATAAACTTGCAAGATAGTTATCACAAGGAGACAAACCATGTCATCCTAAACAAAAAAACAGTAAATAGAGCATGCAAATCACAAAAATCACACATAAAAAATAATAGATAGTACAAGGGTTCGGAATAAGTTTCCGTCACCTACCATCTCAAACTAAAGATGGACAGTGTCCTCAATGTTCAGTAAGGAAATATCAAGGTAAACAAATACTTATTCAAACAGGATCACCTTTCATGGAGAAGGAGGTGGGAAATGGACTTACTGGGAGTACAGATCATACATAGCATAAACTTTATGGGAGACATGGTTGAGTTGGGCTCCCTGTCTCTCCTATTCTTGGGACATGGATTCCATTTGTAGGGACATGGAATCCATGCGACTGCTCATTCCTTCCATCAGAGAATACATACACTCCATGGAGAAACTGGAGCTAGAAGTGGATCGGGATGGACCAGTTGAGTGCTCTGGGGGAGGTTACATTTCAGTATCCATGGGATCTTCTACATCATCATCTGTACCTAAAAATAGAAAAGTAGTCTTGCCTTTCAGGCTAGTAAAGCTAGGATTAGGCAAAGGGTGAGGCACGGAAAATCCAGGAATAATCAAACTATAAACACCCTTGTGAAGTACTATCATACTCATATGAATCATTTCATCTATGTCCACCCTTTTGGGTTAGCACAACAGGGTATCCTATTATAGGACAATTCCAACATATCGGGCAAGTGGGTTAATATACCCAGCAATAATAATCCTACTAGAGGTAGCTCAGCCAACTTGAGTAAATTGACTAAAAGCCATTTAGTTGAGTAGATCGGTACCTAATGGATCATAGCATAAAGGAACTATAATTTAGCAGCTCAAGTGATGCCCGGGCTATCAAATCGCCCAAAGATGGAGTAAGCCATGAACCTATGAAGTTATTTGAAAATATGGTGATGTATGGAAGAGGCTTTGGTGGAGGAGGGATCATACTGTTCCCCTGCTCAGGAAATTTGGGACCAAAAATGTTGGCCCCTAAAGTCCCTTGGAATACGAGTAGTATTCGCGCGGGCTAAATGATTACTAGTCATGGAAGGAAAACCATAAATGGGATCCACATCCACCAAATCCATTTTAAAATCAGTGTTGTTTAGCCTAAATGAAATCTCCCAACCAGAATCATTTACACAGGGCTTTATATCAATTGAGCTAAGGAACTCTAAGGTGGTGCGTTCATAACTTGGTTCATATAACTCAATAAAATCTTCCCAACCCATATTTTTACAAAATTTTAAGGTGTCCTCATAGATTCCAAGCAAAGACTCTTTACAGAAAAACTATGAGGGAATAATATCCCTCGTGGTCAAAGGAGCAAGACGCATTCTTTGGTCATCTGAAGTGCATTCAATATCATCTATACTAGCATAGTTAGATGACTTACCTTTGGTTTTCCTCTTTTTTCCCACCGTCTTGGTTCTTCCGGACGACATAATGCTTTGCTAAAAAGCACAAGGTGGAGAAAAAGTTAGGCATACAGAGACCTAAATAGAGGATTTATAATAAAGAAAACATGTTAGTGGAATATAGGTTCATGAAATCAACAATAGATTCACACCAAATTGTAACGGGAAATGCCTAATCATGGAAAATTTCCTATGTAATCATGTGTCATGTATCTAAGGAATAAGTTCCATATGGAATAGCATTAAATACCTAAGAAAAATAAAGTGAATATGACTTAGGCATTTTTACAAACACTTGGTGGGTATATAGTTGTGCAACAAGAGGTTCATGAATAAGCATTACAAAATGACTCCAAATCCACCAAACCAATCCATATATTACACATCCCAAAGTAGAATTTTTAATACCCCTTATGATTTCCAATCAATTGAGATAGCCTCAATAAGTGTCACACAATGTATAATTAACAAAACATAGCATCACCTTGAAGCATAAATCAAGAAAAGATAAATAGGAGTATTGAACTAAGCATAGGTGTAACATCCCTAATATTTTAGAAAAGTTTTAATTGACGAAAAATATTAATATTAGTATTAAAAAAAATGCAATTAGAAATAATTAAATGTTGTGGGAATAAATAAATTTATTTGATTAATCAATTATAAAAGATTAAATGAAGGTAAATAGAAGGAGGTAAATTTGAAGTTACAATAGGGTAAAAGGTGAAGGGTGAAGGGTAAAGGTAAAAGTTTTAATTAAAACTTTTAAAGGAAAAAGTAATTGAAATAGGAAATGACCAAACTGCCCTTGAGAATTAAAAATCTAAATTTCCTCTTCTTCTTCCTCACTTCACGCATGCATCCTTCTTCTTCTTCTTCTCCCCAAAGTGGCCGTGACTTGCATGCCTTGAAGGAAGGTTGATTTCGCGCCGAAACTTCGAGATAACTACGTTTTTGCGATCGTGGCTTCGAGGTGAGTCTAATGGGTCCTTTAAATTAAGCTTTCGTAGTTCTTTCGTTTTCTCCGTTAACCCGAGGGGTCGTGCATGGAGGGGTGAGCTTCGGTTCCCTACTCCTCTAGTGTGTAGAAGCTTGAAAAATGGCTTTTAGAGTAATGAGGATGGTTTAACATTGATGGGTTTTGCGTTTCGACCTCCGTAGGTGACAAAACAGTCGTCGGAGGATCGAACGGAGAAGTGGGTGTTGATTTCGGACGTGGAACGTCGGACATAGCGTCGAGGGAACGCCAATCTCATCAAGAACGAGTCGTCGGAACTCGGAACCAAGGTAAGGGGGTGTTCGGGTTATAATTAATTAGAATAGGTAAGTATGATTGAATTAAGTCATTGAATGAAACATGGAAATAATGAGATTTGATAATGCGTAATAGTAGTATGTGTATGAATGTAAATTGAGTGTGGTTTGTAATGATTATGAGGATGAGGTGATGAGAATTGTGATGATTTGATGAGTTTAGTGGCAATGTGATGACGGGCTTGACAAGTAGGTCGCCCAATTGATGAATATGTGTTTTGTTGCTGGCCACTTGCAGTATAATATGAGAAATATGAATATACTTGTGTGATTATGTGGTGTAGGACGGCCGACGGTATGTGCAGCCCCTCGTTTCTGGCTCCCGTGGTGTTTATGCCCAGTTGAGCTACCCAGTGGTCAAGTAGGACCCAGTGGTTGAGGAGGAGAGTCAAGTAGGACTCAGTGGACCAAGCAGGGTTCACGGGGTGTCAAGCAGGACCCCCAGCTGAAGGCCGATCCTTTTAGTATCCGGATACTAGGCGTCGATTTGATATGAGAGTCAGTTGTGTTATTCGATGTATTGTTAACCTTGTGTAATGATATAAATGTGTTTTAGGATGATTGTTCATTGTGATTGACAAATTGGAGATAAAGGATTGGAATTGAATCCTTGATTGGTAAGTAGAAATTGAGGACAAGATGTAAGATGAATGGTACAAACAAAAACTAGTAAATATGTTCCTTGTTCTTAAATTGTTATTCTACATTAATTATGATACCAAACACTCACCCTTGCTGTTGTTTCTTTAATTTTAGTAACCAATGACAGGGAGGAGGTTGAAGCCCCGGAGATGCGTCAAGCGGAGAATTGATGCCAAGAAGCGAAGGGAATTTATGAAATGAACTATGTGTGTAATGTGTGTTGTGATTTATGTATGTTAAATCTAGATGTTGTTTATGTGTGTTAAATTAATTTGGTATATTGTCACCATGATTATGAAGTGTTGAGGGTTATGCTAATTTCCTTGGGTTGGATGTATAATGGCATGGAGCCAATATTATCGTTATGGCCAGGTCTTGTCTGTATATGTGAAGAGTGAAAGATAAAATCATACATATGCGCTGTTAGTAGTTAGATAATGTGCCAAATGAATGATGAATTTATCCATGGTGTGTTTGGTGAACTAGAAACATGATTGGAGGGTATGCTTAGTCAAAATTAGTCTCATGTGCATATTTGATTGTATGGAAATGGATGAACTAGGCTAAATGATGCATGTGAATGCTGAGGTTGCTGGTTGGTATGAGAATCTCCAGTGTTAATGTATAAACTGCATATTTCGCTCGAACCAACTGTATGTTCGCTCAAGCGAACGTGTCCTGTAACCCCCATATAGTCACTGGTGTAAATTCGCTCAAGCGGATTAAATCTCGCTTGAGCGAGGGGTAGAGTAAATGGTTACTGAAGTCATCTCGCTCCAGCGGGTAAGGTTCCCGCTCAAGCGAGAGATATTTGAGGTATCAGAGGTAGTCACTGGAGGATTTTCGCTCAAGCGGGTGGAGCCTTGCTTGAGCGAAAGGCAGAGGGACTGGTTCTGTGTCTATCTCGCTTGAGCGAATACAACTCGCTCGAGCGAAGGAGGAAAGTTTAGTTACTGGAGTCAATTCGCCCAAGCGAGGCAATCTCGCTCAAGCGAAGTAAGGACTGATAGGTATGAATGTTCTCGCCCAAGCGTGAGTGTGGCTCGCCCAAGCATGAAAGGTAAACCTCGCTCAAGTGAGTGGGCACTCGCTCAGGCGAAGATTCATGATCTCGCTTAAGCGAGTTGGGGCCTCGCTCAAGCGAGGTGCCCCTGATTCCCTTTTTCCTCCTTTCGTTCCATTTAACTAGTTTTCTCCTCTTTTTTCGATTGTTTGATTTAATTGAGACTATTTACTATTTTAAATATGTTTAGTGAAACATAAATATTATTTTGAATCATGACTTAATTATAATTGTTGATCGTGAAAAATTTATTGTAAAATTTAATCGAATGAATAAAAATAAATGTGAAATGACCTAGGATGTCACAATAGGGGCAAGAAACTATTCAATCATTAACATGTATCATAAAGCATATCTCAAATTCCCCAAATAATACAATCATGTACAAGAGCAAGGGATGTCAATAACAACACCATGAAGGAGTAGTTATGAAGGATTAATAGCCAAGGACCCATGAATATAAGACAACTTACAATCATGCAAAGGTAAGAACAAAAAGTTATCTTAAACATTATAGCAAACACTTGGTGTGCATAAGAAGAATAAACTAAGAAAATCATGAATATGCATCACAAAGCCCTTCAATTTCATAATATACACTCTACACATGAGTAAACATGAATCAAATTTGTTATATATGCTTCATGGAGTGTAAATCATGAGAAAGGACCCATATGGGTTTTCAAGAATAATGAAGAACATGATGAACATTATCATCTTGAACAAGAGTTTAATAACATACCCATATGATTTTTTTATTCATAACAATCACATATAAACATATATAAACCCTCCCACATGATCAATTTCACCAAAAACAAAGCAAAATATTAATTATGAGAAAACCCCAAACTAGAGCAATACCAAAATGTGATACTTACTTGGTGAGTGTGAGAGAAAGAAATGATGTGAGTGTGATGAAGGATATGAAGGAAACTTGTGGTGAGAATGGGTTTCAAGAAATTTCTTAAGATATGAGTGATTTAAGTAAGGGTTTGAAAGTGAATGCAAGAGGGAGGGGGAACATGAGGTGTGTGCGTGTGTTTTAAATAATGAAAATGGGGCCTGTTGCAATCCATGACTAGTGGGAAAATCCACGGCTCGTGGATCTTGTTGTCCCCTGGCCCAATTGTTTACACACAGCACCTGTTGAGAACCCACGGCCCGTGTGATAAATGCTTTTTAATACAATAAATTAGATCTAGTTTGCTTAGAATTTTAGTCATTATCCACTGTATTTCTTTTATTTATTGCTATTTTTGCTTTCTTTCCACTCTATTCTACTTGGGTATGTTATTTTGTAGGAATTAAGGTAATAAAGGGTCAAAAACAAGAGAAAAACGACCATAAAATGATAAAGAAACAAGAAGAACAAGCCCAAAGTGGAAAGAATTCTCTTTTTAAAGCTGAAATTCGACTCAGAAAGCAAAAATCCAACTCAAAATGGCCAAATCTGAGTGGGATAACTCAGAAATGACCAAATCCGAGTAGAAGGACTCAGAATAGAGCATTGCCGAGTGGAATACTGCACTGCTGGAGGAAAATCCGAGTGAAATGTTCCCTGATAAAGCCATTCCGAGTGATAAATAGCTGACTGGAGTGAAGGACCAATGCTGAAATGGAACAAGTCTCGGTTAAAGGTGATTCCGAGTGGAAACTCCCCGACTGCATCCATTCCGAGTGAAAAAAGGAGACTGACCTCCAACAAATATGTCCAAAGCTATTTTCCGAGTGAAAAGCTTGCTGATTGAAGTGAATCCAAGTGGGAGCTTTCTGATTGCAACTAATCCGAGTGAAAGCTGTTCCGAGTGAATGGATTCCGAGTAGAAGAGGCCACTGAAATGAATAAATGCTGACTAAGGAGGAATCCGAGTGGTCTCACTAAAAGAAAATGACATTCTCAAGCAGAACAAAGCATTTCCGAGTAATTCTTAGCAAGGAAGAAAAAATCCGACCGGAAATGAATCACACTCGGGCAAACTCTCAAGTTTCACACTGAGCCCGAGTGAGAAGTCTCCAAGGAAAGGAATTCCGAGTAAGTTGGGTCAGAAAGATGCATTTCCGAGCAAAGTAAGGCTCGGACATGGAAGAATTCTATCAGCCAGATTCCAGTCCTTCAAAGTCCAAGTTTCTGAGTGAAAGTGAAGTCAAATCCGAGTGGAAATTAACTCGGACTTCCGAGTGAAGATATGATTTTATCATTTGAATGAGTAAATAAATTTGTCCGAGTGAATTCCAATGCAAAATCCGAGCAGAGCTTTAACCGAGTGGTCCAAATTCAGAGACAGCCGAGTGAATGTTTCAGACGGTTCCGAGTCTTTCTACAGTCAATTCCGACTGAATGAAAGATGCTCTTCAGTAAGTCTTCACCCGTCCTTTCATTCAGCTTCATCACCAATCGGTTCTCCTCCAAACACCGACCCAATTCTTCACAAATGCAACACTGGATCACTACCTCCATCAACACCGCCTCCTTCTACTTTCCATCAAGTCACTCTCTACACCGTCCTCAATCCAGAAATCCGACCCACATTCCTCTCTTCTATCCGTTGTCCCCTTCTAATCCATACTACACACCGTCCCACTTCACCTTTCCTTTCCATCCATACCGCCCAGACTTCTCTCAAACCAACACCGCCCAGTAATCCATCAACCAACACCGCCCAGGCTCTTCTCTCCAACCAACACCGCCCAGGCTCCTAATCCACAACTCCGCCCAGACTCTTTTCCTTTCCATCCACAACCGTCCTCACCTCTCAACATACCGTCCAACCGTCCTCACCTCTCAACACACTGCCCAACCGTCCTCATTTCCCAACACCGTCTCCCTTTCTTCTTCTAATACATGATACCGCCCAACCGTCCTCATCTCAACACACCGCCCAACCGTCCTCACCTCAACACACCGCCCAACCGTCCTCACCTCAACACACCGCCCAATGTGACATCCCCCTTCAAATAATATTTATTTTATTCAATTTATTGATTTTCACAATAAATTTTTCACGTTTCTAAAATTAAATTACATCACAAAATAATAATAATAAAAAAAATAAAATGCATCTTATAAAAAATTACCCAAATTATAATTTAAAATAAATAATTTATAGTCCTCAAAATCATTTGAGTTGAAATAATCTCAAAACCTGAAACAGAGGTCTGACGCTACGCGCCAGTCCCACGCTAGGCGTGAGAGTACATTCGTAGCCCTGACGCTAAGCGCCAGGATGACGCTACGCGTGGGCTTATCAGTGACAGCACCTGATGCTGTCATACATTTTAGGCCTTTTGACCAATTACTATCTTATCCAATTATCTCATTTCAGGTCTAATTGCCACAAAACTAAATGGTCCATATGTCTTCCCTATTCTAAAACTATTGGCGAAGTTCGTTCGCCAAAATTCTAACATATGCTCAAGTTATGCATGAAATACAGCTTAACCACTTTATGTGCAACACTCTTACACTAAACACCCTAAATGATTCTTAAATGATCCAAATCCAATGCATACCACTTTTAAATATTCTTATGGACTTATTGATACTTAGTAAAGGTATTGAAACTCACTGAAACTCAAATTCACCTATCCCGTTTCTCAAAGTCATAGGGATGGCTACTAATTCAAATCTCTAAATCTATTCAATTCATCGATACAATATTCAATCATTTCAAATAACTATTATAGCACAAAAACATCCACAGAACCTGCCTATAATGCATGATTTACTATAGTATAGCTCTATGCCATAACCATAGTCATCCAACAGTACCTGGTTATCACAGATGCATAATATCTAATGGCTCCATGCCATTACATAATCACATCACCCAAACCACACACATATTATACTATGCATAAGTTCACGCTCCCACAGATTTACACATATCTACATATATCTACTGACGGCTCAGTGTCATTAGGCATCACGAACAAGTAACAACAACACATACTTCTACAAATCTACGAGATAATATATTCACATATAAATATATACAAGATATACATTCCAAACTTCTCTGGCATTACTCCTTGCTCATTTTTGTACTGGTTTCCGCAGCATCCGCAACATCCTTGGGTTTATTCACTGTGAACATAAAGTAAGGGTGAGTATATATTGCAAGAATGATACAACTACATAATCAGAGTTGATATCACCTGGAGAATCTCATTCTCCCGCCTGGGTTAATGATCCACTAAACTCTCCTCATATGAACCCAACATATCATAATCCATCATAAATTCATTATGATCACATCATAACAAATATCTCGCAACATTGAGATAAATTAATTTTAAGCACCCATACTTAATCAATTCATTTCATAATTCATTATTTCAATCATATCATTATCATATCAATGCAATAATCTGCATATCAGTCAAGGAGTATAATTCACAACTGACTCTCATATACATCAGACACCTAGTATCCGGATACTAACGAATCAGCCACCAGCTGGGAGTCCACCGACATCCCGTGAACACATCCTGGTTCACCGAGCCCGGTATCATAAACCGTCTCCCCACCTCAACCACTGGATCTCTTCCTGGATCACTGGGTAGCTCAACTGGGCCTCTACATGGACCACGGGAGCCAAAAGCGAGGGGTAATCTATACCGAATGGCTGTTCACAACACATATCATGCATATACAGCATATCACAATATATCTCATCATATACACATTATTCATTTTAAATTATGAATATACATTATATAATCATTAAATGATTTTGGCATACAAGTCAACTCACAACATAAGAATTCACATCTCAGCATAAAAGCCACATCTCAACATAAACACCATATTTCTCGGCATAAAAGCCATATCTCAATATAAACACCACATCTCTCGGCATAAAAGCCATATCCCGGCATAAAAGCCACATATCGGCATAAAAGCCATATCTCTCGGCATAAAAGCCACATATCGGCATAAAAGCCACATCTCTCGGCATAAAAGCCATATCTCTAAATATCATAATCATACTTTACATTCATAATATTCACATAATCAAACATAACTTTATATCTTCTATATCACGATAATCCAATATTTCATCACTCTCCATTATGCACATTCTAGGCATACTTTATACATTATTTTTCATCTTATTCACAATTCACATCTCATTTATTACCATTCCATTTTTCATAATTGTCAAATACAACGTATAACCACATACATAATCTAATCACATATTCTCCCATATATATATATATATATATCAATCTCATACTTTCACAGATTTAATTTTCCAATATAATTATCACAAATCTATAATCAAATATATATACTATAATACTCCCCTTACCTCACTGTCGACGCTCTAAACTCAATTACCAAGATCAATGCGCCGCAACCACTAAAAGATAAAATTACAAAAAGGTTTAAGGTTTTAACCGTTCAAACCTTAATCCAACTCAATAATATGCTCAGAAATTACTTTCTAAAGCTTTAGAAGCTTACCACAACTGAAATCATAAATTCTCCGAGAAACCCCTTTTTCCGCTAATCTTTCAACGGTTCTTTCGCAACCTATATAAAGCGGAATTCAAATTCGTCACTCAATCCTTCTTTTGAACACCATAAGGAAACTTTTAATCGGTTTAGAATCTTAAAATTCAAAGTTCCCTTGTTTTCCCCAAAAATGGATAAAGATAGAAATTCTCCATGGAATTCAAAATTGAAAGATCCCATGCGTTAATCTTAAGTTTCTTACCTCTAATCCGCAATTAATTTCAGATTCCAACCTCTTGTTGGCCTTTAATTGTCGCAGGGAAAAGAGAGAAGAAGAAGAACCCCAAAACTTATGTTTTTAACTTCTGCTCTGCAGGCTGTCAGCTTGGGTCTTTATTCTGCCCGCGACACTGACGCTACGCGTCCCCCTGACGCTACGCGTCAAGTCTAAATTTTTATATGGACGCTACGCGTCCACTAACACTACTCGTCAAATTTTACCCTGACGCTACGCGTCAGGTCCCAAATCAAAATTTCCCTTTTTATTTTAATTTTACATCTTATAATAATCTTACTTTATTAAATATCCAACTCATGAATATAAAACATAGGGATGTTACACCCAACTTCCCAACACCGTCTCCCTTTCTTCTTCTAATACATAACACCGCCCAGTAACCCTCTCAAGACCGCCCAGACTTTTCATCAATTCAACACCGTCCAGCCCACAACGTCCAGATCTCCATCTAACAGCAACTCCTCTCCACGCTGTCCAGTTCACTCACCAACACCGTCCAGCAAGCTTTCACTCGGATTTATGGGAAAATAACATTTTTTCACTATGAATTTCATCATTCTGCACCAATCTTCACTAAAATCCAAGCACCGAATTATTGGAAATATTAAATATGCAAATTGGAAACAAGTTGGCACAGCTGGAATTCACATGCACCGAAAGTTTCTCCCACTTGCAAATTTTAACGCGTTTCCTTAGCTGGATTCATTCATCCATTCGCCTATAAAAGGGAGAGCAACCAGGAGCATAACATAAAGGATCACTTCCATTAATTACCATCAGATTTATTTTCTTCGTTACTTTCTCTCCTTTTTTCTTTAGTTCTCTTCTTTTCCATTTTTTCTTTCTCTGTCCGTTTTTCTTCTCTTTCTTTTTATTTTCTTTTCTTTCTTTTATTTTGTAAGAGTGTGAGGGCTGTAAAAGTGAGATTTTAAATTTGTAATTGGTGGAGAAATTATTGCAACAAGGAATTACAGTGGTAAATTATTCTGAGCTTTTGGAGAAACCCGTAAGTCTTTATTTTTACCATGTCTTGTATGTTTTATTTTTCCATTATTTACGTGAATTTAAATTATTTCATGAGTAGCTAAATTAATTATCTTGGGATAAAGAGGGTATGATAATATTTTATTTTAATGTTATTTTGACTTGGAATTAAATAAATTTCTGTTTTCCATTTAGTTCAATTATGCTTAATGCTTTTAGTAATTCCTAACAAGAACCTAAATGTTAAAACTGTATACTTACGGGTATATTAGTAAGTTTAGGTAATAAATAGAATCGAGAGATTTATTTTTACCGGAAAGCTTTGAACTAAACCTAAGATTTTTGAAACGCTTTTTGTGACCTCGGTAAAACCGTGAAAGTAATCAAAATTCTTTTGAGGAAATAAAAGGGATTTTCATAAAACGATAATGGGCCTTTCTGAGGATTAAGCAGCGCTTTCCATAGGTTAGGTACATTAATAGGATTCCGAGAGGAACATATTAATTAGCTTTTGGAAAATTCGCCTTGGAAAACTTAAATCGATTCTTATTTATGAAAAGTTAAAATTCATTAAATATAAAATAGAGTCTTAATCCCCCAAAATCCCAAGATACTCTCAACTCTGATTTTTTAGTGTCAAGTAAATTTTATATATTTATTTGTATTCTGTGCAACTTTAATTTGTGCTTTATTTTATAAAAATCTTAAAAATCAATTGTGTGGATAATTAAATTTCAATATGCTGGTACTTTGAACACAGTCCCTGTGGAGAACGATAATCTTTTATATTACGCGACATAACCCGTGCGCTTGCGGGCCCTGTCACCGTGGAGTTCTCAGTGTGGCTCCTCCAAAATCCTACATACTTACCTGTTGGTAACCCATGGCCAGTGGAAAAATCTACGGCCTGTGGAGTTCTCTGTCTGGATCCTCCAAAATCCTACATTTTATGCCCAAAAATTAGTCAAAAAAACCCACGGCCAGTGGGAAAATCCACTGCCTGTGGAGCTTGCTATTTTCCACGAAATTTTCTTTTCATTCTAAGTCAGAGGATTCCACTGCCAGTGGGAAATTCCACTCCCAGTGGATCTCACTATTTTTAAACATTACAATCCTTCAATTATACACAGAAACTTGCCTTTATTTATGCAACTTATCAATGGCAACACATGTATGCATTTGAAATGAACAAATTTAAAAGAGACATATGTAACAAAGAAAAAAAACAATCATGCAATGCATTGGAATTACACATCATGACTTATCAAAGAAAAGCAAATATGTAACACACCATTTTTAACTTATTTAGATGAAACCAACACACAAAGGTAAGTAAGGAAAATACTAAAGAATAACAATTGGGGTTACCTCCCCACAAGTGCTAAGTTTAGTGTCTTCAGCCGGACGTGTTACACCGATTGGATTTAAGAATCTGATACATCAAACAAGTCCAAGACACTTGCTTGTTGTATCGGTTCACCTGTTATGTAGTGCTTAAATCTTTGTCCGTTTACCTTAAATGAACTAGACTTCTTACTCCATAACTCAACAGCTCCATAGGGGAAAACCTTCATTACCTTAAATGGTCCCGACCACCGGGACCTCAGTTTAGCAGGGAATAGCCTCAAACAGGAGTTGAAAAATAGAACCATATCATCTGGGTTGAATGACCTCTGGAGGATGTGACGATCATGCCACCATTTTGTCTTCTCCTTATATATTCTGGCATTTTCATATGCATCCAAGCGAAGCTCTTCGAGTTCATTTATCTCTAATAACCTATGTTTACATGCAGCCTCATGATCAAGATTAAGCATTTTAACTGGCCAAAATGATTTATATTCAAGCTCTACAGGTAAATGGCAAGGTTTCCTATACACTAGCTTAAAAGGTGTGGTTCTAATTGGAGTTTTATATGCAGTTTGATACGCCCCTAAGGAATCGTCTAATTTAATACACCAATCCTTTCGGGACGTATTGACTATTTTTTAGAGAATATTTTTTATCTCCCTATTGGATACCTTAACTTGACCGTTAGTTTGAGGGTGATAAGGTGTGACAACCTTATGCCTCACTCCATATTTTTTCAAGAGGGTCTGAAAAGTTTTCTCAATAAAATGAGACCCTCCATCACTAATTATGCATTTGGGGGGAAAGATTCCTTTTAAAAAGCTTCATAACAGTTTTGGTATCTGAATGAGGTAAAGCAATGGTTTTCACCCATTTAGACACGTAGTCTACTGCTACTAAAATAAAATGATTTCTGAAAGAAGAGGGAAAGGGTCCCATGAAATCAACCCCCACACATCAAACAACTCAACCTCTAAAATACTATTAAGTGGCATTTCATGCCTCTTACCTATATTACATGCCCTTTAGCAAGCATCACAAGTCAGGACATATATACACACATCCTTAAAAAGGTGTGGCCAGTAGAACCCAGCTTGCAATACTTTTAAGGTTGTTTTTGATGTGCTCATATGGCCTCTACAAGAAAGAGAATGATAATGGTTCAGGATGAATGGAATTTATCCTCCGGACACACCTCCTAATCAAACCATATGCACATTATTTGAAGATGAAGGGCTCATCCCAATAGTAGTGCCTGACATCTACAAAAAACTTCTTTTTTTGCTGAAAACCAAGGTCAGGGGATAAAATACCACACATAAGAAAAATGACAAAATCCACATACCAAGGTACATGTTGCACACTAAGACTCAATAACTGTTCATCCAAAAAAGATTCATTGATGGGAACAACATCACCTATCTCATCTTTTTTAGATGACAACCTAGATAGATGATCAACAACAAGATTCTCGGTACCCTTCTTATCTTTAATTTCTAAATCAAATTCTTGCAAAATTAGAATCCACCTAATTAGCCTAGGCTTTGCTTCTTTTTTATTCAATAGATACTTAATGGCAGAATGATCAGTATAGACAGTAACATGTGAACCTACCAAATAAGATCTAAATTTATCAAAAGCAAAAACAATAGCTAATAGTTCCTTTTCAGTTGTGGCATAGTTTACCTGGGCATCATCCAATGTGTGGCTAGCATAATGGATGACATGAAGCTTCTTATCCTTCCGTTGTCCAAGCACGACCCCCACTGCGTGATCACTCGCATCACACATTAACTCGAATGGAAGTTCCCAATCGAGGGGTTGCACTATAGGTGCGGAGCTCAAGGCCTGCTTAATCCTGCAAAAAGCCTCCAAACAAGACCAATCAAAATTAAAAGGAACATCCTTACCCAACAAGTTCGTCATAGGCTTTCTGATCTTGCTGAAGTCTTTAATGAACCATCGGTAAAACCCGGCGTGCCCAAGAAAACTTCGAATGCCTTTCACATTTGTAGGTGGAGGCAATTTCTCAATCACCTCCACCAAATAATTAAGTCTTTTCAAGACATATCCAAGCCTAAGCAAAAATTAGAGCACCCTAGTGAGTTAAAAAGCTAGAAAGGCGGCTCAAGAAAAAATTAAGGTCAAGATCTTAGCAAAGTAACTAAAATTCCCCATGCAAGAAGAGCGGGACTGGACTAGGGGCACAAAGACTATAGTTGAATTACTTTCTCGAAAGCAAGATCAAATGATAAACTCGTCGTCGTGATGCAGGATCAAAATTATTATTGTTCTCAAGGATTCACTGGAGGATCTGCAAACCCTCCTTACTTAACCCACCACAAAACTCTTTGACCACATTCGTTTCTTTCTTGCAGCTGATTTCTCTTTCCCCATACTTGATTAACCCACATGAATAAAACTGCTACATTTTCAATACGTGTTTATATATGAGTTTCATTAATGTGACAAAACATGTGTTTATAACAAAATAAAACAAGGCAATGACAATTATTTTCAAAAAAAAAGGAAAGTCGTGGAAGCGAGATGCTTTCGTTATCTATTAGCACCTCAGACAAACATCACAGGGATTGAGCCATATAATGCTCTGAAAAGAAGGTCGCCTCGTTCCTCCATTTTGCCCATGAATATAACCCCAAAATCTGTAAAGATTGCAATTCTAAAGGTTTCTCCTCGGATTTAAAATTTAACTTTAAATTTCCTGTCGCTGAAAAGGCACGATTTTAAATTTCTTGTTGCCAAAAAAGGTACCATTTAAATTTTTCGTCACTAAAAAGGGCACCATTTTACTTTCCTGTCGCCGAAAAGGACACTGTTTTACTTTCCTGTCACCGAAAAGGGCACCATTTTAAATTTCTTGTCACCGAAAAGGGCACCGTTTAAATTTTCTGTCGCTGAAAATGACACCATTTTAATTTCTTGTCTCCGAAAAGGGCACCATTTTAATTTCCTGTCGCCGAAAAGGACACCATTTAAATTTCCTATCGTTGAAAAGGGCACCATTTAAATTTTCTATCGTCAAACATGGCATCCTTTAAATTTTCTATTGTCAACCATGGCATCCTTTAAATTTCTTGTCACCGAACATGACATCCTTTAAATTTCTTGTCACTGAAGCTTGCATCCTTTTAATTTTCTTGTCACCAAACACCACATTTTTTTAAAGTTGACGCCCTAGACAAAATTTGTTCGCTCAATCTTTACTTATCCTTTACTACAACACACTAAGGAAAAAGTAAAGAGGGGCAAGTTGTTGCTACCTAATTTTGTCCGGGCCCATTTAAAATTTTCAAAAAAAATAATAACTAATAAAAAAATAATAAATAATAGAAAACAAAATTTCAATTTATATTAGGATTTAATTTTTAAGAAAAAAATGAACATGTGGGCTTGTTCAAATTTCAAATCATTGATCTGGGCTTTGATTTTCAAAATTTTTAATAAATTTTGAATTTTGAATTTCTAATCTTAGAGAAATTTTAAAATTTAAAGCGGGAAGTTTAAAATTTGAATTTATAAAGGATCAGATTTTTAAGAGATTAGAGAAAAAATAATAGAGGATTTTAAAAAATAATGAGATAGAGTTTTTAAAATATATATATATATATTAAAAGAGGAATCCACGCGAGGCATTATATGATATAGATATGGTAACGCAAATCAGGGAAAGAGATTAGAATTTTTAACAGATATATATCAATATAATCACGCAATTGAGGAAAAAAAACAATCAGGTAAAAGAAATATTTATATAAGGACGCAAGGCAGAAAAAAAAAAGGGGAACAGAATATAGATTGGAATGCATGCAAATCGAGAGAGGAAGAAAGTTTTTAACATGTGTGTGTGTGTCTATATATATATATATATATATATATATATATATATATATTGATTGGAAAAGCAATTCACGTGGGGGATTGGACGAGAAGAGAGGCAAAATTCAATTGATATATATAAGATTTCACGCGAAGCACCAAAAAAAACAGCAGTTCTTACGTGCATATATATATAACAAGGGATCCACTCACAGCTACGATAGAAAAAGGGGATTGGACGCAGAGAAATAAAAAATCACGAAGAATAATACAAGGTATTTTCTTTTTTCTCTTTTAATTTTTATCATAATTATCTGTCATCCTTGACTACTAGAGAATTATAATAGGCACGATTAAACATGTGAAATTCATTCCCACCTAAAAAATTTAATAATCAGTGGCATAAAGTACTTTTGATGTTTCGTTACCAACTAAGTTAGAGTATTACGATAAAATTGACATAGGCAAGTAATAAAAATTAAAATCCTTATGATAGGGATTAATTTCAATGGAACATCCTGGTAATTTATGCTTTAATTTAGACCATAAAAAGTATTTTATCAATATTGGCAAGTAACAAAAAATGAAGTCATTATGTTAGGGTTAATTTGGACGGGACGTCATGTTAATCAATGTCTTAATTTTTAAACCATAAAAATATTTTTAGTAATGTTGGCATGTAACAAAAATCAAAGTCTTTATGTTAGGAAGTAATTTGGACGAAATGTCATGTTAATCTATGTTTTGAATATTTCAAAAACTAATTTAGACCATAAAGTATTTTGATAATGTTAACATGTAACATAATATTTACTATAGGGGTTAATTTGGATGAGATGTCCTGTTGATTGATGTTTTAAATTTTGATGTTTTAACTCACTTCATGTGTTTTAAAATAATAACAAAGAACTACAAATAACTCTAATTTCCCCTAACGCTTGGGGAATACGTATGACCAGGAACAATTAATCCTATAGGACCCAAATTAAAAAAATAAATATATCTCTTTAACTCATAAAAATAAAAATCATCACGCTTTTAATGACGACCCGATTAATTTGGAGACGTCTTGTTAATCATTAAAATTATAAACCCAATTATTTGATCGACAATAAATTTATAGGGCATCTCTAAGAGGTTAAGATTATAAATTTATTAGGATTATTTAGAACTTAAACAATTTAGGGTAACCTTTTAAAACAGATAGTGTGGGTGCTAATACCTTCCCAACCTGTAATCAGACTCCCGAACTTAAAATCTCAATTTAGGATTAGTACGTTTACTTAGGTTTTTCTGATGATTTACCTTAAACATTTGTGGCGACTCCACAGTTTCTGGAAGAACTCGGGAAACCAATTTTTTTTTTTATAGTCGACCTCCCACCGCGATCCAATCGTGACAACTTACAAAGGTAAGTACACATCATTCACCAAGTTCCTTTCGATCTTGTATCCTTAGAGATGCAAGTTTAATCTTTAGCTAAGTAGACCAACCTTTATTAGCAATTATCTCCCTCCTTTAGATTTTTTTCTCAATTATTCAAATTTGATCTAAGGTTTTACGAGATATATATAGTAAATTATTATTATATTTTTTGAAAAAGTTAAACTGACTTACTAATTCATTTTCATTCAATTATGCAATTTCACAAATTAAAGTACCTTTTTTTTAGATTAAAAAACATAAGATCAATGTAGATTATAGATCGGATGGAACATTAGTTATACAAAATTGAATCGTTATAAGTTTCATGAAATTGAAACGTAATGGATCATAAATGAATTTTTGATCTGCTAGTCACATAGAATTGGGTAGTATTTCTAACATGTAGAATCAACATAGATTATTGGGTGGTGTCTCTAATAGAACTTTATTTCTGCAACTAGATTGCTAAACGTGCATTAAGTACATGTTTGAAAACCAATCAAATTAGATCAAACATGAATCCAAAATGTGAAAGTTACTATTACAACCATTTTCACATCAAAATCGCTTCCATGTTGATCCTATTGGACATTCTAAATTATTAGGATTTTCAATGATGGTAAGAAAACTATGTTACCATTGTTAAAGATGATAATTGAACTTATTGTTTTCATGTGTGTTTTCCTATTTGATTTGTCAATCGTCTTATAGGTGGCTCACTATTGTTTGTGTTGTAGAAGTTTGATCCTAAGGATCATTTTAATCAAAATATTGGTTTGATCAATGGAAACAACTTTAAGAAATTCTTAGTATTTGTTTGGTTACTTTTGTCTACTCAAAATAATATCAACATATTGTTTAATCAATGGACTCTAAGAAATTATTAGTAATTGTTTAATTTGTTGTTATTTGGTCAATTTTGTCTACTCAAGATAATTTTCTTCAATAATCAGTGTACATCTGTAAACAAGTGCTGAATCTTATTAAATATAGGAGTTGATCATGGATGCGATTTAGAATAAGAGGTTTTTCGGGTCTTTTCTAGATTGGTATAGAAATTTTTTATGTATGATCGGTAGGATCTCTTCTTGATTGTTTTATATA
Source organism: Clitoria ternatea (assembly GCA_037962975.1). Taxonomy (NCBI): domain Eukaryota; kingdom Viridiplantae; phylum Streptophyta; class Magnoliopsida; order Fabales; family Fabaceae; genus Clitoria; species Clitoria ternatea. The sequence continues at coordinate 12,916,767 of CM075674.1, read as the reverse complement.
GTTTGGGTACAAAACGATTAAATTGTTTCTATGTTGAACAAAAAAAAGATGATACTTAAAGGAAAAAAAACTTGAGAGGGTAGAAGACAAGGTGTTAAAAAGCATATAATGCTCTAATTCATCATGATATATATGTATATATATATATATATATATATATATATATAATATTTTCAGAACCAAACCATTTATTGAACCGATGAAGACACTAGTTGAAGCAAACTGTGGTCAAACTAAGAATTGAACTATTAGTAATAAAGAATTGACATGAATTAGTCACCTAACCAGTTCATCGTCCAACTAATCCGACCAACTTTTCTAATTCGATTTTGATAATAATTAATCTATTAATTTTTAATTATTATTTTCAAATTTTTAATTTATAAATCATAATATTTAATAAAAGTTGTCAAATAATGTAACATCTTGTTTTTAGAAAATTTGATTTAATTTGTGTTGGTCTGATCATGGACAGTTTAGGAGTATGGTTCAGTTTTATGTTTATTTTGAATTTAAATAGAAAAAATAGAGTTTAAATCCTACTTAGAAGGATATACCCAAAAGTTAGTTTTGATCTTTTTATAAAGTCAATCATGACCTAAAGATACTAGTTACCTATCCTAGTTTAACTAGAACCCTAAAAATCTTTTCTTTCCCCCCTAATCACATTTTCCGCTCACTCTCACTCACCTTTCTACTCTTATTTTCGCCACTCTCTGACTCTCCTCACCCATGATTTTCATATCCTCTATTTTCCATCGCATTCGTAACTCAATTTTCCTCCTCTTACCGCCAAACGTGCCCTCCCATTCCTCACTCCATTTTCATCCCTACTAGGGAAATGAAAGTTTCTTTATTTCTTCCCCCTTCTTCCCCACATGCAAGGGTGAAGGAGATATAAATCCTTGTTCTTCATCTTTGAGAATCAAGGTATGGTTCTAGAATACCTTTGTTATTTTTCTTTAATTTCTTAGAATCTAACCTTAATGTCATACACTTATACTTGTAGGTGTGCTTTGGTTTTGATGTTGTTGTGGAGAAAACCCTAAACCCTTCTTTCAGCTCCCGTTTGGCAAGTCAAAGCTTCGAAAGTTTTGTTTTCCTTCAATTTGTTGCATCTTTTGTATTTTTCAAGTTTTCTAGGTAGTTAAGAGTTTTGTTAATTGATGTGGTTGTGGCTTGGTTTGTAATTATGTGAGATTTGTACCTAGTTACGTGTAGATTAGAGCTAGAACGACAAGAAGAGCTCACAACCCTTTTGATTATCTCCCTTAAGGTAAGGAAGAAAGGGCTATGTTAGGAATAAGTATAGAATAGGTAGAATTGCGTGTTTGAATTTAAGGAATTGATAGAATACGATTTGATATATGTTGGTATGTTGGAAGGCATGGTGAACTTGTGAACCTAGTACATGGATGGTTTGAAGGTAGAATTGGTAACCTAAGTACAATTGAAAATTGAATAATGAGAATTAGCTATTGAATTTATTTGAGTGAATGGAACGAATGAGATCTAGTTGTGTAATTGATAAATCTAATTGTGGTGGTATGTTGAAATTGTGTAATGTGAGATTGTGATGGAAATAGTATATTGAATTGAATTATGTTGCAGGCATTGGTATGTTGAAGTATATGATGAAATTGTGTAACTAGTGGATGGAATGGTTGTATAATGGAATGTTGGTGTGCATTGGGAATGTGAGGAAATACTGGATGAGTTAAATATGGAATTAGTAAAGTGAATGTAATTGTTTGTTAAATGGTGAGGATTGACAATTGAATTAGTTGCATGAATGAAAGTTTGATTATGTTGACTATGCAAAATGGATGAGTGGATTTAAAGCATTCAATGATTGAATGAGTTGGTATGTTACAGACATTCCTAGTGTGGAGATAAGTTGGTATTTCAAGTTATGGTGATTGGTATAATTGGTGCGTTTTGGCTTTGGGTAATTTGCATTTATGCTATTATTTTTTTTTTTTGCAAAAGATAATCAATTACCATAGTTTTGGTAATCAATTACCAATTCCCTATATGTCAAATAATCAATTGCTTCAGTATAGTAATTGATTACCCAATATGGTAATTGATTACCTAGAATCTGGTAATCAATTACTTGACCTGGTTGCTTGGAATGAGATTTTATGCACCTATAATCGATTACCTTGTCTCGAAATGCATAGAAACATCTTTTTAACTCCAGTAAGTTGTGCTAATGGTATGTTGATATGAAATTAAAATGTTTGGGCTAAGATATGTATTAATAATTAACTATGTGGCTATTCTAAATTGTTAATTTAATATCCTATATGTAATATAACGAAATGCAACAACCATTAACGCATCATACATCATAAGCATAAAGGACGCATCTTGGGATACAAGGATCCCTTGATTGTCATCCCGATAGGGGGAAACTCTATAATGAGCCTAGACCTGAAAAATATGTTTATTGTACGCTCTAGACGAGGTGTTATAAAGTCTACCCGCAACACAGATTATGTATAACCAAGTCACAGTATGTGACGGTGTCGTAATGAGGCAGTTTGGTTTGATACTAGTAAAAGTGATTATGATAATCGAGAATACTACAATAAATTCCCACCATTAGAATGCATCCATCAAAACATCATTGGCTATAATGGAAGATTGTTTAAATGAACCAATGTTGTTTGGCATATGCATAGTATTGCATTTTACTTGTGTTTGAAATTGGATGGGTTTTTTTGAATGTTTGCATGCTTGTGTAGTTCTCATTTATTCTATACTTATTTCATTAATTCTTACTCTTCCAAATTTATGGTCTAGTGAATGCATGGTAATTTCCTAGAAGGCATGGGGTGGCAATGCAATGAAGGATGGAAATTATTTTTTATGTGTATATGCATATAAGGATGTTTGGTTTACAGTTGAGGAAACAGAGTTATAAAAATAGAAAATTCTAAAGGTTAATATTGATCATTCACGTCATTCAAGACGATCAAAACTCCGTTGAACCGTAAGATAATTTTTTTACTTTTCTTAACTTTTGTTCCGTTGTACAGAACGGTAAAACAAACAAACTCTATATATGGTTACGTGAATAGGTTTGTTAGCTTATTCTGGATTGTGGTAGTTCACTTTTTGAGTTGTAAATATTATGGACTCTATTCAAATGATTACATTAATGGACTATTTTGATAACTAGCATATATGCAATGGTAAACAAGCGATGTTTGATTATGATATTTAACATAATGTGAACATAATAAATTAATACGGAATAATTGGATTGGGATTAGTTTAGGATACAAGTGACTTTAAAACTTATGTTAGGAGTCCTAAGATAATTGTTAATAAAATTTACTCTAATTTTATCCAAGACAAACCTTACAACTTGAGTAGGTAGCGTAGACAGAGCACTAGTTATATTAACAACCATCAAGTAGAACCCTCTTCGTCAATAATTAATTAAAGTTGATAGTTGATACCCTAGCCCAAGGGTGAGGTTAAAGATATGAACTTGGGAACCAACAGTCACACATACTAAGGTAGCCAGGAAACTACAATGCTTAGACAACTATAGAACAGCAAGAAACAGCACAAAATCAGACAATAAGATGAGCATACGGGGAAGACAATTCTAGATTAATCAAAAGATTCAAGACACAAAATATGAGGGAAACCCGCTATCCCTTCAAAATTTGTCCCCCTCGTTAGCCTAACATACAGCTGCAGTATCTTATGTTTCTCAACCATCATCCATTCTTTTACAGTCCTGTCCCCTTGATATTGAGTATTTGTCAGTATCATTAGCCACCACCTGCTCCACTCCAGTGTTCAACATTCCATTCACCATCTTCACATTACCAACTTAAAAGATATTATTAGGAAGGGCAGCAGGATCAAGTTCAAAAGATCCACTCGGAACACCTTCCCTTTCCTTACCCGTCATCCTATATGAAGGAATAGGATGTGAGAACCTATATAGCTCATATGGTAGAACACGAAATATGTTCACTCCATCCTTCTCAGTTTTCTGAAAGAGGCTCACAAAACCATTTACTTTGCTTAGATAAGCAACTTCAATGCCAACTTCAGCAAAATCGGATAGAATTTCCACATATTCAAATTCATACTTCAAGTGATTTTCTGGATTAGAACTCCATTTGATATCCCAATCTCTAAAAATTGCCCAAGTTTCTCCCTTCTTAGGATATACCAGATAAGAACCTTTGCTACTTCCTTTCATGCACTGGATCTGATGAGAGAACATTGAACGATCTGTAGTTTTCTGAGAACCACCAAGTTTGAACTTACCGCAACCAACAGGCAAATCTGCATCATGCCAATCATTCTCACCTTGGCCATCTGGGTCAGGATCCAACCAAGTAATCTTCAACTTGAAAGGAGAGGCCACTTTCTTGATAAGAGCATAAAATCTTGGCATCGAATCGGCAGGATCATAAAGTGCCCACAACTGATTAACAGCAAAACAGTCCTCTTCCTTATCCTTCTCAAAATCATTGAAATCTGACGCGGGTACTTTCTCTCCTTCAACGTTAGACTGCTCAACTTTGCTTTTGTTCTTTGAAAACGGTTCTTCAGCTGAACTGCTTTTTTCATTTCTCACCTCGCTGTTCTCAACTTCATTGGCATCAAATGATCCGTTTTCTCGTGGCTTTTTGGAAGGAATCTCAAAATCATCATATTCTGAGGCTTCCACGTATGAAACATGCTGCCTTTGCCGGGAAGATCTCCTGGTATTAAGTCTTGAAGGATCAGCATTATTTCTTTGAACATTGGCATCTTTCACATCATCACCATTTCTAGCCTTGAAGCTTTCTCCTGAACCTGGAGCAGACTGCCTCACTCTCTTGCTTCCAACATTTTTACAGGTTTGCGACTCCATGACTTTGGATGCAGGAGAGTGACAACCAGCCGCAGTTGCGCGTTTTTCCATAGATACAGGATTTGAATGCGCAAATGTAGTTCTAGCATATTCTCCACCAACAGGTTTTCCACCACTGCTTTCTGAGGCTGGATTTGGGCGACCATTCATTGAACCCTCTTTCTGGATATTTACCCGAGTATATCCGGGTGAAACACCGCGGTATCGATAATAAACAGCTTTGAAAAATTTTAAGCATTTTTGACAGCGCAAGGTTGTATTGACAAAGGGCATGTAGAATTCATGCATTTCATTACAATTTTGGCAAGCTGTCTTGAATGTCATCTGCCCACCTTGCTGGCAGGAATAAGTGAAGCTTGAAAAAGCATTCTTCTTATGATTTGTTGCATCTCCAGCATGGTTTGCAGGAACTATATTCTCCTTTGAGCGATGGGATGGAGCCTTAGGTGCCATAGGTCTCAAAGCCCTTAACTTGATGTCATAAACAGAACGCTTTGTTGGGTCACTCAACACCCCGTTGGCTTCACCAATCAACTTGAAAGCAGCTTCAGCACCAGCAAATTTATTCTTATCAGGATGCAGTAACAACGCAAGCTTCCTGTACTGCTTCTTGATTGTAGTTTCATCAGCCAGCCTTTCAGTCTGAAGAATTGCATACCAGTCCATGCCAGACGCAAATATTTCCTTCTGCGCAGCACAGTGAACCTGACAAACCGTAAGAATCCGAGCAATGTTCTCAACATCAGGACACAGTTTCTGGGCCTTGGTAGCGAATTTGAGTGCCTCCATGAATTCTCCTTTTTGCATTCTAGCTTCAGCAATTCCCCTTGCCCTCACAGCTTCATCCTTGTTACACTCCATGGTTGAACTTAAAATCGATCCCAAAACAGAAAGGGACAATTCCGTAATTGTACCAATTCACATTCCACAAACAGCACAATGTTTTCACCTGATTGACACGAACCAATGAAGATAAACTTAATCTAAACCAAGAACCACCACCGTATCATCCAATCCAATGCAACACTCTCATAATTAATCAAGTACATTAGATATAGAAAATTTAAATGAAAAAACAGCACTCATTCAATAACAGGGATTAAGGAAATATATTAAAGTTATGAGAAAAACTAAGTCTTTTTTTATTTTTGGCCAAACCCATTTGGGTGAAGCTACGTATTTTGGAACTAGAAGGTTCTGGATTTATTGGTCATATATGAAACAATATAAAAACTGAGACTATAGTGCAAAATGCGAAGAAAAGCAAAGTATGTGATGAAAAAATTAGGGTTTCAGTGGTGGTGACATATTAGAGAGACAGAATGAATAAAGGGGATGAAAATGAAAAGCAAAGGAGGATATGGAAGTTACTTGAAGTATGAGTGGAAGCGCGAGCGCGAGGAGCGAATGCAACGGTAACAGTGACCAACGCAGAGAGATAGAAAAAGATGAAACTCAAGGCGGGAGGGGGAGACAAAATTTTCGAAAACATGGGAGGGAAAATAAAAACCAACAGGAGGGAACATGCGAATTGTTTCACTCCTATTGCCACTTTAAACTCTCAAATTGATTGATTTATTTAAAAGTTATTCATATATCATCATGTAAATATTTTTTTTCGACATTAATTTTTATTTTAATCAGATAGTAATTCTTTTACATGTGGTTTTTTTTTTAAGATAAATTTTACTCATTCTGGCCACCCATATTAAATTTCTGAGATATATGGTAAACATTTTTAGGAAAAGTTCTCTTATGTGAGAGTGAGATGAGCGATCGGCCGTATAAATGGTTAAAATTAATTATGAGGGTTTTAAAGAAAGTCATGTGATCTTTTAAGTGATTATGCGACTTTGAAAAATTTTTAATCTCAATTATTCATTATATGTTTCACTCTTTTCACTTTAAATAAGAGAACATTTCTCATAAAATACATTTCTTATATATATATATATATATATATATATATATATATATATATATCACAACTAACAAATAGAGTTATTCCCAAAAAAATATTAATTACTTTTAATTTAAATTTTTCATTATTGTGTAGTGTAGAAATTTAATCTCGTTTTATTTTTACCAAAAAAAATCTCATTTTACATTTTTGTTGGTTTTACTTCTCTATGTAATTAGGGTTATGTCTACAAAATTTGAAGTTTTAAGCAAAATTTTTAAAGGGGCTTAATATAATATAGATAATAATAATTTTTACATTATTTTCTAAACTTTTTTTAAATTGTAAAATCTTTTATTAAAATTTTATAATCAAATAATTTCAATATTTTGCTCTCAATAATTAGTATAGTTAATCTATTTAGTCTATTTTGTAACATAGTTAATCTTAGGTGGAATTTGAGAAATTTTAATTTTAAATAACTTTCTTCAACATAGGTAAGTTGTGATAGGTATTATGAATAACATTCTATAAGCAATACAAAAAATGTCTCAATTCTAAAATAACAATATAACATTAAAAAAACAAGAATAATAAACTAAAATAAAATTTGAGACGTAATAATTTATTGGGCTTAAGGAAATAGTCTTAATGGCATATAACTTTACAATATTAGAATTTAGATCTGTCAGTTAGTATGTTAAAGATCGTCAAATTTTACATGCATAGATTCCTCAATGGTTTGAATTCGAGTATTGAATACTCTGTAAGATTTTGACGTGGTTGAATACCCATGAATATTCCTTTGTCACACTTAGAATCAAAATTTTCAAGATAATCTTTAGTGTTTAGAATATAGCAAGTGCGTCCAGAAGAGTAAAAATATGAGATGTTGGGTTTCCTTTATTTCTATAATTCATAAGGAGTCTTATTCAATGATAAGGATTCTGTTTTGAATATAACAAGAAGTACTCACAACTTCTGCCCAAAAATATTTTGGAAGGTTGTTTTCATAAAGCATAGTCCTGTCCATTTCCCGCAGAGATCTGTTTTTCCTTTCCACAACACCATTTTGTTGAGGTGTTCTTGGAGAAGAAAAACTATGAGTTATACCAGACTCATTGTAGAATTTTTTTAAAATTCCATTTTCAAATTCTCTCTCATGATCACTTCTTATTGTATCAATACAGATTCCTTTCTTATTTTAGATTTTATTATAGAAAATCTTAAATACTTTTACAAACTTATCATTATGAGTTAGAAAGTATACTCATATCATTCTTATGTAATCATCAATGATTACGAATCCATACTTCTTTCCTGTCAGGCTTTGTACTTGAGATGGACCAAATAAATCTAAATGTAACAATTGTAGAGGTTTGGTGGTAGAAACAATATCCTTGTTTTTAAAAGATGATTTATGTTGTTTTCCTTTCTGGCATGCTTCACAAGGTAAGGAGCTGTTAAAAGAAATCTTTGGCAATCATTTAACAAGACCCTTTCTGTGAAGTTTTGAAATATATTTTAGACTTACATATCTAAGCTTTTTATGTCAGATCCACCTTTCCTCAGAATTTAAGAACAAACATGCTACATTCTAATCATTTAGTTCATTCAAGTCAACCCAGTAAAGGTTGTGATGTCTGTTTGCATTAAAAAGTGTAGTTCCATCACGATTGATGATAATACACTTATTTTTGTCAAAGGAGACCTTGTACCCATTGTCACAAAATTGGCTAAAGCTTAGTAGGTTATGTTTCAGACCTTTAACAAGAAAAACATTTTCAATAACAGGTGAAGGATTGTTTGTCGGGTGACACAGATGCTTTTCCGGTGTGCATGGTGTTGACTTGGACTTCCGGTATAGAAAGGTATCTGATACAGGCTTACAGTCCGAAAGTTTACCTGCTACACCGATAAGTGAGTGAGATTGAGTGCAATTACCCTCTTGCCCATGTGCTGGTATCTAGACCGGATCAAACCTCTTTCTGCAGTATTGAAGTACGCATAATATAAAATTTCTATATTATTTTATAATCATTGCTCCATAGCCTAAGGTCAGTACCGCTCTATAGCCTAAGGTCAGCACCATGAATCATGATTTCTATTGAACGATTTAATATGATTTCCAATGCATTGCTTGCTATTATAATAAGGGTTTTAATTTAATCGTGATCATATTATACGTTGCTCTATAATATGAAATTTATACTATTATATGCTTCTACAATGCAAAACAAAACTCAGAATCAAGATTGAATGAAAAACATACCAATTCTCAAAAGCAATGTGCCGACGTTCTTTCAGCAGGTAGAAAAATTGAAAGAGTGAAACAGAGGTTACATACAAGAACCAGGGGGAGTTTCTAAACTGTGACTTTTGATTTTTAGGGTAAATAACAGAATGATAAACACTAAAGTGATTTTAGGCTTACTGTTACAATAATTTAAAATTAATAAAATAAAATATTAAAATTATAAATATAAATATATTTAATTTATTACATATTATATTTTAATACAATATGATTTATAAGTCTGATTTTATTTTATAAAACTAATATATATAAACTAAATATATAAATTTTATATAAGGATGTACAATAGGCCAGCCTGACAGACCTAAAAGGCTTTTTTAAAAGTTTAAGCCTGGCCTTTGAAATTAAAAAGGCTTTTTAAAAAGTTTGAACTTGGTCTTTTTATTAAATTGGCCAGGCCAGGCCAGTACCGGGTTTAGTATCGATATCATACCCGGTACTGGACCGAGATCGAGTTTGCACCACCATGTATGGAGAACCTCCCCATGAACGAGTCAACTCCTACTTTTGAAGGTTTCGTAAAGATTCTTTAAGACACACCAATAAGTAGATGTCACAAGGTTACAACAAAGCATCAGATATAAAGGATCAATTGAAAGTCAAGTAAGGACTTTGGATATGGAAATAAAAGTTAGCCATAAAACCCTAGCATAAATAGTGTTTGGGTTTAATGTGGAGTAGAAAGGGAATGTTTGTATAATGGCATTATGAGTTGCGAATGGCATGTGATTAGGTTCAGTTTCTTTCCACCCTTAACCTTTACCAAAAAATAATGAAGCCTTAAAATATGTTGTTGGTTTAAGTGGGTTCGCTATTTGTGGGGCCTCATTTTTCCCAATCGAGTTTGATGAAAAAGACCAGTCACAAAAAATATCTGTTTTTAATAATGACTTGTTGAGATAAGTGAGAAAACCCTGGGAATAGCACTACCTCCTTAGAAGTTCTTCCCTCATGAGGATTTTTCAACTCTTTAGAAGGGTTTTATGTCTCTTTTGTGAGAAATATAGTTATTTTAGTGGTTTTTTCATCTCATCTCTCTCTTTTCTCTCCTGCCTTTTATTCACTCACATCTCCACCTCCTCAACTCATTTCTTTCTCCCTCATTTTCTTCACTTCGAACTTCATCTCCTTATTTCATATTCTCTTCCTTTTTCTCTTCACCTCACTTGTTTTTAAATTTAATTAATGTTAACCCAAAAAAATTGTTACTTATTATTATTTTTTGTTTACTAGGAATCGAACATAAGTTAAGGGCCTCACATCAATTCACAAACTCTGCTAAACCAACTAAGCTAATCCTCTCTGACATTGTTACTTGTTAATTAACCATTTGTCTGAATTTTGTTCGAGTTGTTCAATTAATATGTAATAACGCATATCTTGATCACAACTACCAAGAAGAATAAACTCACATGAATTAACGACTATACCCTCCTACAACGAATAACAAAACAGGACTACGCACATACTTTACCTTATCAGAATGGAAGGGAATGCTTATCCCCTGTGAAATCAAATGTTTCCAACTCTAAAAAAAATAGTTCATCTATACCCAAAAAAATTTCATCAACAAGTCACATCCACGAGTTGCTTCTAAAAGGAATAAGGTATTGAGTCTAAAATGACAATAAGATTGCTTGAGTTGAAACTTCATTTTGAGTCTGAAAAGTACTGAGGCTGAGATGTGAGAATGAGATTAAAATGTGAATGATGTTAAAAGTTAAAACGAACATGTTATTTACTAAGATAATATTTTGCCTAGCTTATCCCATGTTACATGGGCTTCTCTCACCCCTCGTGTTTGAAGTTGATGAAAATTCCCCTTGGTCAAAACTTTGGAACATATTTATCTAGGGCCAAAAACGCATAAAACACTCAAAATTATGTTCTGTTATGACGTAGTTGTATCTTGTGCTACAAACTCCAAATTAAATGAGACCAAAATGATGTGAATTCTTGCGTTTTGGATGCAATCTTGGCTTAAGAATCACTCAAAAAGGCATCACAAAATGTGAGATATGACCAAGAGACGTTTCAATAAAAAAAAATGGGATTTTTTTTTGGGGGGGGGGGGGGGGGGGGGGGTTTAGAGATTGATTGAAATTGAAATCTAAGAAATGAAAAAACGAAAATGGGAAAACGAAAAAACGAAAATGGGAAAACCTGAAATTGACCAAAAGTATAGCACACATAAGACTAACAAATTTGAGAAAATTAGTTTTAGGATTACGAATTGGAAGGATGCAAAACTCCACTCAATTCCAAACCTAGAACTGAACTTTGTTACCAAATGATGAGAACTTCGATAGCAAAAGTTGATAATCCCTATGACCAGAATTCTAGAATAGATCTATCTAAGTCCAGATACGCACAAAACACTCAAACAAGTTTTGTTACCACATAGTTGTATCTCAAGCTACACAACTCCAAATTGAATGAGATTAAAACAATGTGAATCCTCATGTTTTGATACGCAATTTTGACTTTAAAATCACTCAAAAGGCCTTGAAAAACATGAGATATGGCATGGAGATGTTTCAACGAAAATTGGAAATTTTTTGGGCTAGATATTGATATTATCCATAAAAACTTTTTAAGAGTGAGACTTGTTCTCTCTAGATTCTTAAGTGAAACTTTGAACTTATCAAAAGTGCTCATCCTATTACCATTCTCTGAACTTATCAATCATTGATCATGATGTTTTCCTTTTCCCTATTATCATCATTCCCAATTTCGTCAAAATCAATCCCTAGCCCTAATTTTTCCAATTTTCATCCAAAACTTGCCCTGATAATATCTTGCATTCTAGGACTTCTTTTTCCATGATTCTTAAGCCCAAACTACGTCACATAACATGAGTATTCACCTCATTTTAGTCTCATCTCACTTCAAGTTTTGTAACTTCAGGTACAACTTCAAGTTAGCAAAACAAGATTCTCCAACCCTTGGGCATTTTCCAACCTAGATAGATCATTTTTCCTATGTTCCAACAAGGGAATTCACATCAAAAGTGTACTGGTGAAGCTAGAGAAAATCATGCCATATTTTGTTGGTCAGAGGAGAGAAGAATAGAAAAATGGTGCTAAAATTTCAGATCATGCGAAATAAATAATATACGTATTATTTAGCACCCTCTAGGGCATGATGGAATCGAAGTATTCAACTGTTTTTGTTCAGGTGAATGAGTATTCCACTTTTAACATCAGGTGATCATGAATATTGTTCTTTCAACATTCAAATTATATGTATGCTCTATCACGGCTGGTATTCAGTCACGCCACAGCCAGAGATCACAGAGAAATGAAGAACGATCTCAAATTACCTTATACAACAATATCCAGTTTTCTACCATTCACAAAAGTCATCTACCTGACTGCTATTTAGCTCAATATTTGTGCTTTTACAAGTGGATAACTCTACACATACAAAGGCGGAGACGTACCTGATTATGGACTAGACAGATCAGATTGAACATTACATCACTGACCCTCAAGTATACAGATCCCCTACTAATACTTTTATAGATGTCAACTGGATTTATGCCTAGACTTATGCCATTAAAAAACTGGAGGAAACTCAAAATGTTAGTAACTTCCCGTAGATGAATGATCGTCCGGTATCAAGAATGTAGATGGTATCCCAAGACAACACAGATAAGCGCTACCATACAAACATATAGAAGTGGGAACCCGACTTGCACTTTTCTTGGACCTTTGTTAAGAAGATCAGACTGCAAAAATAATATAATACAATCCAGCATTAAAGAAATGAAACCTACTCAAGTCATTCACGATCATAAAGAGAAACCTCAAAGGAGGAAGCAGTATAACACGAATAAATGGGGAGGCATTCTAAAGCAGCAGAAAACATCTGTACCATTCTCCAACAAGCAAAAAAGTGAAGTTACGAATCTATAAAACACAATTTTGATTAACACTTTTGACTATGTCATTGTAATCAAATATTTGGGTGGTTACTCACCCTTCTTTTCCAGCAGTAACTTAATCATTATATATTCATATGCTCCAGAACAAGTAATGACTATCTTCTATCCTATTAAAAATAAATACAAAGTAAATACTACAAAGACCGGATATCTGACAGTAAACTAGATTCTTTTCTCCTTCCCCTTCTCTTAGCAACATTTATACATCAACAGTTCCTCAAATTCTAGAAAGACAGACAACTTACGTTAAGCATCTCAGGGATTATGGCAAGAACCGATAAATGAAGGCCACAAAAACATAACTAGTAAAACTAGACAGTGATTCTCGGGCTTACAAGTTTTTCTTGCAACATTTTTGTCTCCAGATTGCTTAGCCTCCTCTCCTCGGTTAACTTTGATATTGTTACTCCAGACTGCAAAAGAAGAAATGTTATCGTAACTATAGCTAAGATTAACATGCAATTCGAGAATCAAATCCCACTACAAAATTTTCCCATTGTCTTGTTGAGAAAACTGATAGAGTACTCTCTCAGAAACCCACATGCTGCATTGCTTCATTACTAATGTTGTATTCAATGAAAATGAGAAGCATTTTCACATAGAATTTAGTCAATAGGAATGCTAAGAAGGAGCTTTAGACTAAGCAAGTCTACAAGGACACAAAAGTCTGTTAATATAGTTATACCACATTAAATCATGCCACACATAACTGTAAATCAAAGAAGAGCAGTCCTTGCTGTCTCCTCTGGTTTTTCTAATTCCAACTTATATTCTGTTAAACAGAATGTAGTGAATCTAAAACCACAAGTACAATTGAATCAAATGAAGGGAAGGGAAGAAGCAACATACATAACAACCAAACATGCTCATTAATAATCACAATCACACAAAAAGTCCGTGAAGCCATATAATTTAAACATGTATGCTAATCAATATTAGAGTAAGCTGAAAAGGGGTCTACATAACATTTCAAACCTCTCAAATAAAAACATAAACCCAAAAAAAGGTGCTAAGACAAGGCCTTAATAACCAAATTCTTGATCTGTTGTTAGCAAGAAAAACTCACATAGCAATGAGTCAACATGTAACTTGCTAAGAAGCATGTCATATATTCAAGCAGATAAAAAGTTACACTAATGGTGGCATGCCTGACCTCATTTAGTTTTGACTCAAGTCCATCTAGCTTTAACTTCATCTCTTCAATAGCTTTCAGTAATTTCAGCTCCTCTATACTCTTTGAAACTCTTAACTCTATTTCTTTTTCTGGCTTTTGTTCTTCAACATTCTTTACTGTTTTCAACTCCAGATCTTTTGACACTTTTAACTCTGTTCCCTTTTCTGTCTTCATTTCCTTCAAAGAATTTAATGGGTTCAAATCCAGACCTTTTGACACTTCCATCTCTGCTTCTTTTTCTGGTTTTAGTTCCTCTGCACGCTTTATTTTGTTCAAATCCAGATCTTTTGACACTTCTACCTCTGATTTTTTTTGTGGTTTCAGTTTGTCTGCATCTTTTACTGCATTCAACTCCTCAATTTCGGACACTTCTAACCCTGTTTCTTCTTTTGGCTCTCCTACATCCTCCACAGTGTCCAACCCCATATCACGTTCTGGCTTCAACTCCATATCCTCTTCTAGATTTAATACGTCATGAATCATGTCTGGATTTTTAAGAGCCTGTCATATTCCAGGAACAGCACAAAAGGTTCAAATGGCTTACTTAATAAGGGTCAAATAAAGTTGTATAATTGATAATCCACACATGCTCAGAGACTAGCACACCAAAAATGAACAGAAATTATAACATGTTAAGAGAATGGCTTCCCAAGGAACTCAAAGAAACAAGGTGAGGACAAGTCTGCAACTCCACAAAAGTGTGCTTTCCGAATTATAAAAACAACAATCCAGAAATACTGACCAACAAACTCTTAAAATATATAACCACGAAGTTCAATGTCTTTCTCAGGGATTTGAAATATCCATGAAAGAAAAAGAAATGGAAGAAAGAAAAGAACTTAGAGCCAAACATTAGTCAAGAGTCCTCTGACCATGGGTTCTGGGGAGTGGATTTCATCTTTGCTATATGTCTGAACTTTTTCATGATTGAGCCCATTCTTGAAGTCTCCATTAATAGGAGAGAGATCTGGTGAAGTGGGTGGGCTGATCAGGGTGACTTTCAGCTTATTTTCTTCTATATATTTACTTCCATCTTTGACAAACTGTCATTAGCCATAAGAAAGTCAAAATAGAAATTAACAAAATCTACCAGGGTACCATATCACAACCTAATAAATATCCATACCAAGCTGGAAGTAACATCTTCACTGGCTGTTTCAGCAGAAACCATTGTGCTCTGGATTAAGAACTTGTCCTTGCACACCATATCTTCAGGTGCTACCCGTTGGGATTGCATAGTAACTGATGCACAAGTTTAAAAAAAAAAAAATTAAAAAATTAAAAGGTTCTGTTCACCAGTGTCTTGTTAAAGGAATCCAAAGTAGAAAACTTTTACTGGAAACAATGCTAGAAACTGTCTTGGGAATCAAGAGAGACTGCATCAATAACCATTTTGAATGAAATATTTCCATTTCAGATTTCTTAAAATTTTCCAAAATTAAATTTGGGGAGAAAACAGATGCTAGAATTAATTCCCACACGTTCACCATTGGCTGTTGTTTTCAGAAAACCATCACTCCTAAAAATTTACTTTTCATTAAGAAACAACTGGCTGCAAGGATGGGTTAACTTGAACTACAGCAATTTAAAATTGAAAAGTAATTTTAGATTTTTTGCCCTTCAAAGAAAAATCAAACATGCTAAATATCCATTCACTCTCAAGTCTCAAGAGAGCTTAGAAAATGAACACCAGAGAATCACAAACACCTTTTCTCCCTGACCAAACAAAACAACAAGTATAATTTATCTTCCCATAATACCATTCATTCACATAAAATCCATTTTAAAATGACTTTATACAAGTATAGAATAACACCAGGTACCAAACCAAAAATAACAAATAAACACAGAAAAGCCAAAGACATACCAATGAATTCACAAGTAGCTTTTGGCATGAGAACCCCAACATTTGGTCGCACTGAATATTTCTTAGGCGATGTCGTCTTGACCTGTGTAGCATCACACCAAAATGATTAACCTCTCCGGCATCCTAAGTGTCTGTTTGGTAGCCCAATTACAGAAACAAAGTTTCCCCAAATACACTAATGATCCGTGTGGATCCTACACACTGTTCACTGTTTGACTAACAAATAAAAAACTTGCTTCTAGTAACCCAACAAGAACCAAACAAACACTAAACCTAACACAAAAAAAATGGGAATAAAAGAAAGGCGCCCGAACCTTGAAAGCCACATAATGGTGGGTGTTATTAGTCAACTGAACCGAGCATGAACTTTGCTTCTTCAACTCAACTAAAATTCAATTGATCACACAAAAGCACAAGTGATAATAGAATCATTCAATGGCATGCGTGCGCAATAACAAGCACTGGAAAATTCACTCACATATGAATTTGAGTTCCTTGGGTTCAATTTCGAGAATCGGAGCTTTACTCATGATTACTCCTCACACAGTCACCGAGATCGAGATCAACACCTAAAACGACAGAGTTTCAATTATTGCTTGTGCTAATCGAGGAGAAGAATAGAAGATACTCTACTACTTACCAGTACCATGCAGCAATGATAGAAGTATGAGTGAGAATGGGGAAAGAGGAAGAAACGGCGGCGTTTAAAGTAAGCGAAGAAAACCAATTATGGTAGCCGGGAATTTTCTTTTGCTTTCTTGCAGTATCGTGATGATGGAAGTGGGCGTGTGAATCGCGTCGAGACGGGGTGTAGTCTGGGGAAAAAAGAATAAAGGGAAAGGTGCAAAATAGATGCGCCTTTTTATTATTAAAAAATGGGTATTATTTTTTTATTTTATTTTCCAATGAAGAGCACGTAGCATCGCCAGAGAAAGCGACTTCAAGGGAAGACGTTGATTGTACTCGCTTTTTACCGACATGGAGCCGCTTTTCATGGCTCGGCGCAGCTTGGCTAAGACTTATTATTATTGCAAAAACTCTCAAATTAGCTTTTCTTTTACCAAAAGTTTTCGGACAAACAAATTTTTATAAGTTTAACATGTCACCAGGACATATTTCAACCAATTGAGAAACCAAATATAGTGAATGATTTAACATAAGAATCAAATTCAATCAGATAATAAAATACATAAACCTAAAACATATTTAACTCCATTTTTAAATTAGTGGAAAAAAGAATTCCAGAAACCTCTAACCTTGTTATAATATATGTGATTTGCATTGAATAAAATTAAGATTGATATATAGTTAAATTTAAGATTATTTATAATCATAATTGACTTTTTTATGCGTGTGTTTCTAGTACATGTTGAAATATAAATTTAACTTTTATTTTATAAAAATTATTTATCTTAATTATTTTTATAGACATTTTATATTAAAAAATAACAAAATTAAATTTTATTTTATACAAGTAATAATTAAATTGATTTTTTCTTTCAAGAATTAAAATTACTTATTCATAAATTTTCAATTAGGGATATTTGTAGTATAATACTGTTTAGTATTGAAGGAATAAATCAACTAAATTTGTCTTAAAAAACTTACACTGGAGTTCGGTTGTGTTGGAAAATTTGTCATTTCTCCGTAAGAATTTTTTAAAATAGAGACATATATATGTATATGAAAAATGCAATCACAACACATAAATTGATGTAAAAACTCATAAACCATTTTTTCAAATCACATCTTAAGACAACTAGAAGATAATATTATATAAGTATTTATGTTACATAAATTTGTCTTTCAAACACCTCCACAACTTTAGGATACTCACAATCTTTAAAGTATATACATAATTTACCATAAGACAAAAATATAAAAGAAAGTCATGTATAAGTTTACAATGTTTTTAAACGGTATTTCGTTTATGGTGCGTTTGAATCAAAGAAATTTAGTCTTCGGTATCCATTTGGCCTATATACTTATTTAAGAATTTAAAGCTTTTAAAAAATGATAAGAATTATTTAGTAAATATGAAATAAGATGATAAATTTTAAAAAACTTCTCGAAAAAATTCATAGTTATTCAAAATCTATAAGCTGGCTATTTCAGTTTATAGTTTGTAAAAAATGAGTTGTTATTTGGGTTTTTTAATCTATTGTATATGCTCCAATTTGATGTGTGAAAACTAAGAAATGAGATAGGTACTTGTGAGCACCTTTGATACGTAATACAGTAGGAATACATGAACAAATATTTGAGGTATCAAGGAATCAGAAAAGCATACTTTAGACATTTATAAAGTTGTATTTTTAAAGTTAATATTTTATGGATGTGGTGATTATGGCGTCAATAATCTTTATGAAATTTTACCCTATGTTTGAACGATGAAAGGAAATAGGACATTTTTCAATATAAGAAAAATATTTCACTCTGAATTATTTTATAACAATATTCGAATTAAAAATTGTGGATAAAAAATTATCAACATCCTGGTAAGCCAGAATCGTTGTTCATTTATGTACTTAGTTGTCTACCTCCTTAGTGGCTCATATTCAATGAAAGCCGATTCAATAATTTAAAATTGAAAACATGCTCATGCAATGCATGGAATGGGGAGCACTCTTAAAAAATTATTGGTTTTTCAACGTCATGGGACGGTGCTTAAGTGGTAGCGTTGTCGTCGATCGTAGCAGTACTGGGCCTCCCAAATCGTTACCTTCCCATGATTTGGTTTATTATGCCGAATCCTAGTGATTCATTCTTCTAGAA
This sequence comes from Clitoria ternatea, assembly GCA_037962975.1. Taxonomy (NCBI): domain Eukaryota; kingdom Viridiplantae; phylum Streptophyta; class Magnoliopsida; order Fabales; family Fabaceae; genus Clitoria; species Clitoria ternatea. Next base: position 12,897,897 of record CM075674.1, on the reverse strand, counting down.
TCATTTCATGAGCGTTTGAGGCCAAAAATTGAACTAATAAACAACTGTCTTGTATTACTTTTCACTTTTCACCTGAACCAAAGGGGTATATTTAAAAACAGCTTATGAAATTATAGTTTATATTTTTTAAAAAATTACTGAAACAAGTTATTTTTAATAAATTTTATAAATAAATTTATAATATAAACTCTCATGTAAAAATAATTTATTATATAATTAAATCTTCAGTTAACTCATATATATAAATACACCCAAATTCTATAAACATTCTTGAAGCTGTGTATGTTTGTTTAAGAGAGAAAAAAAAGGTAAGGGAAGAAAAATAAAATAAACCTTGAATTGGGAAATAAAGAGAGTTTTTTTAAAATATTTTTTGTTATTTTACATTGTTTATTTTTTTAATCTAAATATAATGTTAGAGAGGACTATATCGTATTGGAAATTGATAAGGGGTGAATCTTATGAAAAATGTTCTCTTATGTGAGAGTGAAAGTAAAAAATTTGAGTCGTACAATAATATATAGATGGTTATGAGGTTTTTAAAATTACATGATCGCTTAAAAAGTCACATGACTTTTTAAAAAACCCACATAACTAATATATTCTAATCTCAACAATTCATGATAAGATCTAACGGTTCAAATTTGTTGTTCTCACTCTCATCTAAGAGAACCCTCATAAGATACATCGTGTGTGTGTGTGTGTATATATATATATATATATATATATATATATAGAGTTATGATTTTATTTAAGGCTAAACGAGTACTAGATTGAATCAAATTCTAATAAAAAATCTTGATATGATCAAAGTTAATAGATTAAATTGAGTTGAATTTGTGTAATTTCTTTTAAAATTTGATTCAACCCGATCCGATTTAAAGTGGTTTGGTTTGGATTAGATTGGATAATTGGGTATCTGATTAATTATAACTTGTTATAAATTTTATGAAAATAGAAATATAGAAAACTTCAAACAATACAAAATCCATATCAAATATTTACTATCATAATTACAAAACTCTATGAAAATTAAAATTATGACTACCTAACAAACCACAAGCAAAGCATGAATGTTGTAGTGTAAAACTACCAAACCAAAATCACATATTGGCACTTGCCTTAAGTCTTTAATACATAGAAATATAAATCTATGTTAACAAATCGAAGTATTGGGATTGGTCTCTTGGGTTGGGTTCTCTTTCATTATTTACCATGACATGAACATTAACATTATGTTAGATAGTGTGAAACAAAAACATAAAATAATAATAATAATAAATAATACAAAATTAAATTGGGTACTAATCGAACACTCGGGTTTACAAGCACGAAATATGATATCCGATCTGATTACAATCAGTTCTTGGTTGGATTAGGTCAGTTCTAATCTAATTATCAAAAAATCCAAATTGACTTAGTTGGATTGGATTGGATTGAATGATTAGGTAAATACAACCTATGGCCCAGCTTTACTTTTATTGACATTAAATTTAAATTATTTCATTTAACATTTTTTACCTTTTATTTATTATTTTCTTTTTCATCACATTGATTATTGTTCCCCGGAGTTGGTAGACAGTCGAGACGAGCTCATAATGTAACACCCTTGGTTAACTAGGACAATGCCTTCCATTAGATCGCCCTACTTGACTGAGAGGTTACACGTTTTAGAAAAATATGTAAGTTTTTTTTGTACATGAAACAATGGTGGAAGAGAAACATTATATACAACATCGTTATATAATACATAGTCATCAACAAATAGTACATACTCCAAACATCAAAGGCACACAGGCTCCTATAACGCACGAGGGACACAGTCCCACTAACAACTCTATCTCATGCTACCTTCCATCTTGTCGTGGTTCCTTTCCTCCTTGTCTGGAGTGGGTATCCTCCTCTGGTGAACCTTGTCTTCTTGTGCGGGGTTTCTTGTCTGATCTAAAAAATAGTTGTAAAGGATGAGGAATATCCCCTTACTCACAAACAACAAAGGAATTATAATTTCTAATGTCTCTTCCATCCAATACACAGATCATAATCCAGACTATGTCTGAGGATCGGGCCATAGTCCCACATCATTCACTGTTCACTATCCTCACATAATGTCATCCCTGACCCAGCTCACCTCACATAGCATTACCTCACCTCTCATTTATAACTAGTTCATCTCAGGGGGAATCGTGTAGTCGTTACTATTTAGTCTTATGTTTATCATCTCATCAATACTATCATACACATATCATGCATCATATCAGAAATTAATCAAACATATTGCTATGCATATATGCAGGGTTCCATTATTTACTCTTCTTTTAGTTTTCTGAATTTAATGCATATGGACCCAAAATCTAATCATCACATCCATCAGAACCGTCCTGCTCAGTCTGACACCGGGCACAATGTTTCCATGCTAGAGCAACCAGAGCCACCAAGTCCTCTACAACACATGGGTAACCAGGACACGCATGTACTTAATCAACAAGGATTCTTCTCACCACCATTTATGGCCACTCAATAACGGGACTTGGTTCTCCACAGTTATAGTTACACTCCGTTCTTGTAGAAGTACACTAGGCTCGCATCGATACACCCACCTCCAGGTATGACTCTGGGGCCATTTGATAAGGACACAGCCAGAGGGACTTCTTTTGGCTAAAATAGTTTTTTGCTTCTTTTATACATTTTTCATTATTTTAAATTAGGGTTTGGGCCTTACATGGTCATTTTTACTTTGTATGTCTTTTTGGGCCTTGTATTTTGGTCACTTTTCTTAGTTTTATTTAGTTTTAGTGCTTTTGGACTTAGGAGAGAATGACGCACATTAGATTAAGAGGTGTGCCCCCCTTTAGCCTGTATAAGGCATGCTCTCTTTTGTATTACTCACACCTTAAATTTAGAGAATACATTTCAGTACTTGTGAAGTAAATTGAATTTTTTTCCTTCGTTTTAGCTAGGGTTTCGTAAACCTTAGTAAGCTCTTATCTTAGGGTTTCCTCCCCTAGGTGGCGAGATTGAGGCTTATCCTCTCTAGGTGGCGCCTCCCCCTTTCCTTTTTTACATAATCCTAGTTTTGCTTTCCACCTTCCATAACCCTTTCCTTAATTTCCCAAATCCTTATTTTTGTTTTCTCCTTATCTCCCTTACTTTTGTTGCCATCATTAAACAAGAGAGAAAAATTACATCAAAAGAGAAATAAGAAGAAGAATTAGATCTCTGTTCCTACATCATATGGTATCTAGAGCCTAAGGTTTTTTTTTCTTTATTCTTCTTTTTAATTTACATTTTCTTGGGCTGTTTGGTTGTTGGAAGTTTTGATTTTTATTCATATTTTATATGTTCGCTTGTTAAGAAAATACAAAACAAGACCAAAAAGATACATGTTTCTTGCTTTCCTTCTTAGTTTCTTTTAATTTTCTTCTTGCATATTGTTTGTCCCTTTTCAACTTCAGTTTATGTGTGTTAAAATTCAGCCTAAGCACAATTAGGATTCAGTCTCATGTCATAAAAGGTTGATCTTGAAGTATTAAAATTTAAAGAGCCAAATTTAGGTCTTTGGTGTATCTTTGGAGTCTTAACATTGTCTCTAAGTTTTTTTTGTTGGAATACGAGAGTAGTATGCTGAATTCTAGGCAATTAAAATTCATTTGTTTTAATTGACTTGAGGCTCCAAATCCATTGTTAAACCATCTCAATTTTAGGTGGTTGTTGGTGTGCTCATTTTTAGGCCTTGTTGGATTCTTTTTATAGCTTTCTTCAAGGGTTTATTTTTGCATTTTTTTGTCTAGCACAATAGGTTCATTAAAATCTAAATTTTGCATATTGTTTCTTTGCATTTTAAATGTCAAAAAACACTTTCCTTCCATGCCTAATTAATATGGAAGAAGATGCATGCTTATGTGTAAGTAAAGAATGCTAAAATTGAATTATGTGCATTATTTCTTGATTTTGGTTTTGGGCTTTTGTGTTAATCATTTCAAGTGCTAAAAAAATCAAAATTTTAAAAGGGGTAAAAGAAATATAAAAAACATGAAAAAAATATTAAAAAGAAAAAGTTTGGACTTTTTTTTTTCAAAATACAAAGTTTTTAGGGTTCCTTGGCAAAAGTAAAGATTTTGGACCCCTAAAAAGAAATACAAAGAAAAATATAAGCACCTTGATTGTAATTGTTTGAAAACCCTCAATCATCATTTATAATTGTCTAAGAAACTCTAAAAATTCAATTTTGGATATTGGTACCTTTTCTTACACAAATTTTACATTCTAGGTTTCTAGGTCTTATTTTGTGTGTTTGCTTCTTTTATGCATTTAATTTTTTGCTTGTCTAAGTTTTGTCTAAATTTATTTTTAGTCTCAACAATTCCATTTCCAAAGTATAATCTCCATTCATTTTCTCTCTTATTTCTTTGAGTCATTCCTCTTGTCACATCAAATCCAATTTGAGTTACCCATTTTTAATTTCACTTTTGTTCCTTGTCTTTATCTCTTCTAAAGTTTTGTCTTAGAGTTTTCATACCTTTGGTATTCTTTTGGGATAAGTCTTAATTCAATATCTTGGGGGTAGTATACTTGAAACATAGAGGTAAGAGTAACATTGCTTAAGGTTAAGAAACTTAAACCAATTTGGAAGAGTGGTGAAAGTAAAACACTAGAGTGGAGTAACCATTTTTTTTTTGCTTTCCTATATTAATTGTGTTAACCTTTGTTTTGAGTTTTCTTAAGCTTGTGCCCTGGTGATCTTGGATCTTGAAGACTTAACGACATTAGAAGCAAAGCCTTGTAAAAGAAAGAATATATATATATATACACACAAAAATGTTGTTAATTTTTTTCTTTGCACTTTAGCCCTTGTATTCTGGGGCATTTACTTTACGAATATTGGATTTTTTTGTGAACTTTGGTTTATTTAGTTGATTAAGCGTAATGCGCTTAGGTATTAGTTTATTTTTATGCACGAGTACTAGTTTTGCTTAATTTGCTTTTGCTTTTTTTTCCTGTTGCTTAATTTGCTACTTGTCATTCTTATCTCTTGCGTTATACCATGTCTTCTTTTAGATAAGATAGAAAACCTAACATGTTTGAGGTTTTAATTGAACAACTAGGTGTCCTTAATTTTAAATTAGATTCTTATGAGGTTAAGAATAATTCTAGCATAAAAAAATAATAAAAAGATAAAAAAAAGGTTCTTGAGAAAGTTCATAAGATTAAAATAAATTTAGGATAATATTTTAGAATATGATACCAATGGAAATAAGAAAATAGGTTTATGTCAAAATGAAAAAGAAATATCAAAGTTAAGGCAAAAACATAATACATTTATGGATGAGAAAGTGAAACTTTATTTGAATGAGTATGATAGGTATAAGAAAAAGAAAAAAACAGTCAAAAGTGAAAATAAAAATAAAGGCTTGTCTTTAAACAACCTTAGTGTTTCAACAAAGAGTCTCCTTAATTGTAGTTTGTCTACTCTTATGACCAATAATAGTTTGTCCATCCTAATCATTAGTGATAGTCTTCCTGTCATTAGTGATAGTTTGCCTCTCTCAAACATTATTTCTAAACCCCAGGAAGACCATAAAATGGTAGAAAAATCCTTTCATATTTCACTCATTCTTAGTAAAAAGAAGTGGTCAATCGTAGTTCATAGTTATCTTAGAGTTAGTTCTAGGATGTATATAATCATAATAGGATCTTATAGGATTAACATATGTCTTTACTCTTTTGAATTGTCATTCCCAAGAGTCATGTCATATGTTATCATGCTGCATAGTAGGATTTGTATAAGATTAACTTTTTGTCCATCTTATCACATGTCTATTTCATTGCATTTTAACCACATCTTATCTATAATCATGTTGATCTTATTCATTTTCATAAAGGATTTTATCATGAACTAGTTGTTTCTATGCATGCGTTACCACAAATAGCTCCTAGTTTATATTCTATTACATACTATAATCCTTTTAGGGCATTATTCTCATTCATGATTTATAATCTACCTTTGTTTCAAATAGTATCACATGATCGTACTTCCATATTATCTTCCACGTCTCTCATGCATTGCATCAATAAACTCATTGTTAGGATGTTTGACATACCCCATACTTTTACATGTGCATTTTTATGGGAATATCTCATTGTATTTTATGATGATCATTTTGTTTTGACCATGTCTCAAATAAAAGGTTAGTTTTTGACCCTGGTTGAATACTTTCCTAAAATTCTTCATTTTTTTTATTTTTTTAAATTTTTTCCTCTCTTTTATCATAAGTGGTCTCATTACTCTCTTTCTTTTTATAGATTCCCATGCATTGGATTTGAAGACAAATCATTTTTAAGAGGGAGAGCATGATGAGGACACAGCCATAAGGACTTCTTTTGGCTAAAGTAATTTTTTTTTGTTTCTTTTATACATTTTTTCATTATTTTAAATTAAGGTTTGGGCCTTACATGGTTATCTTTGCTTTGTATGTCTTTATGAGCCTTGTATTTTGGTCACCTTTTTTAATTTTATTTAGTTTTAGTACTTTTGGGCTTAGGAGAGAATGAAGCTCATTAGATTAAGGGGTGTGCCCCCTTTAGGCTATATAAGACATGTTCTCTTTTGTATTACTCACACCTTGAATTTAGAGAATACATTTGAGTATTTGTAAAGTGAGTTGAATTTTTCTCATTCGTTTTAGCTAGGGTTTCTTAAACCTTGGTAAGCTTTTATCTTAGTGTTTCCTCCCTAGTGGTGAGATTAAAACTTATCCTCTCTCTAGGTGCCGCCTCTCCCTTTCCTTTTTTACATAATCCTAGTTTTGCCTTCCATCTACCATAACCTTTTTCTTAATTTCCCAAATCCTTATTTTTGTTTTCTCTTTATCTTCCTCACCTTCGTTGCCGTCATTGAACAAGAAAGAAAAATCACATCAAAAGAGAAAGAAGAAAAATAACTAGATCCCCTTTCTGCATCACCATTGGGGTTCGACTTAGTTATACTCCCTAGGTCTTTCTCATGGACCAAACGTGAATGCCCTTTAATGTACCCCTCGTTGTATGCTCTAGTTTTCACTACGGCCTTTCGCCAAAACCAAATGCATATGATGCATGCTCAATGCATAATCTTTTATCTTTCATTATACTCGTCGGTAGGGTCCTTCCAACAGCCTACCTTTGTCCTTAATGCTGGGGATCATTTTTATTTCATTTTACTCCTGACTGAGCATCTGAGTCATTCACTTGAGCTTTGTTACTTTCACTCTTACTCACTCTCTCGTCTAACATTATAAAGGTTGGGCTTGCTGAGAATTATCCTAAGTTCCTTATGACATTAATCTTGTATCAGTGAGTAAGGCTAATTAAATCTTGTTGGATTATCTTAATTTACTTAGGGTATGGGTTATCTTAGTTCAGAAGTTATTTCTTATGACTGTACTGGGTCGTTGCCTACTTACTAATTTATTACTTGTTTATTGCTTATGCCATTATCTACCTAATAGGGAATTAGTTTGTGTGTAGGGGTAGTTGTGGTTTAACTTAGTTGGGCGAGTTCTTTCCTAGCGTAATTAATTAAATTAGGTGATACTTTTTTGCTTTCCCTGGTTCGCACCTCTATTATAGCTATTGGGTATTCGTTTAGATTATCTTGGATTACTAGTTGGCAATTAAGGACAAAGTGGTCACACATCGTTGTCCATCACATTTCTCATCACTGTCCCGCACCTTGATGCTTCACCATCTCATCACTTTATTTTGGGGTACACCTCATCACATCATTCCACGTCACATCATCTCATATCATTGTGCATCACCATCATGTCAGACTAGGACCCCACCGAGACTTGTTCTTGTTTTATGTTTCACAATACGATTCATTGCAACATACATATATATATATATATATATATATATATATATATATATATATATATAGTTCACACACCATAAATCCATACAATTGCATCATATAGTCATACGGGTTCATCTAAGAAATTTGGCATATATATATATATACACACACACACAACCAGTGTATATATCCAAACATCGCATTAATCAATTGCACATTACCTACTAGTTTACTTTCTTATTTTTAGTCCAACATAACTTATTGTTATTATTCCTAGGATTATCATATTTAATTCTAGATATTCACTTGTCGATTTGGCTCCTATTACTTTATCTTTTATCTATTTTATCTTAGTACTAGTAACAATCGTAACTTATATTTATTTGGCTACTAAGATCCTCATAAGGTGTGCGTAGTGTGTTCCTATTAATTTTACTTAGTATAAATCTCGTTGTTATTATTATGATCATTAGTTATGAAATAATTCCCTTTATTACTAAATTCCTTGTTATTATTTTTATTCTTAGTGTAAGGAAACCTTGATCATTAGTTTTATAAGCTAATAAAGCCGTACTGGTTGTTATTGTTTTTATCATTATTTCTTCATTTCAAAAACCATGATTATTTTATATAACCACATAACCCTAACTCTTTACTCCTTAAGTTGTTATGCTCATAGCCTATAGTACAATTTATTGTTTTACCACTTAGACTACAATTATTATTGCAAAATCGTTAAAATATATTTTCATTTAACTTCATTAGGATCAGTTTAACGTAATAAATTTGCTCAGACATAATAAAACCTTTAGTTATCTCTCTCTATTATTAACATAACTTTTCCTATTTTACTAACTCAAAAATATATTCATACATATATATATATATACATATACCCATAAACTCGGAATAAATATAAATTCATTTTTAAATTACTAACTATATCGAGATCGTGTTATTTTAGTTACTACTACTATTATTATTATTATTATTATTATTATTATTATTATTATTATTATTATTATTATTATTATTATCATTTATAAAACTAGTAAATCAATTAATTTGCTAATTCCTATTTTATCAATATACCTATACTTATATATACATGTATATATACTCAGAACTTAAAAAAATATAATTTTACTTTTAATGTTATTGATTGTCTCAAATTTTATATTATTGTTATTATCGCCATTACCATTATTATTATTATTATTATTATTATTATTATTATTATTATTATTATTATTATTATTATTATTATTATTATTACTATCTTTATTCCGATCCTATATAACCTGTTAATTTTTATTGACATTATTTTTATTTTAATATTATTAGGCGTCGCACGGGTAGTTATTTTCCGATCATTGGCGTAACAAAATAAACAAAACAAAACAAAACAAAATATAATTAAATGTAATTTTTGGCGGGAAGCCGTACCACGTGGTTTTCTAGAAGATCCTCGACAAGACCTCCAAAAAGGGTGGTAGAACTCACATAACTCTGGTGGATCTCACATTCAAAGGTATCAGACTCATTGCCGGTGGTAGAACTTCACAAAAATGTCAGCAGGGCTTTCCAAAAATGGTAGAAATTTCTAAAACTATCTGTAAAAAACTCTAAAATTCGTGAAACTTCACAAGAGGGTTAAACAAAGATACACGCATAAATAGAAACTGACGGAACTAAGTTTGAGTGGGAGAATCGCCCCTTTGCCTCAACATACGCTTGCTGCCCAAGAGACGGAGAATGATCCGGTGCTCTAAAAATTTCCAATCGCCGATCTCTTCGTCTTGATCACTCCTGATTGTGCCCAGAACTCGCTGAAACTCATATGCAAGATCCAACGGACGAAGGCAACACGATCAAAGGGTGAGGCCACGACTCAGAGGAAATAGTGGTGGTGGCTCACAGCCTTGATGGAGAAGGCTCCACGATGGCTATATGGTGGTCACGGTGGTGGAGGAAGTGGTTGGTTTGGTGGCTGACTTAGTGGTGGTTTGGTTATGGAGCCGAGAGAAGGGGTGGGGTTTTTAAAGAAAATTGGTGTAGAAAAGAGGTGGTGGTGTGCGGTATGGTGGTGGTTAGGTGAGGCTTAAAAGAGACGTATGGTGGCTATTTTGAGGGATGAAGGCTGCAGAATAAATAGAGAATAAAGGGGGAGAGTGTAACACCCTGAATCTTTAAAGTAGGAAGTCAAATTAAGAAAATAAATATTGAATAATTAAATGTGGGCTAATTAATATCCCAAATTCTTGAAATGGTTTAAACAAGACTCTTGGAAACTGCTAGTGAATTATGGTGACCGGATAAGTTGAAAGCTGACCCGGATAGAATATGAGTGTCGGACCAAGTATCTCCGATTGAGATGTCGTTGGTCAGGGCTATAGATGATATTATGGGGAATCCGAATATATATTCGGAATAATTTTTAGAATAGGTATGGAGCCCGAACAGTGAGCCTGTTTAGTTAAAAACGGAAGAGTTTAGTGAAGAGTTAAAAATGTAAATAAAAACTCTCACTCTTTTCACTCTCACTTCGGTGACTCACCCTTTTCTTGGAGGCAAAGACACACTTCTTCTTCTTCCCTCATTTTCCCTTCGTCATATCTTCTTCTTCTTCCCCAAGAGCTTGAATAACTTGGTGCCCTTTTCCCCTCTTATTTTCTTCCACCCTTAAAGCTTGAAGGAAGGCATGGTGGCTTGAAGCTTCTCTCCTCCTCCTCTTCATTTTCGTCATCCTCCTTCTCCCTCTTAAACTCTATTTTTGTTTTAGGGCAAGGTAAGCCCTTTACCACCATTTTTATGTTTGGAGTCTAGGGAATAGGGGATGGTAACTTGGAGGAGTATTAAATGTTGTGGGCAGAGAAAAGAAATATTAAATGCATGAACTCTAAGGTGTGGGTGGAATAATAAAGGTATTTATGAGTAATAAAAGAAGTTTGTGAAGATGGGGTTGAGGGATGATGAGTATTTATGATGGATGATGGGTTTGGTGAAAACCCTAACTTATTGAAATTGGGGGAAATGTATAATATTGAAAGGATTAACATTTATTGATGGGGGAAATGTAATAAATGAAGAAACATTAATATTTGATGATGATTAGGGATGGTAGTTGGAATATATATATGGAAACCACATGAAATGGAATTAAATGTAAGTTTGGTAAATGGATAACTTAACAATATAGGTTGCTACTTTAATAATAATGAGTGGTGAGTTAAGGGAAGGAATTCCCGAAGCCTAAGTAAGCAAAAGAATAAACTTATGATAGCTCCCACATAATGAGAACCATGTGTACATAGACATGTATATGTATATTGAAATGGCCTTTGAATGAATAATTGATGTGGCCCTATAATGATTGGTGTAGGATTTGATAACACGGGTGAAGCGGGAACATCAAATCCAGAAGTTTACTTCTCTTAAGGTAGGAGAGGGGTGTATTTTCTAAATGTATGAGAATTGTGATGATAATGTATGTATTAATGCAATATGGCATGTTGTCTTGATTAGATGTGTTATTATGTGGCTGAGATGAGAATTTTGTATGGTATTTAGAAATGAGCGTTTATGTGTTGAAATCTAAATGAGGCTATGAATGGCATATTATGTGATAATGTGTTATTGATTCATAAACGATATGATGAATATATCACCTTGCGGGGTGCCACGAAGGGTAAATCCGGGAGTGATGATGATGTTGTAAATTGATGAATATATCACCTTGCGGGGTGCCACGAAGGGTAAGTCCCAGAGTGATGATGATGTTGTAAATTGATGAATATATCACCTTGCGGGGTGCCACGAAGGGTAAGTCCCAGAGTGATGATGATGTTGTGAATTGATGAATATTTCACTTTGCGGGGTGCCACGAAGGGTAAGTCTCGGAGTGATGATGATGTTGTGAATTGATGAATATTTCACCTTGCGGGGTGCCACGAAGGGTAAGTCCCGGAGTGATGATGATATTGTGAATTGATGAATATATCACCTTGAGGGGTGCCACGAAGGGTATATCCCGGAGTGATAATGTTAATTTATGTGACTGAAGTCGGATCTGTGCATATGTATTGTAAACACTAGTACACGTATTAGCCATAGAAGCAAGGCATAAAGTGATACTCTGTTTGTGAGGTTATGAGAGGAATAGGTGGAACCCTTGAATTGAAATATTAATCTGGACTATGATATCAGTTATTGTGAATTTGAGAATAATTGTATAGCATTCATTCATATGCTGTTTTATTTATTAGATTTTCATCATTGAGAAAGTATACTCACTCTCCCTGTGGTATATTTTTTTTAGCTCCTGTGTTGTAGGACTTGCCTTGGAGCTGTTTTATGGAGGAGAAGTGTGAAGGAAGCCTCTTTTTAGTAAAGAATGCCTTGGCCGACAACATTTTGATTTGATGGTTTGTGTAGAATGTTTGTAATGTATATAGTATTCTGCATATTTTGTATAGCCCTGAATTGGTATGAATGATGTATAATGATTATGTAGGTCATGTGTGAAAATTGGAACCCACATATAAGACCAATTTTCAATTATGACCCTGGTGATGTAAGACGCTAATGTGTGAGTGCTTGAATTTTGCTCACTTTGATGATCAAATGATGAGAATTGTGAATGATGACTTTAAGTGCTGTATAATTGATGATATTTCATGATTGTTATGCATAAGTAAGGAACTAGTAGGGTCAAAATGAATTTTATGAGTTTTGGGTAGTGTGTGGTGGTTCCAATAGCTTAAATACATGAATTGTGACTTGTAGAAACTGGAACGGGTCAATTCCGTTGAGAATAGACCCTTAAGTTACTCAAAAAGGCTCAGGAATGGACTAAACGCATTTGGTTGCATAAGTTTCTCATTTTGGAGAATTTTGGATGAGGCCGGTGGCCACACGTCACAATTGGTGTATTTTAGTTGATGTCAAAATTTGGTAGCGTTTGGAGTTGATATGAAAAAGTTAGGGGGTTAGAAGTCCAAAAATAAGGCTTTTTCTACATAAAAACAGCAACTGTGCTGTCTCGAATTGATTCGAGGATCTCTGAATCGATTCAAGAGCTGTTGTTTTCACTGTTTTTGGTTCCAGGAAGGCCTGAATCGATTCATACGATCTTGAATCGATTCAAGGACCTCTGTTTGCATAATTTTGAGTTTCAGAAGCGTCTAAATCGATTCATACGAGCTTGAATCGATTCAAGGGGTCCTGTCTCCACTGTTTTGCACTCCAGAATCATTTGAATCGATTCATAGGGTGTTTGAATCGATTCATGACCCTGTTTTTCACATTTTCCCCCTATCTTGGGATATCATTGGTGTTGTTTGACTCTAATATAATCGTACAACGCCCCACTCGCATGATTAATACTTTTATCAATTCGATGGACCATCCTTTGACCTTCTACCACTTCCCTTCATTTCCTTAATGTAATTGTACCCTTCCGCTACTCCTTGTTGATGATCATTAGATAAATCATCCAAGGTTCACTCTTTGACTTAATTATTCACCTTCTCATATCTTCACATATGAGAAAGGTTATTAAAATAGGTCCGGGGATTACTTGCCAAAGTTTTCTTCTCGCGATCTCTTCCATCCTTTAATTGTTTTAAATCGTGAAAAATTTACCCCTAATTCAGGGTGTGACAGAGAGAGTTGTCAAGAAGGAGAGGAAATAAAGTGAAGAAGTAAAATGAAGTATTGAAGAAGGATGAGAATTTATAGGAAAAAAGGGGAGAGAATGGCGTGACATTTAAGGGGTGAGGTGTTGTAAGGTGGCGAGACGTGTTGGTACCGGAAAATGATGACCGGAAAAGATAACTTAGGGCGTAAGAAACCGGTATGTTTTAGGTTTTCATAAATTAGAATAGTTTTAATAAATCTTCAATTTATTCTAGGGTGAGAATTTGGAAGCCCAACATGAAAGTTGTAGGGTGTGTTTTCTTGACTCGGTTCGCATCACCTTCTCGGGGGTCTCTATATTTCATATTAGGCCAGCCTAATACATCGATCAAACTCATTTCTTTTGTTGTCTTACAAAGAAGACATTCCACGGGGCAGACTGAAGCCTCATGCTTTCCCTTAGAAAGCTCGATATGACACACTTAGGGGTTCCTGAGGGTCTAGGATGTTACACATAGTGATGGTTCGGAGAACAGACTTAGAAGGAGGGGTTGAATAAGTCTGTTCACTTTTTTAAACCAAAAAGTGATATTTAAGCGTTAATGTGTTATGCACAGGGGACCAGACTTTTGCTTATATGGAGAGCGTGATTGTATGATTGAGCAAGCGTATTTTTGCCAAAGTTTTACTATCGAGTATAACAATGATAATGCATCAGACTTTTGATAGTAAAGAGTAAGAGAGAAAGAGACAATACACAAGAGATTTATACTAGTTCACCTCCAACTCAGAGACCACATCCGGTACCTTCAAATTTGAAAGATTTTCACAATGTAAAAACTTTTACATAAACAGCCCAGACCGAGCTTACGAGTGTTATTGACTCCAGCCACTCGTGGCTTAAACATAACCCGTGCTTCAGGTATTCTTGATACCGGCCACTCCTGGCCTCAAGTATTCTTGACACTGGCCACTTCTGGCCCTGAGTATTCTTGACTCCGACCACTTCTGGCCTGAGCACAACTCATGCTTTGAGTATTCTTTTGCAAGCACCCACTCTTGGGGCAAACCCAAGTATTATTTCACGAGCCACACCTGGCTCAAACCCCGAGTATTCTTTCAAAAGCCTTTCTAGGCCAAGGTGTTTCCCGATAGGTCTACCAGACCTGTATTTACAAAAGATAGAAATAACTAAAACAAGATAAGCCTTCTTCTTTTAACGACTTATAAACGACTGGAGCTTGTGTGTATTCTTTTCTTTTCATCACACTATTTTTATGTGATAAGCCCATTTATCTCATAAGTTCTCTCTTTCTCTTCTCTTTTTATATAACTCTTCATTCATCCTTTGTAATTTCTTGTCTTTTCTTCTGAGTCATATAATGCTCACCGTTGTGCATACAAGCTCATATTATTGTGTCTTGTATTTTTCTCCTTTCTCATTATGTGAGCTATCCTTCTTACTCTCTTGTGTTCCTTGATCTACTCCAGCTCTTCGTATATATTTTCCTTTCTTCTAATATTTCTTTTGTTCTTCTAGAGAGCTTCATCTGATGAAGAGTTTGATTCTGCTTATATAGGATCAACTTGTTGAGCTCAGGAAGAGGCTTGTTAGGGACAATCTCTCTTGATAGAGTTACACAAAGGGTAAAAGCTTTTGTTGTCAGAGAGAGATGTTCTGTACATGCAATATAGATATGAGAGCTTTGAGGAGTGTGCAGTCATAGATGGAGTAGATGTAGCATTAGATTCACCAAGAAGGAAAACTTTGATTCAGGGAATCTTTGAATGCATGAGATGAAAGTGAAACTTAGTTGCTTTTCAAACTAGATTAGAATCCACCCTATTTAGTCAATCTTTCTTTCAAGATTCTTTTATTTAGGCTTTAATGGAGATGACTTGTGACTACTGATGCTTTATGTATCAGACCGCTTCTAAAGGTTTGAAGGGAGATGACAAGGTCTGATGCTTTCGTATTTTCTGAAGCTTAAAATGGTGTTGTTTGAGTTTGGGTCTGGTAAGTTACTTTGATAAGAGAAATACTTTTGAAGCGTAATGCCAGACCTTTAAATTCTTCTTTTGCCTTGGATTAAAAAGTTCATGTTACGATTAAGTCTTCTAGACTTTTGATGCATAAGTTTTCTATGCGTAGGCTCCCCCTTTCTTTTGTAGCTTAGGCCCTTTTCGTGAAACACTAAAACACCCGCATCAAGTGATAACAAACGTCTTCATTTAAGTTAGAATTCCTAATGTTAGTTATCAACAAATCTCATGAGTTCTGGTTTAAATGATTCAATATTTCTATATTTTTCTTCAACACATAGGAAATATGTTTCCCTGATGTGAGGTACATTGTTATATCATAAGGGATCCCATCTTTGCACATATCTTACTCACATCCGTATTTTCTCGGTAGGCAACAAGTATCTTAATAGCTAGGTTACCCAACATAGGTCCCTAAAAACAATGTCTAGTGTCTGTTATCAATTCTTCTAAAAACCTAAAATGGCCCCCTGATCAATTATTGCTAAGCACGACGCCTAAATGATAATAAATGTGGTAGTTCTTTACGCCATGACTCTGCCTAAAATTGTGGGCTCCAAAACTCATGCATAATGGAATGGTGAGACAGATACCAAAATAAAGTAAATAAAAGAGGCCCTGTGGGGGAAGAAAAGATTTAGTGTTACATTAGAGATAAGGAACCAAATCTAGAAACCTCTACGAAGCAAGAGAACTCTATTAAAGGCTTGGCTCACCTCTGGTGTCTTCTAACTCTTAGGTTACTAACATTTGGGGGAAAGATGATTATACATTTTTTATTTTATTGATGAGGAAATTGTTGAGCTTTTACCCATTCACATTAAGATGTCTGACAATGCTTCACCTACCTTTGAGGTCTCACCTACTCCCGAGGGACCCCCAAGCTCCGCTCAGATGGGGTTTAATATGATTGATATGTATAGAAATTTATTTGAGATGCAAGCTGAGCAAGCTAGATAGGGTGGCCACATTAATCAGATAAGCCAAAAGGTGGATGTTATGTATGACTAGCATTTCCCAAATGCCATTTCCCTGCACCCAAGTGACTAGGTGAGTCTCAGGAGACTACATTATGGTGTCTAGCATTTTCAAGAGTTGTTTTTCAAGAATTTCTCTGAAAAGAACTTCCTAATAAGGAAGAGGTGGTTCTAAGCTCTCTCACTATCATTTTTTTATCACGCCATCATTGTGGAACCAAATACCATCGTTGTTAGAGTTAGACATCGTTGTAGAAACAATGGAGATGCCACTATTGCTGAAGAACTAGACCTCACTAATTCCATCATTAAGAAAAGAATCACTACCATGAAAAAGTCATGATTGAGGTGAAAATGTAGATGTCATTGCTGTGAAGATGAAAACGACATCAATTAATGAAGGTGGGTAAGGATGGGCGTCAAAGGAAGATGCACATTAAGGAAAGACATGGGAGACAGAAGCACATTGAGGAGAAGTGCAAGAGAAATGAGAGTTCTAAAATTGGGGTTAAAAGATATTAGAGATTGGAAGAGGAAATCATGAAAGTGGGAAAGAAAATATGGGAATAGGGTTTCTAGAAAGTTAAAGGAAATAAGAAAAAATTTAAGAAAAGGAAAAGGAATTATTTATTATTTATAGAATATAGGATTGGATTAGTATGTGAGGCGCATGTGTATATTTTATTACTTTCCACTAATGAAGGTCTCTCAACCCATTGCTAGTTGGTTGATTACTTTTTCACCATAACGAACCGCAACTAACAAACTCCCACAAAAAACTAAATTTCTTGTAGTGAAAGTTGGTCTATGATTAATCAAGTATGATTTGGTCAATTTGTTGTTTAGAATGGTTAGATTTGTTTGCTTTCCATACTAGCATAGTCTTGTTCCAAACAACACTATTTTAAACCTTTCCTCCTATTCACATTCCTTCACTAGGTCATATTTAGAGGCAAAGGATTCTATTCATTATCCATTACTACTCCTTCAAGCCCTTGAACCAACAAAAGTTGTTGTACAATGAAAAAATTGATGGAAAAGTCGATGATTGAATGCAAGATGTCAATGATATGGCCAAAGCCGAGGAAACTCTACTAAAGCTGTGAAATTTGTTTTTGATGAAACTAGCACACCTTAAAGCCACGTTGGAGATTAGACTTATGACTTCTATGAAGGGAAATGACTAAAGAAGAATAAGAAACAAAATAATATGGGAGATAAAAGTGGTGTAGCCACCAACAAAAGTTGACACCAAAAATGTTAAAGTTATAGAATGGGCGTTATGACAACAATTAAATTAGATGGATAGAATAGAAAAAGAGTAAAACTCTAAAATCATCCGTAACTTATGCACGACTGATCAAGTTAGTCACTAACTTATCAAAATCACGTTATAACTCCTAATGTATGCAAATCGTTCATCAAGTTGGTCCCTGTTGTTAACAACCATTGAATAATGTCAATCAAAGTCCCATGTGGCATGTTAAGTATTATATAAGTTGTCACGTGGTAACTATGTGGCCATGTTTTATGATGATGTGGATATTTCAAACTTTCAATTAGGGGTGTTCGAGAACCAAACTAGACTACGATTAACCGCTAAACCAAATCAAGAACTGTGAGAACCGTTTACCGCAAAACCCATAAAATAAAATAAAAACTATAGTTTTTAGTGCGGTTCGGTTTAACTCGTAATTCCCTCTCCTAGAACCAAACCAAACCACATGTTTTACACATTTTTATTTACCATTATACATTTTAGAATCATTTAAATGAAATCAATATGTAATCTTTTAACCTAGGAGAGTATTTAAAGTTAATTTTGTTTATAGTTAATTAAGTGAAATTACAGACCTGGTAACATTTTCACTACTATAGTTTTATATAATTGTTATTTTTGTTTATTTTCAACTACAATTTGTTAGAGTCATGTTGATTCAATATGATTGTGACATTAATTGATGATTTTTTACAATATTAATTGAATTGTAATTTTTGTTTTTAGAAAAATAAGAATAAAGACCGCATAAGCCAACTAAGCCACACTGTAATTTGGTTTTCATAATTTTTTCAACCAAACTAAACTAAATGGCAAGTATTTTTAACTTGCGATTCAACTTGCTTTTTCCTTCAGAACTGAACTGAACACACCATGAACACTCTTCAATAATGAAATACATCAATTTGGTCTATGACGTATATAATATTGCATTAAATTAGTCTTTGTCCTATGTTAAAAAAATAGTAAATATATTTATTAGTCCCTCACTTTAGGGGTGTCTACTTTTAGGTCCCTAAGAAAAATAAACCCAATTCGTCATCCCCTACATCTTATTCCATCTATATATTAGGTCCCTCGAGCCATTTGTCATTAAATTTTAATGCATCGTAACGCTAAGTGCCGCATGTTTAAGCCATGTTGATGCTAGAGTGGATACTAAGCGATCTCATTTTGAACAGGTTCGTGACTTAGGGACCCAACTACATGTTTTTTAATATGTTAGGAACTAATTTTATAATCATGTTTCTAACCTTTTTATTCCCATTCCATGCAACTCTTACTTCCTATAACTTCAAATGTCTCTCATACACAAGACAATGAATTAAACTCAACACAAACAACATGAAAAACAACAACTTAAAATTTTGCTCCAACTTCTTCACTTTATTCATTATAATTATCCTACAACTTTTAAGTTCAGCTTCAATACCATAAGTGTCTTTCTTCACTTTAGCCTCAATCAAAGCTTGGTTTCTTTTCATTTTATCAACTATCATAGTTAATCCTTTCAACATCTCACATTTAATTCACATAAGGCTTTTCTTAATTATATAACATAACATATTTAATTTCCTTTAATTATTTCTAATATTATATATTAATAATTATTTATTATATAAAGGTTAATTATTTCTAAATATTTAATTTCCTTTAATTGCCTTTAATCACAGGCAGTCGTCCTCTTAACAGCTCATATTAAATTGACATAATATAATGCCTTTCTTCATTATATAAAGGATAGTTATTTCTCACTTTATATATTAATGATTCTTTATAATAAAATGGAACATATTTAATCGTCTTAAATTATTTTGATTAATTTTTATTACTATATTTCTCCATTTATCATGTCAGATTGATTTTTCTTTTTAAATCTCCTTTTTATATATATACCCGAGTTTCAAGATTGGATTACAGATGAGAAATACTTTTGCTAGTTCTGACTCTTACATATGAGTAGAAGAGATTATTGTATCCTATGGGATCATGTCCTACATGAACAAATTCTCAAGGGTAGTGTGAGTCACACGTCCCAACTTATGAGTTTTTCAACAATTCTAAAGATTTTGAACAATTAGATCCAAATTTTCCTACATAACTGTCATCCATTCCTTAATTTGATTCTATTCAGCAACAACATTCGGGTCATAGTTGAACCAAGCAAAAAAGTCATATGCAAGTTGATCTTGTAAAAAAATAATCTAGATCTAGTCCTATATTTATGGTCGTGAATAAAAAAGTTAGAAACATGATTTATAAGATTAATCCCTAACATTAAAAAACACGTAATTAGGTCTATGAGCCATAAATTTGTCTGAAATAAGGTCATTTAGTATTCACTCTAGCATCACGTGGCTTAAACAAGTGACACTTAACATTACAACTCATCAAAATTTAACGTCAAGTGTCTCGATGGACCGAATATATAGACGAAATAAGATGTGGAAATGACAACCTGAGTTTATTTTTTCTCAACGACCTAAAAATAGGCATCCTTTTAAAAAGAAGGACTAATAAATTTATTTACTCTAAAAAACCTATCGTATTAGTCCCTAATCGATTGTGTTTTGTATCAAAGAATTTCCTAAGTAATCACATCATATCAATTCTTAATGTTAATTTAAATACTTCAAACTAGACTTTAATATATATGAGTTAATTATTTTATATTGATGTAATGATATTATTTATAAATTATTTTAATGTAAAAAATATTATTCAATAAAATTAGTGTAAAACAACTTTAAACATAATATATATATATATATATATATATATATATATATATATATATATAGAATGTATCATATGAGAAATGATCTCTTATGTGAGAGTGAGAGGAGAGAATCTGGGCCGTACAACCATACAATGGATGATTGAGATTAATCATGTAAGTTTTAAAGAAGTCATGTGACCTTTAAAGTGATCATGCGACTTTAAAAACTTTTAATCTCAATCATCCATTGAATGGTTATACGGCCCATATTCACTCCTCCCACTCTTATGTAAGATATATATTGGATTGGTATTAACCTAATACACCACGACGATTAACTAATATTTTAACCAATTTAATTGAACCTGAACCTAACTTGTTTTTTTATAATGTTTTTTCTCCAATTTTTTTAGGTTGAATCTCTTAAATTGGATTGGATCTTGTTTGTTAGCTTTAAATATAAAGGACTAATTTGAAACATTATAAAAAAATATTTCTTAACACTGTTAATTGAAAACTAAAAAAACAATTAATTTGAAATATTTAAGACAAATTTAACAATAAAAAGGATAATAATTAAAATAAAAGTAAAAGATAAAAGAGGAAAAAATGGGGATTTTGGCCAAAATAGGCCACTTTTTAAAAATATTTGCGTTTTTGGGGTTAGAAAAAAAGTATTTGGCGGTCTAGGGTGAAAGCTATCACGTCAAGATTCAATTTCGTCTGATGGAGGAGCGATTTTGTAATTTCACCCTATGGGGAGACAAATATATATATTTTAATATTTTAATATATATATTTATATTAATATAAATGATATAAATTATGTTAATATATATAATTTATATATATTAATATAAATATATATTAATATAAATATATTAAAATATATCAATATAAATATATATTAATATTAATATATATTAAAATATTAAAAATTAAACATAAATATATATTTTATATTAAAATATTTTAATATATTAACTTTAGTTTATATACTATCAATATATATTAATATATAATTTATATTATAGAATATATATTTAATATGTTAAATATATATATATATATGTAAGAATAGAAAGTATTCCCTTTTTATATCAAATGACTAGTTGACCTAGTGGTTATAGTATCACATTATGATTTGTAGGTCACAGGTTTGAGTCTGGATATGGGTAATTTTATCAATTATTTACCACTGACGGGTGGAGGTCAATTTCATCTTTTCATAAGACGAGACCGCCAAATACTTTTTTCTAACCCCTAAAACACAAATATTTTAAAAACGTGGCTTATTTTGGCCAAAATCCCGAAAAAATGATTTTGCCTCTAAGCCATGACCTTTTTTTTTGGAAACAAAGCCACCCTTCGAAATAAAATCTAATCATACTTCATAGTAACAATAGTAGTTTTCTTCACATAATGTACATCTCTTTCAGGTATAATTATCGCGTGTTATGCAATCCAATCCAATGTACAATAAAGATGAGGAGAAAAATCTGTTCGAAATCAACGTTTAACCAAACCAAAATTGTATGCATCTAAGAGGCCGTATCATCAATACAAAATGCATTGTTGTAGCACGTATAACTTTGCACAAAAATTTTTTATTTATTAAAATTATTATTATTATTATTATTATTATTATTATTATTATATTTTATATGACTTTTAACATAATTTTAATTTTAGTTAAAAACAATTAAATTTTTTATCTTCTAAAAGACTACCCATAGTGAGAAAACCAATATTAAATAATTCTTCTGTAGACAATTAATGCACACGCCTCACGCATTGACAGATGGAGAGTTAACATCAGGATACAATAAGTTCACCTGTTTAGGCATTAATTTCAGAATAGCAAAAATGAAGGAAACCGAGGGATTGGCTGAGAAACCTGAAATTGATAGAGACTTCACATGGACTAAAATAACCTATGTAAATAAAAAAAAGGTTGTTTAATTTCTATAATCTTATATAAAATAAAATATAAAAGTAAAATTATGTTATTGATAGAGATTTGAGATAGACAAAAATAATCTATATAAATAAAAAAAGTTGTTTAATTCATATAATTTTATATGAAACAAAAGATAAAAGTAAAATTATTTTATTAAAATTTATATGGAAATTATTTAGAAATTAATGTAAATGAGTATTTATGATATTTTAAAGATTTTTTATTTTTAACCTTTTAATATATGTTGAGTTACACAAATTAAATAAACCTAAATAAAAATAATAAACTACTCCAAGTTAGGTAATGTTTTACAATTTAATCATTCACGTGAAGAAAATAGTAAATATATCCCTACACGGGCCTGCTCAAATATCTGAACTTGAATTTTCACTCAAGATCTTATGGTGGGCCACCCAACCTACGACAAATTAAAACGTCACAGTTAAATGATATCACAAGGCAACTCGCTAAAACTCTGCCATTACACGTTTATCACCTTAACTGTTTTTCAATCGAATTTGATCAACCTAAAAATAGATCTTATGATCAAATGAAATTTTGATTGTTTTAAATAACGTGAATAATTAATATTAACTTTTAAATTTTTCTATTTTTATAACTTCGTTTCCTCGACTAGAAATCAAACGGATCTTAAAATGATGATATGGAACCTAAAATGATTGTATGTAGAAAGCACAATTTGCAAAACGAATTGAGAACCCTGAAACAAGACTTTCCAATCTCGTACGTTTTTTTATAAGACATTGTATTAATCTAATTATTTTTTAGTTTATAATGTAAATTTATTATTTTTAGAATATATATCTTTATTAATTAAACACCATTTCTTTCGATATTAATAAAATATAATAAGCTCACTTTTATCTTTTTATTAATATTAAATGTAATTTGGAAATATAATAAATAATTGACAAATTTAATTTTTTTTTTGTAAACAAATTTAATATATTCAACTAAAATAATTAAATTTTGTAATCTAATAAGAATTAAGTAATTTATTCTTATAAAAAAATAATAAAAAGAAATATAACTACGGGTTTGCAGCATGGTCTAGGGTCATACACAGGTTCATCACATTCAAGTTAAAGAAATATGAGTTAAATATGTTGTCTAAAATTTAATGATAGTTAAATTTATTAGTTTTTAAAAATATAATATAATATTTCAAATTATTTGTATGAGGTTAATTACATGTGTTTAATAATAATAAAAATAAATGTGTTATTTATACAACAACTTTTTTTCTCCATATCTTTCTATCATATCGTCTCTCCTATGTCATACTTATCTCCTTCATTTTATCTCACTCCTTTTATTCAACAGTATACATGTTGTACATTTATCATTCCTCTAATGAAAATATTAATCTCTCTTGGATCTGGTTCTTGTTATTTTGGTTTGAGTGACAACCTCTCTACAATATAGTTTAAACTTGATGATATAAATTCAAACCTTATCTTCTATGATAAAACCAAACAAAAAAAATGTATGATGATTAAAATAAATAGATAGAAAATAAATATTTAAAAAATTATAACTCCATTTCAAAATATAAGAAAATTTATGAAAGATTTCAAACCTCATATATATATATATATATATATATATATATATATATATCCTATAAAAAAGGTTCTCTTATGTAAGAGTGAGAGGAGTGAATCTAGGTCGTATAAACATACAATGCATGATTGAGATTAAAAGTTTTTCAAAATCTCATGATCACTTAAAAGGTCACATGACCTTTTTAAAAACTCACATCTCAACCATCTATTATATGGTTGTACGTCTCAAATTCGCTCATCTTACTTTACATAAAAGAGTCTTTCTTATATGATACATCCTCTCTCTCTATTTATTGTGACCGCTCTTTGGGTTTGGTAATTTTATATTGCTTTAGCAGTTTTGATTTTCCTACACCCCTTTAGACACCATTTATTAATAATAAAATATGCTAAGAGAATATTCCATGAATTAACTCTTGGTCAAGCAAAATTAATATTCTACAATATATTATAATATATATTAGTTAGAGCTATCAAAGCATGTCAGACATGCCTACAAAATGGGTGGGTCTGGGCACTAAAAATGGAGCTCAGATTAAAATCGAGCATTTTTAAGCTTGGCTTGTGAAAGCCCGTACATGTTCAAACTTTTCCAGGTCGGGCTGGCCCTTAAGTAGC
The DNA here is from genome assembly GCA_037962975.1 of Clitoria ternatea. NCBI lineage: Eukaryota > Viridiplantae > Streptophyta > Magnoliopsida > Fabales > Fabaceae > Clitoria > Clitoria ternatea. Next base: position 12,873,241 of record CM075674.1, on the reverse strand, counting down.
ATCTCTAGAAATTATAAGTCCAGTCAAACACGTTACCCAAGTTTATTATCTTCATGTTTATTTTTGTTATTCATAGCATGATTTCTTACACATTAATTCACTTTGAATGTTTATAATTTATATAGTATGTGAATCTTTGTATTATAGATAGTAGCACCGCTTTAAAAGTTTTCAATTTTCAATCAAAAGCCCTAGAACTATAATTGTTTATAAAGAAAAATAGAACAAAAGTATTTTACATGCTTATATAAACAACAATTGAAAATTATAATTTTTAGAGATGTCTAAATTTTAATTTTTAGAGACGACCGAATTATAATTTTTAGTAATACATTTTCATATTTTTATAACATTACGCATGCTTAGTTATTTTTAACTGAGATTATAATTATCTTTTACAATGGAGAAAATACAAAGGAGGTGGTGCAGAGAGAAAAAGTTAGATTTATGTACAATTCACATGAAAAGTTAAAGTTGTTTTAAAAAAAGAGAGAGTTAAACTTTTAGTCTACATATTTTATCGAGAAATAATATCCATATAGCATGCATAATGTTGTATTTAAAGGAGATAGAGAGAACAACAAGAAATATATGATATTATGAATATGATAAAAAGAAATGAAGAGAAAAAACTATTGTATAATATGTATGAAGTGTTATTATACAGATAATATATTTAAATTTTATTTTGTTCATTTAATATTAACACTTTATTTACTTACATAATAATCTTGTGTCCTTGGCTCCTTGCTATACATTATTAACTCAAATGATGCTTTTTGTACTCATTACTTGAGTTTTAGGTGATGCCTTTATTCTTTTACGTATCATATTAAAGAAAATTAAGAAAAAAACTTACTTCAAATGAAAAAATATTTTAAGAGTAACACGCTGTAACATCTACACTCTATAGTGCTACTACTAACACACTTGACCAAAGATTCAAAACATTAATATAACACACTTGGGCTTCTGTGAACTATATGAAGTAAAGAAAATTACTTAATATACTACCTTTTTACTTAGCTCACCACCATTTAAAATTTTCTAAGAAAAGATTTTATTCCCTTAACAACAATATAACTTACCTTTTTTAGTAATAGGGGAAATGAAAACAACTAGCAAAAATCAAAATCTATAAATCTACAAGTGTTTATAGGCGCCACAAATATGAAGAAATAGAGGGATTAACCATTAGGCTGGCTAAGTTATCAACAACAAAATTCTAAAATCTATCCACTAATGAGAATTATATCTTCTAATCTTTCTACTGGAACAAACTAATTTCATCAAGCCTTCCTGACCAATAGGCAAAGAAACCTCCACACCAAATTTAACAATATGAAAAGCCTCTCCACAATCCATCTTAAAGACAACATCTTGGAAGTGTGAATCCCAAGAAAACCTAATATCCTAAAGAATCATTTTAAGCTTAATTAGAAATAAGGAACTAACTCCAAACAAGGCAAAAAAAAAATCCATCATCCAAGTTCTAGTGGAATTCCTCATGACACCACCCTCATCTAATTTGATTGAGGTATCCAATACTTATTAGTTGATGGGTGCTAGGAAGATTAGGGCTAGCCACTACTAAATTAAAAAGGACTAAAATAGAATACAACTTCATTCATGCTTCAACAGAAAGAAAAACTGTCTTTAAATATGCAAGGTAAAATGAAAAAAGGAAAATAAAGTCATACACTTGGTAAAAAGATCCAACTAAATAAAAGAATAAAATCATATATAATCTTTAAACTAAGTTAGAGGATTCTTAATTCTGTTGGGCCTGGCCTGTTGGGGTTTGGTTTGAAGCCCAACATTACTCCCTGGTTGCAAAGGAACCTTGTCCGCAAGGTTGAGAGGAGCCTCGGAGGTGACGTGGCCCTACGTGATTGGCGCGTCAGGAACTACACGGATTGTGGAAGGAATGGAGGGATATGATGAAATCGCATGAGAGATAGACGGTATAGAGGAAAATACGTTCGTAGAGTGGAAGTCAGTTGTCTCGTAATTTGTGTTTTAAATGGAGGACGTAGATGGACCCTGATCCAACTGTTGACCATCCGACGGTCTAAGAGAAAGCGCGTGGTCTGTTTGGGAGAAGGAAGAGCCAGACGTGATAGACGTGTGACAAGCCATGAAAGGCAATGATGGCTCCTTGGAATTTGTGTGCTTGATGGAAGGCCCAAATCGCTTAGAGAGACGTGAGGGAAGAGAAAAAGTTTTGAGTAAAATCATGGGATAAGGAATTTGTGCCAGTAGAAACTAAAGTAACTTTTTGCCTGGTCAATGTGGGAACTGATGAGTTCTCCCTATTCTGTGCCAAACTCAAAGTCTTACAAAAATTCTCTTCTTCATCAGGAATATCTAGAAAAAGTTAGTAATGTGTAGAGGTAGAACTGCCATGGTATCGACAGAGGAGTGAGACGTGAAACACAGGGTGAACGTGAGCCGAGGGGGAAAGAACCAATTCATAGGTGACGACACCAATGCGACGGAGAACTTGAAATGGCCCGTAAAAACACTTGGACAGCTTCTGCAAGATACGACGTTGAACTAAAGACTGACGATAAGGATGTAAACAGAGAAAAACCCAGTCTTCGATCTCAAAGATAATGTCTTCTTTATGCTGATTAGCTTGTGTGATCATGCGTTGCCACGTGCGTTTAAGGTTCTTTTTCAGCATATCTAACAGAATCCTTTTTTGTTATAAGGAAATGTCTAGGGAAGGAATGCAGGTAGATCCGGACACATAGTCACGCACAGAGGGTGGGGAGCATCTGTACAACGCTTGGAAAGGGGTCATACCAATGACAGATTGGAAAGATGTATTGAACCAATATTCTGCAAGCTAAAGGTACTTGTACCACTACTTAGGGTGGTCACTGATAAAGCAGGGGAGGTATGCTTCCAGACAGCGGTTAGTGACCTCCAATTGGTCATCCATTTTTGGGTGGTAAGACGAGCTGTACTTTAAAGTTGTCCCCTACAAGCGAAAAAGTTCCTTCTAGAAGTGGTTGAGAAATAATGGGTCTCAATTAGACACAATAGACTTGGGTACACCATGAAACTTGCAAATTTCTATGGAAAAATGCGATGCTAAAGTAGGGGTGGTAAATTTGGTGGGAAGGGCCAGAAAATACACAAACTTGGTAAGTTTATTGCAAATGACCTATATGACTGTATGGCCAAAAGATGTGGGTAAATGGGTGATAAAATCCATTGTTAATTTTTCCCCAACTTGTTGAGGTATTGGTAGTTGTTGTAATAACCCCAATTTTTTTGTAGGTATTTATTCATCTAACATGAGGAACACTGTTGAACATAAAGCTTGACATCTTTGGAGAGACCTGGCCAATGGAAAGAGGCAACTAGGTGAGCCATAGTAGGCTTAAAACTAGAATGACCAATAGAGGGGGTTGCATGAAACTCCTGAAGTAAACTTTGTTGTAATTGTGGTAAGTCTGGGATGAAAATTTTATCTTGGAAGTATAAAAGACCATTAGAGTAGCAAAATGTTTTCTGCATATGAACATCAGTCTTACCCTTATGAACTAGGGATTGACCTGTTGGATTTGTATGAAAATTGGCTCGCAGGTTGTCAAGATGGTTGGGATGGGTGAAGAGATGGCAAGAAGAGTGGGGGGCACATCAGAATATTGACGGGATAAAGCATCTGTCATCTTGTTGGAGCTATCGGGTCAGTAAAAGATTTCAAAACTATATCCCTATAATTTAGTTGCCCATTTCAATTGTTCTGGTGTTTAAAAAGTCTGAACTAAGAGGTGTTGTAAACTTTTTTGATCGGTATAAATATGAAAATATCTCCTAATGAGATACTAACGCCATTTCTTGACTGCTTCTGTAACAGCATACATTTTGCGCACATAGATTGAAGAGGCTTGCATCTACGGGCACATGCGCTTACTAAAGAAAGCAATTGGATACTTGTCCTGAGATGGAACTGCACCTATGGTGAGACCCGACACATTTGTTTCCACCATAAATAGTGTATCAAAATTAGGTAGAGATAGGACTGACATTTGTGTTATTTTAGGTTTTAATTCTGTAAAAGCCATTGAGGCAGCTGTATCCTAAGAGAATATAGTGGAACATAACAAATTAGTGAGAGGAGCGATGGGAGAGGCATAGTTTCCCATAAATATTCTAAAAAAGTCAGTAAGGCCCAAAAATCTGCGAACTTCCATGAGAGAACATGGTGTTGGCCAGTCCAAAATGGCCTAAACTTTTTCTGGATATAGGGAAACCCCCTTTCCTAAAATAACATGGCCTAAATAGGTAACAATAGGAACACCAAAAACACACTTAGACAGGTTAACATAAAATTGATTATCAGAGAGTAATTTTAAAACTAACTTCAAATGAAACAGATGCTTATCAAAAGTAGAACTAAAAATCAGGATGTCATCAAAGAAAACCAACATAAAATGCCTAAGATAAGGACGTAACAAATCATTCTTTGTAGCTTGAAATGTAAAAGGGCCTTAGTTAAGCCAAATGGCATAACTAGGAACTCATAGTGTCCATCAAAGGTGTGAAAAGTGGTTTTACCAATGTATGAGCGGGTGATGTGAATTTGGTGGTATCCTGATTTTAAATTAGTCTTAATGAAGATAGTGGCCGAGCCCAATTCATCCAACAACTCATCAATTATGGGAATAGGGAACCGATTTAGGATTATGACTACGTTAATAACTCTATAGTCCATATAAAAATGCCATGTTCCATCTTTCTTGCGGACTAACAGAACTGGGGAAGAGAAAGGGCTAGTGCTAGGGATGATAATGCCTTGTTGGAGCATGTCTGTAATGATTTGGGCATAGCTTCTTTTTGGGAGTGAGGGTAGCGGTAAGGTTTAACATTAATGGGCAGGGTGTTTGGGTATATGTGAATATAATGGTCATGGGGTCTGGGTGGGGGTAAGCCATGAGGTGTCTGAAAAACATGGGAGAAATTATCGATAATGGTTTGGATTTCAAAAGAGGTAGGGACAATAGGGTTTGGGGTAGAAATTTGGTTAGAAGGGTTTATGGGTTAGAGGGATAATAAGTGGAAGGAAGTAATAAACTTAGTATGTATAAGCTAGGATAGTTGGGCGTAAGTTATGCGGGAAGGGAGAAAGACAGGGTCACCTATAAGGGTAATGGGTAGATTATCATGGGTGAAATACATGTTGGGGATTGCAAAATCAGATTGAATTAGTCCAAGGCTGCATAACTACTCCATGCCAAGAACAACATCAGTACCCTCAATAGGTAACAAATAGAAAAGGGATCTCGAAAGCATGGTTCTGGATGGAAATGGGTACTTTACGGCAAAAACCAGTACAGTGAATATGAGCACCATTACCTACTAAGGCAGAATTTAGGAGAAAGGTTTACTTGTAGTTTGAGGTGTAATGCAAGTCGTGTCTGAATAATGTTATGTGAGCTCCTAGTATCCACCAAAATCATTAATGAAAAGCCAGAAATATTTCCTTTAAACTTGAGTGAGTGAGGGGAAGGAAGACCTGTGAGGGCTTGGAGGGATAAATGGAAATGAAAGGTATCTTAGGTGTTAGGGATATGAGGATGTTCATGTGTAAGGTAGCTAAATTGGTCTTCTATGGGTTGTGAATAGGTGTATATGGGTTCAAGTGTTTGTAAGGGTAGAGAAGGTGCCAGACTATCATCATCTACCAGTAATAAAAAAAACAATTAGTAGAACATTTATGGCCTGGGATAAATTTTTCATCGTAATTGTAACATAGGCCCTGGGCCCAATGTTCCTGTATTTAGGCCTAGGTTAGGTGTTTAATAGGAAGGGAGGAAGGGAAAGATTTCATTGGGGTAGTTAGAGAGGTTGTGGTAGGTTTGTTGGGTGGGGATGGAGAAGGTGGGAATCGGTTAGGCCTGGGTCTGGAGTCTTTGATTTATCTTCAATAAGTTTGGCAAGGTGGATGGCTTGGTGCACAAGACAAGGACGCATAATAGCTAATTCACGTCGAATTTTAGGAATTAGTCTAGAAATAAAATAGTTCAATATCGTTTCTTGGTTTAAGCCAACCACCATGTTAGATAATGACTCAAATTTTGATTGCTAATCGGTAATAGTACCAAACTGCTTCAGCTTAAAAAGTTCAGATTGATGATTAGCATAAGCTGAAGGGCCAAAACATTGCGTCAGAGCCTGAGTAAAGGAGCCCTAATCTATTAATTGGTTATTCAGATACATCCATTTAAACCAACTAAGTCCTTCATCTTTCTTATAGAAGGCAACCCAGGAAAGGTGTTGTTCCATGGAGATTTGGTAGACAAGGAAAAATGTTAAGCCTGGAATATCCAATCAAGGGGTTTAGAACCATCAAAAGCATTTAGGGTGACTTTAGGGGGGCTGGTTTGAATGGTGGGAGGTTAGGGAATAGTTAGAAAAATCAGGTTAGGAACAAAAGATGATACAGGATGTGGGATGAAGGGTGGGGTATAGGAATACGTTTGGGCTAATGAGGAAATGGGATGGGATAAAGACGGTAAATTACCAAGGGGTGGATTGAGGGGTGGTAGATGGTATAAGGGTCGTATGGAATGTGGTGAGGGTGAGGTCGATGAGGATTTAGAAAAGGTATAGTAGTAGGAGAATGTAATATTTCATGAGCAATACCTAAGGAGGAAGCAGTTGTGTGTTAGGGAATCCCTCTTAGTATTCACAGCGGGAAAAGCAAGGATTCTCATAGGATTTGCAAAGCATCATGTTTTAAAGCATAAGACAAACAAAAAAAAATAAAATTTGTGTTTTAGGATTACCTCTTGTAAAAAAAACCGAAGCAGTTTTAGCCCCGGCCTTTAGGAGTCCACACGAGCACACCCACCAGAATCGCGACACCTGCCAACTGCTAGTTTGACGGCGTGTAGCTCTTGCAACTTTTGCGTATTTGTGTCTCTTTTGGGTGAACCGCCTATGAGCATCTTATGCTCTATTTATAGGCTTATGTTTGACCTAATTTGTTCTTTCTAAAGAGTGGACTCCTTACTTATTCTAAATGAATTAGGCCCAATAACTTTATTTTAGTCCAACTAAAATAAAACAAAACATTTCTGATGGGCTTACTCTATATGTGTGACCCTATAGGTAAAATACTCGGTCATATTAATAATAAATTATTTTATTATTAATATAAAATAAGAGCGGTATCTAGCAATGCATCATTATGTCCGAATATTATTTAATATCAACATAACCTATAAGTGATAATTATTTTATATGTTTATTCCTTTTGTCACGATATCCTAATTGGGCCCAAGGCATGGTCGCGTCATCCTTGTACGACCCAATTTATTTTACTTGATACCAGAGTAGACTTGATCTGTATAAATATCTAATATTTATTCTTTCTAGCATGACCATGCATTTCCTTAGTCTCACTCCATCAAGTGGCTTACAGATATCACTCCTGTCACATAAGAGAGACAAATACCATCTACATCACTCACATCCCTCTACATAATTTGTTCATTGTCTAATCATAACCTTTATAGTCCTCTTGTTACAGAATTCATTTGATTGTATTAAAACAACAAACTACTCATGTAGGAATCATAGTGACTTCAGGTCGAAGGACTATATATACCATTATCACATTGAGAATCGTTTATGACATTCATGTAACAATTTATGCAACGTTCTCATGTTGGGTCTGTCCAGTACATCATTACTCTTAATGTGTATCCGTATAAAGACTTGATATCATCTATATGTATAATTTGTGAGACCAGGTCATCAGTACACTCACACACTAGTCTTAATGTATTTACATGTCCCTACGTAAATACTTGACTAGGGACATTTTAGGAATAACTTTCATATAACCTATTACTCCAAGGATAAATATGTTTAAAACAATTTTAAACTGAAATACTTATTTTATTGATAAGCAAAAAAATGATACAAATGAAAAAACATAAAAGCTTATAGTGCATACACCAACATCGTGACCTCAGGTTGAAAAGAATATGGGCTTGCAGCTTGAGCCAGGAGGGCGGTAAGAGCCTGGATGCGTCTGTCCAACATCTGCTTAAGGTTGAGGTGACAAGAATCTGAAAGCTGTTGCTGGCCATTAAGCTAGGTTTCCAGGTTATTGAGTTTTTTAGTCAGTTGAGTGTCCAGCTGCAATATAAGGATCCCATTTTTCTAGTAAGGGTGAGAAGAGCATCTTCCACCTCCTTATAGGTGAGGGACTTATGAGGCATTGAGAAGGCAAATGAAAGCACCAAATTGATGAGGTGCTACGAAGATTAGGGCTACCCATTACTAAACTAAAAAAGGACTAAAATAGAATACCATTTCATTCATGCCTCAACAGAAAGAAAGACTGTCTTTAAATATACAAGGTAAAATGAAAAAGGGAAAATAGAGCCACACACTTGGCAAAAGGTCCAACTAAATAAAAGAATAAAATCATATATAATCTTTAAACCAAATTGGAGGATTCTTAATTTTGTTGGACCTGGCCTGTTGGGGTTTGATCTAAATCCCAACATTAGTATTAACTTTTAATTGTAGGTGTAAAGGAAGAATCAAACATGAAATGAAACAAATAGAATTATGTTCCCCAATATACGCGTAATCTCTAAGAATGCTTTGAACCACATAACTCAAGTTCCAATGATGAGGATCAAAGAATTGGTTATTCCTTCACTTCTAACACAACCAGAACACCATCACAGCTAACACTGGTCTTCATAACCTCGTGATTAACTCCACCTAAGCCTCTAAACTGCCTTGAAACATCCCTATAATACTCGACAGTCCCACGACTAACCATACTTGATAAGTGAAAGTACAACCTAAAATAATACACATTGGATCCTCCACATCATGATTACAATAAACACAAAAAGATGAACCCACCAGATTGCATCTTCATTTTTTATCATTAGATGGTAAAACGTCCTTAACCAACTGCCAAAGAAACATTAAAGACCTTTTTGAAAGAGGCACCATCAAAATTATTTTCCACCGCCTATGATAACAGTCCTCATCATCTTGATATAACCAAGCATATCAAGAATAGACACGCCACCTACCATCTCTTGACGCTCCTTAAACAATTCAATCCTCCCTAACAATTGAACTGGGAACAGAGATTAGCTCAATGTAATGTTTTAGAGTTTGGGCCAAAGGGTGGCTAGGTGTTGGAATTCCTAGGCCCCATTAACCCACAAACCATATACCCAAGTCCCAACATCTTCCAAGTGGACATTTAGAATAAGAGAGCTTAAAGGTTAAATCCATGACCACCCATAGGTCCAAAAATTAAAGTTTCTATTTCCAAGCCTATGAGATAACTCATCATTAAGTAAACGGGCTACTTGGGCCATGCTACGCCAAATAAAAGAACATTGGGCTTCAAAGGATGAGTGAAAACAATTTCAGAAGCCATGTATTTAGAGGCCATAATACGAGTCTGCAATGGCCCATCCGTACATATGAAATCAACTACAAATTTACCCAACAAAGCATTGTTAGTAGAATGAGTTTTTCATAAGCCAAACCCTCCATGGGTCTTATAGTTTATTTATTGGAAAATGTCCTCAGACTTAAGAATGAAATGTGAATTAAGTTTAGAAAAAGCTCAAATAGATAAAGGAAGAGAAAAGAAAATCGCAAGGCATCCTGGTTCAATCACTACCATTGTGATCTAGTCCAGTCTCCCAACACAAAGGCCTAGAGTTTCCACTATGTCAAAATTGATTACCAGGTTTCTGATTACAACTATTGGACTACCTACCTAAAGCTTAATACCACATCATAATTTGATCTCTGTCCTAATAGGACAAGGTCTCAAAGGTCTCTCTAGAGAAGGCTTTCTCTTACCCAAGATCTAAAGCACTCTTAACCCAAGAGCACAAAATATAAAAAACTACAAACCAGGACCTAGGAAAGAAAAGTCTTAAGTGAGAAAAGGATCCTAACTCGTGTGTAAACAACTGAGTTGTGGGATACTATTTATGAAACCTGGGTTCTCAATTTATAGAAAAAAATTATCACCAAATAAGAAAATAACAATATACTCGATTACCACAAATAAGTCAGGATCCAAGAAAGGTCCATCAAATAAGTAGTTCAAACCATTTTAAGTAGTGGTTTGAACCGTCCTAACTAAGTGGTTGAAACTATCCTGCTTATTGGTTAGAATTGATCTTAGGAAAGAGTGGTTTGAACTACTCCCCCTTAGTGGTTCGAACCATAAAGCTTAAATTCAATCCTGATTAGTTCATTAATTAATCATTTAATAAAACTTATTTTATCGTGCGAGATTAATTAATGAGTTATTTCACTTAGCTCACTTGAGAATTAACTAACTTAACATAATGAAAGAAAAAGGTTAGTTCTAAAGACAAAGACATTTTTCAGTTCCAAAGCTTGACCACCCTTTGTTTTGTAGGTCCATGTAAGGTCCTCTTACTTTAGGTCTATTTTAGTTCACTTGCCTTAGCCTGTTTACCTTAGTCCTATTTGTCATTATCAAAACATGTTACATACACAAGAATTATATTATGATCCTAAACCAAGAAGTTGAATTCCATCCACGACTTGCACCATTATCCCTCCACACAATGCCTTTTATGAGTCAATTAATATCATCAAAACATATTTAGGGAGCATGAAAACTTGCATGGAATAAACGAGTATAGATTATAACGTAAATTTTGTAAGGAAAATGTGGCTAGCTCTACTTAAGACTCTAGCTTTCTAAGAAGCTAACCAGTTTATAAGTTTTCCAATAATAGAACAAAACTTCAATCTACTAGGCCTTCCACCAATTAGAAGGACCATTAAATACTTCCTCAAACTACTCGCCCTTCAAACTCCAAGCAAAGTAAGTACCGAGAGGCTAGATGAGTTGGAATACCTTTCGAAAAATCATTCCTAATTTATCCAAATTTACTTTAAGTCTTAAGACCTCACAAAACTTTTGTAGAACCCAAGCCATCTTCCTTATTTATTCCTTATTTGTTTTACAAAATGAAAGAACATCATCTACAAGTAAAAAAAATAAATGAGAGATTAATGGACCATTCCTAGAAGGAGCAGGAGACTAAAAACCCTTATCCACCACTTTGTGAATAAAAATAGATAAATTTTCCATGTGCAAGAAAAATAAGTAAGAGGAGAAATGATCCCCTTATCTAGGACCTCTCGTAGGTAAAGTGGGCCATAGAGTCACAAAAAGAAGGATTGAATTGTGACACTTGAAAATTTTAACTCTCACTGGAAAACAATGATACTTTACTATTTAAGTCTTTTGAACCACGGTTCATGAACCCTAAACCATTAAAATCTCATTTTAACAGTGATTAAATTCTTTTCTACACTAGTGGGGTTTCTTCATCTTTGGGTGTAGCAAGCAAACGTTGATTGTATGTTGTTTCTGATTCCTATGTATTGCCCCCTTTTTCTGCTTCTTGGGCCTCAGGCCCATTTGATGTAGTGGTTTTTTAATTAAAAAAAATTCCTGCTTTTTCAAAAAAAAAAAGAATAGAAGAAATTTGACAAAAAAAAAAAGGATTTGAAGAAGGAAACCATAATATAAGAAGCGCAACGAAGCTGCTATTTATATATTCTTCCTTCCTTTCTCTCTTGACTATTCACGCTCTACTTGTTCTCCGCCACCTTCTGAAAATCTCTTTGCACCAAACTCCATGGCGTCGAATTCGATCACCGTGCGCTCTCTGCTCCTCCCTCAGCGTCTGGTATCACTTTCGTGTTTCGCTATTTTTCTTTCGACCTTCTAATTCTAACCTCTGTTTTGTACTTCGCTTTACTCTTCTTTTTCTTACCATGATTCATCGCTTTATGGATCCTCTCTTTTTCCTTCTTATTCTTACGTACTCGTTTTGTCTGTATTCCACTTCTGCGCTCATTTCTAGATATTCTGTCTGTCATGAATATACAAAACGCGAACATCTTTCGTTGATTGCGATTCGTTACTAGTTTCACAAATTTGTCAAATATTGTGCGTCTACACATAATTATGTACTGCTTCCTACAAGTTGCGAGACATTAGGTTGATCTTATTAATATTTTGCTTTATTTTACCGTTGAAAAAAAATGTGAGACCTAAAGTTTGTGTTCATTGATCGTGCAATTTAACGCTTCAGCCTAAGAAAGTGTCTTTTGCTTTATGGTTAAAGAACGATGAATTTGAACGCTGTATTTTACGGTCAACTGAACTCACTTTTTACAGGTTATGGTTTCGTATCCAATTTTGCTAGGTAAGAATTAAATTGAAGCTGGAAATTCTGGATCAGAATACGTGAAGCATTTTGCATATTTTCTTGCACTGTTCACAATTTATCTTTAATTAAATTGCAGCATTAGTGTTTAGTTATTGTTTTGTTTTGACTTGTTTTATATATTTACTGATGTATCTTTGAATGCAACGTATAACAGGCATTTAATTCAATTGCTGGTCAGAGGTCTAGCTTAATCTCAAGCTACGGGAGAAGGAATGTTTTCTTTAGCTCACAGCCACGCTCAGTTCACCTTAAAGTTTCCTGCGCTGTATGTAACTACTACTGAAACTTCAGCCTTTTTGAAATTTTATTTTTGCTTGTATGAACAGTAAATCACTAGAAGTTAGGCTGCTTGAAACTCAAGAAAATTTGTGATGAGAAAGATGAGATGGTATAATATATATATATATATATATATAAAGATGAAATGGTATACACATTTCAGGGATTCAAATTCACTGCAGTCAGATTTTTAAGTAGCTTATTAGATTGGTTGTTTCATGAACTGATGCAAAAAAACATTATCTACATTGGTTCCTTTTCGGACCGATTCAATATGTGATTTTTCAGTCCAAAATGTCTGCCTTTAATGTGCGAAAGGCAGGTAAAATTTTTATACTTTCTATGTTATTGAAATAGCTGATATAAAAAAAATTTATATTAGTGGTCAAAAGATCACTGATGTAATTAAGGTATATTTTTACACTGGTTATCTCAATAATCAGTGTAAAAAAGTTTTTTTTATACCAATTATAGAAATAACCAGTGTAGAAAATATAAAAAATTGATGAAGTCACAGCATCCTCACTGCAGGATTTTACATTAGTTAATAGTAGAGACTCATTTTTTACATCAATTCAAGGAACAATTGATCTAATAAACTATTTAAAATTTCAACTGCAGCCAACTGCACGAAATGCTGACCGCAGTGAATCCGATCCATATTTTAGAGTCTCATGTCAAAATCTCATCTCTTTAATAGTTAATGAGGGTCCTTTATCTTATATTATCCTTTCATATTTGGCTCACGGAGTCTAATAGCCTAAGAGTTTTGTGCTTTGAGATGGCTTTATCTATTGAGACGGGGCTGCAACTTGAACCTTTACAAAATATTATTGATTCTACACAGATATAACTGTGAAGGTCCTGACTCCGACCTTTTTATTAGAGAATGTTGAGTTATTGAACCTTGTGTTTTATTAGATTTAACAGGCCTTACAAGAAAATGTTTTATGCTAACAGTTTGGTAATAGTCTAACTACATCTACATAGTTAAGTAATCCATATTGGTGTATAAGATTGTATCATTCGCTTGCATATGGGGTTACTCAATACCCACACAATAATGATGAGTTTTCTTTAGACATTACTAATATTATTTTGAGACGTCATCAATTCTGGAAATTTTTCATTAATGAAAGGCATCTTATATCCCTTCTCCACGTATGTAATTAGTGTTTCTCTGTATGCGAAGGAGCGGGTGGAAAATATTTGATGTTTTCATGCTTATATTGAATGCATGGAGCAGGCTAAACCGGAGACAGTAGAAAAGGTGTGTAAAATAGTAAAGAAGCAGCTGGCTTTACCAGATGACTCTAATGTTTCTGGCGAGTCAAAATTTGCAGCTCTTGGAGCTGATTCACTTGACACGGTAATCAACAGATTGCCAGACATTACAATTACTTCTATTCAATGCCCTTCGTTTTATTTACCGAAATCTGAGTATAAATTATTGGCCAAGACACTTGATTTGATTGCTGTGAATTGCTATTTACATCTCATGCCCTTTAGGTTGAGATTGTGATGGGACTTGAAGAGGAATTTGGCATCGGTGTTGAAGAAGATAGTGCACAGAGCATCTCAACTGTTCAAGAAGCTGCAGATCTTATCGAGGATATCATCAGTAAACAGAGTCCTTAGAGTAAACGTGTAACTACAGTATTGACAGTACTCGTAGACATGCACAGTCCTCATCCGTATTACAAGAAAGTATGGGATCGTTGAGTCTTGAGTGTTTTATTTGCATTTTTTGCTATTGCCTTGTTCCATAGGTCTGGATAAAAACAAAACCCCGCGCGGACATTTTGGTTTTGGGACAATATGGGTAGCACAGTAAAAGAAGTCATTATGTGTAGGTTGTGGTTTTTGCATTAGGATGGGCTTACAAAATTTGTGTTACTTAATGTTATTCAGTAGAGGATGCGATCACATCAAATTGCTGCATAATTGGTGAGCATTGGTCGTTATTTTTTACAGTTCCAGTGGCTTTTGTTTTTGTTATGCTAAAAATTAAACCTGCCTTTGTTCCAAGTCGGGAATCTTAGTTCTTGCTTAAAGTTAGGATCTTTTCTGAACTTTATCCTTTGCAAGGAATGTGTTGAATGTACACCTCTAAAATGGGGTTTATGGGTATAAAAGAAGAGATAGAAAGAGATAAGAAATGAATAGAGAAGGAAATAGTGCGATAGGTGATGTGAATTGAGAGAAAAATAAAATGGGTAAAAATAATTGAAAAAAGTTTGCGTGTATGAACGAAAACAGTGTAATAATTATTTCGAATGAATCCTTGTAGAACGTAATGCGGTTTACTAGAATTGTAGTTTTAAATTAAAGGTCATGTTGAGTCATTTTTATTGTTTTCTAGCCCAAGATGCACCACAAGTACCTCACGGCCACTTTACACCAGATGAACAGAGTTTCTTTACAAATAAGGACTCATTGTGGTGCCTTATTGGGTATCTCTAGAAAGGTAAATGAACACTCCATAGTGCTTGGGAGTTTTACTTTTCATTTTTTGTTCATTCAATCTAAACTTTCTTAAAAATTGACGTTGTGAATTTGTGTAATACGCGTTTGTTTTACAATTAATGTGAGATCTTCATCAAATATGAGAATTCTAGGATGCATGCCATCCACATCCATGCTTCGTAACACCACAAATCCACAATCAAATTGTGTTAAATACTATATAATATCTAATTTGAACAATGCAATTCAAAATGTTAAAAATTTGCCAAATTTTGATCCAATCATTACGTACGTAGAATTTTGTTCTTTTGCTCACCTTAATTTCGACTAGTCACAACTGCTTGATTAGTTCTGCTCATCTTAAATATTTACAAAATAATTGTTCTGGTATTTCTTTATTCTTTCCTAAAAAATTGATTCATTGCACCATCAGAACTAAAGTTCAATATAATCATGCATTGAACATGCTAATACACCATTAACTTGTGCTTGATGTAATTTCGTAAAAACCAAACACTCAAGCAGTGTAATGACTACCAACGTTCGTTACTTTCACTGTTCTATACTAATGCAATCTGCTAAGATATTTACTTTATTTACATATTTTGTGCACAGGAACCCAACCTTATTGATCTAATCTAGCAGTTGATACCACATCAGTTCCAATCTGCTTCAAAGAAACCAGCATCTTTCATTTCAGAGTAGTACACATTCTCCAAGTGCAAATCTTCCTCCTGTGAACAACACAATAACAGCAATCAATCAGATCAATGAAGGAAGGAACTACCCGGAAAGAATTCCAATGTTTGAATAGTAAAAACTGAACACTAGGCATCATGACCTGAAAAAAATCTGCCAGAAAGGTAACATACAGCAGGGGAAGATAAAAGGCATGGTAACATACAACCATGAAATGATATAACCTGTGTGAACAAAAAGTAAACACTGCTTTAGAGAGAAAATGACAAAGGAAAAAAACAAAGAAGAATCATTTTTCAGCTAAGCCACAGAAGAACCTAACCAGAAACCAAAAGCAGCACCATTTCCAGTAAGGCCACAAGCAAACAACGTAATTGCATTCAAGATGAGCATAATAGTAACATACTTATAGTATGCTGGCCTTGCTGCAAAAAAAAAGGAAGTGAAATTATGCTATAATGAAACTATTAAGACATAACATAAAAACACAACCCAGGCACTTAACTTACCAGGCAACCTTTCTCTCCATCTAGAATGATACATGAACAATATGAAACCATAAACAAGGGTAAGCAACAGCCTGTGGACAACCCACAAGTTCCACTTCGTGTGAGGAGTTGGGTAATCACTGTTGATGAATATCGGAATCCCAAATGCAAACAGATATATAGCCTATCAAGGAAAAAATTGTAACGATACATTTCATACATAATAACCACAAGGAGAGCAGCAGGCAAACATAGAAAACCAAAGCATCACCTTCAATAAGATATCAAAACCCACAATGATTCCTGATATGCCAAAAGTTCGTGTCAAAGCTTCCAAGCTATTGGTACTATTCCCTTGAAGTAAAAAAGCCAGCAAGCTCACTTCTAGAAACAGCATTCCAGAAGTGGTAAAGAGGGATAGCAAGTTCCAAGTGAACTCTTTCCCAGGAGTGCACTCCCACAGCTGCATCAACCAAAGAATTGACCATTGGTGATTCATTTATGCCAGCAAATCCCACAACAATAGCATTATACAACAAAATAAGATACAATCAAGGAGTAAACACACATTGGTTCTCAAAATTTTATGTGTCAGTCAATTTAATTTTTGAGATTTTTAAAACTATTAATCTCCAAACCTATAAAACAACAGTTCATTTAGCCCCTTTTCACTTTATTTTTATTGTCGTTTTGTAGTTTTTACTGTCGTCTTGTACTAATAATAACTAAAACGACTGTCATTTTACAAAATCAGAAATTAATAATAGCAAAAGCGATCATTGTTTTACAAAACCAGAAACTAACTAATAATAACTAAAACAACTGTTGTTTTACAAAATCAGAAACTAACGAAAAATCAATCACACGGACTAAATTGCTCTACACATATGATTGACAACCAATATTTGAGATTAATATTCAATTTGATCCCAATTGTGACAAGTGAACAGTAGTGTGTTTTGATCCAAAAGTTATAAATCAATAACTAACAAGTTTGTTTGTTTTTTTTCGAATCCAAGAATATCCTTGGCGAAAACTGAAGACTAATCCATTTGAAATATAAAAATCACTGAAGTGTGTATTGCCACTCCCAACAAAGCCTTTTTTAATACACATGGCGAGATTAAACCCCTACCAACTTGTTTAAGGAACTAAGTTGGATTTTGTGGGTACAATAAACAAGTTTACCCTACTAGATTAACGACTTGCAAGCAATATCAGGTCAAAAGCTACAAAAGTTGACGCATTTAAAAACTAAAATTGATTTTGCTAAGTAAATTGTGGGAAAAGAAAGAGCGACCTGGGAAAAGCACCAAGCAAGATTGAGGATGCTGACAAGCCAGAGGGAGGCGTAATAGGAGATGATGATGTAAGAGCGGCCATTGGAGAGTTTGAGGAAGCTCTGTTTGGCTTGGAGTGCCAAGTACAACACGAAGAGAAAAGAAGCGATTATCAAAATGGCATTGTGCCAGAACCCATGGCACTGAAACGCCCAATCGTGGAATCCCCCAGATGATGATAACACTGACCCTTCATTTTCTATTGCCAGTTCAACCATTTTTCTCAAACCCTAGCCCCAATTTCAGAATTCGAAGGGAACAGAATAAAATGATTTGTAAAAGAGTCGTAGTTGAAGTTAAAGTTGTGAATCAAAGAAACATCGATGGTTGCATCTTCTATTCGGCGTGATTGATCATCCACGGCTGCACTTCTTGGTCCTTCCCAGAAAAGACAAAAACATGGTATACTGATTTTATTTTTTTTGATACACTGAAAATGTTACAACCTTTGTATCCTACCCTACTAGGACATTGAATTATTAGTAGTTTTTTTTTGTTAAAGAATTAGTAGTGGATTAAGGAAATCATGAATACTTTTCTTAATTCAAAATTGTAGTAGTGTTGTTATATCATATTTTCTTTACGGGATAAAAAAACCTAAAACCCAAAAAACAAATTATTAAAAAAATTGTATAGTACGTATCTTTTTCTTTATATCTCGTACAGTACTTGTCTTAAAAATTATGAGAATTACATTATTTAATATTAATTTTAAATAAATATTATTCTCTTATTTTTAATTCTATACAAAGTTATAAAGGTTAAATTTTTTGAAGTTATATTAAAATTTCATATGGAATTAAGTTAACAATAGGATTTATAAAAATCTTATGATTTAGACGAATATAGTTTTAATAAATTTTAGGTTACATCGTAATTTTTTTATCAACTAAGTATTTTATCTTTTAAAATATTTTTATTAGGCGCTTTCCATCAAATTGTCATTAGTTAACTCCGTTAATTGAGTTTGAGTCATACAATATAACATACGAACATCACATTTGATTACATAATTATTTGTTAATTTGGTAACACTATCACACATGTTAGATACGGTTTAGATGATGATTTCATGTGTTAAATAATTATTGGTTGAAAAGCAAGTAACAAACGGAGTGGCTAATAAATATATGATATGTGAAATAACTTTGCCAACAATATTTGACATATAAAATAATTATGTTAGTAGAGTTAATGATACGTTAAAAATTCATTAAAGTAGTTAGTAAAAATTGAACTAAAGGACTTCACCGAAACATTTTAATAAGATAATATTTAATTGACTAAAAATAATTAAAGATCTAATTTGAGATTTACTATATTATAATAGTGATTTAGTCTTAATTGTTGTTAATTTCTATAAGTATTTTTAAAGACTAGAGTCAATATTCTAAACAAAAATAAATCCTTAAATATAAGTACATCTCAGTCAGAAATGCATCCCCAACAGTGACTGCAAGGCAATATCAAGGATTGTTAGCACTCTTACAGTAGGCACAACCCAATAATACTATCAATAGTAAAGTTTCGGTCATTCCCTCTTCATCTACTGCTACTCGTCATATTGAGTTTACACATAATAGTAATGAACCCTCTCCAATTGCTCGTCCTTTTCCTATTTCACTTCCTTTCATCAAATCAAACCTATGCATGTCAAACCCCCAAATGAAATGAAGTTACTGCAAATTACTTTAGTAGTGTTTTTCTTAGTCAAAATCATCATGTCATACATAATGTTCGTTACATTCCATGTTTCTCTTTTAATTTGTTGTCCATGGCCAAATTAACAGATAATTTGCCATGTGTTCTTTCTTTTGATTCTACTCATTATCACATTCAGGACAAGAATTCATTAAGGACGATTGATTCAACTATGATGCATGATAGGCTTTATGTTCTCAAGATGCCTTCTTACCAAAATATCCCATGTTCCTAAACCCCTAATTTCACTAGTAGTGATCATGAAACTTCTTGGCATTTTTGTTTAGGCACATTTCCAATAAACGTATTGAGGTTTATCAAAATCAAATTTCCTTTCATTAAGTATAAGACATGTTTGTGATGTTTATCATTATGCTAAACAGAAAAGATTGGCTTTCCCTGTTAGTGTCTCCAAGTCTTTCAATTGCTTTGATCTTCTACACACTAATCTTTGGGACCCTACTCGATACCATTTATTCATTGGTCACAAGTACTGTTATACTTGGATTTTTCATTTGTCAAAAGTGAATATAGAATTGAGTTTTCATGCCCAATTTTTATGCTAACAAAGGAATAATCCACCAAACTTCATGGGTTCACACTCTCCAACAATACAGTATAGTTGAAAGAAAAGATGGACATTTGCTGAATGTGGCCGAGCTTTAATGTTACAGTCAAATTTACTCAAAATTTATTGTCCAAAAAAAAAATTACCCAAAATTTATTGGTCATTTGTTATTTTACATGCTGCTCATATCATACACATTCTCCCAAAACCTGTTTTGATTTACTCTTTACCTCATGAAATTCTATACAAGACCAAACCTATTTTTTCTCAATAGAGTTTTTGGCTCTTTATGTTCTGCTAGCATTGCTGCGGTTAACAGAAAAGAATTCGATCCAAGGTCTTGCAAGTTTATTTTCCTTAGCTTTAAAGTTGGAATGAAAGGCAATATCCTCTTAAATACTCAAACCTGCGAACTTCTTGTGCCCATGGATGTGGTCTTTTATGGACACATATTCCCTTATCAAAGGGATCAGATCAATAATACAGAAATTGATAGTCCCACCATGAAAGATGTACCCCACTTTTATGACCATGACCATCAACTTACCATCACACCATCCACATACACCACTAATAAATTACTATCTTATCTTTTTAAGGATGAGAATAGATTAGATCGAATTAGGTTTTATAAAGTTTTAAGGTTTAATATTTTTAGGTATTATTTACCTTACTTAGAAGTCTGGTTTAATATAATAACCTATATAAAAGTCTGATGTACATTAAAATCAATAATAAGACCAATAAATGTATATAAAATAAATAAATAAATTTATCTTAAACAAATCAATAGACTTTAAGAAATCTTAACAACTTATGTAAAATATATATTTAATTATTAATTTTACATATTGAAAGTAATTTAGAATTTTTTATTTTTAATTTTAGAAGTTATGATTCCTAAAAAATATAATGTTTACGTCTAAATGGCAATATACTAAAAAGACTTTTTCAAAAGCCTAAATCTAACCTTTTTAATTAAATAGTTTTTTAATAAAGCTGTGGTTTGATTTTTTTAGATAGGCTAGCTCAAATTAGGTCTTAAATAGGTTAGGTCATAGGCCTTCGATAAACAATTTGTCTAATTGTCACCCCTACTCAAAAGATAGTAACACTCAAACCAATAAAAAAAATGTGACAAAATCAATCTTTAACCTACTCGCACAAACACCAAAACAAGAAGGCTCTTTAGTTATCTAAAGAATTATCATTGCAATGTTAGCTATACACTATAAAAAAATTATCATGTACCGGTACACAAAATTTGAAAGTGTTGTTAGATATTATTTTGTTGGTATCACATTTAATTAACAAAAATAGTGTTATAGTAAATATATTTTAGGTTTTTACTAACAATAAAATGTATTATACTAACATTTGATTTAATATTAATATAACTCAACTTTATATAGACAAAACTATTTATTAGTATAATTCATTAAATTGTTAGTATAAATCCAAATGACCTATATTAACACTTTATTTTTTGTTAGTTAAAGGTGTTAGAACCAAGTCTGTTTTAAAGGACTTTGGAGAACCTCAAATTTATTTTAGAGATCCCAAGATTCGTTTATGACACACATCAAAACTTTTAATTAAATAAAGTCTATTTAAGTGTTATTTAACTAGTTACTTAAGTGTTTCAAAATACAAAGTTTGTGGTGTAAGAGTCACAATTTAAAGGGGAGTCCATCAATTTAAAGCAACCAAAGTCTGTATAGGACTCATTCAAAATATTTCAAGTCAGACCCAGCCTTAAGTCTGCATTGAGGACAACATTTAAAAGAAAATTCTTTAAGTATATCTGTCTCAAACTTAGGTTTGTTGAGCCATGCTGTTTAATCAAATCACCCTCCAGACTCAACATCTCTCTCACAAGATCTTCTATGCAAGCTCCAAAACACACCAAACTCAGACCCTCTTATTTCAAGAATGACTCTTTGATTCTAGATTAAAATATGTAAAGCTGCCCCAGTTTTAACTCCTTCAAGCGAAGTCTGTGCTTGTTCAGAAATGCACAAAGAGACAAACCTCTTAGCAAAACAAACGTTCGCATGGGAAGAAAACAAGGAAGCCATCTGAGCATTTCAAAAAGCTGACAATAAACAATGCCTAAGTTAGAAGCCTTTTAAAGGTTGAATAAACCACTTTCTCTCTGCAGTAATTGCCACACCCTATTTTTAAAGCATTTCAAAAAGCTGACAATATTTCATGTTAGACGAAAGAGAATTAAAAGACACTTTCTCTCTACAGTAATTGCCACACCCTATTTTTATGCAATACCAGTTTATCCTCCAAACCAGATGTTGTCCTCTTCTCTCCTATCGTGCTCCTATGCTCAAATGGCTACTCCTCTCCAATGGAATAACAATGACTATATAGAGAAGCCTTTAAAAAGAAAAGACCTCAGCCCATGGAAAAACATAAACAAAAAAAAACCAAAAATCAGAGACTTCATCTCAAATTTTATCAACTTTGTTACTCGTAATCTTAGTCTTTATTTTTAGCTCAACTTAGTATGTACCTTTGCTTCATTTTAAAATCTTTGTACATTGTATCTAAGTTATAAAAAAAATCTCTCTTTTATCTCTGTTCAAGGCTGATTGTGTTCATCAGTCCCGGTTTCTTACAGGAAACAATTTTAGTTTGAAAAGGCTTTTGAAAGAATACTTGGGTCTAATCCAGGAGTGAATTTTGAAATAATGTTGGGGATAAGCCATAAGTAGCTGGAATCAAGAATACTTATGACACAGGTGTGCTATTTATGTAAAAGGAATTTTACATAGTGAAAATCCTTCAGACTGAAGGGACTGGGCATAGCTTCATGTTTGGAAGTGAACCAGTATAAAATCCATTGTGTAATTTCTTCTTTCCCTTCTCTTATCTAAAGTTTGAATCTATGTCTGTTAAGTTTGCTACCATATTTATTTTAAATAAGGTTCTTATTTGAAAAAAAGTTTATAAACTTATTCAACCCGCCTTCTAAGTCTGTCTTTGAACCTTCAATTGGTATCAAAGCTTGTCCTTTGGGTTGAACACTTTCACTAGTGTAAAGGAAAAGATCCATGGCAGTACATCAGCAAGATCAACTGGTGGCGGAAGGCTTATCTGTTAATAGACCTTCAACCTTCCTTATAGAAGATTATGCTTACTGGAAGGATAGAATGGAGATATTTATAAAGTCCACTTAGTACAGTCTGTGGGGAGTTATCATAAATGGTGATCGTCTAGCACTTGTTGATGCAGAAGGTAAGATAAAGACTGAAGATCTATGGACTGCCACTGAAACCAGAAAAATGGAGGCAAATGCTAAAGCTAGATTTCTCATCATCTATGCTCTTAACAAAGCAAAATTAGGATTAGATTTAATGAGGAGAGAAACTGCTGAGGAAATAAGGATGAAGTAATGATTCTGATGGATAATGATAAAGGGAGAATTAAAAGATATGAAAGAAGGACGATAGGGAAAGAGTTGCTGAGAGGCATGGGAACCAGAGCTTTTTTCTCTAATGGTCTAAAGATGGTG
Source organism: Clitoria ternatea (assembly GCA_037962975.1). Lineage (NCBI taxonomy): Eukaryota > Viridiplantae > Streptophyta > Magnoliopsida > Fabales > Fabaceae > Clitoria > Clitoria ternatea. The sequence goes on along the minus strand of CM075674.1, from coordinate 12,849,875 downwards.
AGACCAAAGGGCATAAAGATGAGCTTCAGTTGAAATAGGAGCACTAAGAATGCTTTTCAAACTAGCTTCAGAGTGTTGATGAGGCCTGAGAGGACCTTTATAGTGAGGCTTTGGTGTTGGTGGCATGGGTTTCTTCAATCTGCCCAGATTAATCCAAATGGTTGGTGATGGCTGAATGTTAGGAACAATCAGGACTTTCTTCTTTGAAGTTGCAATAGCCAATCTCTTCATGGCAAATAGATTGAGTTTGTTTAGACTATGTTTCATTTCTCTTGCGACACAAACTTGCTTAGCCACTAGAACTTGATGCATGGAAATGTCCTCAGGTGTGAGGAAGTGAGGATGAGGTAAGAGTCTCTCTATGGGTAAGAGAGGTACACTTTTAGGGGTAGAGGGTCTAATATGAAGCCTTCGACTATTAAAGTTAGGGTTGCTCACAATGGCTAGGTTATAAGGGTTTCTGTAAACAGGGTCAGTAGGATCAAGGATAGGCTTGAAATATCTAACTACAGGGAGATGAAGGTTAATGATATGGAACAGAGGATTTTGAGAGGGAAGGCTAATAGTAGGAGGGTCAGGAAGGGGAACAATGGCAAGATTATGTTTTGTGCATACAATATTTTAATAACTTAAAGTTGTGCATAAAAATATATGTATATTTATCTGTACTATTGAATGGATTGATATAAGAAAATAATCTAGTGTGTGTACATGACTACGTTAGATTAAATCCAGAAATAAGTTAGGAAGCTTAGTAAGGAAGGAAGCGGGAAACTGAAGGAATAAGAAAAAAATAAAATAAGAAAAATTTTTTAGGGGACATAATGCGTAAATAAATTAGTGGTGATGAGAGAAATGAACAAGCGAACTAAAATGAAATTCAATTAGGGTTACTAAGGAAGTAGCGAGTAAGAACGAGTTAATAACGTAAATGATGAATTAGAAGGAGAATAGTTAAGCAACTACACTCGATAACTAAGTATAATAATGTATTTGTGTGTTCCTTAACTTGGTGATTGCGAATGCATCATAATTGTGAATGTGTTGTAATAAGCCGTGTGATACTCTATGATTGTGAATAATTTATGGCTTCATGAGTATTTGGTGCTGTGTAGCGTAAAATAGTGTTTAAGTAAAATTTGGTAATCTTGGGTGAAATGGAATTGTTGTGCATGGCTCTGCTTAAATTAATTCTTGCCAACTTAAACATGATAGGGAAATGTGATAAAGGATGTGAAACATGTGTTGGATAAACATGTAATTATTAAAAATGGATTGAAGTCCCGGTAGGGTCCAGGATGAGTAATTACTTATGAAACTAACGTGAATGAAAGAGATGTGGATGGTGATATGTGATGGTATATACCGGTATCTATATTGATGTGAAAGTGATGGTTCATAGTCAGACTTAAAAGGAGAGGTTGAATAAGCCTAAGACTCTTTTCGTGCGGAACTTAAACCTTTTTAACGTAAAACGTAGCAGATATTTGAACCAGACTATAAGAGATAAGGGAAAAAGAGGTAGCACACAACAGATTTATATTGGGTCACTTCCAACGTAGAAGCTATGTCCAGTACCTTCAGACCTAAAGGATTTTCACTATTGTAAAAAATCTTTTTTACAAACACAGCACAACCCGTGCCACAAGTATTCTTAACTCCAGTCACTCTTTGCTGAAACCCAAGTATTATTTCAACAAGCCACTCCTGACTTAATACCCAAGTATTCTTTTGAAAGCCTCTTCAGGCCAAACAATGTTTTCCGCACAAACTAAGACTGGAAACACATTAGACTGGACACAGATAGAAATTTGAGAGTGTGTTTGTGTTTCTGAGAACTTGGTGCACAAGATGATACAAGTTAAAGATCAAATACATTAAGTATAAAAGACAAAGACTAAGTCTACAAGAAGTAGAGATACAAAAAAAGTCTTTGCTTTTGAGAAGAAAGCTTAAGTAGATTGCTTATAAACTGATGCTTTTACGCAAGTTTTTCAAACTCGTTAACTTCTTCAAAGTCTGGATTCTCCTATTATTTATAGGCCAAGTAAGATGACCGTTGATAATCCGTTGAGAACAAGACAAAAGGTTTGAATCGAGGATCGTTAGAACTTGCACTTAAATTGTGACATCCCGGCGCTGTTGAGGGCGGGGAGTTATTGCCGGTGCATGGGCACGGACAAGGAGCGGCTCCTGGCAGGCTTCCAGTGGGAGGGACATATGAACGAATCGAATACATACCAGAATGAGAGGGATCCAAAGACTGTATAGGTATGGGACTATACAGTCGGGGATAGCTTAAAGGAATGAATTCGTACTACCTATACCAACAAATGCATTAGCCTTTTCGGTAGCCTATCACTTAAGAACTCCAAAATTAAGCGTGCTTAACTTGGAGTAATTCTGGGATGGGTGACCTCCTGGGAAGTTCTCGGGAAGTGTGTAAATGAGGACAAAGCACACTGGTATGGTCTCGTGTTGGTTTGTGGGAGAGTCGTTCATTCCTGAAAAGCGGCCGGGGCGTTACATAAATGGAGTTCCTTGAATCCTTCATAACAAATGTCCTTTTGTAGTCTTTCTTTTATTGCGAACTCGTGCAAAAACGGCATGGTTAACCTTCTGATTGCTTTCTGATGCAAGTACTAATCTTCGTCAGCTTTTTGATCTACGCAGAGTAGCTTCCTCGATTTCTTATCCATGCGATCATTGGTTCTTGCACTAGTTTGTCTTCTTTCCTCTTTTAGTGATAAGCAGTTTCTCTTAATCAGAATTCAGTTTTAGGCATCTTTAAAAATATCCTTATGCTTGTTTGATGTGAAAATCGGAGTAACATTCTTGAGCTTCAAAAGTCTGGGGTCTGATATACATGCTGAGTCTAAGATGTGGATATGTATGAGGTGTATAACTTAATAGTCCAAAGATCTGGAAGGGCATAACCGAATCAGACTCTTTTTGAATGTTATTTAGTATGAGACTTTTCTTGGGTTGGACTTGTACGCAAACTGTTTTTGGTCCCGGGTAGACTTGTTCTGAAATATCTTGCATAGGCAAGGCAGACTTTTAATGAAGGACTCTCCCTTTCATTTATAACCTATGCATCTCAAATTTGTAACCTAAAACACCTAATTGAACATGTTAGATAACACATAGACAGATTTTATTTAATTAAATTCCTTGATGTGTGTTATTAACAAATCCTAGGGTCTTTAAAATAATAACTAATGATTTCAAAATCCTTTGCAAACCAGACTTGTTCTAACAGAAAGTACCCCTATGGATTTTTATGATGACTGAGATTCGTAGATTCATGTAACTCATAAGACTTTGTCCTTAATTACCAGATAAGGGAAGGTTAAAAATAACCAGATTGGAAGATGATTATAAATTAATATTTCAAAGTATATTACACTAATGAGCGAAAATAAGGAGAATGTTCAAGTTGGGTTTCTAAGTTAATTAAACTCTTATTTTCATAGTAAAAGTACTAGTTATAAAGTTTTGACTAATCGACGATTTTATAGAAAAAAAGTTTTGGATAAATTTTACCTCTAAATTTCAAAGAAGTATTTTCTAGACAAACATTTGAAAGTATAATTACATTTGAAAGTCTTGGTCTTTAAAAACTGAGGAACAAAGTTACGTAACAACCAATGTTGCAGGATACCATTCACCATAACGGTCCAAGTGTAAAACAATAAACTTCTGATATCTCTAGGCCTCAAACCCCAATTTTGAGTAGTGCACGCTCCTAATGAAGACTGGGGACTTGAGGATGAGTATATATATACGATTAAATATTTTAGAGATTTGGCCTATGAAGGATATTAATCTATCAAGGTTTATTATATTCATGTAACCTTATTTTGAAAAAAGGGTATGGCTAACCAAGTTTTTGAAGAAATATTAAGTAAATATGAGTTTGTGAAATCTATAGCCATAAGGATGGTTGTTAATAAGGTATGAGTAAGTGGGTCAGAGAGTTTAGGCAAGTATAAGGAAGTTCTGTGAGAAAGAATTATCTTTGGTAAGACTCAGACGTGGCATTAAGGAAGGACTTATCGAGGTAGGACCTACCCGGTGACAACAATGGGAGTTAGTAAGTGATAATATGTTGAGAATATGCATTGCACATGCATCATAAGCATTATAAAGTTGTGAATTGGGACTCAATACTAGAGCATACAACGAGGGGTACGCTGAAGGACATGGGCGTTCCGATCTGTATAATAGGATCTCAGGGGTATAACTGAGTCGGGTCCCTAATGGCTTGGAGTCGCGTCCGGAGTCGGGCTATCCCGCGGGCCAACAAGGTATACCCTGACTAGGACGAGTGTTACTATGTTTGTGTAGAACCAAGTTATGGTTACTCCATGGAATGTGATCACATTTATGAAATGTTAGACCAGTGTGTCCTTTACCTAGATATGTTTCGACGAACTTGGTGAGCTTCAGTCACTCTAGTACAGAAGCATTATGCTCAGTATGAGACTAAGGTAGGATGACTCTGATGAGTATGATGTTGGAAGGGCTCTCATATACATTCATGAAATACTTAATCATGAGACAATCATAATACACCTAACTTATGCATAGCATCTTAATTGACTAACCACATTATGATTATGGTTGTGACCTATGCGATGCTAAGAATGTCTGTGTTGAATAACTTAGTCTTGCTATGATGAGTGACTGTCGTGTTGTATGAAAATAATTGATCTCTGCTTGAAAGACTGTAATTGGTATCGAGTAGGATAAGTGTTAGTCTAATTGGTTAGAGACCCTTAGGATATATGATAATGTTTGTATGCTGATTCACCGGGAGATTGTAGGGTCTAACATTATAATGAATGTAGGTTTCTGCTGAACACCATGTGATGTATAAAATGTTTTTCTGAAGTTCTTAATCCATCGTTGTTTTCTTGTACAAAAAAAATCAGTTCTCAATTTTACAAAAATTAAGTAACACCTTAGTTAATTGGAACATTCCAATGGAGGATATTGTCCTTGTTAACTGAGGGCGTTACATCCATCACCCAATAATCTGACGTAATATTTCTCAAGTTTTGCTTGGAATTCTATAATGCTTAAGTTAAAATTCTAACAAGTAGTACGATAGCCCCATTATTGTAAGATTATTAAAGTTTTAGAGTTATTTAATTCTTGTTTATGTGATCAATTTGTGTTGTTTTAAGAATCTAAATCAGCCCGTTATAAGGTTGCATTTATTATAATCAATTGATTTAATTTATGCAAAAACTGTAATGTTTCACATATATAGTTCCTTCGGTTTTGCTTTTTAATTATAGAATATGTATATATATTCCGTGTTATAAATTCAAATAATATATGCTTTGGTTTATTATAAATCAATTTACTTTTTGAAGTGTCAAAATGTCACTTTATTTTTGTTATTTTGGCACGGTAATGTATATTTCTTATTAAAAATAGCTAACTATTGTTTTATATTGCAGAGAAACGACAAAAGACAGTTTTGGGTCAAGGAAATGAATTATTAGAAGAACTAAAACAAACAAAAAAATGAATTGGACTCAAAATGAAGAAAGGTGGACCAAGAAACAAAGAGGTGAAGTTAAGCACGACACATGTTCAAATAAGCATGATCGTGCCAGGATTTGAAGACACATTAAAAAATTCAAAGTTGAGCATGACTCTGTTCACTTTAACACGATCTATACTCAAGTACGTGTATCAGACCTTAATTGGGATAAAACCCTTGAAGTAAGTGCAAAACATTATAAAATGAGGCTTCATTCATGCTCTCATGACACAAACAAGATGGAAGATACACGACCTTCCACTCCTCTTTTTCAGAGGGTCTCCTCCACCTTTCTTCTTCATCCTCCGTCATTGTGATAGAGAGTGATGACATCTTAACCAGTTCGTGACAAGTGATTTATTTGTCTTTAGATTAGGATTTATGTTTTACTTTAGATTATTCGATGTATTTAATAATGCTTTTATGTTGATTTAATCCTTTAGTCATAGGGGTTGAGGTGAATGCTTTGATATAAATGTATTTTAACCTCATGAATGCTTCTCTTCTTTCAAGTTTTGTTTATAGATTAATTATCTAATTTCTTGTTTTAATTCTAGTTTAGAATGTAATAATCCATATCCTACTGTTAGTCGGTAGGCGGCCATACTGGTAATGGTTAATGAGAATGAGTGTTAAAAGGATAGCCATAGTTACTTAATCCTATCTTATTTTTCCGTAGTTGTATTATTTAACACAAGCTGTAAGAGTTGCCAACTTGCAGTCTAGTGGGTCATCTCAAGCAGTGCGTGTTGTCCCTCTTCAAGTGTTACACGCTGTAAAAGTTTGTCTTTTTCTGGTGAAAACGAATGGCATATAAGCCGAGGATAAAAGAATAAAAGAATTCGACACCATTGAGTCCGTTCTCATGAGAGGAGGAGGCCATACGCAAATAAATAAACAGCTCTCGAAGATAATCACTAAAGAAGCAGCCTACTAATATTACAACTTCGGTTTTTACAACTATGGTGCTAAAAACTCAAGTGAGAAGACTGTCAGAAGAAGAAACAATAAGTGATGCAATTGCCACTTTGCACAACACTGGGTTCAGACCAAAAGTAAATCCTTTGCCACTCAACTCTTAGGTTCTTCTTTCCCAGTCCCAGACTCGGGAGAAAAGAGGTTAGTGATGAAAAAGAAGAACCTCCTATGGAAGCTTCAATCACCAGTTGTGTAAGGTAACCATTCATAGCAAATGCTGTGTCCTGTCAAATCTGCATCGATATAATGTGGTATGTTTGTTGGTAATCAGGTGCATTAAAAATTGTTCATTGGAAAACTACACAGGATAAACCCAACAACTACAATAAGTATAACCTCTAGTGGGAAAAAATATTAATTTAACTTCAGCTATTCAAACCTTTAGAGCATAAAAAACCTAGAGCGTAATGATAATAGAAATCTAGTAATCAAATAATACAGTTCTACGGGAGACGTAGAGATGACTTATGGTGCACAGCCTTCTCAGTTCTCACAACCCAAAGAATTTAACAAAATCTCATTACAAGATTCTTATACACTCATTGCTTGATCTGATTCTCCACAAAATGCATGCAGTTTACACACATGACACATTTCTTCGCTTTCTCAACGCCATTCACCATTGCGTTCAGTTGGTGAGCCAGGTTCTACAGGTACAAAACCCCTGCCACCAAACATGGGACGCATGAATGCATCATCAAACTTACGCCACAACCGATGAACGGTGTGTGTTGGAGTGGCTAGTAAGGCACGGATGCTGCTTGGACGATGAATTTCAAAGCCATCAATATCAACTTCAGATTCTTGGGCACTTCCTAGAAGCGGAACAGTGGCTGACTTTGGTGTAGATGCATCTGTGGTTATGGTGATGCCTGTGGTTTTAGGAAGAGGACTATGGGGCGGACTGTGGGGTAGTAAAAGCCTTATAAGTGGCTTAGTCATCAAACCAAACACCTGAGAAATTGTAATTAAGGTGTGTGAGTAACATCTTCAAGGAAATTTTCATCTAATACTTAACCAAGTCAAATTTGTAGAAAAATTTATAAATATCACCAGGTGAAGGTGCCATCAGTTATACAGACTGGTGAAGTAGACAAGTGGGCAATTCATTTAAGAGCAAATTTATACATTGGCAAATTAAGTGCAAAAATGAATCTTTATATATATCCATTCATAGAGAGCATGTCAAATGGTTAATCTAATAGAATGAATATCATGGTGCAGCAATGAAAAGAAACCAATGGACACCAGCTAAGGATGCCAGAAACTACAAAATAGATATCTTACCATCGTGCTGAAAAGCACAACAGTGATGGTGCTAGTGATCATGACTGCATTGCTTCGCAGTGAAGTATGTCCTGACCTAGTGAACTGCATTTGTAAAAGAGTATCAGTTTTTAAAGCATCAGTTATAAGATCCTAGATTCAGCAACCACTAATTCTTTCTCCTTTTTTCTCCATTGGCTGAATCAGTGGCTATTCATTAAATTTTTCCATAAACTAAACCCCTACTCAGCACGGTTCCTCCTACCTGATTATAGGCAAGTGCAATTGAAACAGCACCTCTCATCAGACCAGCCCACCAAATGATCACCTAGAATAAGAATTAATGAGAAACCTGTCAGCAAAAGCTAGTAGTTGCACATGAAATCCATAAAAGGGTGCTCACTGACACAAATTTAGCCATACTTGCTGTCTGATGCTGATTTTCTCATTTGGTGATTTTTTGGCCAAGTTGGATAAGAAGGATAAGGGGAAAACAAAAGCTGCTCTTCCAAGAAGTATAAGACCCAACAATACTGAACTTGTTGCTACGGATGTTCCAGGGCTGCAGAAGAAACCATGAATGGCACATGAATTGTTTTTCTATTATAACAAAAGGATGTTTTGAGAGAAAAGATTCTAGGGTGAAGGATATAGTTTCCCAAAAAGAAAAGAAGAAAACAGCACCATAGAACTCTCCAGTCACATCAAACGATTACAAGGACTGTTTCAGTAAAGCAGCTAAATCATACCACTTGTTGACATGAAAGATTGCCAGTCAACAATGTTTCATGAATACAAAAAGGTTTATCTCCAAATGACTATTCCATAGGACATACCTATCACTGGTTATGTCTAAATGACTATTCCATAGTCTCAGCAAGAACATAGGACATACCTATCGCTGACAAATTTCCATTTCTCAATGTCCAAGGCATCCATACCAACATAAAGAAAGATAAAGATCTCAGCAACAAATGACAAGGTTGCAAAAGCATGCCTGCATGAGTTAGATGAAAATACATGTTTGAGTATAGATTTGGACAGTGTACATAACCGGAGGAAATCTGTTTAGAAGACATACTTGGTAGTGATTCTTGAACTCTCAGTCACATTATGCCAGGTATAATGAGACATAACAATCCCACAAAAGAATACAGTGAGAATGCCACTCAGACCACATAACTGCAGAAGATGTAGACACATCAGCATCATTTTAATGATTTTGACAGCACCCAGAAAACATTGCTGGAGTTCTTTAAAGCTTACCTCAGCAAGCATGTAGGAGAGGTATGCCATTAGCATCACAAGAGCAACCTCACGATCTGTAGAATGCCTGGAATTAAGGAAAAAATTTGTTCAACCTCGGTAAAAAATCATTTCAAACCATCCTGTGCCAGGAATAAAAAACCTCATATTCACCATAAAGAAGGGTCTGAAACCTTGAGCTCAAGCTAGAAGCACACATAATACATATCCAACAGCCAACAAAAAATCATTCAGGGATGCAGTATATTCTTATTATTCATACTAGAAACCCATGCCCAGAAAGTATCATGCAATTTCATTTATATATATATATATATATATATATATATATATATATATATTAGGATCAGGGTATTATTCTTTATGTGGCATGAAATCATTTATGTTAATATAACATTTAGAATCAGTTAATCACATGAATCTTTATATCATCATCATCATCATCATTACTTTTCTTCGTATTATTTATAATAACAACAACAACAATAATAATAATAACAACGACAATAATAATGATAATGATAATAATAATGAACCCCATATTTGTGGCTTAAAGCTCTAACAAACCAATTGACATATATGGCTATTTCAAAATTCAAACAATCAAAGCAAGTTCAATATAATCTTTGTAAACTATAGACTTTTGTTTAGCTAACACATAATATAATGCACAAAATTAAGATTGGCCGACACAAGACTTTCATTATAGATTACAGATTATAGATTTGTCTATAACATTAGTTTACTATGAATAAATTGCATATATACAATAAATAATGGAATACCATCACATTTACTGCTGACAGACTACATCAATAGAGAAATGTCAAGATCAAGAAGATACCTGCCAATGTACAGTTTTTTAATTATGTAAGCACTGAGTAGACCTGTCTACAAGGTGATGGAAATATATTAGACCAGAGCCAGAAGTTATGTCAATATATATGTGCATGCTCACTGTTGACACATCTTGTCTATGAGTGTGCAATGCGTGCACTAGAAAATTGGAGAAAGAAAAACACTTACCAACACTCCAAGCATTGTGCTTGTAATAAACAGATACAAGAAGTTGCCTAAAAATTGCAAAGCAATTGTAGGGTCAATTTTGTTGAGATCAAAGTTTTGGATTGCATTGAAAAGCACCACTGATGTAGCATCATTTACAACACCCTCCCCAAATACAAGACTGTACAGCAAAGGTGTCTCATCCTGATTTAGCACCTGCATCATCATTTATAAGTTCAGTAACTAGCAGTGATAACTTTGTTGCAGGAAGACAGCGAAAAATATATTGTTCCAAACCTGCAATGTGCATACAGAATCTGTGGCAGCAAATATTGTACCAATTGCTGAAAATTATCATAAATTAGTAAGCCACCAACCAAATGAGAGGTTCTCAGATAGATGAGATTGACAAGTAAAATACCTAGGTAATCCCCTAATTCAAGTGGACCAACATCCAGCCTCTTAAAAATTTGTGTGGCCCCTGAAATAAAGCCTCAAATTTAAGTCAGCAGAACTAGATAAATTTACCAATGGTCAGCTCCTTTAGAGCAATTATCCATTTTATTTTGTCAAGATTTTTTAAAATCCAATCGATAAATTTAAGCTAGCGGTGAGTTTAATTGTACCAGCTCACAAATTATTTTCCTACCATGTCTATCTCAAATAACCAAATAAATACATCTAAAGCCATAATAGACATACCCAAAGTTATGATAATACAAGATATTATTGTACCAACAGCACCAAACAGCATGATGGTGATGAAGTTAACGAAAAACTGCTTCTTTTTCACCTGAAACCTGAAATAAATTACAAAGAACATATTCATAATAAAACAATAACTTCAATCTACCATAAACATGATTAAGTTAAAAGATTAGAATAAAATATGGATCCTTAGATTACAGAACAAGGATTTAAGGAAGGTAAAACAATCTGATTCTGAAGTTTTTCATATGGCACAATACAATTCATGTTTGCACATACTAATGTTTTTAACTAAATACTCCTGTAAATAATTATCGCTAACAAGAGATGAAATTGCCCATGGTGTCAACAAGCAAGAATCAAAAAAAGTATTATTTATTTTGAAGTTGTATAATTTTCAATATTATTCAAATAATGAAATAAGGAAATCCACAAATTTAGGATTCAAGAGTCCAAAGTCACTTGTATAAGTACAAACAAGAGAAAAGAGTACTATTGTGTTAGTATCAGGTGTGTTTCAGACACCCAGGCTCCACAGATGCGATATGTCACTAAAAGTTCTATGTCATTAAGTATGTACCATTGATTATGTAGTTCTGCAGAAACATGTTCTTTTCAACCGGATAAAAAAAAACCTATAAAGATGAGCATTATGCATCAAGTATTAAAGAAGTCTAGGCCATCTAAACTACTATCAGATTAACATATTGGGATGTCATGAAAGAAATCTGCATATACCATCAGTTTACAGTGTGTAAAGAGGCAAAACAAACCATCTCCCCTCTTCTTTAATTAGACAATGATAAATATAGCCATGCACTCAAACAAAGAGAATTACCCGGCATTGAATATTATAGGCGGCAGAAGGTATATAAAGAACAAGTCTTCACTGAAAACAAGAATATGCGAGCTTTTACCACCACTAAACAGCAAAATGACAACGCCAGTGCAAACACCCTGAGAAAATCCAAAAGAAATTTAATTGTCATCCAATAGAAGCAAAAAACAGAAAAAAAACAAAAAACTGAACCCATTATCCTTCAAATCAAGCATTAATACACACATACGTTATTACTCTTAAATGAAAGCAGCATACAATCGCGAAGGATTTAAATTATTTACAAAGACTTTATTATCAACAAACTAAAGCAAAGTGAACACTTACAATCAAAAGGGCAGTGATAGACTCATTCATCCATCGATTCTCCTCGAGAAGATGGCCAATTACAATACAAGCACATAAAAGTGCCACAAAGATGTTCATGGAGACAACGGATGCATGATCCGAAGTAGATACCATTTGCAATTTCGAAACAATAGCACTGAGAGGAAAAGCCATTTTGCCACCCTCCACAATAAATATTAGATAATTTCAGAAGCAGATTTCAGAATTCACACAGATTCAGATTCTCGCTGAGTCGACAAGTTCAAAGCCAATTTTAGACACAAACTTTATTTCTCAGTACTGTCCATTTCAAAACTTCATGATCTCACCATCTGAAGAATCTCTGCAATAAAAAAAACTCACACCAGTCACGTAACATGATTCAATTTCATATTTAGATATATTGATCCAAACAAAAAAAACGAAAACAAAATTTAGAAAGCATCGTTGTTTAGATTTTGGTAAAATGCTCAACAACAGAAAATCAAAGCCTGTTAGGAGAATCACAGAAAGAGATTTCGGAAACAATAATTGGTCCACGTGGCACCAAAACGCTCACCAAAACACTGGAAAGCAGCATTGCGCAATTTCGTGAGTGTTATGGGAACAAAACAAATAAAACTCCAAAGAACTCGAACAGAGAGAGCTAAGAACCAATCTCGTGTTCGAATTCCCGGTGAATTGGGAGCGCGGTGTAACGGTTCAGCCAAGGGATCAAGGTTGAAACGAAGAAGACAGCGAAAAACAGATTTACAGAGGAAGCAGGAAACAAAACGCGAAGGTCAATGGATGTCGTTGGAGAATCGAGAAGGAAACAACCGGTTAAGAGAAAGAAGGCAAAACACGATGTCGTTGGAGAATCGGAAGGGTAACAAACGACAATTGAGGAAGCTTCAACGGGTTTATAATGAAAACAGGGAGTGAGGGAGGGGTCTTGAAAAGTATAGAAAAGGTGGAAAGAGGATCGTTAAACGTGTGGAGAGAGAAGAGAGAAGAGAAGAGAAGAGAAGAGAAGTGGAATATGATGATTATTGGTGAGTGATGCTAATGTACGACGCGTCCGTGTGAAGCAGAGTGACGGGGCGGGCTCGAATGTTTTCGCGCCGTGGGATTCGGGATCTTTAAATCGTGTGGTGTGGGAACTGCCATGTAATATTTTGTTAGCGGACATTTTTGCTGATGTAAGTAAGCCCGTCATTTTATATTGAGTCGTGTTCCAATTATATATGTTTTAGAGTTTTAAATATCCTACCACCAAACAACTAGAATACCTGGAAGAAAACTCTTTTTGGACTATTCTATTTGGTCCACAAGATAGAAAAAAAATATGAAAGCATGAATAGATTGGGAGGGTTTTTTTTTATTATCAATAATGATATTTTCAATATTTATTATATAATTAAGGATGTTTTAAAAACAATTATATATGTGGGTTGTTTTGCATGTAGTATTGATATGGAAGTCGTAATATCGGATCTCACATTTTTTGAGCCAAGTTGCTTTGCCTTCGATAACCCTAGTGTGTCTGCTAAGAAGGTAGTCCATATGGTCACTCCTAACCCAAAGTATAAAATCATTAGGTAGCTCATGAGTGCCCTGCACAGGTTAAGAAAGTGAGTCCTCTTGGACTTCACCAACCTAGAGCATCCAGACTTGAGGTGCACTATTCTCTATCTTAAAGAGTGAGATTAATATAAATTAAAAATATCAACATGTACTACTTTATGTCTTATCTAAGTTGATATCTTATATCTAATTTGATATCTTATATTATGTTTTAAAAATGATATCTTATATCTAATTTGATATCTTGTATTCTGATTCGGTCTCAATACCGGTATCCGATCTGCTATACATATTTCAAAGTCTTTGATGAGACATCTACGTGTAACCGGGGTCATCGGTATACATCCGAACTGTAATTCCGTATCAGGCGTTCTCCCTATACCGGTTGTTCAGGATAACACCATGACATCGGATAATACACACGTCACTGTGCAAAAGACAATGATTGTTGCTACAGGGATCGATCAATAATTCCCTGCACTACGAGCCAAATTCTGCTCACGGGAATGGTCAACTTGTTCCCTAATCCTAGTCTACATTCTCTATGCTCAATATAAAATAGCCACTTGACCCAATCATGCAGGTAAGTGCGCAATATAATAATGCTAATGGGAGTTGGTGGTTCCCCACCAACGAGTCCTCGTTAATCGAGCCAATCAGGTATATGAACTCACTTCATGATTGAAGTGAGGGATCTTCTTCAGCTCTTTTACGACTGATTACTCTCTGAATACATTCCTTACTTGGAATATAATCACTGACTTGAGCGTCGGAGAATCTTTGCAGGTGACACCACCATTCGCCCACTTCAACGCGTTAGGTCGGTGTGAAGGATCTCCAGGACGCCCAATCCGCTCTCCTCATTCAAGGACAACGGATACATACATTGGATACACATACATCCGGTCTACTAGACGGTATTGACATACTATTCGTGACTGGCTTGAGATCGGATCTCTTGACCCCGGTCCAGGACAGATCATATTCTATTTTAAAAAATGACATTTTATATCTAATTTGATATCTCTTATTCAATTTAATATATTTTATCTAATTAAATATTTTTCATACACAAAATTACATAATACACAATAAAATACAATAACATGTGACACTTTCTACCCAAAATTAAATTATGTTTATCATTTTTTTAATTTTTTCTAAAAGTTGTGAAATTTCCACCTTCTCCCATGAAAGATAAGAGTGATTTGTAAAATTAAATTAGTTTGGTTTCACTTTTATGTTTAATTATTGAATATTTTAAAAGAACAAATAAATACATTACATATTGATTATTTTCTAACTAATGGATGGAAGAAATTCCACATTGTGTTGGTGTTTATTTTGGTCTTGTACACAACTTAAAAAATTTCTCTTTAACCAACTTTTAAAATATACAAAATACTAGATATAATAATATAGAGAAAGAGAGATAAAAAAGAATGTAATTTCAAATTTAAAAAATACTAGATATAATGATGTAATAAATTTTAAAAATTTTAAGGAGATAAAAATATTTTTTAAAAAATTAAACTAGATGGTGGTGCATGTTATTTTTAATTTGATTTAAATTTAAAATTAAACTAATTTAATTTTAAAGGTATTGGTTTATTTAGCTTAATTTCTCAACCTCACTTTTTACAGTTTTTGATGATATATATTGTGATGTAATTTCATTCTTTTTTACAGTTCAGTACTTTATTCTCAATTTTTGAAAACGCGAGTGGCAAGGGTAATAATACAAGGAGGGATAAAATCTTAAATGGAAAGAAAATTATATAGATTAAAGTTTAAACAGAATATGTTGTTAGTGTTTTTCTTTTTGACATTTAGATTTTAAATGTACCGTGTAACATAGTTTTTATATTACTTTTAAATATTTATATTAAAACTCGTTATTATAATTACACAAAATTAAATTAAAAAACAAAAATTTAAACTTCAATTCACATTGACAAATTGTTTGCTAATCAGATCTTTTTTATCAGTGAATATTAATTTATTAATTTTTCTTAAAACTATCAGTGAAGAATTCAAACCTATGAAGTTTCCCTTTCCATTTTTCGTTCATTCCTCAATGAGTGACATGGTTTATAGTTATATCCCTTACCAACGCACAGTTTTGTTATAAAAATTAAAGGAATTCGTTACTCGGTTTCACGTAATCACCACCATCTTGATTTGAGATTATTCTAGATTCGAGCGTGTTTGACAGGAGACCAAAAGCATGTTTATGTTTTAAAAAATATATATACAAGTGATTGAATTTTTTAATAGCCTATATTTGGGCTACAACTGTGTAAGATTATTATTATTATTATTATTATTATTATTATTATTATTATTATTATTATTATTATTATTATTATATACCATTAAGCTGAAAATAAAATAATTTACTATACCATTGATCTATATATTTTATGATTAATACAATTGAATTTAATAATATAAATGTTGCTTGACTATTTTTTAGGTGTAACAAATATAAATGGTTACGGTGAAAATAACCGGGATTTGAATTTAGGAAGGTGTATTTTTTTTTACTTTTCTAATTAAAGACGAGTATGATAGGAAAAAATAAATTTGAACCAATCAAAACTAAATGATTCGTTTTTGTTTATATGTATGTAAGTTTTTCATAACACAAACCAAATAAATTTCGCTTAGGTAATCGTCCGAGTGGAATCACTAGATTGATTCTATATACTTTTGTTCCCCTCGGTTTGAGGGAGGATTCCAAAGGACTCCCGTCCTTCCATTTTGTAGGAAAAGTATATTTAGGATCCTGATTCCTCTAATTTTAAGCGAATATTGTTAGCTGACAATTGTTAGGCCGAAGTCAAAGCCCCTTTCCTATTGTATATAAATAGGACCTTATAGCTTCCCTTGTATTCTATATGACATTTTTGAGTAATAAACCCTAATTTTCTTATAATAATTTTTTAAGATTTAACTTTTACACGCTTAGAGTAAACAACTTTTAAAAAAATATAAAATAAAAAATGAAAAAATCACATATATATATATATATATATAATCATATTATAATAACTAATCAATTACCATAATTTTAGAATACCAATTAAAAATACTTACTAAGAACAAGAAAATTTATCAAACCTTGAAAAAATAAACAGATAATTTTAACAGACCAAATCAACCTTTGAGAATTGTTTATGAGAAGTGTATTGATTGAAGGAAACAAATTATCAAGCTTTCCTAGGGATTGAAAATAAATGAGAGGAGCCTTTAGAAGGTTTTGCTACTTAAATATAAATGGAACCAACAAAAGAAGCAAATCTAAGACATGATCTGGAAATGTTATATGTTGTAACTTCTTTTAATTCTTATTATAAAATTTCTTAAAACTATTACGTTCGATTATTGAATGGTGAAGAAGAGAGTTTTAGGAATACTTGTATCGATAAAGCCAAATGAAATAAATGCAACAATATATGAACCTTTGGTATAATGATATTCCTGAACTAACTCATTTTGTTCCTTTGATATTTTTTTCTTTTGATAGGGAGGATAGTAAACTTTTAGTGACTTTGTATATATTATCAAAGCTCATATCACTATCTATTAGAAATCTAAATAACTTACCAAATTAGATCACTCACATTAAATCCATAAAAAATATAAATAACAAATATAAATGTCATAAATAAATTACACCACACCTTATCTTATTATAGACTTAAAATTTTTAATAATCTCCCACTTAGGTTGCATATTTATTTTGACATTTATATCACAAGAACTTTGAGTATGTAATTGTATTATTTATTTTTAGACACTCCTAAAATAGTCTAGTTCGTCTCATACAAGAGCAAGGAACTTCCCACACAACTGATGGATAGAAAATCTTTTGCATCTTATTTTTTTCGAGGTTATTTTTGAACATTGTTTGAGACTAAACATGTATGACTTACTATCTTTCATGTCAAATCTATCTAAAACCTTACCAATATAGCTTTCTTTGTGATAACCTTTGATACCATGAGAATGATATCTTAGTATCTTAATACTTAATACAAAAGGGCTTTCATTTCAAAATTCTTTAACAAAAATTCTTTCATGTAATAAGCTTATATTGTTGCCAACAAACAATATATCATCAACATATAGCATCAAGATTATGTATTTACTCCCACTGAACTTATGGTAGACAACGTCATCCATTATACTTGCCTCAAAACCATACAAGGTAATAATTTGATGGAACTTGTGATACCATTGGTGAGAAGTTTGTTTGAGACCATTGATAAACTTATTTAGTTTGCATACCATAGAATTTAAGTCATCAGACATAATTTTCTAGTTGAATTGTAACATCTTAAAATTTTAGAAATAAATTATAAATATGATAATGATTAATTATTTAATACAAAAAATATGTAGAATATTTAATTAAATATTAATTATGATCTATCAGTAAAATAAACTTTAATAAATCCAAATAATTTAACTGGTGATGTGAGACTCATTAAATTATTTTTGGGCATTATGTGGCTAAAGATAGTAAGATAATTATTGTGAATATAAGGATATGTTTAAATTAATTATTGAAGTTAAGGAAGAATTTATATAGATACAAAACATGTTTATAGTCGGTAAAAATATGAGTGATAATAGAATTAAGAAAATTCAAAATTTTCTCCATTTGCACGTGTGATGCCATGGGAAATGGCTCTCCTTTTCTATTATTATATGTTGGACAGGAGCATGTAATTGACCATTGGATAAAGGGCAAATGCATGTGGACCCTTGGACTGAACCAATGGCTAGGATTTGGTAAAAGAAAAAGTCACTTTTGTCTCATTTCTCCTCTTATCTCACGCCAATCCCTCTTGCATTTTCTCCATTTCTCTTTTCTTTTCCTTTCCTCTTTATTACATGCTCTTAAAACCATATGAATTATGGTGGCTCTCCTCCAAAATTTGTTGGAACTTATCGATTCAAGAAGCAAATGTTAGACTACTCTTTTTCATTCACTTCATCATCTTTTCCATCCCTTGTTCTCCATTTTCTCTCTTAGAGCTTTGGTGTAAGGTAAGGGCTTTTCCATTTTTATTGTTTCAAATCATTGTTTTATAGCCTTTGAAGCATGAAAATGATGATTATTGTTGTTATTGTGAAGAAAAAGACAATGGGTCTTGAAACCTTAGGTTAAATGACAATGAAGAAATGGTTTTTTGTTATGAGTATGTGATGCATGAAATTTTTGGTTAAAATATGCTTGAAATGTAGAATGGAAGTTAATAGGAATTGTTGTTGGTGATTTAGAGGTAAACCCAAGGTTTGGTCAATGTTTAGATTATAGAAGATTAGGGAAATTATGATTTATTTCCATGAGAATAGTTAATAATTATAGAAATAAATTTTGGAATGTATGGCATGAATTATTAGTGATGAAAATTTGAGGCACCATGAAAAAGTATTGATGTCTCGCTATTAGATGAAGTATAAGATGTTTCTTGGTATGAATGGTACGTATAATTATAAGGATGCATTGTGGAATATTTAGAACATATTATGGATTATGGATGAAGAGAATAATATTGATTTGACATTTTAGACATTAGGTGTGACCATTTAAGTTGCTAGAAAACATTAATTAATGGAAGAAATTCCCAAAACCTAATATAATATGAAACCAAAGCCTAAAAAATATTAGAAACATATTGAAAATCATGGATGTAATTATTTATGAATTTAAGATTGAAAATGATGATTGGTCGAGTAAATGATTGTATTTATACATATATTAAATGTAGAACCTAATCCGGTAGATGGGGCAGGACTGTTAAATCATTTGGATTTCTTCTCTTGAGGTAGAAGAAGAGTTTTATGTTCTAAATACATCAATTAAATGACTTTTTAGTTGTTGTATAGTATTATAGATCATATTTATCTTGCCATAATTGTTGAGACTTGTTGGAATGTCTGGCCTTGTTGTTGTCAATTATTTGAGAAATATGTTTGATGCATTTAGAATATGTGGTGTGCTTTTTGTGGCGATTGATAAATATTTTGAAGATTGGGTAAACATATGCCTATGTGTTGTTATGAAAATGTGCATAATTCACCACTAGGATTAAACGTTAATGCTTGATAATGAAGTTGCATGAATTGTTATGGTGTGACACACCTATGAGTGGTGATGAAATTTGTAAATGTTGTTAATGCCATTGTGAGTGATACAGAGCTATATACTTGTAATGATGATGAAATTAAAGTTATTGAAAGAGAAAGTAAATGTCATAATTAATTATTGAAAACAATGACAAGACTATGTATAATTAAAATCCACTAAGAAAAGGTGATGATAATGATGAGAATAATGATGGATGGTTGATGAATGGCATGGTAGGATGCATTAGTGTGAGAATACATTTGATCTGCATTTGCATCTATGACATATCTATTTAGCTACCCAGTTTGGAATGTTAGGGGTTTCACGGGTTGGCCTAGTGGGAGGGCGGCTTAGTGTGAGAGCATATTTGCTACCCTAGTGGTTCCATGGTTGAATCACGAAGCTGCCTATGTTTAATCATGGGAGATTACATGTGGTTGACTAGTAGGGATGGTTCTTTGAGAAGCAGGATTACCTCAGTAGTTCGGTTAAATCACAACTGCCATGCTGAGAAATTATGGTTGGCCTGCAACACTATTTTTATAATATCTTGTATGTTATTTGTAACATTCATAGTGAAATAACCAGTGTTGCATTGTTGGGCGATGCAATTTGGTACCAGTAAAAGTGTTGAATGATATATATGCATGTGTACATATTATTGTTGAAATGATACAACAGTATATACCCATATTAATGATGATTCCTATAGTCAGATCTGTATTTGTTAAGTATGATTTCTTGTGTATGTGCATTAGCTTAAGAGCATTTACATATAGCTAAGAGATATGCCGGTGTGAGATTTAAGA
The DNA here is from genome assembly GCA_037962975.1 of Clitoria ternatea. Taxonomy (NCBI): domain Eukaryota; kingdom Viridiplantae; phylum Streptophyta; class Magnoliopsida; order Fabales; family Fabaceae; genus Clitoria; species Clitoria ternatea. Next base: position 12,829,413 of record CM075674.1, on the reverse strand, counting down.
CCTTGAAAGGTCATAGATGATTGATGGTTAAAAACCTCTAATTGGAAAAAATAATTAACCATGATGAATACTAAGATAAAAGCTATGAAAATACTTGTGATAGCTTATTGTGATGAAGGGCATGATTTTTGATTGTGTATGTGCTTGATGTAAGCTTGATTCATGATCTTCATGCATGTTTATGATGGGAAAAAACATTGATGGGCTTGATGATGATGATGCTTATGTTTGTAAAACACATAAGTAATTTATATGCATGTACACATAATCACAAGTGTTTAAGTATTCGTCATTTCAAATGTAATGCTCACTTTCCTATATTGTCTATTTTTAGTATTGTGATGTAGGATCATGCATGAGATGATGTTATCTTATTTTGGGGAGTGATGCTTTTTGTGTTGAAGGTAAATAATGGTAATGGAATACCTTGACGAACAATGTGATTTGGATGATATACGTATGGATGGATATGTGATGGTGTTGATGGATACATTGATGTTGGCATTAATTATTTTATAAATTGAATCCTTATTCTTTTAATGGTGTAAATTGGCCAATTATTTTATATATGACAAAGTATGACAGTTGGATATAAATATTTGGATGCCAATATGATGGCAATGACATTTATAATGATGAACAATTGATGATTGTCAAGGTTGGAAATGCCATATTTGTGAATATCTTGATGAATTCAAGTATAGATTGTAGGATATGTGGTGAGAATCCCTTTATATATGCATATTTGATTGACGATCCATGATTTAGGCATGTTACTAGTGTTTAAAATAGTGTAAGAGTTTTGGTAAAAAGGTCCCAAAAGGTCAAAAATTCTATTTTTGGCTTGAATTAAACCATGTTTGGTGATAAGGACCAAACCATGACCAGTGGTGGAAATCACTGCATGGTCATGAAGCATTTTGTGTGAACAGTGCCAAGCCATGGCAAACCATGGCTAGTGGTTCTTGCCTTGATTCAAGTTTGTCACTTTTCTCTTGAATTCTTTATAGTCTTAGCCATTATATGGTCATGTTTTAATTAAGTATGATCACGAATGAAGAAACTATGATCAAAACATTGACATGTGCATAAATAAATTAAGGAATTAATTAGGTGCAGACTTATTTTTCAAACTGGGCCAAATGCATAAGGAATCAGGTTTTGGGCTTAACATAAACATTGTAGAGGATCTCGATATGAAAAGTTAGAAACAAGAACTAAGGTCTTTCAACGTCGAGAGAAAAAGTTACGTCGTGAACAATTTAACAGGTATGAGGGTCCAATGTTCAAACAGGCTCTCAAACAAAATAAAAGAGTTGGGGTCCGAACCGACTTCCAGAAAATTTCAAGAATGCATAACAAGGGTATATTTCATCAATTATCAGGGACCTAGAGCATTCATCTCACCCTCAAGACATTAGGTATTCTCTGTTGCTCAATCTGGTTCTCGGTTTCACTTTTGAAGCAGTTTTTTGATGAGTACATCTCTTGGGATAATTTTAAAATCTTTATTATTTTTAAAATTTCACCATTACATTAGTCTAGATCACATTACCCTTATTGTCTTCATTTTCCTTCTCATCATCTCAACTCCTCCTAATTAATCATATAAATAAATCTAAATCAATTGATTCTCATTACTTTTATCTCAATCAACCTATTAAATCATCAAGTATATTCATCACATCAAACAATAGGGCCTTACTGCCCTTACAAATATCACATATATTGGTCGAAGCCCTTAATCATCAATCATCACATCACTGGCCATATCCACAAACACAAATAAACCAATCACAAAACATAAAAAATGGTCCTACAAGCCTTTCTAGAAAAGGTCGGGATATTACATTTAGTGGTACTAATATAAAGTTAAACTGTACTTCAAAATTTAAACAAAGATCTTGGTTATCCCATACTAGGGATAAGACTTCTAGTATCAGTTCTGTTTTGACCTACTCTCACGTGTTACACCGGTCCAATAGGGATTTGGTATTGTCTCTCCCGGTCTAGTGGGGAGTCAGGAGTCTCTATATCACACCGGCCTTCCGCGTTAAAGGGTAAATAAGGGTGCCATCTATAAAGGTATTTCGACGTCCAAATCAATCCACATGGTCAGTAATGGAGCTCAAGTATCAGTTCAAGTATATCATGTACCTTAATGAGACATAAATGAAGAGTATTTATAAAGGTGAGTAGCAGTTGAGTTTTACGTGACATTGTGTCGGTGTAGATCCATAAATTACCAAGAAAAGCTGACACCTGCACAAACATGCTTGACATTCTTTGCAGGTTGGCACCAATGTGCCCCTGGCAGATGACTGGGCTTACGGGGCACTAGCTTGCAGGGGCTCCGGTCATTAAGAGAGGATATTTGTTGGGGTTCTGATTTGTTGTGTGCCTTACGAGGGCACTTTGCTTGTGTTGGAGGTAATCTGATGTCAGTGATTAGGGCCAGTATGCGGAGTTGATCATATCTGTACGTTCAATTACTTAAAATCAAGCCTATTTATGGGGGAAAAGATTCTATAATATATGAAAGTTTCACTTTTAATACATTGAGATCTAATTTTCAATAAAGGAAAAGACAAATCAGCTATTTAGTTTTTAAAAGTTAAATATATTGATTTTTAGAGTGAGACTGTAAATTTTATTTTTAAGAGTCATTCTTTAAATTTGTAGGCCAAATTTTAAAGTATTACAGTAAAGTCTTTGAAATCTTAATTTTGTATACAAATAAAATAGTAAACTTAAAAAAAAGGTTATATAATTTTTAATAAAAAATTCTTATATTGGTGTAATTTCTTAACAAAGATTGGTCTAATTAGTTCATAATTTAATTGTGGCTATAGACTCATATCGATGTGAAAACTTTATTGATAAATAATATGTAAATACCTCTACAAACGTTCATCGAACATTAAGATCTAAACCTAAAATATTTTAAGACTAAACTCATGTAAATTTTTATATACATAAAAATTACAGAGGAGGGGCCCTCCCTATATACTCGTGTTAAATTTGATTTAGTTTGGATATATTGAGCTCGTTTATTTAAATTTATTTTAAGATATAAGTGTTTTTGATTAAAAAAATATTTATTTTAAATTTTGATGTGTTTGTTTAAAGTTTTAAAAATAAATAAAAATTAAAAATAAACTGATTTTTACTTATTTTAAAAAATAATTCTGATCTGTTTATTAAAAAAATATTTATAAAAAATATTTTTCTAAAAATACTTTAAAATAAACTTAAACAAATGAGTCTTCTACTTGTATTCAATTTAAATACGAAACTTAAATCCACCTATATAAGTGGTGTTACGTATCATTAGCTAAGAGGCGTAACTATTGAAATCATTATCACATTGAATATGAAACGTCCAAACCGGATATGACATACATGAACACAACTACGTGGTACAAAGTAAAAAGATGCGAATTTAGGATTAAGGATTAAGATGGACCCATTACTATTTTGGTTACAGTAGTAGTTAGGATAGAACTTAGAATCACAGGCTAAGAATGCCTTATCTATTTCTTTTATAAAACGCCTTAACTATTTATAACTATGGACCCATAGTTTTTTTATTTACATTTATGATTTATGACAATTTATGATGGTGGTACGAACATAAATTACTTTTTATATAACAGAGTCTAGAGTGTTTTTACAATTCGTATGTTTATGTTTCGCAATTCGCACTGAATAGCATTTGCGGTTACAAAATAAATAAATATTTCATGCAGACCAAAATAATTTGCTCCCTATGGCCTGTGAGCTTAGAATAAGACATCCAACACTATGATAAATTTAACTGCTTCCTTCCTTTCTTTTTCCATATACCTATGAGAAAACAACTAGAATCCAACGATATTATATTTAGTATAGGCTTAGCAAAGGTAGTTTATTGTTATGTGGAGGAAGGTCGTAATAAATGATTTAAGTTAATTTGTAATAGTTGAAAAGTTTGTTAGATAAAATAATTTTGTTTAAGAAATAAGTTTATTTTGTATATTATACTGTTTTTTGAAAAACTATTTGAAATAGCAGTTGTGCTTATAGCTATATTTAATAAGATTATGAGTAGAGATTTAAGTTAGTTTTTAACTTATTTTACTAGTTTAAAAATTTGTTAGACACAATAGTCTCATTTAATAAAAAAAACTTATTTTAGTAGTTTGTAGCATTGATTCTATGAAAAGCTACTTGAAGACAATGCTTAACAAGATTATGAGTAGAAATTCAAACTAGTTTGTAGCTTATTTTGCTAGTTTAAAAGTTTGTTAGAAAACCTAATCTCATTTGGTAAATAAACATATTTTAATAGCTTGAAACATTTTTTGAAAAATTACTTGATGTAACATTTCAGTTTATAAGCTTTGAGCTTATTTTTTTCATACTTTTATCCCTATTGAATATATATTTTTAAAAAATTAGTCATATCTATTTTAAAAAATATGTATTTTTTATTTTATTTTACATTAAACAGTTAGTTTTAGCAAACACAATTTAATTTAATCAACTAGCATTTCATTTTTTAGCTTTCCGACTACTAGCTTTAAGCTAGGGATGACAACAAGATAAGTCAGGCCAAGTTAAGGCCCCATCAACCCCAACCTCATGAAAGGCGGGGCAAGCTTAAAGAGACGAGTTTAAAATTCAACCACATCCTCACGGATTTACTATATTTTTTTATTTTTCTTTAATTTTAGTAACATTAATATTTATTGTAGTACAAGATATATATCATGTACATTCTAAATAAATTAATATTTAAAAATAGATATTAAAATCTAAAAAAAATAATAAACTTAAAAACTATATATATATTTTAAGAAAAATATATTACTTTATCATTATTATTTAATTTAATTAAAATTAAAATTACTCAATTTTAATAACGGGACAAGTTCAAGGGTACTTATATTTCCAAACTCTCCCTCGTCTATGTCAAAGTCAGGTCGGGGTTGGGGTCGAGTTTCACTTAAACTTGGTCAAACAGATTCTTCCAATTAAAGTCGGGGCATATACAAATTAGTATCTGCGAGTTTGGGTTTAATTGTCATCCTTACTTTTAACTAGCTTATCCGATAGTTTTTTCAAATAGACTTGAAGTAGTGTGTGAGCTTATAAGCCCCAAACTTATTTTATTTTTTACACTTTTATCCTCACTAATTTTTTTAAAATCAATAATATATTTTAACAAAATATATCTTTTGTGTCATTTTATATTAAACAAATAATTCTACCAAACACATTATAATCTAATTAGCTAACTTATCATCTACCAGCTATCGGCTACCAGCTACTAACATTCAGCTAGTTTATCCATTAGTTTTACCAAATAGATCTAAACTACTTTAAGTTTATTTTACTTTTTACAATTTGTTCCTTGTTGATATATGTTTTTTTAAAATCGTGTCAATTTTAAAACATATATGTATATTACGTCATTTTACATTTATGACCTGTGTGGAAAAACTAGCTGATAAGTTAGCTGAAAATTGAAAGATTAAAACTGGTAGTGGAAGCTGAATGCTAATAAGCTAGCTCATTGAATTTAAATGTGTTTGGTAAAACTAACTGTTTAATGTAAAATCACATAAAAGATATATATTTTATAAAAAATAAATAGAAGTGATTTTTTTAATAAATCAAATAAGATAAAGATAAATATGTAAAAAAATATAGCAAGCTTAGAGCTTATAAGCTCAAACTCCACTTCAAGTACCATTTCAAAAAATAGTACATGCTACTAAAGTAAGCTCATTTATCAAACAAAACTATTTTGTCTAAAAAAAATTTATGCTAGTAAAATAAGTTGCAAGCTACAAGCTATAAGCTATAAACCATAAGTTATAAACTTATTTTACCAAACAAAACCTGGACATGTTTGACATAATGTTGGAAAATGGAAGCTCTATTTTGACAATCTTTTTTAAGTTCTTACAAAGATTTTTTTATTGATAAGAATATGTCATGAACTTTATGATAACTCTTACACTTTATTTAACTAACTACCTTAGATTCCCTTGCTAATAGAGTTAACAGGTAACAAACTAACTAAATAGAGTTAACATGTAACAAACTAACTAAATAACATTGAACGGAATTGTATTAGAATTTGGTGGCATTAACTTTCATACTTATAATAAGGCAAAAATGAAACTTTGTTTATTCATCTTTATTTAAATTTTTTATTCTTTAACTTTTTTTTATCACTTTAGTACTGTATGTTTAATTATTTTTTACAATAGTGTACTTTTCCGTTAAATACATTAATATTATTTTATTAATGGTTGTTGTTGAACCAAAGTGATACTTTTGATGCTTTTCAAACCTTCTACATTGGAGATTTAGACTTTGAGGTACGAATCAAACACTCAAATGAATTTCAATAATAAATGCAACCAGAGCCTATTGAGGTACATGTATGTCGTGACCTAGATCGCGACGAAAGGCCGACCGTAAAAAGAAAATTAAGGCCGACCGTAAAATGAATTTCAATAACAGGACGTCTCATCCAAATTAATCCAATTATCATTAAAAGCGTGATATTTTATTTTTACTAGTAAAAGGGATATATATATATATATATATTTTAAAATTTGGGCCCGACAGTAATAGTTGTTCCTGCTCCTACGTATTTCCCAAGCGTTAGGGGAAATCAGGGTTACGTAGTTCTTTAGGTTATTTTAAAAAATGCGAAGTAGATTGAAAAATGTCTGAGATTAAAAAATATTAATCAATAGGACGTCTCATCCAAATTGATTTTAAGTGGTGTATTATTTTCTAGAAAAAAAGAACCTTGGGTTTTATTGATTTTTATTATATTTTTAGAGAAAAATAGTCTAGATTGATTTAAGAATAAAAAGTTTGTTTGAAGACCTAGATTAACAGGACGTCTCATCCAAAGAATCTATAAAGATATTTTGATCTTTGTTATATTGTCGATATTACTAAAGTGTTTTATCGTCTAAATTATTTTTTAAAAAAATTTAACATAGATTGGCAAGACGTCTCGTCTAAAAAATCTATAAAGACCCTAAATTTGTTATAAAAAATATTTTTAAAGGGGCTCTGTTAATTTTGAGACCATTATATATTTATTTTTATTCAAAAAACTTAGGCTAACAGGGTGTCTCATCGAAATTGATCCCTAGTATGAAATATATTAATTTTGTATTATATTAGCACTACCAAAATATTTTATGATCTAGAATTTAAATGTAAGTTAATAGGACGCTTTATCTAAATTAACATTAGCATAAAGATTTTAATTTTGGTTACATACCAATATCGATCTAATTACCTTTTTCATTTAGTCACCAAACATTAACGAGTATCTTATGCTACTGAATATTAGTTTGTTTTAGATGAGAACAAGTTTCACACATTTAATCATACATACTATAATTCTCTATAAGACAAGGATCACTGATAATCACAACAAGAAATTATGGAAAATAAGAAAATACCTGGCGTTGGTTTTATTTGTCAATTGTTCCTCTGTGAATTACGTAAATCTGCTTATATGTTGGAAGTTTTGTTATGCTTTTTCACTTTCGCAACTGTGCCAAGCCTCACGTTAATTGTTTTCTCCCCCTTGATTCACGTGAATGTAGAATTTTTCCTCTACGTGGATTCCTTCAGTGTATTTCACGTTGAAAATTCCTTGGCAGCCTTAATTTATGTAAACTCAATCTGTGGCCAATTGAATTTCCTCACCCCTGATTCACGTTAATATAACCCTTCTCTTTTTCTAATTATATGCCTTTTTCCTATGCCAAATTAGCTCTCCTTTTAGCGTAAATGTGTTATCTATATATACAGCTAATGGAACCTTATCTTTTATTTCGTTTCATTTTTTTTCTCCTGATCTCTTTTTCCTTTTTGCATATCAACATATTATAGATATATAATAACCTCCACAGTTTTTCAACTATCCCTTTTTCTCGATCCGCGTGCTTTAATCCCTATATATATGTATTATATTCTTTTATTTTACCTATTAGTTTTCAAAACATGATCTCCTGCTCTTTTTAATTCACGCGTCACATGTATATATCATATAAAAATCGTTTCTTTCTCACGTGGATGATATTATATATATTTCTTCATTTTTTATAATATATATTAAAAAACTAATTTCATTAATATATATATATATATAAACATCTATCTCCTAAAACTCTTATCTCATAAAATCTTCTCATTATTTTCTTTAATCTCTTATCTAATCTCTTAAAATTTGAATTTTAAACTTCCATTTTGAATTTTAAAATTTTTAGGATTAGAGGTTCAAAACTTTATGGTTCTGGTAAGGATTTAAATTTTAAAAATCAAAGCCTGGATCAATAATTTGAAATTCAAACAAGCCCACAAGTTCACTTTTTCTTAAAAAGATAAATTATTTTTTATTTTTTACTTTTTTTATTTTTTTGGAAATTTTAAATGGACCTGGACAAAATTAGGTAGCAACAATGTAGAATAAGCTAAACTTTAATTTAAACTTGGTTGCTACAAATGATTGCGACTAAGACAAGACAGAGCTCCATGTCTCCATAAAAGATGAAAAGACAAAAAAAAGAGTTAGTTGTATTAGGATATTTAATGAAAAATAATAATATTTTAAAATGTTTAAATATTAATAACTAAATTGAAAAAAAAAACTAAAATGATCAAATTAGGAGTTTCTATTAATATGAAGTACCTAAAGTTGTATTTTTACACATAAAATAATTATGCATGACTTAAATTTGAATAATTTGTATCAAACCAACAAAAATAAGTAACAATGGTATTGTTTCCTATATATATATATACACCAAAATACATGGAAGAAAGTGAAAACCAATTATTTAGGTGAAAAATTAACCATGATCTTATTTAGTATTAGGATTTAATAGTTCAATAAGCTTGAGACAATTGCATTCTGTTTGAGATTTCATTCATTCAGATTGAAATTAAAGTATACTGTAATTTTATAGTGTCCCTTAATTAAAAAAAATAGTCTCTACTCTAGTCTCAAATCAACATATCAACAAAGATGGAAACAATGGTTCGTTGATTTGAGACTAGAGTAGACATTATTTTTTCAATTAAAAAACATTGTGGAATTGTAGTATATTTTAATTTTAACTTTAATGGATGAGATCTTAAATAGGATAAAATGACCATCAATGGTTAGAGTTAAACTTAGAAGGGGTTGAATAAGTCTGACACTCTTTTCACGCGGAACTTAAGATTTTTCGAACATGAAGCGTAGCAAACTTTTGAACCATACTTTAAAAGATAAGGGCAAGAGAGATAACACAACATATTTATATTGGTTCACTTCTAACACAGAAGCTACGTCTGATTTTCACTATTGTAAAAATGTCTTTTTACAATCACAGCACAACCCGTGCCACAAGTATTGTTGACTCCAATAACTCTTGGCTTAATCCCAAGTATTCTTTTAACAAGCCACTCCTGGCTAAATACCCAAGTATTGTTTCGAAAGTCTTTTCAGGCCAAACAATATTTCCTGCACAAACTAAGGTTGAAAACACACTAGACTAGACACAGATAGAAAATTTGAGAGTGTGTTTGTCTTCCAGAGAACTTGTTGTGACCTAGATCACGACGGGAGGCGGACCGTAAAAAGAAAATAAGTTTCTAGAGTTCCATCTAGAAACCGTGGAGTCGCCACCAATATTTTTAAGGTAAAACATCGAAAAAACCCTAATATGAAAGTACCGGTCTTAATTTAAGATTTTAAAGTTCAGGAGTCTAATTACAGGTGGGGAAGGTATTAGCACCCCACACTGTCCGTTTTGAACGGTTACCTTAAATTGTTTAAGTTTTTTGAACAATCCTAATAATTTGTAATTTTTAGCCTCTTAAAATGCCTTATGGGTTTATTGTTGATTTAATAATTTTAAAATTTATAAATTTTGTGATTAATAGGACGTCTCGTCCAAATTAATCAGGTTGTCATTAAAAGCGTTATGATTTTATTTTATAAGTTAAAGGGATATATTTATTTTTTAAATTTGGGCCCGACAATGATTATTTCTGCTCCTACATATTCCCCAAGTGTTAGGGGAAATCAAGGTAACGTAGTTCCTTGATTTACTATGTTAAAAACGTAAAATAAGTTTAGGATGTTGAGATTTAGGAAAACGTGAATCAACAGGACGTCTCATCCAAATTTATCATAAATATTGTATAAAAAAGAGAAGCTTGGTTTTATTGATTTTATTATATTTTTAGAGAGAAATGAAAATAGAAAACAAAAATAAAATAAAAAGGTCAAGAGAATAGAAACAATGAAAAAGATACGTCTATGAAATAAATGACGAAGGAAGTAGAAGAGAAGAAAATAATAATAAAGATAATAATAAGAAAAAATCAAAGCCTAAAAATAAAAACTATAAACAAAAAGGCTAATAAATTAAAACATAAGAAGAAAGAAACAATAAACAAAAAAAAAACTACCTTCTTTTTTTAGCCAAAAGGAAAATTTTAAAGCCGCCTTCAGATTCAGTGGTGTCTTTTGTTTCTTCTAAACTGAGACTCCTATATAAGAAACTAAATCTTTTCTAATGTGAAAGATCGGTCAAAGCCGCAACCACATTTTATACTAAGAAATAGGCTATCTCCACTACTCCTACTCCAGTTCACTCCAAGTGTTACAAGGTGTTGCTTATATAGTAACATAACAAGCATAGCTCCCCTAAGAGTATTCGATGTGGGACTAAATAAAACTAACAATTTAGATTTTAGCAACTCCTAAGCTTAGAACTTTCAATGTGGGACTAAATCTCATCTATTTTTGTTTTTTTTCTCTTCCTTGCTCTCTTTTTTATTTTTATTTTATTTTATTTTATTTTATTTTATTTATTATTATTATTTACCTAGTAAAAAAGGGTGTTCATATTTTTTCTTAAAAATTAAATCCTATGTTAAATTTATTTTTTATAATTATTATTTTTATTTTTTGTATTTTTATTATTTACTTTTTTTGAAAATTTTAAATGGACCCAGACAAAATTGGGTAGCAACAGCTTGCCCCTTTTTACTTTTCCATTACTGCAAACCAATTTTGTCCAGGGCCAACTTTAAAGAATGTCGTGTTTGCAACAAGGAAATCATAATGGCACCCTTTTCGGTGACAGGAAAGTAAAATGATGCCCCACTCGACGACTAGAAATTTAAATGATGCCATGCTCGGTGACTGGAAATTTAAAGGATGTCATGCTTGACGACTGGAAATTAAAAGGATGCCATGGTCGGTGATAGGTAAGTAAAATAGTTCCCCGCTCGGTGACTGGAAAATAAAATGATGCCATGTTTGGCGAGAAGAAAGTAAAATAGTGCCCCGCTTAACGAATGAAAAATAAAATGGTGTCCTGCTCAGCGACTGGAAAGTAAAGGATGCCATGTTCGGTGACAGGAAATTAAAATGGTGTCTCTCTCGACGACCAAAAATTTAAAGAATGTCATGTTCGGCGATAGGAAATTGAAATGGTGCCTCGCTCGACGACTAAAAATTTAAATGATGTCATGTTCGGCTATAGGGAATTAAAATAGTGCCCCGCTCGTGACTAGAAATTTAAATGATGCGATGTTCGGCAACAAAAGATTTAAAATGGTGCTTTGTTCGTCGACTGAAAAATTTAAATAATGTCGTGTTAGACGATAAAAGATTTAAAATGGCGCTCTTTTCAGCGACTGAAAATTTAAAGGATGCTATATTTGGCGACAGTAAGTTAAAATGGTGCCTTGCTCAGGGACTGAAAATTTAAAGGATGCCACGTTTAGTGACAGGAAAGTAAAATGGTGTCCCGCTTGGCGACTGAAAATTTAAATGGTGCCATGCTCGACGACTAGAAATTAAAATGATGCCATGTTTGGCGACAGGAAAGTAAAAGGGTGCCCCGCTCGGTCACTAGAAATTTATAAGATGCCATGTTCAGCTCTACAAAAGTAAAATGGTGCCTCGCTTGGCGACTGGAAAGTAAAATGGTGCCTCGCTCGGTGACTAGAAATTTAAAAGATGCTATGTTCGGCAACATGAAATTAAAATAGTGCCCCATTCAGCGTCTGAAAATTTAAATGATGCCATGCTTGGTGATAGGAAAGTAAAAATGGTGCCCCGCTCGGTGATTATGAATTTGAATAGTGCCATTTTTGGTAACTGGAAATTTAAATCAAGTTTAAAATCTGGGGAGAAACCTTCAGAATTATAATCTTTATAAATTTTAGGTTTATACTCATGGGTGAAACGGATGAACGAGATGATCTTCTCTTCTGAGCATGTATGTAGCGCGGTCCCTGTGATGCTTGTCTGAGGTGCTAACAAATAACAGAAGCCTATCGCTCCCACAACTTTCCTTTTCTTTTTGTGAAAATAATTGTCATTTCCTTGTTTTATTTTGTTAAAACACATGTTTTGTCACATTAATGAAACTCATGTATAAATGCGTATTGAAAAGGTAGCAATTTTATTTATGTGGGTTGATCAAGTACCGGAAAAGACAAAGGTTCAGATGTAAAAAAGAAATAAATATGGTCAAAAATTTTGGTGGTGGGGGATGTAATGAGGTTTGCAGATCCTCCAGTGAATCTCTGAAAACAGCAAGAATCTTGACCCCGTATCACAACAACTAGTTTATCCTTTGATCTTGCTTTCGAGAAAGTAATTCAATTATAATTTGTGTGCCTCAGTCTGGTTCTGTTCTACTTGTACAGAGAATTTTAGTTGCTTTGCCCCTAATTTTTGCTTGAGCCTCCGTTTTAGGTTTTTGATTCACCAGGTCGCTCTAATTTTTGCCTAGACCATCTTTTCAGGTTTTCAGCCTAACGAGCTTTTCTTTCTTTCTGACATTTTTTTTAAATCAAGGTTGTATCCTCCATAACAAAATGTTTAAGCTGATTATGTTGAAACCGAGCCCTCTTGGCCTCTTTTGATTTGGTTTCATCCTTTGGGGGAACAGATGTCACTTCGAATAGGTAACTTTGCCCCAACGTAATGTACCAAAGGAAATAGAGTGAGCCTTTTAGCCTCAATGATAGGGGACCATGCTGAGTCTTCTTTTTTGCTTTTGTTTTGTTCTTTTTATTCATTATTTCCTTTTTATATTTCCCTTTGTTATTGTTTTTTTACTTTTCCTTTCTTTTTCTTCTTTTTCTTCGGATGATCCCCTTAATACCTTTACTTTGCTCTAGCCACTTTGTTCATCCTTAGCTAAGGTGGCAAAGAACTATGACACTAATGACTCAGCATAGTAGACCATTTCCTTAGTTACATTGGCATGGGAGGTAGTTATACCCCTTTAAGGTTGATTGCAACAAGGATGAAATATTGTTTTTATTGTTTTCTTGGCTTGATGACATCCGTGCCCTATATAGAAAGGTGATGGCTTACTTGGTGATCTGGATATGCCCCAGTATGGCAATGCGATGGAATCAGCTTGCCCCAGTTGGTAAGTATAGAGGGTTCCAACCTTGATTCTTTTGCTTTTTTATATATTTTCTTTTCTTTTCTTTTCTTTTTTGTTTTTTTGTTTTTATTTTTGGCAAAGTATTTCTTGATTGCATTTATGGGCATTAACAATTCATCTCCAACAATGTTGGTCAATACGAAGCTTCCTTAAATGATAGATATGCCCAATTCACTTTGGGACCTGGTGCGTTGTCGTCCACATCATGTCATGAAACAAGGTTACTGTTAACCCGGCGATAGCATCACAACCGTTCGTTTTTACCACCAGGTTGTTAATTGGCAAGCGCACCAATCGTTTGTAGTTTTCAAAATTTAGATATCATTCCACTGGGATTGAAAGTCCAATAACAACAGTAATTTTCTATTCACTATGGTAAATGTAAAGAAAGTTATGGACAAAAGAATGATTTATATATAATTTATACAATATTCACAGGATAGCATGGTTGAGTTGTTCATGAGATAAAAAGAAAATAAAAATCTATCTAAAAAGTTGAGTTGCAAACTAGAATAGGTAAGATACTTGAGATAAACACAGATAAACAAATTATGTTGGAAATTGGATCCCTAATCTAGAATAACAATGAGGAACTCAAGACATGCATATTTAATCATCAAGTTTCATGTCATTGCAGCTTAAAATCATTATAACTGATCCCTCATGATATAAATTCTAAGAATTCACCGTAAAGTCTAATCCCTCGTGAGCTTTCTCAGTAAAAACTTGCATTAAGACCTGGCCTTATGGCAACAATGGTTAACAACCCCTATAGAATTGAGATACCAAGGGTATTCCAACTTTTACTTTCGTCAAAACAAGTTTCAATAGGACATGAATAATCATTCTCCCGTTTGACATGCACACTAATAAAACAAGTTTTAATACACATGAAAATCATTCTCCCGTTTGACATTCATATTAATAAAAGGTTGAAATACTAACATGGACTTGAATCATAAACATGCAGAGGTCGAATTCACAACATGATACTCAATAGATTAGTTCACCAATTCCAACATAAACAAATTAGTTACACATGGTAAAAGTAGAAACAACACTTACAGAGTTTGACATTATGAAGACGATGGAAACTTCACGATACAATGATCACAATACACCACAACACTCTCAAGTATCTAGAAAACTATTCTAGAACTACAAACTCTAAAAGAAATACTCAAAACTCGAGTATAGAAGAGAGGAAAAAACTCTAAATGTAGAGGATGGGATGTGTTGAATAGTGTTGGATGACCCTATTTATAGGGCTGAGCAAGGGTGCTGACGCTACGCATCAGTGTGACGCTAGGCGTCAGACCCCTGACTCGGCTTCCATTAAACAGCTAATAATGGCCACTTTAAATTATTAAATTTGATCATGCTTGGCCACTTGGACGTGTCTCCACTGTGTTTTGGCCATTTGTGTTGAGTGGAGTGGCCATTGGTGCTGAGTGGGGTGGCCATTATTGGGTCAAAGTTGAGTGCTTGGCCAAGTTGGATATGGAGTCCACGCAGCACTCACGCTATGCGTGGCTGTGACGCGTAGCGTCAGCATCAAAATTCAGAGTCCACGCTACGCGTGGGATTGATGCTACGCGTTAGATCCTCCAGTATAATTTTCTCTTGAATTCTTTACTTTTTCACTACAAAACTAAAGAAAATTGATCAAGGGCAGATTATTTCCAACAACATCTATTTATTGAATTAAAACCTAATTTTCTAACAAATTAACCAAATTTTTATTATTTTTATGAAATTTTTATTTAAAGATTTATTGTAAATTTGAGGACTAACAAATACCCCCAACTTGAGACATTGCTCGTCCTCGAGCAAGAGAGAAAAAAATAAAAAATAAAAATTTGAAATCAAATTTTTGAGTTAGTCCGAGAATTTATCACAAAAAGTAATTATACAATTTACCATTTTGAAATAATCAATTATGGACATCTAATGTAACAAAGGTTTAATGATAAAATTCTTTATAATATTTTATTAACATACCAAGCATAATTTCAGGCTTACCTCTCCAAGTGTTTATCTCAATGCAATTGGTAACCTGTTTCACTCAATCAATCATAAAATCAAACGAATTTAATTTTGATTTTTATCTAATCAATGGTTAGTTATACAGAGTTAATTCAGAAATCACAAGGTCTTTTCACGGGTTGTAATGAGGCTTAGCTTACAAGAATCAATGATTTTTCTTGGAATTCAAAAACCTGAAATCATAAAAGAGCATTTTATAATTCTTAGGCTTTCTCTTGGCCCAAACTTCTCATTTTCTTTTATTGGTGAAAAATAAATACCCCCAACTTGATTCTTTTCACTATTTTCAACTTTTCTTTTTCATACTTTATTTTCTTTTGAAAAGAATCAAGTTGCTTATTTTCACTCCCCATGTTTGTAAGAACACTAAAGATATTTTTTATTTATTTCAACTGCTCTTTTAATCAATCAAGTATAGGGAATGGTTAAAACAGATTTAGGTTTTAAGGGTACCAAAGAATTTATTTTAGGCTCAAATTGGCTTTCAAAGGATAAAATAATTTTTACCAAGGTAAGCTGTTTGGCCCAAGGTTTCTTTTCACCAATAAATGTGCCTTGATCATTTTCCTGAATTCTCTGTACAACAACACAAATCAAAGATTAAAGCAAAATCAATTCAAATGAAGTTATGTCGATTAAACCCTCAAGTATTTAATAAGATCTCTCAACTCACCAGGTTTTTGAAATTTGCTTGATAGTTAATAAACTTATTGTAATTAAATTTATCAAAATCTCTAAGTTATAAAAGAATCAATAATTGATTTTACAAAATTGGTTTTATTGTGTAAAAATGTTAAGTGAATAAATTAACTTTCTAACAAAAAATTTGATTATTTTTTTTTGAAAATAAATTAAAATAAACAAATAACAGAATGGGTTGCCTCCCATTGAGCGCTAGGTTTAATGTCTCCAGCCTGACATTCTTGCATTTCAAGGGTCAGTTAAAAGATAACTTATGGTAATTTTATTGATTTCACCACTCAAATAGAGTTTCAACCTTTGTCCATTTACCATCCAGCTTTTTTTAGAAGTTGGATCTTCAATTTTCACTGCTCCATATGATTTAACTTCTTTAATCAAAAATGGGTCTGACCATTTTGATTTCAATTTTTCAGGAAACAGTTTTAATCTTGAATTGAACAATAAAACTTGCTGACCTGGTGTGAAGTGTCTTTTCTTTAACTTTTTATCATGGTAAGCTTTCACCTTACTCTTGTAACATCTGGATGATTCATAGGCATTGTTCCTCATTTCCTCTAATTTGAGTAGCTGTAACTTTCATTTTTCTGCTGCTACATTTTGATCAAAATTGAGGAATTTTAAAGCCCAATATTCTTTATGTTCCATTTCAACTAGAAGGTGACATGATTTTCCATAGACTATCTGGAAAGGAGAAAGACCAATTGGTGTTTTAAATGCAGTTCTGTATGCCCAAAGTGCATCATCAAGTTTTTGTGACCAATCCTTTCTAGAAGATGACACAATTTTCTCCAAAATTCTTTTTACTTCACGATTTGAAATCTCTACTTGTCCGTTGGTTTGTGGATGATATGCTGTGGCTACTTTATGCTTTACTTCATAATGTTGTAATACTTTCTGAAGAATTTTATTACAAAAGTGTGAACCACCATCACTGATTAAAGTTCTTGGTGTCCCAAATCTGTAAAAAATATTTTTCTTTAAAAAATTCACAACAGTTTTAGTGTCAGCATTAAGGGTAGTAATTGCTTCCACCCATTTTGAAACATAATCAACTACAAAAAGAATGTATTGATTTGAGTATGAGTTAGGAAAAGGTCCCATGAAGTCAATTCCCCAACAATCAAATACCTCAACTTCTTGTATATTTGTGAGAGGCATTTCTTGCCTTCTTCCAACATTTCCTGTTCTTTGGCAGTTATCACAAGATTAAACAAATAAGTGAGCATTTTTAAAAAGAAAGGGTCAGTATAAACCTGATTGGAGAACTTTTGCAGCTGTTCTTTCATCATTAAAGTGTCCTCCATATGGTGATTTATGATAATGCCACAACACATCTTTTACTTCCCAGTCAGGCACACAATGTTATAACAAATTATCCGCTCCAATTTTGAATAAATGAGGGTCATCCCAAACAAAATATCTTGCATCACTAAAGAATTTTTTTCTTTGTTGCCAAGTCAAATCATTTGGAAGAACTCCTGCTGCTTTGAAATTGGCCATGTCAGCAAACCATGGCCGTTGTGTTATTTTAAAAAGTTTTTCATCAGGAAATTCTTCCAAAATTTCTTTTTCTTTGGCAGTAACCTCATTACTCATTAATCTAGAAAGATGGCCAGCTGCCATATTTTCACTACCCTTTTTATCTTTGATTTCAAGATCTTATTCTTGAAGGAGCAAAATCCATCTGATTAACCGAGGTTTTGAATCAGATTTAGTTAAAAGGTACTTGATTGCCGCATGATTAGTAAAAACAATTATTTTTGAGCCAATCAAGTAAGATCGAAATTTTTCTAAAGCATATACTATGGCTAGTAATTCTTTTTCAGTAGTTGCATAATTTATTTGATTTTCATTCAAAACTTTACTAGCATAATGTATGACTTTAAAAAAAATTTGTATTTTTGACCTAAAACTGCTCCAACAGCATAATCACTTGCATGGCACATAAGTTCAAAGGGTAGATTCCAATTAGGAGCAACAATTACAGGGGCAGAAATGAATTTTTCTTTCAAGGAATTAAAAGCTTTAAGACATGCTTCATCAAATTTGAATTCAACATCTTTATTCAGAAGGTTTGATAAAGGTTTTGCAATTTTTGAAAAATCTTGAATAAACCTCCTATAAAATCCAGCATGTCCTAAAAAGCTTCTAATACCTTTTACATTTACAGGAGGTGGGAGTTTAGAAATTACCTCTATCTTGGCTTGGTCAACTTCAATGCCTCTAGAAGAAATTTTATGACCAAGTACAATTCCTTCTTTCACCATGAAGTGACATTTCTCCTAATTAAGCACCAAATTTGTCTCAATACACCGCTTTAGTATGGTGTCCAGGTTGGATAGACATGTTTCAAATGAATTCCCAAAAACTGAGAAGTCATCCATGAAAATCTCAATGCTCTTTTCAATTAAATCTGCAAAAATAGAAAACATGCATCTTTGAAAAGTAACAGGTGTGTTACATAATCCAGATGGTATTTTTCTGTAAGCAAATATGCCAAAAAGATATGTAAAGGCAGTTTTCTCCTGATCAAGAGGGTCAACATCAATTTGATTATATCCAGAATAACCATCAAGAAAGCAGTAATATTCTTGTCCAGATAATCTTTCAAGCATTTGATCCATAAAAGGCAATGGAAAATGATATTTTCTTGTTGCTTGATTTAATTTTCTATAATCAATGCACATTCTCCAACTGGTGACAGTTCTTGTAGGAATTAGTTCATTTTTTTCATTAACAATTACTGTCATACCACCTTTTTTTGGAACAACTTGAACAGGACTTACCCATGCACTATCAGAAATAGGATAAATAATACCTGCTTTCAGCAATTTCAGAACCTCCTTTTTAGTTACCTCTTTCATAGTTGGGTTGAGGCGTCTTTGAGGTTGAGCAACAGGTTTGAAATCATCTTCCAACAAGATTTTGTGCATGCAGTATGATGGACTTATACCTTTCAAATCTTCAAGTGTCCATCCAATTGCTTCTTGATTTCTCTTCAATACTTCCACTAGTTTTTCTTCCTCTGTTTCACTTAACAGATTACTAATGATTACTGGTTTTAAATTACCTTCTTTCAAAAAGATATATTTTAGATTGGAAGGTAACACTTTTAGTTCAGGTTTCTGGATTTCTTCAACAGGTGATTCTTGAATTTCTTTAATCTTTCTTGATTCAAAGGAAATTTCTTTCCCTTAATCGAATTCTTTAAGATACCTTTCAATCTGTTTCTCCTCTTCTTCATTCAAAAATTCAACAGAGTTAGTCAATAACTTATTTAATGGGTCAGAAATAGTCATACCTTTTGATAAGAAAAGATAAGTTTCATCAAGGATGTCCACTTTGAAACAGTCTTGCTTCGGGCTAGGATGTTTCATTGCTTTGAAGACATCAAAATTCACTTCCTCATCATGCACCCTTACTGCTAGCTTCCCATTGTCCACATTAATTAGTACTCGAGTAGTTTTCATGAATGGTCTTCCAAGAATTAGAGGAACATCAGCATCTTCCTCCATGTCTAAGATCACAAAATCCACAGGGAAGTAGAATTTGTCAACCTTTACAAGTACATCTTCTACAATCCCATAAGGTCTCTTGATGGATTTATCAGCCAATTGCAGAGTCATCTTTGTCTGCTGCGGATCAAGGTCACCAATACGCTTCATCATACTTAAGGGCATTAGATTGATGCTAGCCCCTAAATCTAATAAAGCCTTCCCGATATTTACTCCACCAATAGAGACAAGAATAGTGAATTTGCCAGGATCTTTGGACTTTTCTGACATCTTGTATTGTAAAATAGTGCTGCAACTTACTTCAAGTTCTACGATCTCCTCATCATACTTCCTTTTCTTTGTAAGCAGTTCTTTCATAAACTTAGCATATATAGGCATCTATTCTAATGCCTCAGAAAAAGGAATGTTTATGTGTAACGGCTTAAAAATTTCAAGGAATCTCTTGTATTCCTTTTCTTTATCCTTTTTTGATGGTGGATGAGGACAAGGTAAATCCTGGACAGGAGGTGTCTGTCCCAAACATTGTTTTTTTTGATTTTTTTCTTTTCCTTTTATTTCATCTTTTTCTTTATTTTCTTCACTTTTTTTTCTTTTTCTTTTTCTTTTTCTTTTTCTTTTTCACAGTCTATACCTACAGTTTTACCACTTCTTGTAAAAATAGTCTTACATTGTTCTTTCACTTTGAATTCCTTGATGTCGGCTACTTCTTTTACTAGCTGACTCAACTGTTGATCTGATGCTTTACATGCAGCCTTAATTGTCTCTATGTATTGCATCAATTGTTGAATATTTTCTTCAGCCTTTGTCAATCTAGTATTGTAATCACCTTGATTGTTAAAGGGTCTAGCATTTTGCCTCCAACCATAATTTTGGTTTTGCCTTCCCTGTAGGTAATTGTTAGAAAAAGAATTTACAAGAGGATTTAGAGAATTACCTGTAGGTAATCTCTGATGAATCAAGGAATTAGCTTGTTCTTGTTCATTTTTGTCAGGAACACAATAACCACATGGTTGTTTGCACATACAATACTCACATTGTTTTAATTGAGCATGAAGTTGTGGTGGTACATGGGTAACTTGAAGTTTTCCAAGGTGTTTACTCATTGCCTCAATTTGTTGTATCAACAATTTTTGTTGAATTAACACTGTATCATTTACTCCTTGTTCAAGTATACCTTGTACATTACCTCTTTCTGGTTTAGCTTGATGGTCACTAATAGACATTGATTCCAATATCTCAATAGCTTCCTCCACAGTTTTGTTCATTAAAGAACCACCTGCACAAGCATCTAACATCATCTTGAACTGAGGTAATAAACCATGGTAAACGATCCTTACCTTTTTGGCATCATCCAGGTTATGGTTTGGACATTTTCTCAAGAGTGCCTTGAATCGTTCCCATGTTTCCCCTAATGATTCATCATTATTTTGAGAAAAAGAATGTAAGGCTATCATGGCTTCAAAATATTTTGAAGGAGAATAAAATCTTTCCAAAAATTTTTTTTCAACATCGGACCAGTTTGCAAAACTACCCGGTGGGCAAGATTTAAACCATTCTTTAGCTTTACCAATCAATGAAAAAGGAAATAATCTCATATAAACAGATTCTTCTTGATTGGGTTCAAAACCAATTGTACTGCATAACTCATAAAAAATAGTTAAATGTTCATTCGATTCTTCATGATTTAAACCAGCAAATTGATTATTTTGAATAATATTTAAAGTAGTAGGTTTAATCTCCACTGGCACAACAGGTCCTTGAAACATTCCCGAAACTCGGGGTGGACCATTAATAGCAGCAAACTGTCCCAATGTTCTTCTTTCAGCAGCCATATTTGAATTTTTAAAAATTTTAGAAGTAGAAGAAGAATTAGTTTGTGTTTTAGATTTCAAAGACTTGATTTTCTTTACAAACTTTTCTATCTCAGGATCAAAATAAATTTTACTTGTGGTAGATTAAGTTTGCATACACAAACTAGACAAAGAAAGTTAGTGTAACAATGATAAGAAAAAGTAAATAAATAACAAAATATAACTAAGGTAAAAAAATATTTACCATGATAATTTAAAAAAATTACTATTTTATTGAATCAATTCAATCCCCGGCGACGGCGGCAGAAAACTTGTTAACCCGGCGATAGCGTCACAACCGTTCGTTTTTACCACCAGGTTGTTAATTGGCAAGCGCATCCATCGTTTGTAGTTTTCAAAATTTAGATATCGTTCCACTGGGATTGAAAGTCCAATAACAACAGTAATTTTCTATTCACTATGGTAAATGTAAAGAAAGTTATGGACAAAAGAATGATTTATATACAATTTATACAATATTCATAGGATAGCATGGTTGAGTTGTTCATGAGATAAAAAGAAAGTAAAAATCTATCTAAAAAGTTGAGTTGCAAACTAGAATAGGTAAGATACTTGAGATAAACACAGATAAATAAATTATGTTGGAAATTGGATCCCTAATCTAGAATAACAATGAGGAACTCAAGACATGCATATTTAATCATCAAGTTTCATGTCATTGCAGCTTAAAATCATTATAACTGATCCCTCGTGATATAAATTCTAAGAATTTACTGTAAAGTCCGATCCCTCGTGAGCTTTCTAAGTAAAAACTTGTATTAAGACCTGGCCTTATGGCAACAATGGTTAACAACCCCTATAGAATTCAGATACCAAAGGTATTCCAACTTTTACTTTCATCAAAACAAGTTTCAATACGGCATGAATAATCATTCTCCAGTTTGACATTCACACTAATAAAACAAGTTTCAATACACATGAAAATCATTCTCCCGTTTGACGTTCATATTAATAAAAGGTTGAAATACTAACATGGACTTGAATCATAAACATGCAGAGGTTGAATTCACAACATTATACTCAATAGATTAGTTCACCAATTCCAACATAAACAAATTAGTTACACATGGTAAAAGTAGAAACAACACTTACAGAGTTTGACATTACAAAGATGATGGAAACTTCATGATACAACGATCACAATACACCACAACACTCTCAAGTATCTAGAAAACTATTCTAGAACTACAAACTCTAAAAGAAATACTCAAAACATGAGTATAGAAGAGAGGAAAAAACTCTGAATACAGAGGATGGGATGTGTTGAATAGTGTTGGATGACCCTATTTATAGGACTGAGCAAGGGTACTGACGCTACGCGTCAGTGTGACGCTAGGCGTCAGACCCCTGACTCAGCTTCCATTAAATAGCTGATAATGGCCATTTCAAATTATTAAATTTGATCATGCTTGGCCACTTGGACGTGTCTCCACTATGTTTTGGCCATTTGTGTTGAGTGGAGTGGCCATTGGTGCTGAGTGGGGTGGCCATTATTAGGTCAAAGTTGAGTGCTTGGCCAAGTTGGATGTGGAGTCCACGCAGCACTGACGCTACGTGTGGCTGTGACACGTAGCGTCAGCATCAAAATTCAGAGTCCACACTATACGTGAGATTGATGTTACGCGTCAGATCCTCCAGTATAATTTTCTCTTGAATTCTTTACTTTTTCACTGCAAAACTAGAGAAAATTGATCAAGGGCAGATTATTTTCAACAACATCCATTTATTGAATTAAAACCTAATTTTCTAACAAATTAACCAAATTTTTATTATTTTTATGAAATTTTTATTAAAAGATTTATTGTAAATTTAAGAACTAACAGTTACCATCATCCTCTGATAAATTATCCCAGTCTTTTTCAAACAAAGGACATCAATAACTTAATCCATTTCCCCTATTGTTCTTGACTTAGGGAAATGTCAATCTTGACCTTTTTATCCTCCTCATTTGATGATCTTGATTACCTCTTGATAGGGCCGAATATCTCTAGCCTCTTGTTCCCTAGTTAATTTAGGTGATGGACCATAGCCTTCCTTATCCTCTTCGTCAGTGTAATCAACTGAATACTCAAAGTCATGAAATGGGATCGCGACCCTATTATTTCCATGTGGATCACTTTTGGGTCTGTATTTGAATGAATGGTCAAATGAGGGATAAAGAGAAGGGGAATCAGTAAAAATGTGCAAAGAAAAAGATATTCAAATACACATTTATTAATAAAATTTTAAAAATATGACACAACATGCTTCGCCCTTATTGTAAAAAGAAAGGCTCCCAAGCCTTGGGTATAGCAATGGGAATACCGAGTCATTAAGGCAATTACAAATTACTTTGAATTAGAAATTAGAGTCGTGGAGAGCTCAACGGCTCCTAGTTACAAAGTTTTGTGCCCGAGGAACGCAAAAGCTTGCGGCATCATAGGAACCGTCTTTAATTACAGTCTCATAATTTGTCCTAACCATGAGTCTTGCTTGAGTTTTGTAAGGGTGTCTCCCTGTGATTTCTCCTTCTTTTTTGTTTTTGTTTTTGTTTTTTATTTTTTTATTTTTTATTTTTTGTTTTCTAATAAAATACGTTAGTGACAAAGCAAAAAAAAAGAAAGAGACAACAAAGAAAGAGAAAAAAAACAAAGCGATTGAAGCAATCATGAGACTTGACGAGCATCCTTTCACTGTTCCTCAAAATGTCTCGTTCAAAAGTACTAGGTTAAGCTAGTAGGATACTTGTCAAGTTCATATTAATTTCTAAAAGAGGAAAAAAAGAAAAAAAAAGTCAACTTGTGGGCTTGTCATCATTATTTCTTAAAATATTTTGTGTTGTAAAATAAGTTACAGACCTCTCAGATCATCTACTTTTTTAGAAAACTTTGCATAAAAATTTACGATCCAAAGGGCCAATAACTTAAAGAATGAAATTAAATGGGCTTAAGAACCATTTGCCCCATGTCGAATTATTGGGCTTTTTCTTTTAAAAAACATTTGTTAGAAAAAGAATCTTTTGATTTAAAAAAAAGGAAGGTAAAAATACTGTTTCCCCTTGTGTTCCCTAAACAAGGATTTGTGTTGTTTATGTCAATTTTACATAGTGTAAAAACTCTTCAAGTCTGAAGGTATTGGATGTAGCTTCTATGTTGGAAGTGAACTAGTATAAATCTCTTGTGTGTTGTTTCCTTCCTTATCTCCACAAAGTCTGATGCTTTCAAGTTCATTCTCTCTGATTTGTAAAAGTCTGTTCCATTGCGCAAAAGAGCTTAAAATGATTGTATATCATTTTTTGTTTGAAAAAGTAAACAGACTTATTCAACCCCCTTCTAAGTCTATTCTCTGAACCAACAATACCTATAATCGATTGTATCTATATTTGATTATAAGTATAATAAATTGTTGCATATGTTTGGATACCTTAAAGATCTTATGAAGATTATATCTATATTTTAAATTAAATACAACAGAAATAGTATAATTTTCTCTCATTTATTTCTTTTTAAAAATATTAAATTATTTTAAATATTTTTAAAAGAAAATTATACTACGCTTTATTTCCATATAATAAATTATTGTATATTTAAATTTAAAGTTAAATTTTTGTACAAAAAAAACTTTCTCAATTTTACAACTTAATACTCTTAGTTATCTAGGATGATCTAGTGTGTAGATTGTTTTACTTAACTGAGGATGCTACATTGGTGGTATCGGTGCATGGTCGATTCAATAAGGCTTAGGGTATGGACTACTATGCCTTGCTATACTCTGAATGTTGTTTGTGAGTCATTAGGACTTGCGTGGTAGGGACTAATTGACTAAAATCGAGTAGTCAGGGCGTTGGCATCAACGTCAAGGGTTAATAACGAGCGAGTAAGTCACGACAGAAGAGTAACTAGAAATATTGTGGACCTTTGCCAGAAAGGAGTGTTGAAGGGTGCATGAAGACGTAAGTTTCTATCAGGAAAATGCTTAGGGGGTATTGTGTCTCTAAACCTTGTTAAATGGTCCTAGAGTAACCAATATGTTTATTCTTGATGAACATGAGAATGTCTTGAGCTAGCCCTTACCTATTTTAAAATGTGAGGTGCCTTTATTTGTTTCTCCAACTTTTTGCTTTCTTTAGTGATGTGCCTAAGTTGACTCGAAATCACTTGAAACCTTTTCTAAACAACTTTAGTTTGATCCCATTTGACCAATTTAAGTATTCTTAACCCATGCTTGGTCTATTTTAATTAGTTTTATTTTCATTGGACCCCTTAATACCAGGATCTTAAGACCTCTCAACCTTAGAGAATGGGATTACCTTAGATTTTACTTCCCTGAGACTCTATGTTTGCACATATCTAACCTTGTTTAATTTCAACCAAGATGAAACTTATTTCCCTGAGGCAAATTTCTGGTGTGCATCGAATAAGTGTTGTTGAGGTTTGAAAAAGATAAGGAATACCTTGGCTTAGAACAATGCTATGGGTGAAGTCAACAGAGGAATATAGACAATCAAGTTTCACCAATAATCATGAGTGTAGTGAATTTTGGGGATGAAATTCCTAAAAGTTGGGGAGAATATAATATCCCAAATTATTCAGGTGAGCCTTTAGGGGCAACAGGCCCGTAAAAACTTGATGTGTGATGATAATTGTTTATGTGTAAGGCTATGACTGATGATGATGAATATTTGGGTTTCGGCCGATGTTGTTGTGATTTTTGTTTAGGGCAGTAACGCCCAGATAAGTGAAATGGCATGATAGAGTGATAAAGTTCATAGTGGAGTCTTGATAATAAGAATAAAGAATAAAGTTTTTGATGCTGGGTAATAATAATTAAATTTTTTTCTAAGAGTGTCTTTTTAAAAGTTATCGAGAGCTGGTTAGAACCTCGGTCCTTTCACTTTTCCAAAGCCTTAATGAAAAATATGAACCCGTGCCTACGTGACTATTTTTGACATAACTCCATCTCTCGACGTCAAAATTTAGCGATTCCTGTTCTCAAATTTTCTCTACAACTTTTATGTTGACCTGAAAGGCTAGTTCTAAGCTCATTAATTCCAATTTGCTAAAAAAGTCACTGACTTGTAATTTCTTCAGTTCGATCAAACACCTTTTCGTATTTTAAGCATAACTCTTTCATTCCTTATCAAAATTGAGCAATTATTATCCTCAAAATTTCTTAACAAAATTATCTATAACTCTTATAAAGACATCAAAAGCTAATTCCTAACCAAAATTTCCCAATTTTTATTTTAGGATGTTGTACTTGATTTGTGTCCAGATTTGGCGTTCTTTCTTATTTTGGCCATAACTCTCGCTACGGGTATCAGAATTGGAATCCGTTAAGGATGATTTGGAATCTTTCAATGAGATCGTCTATGGATTCATTATCTTTTATCTTGAAGAGCTCATACCGCCTGACTAGCAGTGTTGTCTGAGTTCTCTTTATATTAGTTCCTACATAAGTAATCACAATACTATCCAATATTTCTTTAGTGGTATCATGACTGTAAATCTTATTATATTCACCCTTATACATGACACACATAATGAGATACTTAGCCTTAGCATTAAGCTATTGCATTTTATGTTGCTCTGGTATCTAATCCTTTTTAGAGATAGGAATATTCAAATAGGAAACAAGGAGAGGATAATCACAATTAGTGATGATCTTCCAAAGGTCTCTCTATGATATTTTAGAAAAATTTTGATCATGTTTTTTTAGTAAGGATAGTCTTCCCCCAAAGAAAGTAGAAGGTCTAGAGAAGGAATAATATTTAGAGAGAAGCTAATTGTTCAAATCTGCCATTAGTCTTAGAATCTTTCCTCTAACACGATTAGGTTCTCAACTAAGAAGCTGAGCTCTGATACCAATTGAAGATAACAGAGGTTCACACTAGAAGAGGGCTAAATAATATGATTAAAACATTAAAAAATTCTTTAGCTATTCAGACACCTACTTGAGTTTTCTCAAAGATTTAGTTTGAAAACAAAACAATTTAAGAAGCAGTTCAGACACCTGTGTGAGTTTTCACAAACTTAGAAAAGAAGGATTAGGAAATAAAAACATTAATAAAACAGTTAAGAGAGATAACACACAAGCAAATATTCTATCGATTCACCTCTTAACCAAAGCTATGTCCAATCCTTGTTCAAGCCAACATGAGTTTGTATTAACTAATCATGAGCAAATGAAACCCATACTTTCTTACAAGAACCCCAAGTCTTTCATAACTTAGCTTCTCCAGGCTAATAACTCAAGTATTTTTCTTAACTTAGCCTCTTCAAGTTAATTACACAAGTTTTCTTTCTTGATCAAGCCTTTTTAGGCTCTTAACAACTTCATAAAGAGGTAAAGGATTCTGAAGTCTTTGTCAAAAACCTTAGGGATATATGAGCTTACAACAACTGGACTGATTATTTAGGATATGAAAAGAAGTAAAACTCTTAGATTATTTTACAAGAAAAGAATTAGAGTATTTTGCACAACTTATAAAATGCGTAGAGAGAAGAGAAGTAGATAGTCTGAGGCACTTTGCATCCTTGAATGATCTTTCTTATATAGGCTTTCTTTGAGGTAAATATTGTGATACAAAGAGCCTTTTATTTAATGATGACTTGACATTTGTTCAAAGCTATTAGAGTGATTTGAAAAGCATATTTGTTCCTTGTCAGTAGGGATAGGAATAGGCTGGACCGACCGACAAAGGCCTATGGCTTGACCTGTTTAAGCTTGGCTTGGCCTGACCTATTTAATAAATAGGCCAAGTTCAAACTTTTTAAGAAGCCATTTTAATTTAAAAGGTCAAGCTTTTAAAAAAAGCTTTTTAGGCCAGTCAGGCTGGCTTATTTATACATTATTATATAAAATTTATATACTTAGTTTATATATATATATATATATTAGTTTTATAAAATAAAATCAAACTTATAAATCACATTAATAAATTAAAATATATTTATATTTTATAATTTTAATATTTTATTTTATTTAAAATTATTATAATAGTAAAAGATGACTATTTAAAAGAGGGCCTATTGGCCTATTTAAAACATATAGGCATGTCAGTCTATTTAAAATAAGTTTGTCAAGGATAAGTCTATATTGGTTTATTTCAATCAAGCTTGTAAGCCTATTTATTGTCTTTCATAAAATCAGGCCTTTATATAGGCTATTAAGCCTAGGTAGGCTTTTAAAGAGTTCAGGTCAGGCCTATTATTTTGGCCTATGTTAGGTAACAGGTTAGGCTCAAGCCATACAATTACAAACCAGGCCAGACTCAGGCCTTGCAAAGCCTAGCCTGGCCTATTCACATCCCTATTTGTCAGCATGTGAACATTTTGGTTATCTAACTTCTTATTTTGATACACAGGATGGATGCTCATTTTGCTTAGGCAATTTTTTTTGATTGGATGAACTGTCTACTTCAAGTCAAAATGGTTATAATGGAAGCATGAACTTTGAGTTATAGCTTGTATTTACCATCTTTAAGTGGGTCGTCTGAGTTAGCTATAGGCGTTTGAGTTCTACAAACCTTCAGATAACTACTTTAAGAGTTTTGTACTTTGGCTTGTTGCTTGTATTTATTTACAAATAAGCCTTAAACAGCCTTAAAATATTAGTACATTAAATAGTATAATGTTTTCATCATAATTAAAACTTTTCAGGGTTTGTAAGAACCTTAAATGTTCTTTTAAGACTTAACAAAGTGGGTTAGGCACTTCCGAACTTGGGTTTGGGTGGAGTTAGTAACTTAGTTTGAAACAAAAACATGAAAGAGTAGTAGTAGTAGTAGTAATAGCTAATCGAGTACTTAGTTTTTCAAGTCTCAAATCCGATAATCTGATTTGATTATTGTCAATTTTTGGTTGGATTGTATCAGTTATGATCTAGTTACTAAAATAATCCAATCTGATTAGGTAGGATGATCGGGTTAGATAGGTAAATCTAACTCGCTGCTCAGCCTTAATTAAAACAACCAATTTTTTTTCCACTATTCTGTTTTGTTTCTCACCTTCAACCACCACTCTATTTCTACCATTGACCACCACTCTGGTTCACCCCTCTTTTTCATCCCCTTTTTTAACGAACCACCATTTTACCCTCTTTATTTCCATCATCAATATCTTTCTTTGCCCTTATGCTCTTATCAGCCACCAACACCACTCTTAGGCCATCACACAGGCAAGTTTTTTTCTATCATATATCTTTCTACTTCTTTAGTCCCTGGAACTTAACATTTTGTTTAATTGTTTTCTTTTGTGATGTAATACTGTAGAGCCAACATCATAAGAAAATGAAATATGAAGATGAAATGACGAGTAAAAGGATTTTAGTTAAATTTCTACTTTACTGTATAAGTTTTTGGATTAAAAGTTGTTGTATTGGGGGAGGAAAGTGTGATTTTAGCAATTTAAGACTTGTTTTTTTTTTTGGTATTTTCGGTGTATGACAATGTGTTTTGTGATAGCTCTAAGAGTGAGTAAGTTTGATTTATAATGTCTTAAACTGCTAGCATTATGTATCATTCTTTTAGGGTGTTGTTATCTAGATGTAAATGTTGTTGGATTGACTTAGTGAATTTAATCCAACCTTATTTGACAAAAAAAAAACCAACAAACTAATCTTTAAACAAGATCACATTTTTGTTGGTTCTGACATATAGGTTTCACCCTATATTTACCAACTTTAACAAGTTGGATGACTAAAGAATCTCGGTTTAGCAAACAAATAGTCTAATTACTTAAGAACTAAGTTTGTGATCACAAGATTATGAATTCAAATTCTATCGAATGTGAAGACTTTATTGATGTGTGATTTGTAAATAAATATGTGGGTACAAATCAAACTTTGAGACATGTCCCAATCTCTTGAACTAACTCATCTAAACTTTTTTAATAATAATAATAATAATAATAATAATAATAATAATAATAATAATAATAATAATAATAATAATAATAATAATAATAATAATAATAATAATAAAACAACCTCAATAGATATAAGTATTTGGTTTAAATTTATTAGAAAAAAGTTTCTGTCAATGAAAAACATTTCTGTCAATAAACCTTCTAAAATGGTCAAAATACAAGTTGTTTAAAAAGATTAATCAAATCATGTGACTCATCTTATGTGATAAGATAGATTTCTTAAAACTCATTTTATTTTGTGATTTATGACATTCATCTAAATTAATTATTGAGGATCACATAATATTACATGGTCAATTCCAAGATAATGGTTGCCCACGACCACGCGTGTCCATAACATTATTAAAATTTTAATAAATTTAATATTTTTTATACATTATATAAAAATAAATAATTTAATCAAATTTTCATCAAAATAAATGAAAATAATAAGTAGCGTGACAAAAAGATCAAAATATACGTATAAAATAAGATAAGTGTTGTGAAAATAAATTAAAAGTAATAGTGAAAATGTTTTTCAAAATTATTATGCGAAAAATATTGAAAGAAAAAAGAACAGTGAAGTTACACCTTTGAATTTAAAAGTAAATATTTGATAGACGGGAAGTGCAATTTAATGCTAATAATGCACCACAAGTAGGACGATAATAAGGCAGGTCACACCGGTTTATAATTGTATGGCCTGAGTCTGTCTTGTTACTTGACATATGCTAAAATTATAGGTCTGGCTTGGACTGTTTAAAAGTCTATCTAGGCCTAAAAACCTATATTAAGGCCTGGTTTTATAAAGGTCAATAAATAGGCTCACAAGCTTGATTGAAATATAGACTTATCTTTAACAAATTTATTTTAAATAGACCGTTAGGCCTATATGTTTTAAATAGGCCAATAGACCCTTTTTTACTATTACAATAATTTAAAATTAATAAAATTAAATATTAAAATTATAAAATATAAATATATTTTAATTTATTAATATGATTTATAAGTCTAATTTTATTTTTTGAAACTAATATATATAAATAAGGATGTATAAATAGGTCAGTCTAACAGGCCTAAAAGATTTTTTTAAAAACTTAAACCTGACCTTACAAATTAAAAAGGCTTTTTAAAAAGTTTAAATTTAACATTTTTATTAAATAGGACAAACCAAATCAAGATTAAACAGGTCAGGCTATACACCCTCTCGGTCGCTCGACCTATTCCCATCCCTAACCACAAACACATGGTTAAGACCAGTGCGTTCTGAACTCTTATATATTGAAACCTCAACAGCAATACCCAAACTTAATTTGAGGAAGAGAAAACAATAGAAGAAACTCTCGCTCTCCGGTACGTAGACCACTGTGAGTTCTAACTTTTTATATTAAGTGTGACGTAAAACCAAATAAAGTTAGTGGTATGTTATGTATACTCGTGTTGGCCAT
The DNA here is from genome assembly GCA_037962975.1 of Clitoria ternatea. Lineage (NCBI taxonomy): Eukaryota > Viridiplantae > Streptophyta > Magnoliopsida > Fabales > Fabaceae > Clitoria > Clitoria ternatea. The sequence goes on along the minus strand of CM075674.1, from coordinate 12,797,453 downwards.
TGTTCTGACAAATATAACTTATATAATAATATCCTAAAATTTTGGTGGTGATGGATGGCCAGTACCCGTGGTATCACGTTATCCATGGGGGAGGTGGCTTAAGAATAAATAAAAATAAAAATAAAGGTAACTTTATTGTCAAAGAAGAAAATTCTTATTTTATTATATCAAAACGAATTAAAAATATATACTTTGGACTTGAAACGTAAATTTATATAAAAATAAATTATACAAATTTAAAACTCATCGATATGAAAAAAAAATGTTATTAGTGATCGAATAAGCTAAAAATAACTAAATTTAATTAAGTAACATGCTGAAAAAATTGTGAAAATTAAAATTTCCAATAAAATTCTATTAAATTTTAAAATTTATAGAAATATTTTAAAATTATAAAAAATTTAAATACTTAAGTTAAACAAGTAATTTTTAAAATAAAAAAATTTAAATTACTTCATCTAAATAAATAATTTTAACAATGATAGAATTGAATTAGTAAGAATTAAATTTACTAAATTTTAAATTCTATAAAATTTTTAAATATTTCATCCAAACACAACTAAAAAAATGTAAATACTAATGAGTTTTTCATTCTCAAAAGTGGATTTTTAAATATAATATATACAAATTAATTAGATACTCTTATTTTTTTTATCTACAAAGCTAATAGAAACTCATAATATTGCATTAACCCTCACAATTAATAGACATATATCCCATAATTTAGTTTCTAGATTCATTTTGTTGGTTTTATTTTCATAGACCAGTGTATACTACCCATAACAAATTTGCTAAGATCGAGCAAAAGATAAAACTTTAACGGTTAGTTTTCTTCATTGTGTATTACCTAATTTTTGCTTTTGACTCCTCAATTATTTTTTTATTGATTCAATTTATATATTATTTAATATGTTAAAGTTTGTTCTTGTTCATAAATAGAACACAGATACAAGGAAATCCTAGAGAAATTACTCTAGGGAATTAAAAGTACTATCATTACTCTATCAAAATATGTCACTTGCTCACAAAAAAGGGCTTCAAGGGCATTTATACAGTAATCGGGTCGAAGAGAGAGAGGGATACAAGACTTGGGTCCACTATTATACGGTTTAACAGTATGGGGTAATGGGCGGGTTGGCCCCTAGACATGTCTATATTGTAGCCTAAAATAAAGGGGTGATGGTGTACGCACGTGTCTCTCCTACTCCTATCTAGTATAAGGGAATAGGAGCCCCTAGTCATGAGCGTTGAGCATGGTCTTGAGTTGAGTGACTCTGAGCTCGCGTGGATCGGGTCCAAGTAGGCAAGAGCTAAATGGTCGCAATACTCATTTAAGGTGACTTTCTTCGGGCCGAGAGTTGAAGAGCTAAGCAATATGGTCTTCCGAGCCGAATGGATGAAGATTCGATTAGGAAAGTTTTTCGAGCCGAGTGAGTGAAGATTCGATCAGTGAAGTTTTCTGAGCCAAGTAGGTGAAGATTCGATCAATGAAGTCTTCTAAGCCGAGTGGGTGAAGATCTGATCAGTGAAGTCTTCCGAGCTGAGTGGGTGAAGATCCAATCAGTGAAGTGTTGCTCTTGCTTTGTCCGGTCTTTCACTGAACGGGAACTGCTTACGGGGATTCGGGGAATCTAGAGAGGCACATTTCCCTTATTAGACAGGTTAGCAAAATGTTGCATGAATACTTGCTTGTCACGTGGTTGAGTGTTACCAACCGCCATTTTAATATCCCTATAAAGGTGTCTGTGCGCAATGTGACACCAAAAACCCAAATTATAAATCCTAAGATAATTATTCAAAATTTCATAATAAATTTTTCGTGATTGGATAACTATCTTAGAAATTGATAATTCAAATTGAGGTCCCATGTAATGATATATTTACAGAATAATTAAATTTTTATATCAACATATTATTTTGAATAATAACTCAAAACTAAGTAAATGTCATATTACATTCACCATGAAAATATTCATAATAATACGACACACAAGTTCCAGTACATCACAATTTATTTCAAATATAACTCCATAATCAAACACTTAGAAAATGAGCCTCTAATGCTTCCTCATGCATCACACACTGAAAAATGGTTGTAAGAGTGAGAAAGAATATAAAATAATTATAGAACAAATAAAATTGTACAAACACAAACAACAAGTAAATATGAGATGATGTGTATGTCAATCAACTGATTTATTCATCTTTTAATTACCAAATGATGTCGTGGTGGATCTATTCTAATTGGTGGGAATATACTGCAATAATACACAAGTAGGGTCTGGGCTCAAAATAGAGCAGCCATAATTAGCAGGCAAACATAGACCCCTACCGATCCATGTTGCGTTAGGTAGGGTCTGGGCTCGAATAGAGCAACCATAATTAGCGGGCAAACATAGACCCTTATCGATCCATGTTGCGTCACAATATAGAACAAGTAGAGTCTGGGCTCATCATAGAGCAACCCTCCACCGAGCAAGCAATCAAGGGACCTCTACATTCCCAAGATACGTCTTAAAATGCGTATGATGCATGGATATCTTTAATTCTCTTTATTAATCAACATACCATGATCTTACAGTTCCATAATCTCAATAATAACCTTAAATCCCTTAAGGATATAATAACCCAAACACATTCTCAAATCATGGATTTACAGTTCATCATCATATCTCAATACTCCATAAGGCATTCATGTATATTTACCATTAATTCCAAACAAATCATATGCATTTATTCAATTCTCATATGATGTACTTCACATAAGAAATACTCAATAACATTCATAACCAAGAATAATTCATTCAAGTATCACATATACATGCACAATATATTATTCACATAATTATGACCATTAGAATCATTAGTTACTAATATAACAAATTTTCTGAGCGATTTCAACACTATCACCCTTTAACAAATAATTCATAACTTAAGCTACACAATTTATTTTTAATTGAAATCAAGTTTCATGTTTTCATAACTTAGTTATCTACATTTTTTTATGAAGGTCATGATTTTAAATTCCAAACAGAAACATCATATAATCGTAGAATAGTCAATATGTTAACAATTATCATTATCACCAATTTCTAGAAATTTTCTATTTTGACAATCTTTAGTAAATTAGCTATAACTTGTGATATAAAAATAATATTTGAATGAGGCCAAGTTATATGTTTCAATAATTTTATTATCTATAATTTTTATGGAGACCAAAAATTCTATATCTAAACAAAAATATCACAAAGTCATAGTATACTAAACTATCTCAAAGAAAGTAACAGAACATACATATGTTAGTAAAATGAATGTTTCTAGAGCTACAAAAATAATTTTGACATGAGACAAATTCTAAATTACTCACAACACAAATATCTAAAACTTTTATGAAGATACCAAACACTGATTCTCAGTACAAAATTTCCATTTTTAAAAATAAAAACGGTGATTCACATCAATAGTTTTTTAGCATGAACATACCTCGGTATTTAAGGTATAACAAGAGCTACAAATATCTTTTTAACTTTAAACCACTTTGTATAAATTCACAACATTAATATCTACAACCTTTATGAAGACATCAAAGTCTAAATATGTACATATAATTCCCAAAATTTTAATATTTACACAAAATAGAAGGTACATATACCAGAACAGACATACTATAGTATTTTAGCTATAACTCGAGCTACAGGCATCCAAATCATGTCATTAAAAGCTCAATTCATATAACACATATATCTACAATTATGAAGACACTAAACACTAATTCATACTTTTTGATCAACAAAATCAAATCACAAGTCGAACATAATTTCTGAATTCCTAACACATAAATACTACTCTACCCATTCCAAAACTATTTATAATCTTTTCCCCTCTTACCTTAATGAAGGATCCTAGAGTGGTTGGAATTAATCTCTTGTTGTCCTAGCTTCAGATCAAGAGTGACTTTGATGGAGAAAATGAAAGAAAATGAGAGATATGTCTTCACTAACGTCAGCTTATTCTAAGAATTCACACTTGGGAACAAGATGTAATGTTGGTTTAATCATGCAAATGACAAGTGGGAGATAAGCTTTTCTTAATGGAATTGTAGTGGGATGTTAGGTACATTATGTATGGTTATAATAGAGGTTTAAAGTGGAAAAGTGGGTTGCATTGGTGGCCATTCCCGCAGCCTAAATAGTATAGCTTGTATGATTGAAGTAAAATATCAATTTTGAAATAGTTTCAGTATTTTGGGCATATCTCTCTCAAATCTTAATGGATTTTAATGAATTTGTTCTTTTTGGAAAACTAAGAAGAAGAGAAACAACTTTGTAGTTGACCATATTCTCAAATGCAGACTCTAACTAGGCATTAAAATGTGTACCCGATGATGTATTTTGAGTGGAGTATGTGGTAATTTGATGGGAGTAAATGGAAAAGACAGAGAAATTAATAACTAAGAAAATAGGTAATAAGTTATTTGGTTAAATTTTATCTAAGGTATAAAGTTAAAATTATTTACAATGGTAAAAGGTTAAATTGAAGATGTTGTCCTAGCAAAAATTTACGTAGAAAGTCGAGATAAAATGGATAATATCATTGATGATCTTAATCAAAATAATTATACATGATAATGAAATTTTTGGGATGTTACACGCAACCTTAATGATTACGACGTTTCTGTATCCCTAGGCTATTAATGGCACGTTTATTGGGATACGGGGTGTCGTATCATTAAGGAGATGTTTGGACCATCGTGACCCTCTATTTGTGACTGGTGACCCCCCAACTGCTACATCTCTTACATTGAAAGGTCGTGAAAATATGTTTGTCCTTCTTTATTTTCCTTTTTCACTTTCGTTGCTTCAACTTTCTTCAAACTTCTTTCTATTGTGTGAAACCTTCATTTTCATCTTCCTCTATACCATCACAGGTGTAACACCCTCGGTTAGATAAGACAACCCTTCTATAGGATCATCCTATTTAACTAAGAGTGTTAACAGTTTTCATAAAAAGTGAATATTTTTTTTTTAATAAAAAGATGGCAGATCAGTGGAAGCAAATAGTGAATATATCACATAGTCATTCACAAACTTACAAATAATTATACTCATAACAGAATGGGGCACGCAGGCACCCTTAAATATTATACAGTCATCCGATGTCTGATTATCATTAATAAATATTCAATCTATATAAATTCTATCTTTAACGATCGTTCTCAATGGGTTCAGCATATTGCTGTTCTTCACACTCGGGTTCTTGATTTTCTAATTCCTCTGAAAATTATCAACAGTAAGGGTGAGTATAACCCAAGACCCTGATGGTTAATCCGGTGCGGACATAATCCAGTTAACATACAATATCACATAAATCATACAATTAGCATATTCACAATTATAACAATCAAGCATGTTGTCATGGAATGCATGAGTTGAATTTATTATGATTTATCTTTGGTTAAGTCTCATGATGCATGTGGGCCCAATGAATCATTTCTTCATCTCATTCTTTGGAATATCTCCATTCCATTCTAGGGCGATCAGGGTCCGCCCAAGTTCCCATAAGGTACAAATGAACTCATTGGTTCTCATCATTGATTTATATATTCTTGGAACTTGGATCCCTACGATCATAGTTACACTCCGTCATTTAGTCAAAGTACACTAGAATTGCATCGTCTCACCCGGCTATCAGGCGCGACTCTGATGCCATTGGGTTTCCGTTCCAGTTGTACTCCCAAGATCCTCTTGGGGATCGAACGTGAATGTCCTCCACTGTACCAAGTGTATGCTCTAGATTTTCTTCTTTTAGAAAATTATTTTCATGATGCGGAATGCATTCTTTTGTCTTTTGATTCTTTGGGTATTTATGTGTTTCCAGTCTCATCATACATATTCATAAGCTCTTGAATCTCATCAATTATATAGACGTTGTAAGTCATTTTATTGTTGTATTTGAGAAAATATATCAACTATTTACTGGTTGAAATTATACTTTGTAAAGAGTAAAATAATATATTCCTTATTTAATTACTCATAATTAAAACAATATTAATATTAATAATAATAATAATATTAGTTAATAATAGTAAGAATAACAATGATAATAAGAATCATAATAATAATAACAATAATAATAATAATAGAAATGAGAACAATAATGATTATTGTAACCTTCCAATATTTCAAAAAGGAGTAAAGTAGAGTTTGGTAAATGAAAATTCGAGTGAAAATGTCAAAAACCAAGTTTTCCGAGTGGAATAAGCTAAATACCGAGTGAAAATGAATTATTCAAGTAAAAATAAATCTGTTTCCGAGTGAAAAATAAATTTTTTGAGTAAAAGAGTTTGATACCGAGTGGAAATGAGTTTTCCGAGTAAAATAAGTTATTTCCGAGTGAAAATGTTGATAACTAAGCTTTCTGAGTAAAAATAAGATATTTTCCGAGTAAAATGTTCTGTCTGAATGATCTGGTCGGTTTATTGTATAACAACTGAGTGAGATTATGTATTTTTAGGTGATCCGGTCGGTTTTCACAAAATCTGAGCTTATTACTCACTGAATCCGACTTCTGTTTTATAATTCCTCGCTGGAATTCACATGAACACTCAGGATCCTTAATATTTTCACAATCCAACAACCAGCATATCTTTTTATTAAATAATCATGCATAATAATAATCATTCCAATCAATTTAATTATATATATATTCAAATAAAATGCATAAAACAATAATAAGACATTAAAACATTTAATCAAACAATTCTGAACTGCCCTGGAAAGGTGAGGAACAAGGTTCCTTAACCCTTTCCTTTCACTTGAATTTTCCCAGAATACCCGAGAATATACCCCCCTTACCTTAATGGAGTTCTTGGATGAGAAGAAGAGGTTCCCTTCACTGTCCTTGCTTCTGTTCCGAGTGGGAGAGGAAAGGAATTGAGAGAGAGGAAGCTTGTTTGTAGAAGGAGGAAGAAGAGAGAGCTGGTTTTAATTTCAGCAGGTTCTAAACTTGGAAATGAATGGTGGCATTGATTAATAAGGAGGAGACAAGTGGGAGACAGCTTTTCCCGTGACTCAAGGTTAGGTGGAAATAATGGAAACTTTTGACTCTTCCCACTGTCAGCTTGCATTGATTGGAAAGGGAATATATATTAATATATATAAAAGGTGCTTGATTGATGCAACTTTCCCTGCAGTTGACTCGCTTGTGACAATCCCCTTTGGATTTATGTGGAAAAGTGGACCAGTCAGCAACAGGTACGAAAATAAAGTGGCTGCAGGAGTCATCTCGCTCAAGCGAATTCCAACTCGCTTGAGCGAGGCACAATGCTGGCTTGAGCGAAGTGAAGAAAAGAGGGTCAGCAAGGCAAAATTCTTCCTCGCTCAAGCGAATTCCGACTCGCTTGAGCGAGTCATGCATACTCGTCAGTATTCATCTGAAACCGACCCAAGTACTTGGTTTCTCACTCGGTAGAATCTGTCCAGACCGAGTTCTCTCTCACTCAGACTTCCACTCGGTAATTTGTTCTGAATCCGAGTCTTCATTCACTCGTGTTCCACTCGGTAAAGCCTTCCAAAACTGACTCCCACCTAATTGGACACTCACTCGGAACTGTCCTCTTAAAACACTCGGTCAGATCTTTATTTCTGAATGGAACCACTCGGATTTTGTTACTCAGAAATGAGTTTTTCTCCAATTGAACGTGCATCTCTCTGATTCTCACACTCAGGGGAGTTTCACTCGGAAAAGGAAGTACTTGGCAAGTTTTGACTCGGAAACGAGTCATTCGAGGTTGTTTGACTCGGAAATTGCACCCAGAAGTGGTTCTCTTGAACACACTTCTCTCCACACCAAGATTTCACTCGGTAGTATCCCTTTTGATCATGTTTTACTCGGAAAACGTAACCTTACACTCGGAATTTCATTCCTTCACTCGGAACAGAGCCCTTTTTCACTCAGAATTTGCATAATACCATTAATGGTCCATATAAATTCCATTATTATGCATAAAAATGACATTTCTGAGATACCACAGACCATCAACAGGGTATATATTGACTTATTCTTACTTACAAACCTTCCATAATTCAAAAATTACAAGAGTAAAACTGTTTCTAAAAACAGGGATGTTACATTCTCCTCCCCTTTTAGGAATTTCGTCCCGAAATTCAAAGTTAAAACAATTGAGGGTACAATTCTCTCATTTTCTCCTTAATTTCCCAAGTTGCGTCCCCATCATCTGTCTGACTCTAAACTACCTTGACCAAAGGGATTTCCTTGTCTCTTAGCTGTTTGAGACGTCGGTCAACAATCTTTACTGGCGATGCTTCAAAGGTGAGGTTTTCTTTCAGAATAAACTGATCAGGACTCAGAACATGATCAGGGCTTGGTACATATTTACGAAGCTGAGAGACATGAAAGACATTATGAAGGTTTGTTAGCTCGGGTGGCAGAGCAATACGGTACGCATGAGTTCCTATCTTTTGCAGAATTTGATAGGGTCCTACGTATCTAGGGCTTAACTTCTTGGCCTTCAAAGCTCTTCCTACTCCAGTGGTAGGGGTAACTTTGAGAAAAACATGATCTCCCTCCTCAACCTCCAATGGCTTCCGATGTTTGTCGTAGTAACTCTTTTGTCTATCTTGCGAAACTTTCATTGCCATTTGGATCTTTTGGACTTGTTCTGTAGTCTTCTGAACAATCTCAGGTCCAATTATCATCTTCTCACCCGTCTCATACCAACACAAAGGTGTACGGTATTTCCTTCCATATAAAGCCTCATAAGGGGCCATTCCGATGCTAGCATGATAGCTGTTGTTGTAAGTGAACTCAACTAGTGGAAGATATTCTTGCCAACTACCCCCATGTTCTAAGACACAAAGACGTAACAGATCTTCAAGAGTTTTGATTATTCTTTCTGATTGTCTGTCTGTCTGTGGATGATATGCGGAACTTAACTTTAGGCGAGTTCCTAGAGCTTGTTGCAGGCTCTTCCAAAACTGTGATGTGAAACGAGGATCTCGGTCGGACACAATTGCAGTGGGTGTTCCATGTAATCGTACGATTTCCTTGATATAGATCTGGGTGAGTTTCTCTAGAGAATACTTCATATTGACAGGAATGAAGTGATCAGTCTTTGTTAATCGATCCACGATTACCCAAATGGCATCATATCTAGCGGATGTTCTGGGAAGTCCGGTCACAAAGTCCATAGCAATCTCATCCCATTTCTATTCTGGAATTTCTAAAGGTCAAAGGGTCCCACTTGGTCGCTGTTATTCCGTCTTTACCTTCTGACACATCAGGCAAGCTGTTACATACTCAGCGATATCTCTTTTCATTCCTTGCCACCAGAATATTTTCTTCAAGTCCTGATACATCTTGGTTGATCCTGGGTGGATACTGTATTTACTTTTGTGTGCTTCATCTAGGATAGATCTTTTAAGATTTGTGTTGACTGGAATACAGAGCCTCTGTTGATACCTGATCACCCTATGTTCATCCTTGCTAAATTCGGAGACTCCTTCTTTTGTCTTTTCTGCTAGATCTTGTAATTCCTGATCATTGACTTGAGCTTCTTTGACTTGTTCCAAAAAATCATTTGAAACTCTTAGCATTCCAACCATAAGGCTTCCCCCTTTTGGTGTTACTGCCAGGTTCAAATCGCGAAACTGTTCAATCAATTCCAACTCTTTTGTCATCATATATGATAGGCGTAAAGCCTTTCTGTTGAGTGCATCAGCCACAACATTTGCCTTTCCAGGGTGATATCGGAGTTCGAAATCATAATCCTTAATGAATTCTATCCATCTACATTGTCGCATATTCAACTCTTTCTGGTCGAATAGATACTTCAAGCTTTTATGATCACTGAAGACTTCAAAGTATGTGCCATACAAATAGTGTCTCCAGATTTTCAAGGCAAACACAACTGCAGCTAATTCCAAGTCATGTGTAGGATAATTGACTTCATGTGGTCTTAGCTATCGTGAAGCATAAGCAACAACCTTTCTTTCTTGCATTAGGACACATCCTAGTCCTTGTCTTGACACATCACAATACACTTCATAGGACTTGGCAGGATCTGGTAAAATCAAGACAGGTGCACTAGTGAGTCGTTGGCGTAACTCCGTAAAACTGCTTTCACATTTATCGGTCCATTCAAATGGTTGATCTTTACGAGTCAATCTAGTTAAAGGTGCTGCAATTCGAGAGAAATTCTCGATGAATCGACGATAGTATCCAACAAGTCCAAGGAAACTGTGAATTTCTGTCACATTCTTGGGTTGTTCCCAATTTAGTACGGCTTCTACCTTTGTAGGATCCACAGTAATTCCCTCTTTAGAGATGACATGTCCCAAAAATTTCACTTCTGTCAACCAGAATTCACATTTTGAAAACTTGGCGTACAATTGTCTCGCACGCAAAGTATTTAGAACAATTCGGAGATGCTCCTCGTGTTCCTCATGGCTCCTGGAATAGACGAGAATGTCGTCAATGAATACCACTACGAATTTATCCAAGTACTCATGGAAGATTCGATTCATGTATCCCATAAAGACTGCAGGAGCATTGGTAACTCCAAAGGGCATAACAAGATACTCATAGTGCCCATATCGTGTCCTGAATGCTGTCTTAGGTACATCATCTTTCTTCACCCTGATTTGATGATATCCTGACCGTAGATCAATCTTCGAGAAGATAGTGGCTCATCGTAATTGGTCCATCAAATCATCAATCCTTGGAAGAGGGTATCGGTTCTTGATCGTAGCTTTATTCAACTGACGATAGTCAACACATAACCGCATACTGCCATCTTTCTTTTTGACTAGGAGAACTGGTGCTCCCCAAGGTGAGACACTGGGTCTAATCATTCCTTTCTCTAAAAGTTCTTCTATTTGCTCTTTAAGTTCATTGAGTTCCTTGGGTGACATTCGGTAAGGAGCAATAGAGATTGGTCCCGCGCCCGGTATAATGTCAATACTGAACTCAATTTCTCGTTCTGGAGGTAGCTCACGTATATCATCAGGAAAAACTTCTGGGAATTCTTGAACAACAGGAATCTGATCAATCCGAGGAATGGCCTTACTTTCAGTTTCAGTAAGGATCATGTATAGTTGGACTTCCTTTGCTGGAATTACCTTTTCTGAGCTAACAGGATAAGAATCAATGTCTTGATCACAGTGTGATGTAGTAGACCCGAGAGAAATGGATCTATTATGACAGTCAATCAGAATATGGTTGGCAGCAAGCCAATTCATCCCTAGAACAATATCTAGATCAATCAAAGGCAAACATATCAGATCTACTTGATAAATTTTCCCTTTAATGTTGAGAGGACATTCCAAACACATGAAGGAAGGGCAAATAGGCTTATTGGCAGTAGTTGTGACAATCATCTTATTGGGCAGAGAGGTTGTAGGAAGCTTTAAATGTTTCGCACAATTCTCAGATATGAAAGAGTGAGTGGCTCCAGAATCATATAGTACATTTAATAGAGTGCTTCCTATAAAACATGTACCTTGCACAAGGTCGTTCCCTTGTGATATCTCCGCACCATTCATAGTAAAAACCCTGGCATTTCCTCCCTGTCTTCCAGTCGAGCTATTCCCAGGCCTTCTAGGATTATTGTTCTGATTGAAGTTGTTGCCTCGGTGAACATTCTGCATCCTCGGGGCATTGTTTGCAGAGGTGTTTGTAGCAGGTCCTCCACTCCCTTGACCTGTTGGTCGTACTACCTGCCTCTGAGTCATCTGTCGTTGGTTATTTGTATCCTTGAACCAACATTCGGCATCACGATGTCTGAAGAACTAAGGTTTTGATATCAACAACATATATGCAAGACATGATTAACAACATGGACACAAGACTTGAAGATTTAGTATACCATGTCAAGCACAAAAAGAGTCATGAAATCAATGAAATATTGTCATCATCAAAAAGGGGGAGAATGAAGACCATGAAGGATTTTGATAATGACAAGGCCAATGCCAGAGATCAAGAATGAAGATCCAAGACCAAGGCATAATTAAAGTAAGACTCTATAAAAAGAAAGTACAGCCATTAATATAAAAAGGTTTTAAAATAAGAATACATTCTGATGGAATATAATTGATTACCTCATTAGTGTAATCAATTACATCGTGTAATTGATTACCTCATTAGTGTAATCAATTACCTCAGCAATGTAATTGATTACCATGTTTAAGTAATCGATTACAATATGAACGTTATGTTTTAAAACTGATTTTAAAAGGCTGTAATCGATTACCTATTTTATGTAATCGATTACCTATTTTATGTAATCGATTACAACGTGATCAGAAAGCAAAAAATCATGTTGAAACATTATAACTTTTCACAAAATATTATTTTATCCAAGAGATACCTTTCCAATTATTTTAATCAATAATTTCACACCTCTTGAAGGCATTTCTTCTCCTATAAATAGGAGGGTATTTCATTTGCAAAAGCACACCAAGACCAACACCAAATACTTCCAATCTTTTCTTAAGAGAAATAATGGCCATATTCTCTTAATAGAGTTATTACTCTTTCTTGTTCCTCAATTTGTTCATCATACTCTTGAAGAGAGTTTTCTTGTAGAATTCTTTATCTCTAAAAGTGAGATTGATACTCAGAGTGGTGTATCTCTGAGGGGGTTCTTCTTGGATGTGGTGTAGCATCCAAGGGTGATGTTCTTGGATGTGGTGAAGCATCCAAGGGTGATGTGCTTGGGTGTGGTGTAGCATCCAAGGCATTTGTGATCGGGGTGTGAGTCCTTATTGTGGTGTAATCAAGGGATTTGATTATAGTGAATTTCCTCAATGGTGTCTTGAGAAGACTGGACGTAGGTAGTGGTTGGCCGAACCAGTATAAATCTCTGTTTGCACTTCTCTAACCCTTAAACTCTTTATGTTTTAAGCATTATTATTCAAATCACATATCATTGCATATTGAGTTTTTAGAGGAGAAATTTATTAGTGAAAAAGTTCCTAACTACTCAATTCACCCCCCCTCTTGAGTTTCCTAGAGGCCACCTGGGCTAACAATGTCTATTCCGTCCACAAATTGTGCAGGTTCTATAATTTACTGCCATATGTGGTCCTTCGCAGATATAGCATCTCAAGTTCCGGTTGTTTCCTTGATCCCTAGGAGGAATTCGGTTGGCTGAGTTGAAAGGTAAAAAATATGGTCGATCTGTTTGGAAATCCCTTCTTTGTTGTCGATCTGGCATACGTCATTCTGGACCATGATTAGACGTTCCAGGTCGTCGAAGATTAGAGGTATTTTCAAAGATGCGGCATCGGTCAACCAAATTAGAGAATTGCGTGATCTGTTGACAACATATAGCTTGGCGAATTTCTTGTTGTAACCCTGCTTCAAATTTTGCGCACCTTGATGGTTCTCCCATGTGGGTGTAGTAGGGACAACATTTTGCCAACTCATCAAACGTAGCAGCGTACTCCCCAACAGTCATATTGCCTTGTTTCAGATTAAAGAATTCCTGCTCTTTCTGCCTCCTTATGTCTTCAGGGAAATATTTAGTGAGAAACTCTGTCTTGAATCTTCCCCAAGTAATGACATGTCCACCAGTTGTTAATCTGATTCTGGCATGAGTCCACCAGTGCTCTGCTTCTCCAACCATCATGAATACAGCAAAAGTTATTATGTCCTCATCAGAGCATCGAATAGCAGCAAAAATCTTTTCAAGGTGTTCGATCCATAATTGTGCTCCTTCTGGATCGAAGCCTCCCTTGAACTGCGTAGGATTGTTCCTCTGAAAATCAGCTAATCCTTGGCTCTGCCTAGTAGAAGCATGAGGCAACTCCTGTCGTTCTATTACCTCCACAATTCGGGTAAGAAGTTCCTCCATGACATGGTCATTGTTTCGGCGAGCCATTAGGAATTTGCTGTAAGAATATCAACATAAATGTTCAGGGTATAAGTTATGTGGAGACTTCCACATAGAAAATTTAGTCCTAGATATTTCATGGATTATGCAATAATTCTATTAGAGTACATGGAAACCTAATGGTCCACTTTCCAAGTTTAATGAATCGACTATGCTCTGATACCACCAATGTAACACCCTCGGTTAGATAAGACAACCCTTCTATAGGATCATCCTATTTAACTAAGAATGTTAACAGTTTTCATAAAAAGTGAATATATTTTTTTTAATAAAAAGATGGCAGATCAGTGGAAGCAAATAGTAAATATATCACATAGTCATTCACAAACTTACAAATAATTGTACTCATAACAGAATGGGGCACGCAGGCACCCTTAAATATTATACAGTCATCCGGTGTCTGATTATCATTAATAAATATTCAATCTATATAAATTCTATCTTTAACGATCGTTCTCAATGGGTTCAGCATATTGCTGTTCTTCACACTCGGGTTCTTGATTTTCTAATTCCTCTAAAAATTGTCAACAGTAAGGGTGAGTATAACCCAAGACCCTGATGGTTAATCCGGTGCGGACATAATCCAGTTAACATACAATATCACATAAATCATACAATTAGCATATTCACAATTATAACAATCAAGCATGTTGTCATGGAATGCATGAGTTGAATTTATTATGATTTATCTTTGGTTAAGTCTCATGATGCATGTGGGCCCAATGAATCATTTCTTCATCTCATTCTTTGGAATATCTCCATTCCATTCTAGGGCGATCAGGGTCCGCCCAAGTTCCCATAAGGTACAAATGAACTCATTGGTTCTCATCATTGATTTATATATTCTTGGAACTTGGATCCCTACGATCATAGTTACACTCCGTCATTTAGTCAAAGTACACTAGAATTGCATCGTCTCACCCGGCTATCAGGCGCGACTCTGATGCCATTGGGTTTCCGTTCCAGTTATACTCCCAAGATCCTCTTGGGGATCGAACGTGAATGTCCTCCACTGTACCAAGTGTATGCTCTAGATTTTCTTCTTTTAGAAAAATATTTTCATGATGCGGAATGCATTCTTTTGTCTTTTGATTCTTTGGGTATTTATGTGTTTCCAGTCTCATCATACATATTCATAAGCTCTTGAATCTCATCAATTATATAGACGTTGTAAGTCATTTTATTGTTGTATTTGAGAAAATATATCAACTATTTACTAGTTGAAATTATACTTTGTAAAGAGTAAAAAAATATATTCCTTATTTAATTACTCATAATTAAAACAATATTAATATTATTAATAATAATAATATTAGTTAATAATAGTAAGAATAACAATGATAATAAGAATCATAATAATAATAACAATAATAATAATAATAATAGAAATAAGAACAATAATGATTATTGTAACCTTCCAATATTTCAAAAAGGAGTAAAGTAGAGTTTGGTAAATGAAAATCCGAGTGAAAATGTCAAAAACCAAGTTTTCAGAGTGGAATAAGCTAAATACCGAGTGAAAATGAATTATTCAAGTAAAAATAAATCTGTTTCCGAGTGAAAAATGAATTTTCTGAGTAAAAGAGTTTGATACCGAGTGGAAATAAGTTTTCCGAGTAAAATAAGTTATTTCCGAGTGAAAATGTTGATAACTAAGCTTTCTGAGTAAAAATAAGATATTTTCCGAGTAAAATGTTCTGTCTGAATGATCTGGTCGGTTTATTGTATAACAACTGAGTGAGATTATGTATTTTTAGGTGATCCGGTCGGTTTTCACAAAATCCGAGCTTATTACTCACGGAATCCGACTTCTGTTTTATAATTCCTCGCTGGAATTCACATGAACACTCAGGATCCTTAATATTTTCACAATCCAACAACCAGCATATCTTTTTATTAAATAATCATGCATAATAATAATCATTCTAATCAATTTAATTATATATATATTCAAATAAAATGCATAAAACAATAATAAGACATTAAAACATTTAATCAAACAATTCTGAACTGCCTTGGAAAGGTGAGGAACAAGGTTCCTTAACCCTTTCCTTTCACTCGAATTTTCTTAGAATACCCGAGATTATACCCCCCTTACCTTAATGGAGTTCTTGGATGAGAAGAAGAGGTTCCCTTCACTGTCCTTGCTTCTGTTCCGAGTGGGAGAGGAAAGGAATTGAGAGAGAGGAAGCTTGTTCATAGAAGGAGGAAGAAGAGAGAGGTGGTGTTAATTTCAGCAGGTTCTGAACTTAGAAATGAATGGTGGCATTGATTAATAAGGAGGAGACAAGTGGGAGACAGCTTTTCCCGTGACTCAAGGTTAGGTGGAAATAATGGAAACTTTTGACTCTTCCCACTGTCAGCTTGCATTGATTGGAAAGGGAATATATATTAATATATATAAAAGGTGCTTGATTGATGCAACTTTCCCTGCAGTTGACTCGCTTGTGACAATCCCCTTTGGATTTATGTGGAAAAGTGGACCAGTCAGCAACAGGTACGAAAATAAAGTGGCTGCAGGAGTCATCTCGCTCAAGCGAATTCTGACTCGCTTGAGTGAGGCACAATGCTGGCTTGATCGAAGTGAAGAAAAGAGGGTCAGCAAGGCAAAATTCTTCCTCGCTCAAGCGAATTCCGACTCGCTTGAGCGAGTCATGCATACTCGCTCGGTATTCATCTGAAACCGACTCAAGTACTTGGTTTCTCACTCGGTAGAATCTGTCCAGACCGAGTTCTCTCTCACTCAGACTTCCACTCAGTAATTTGTTCTGAATCCAAGTCTTCATTCACTCGGGTTCCACTCGGTAAAGCCTTCCAAAACTGACTCCCACCTAATTGGACACTCACTCGGAACTGTCCTCTTGAAACACTCGGTCAGATCTTTATTTCCGAATGGAACCACTCGGATTTTGTTACTCAGAAATGAGTTTTTCTCCAATTGAACGTGCATCTCTCTGATTCTCACACTCAGGGGAGTTTCACTCGGAAAAGGAAGTACTTGGCAAGTTTTGACTCGGAAACGAGTCATTCGAGGTTGTTTGACTCGGAAATTGCACCCAGAAGTGGTTCTCTTGAACACACTTCTCTCCACACCAAGATTTCACTCGGTAGTATCCCTTTTGATCATGTTTTACTCGGAAAACGTAACCTTACACTCGGAATTTCATTCCTTCACTCGGAATTTCATTCCTTCACTCGGAACAGAGCCCTTTTTCACTCAGAATTTGCATAATACCATTAATGGTCCATATAAATTCCATTATTATGCACAAAAATGACATTTTTGAGATACCACAGACCATCAACAGGATATATATTGACTTATTCTTACTTACAAACCTTCCATAATTCAAAAATTACAAGAGTAAAACTGTTTCTAAAAACAGGGATGTTACAACAGGGGGTAACCAAATGGAGCAATCGTTCTTCATTACCTCCTAGGTCTTCTTCCTCCTCCTCTTGTTTACCTTATCTAACATGTTAGTGCTTCCTTCCTACTTGCTCCTCTCGTACCTTAGGGTTCCATGGCGTCGTCTGCGGGAGATGTGTATGGCTGGGTGAGGGATGAGGTTTTGGCTATTTCCTCATCTCTTCAAAATGAGGAATCTGTTGCAAAGTTATGGGAACGGGGGACCTTCAACCATTCTAACTTTTCTCGTAAAGTGGAATGTGTTAGTTGCTTGGCATCTGATTGGGTTTGTCATGAACGCACAAACCTGAGCAAGTTAGATTTCATTTACGTCTATGAGACCTTCTTTTCTAGGCTCCATCTTTTTTTTCCATTTACTGAGTTTAAAATTGGGGTTTTAAATGCTCTAAACATTGCCCTGACTCAACTCCACCCAATGGGTGGGCATTTGTAAAGGCATTTGAAGTTTTGTTTGATCAATTTGGTTGTACTCCTTTTATTCCTCTCTTTTTCTATTTCTTCAATGCTAAAATCCCTAAAGCCAGAGTGCTAGTCGGCTAGATTTCTTTGAGTGGGGTCCTCTCTTTTTCTATTTCTTCAATGCTAAAATCCCTAAAGCCAGAGTACCAGTCAGCTAGATTTCCTTAAGTAGGGTCGCCTATCAGAACCTCATTCAGGCTTTTGGCTAGTCGTACAAAAATTTTAAAATTGGTTACTTTAAAATTTGGGTGGGGTTAGATTTACCTGGGGAAGATTTCCTTCATCATCTTGATGCTCGACCCAGTTTCCTCTTTACTAGACCCACATACCGGTTCAGTTCTGAGTGCCTTGGGAGGATTTATCTCTCGTTGAACAGTCAGATGCCAAGTTTTTCCTTGAAGATGTAGAGTTGTATTTCAGTTCCTAGGCACTATTTGCTCTATCGCCTCATCCAAGTGCCCTGGACGCCTGGATACGTAAGTGGGACCTATTCTTTATGATATTTGATTTGATTTATCTGACTCAGTTTTGTTGATTCTATGTGTGTGTGTAAACGACATAGCTCCCCACACTTTATCGCTGAAGAATCTTAAGAAGCGCTACAAAGAGGTCGACCTTGCTACTGCTGGTGAAAGGGGTAGTACCAAGAAGGGTAGTTTATCTGCCACCTTGCTAGCGGGTGTTACACTGACTGATGTCATTATTATTGCTGCTACCCCAATCTTTATGGTCTTGTCTAGATCACGGTTAAAGAGGGACTCGGGTCGCCAGGCCAAAAACACCACTAAGCGAAATTGATGATGCAATAGCATGCTCAGGGGGTTTTAGGCAATCCCTTTCAGCCTGCTAAAAAAGTGTCTTCCCAGACTCCTACTCAGCCTGTGGTCCAAGGCGGGCCTTCTACTTCAAATATGATCCAAGTGTTGGAAAGCCTTGAGCCAGTGGACGATACTCTTGTGACTCAGAACAGGATTCCCAACGATCCAATGACTGCCTAAGGGATTGCTGGCTCTTTACCTAATGAGATTGGAAGCTATTAGGCGTCTATGGGAGGATTTTGTGAATGGGTCTATGCCCACTGATCGGAACCCTGCCCACTCTCTCTAAGATACCCGTTTTCTTGTTCCCCGCTTTGTGGATCGGGCCATACTTATTGAAGAGGATAAGAAGAAATATTTATCTTTAAACTTGTTGCCATGTGTCGGGCCATTGAAATATTTGGCCTCTGAGTGACGTTTATGGCTCAGTTTTTGGAGAAGCAACTTGGTACCAGGGGAGGGCCTTGGCAGCCTCGAAGGAAGAGAATGAGGCTTTGAAGAAAGAGAATGAGTCCCTGAATGGGGAGAAAAGAACAATGGTCATTTAACTCTGGGATGTGACTTAGAGATTACGCAAAACGGGCAGGCTTTGGCTGAGTCGAAGTTAACAGCTACTGAGGACAGAAGTTGTAACACCCTCAGTTAACTAGGAAAATCCCTTCCACTAGATTATCCTGGTCAACTAAGAGGTTACAAGTTTTAGAAAAATATGAAAGTTTTTTTTGTACAAGAAAATTTAGTGTAACAAATACATCTCATATACAGTATAATTATATATATAATCCATGGTCGCAATAGTAACTGTACATGCTGAAAGTAAAGAGGCACGCTGGCTTCCATGAAAGAAAATAAAATAACCTATTCTAGTTGTCCTTGGCCCAAGATGAGTCTGGTTAACCTTCAATGTGAAGTCTGTGTTGATCCAGAGTGCATGGTCCAATCTAAAGTCTGGAAAAATAGTGTAAGGGTGAGTTTATGCTTCTGTAACAATCAAAGAGTTATCATTACTGAAATCCCCCCACACAATCCATGCAAACTCTCAAATAATACTTATCTCATTTATAATAGGTTCCTAATTAGTTTATTCTAAGTTATCTTTCCTAACTCCTCCCTATCCATCGTCCCTACACACATAACTCTGTGCTCTCCCCCCATCACTAGTTACTTTACTTACAGATATTGTAACGTCCTAGGTTATTTTTACATTTATTTTTATTCAAACTATTACATTTACAATAAATTTTTTCCTTTTCCGTGAAAACTGATCGATATTTAGAGAAAACAATTTAATTCGACACAGCGGATGAGAGAAAGGGAAATCAGGGCGTCTCGCTTGAGCAAGGCCCCTACTCGTCTAAGCGAGATTCCGGACTCTCACTTAGACGAGGTGCTGTTCATGAACGAACACCTTTCGCACATCGGATTATACAACCGGCCTCTCAAATCTCCGTTCTAGCAAATGGTTTTGCGAACTCAAAGAACTACCATAAAAGCATATGCAAATAACAGTAATAGATTTTTGAAATATATTTTCATTCAATCCGGTCTTACTTAAACATCACTAATAATTTATAATACAAAGTTTTATACACATATAAGACTACAAAGAGTCACTCAGTTTCATTTGGACCCTGGCACCGTTCTCCCCCTTGGCGCAGCTCCACGGCTTCTTCCCCCTCCCTGTCTCTGGTTACTAAAAAAAAATATGCAAGGGTGAGTGTTTGGCATAATAATTAATCTAGAACGGATCTTAACAAATACGCATGCATATCTATACATACACATCCATCATTACTTCTAAATAATCAAACCGAAACACAGAGTATTTCAGGCAATAACTGTATTAAACCAAACACACAGTTCCATCTATTTCCTCACATTCATTGCATTCATTACATGCATCACATTCATACATCATGATCATAACTGACTCTCATGCAATCTGACTCCTAGTATCCGGATACTAAAGGATTGGCCTTCAGCTGGGGGTCCTACTTGACACCCCGTGAACCCTGCTTGGTTCACTGAATCCTGCTTGACTCTCCACCTCGACCACTGGGTCCTACTTGACCACTGGGTAGCTCAACTGGGTACGAAAACCACGGGAGCCGAAAATGAGGGGCTATCATATACCGTCGGCCATCCCATACCACATAATCATTCAATAATTTACCTTTCATAATAATATCTGTTTTCTCATCCCTCGGGTAGCCTGCTTGCTAACCCAGAGTCACATAACACTGCTCATTTCACATTAGATATCAATTTTCTCATCCATCGGGTAGCCTACTTGCTAACCCAGAGTCGCATAACACTGATTACATCAATATTAAATATTTTAAGATCATGCATGGTAACTCAACCACAAACACAATTCTCAACTCATCAATGTACATTATCACACATGCATAAATATAAACACACAATTACATTTAACAACCTTTTCCTTTAGTCTGTTTACGTTACTTCAAAGATCTGAATAAGATGTAAGTCCTATTCTAATTAATTATAACCCAAACACCCCCCTTACTCTGATTCCACGCTTCGATGATCTGTTCTTTGTGCCGATTTCTTTCTCTGAGCACCGGTTCTGCAATCTCAACTCCTCCACTCAGTCTTCCGTTACTTAGTTTACTACCTACGAATCATGAAGTACAGCTTTATCACCTCAACGTCCTTAGTTCATGGTCAACATTTGGCTCACACTCACAGAGGAGTGGAAAGCAGTCACAAATATAGCCATGCATGGCCCTTAACAGCTAAAGAATGAAAGAAATAAGGGAATCACAATCGGGTTGGATCAGTAGACTCACCTGGAAGTCTCGATCACAGGAATGAGGTTAATTTGTAGTTTAAACACAAATGGAGTCTCACTCCAGTACATGCAGCTCAGCGTTAAGAGAGAAGAGGTAAACGGAAGAGAAGGAACAAACTGATAGTAAAGGCAACTTATGTAAAATGAAGAAGAAGGAAGGGAATCTTCCTATATATATGGCTCATGGGCAAGATCGTCTTTTCCTTGATTTTATTTGTATTCTAACTATTTTAAACTATTGCTTAGTCATCAAATCAATTACACGTGTTTATCCCTTCAACGCCCACGTAGTCATAGTCCTCTAATAATTCACTAGAGTATAGGTCCGATATGAATGTCGACCCCGCCGTCCTAACTTAATGTTCATACCTCGGAAATCCGAGCTACACTTGATAGATCGGATATATCATCCGCTCTCGACTATTTGTCACACACGACCGTTGTTTCAGTTAGTATGAAGTTAATCCGAGATGTGATCCCGTGTGAGGCGCTCTCCCCACAACGGTAGGACCAGACCGCCTAGCCTTGTCCACTCTTCTCCCACACTTCCGCTCTTTTAACTCCGCCTGCTCGCGTTTCAGATACCGACCTCGACACCGGTTCAAACAGAGTAATTACTAAATAGAATTTCTATACATTCTCTAACATTTCACATTTCATAATTTTTATTAAAACATCAGGGATGTTACACTCACCCCCCCTAAAAGGAGATTTCGTCCCCGAAATCAGTGCTCCGGTTGAAAAAGATGAGGGTACATCCGCCTCATATCGGATTCTAACTCCCAAGTGTAGTTTATCCAATGAAAATTCTGCCACTTCACCTTTACCAGCTGTACTTCCTTGTTCCTTAAACGTTTGGTTTGGTGCTCTTCAATGCTAACCGGTACAGCCTCCACTGTCAGGTTTTTCTTCACTTCAATGGAATCACTCGGTACAATCATTGTATCACACGGAATGTAGGCTCGAAGTTGTGATACATGGAACACGTTGTGAATGTTAGTCAATGATCGGGGAAGATCCAGCCGATATGCAACTTCACCAATCCGCTCTAGTATTTGGTATGGTCTAATATACTTCGGATTAAGCTTTTGACTCTTCAAAATTCGACCTACACCTTTGGTTGGCGAAATTCTTAGGAACACCCAATCACCCACTTGGAATTCAAGGGGTCTATGCCGATTGTCATAATAGCTCTTTTGCCGGTCTTGAGCAATTTTTATCTTCTCTCGGATTAAAGTGATTTGTTCGTTCATCTCTTGAATCATCTCAGGCCCCAGATGAAAGGCATCGCCGTCCTTATTCCAACATAATGGAGTACGACACTTTCGACCATAAAGAGCTTCGTATGGAGCCATCCCAATGCTGCTATGGTAACTGTTATTATATGCAAATTCCACCAAGGGCAAGTATTTCTCCCATGATCCGCCCTGTTCCAGTACACATGCCCTTAACATATCTTCAAGAGTTTGTATAGTCCGTTCTGATTGACCATCGGTTTGGGGATGGTAAGCCAAACTCAATTTATGCTCAGTACCCAATTGTTGTTGCAAACTCCCCCAAAACCTGGAAGTAAATCGGGGATCCCGATTGGAGATAATGCTTGAGGGCACACCATGCAGTCGTACGACCTCAGCAATGTACAACTTAGCTAATCGATCTAACGACCACTTCATATTTATTGCTAGAAAATGCGCACATTTAGTTAGTCGATCAACAATTACCCAAATCGCGTTGTATCCGGCTTGAGTACGAGGTAGTCCGGACACGAAGTCCATGGTGATACTTTCCCACTTCCAGATCGGAATTTCTGGAGGTTGAAGCAAACCTGGAGGTCGTTGGTGCTCAACCTTGCACTTCTGACATATAACACAGGATTTCACGTACTCGATTATTGCCTTCTTCATGTTTGGCCACCAGAATCCCTTCTTTAAGTCATGATACATTTTTGTCACTCCTGGATGTATGCTCAGAGAGCTTTTGTGTGCTTCTGTTAACACCGCCTGCCTGAAGCCTCCATGTGCAGGCACCACAACTCGATTCCTGAATCTCCATACGCCATCCTCACCTCGAGTTATCTCTTCATTTTTACCTCGGGTCTGAGTGTCGATCAACTTCAGTAACTCTTCATCATCCTTCTGCGCCGCCATCATAGACTCCAGAAATTCATTGGAGATTTTTAACATTCCAATCG
The DNA here is from genome assembly GCA_037962975.1 of Clitoria ternatea. NCBI lineage: Eukaryota > Viridiplantae > Streptophyta > Magnoliopsida > Fabales > Fabaceae > Clitoria > Clitoria ternatea. The sequence continues at coordinate 12,773,828 of CM075674.1, read as the reverse complement.
TCATTCGATTTGGCGCACTCATGACCACTCCAATATTCAAATCTCTAAAGCTCTCTAACAATTCTTGTTCTCTGCCCATTAAGTAAGCCATGTATAGTACCTTCCTGCTCAGTGCATCTGCCACAACATTTGCTTTACCCGGATGATACTTCAAATCGAAGTCATAATCTTTCAAATACTCCATCCACCTCCTCTGTCTCATATTTAGCTCCTTTTGATCAAATAAATACTTTAAACTCTTGTGGTCACTGAATACCACAAAGCGAGCTCCATACAGGTAATGGCGCCAAATCTTCAGTGCGTACACTACTGCTGCGAGTTCCAGATCATGGGTCGGGTAATTCTCCTCATGTAGCCTCAATTGCCTTGAAGCATAGGCAATTGCTCGATTCGCTTGCATCAACACACACCCCAATCCAAATTTGGACGCATCGCAATATACTTCAAATTCTTTAGTCACATCGGGCAGTGCAAGCACGGGCGCAGTAGTTAAACACTGCTTCAGAGTTTGGAAACTTAATTCACATTTTTCTGACCACACGAAAGGGTTTCCTTTCCTAGTCAATCGAGTCAGAGGGAGTGCTATCCGAGAGAACCCCTCAATGAAACGTCGGTAGTACCCAGCTAATCCAAGGAAACTCCGGATTTCAGTTACTGACTTCGGTGTCTCCCAAGTCATAACCGCCTCAATTTTTGTCGGATTGACTGAGACTCTTTCCTGGGAAATTACATGCCCTAAGAATTGTACACTACTCTTCCAGAACTCACACTTAGATAATTTAGCGTACAACTTCTTCTCGCGGAGTGCTTGTAAAACAAGTCGAAGATGTTGAGCATGCTCCTCGTCCGACCTCGAATATACCAGAATATCATCAATGAATACTACCACAAACTGATCCAAGTACGGTTGAAAGGTCCGATTCATATAATCCATAAAAATGGCAGGAGCGTTTGTTACTCCAAAGGGCATTACTACGTACTCGAAGTGCCCATAACGAGTCCGGAATGCTGTCTTTGAGATATCCTCCGACCTCACTCGGATTTGGTGGTATCCCGACCTCAAGTCAATCTTAGAGAACACAGCGGCGCCTCGCAACTGGTCCAATAAATCATCAATCCGGGGTAGTGGATACTTATTTTTGATCGTCAGTTTGTTCAGCTGTCGATAATCAATACACATGCGCATGCTACCGTCCTTCTTCTTTACCAGTAACACCGGAGCGCCCCAGGGTGAAGCACTAGGTCGGATAAAGCCCTTTTCTAATAATTCATTCACTTGTTTCTTCACTTCGGTTAATTCCACCGAAGACATTCTATATGGCGCTCGGGACACCGGTTCTGCCCCGGGAATCAAGTCGATAGAGAAATCAATCTCTCGACTGGGAGGTAGCTCCAGAATTTCTTCCGGAAAAACGTCAGGAAATTCACAAACAATCGGAATATCATTTAGCAGAAGGTCATGTCGACCCTCCGAAGTGAATAAAACGACATACGTGGCTAGAACATCGCTCACCCCGTCCTTCATATCAAATTCCTGTGAGAACACAATATTCTTCCGATAGCAGTCGACCAGCACATGATTAGCAGCAAGCCAATCAAGACCTAGAATAATGTCTAAGTCCTTCAAGGGCATACAGATAAGATTCACTCGAAAAGTACGGTCTTCGATTTGCATCGGTAGTTCCCTACACATCGTGGTCGCACGGAAAGTAGAACCAGTTGGAGTGGAAACAATAAGAGCGTTCTCTATCGAACTGATTGGCAGACCAAGCCGTCGCACACAGCTTTCCGAAATAAAGGAATGGGTGGCACCAGAATCATAAATCACATTAACCAGATAACCATAGATGAGGCACTTACCCTGTACCAGATTGTCGTTCCTCGTAGCCTCTGAAGCATCAAATGCGAATACACGTCCAGTCATAGCGTTCTGGGCACCGCTAGATTGAGCGTCATATCTTCCCGCTTGTGGGTTCCTTCTACCAGCTCCATTCCGACCTCCTCTCATGAAGTTGGAACCCCGGTTTCCAGAAGGGTTAGCCCGGTTATCCGTTCTGCCTTGTTGCTGCCTCTGAGGGCAATCGAGCCTGAGATGCCCTGGTTGTCCGCACTGGAAGCACACAATCTGATTAGCTTGGCAATATTTGGCAATGTGTCCCTCCTGGCCACAATTGTAGCATGTACGATTCCCAGGAGGATTACCCGATCGACCAGTGGAACCTCGACCAGAGGAGGATGAAGAGGTAGCAGAGGATTTACCACCTCGAAAGAATTGACCCATCCTCTTGAAGCTGAAACCTTTTGCCTTCAATGGCTTTTTATCTCTTGGCTGAGACATCCTTTGCAACTGCACTTCTTCTGTCAGCCTTGCTTTGTTCACCAAGGTCGGATAGTCCCTGATCTCCATCGGTACGATTACGCTACGGAGCTCAATCCGTAGTCCCGCTTCGTATTTGGCACACTTGCTGCCTTCAGTCCCTCCTAATGAGAAAGGGTGGTAAAAATCACACAGCTCGTCGAACTTGCTGGTGTACTCAGCTACAGACATCCGGTCTTGCTCTAACTTCAGGAATTCCATTTCTTTCCGGATTTTATAGTTGTCTGGGAAGTACTTAACAAGGAACCTCCTCCGAAAATTCGCCCATACTAACGGCTCATTGGCTGCGTTCATTTGCACCTTCACGCGAGACCACCATACTCTAGCCTCATCTTTCAATTGATATGAAGCAAATAGAACCTTTTGCTCCTCAGAACACTCAAAATATTCGAAAACTTGCTCGATATCCCTAATCCAGATATATGCCCCATCGTAGTCGTGTCCCCCCTTGTAAGTCGGAGGATTCCTTTTCAGGAATTTATCCAGAGAGGGACCGGACTCGGTCCTACTCATCAGCTGAGTAAATTTGGAGAAGAAATCATCTCCTCCCCCAGAACTAGTCTCTCCGTCCATTTAGCAACTCTACAATGGGCAAACACATCACCATTAATAACCAAGATCAGTCAGGGGATTATAGATTTACCTTATATTCATAGAATACTACGCCAGTGGAGTGCCAAGGGAACGGTGCCAGACCACACTTAATCTCAACACAACAAAACACAATCAACTTTCATAAGATTATCACAATCACTAGATCGGCCCACACTGGCTCTAGAAAGAACCGCTCTGATACCAAGTGTAACGTCCTAGGTTATTTTTACATTTATTTTTATTCAAACTATTACATTTACAATAAATTTTTTCCTTTTCCGTGAAAACTGATCGATATTTAGAGAAAACAATTTAATTCGACACAGCGGATGAGAGAAAGGGAAATCAGGGCGTCTCGCTTGAGCAAGGCCCCTACTCGTCTAAGCGAGATTCCGGACTCTCACTTAGACGAGGTGCTGTTCATGAACGAACACCTTTCGCACATCGGATTATACAACCGGCCTCTCAAATCTCCGTTCTAGCAAATGGTTTTGCGAACTCAAAGAACTACCATAAAAGCATATGCAAATAACAGTAATAGATTTTTGAAATATATTTTCATTCAATCCGGTCTTACTTAAACATCCCTAATAATTTATAATACAAAGTTTTATACACATATAAGACTACAAAGAGTCACTCAGTTTCATTTGGACCCTGGCACCGTTCTCCCCCTTGGCGCAGCTCCACGACTTCTTCCCCCTCCCTGTCTCTGGTTACTAAAAAAAAATATGCAAGGGTGAGTGTTTGGTATAATAATTAATCTAGAACGGATCTTAACAAATACGCATGCATATCTATACATACACATCCATCATTACTTCTAAATAATCAAACCGAAACACAGAGTATTTCAGGCAATAACTGTATTAAACCAAACACACAGTTCCATCTATTTCCTCACATTCATTGCATTCATTACATGCATCACATTCATACATCATGATCATAACTGACTCTCATGCAATCTGACTCCTAGTATCCGGATACTAAAGGATTGGCCTTCAGCTGGGGGTCCTACTTGACACCCCGTGAACCCTGCTTGGTTCACTGAATCCTGCTTGACTCTCCACCTCGACCACTGGGTCCTACTTGACCACTGGGTAGCTCAACTGGGTACGAAAACCACGGGAGCCGGAAATGAGGGGCTATCATATACCGTCGGCCATCCCATACCACATAATCATTCAATAATTTACCTTTCATAATAATATCTGTTTTCTCATCCCTCGGGTAGCCTGCTTGCTAACCCAGAGTCACATAACACTGCTCATTTCACATTAGATATCAATTTTCTCATCCATCGGGTAGCCTACTTGCTAACCCAGAGTCGCATAACACTGATTACATCAATATTAAATATTTTAAGATCATGCATGGTAACTCAACCACAAACACAATTCTCAACTCATCAATGTACATTATCACACATGCATAAATATAAACACACAATTACGTTTAACAACCTTTTCCTTTAGTCTGTTTACGTTACTTCAAAGATCTGAATAAGATGTAAGTCCTATTCTAATTAATTATAACCCAAACACCCCCCTTACTCTGATTCCACGCTTCGATGATCTGTTCTTTGTGCCGATTTCTTTCTCTGAGCACCGGTTCTGCAATCTCAACTCCTCCACTCAGTCTTCCGTTACTTAGTTTACTACCTACGAATCATGAAGTACAGCTTTATCACCTCAACGTCCTTAGTTCATGGTCAACATTTGGCTCACACTCACAGAGGAGTGGAAAGCAGTCACGAATATAGCCATGCATGGCCCTTAACAGCTAAAGAATGAAAGAAATAAGGGAATCACAATCGGGTTGGATCAGTAGACTCACCTGGAAGTCTCGATCACAGGAATGAGGTTAATTTGTAGTTTAAACACAAATGGAGTCTCACTCTAGTACATGCAGCTCAGCGTTAAGAGAGAAGAGGTAAACGGAAGAGAAGGAACAAACTGATAGTAAAGGCAACTTATGTAAAATGAAGAAGAAGGAAGGGAATCTTCCTATATATATGGCTCATGGGCAAGATCGTCTTTTCCTTGATTTTATTTGTATTCTAACTATTTTAAACTATTGCTTAGTCATCAAATCAATTACACATGTTTATCCCTTCAACGCCCACGTAGTCATAGTCCTCTAATAATTCACTAGAGTATAGGTCCGATATGAATGTCGACCCCGCCGTCCTAACTTAATGTTCATACCTCGGAAATCTGAGCTACACTTGATAGATCGGATATATCATCCGCTCTCGACTATTTGTCACACACGACCGTTGTTTCAGTTAGTATGAAGTTAATCCGAGATGTGATCCCGTGTGAGGCGCTCTCCCCACAACGGTAGGACCAGACCGCCTAGCCTTGTCCACTCTTCTCCCACACTTCCGCTCTTTTAACTCCGCCTGCTCGCGTTTCAGATACCGACCTCGACACCGGTTCAAACAGAGTAATTACTAAATAGAATTTCTATACATTCTCTAACATTTCACATTTCATAATTTTTATTAAAACATCAGGGATGTTACAGATATTAATTCAATCATAACAATCACAACCCATACAAATAAGATAATGAAATGCATGAGTTCATTTCATTCATTTTGATCTTTTTCTTAGTCATCATGATGCATGTGGCCCAACTCTCATCATCATATCACGTCAGAATCCGTCATGCCCAGGCTACCCCTAGACACAATGTTTCCACACTAGAGCGACCAGAGCCCACCAAGTCCCCACATCACAACACAGGGTATATATGGACTCGCAGTCCCAATATCATGGATCCAACTCATATCATGATATCATAATGGGACTTGGCTCTCCACGGTCCTAGGATACCAAACCGAGTCAAAGTGCATCAGGATTACATGGTTTTGCCCGGTGTCGGGGTGCTACCACCGAGCCATTGGGGGTCCTCTCCTATTACATTCCTAAGATCCAACCTCAGGGATCGAACCCTCATATCCTTCAGCGTACCCGTCGCTGATGGCTCTAGTCCACATCAAGTCATATGCATATAATGCATGTAACATATATTTTCTTCTATCAATTCATTAGTCATTGGTAGGATTCTTTCAATGACTTCATTTCATTCCTAACATCGGGTTTATTTAGTAAAATCCTTGATTAAACATTATTCTTTTCATATTTACTCAATTTTCAATACACCTCACCCAATGCTTAAGAATGAAATGAGTTTTAATCATCCACAAACCTCAGGGTAATATTGGCACTGCAGGGCCCATCATCTCATCAGATCCGATCTCAATCTCATCATATTATTTTTCTCAATCCAGTTACCTCAGGATCCCTACCGAGACATTTCCTTATTTTTCTTTCTTTACTTTATTTAACTGATCCATCATAATATAATTCTTTAAATGCATCATACAAGTCCCATTTATTTATCATGTTATTCATTTCATCAATTCATTATGTTCCACACATATTTCATCATGTAATATCCAACATGTATTTTATCAACTATATCCATTACATAGCTAGCACATATGCATTCATGTACACAACCATGTAGCAATCACATACCAATCATTGTACACAAAATCATCATACATTTATCACGTGGCAATCATTATACTTATATCTCTACACTAGCATGTATATCCAACCAACAGATGATTCATATAAGCTAATCAAGCAAACTTAATTCAGTCAATAACTTACTTATCAAATAAACATGAATTACTTACCTAGTTAATTCTATGTCGTAATCAAAACATATTTATTTTAGTGATATTGATCATAAAGTACTGTTACTTACTATATATACATATATCCCTATCCTATTTTATAATTACTAAACCTTAAATACTATAGAGTACTTCTATTACCTCACTATAAATAACGTATCATAACGGTGAGTATTTAGGCACATAAGTATGTTTATTTTCCTAGCATATACAAGTGTATATGTGTATATATGTTAAGCCCCAATTTATATTTAATAATTATTACCTTTAATTAAATTACCATCCTGGTCAACAAGGCATGTGTCCTTTTCGTTTACTAACTACTTGTAGATCCTATTTAATGTATCCAGATTTGTTATTATCTTGAGTTATCAATTTTCATAATTTAGATGCAACTCCCTTTTTGCTCAAATAATATCTAGTCATTAACATCCTTAGCTATTACTGAATGAGGTGGCTGAGCCGACCATTGTAATATAGATAAGCAGAAATAAAATAACAGGAAAATTAATGGATAATAAGGCGGCAAAGCTAGTCATTACACTTAGTAATATAATAATAGGAATTAAATAAAAAATGCCAAGAGCGGTGGCAGAGCCAACCATTATGCCCAATAATATAAGTAACAAAAATTAAATAAAAGAGAAATGCTAAGAGTGGGGGTAGAGCCGACCATTATGTTCAGTACTAAATAGATAATAATAACTATAATAATAATGACAACAATAAACTTAATGTTATTTTATTCACTTACTCATTATAAATTCCCATTTAAGTTCATAGAACCTTATAATTTTATATAATCTTTTAAGAATTCGCTCTTGAAACTCTTAACGGTGAACCTAAATTAATTTAGCGGACTTACTGGAAAATTATAACAAATTACATAATATTGCTCGAACCTTTATAAAATTACTTTACAACCCAATCGAATTAAAACTGAGCCCGTAGAAATTCTAAAATTCCTAATCTCTTTGTTGTGTTTAAATGTTGAAACAGGTTTTGATAATGACAAACATGAAGACTAAGGCAAAGACTCCTAAAGGAAGAAAGGATATTACCATGAAGCCAATATGATGAATTTGCAACACATGAATACAAGCCATATGGAACATTAATTGTCATCATCAAAAAGGGGGAGAATGAAGTTGCATATGTAAGTATGCAAAGTAGTTTTGATGTATGACAAAGTATTCATGATGATGATAGAATGGCAAAAGGTTCAGAAACAAGAAGGTTCAAGCACAAAGACAATGGCCAAGAATAAAGAGATGAAGATGCCTCACAAAGAGTTAAAAAAACATGAGCTATGGAAGACAAGGTTGATGACATGAACTAAATCATGAAGAACAAGCTCATAAGTTGAAGAAGAATCAAGGAAACAAGCATGAGGATAAAAGGAATAAGCCATGGGTCAATATATATCAAGAACATATCAAAAACCTTGAAGAATTGTATCAGGTACATGTACTAATCGATTACCACAATGGAATAATCGATTACCACAACTCTGTTTATGGTACAATCGATTACAATAAGAAGGACAATCGATTACATAGGTTCTGGAATGAACATAATCGATTACAGATAAAAGGCTAATCGATTACCAGTTAAAAGTTTGAAGAGTGAGCATCAGGTATTCACCATAATCGATTACCAAGTCAAGCATAATCGATTACGTAAGTTCTATTTTATCCCTAATCGATTACATGAAGTCCTAATCGATTACCATGCTGCGAGACACAAATTAAGAGCATCAGGTATCAATCATAATCGATTACAAGGCAAGGAATAATCGATTAGAATGGTTCTGTTTCATAGCTAATCGATTACAGTAGAAATGCTAATCGATTACCTGCTGCATAATACTGAAGATTTCAAAAGCTAATCGATTACAGCTCGAAGGCTAATCGATTACTATAGTGTCAGAACGTGGGAAAATGCTTTTAAGTGGAACTCCAGCTCATTTCTTCACTCCCACTTTATGCCCATGCTAAGGTATCTGTTGGAGACAATGTGCAACGGCTGGAAACCCTAAAAATGGCTATAAATGAAGCATGGATTCAAGCAAGAAAAAAAAGGCACCAAGAGAGAGACCAAGGCACAACACAAGGCAATCAACATTCTTCCTCTAGAGGTCTTTTGATTTACTTTCTCTTGTATATTCTGCAACTCTTGTTTCTAAACTTACATATTGCTTAAGAGTTGTTAGATAGTGAGTTTCAATTTGTATATCCTCTCTTGTTGAGAGTTAGAATTGGTGAGAGCTTTCATTTGTGTATCTACTCTATTGAGAGAGTTAATTGATTGTAAACCAAACACCAAAACACCAAGGTTTTTCACTCTAGGTTGAGTGGTCACAAAGGTTGGGGTTCAACCTTTGGGTTATTGAGAGATTGTGAGATTGGGTGAGTTGCCCTTTGCTTGTGAGGATTGAGTTCTTGAGTGTGGGACACTAGGAAGCTGCAATTGCTCAAAGCTTGTATCTCAAATCTTCAATAGTGGAATCCTTCAAGTGGGTTGCTTGAAGGCGAGACGTACACCGGGTTGGTGGAACTCGTTAAATTTGGTTTGCATTTCTCTCTACCTTGAACTCTTTATACAACTGCGCATATAAACTGTTTGTTGAAATGCATGAGCTGAATGTTTGAATCAAAGTTGTTGTTCAAGTAGAATACTTAACTCTGCATGCCAAGTGTTTGACAATTTGCTTGAATCAATATTTGATGAAGTTCTTCAAGGTTGGAAATTGCTATAACTTGCCAAATATCTAGAACTTTGCTTCCTATCAACTCTTGGGTTATACTTGCTTAATTAATATCATCTATCTTATACTCACAAGCTATTTGATAGATTGAATGAGTTGAATCTTCATAGGAAACATCATATCATTTCTTAAATAAATCTGTGCACTCTAACTGTTTGATAAATTGTTCAAACCAATAACTTGCTTGTTTATCACACTGTAAGTCTTATATTGTCATTACACATCAAGTGTTTCATAGTGTGATATGTGCATAAAAGTTATTGTATCTTCATTATTGCATCATTTGTATATTACTAACCATTTCCAAGGGGATTCCGCGCGAAAATTTGAAACACTCAATTCACCCCCCTCTTGAGCGTTGAGGCCTTGGCTAACATTTGTGACAACTCCAATTTTGATAAAATTTCTATAGAATACATGAATATCGAGGTACGCTTTACAAGATTTATAAAAACTCATACTAACATAAAAATACAATAAAATTATTAACAGTGACAAAAAATTGTGTAACTCAAGATCTAACCTTAGATCATAATGGAACTTGAAGGGGTTACCTCTGGACACTAGAAAACCATTATGGAACAATGTAAAATATAACAAAACAAAGCGAGGCTCCCCTTACCTCACGTGGAGTTCTTGGTTTGCAAGGGAGAAAAGGAATGGTTTGCTGAAATTCCATTGAACACTTGAAATCGCTCATCGACCATCACCGATAGTCTCTCGGTACCTAAAAATGAAACATGCAATTAAACAATGAGAGGAGAGTCACGGTCTTGGTGGCTGGAGTGGAAAGGAACAACACCAAAAGACACATGCATGTTGCTGAAAATTGTTAGAAACAAGAGTTTAAGAACAAGGCTTGAAAATCTTATCTTATGATCAAGAATGGTAGCTACGGTTGTAGAAGTGGTGGAGCACGATGGAAGGCAACCTAGATGGTGGTTTATGATGAAGAATGGAAGTCAAATGGGGGCTGTTTGTAAGGAAGACTGTCGTGGGTGATGGTGAGGAATGAAGGAAGAAGAAGTTTGAAATTCATAGATGGTGGGTTGGAATGGTGAGGCCATGAAAATGGGAGGTGATGGTGGTGGTCTCAGGCGGCTCAAGGTGGATGGGAAATGGATGGCCTGCTTTTGAATTTAGAAGAGAATTATGAGGGGATGAAGTGTTATGTGGCTATCGAGAAAGAGAAAGGAATTGATGGAATAAATATTAAGATAAGATTTCACCTTGCTCGTTAGACAAGTAGAAAAGATATTTAGATATTTAAGTGGGATGGTGTCATGTAGTGGTGACACCTCACCTCTGAGGTGTCGGATGATAGTGGTGTTGCCGGAAACCAGTGGCCGGAAAAAATAACTCGTTGCGCAAGAAATTAAGATGTTCAGGATCTTTAAGAATAAAAAACTAAGGGGGTTTAAAATAAATGGTGATTAATTTTAGGAGTAGGAATCTCAAAAAATGATTTACATGAAGTTTGTAGAGCTTCTTTTTCTCTTGATTTGATATATCATACGTGAAAATCCAAGGCCAGTAGCCTGAGATATGCCTGAACCAAGGTAAAGTGCTCCCGGTGCTCCCAAATCAGCTAAAGATGTAGAAATAAATTCGTAACTATTTTTCCTTTGAAATTGGCTTTTGTTCCCTTCATAAAGCTTGTAGGATTCTTCAATACGGATCCATAGAAAAAGAATGAAGCAATTCCAGTACCGTATGAGGGAAATATAAAATTTTTTCTAGAAGGTGCCAAAGCTATTACGAGAAAACAAAACAGAAAAGGGTTCAGAAGTTTCAACTTATCGAATGCTGGTTGAAGAGGGTTCCAGAGATAGATTTAAGGTTTCGATAATACCTACTAATTCAATATTGCCTACAATCATGAAATTGAGAGAAATTAAGATTGGAACCAAGAATTGAACCAAATGCCAAAGTGAGTCTCTTAGATTCTAACCTTAAATTGATGAAATTAGAAAAGGAAGCTAGCACCCAAAGCTTACCCAAGGAGAAGATGGAGAGGGATGGCACGGGTACGCAAGAGAAAGGGAAGGGTGCCTTTTCTTTTATTTAGCTTTGTGTGACAAAAGAGTGAGTTTACTTTTAGAAATTTAAGGGTAATTAAGTAATTTTACTTGTTACGTCAATTTCTAAAACTAATATGGTAACTTTAAGTTACCATAAACTTAACCATATTAATTACATAATTATCTTACCTATTTTTAGTTTCAATTAAAAATCTCAATTAGTCATTGGTTATTGGCAATTCAACCAGTAAATCTAAATTGGGATGTTAGAATGAGCAAACTTGAAATAATTTTTATTATTATAATAAAAAGGTTTTTTTATTAATTGTTATTATAAAAAGAAATTATTTTGCTTTTACAATGAAAGTGTCAAAAACTTAAGATTTGAATATAAGATCTCAATGTTTATTTGCATATTTTACATTTTTTTATTAACTTTCCCAACAATCTAAATAAATTGAGACATTGTTGATTCTTTTAAACAGAGTGTGCACCAGGCACATATGGGTATTGAATGGAGTTTGAGGTGTGTCCATCGTTCATGTTAAATGGTGTTACTTCAGTTTCTCCAGTATTTTCTTTTTCAAATTTAAGATTGAATAAGACCCTTCATCATTATTTGGAAACATGTACCCACAATTAATATGATTTGTTCTTCTTATGATTATCTGCCAGGGAAAGAAACGAATTATTCGTTCGTTCATTCTTCACGGGAAGGATATTTTGTTTGAAGCCAGGTAAATTTAATTTTGATAAGGTTTAAAATGTTGAATATAATAAAATATATATTTCAACATGTCCAATTTATAAAGTAAAAAAATCTATTATAAAAATTGAGAAAATTAATAAATCGTTAGATTAGACTATAAGAATTGATTACCTCTTAATTTTTTTGTAAAAAGAATACTTCATCTTTTAATTTTTAAAAAATAAATCTTAACAAATCATATAAAATATATTATCTAAAACAAGTATTTAGATTATTAAAAAATTACATATTAATTAATCATAATATAAAATTATAAAGGTGGCCCAACCACTCTCTTTTTCACTGTAAGAACAATCGTTAAATAATTAAAAAAAAAGACAATTCAATTGTTAAATTTACAAAAAATTACAAGTGAAAAAAAATGAAAGGAATAAATGATCTTAAAAAATTCCAATAGCTCTGAAGGATTTCCTGTGTACCTAAGAACTAATAACGATCAATCAATGTCACTTTTATATATATATATATATATATATATATATATATATATATATATATATATATATATATATCAAATGTCATCTATGTTAATTATTATAACTCTATTTACATCATGTAAAATAGGAAGGAAGAATTTCACATAAGATAAAAAACTAACTTATATAAGAAAATAAAGGACCAATTAAGATGTGATTAATACCATTTTGTGGTATGTTATAACAAACCTTAAATGTGAACCATCAAAGGAATAAAAAAACTAACTTTTGAAGAGAGGGTTTATCATAGGACACTTTGTAATTTTATAACTTGGTTGACTAATATTTAATTGTTTGATAATCAAAATATGTTTTAAATAATATATTAAATTGTTAAGATTTATTTTGTAAAAGTTAAAATATAAACTATTTTTTCTAGAATTAAAAGGAAATCTCATCTTATAATCTAATTTATCAAACAGGTAAGATTACACTGACAACATCTAAATGTATTGTATTTTTTGAAACTTGAACTCAAATTATGTTAATATAGAACAACTCTATGCAATTGATATATCCACTTAATAAAAAAACTCAATTCATGGATAATTGCAAATAAAATGACATGGGATTGACTAAGAGTTTTAAGTAGAAATCATTTTTTGTTTTCATATTTTTATGTTAAATATGTTTTTGGTACTTTGTTTTGACAAATCTTTTGTTTCAACTCGTTAGTTTTTTTATAGGTTTTAATCCTTATGTTATTTAATGTGTTTAAATTAGTCCCTAATATAAACACCGTTAATACAACTACTAACTTAACAAATGGAAATGATGCATCATCTACCTCCTAGTTAGTTTTTCCAACTTATTCTACTTTAAAACTTCTCAAAATAAACCACTTTTTTCTCCTTCAATGTTTTTAGGGACCAATTTCAACATATTAAATAACATAAAGAGTGAAACTAATAAAAAAATAACTGAGGGACCAAAACCAAAAATTAGTCAAAACAAAGGGATCGAAAACATATTTTACCCCATATTGTTTTAGCATTTTTGTTATTGCATTATTCTCTTATTTTGTTTAACCAAAAGGAGTAGTTAAGTAGAAAAGACTCATCCTCAGTTAACTAAGTATTAAAGGTTTGATCATCATCTTAGGACTGGAGCACCTTTAAAACTTTTGGTCAATTATTCCTATCAAGGGTGAATATCCTGAGTTGCACCCACACCAAAAAATTCTCATATTTTATTATTTTATGTCAATGAATATATCTTATTATTTATGCATTTTGTTTAGGCACAAAAGTTACAAGGTCTCTTATTGATTGCCCTAGTGAGAGGTTACTCTTAAGGAGGAGCTTTAAATCCCTTAGGACTAATTTTGTCTTCCGCACTTCGGTTTGCCCAATGCTTCGGTTTGCTTTGGGATATTTGCAAGTATGACGCTTTAATTTGATAGATATCTGAGATATCCACTTTTATGACACTTCAATTCGTCGTGGATATTAGGGTTGTCTGTTCTTGGGGCATTTTGATTTATCTTGCACTTTGGTTGTTAATAGCTTCCCTTTTTGACATATTATGACCATTATCCTCAATAAGCACTTTGATTTGCCACCCACTGAGTCAGATCTGTATTGTATGTTTTAATACATCTGAAAATGATATGGTTTTTGAAAAGTGCATGGCATGTGAGCAATTGCATTGAGGGTGTGATAATGTAATAGGTATTGGAAGTTTGAATGAGAATTGATGATGTATGAATTTGATTAATGATAAAGGAAAAATGGCCTACCTATAGATGTATGATGTTTTAGTATATATATGTATGATATAATGTGTTGGTATAAGTGTATGTTATGATTTCAATAAATTGCACTTAATGCGCTATTACCTTTGCTATTTATTACTTGGAGTGGTATTCACTTCTCCAGTTATCATTTTAGTGAATTTTCAGGGAAGTGATGTTGCTTGGTGGAGCCGGAGGTGGGACCAATGCAATGTTGAAGGTGGATTTTTGTATTTACTTATATTATGATGGTAGGTGTTGCTTTGATTGATATGTGAAGTTTTGTATAACCTTTTGATTGGCTCAGATTGACGAACACATGTAAGTGATGTCAAATATTAAGTTCTGATATATATATATATATATATATATATATATATATATATATATTGATATAAAAGGTCTGTGGTACGACCCTTCAATTGGCCCAAGCTGGAAAATATTTATGTATATAAGGCTTGATTTCATCTTTTAGTATTCGTGATGACTATGCTTATCTGATTGTTATTGGATAAGTAGCTGACACATTACTAGAGGTTTAGTGTGAGTCTTGTAATTGTGTTGTGTTTTGTGTTGGAGGTTGAATCTTTCACATGTTCAAGGATTGTTTGGACTAATATGATGGTGAACTAATATGTGCTTGGGTTATATAAGTAATGCTCTAAGATCGGTACTTAGTTCCCGACTCGCATCTTCATATATGAGAAGAGAAGGATACCCTATCCATTGTTAATGACCTATAGTTCAGAAGGGTCCATTCTTAAGCCTGTTAAGGTTTGTAGATTATGTCTTCCCCTGTGTGTGTATTGTAAAGCTACGTTTTGCTTAGTTTATGACTTTCAACCCAAAACACAAAGTAAAATATCTAGGGGTAAAGTTTGGACCTTGCATATAATTGTTTTGTTGTGTGTTTGGAACTCAGTTTGAGAGTTCCAAACAGAGTTTGCCAGATAAAGTTTTTTAATCTAAAGTTTTGATTGTCTTGAATGACATGAAGGATCAATATCAATCATTAAATTTCTCCATTTTCTAAACCTCGTTGCTCCAACTACATACTAAACAGACACTTGAACATTTGATAAGGAATGAAATTACGAGGAATGCATTCGAATTTGATAAATGATTCAAATTATAAAATTGAATCCATTAATTATTGTCATGTCAGCATTCAAATAACCTCTTTTTTTAATATGTATATTTAAATATACATCTATACCCTAAAATTTAAAGAGTAGACTTACCTTACATAAAAAATAATTGTTAGGTTTTTCCCCTTAAACTTTTAAGTGATAAGAGGAAACCTATTAAATTTATTTTGTTAAATTTTGAAGTAATTAACATTTATACTTTATCATTGACACATTTTAAATTTTTAAAAAAATCAATTTCAAAACATTTACAAAAATTAAGACAAATTATGTGAAACTTTTTAATGGTAATGACTAATGATCCATTATAGTAGAAGTAACAACTTGACAAATGTTAATGACATACTTTTAAATAATTTTTATTATTAGTTGATATTTTTTAGACATGGTGTAACTCTATTAAATAACTTCTACTTAAATTTTTTAAAATGGATTTTAGCTAATAATAAAAAGTAGGTTAGGAAAAATACAACAACATATTTCTCTAAATGCCTAACGGATATTTGTAATCACCTCGAGATAAATCATGATCCATCTTACTCTTTCCATCCCTAAATATAAAACTATCTTACCAAATTCACACACACACACAGAAAAAGAGAATTAGTTAATTTAGTTAAAATCATTAAGTTTGTTTTATAATGTATAATAGTTTTTCAAAATTGTTAAAGTGATTATCACTTTTCATTTAATTTTTTCACTTATTGTTTTTGTTTTTAGTCTCTTTACTTACTACCTAATTATCATTGTAGAGATAAATAATCTAATTGATGTATGTCATTTATTATTATATTAATTCCAATAAAAATTATACATTAATAAAGATATTTAAGTGTAAAAAAAGCTAATGATATAAAATTTTAAAAGAAAATCTTATATTAAAAAATAAAAAAAAATATATGAAAAGGATCTGGAATGGAGGTAGTAGTATTTTATGTCAAGAGGTATCTTCTGATAAAAGAAACATATTCTAATTCAACCCAATGATGACTGATTAAGAAGGTTGCTTTCTGGCCTCAAAAAGTTAAAAAGTTGCTTTCTACTTCTAACCACTTAAGTCTGAGTATGTGGTTAACATGTACAATAATTAATTCTCTTACGAACAAGATCATGTTTGACAGGTATAATCTGGTTTGGACTATGGGTTACCAAAAAACAAGAGTAAAAGAAACTTGATTATTAATTTTGTACTACTTATTTTTGCTAACTATGCTACTTTTTTTGGAATATTTCAGGAATATTTAACGTGTTTTGAAATTAAGGAACCATTTGATTTTAGAAAATATTTTTTATTTTAATTTTCATTATAAACTATCTCCATTGCTTTCAGTTTTCTAAATTTTTAAACACAAAAAACATCTTTTTATTTTTTTTATTTTATTCTTTCCCATACAAACTTTTAGAAACAAAAAATAAGTGAGAGTTTTATAATTAAAAATAAAAACGAAATAAAGACAAAAAAATGTTTTCTGAACTTTCATAGAGAAGACTAAAAAAAGCAGTGCAATTTGTAAAAGCAGGCCGTGTAAAAAGTAATCGAAGGAAAAAAAACATTTTCTGGTGCTGTTTTGCATGCTTCTAGAGATGACAATTAAATCCAAATTTGTGGGTATTAAGGAACACCTATTAATTTTGACGGGTAAAATTCACTTTGACCAGGTTTAAAAAAAGTTGACTTATCCCTAACATAAATAGAGACTAATTTGAGAATAATGTATCAGTCTGAACCTCCACCTCATCCCGATATAAAAAATAGGTTATTTTAATAGTTAAATAATAATGATAAATTAATATATTTTTTAAAATTATGATATAGTTCTTAAATTTACTTTTTAAAAATTTATTACTTTTTAAGACTTTTAATGTCTATTTTTAAATATTATCTTTATTAGAATGGATTATATATATATATATATATATATATATATATATATATAATTTGTATTGAAATATATATATTTATGTTGTTAACACAAAAAAGAAAATATAATGAAGTATGATTCTCGCAATTTTCTCAAATCCCACAAAAACCTATAAAAATAAACTTAAATTTCACTATTTTAAATCTGTATTTTTTAAACCTATCCCTCATCCACCACTGGTGTCGTTCCCATAATCCAATTTGACAACTTCCAGTTCAACCTATGTGTAGCTCGAGTAGAAGTTGTTTTCTGTTGCACTCATCAGAAGCACATCAAACAATAGGATAGTTGTTCTCTCAGCCGAATTTTAGGGTGAACTCTAGGTGTATTTCTATCAAAACCAACTTATAACTTTTAAGATAATTTATTACTTATAACTTTGAATTATAATATTTACAGTTTAAAAGCAGTTAGGACTAAAATGTTTTTTTCAAGGCTGTTACAAAGTAATTGTCAATAGACATGTAACGAAGAAAAATTACATGTTACATTATAATTACTTAAGATGTAAAAATTTATCTTATTTAAAACGAGATAATGATAATTGAAACATTAAAAAGGTAACACCTAAAACTTCAGGAAAGTAACATTTTTCAAAAGTAAAGTGAAAATCTAGTTGTCACTAATCTATTTTGGAAACTAGTCAAGGAAATAAAATTATAAAAATAAAAAAATCTAATAGTTAATATTAATATTTTCTATCATTTAAGACAATGAAAACTCCATTGAATCAATGAGTCTTTTCTTTTTGTTAGTCAAACCAAGATTATACAAACCTATAATTATAAAGGTGGACAAACAAACAACTCCAATTTATTGCAATTCTCAGCAAATTACACAGAATACAGATATTGACACATGTATAAAACAAAAAAATCACGATGTACATAGTAATTCTCCATCATACCAACGGACTCAACATTCGTTCCTCCACCCTCCCAAAAAAACTATCTAAATGAAAACCAATAGATAAATACTATGATAAAAAAATGTAGGTTTGAAAATGGTTTTACCTCTTCACAGGGTGGAATTAACAACATTTCGGAAGCAAGCATGCAGGAATTGGACTCCGACACCCAAAAATGACAGATTCTTTCTTAATTTGACTCTCTAAGAATGTGCTAAATATCTAAGCTATGATTTTCTTTCCTTTAACCTTATCCTTGATGCCACCTTTATATGGTTTTGATAAATCCAATGTTTCACCTGCAGCGGGTTTCTTCCGCTTTGCGACACCAATGTTAGCAGAATTACCAATGGGACCTGACCAAGCTTGGAATGGTTCCTTTGTAAAGGTATACGAGGTTGAACCGACCGACACATCAGCAGGAACCATATCTGGATCGATGTGATTTGATGATCCCAAAGGATAACCAAGCTGTCCATCTTCATGTGGTGGAGGGAACTTTTCACTCTTGCTCTTGGCATTTGCATGAGTGATTAAACGCCTTCTCTGCTACATGTCAAATCATAGCAACAAGTTTTAAGCAATGTTACTTTCTACTTTCAATCACAAATCAATTCTTCAGATCCTCAATGAGTAAAGTCAACTCGTTCATCGGAATATAGGATTATCACTAATTACATTCATTAAAAGATGATCAAAATTGATTTGACTAGAAACAGGTCTTTCTTAGCCGTTAAATAACTGTTTCTTGGCGATCTTAATTGCTTTAATGGCTAAGAGAAGTCTTTTTTTAGTCCACTGGCGGCCAAAATCAATTTTTCGAAGGACCTAATTGGTAACCATTCCATTTTTCTTTTGAGGATCAATTTGACTGTTTCTAAAAAATTATGAGAAATGAAAACAAATTTTATTAGAAGGAAAGTGGACACATTGGATCAAACATATAGTTATGATTATAAATAGAAGTAGTTTTCTTTGACATACATCAACATTGGACTGAAGCTCAGCATTGGATTCAGGAGCAGGAACAGCTTTGACAGCACGATCACGTGGTCGATGCTTCTTTGGACCATTGGCTTGAGCTTTGCCTGCAGCTCTTAATCTGAACATTCATATTTGCAAAGAATCTCAGAGGTGGTCAGATATAATAGGATGGCTAAATTAAAACTTAAAGATCTTAAAGGAACACTTTTCAGTCTAGTGGTCTCTATAAACAGTGTGCATTACTAACAGTTTTTTAATCTCCACTTTGTCCCTAAAGTTACAAAACAGACATCACTCTTATTTGCGTATTAGACTATTAGTAAGTACTGTCATTGAACAATTCAAATAATATAAAATATAATTGTTTACGACATCTTGCATTTTAGTACCCTCAATGTCCATATCTTTTCTCCTAGTTCTTTTCTCTCCCTCCCTCTCAATACTATCATTGTTTCCTTTTTTAAAATGTTCACTCACATTGAGTGTGATCCTCACTCCAAGTATGTAGAAAGCAAATTAAAGAGCAAATATACCTCCTTGCTTCATCATCCCGTCGTTTAGCATCCATTTCCTTGGTGGGGGGATATTTTGGAAGACTAGAAGGTGCACAAGCATAGGGTTCTGTGGTAAAGAACTGCAAAATGAAATGAAAGTCAAGAGAAGAAAATGAATATGGGTTTGACTTTCTTTTAAAAAAGAGCATCCAAATTAAACAAAGATAACATCTACATACAATTTTGGAGAAGTTTCAATTTATTAACACTAATTTTGGAATATTCACATACTTTATCTGGATCTCTAAAAACATGCCATTTCTTCCATCATTTAGGAGCATTATTTACTTACTATTCCAAAGAACTCAAGTTAGACTGAATTGTTTTCCAAGGTCACCAAGCCAGAAGCCAAAAAAACAACAAAAGAAATCATACTAGTTGATCCTATTCCAAGAAGGAAACATATTTTAAAATAAACAAAGCTTAAGAGAGGCACATCGTCAAGCTGAAACAGACACAACAGTTTTCCTCAAACAACATTCAAGTACACTTTTTGGCATATAGAAGCATACGCATTCATTGGCAATCATTGTAGTTAAGGATCATACTGCCTAAATATCACAAATAACTCATGCCTTCAAGAAGTTAAGGATCATACAGCCTAAAGTGTTTTGAGTATGCACTTTAAGGTAATCTACATACACCAAGAATAGATCAGGATCCAATAGATTTTGACAGTCTAAGTAGCATGAAATCAAAATATCAACAAGGCAATACAAAGTTTAAACACACCAAGCTAGCATTTTAATGACAAAAAGTTCAGGAGTTCTCAAAAGCCCACCTCACTTCTTAGAGCATCTGTGGCACTCTTCCGTTCTGCTGGATCAATTGCAAGAAGAGTATCAATAAGGGGAAGTGCAGGAGGTGGAAAATCTTTAAATGTCTCTCTTATGCATCTCTTGTAAGGTTCTCGAGGTTTAAACAAGGTAGCATTAGGCAACTTTGACTTCTTCCAATACTCATCCGAAGGTGAACCGCAAAGTTTGTATATCTTATGGAGTTGTTCCACCTGTGTAAGTATTCAAGAAAAGGGTCAGAAAATATCCAATGGAAATTTCAAATAACCAGCCAATAAAATGTAAATGATCTATTCTTAATGCAGTACAAATTTCCACAAATTACATAAAATTTCTTAGAGCTAAACATAATATCTACTATACCACTTAAAAAGGCTGATTTGCTGAAAACAGACTTAGGGATACATTCAAATAAATAAAGATATCGTGTACACATTGAAGAGAATGTAGTTTTCTAGTAAGTAAGCAGTCCAAAGTTCCACATTACATAATTAACTAACCGAGCCAAAACTATTATTACTATTGTCATAGTCACTGCTCACTATTAGCTCTTATTCCTTACAAATGCATGGCTTGATTATCCTTCTAATAGTTGAGGGTGTATTAGTTGATTTACCACAAACCCACAACAAAATAATACGGGTAAACTATTGACTTTATACAAGTCAACTAGGAAAAAATTGAGGAAATATTGTGAATTACTAATAGGTTTACAGCTTTTACATGTGCAATTCTTCTGCAGAGAAACAATCAGTGGTGCTTCACTACTTCACCCTCCCCCTAGAGAATTTCAAGTAAATATCCACTGACCATCATACAGTTTCACAATAAGAATCATGCTCCCTTATAGTATTCTAAAATTTGTATCTCCTTTTACCCAGTTTTTGCTTCCAATAATACATTAAAAAGCATGAACAAGGTGTATAAAGCTAAGAGACAAATTATGCTACAATGAAAAGCAATTGTTCATTGAGAAGGCAATGAAACAATTATCCATAAAAATTAGAGAATAGAAGTAACAAGTAGTTATAATCTCTTTCACTGGTTTTACATAATATGGGTCAATAAGAAGGTTTGATCCTTTAATATCACGGTTACATGTCGATTATGACAGAGCTCAAGTCCTGATAGCAGTTGTCCATGTAGATATATATATATATAATTTACCAAATAGTACAGTTGCACAGCCCTTAGTTATTTCTAATGCTTTTTCAGTTTTTCTTATTCATTGTAGATATATACATAATGCCAACATTCTAAATGCAAGTATAGAGCATAAAGCTTGGGTTAGGTGTACACAGGCTCACCCCCATAAGAAGAAAAGATTGGGAAGGGGGGAGCGGTTGCAAAGCAATAAGTAAAAGGTTCATGCATGCATGTCTAGAAAGCAGATTTTTCCATTAGGATATGTAACTTCATTTTGATTTTTTCAAATCAGGAAACTTGTTGAAGTACCACAATAACTGCTAGGCAGAGATTCAAGGGAAATGAAAAGTCATATAAGCCAAAACAAGACATTTGAAGTTTTCACCTCTGTACGGCCAGGCATAATAGGCTTCCCAGCCAATAACTCTCCTAAAATGCAACCAACACTCCAGAGGTCCACACCAACACCATATTCTGTAGCACCAAGAAGCAATTCAGGAGGCCGGTACCAAAGGGTAACAACACGATTGGTCATGGGATGCCTGCGGGTTGGATCAAAGAAAGATGCAAGTCCAAAATCAGCAATTTTAAGTATTCCTTCATCGTCAATAAGAAGGTTTGATCCTTTAATATCACGGTGAAGTACATGTCGATTATGACAGTGCTCAAGTCCTGATAGCAGTTGATGCATGTAACATTTAACCTGCAGCATGAGATGCATAGTATTTGGAGACATAAGATACTGCCAATTGAAAAGAAACCAAAGCACATCCTTTATTTCTTAGATTATTATAGTAAACCTGATCTAACCTGAGGCTCTGTGAACTTGATCTCAGGGCTTGCAGCAAGTCCTGCTAAATCATGCACCATATAATCAAACACCAGGTACAAACTCAAGGACATTCTCGATGTAACTAAACCTTCTAGCTTTACAACATTCGGATGATCCAATCTTCGCAAAATAAGAATCTCTCTAGCCATGAATTTTACACTCTCAGGTTCCAAATTGTCAAACCGAACCTTCTTCAGTGCAACAATCTTACCCGTTAATGTGTCCTTAGCCTTGTATACATTACTATATGTTCCTTGACCAATCTAAAACAAAGGGAAAATTAAAGAAAAAAAGAAACAACAATAAGAAGAGCAGAATAACACATCTCAAATAATTCAGACTAAATTCCTTTTATTCCTTTTAATTCTACCTACAAGTTTATCATTCCAATAATCCATCATGAGTCTCAACAACACAATCACAGCATCAATGAATCACAATCCCGATTGATGAACTTCAAACAAACCACATCCCAAAACCAATGATATGCATGGCATGACCCATCAAACACATTTCCAATTCAACTCAAATGTTTATGTAAACATATCATCACCCAAAAGATAACTAAAGTTCAAGACTTTTGCCAGTATATACAAACCCACCTTATCAATTTTCTCAAATGTGTCGGCCTTTCGCGGAATCCACCCACTAAGGGCTTCCCCACAAACTGTTGTAAGCCAAGGTGGCCATCCAGCTGCTACTTGCTCCCCTTGCAAATGCTTTGGTGGATTACTTAGCCTCGGGTTCGGCTTCGATCTTCTTCTTTCACCCTTAGGCCGCTGAACCTCATCCTCACCACCCTTTACTTTCTTCTCCTTCTCACCATTCTCAACCTCTACCACGTTCCCCTCACCCGCACTTGTGGACACTTCATCAACCTTCTTGCTAGACTCAACACTCAAATTCTTCTCCTCCTTCACCTCAGAGACTATTCCCGATGACACTTCTCTGCTAATCACACACCCCATTTGCTCTCCTCGAACCCAAGCTTCATTCCCTTGACATGGCTTCCTTAAGTGAGAGTTTCCGATTATCACCACACTAATCCAACAAAAAAAAAAAGGAACTTGACTATGATTATGATAATGAATTCATTGAATTGAGTAAAATACCCTTTACCCTTAATCAACTTCGTAATAATCCTACAACAATTGATGACGTCATCAATTCATGAAAGCAACAAACTTGTGCATCATGTGATGAGGGGAATTTGAAACCAAAAGCAAAAGTTTACGTTTTGAATGATCATAGGTCCACAAGATGATGCACGAGCACCAAGTGACGAATTAAGAGGAATTCAGTTGAGGTCAAAGGTAGCGAGATTCAGAGTGGTGTCAGAGTGATCTATGTACAAGCAAAGAAAGCGAAAAAATAAATTATTTTTATTTTTTATTAATAATTTCTCAGATAGAGCACGTGATGGGTTTAGAGAGAAAAGGGGGCAAAGAACATGATACATAAAAAGATTGAGAGAGAGAGAGAGAATCTTACAGTAACAGTAATTGGAGACCGAGGTTCCTATAAAGAGATGAAGGTTGTCTTGTTTATGAAGAGCGTGTGGGTAGTGTTGAAGTTAACCTGGGTTTGTCCGGTGATGTTGTTTGGTCTTTTTCTGGCTCAGAGACAAGAGAAGGAATTTAAGGAGGATGAGATCTTCCCACTTTCACAAAAAGTCAAACCACTCCAAATCTCTTTCTTACATACCCCATACTTATACATGCTTCCATGTTTTTTAAATTATGGCTATCGAAAGACTTCGGGATGAGTTTATTTAAACTTATTTAAAGAAAAAAATATTTTTTAAATTAAAAAATATCTAATTTAATTTTTAAAAAATTATTTAATTTAATTTTTAAAAAATTATTTAATGTATTTTTTAGATGTTTATGTAAACTAAAAAAAATAGAAGTTAAAAAAATTTAAAACAACTTATTTGAAGAAGCTATTTGAACAGTTTCTTTAAATAGGTTGTTGAAAAAATTGAAATAAGATAACAGTTTATTTTAAAAAAAGTTTTTTTTATAGTCGTAACTAAATAAATTAGTTTTTTTTATAATCACTTTTTATAAAAATAACTTTAAATAAATCATTTTTTAAATCATTTTATTTTAAGCTTAAACAAATTGACTCCATATTTATGGCCTGTTTTATATTTAAATATTCACGCAAAGTAATGAATATAATTATTTTGTTGTAATTATATACTAAAATTTATTTTTTACCCTTCATATATCAAACAACATTAACTCTCTTTATTTAACACATTTTTTCTTTCATTTTAGTATTATTGGGGAAAAAGTATTTCTTTTTTATTTAGCGTAATTTTAAAAAATATACATATTAAAAAATCATTAAATGATCTTAGAATGCATAAATTTATTTCTAGGTTACCCTTATACTTCTCTCTCCTCATTTATTCTACATCTTAATCGTACTCATTATTTTAAAAGGGAAGGCATAATAAGAAATTAAGTAATAAATGTTTTCTTGAACTCATAAGTGACAAATAAAAAATAATATTTTTAAAAATTACGCCAAATAAAAAGGAATAGATTGCTAATTATTAGTGCTTTGAAATTCAAAGTGGATAGTTAAATAAAACCTAAATTTATTTTCTCTATAAAGAGTTAAATAAGATCAAAGAGAGTACAATTTAACTTTTTTCCTTTTTACCTTAGGAGTGCCCAAAGCAAAAAGAAAACTAATAACTAAGAAGGGATCTTAAAAATATATTAAATAAGGATAAATCATAAACGTGTATTTAAGACATAAAGCTATTTTAACTTGTGTTAAAATGAATTTAAGTTTGACTGAAACGTGGTTAATGACAAAGAATAACATGATGAAAACTATGGGTAAAGGATGAAATTGTCAATAGGATACAAATAATGGATATGTATCAATTTCAAAGATTATTTTTATTTTTGTTCAATAAGGTATAGGTTAAAATTCAATTTATTGTAAAAAGGTAAATTATAGCTAGGTCAAATATTTGGTGAAATTATAGTCAGATCCATTTTGAACCCAACCTTACAAATCGACCCGACATATGTTAATTAGGTTGTAACCAAGATGTTGAGTAGGTCAATTTTTTTTACCATGGTTTCCCCTCTATATTTGGAAACAATGAAAAGAATGGTTAGAATTATGGTTCCATGGGAAACAAATGAGTAGCGTTGCTTGGAAAAGTCCCTCAAGGTTTTTTAAGTTGTTCATCATAATCGGTGTCTAAAAGGCTTTAAAACTACTTTGTGGAACTTCAATTGAGCTTTCATTATATTTGTTAAGCTATGCCACTTAATCGGAACTGCTTCAGAACTATACACATCATATCCAAGAAAATGAGGCTATTAGAGAGAAGTGATTGCATGGAGAGGGTTACAAGGACCAAACACTGCTAGTGCTTGAAATGAGGGAAACAACGTTCCAACATCTAAGAGAGGTAAGGAAGTTATGAGTGATTAAGTTAAGGGCGGAAATGTGGTGCAAGGTCTTACATGTTTAGGGAGAGGTGGTCATTGGTGGTAAATACAACTTATCTGATTTTGACTCGGATACGTGTATGTTGGATTTGAATAGGTTAGGGAGCAATGAAAAGCCATTATATTTGGATAATGTATTTCCAACCAATGCCAATCAGGATAAAAGGGTTATCCTTTATATGGTAACGATCTTTGTTGATGTTTATGAATTTAGGGCCACAACAGACTACACTATATAAGAAGACTTTGATATTATGAGGGTGAAGATTGATAAGCATCAAGTGATTGTGATGTGTGCAGGAAAACAATGTAATTGTTAAGGAAACCCTAGTAAATAGGCAACTGAAACACATAGGATTCTTATTAGTCTTGCAAACCATGCGTTTCAAAGCAATATCAACCCATATAAATGCATAAAAGATTACTTCTCATAGCGTAGATCGAGAAACTCAAAGCATGGCAACCTCGTTCTTAAAGAGCCCATGAGAAAACCCTTACTAAATTCCAGGCATTTGAATGCCAATTTAATAGAAAGTGACTTTTACCATAATTGCATTTTGTATATCTTAAAGATGTGCGGCTTATAAGCATTTTATGCTTTATTCATAGGATCAGGCATGACTTCATAAACACGTTTTAATGATTAGGCCTTTTACTCATCTTAAATGAGTTAGATTGTCTTAATTTTAGTCCAACTAAAATTTTAAAAAACCACTCTTTAATGGACCTATTTTATGTGGATGACCCTACAGATAATATATTTAGCTATATTAATAATAAAACTTTTATTATTAATATAAAATAATGAGTGGTATCTAGCAATACATCATTATATCCAAATATAAATTATATCAATTCAACATAACTTATAAGTGATAGACATTATACTTTTGTTCCATTTGTCACGATATTTAATCGGATTCAAGACATGGTCATTGTCATCCTTGCGTAACCTAATTTGTTTTCTTAATACTATAGTAGAATTTATTTGAATAAATATATAATATTTATTCTCTTTAGCATAGTCATGCATTTTCTAGTTTAACTCCATAAAATGTCTCATAAATATCACTTTCATTATATAAAAGAGATAAATTTCATCTACATCACTCATATTCTCGTGTATGATTTATTCACTCTAATTACATCCTTTATGATCAATTTGTTACAAGAAATGTTTGATTGCATTAAAATAGTAAACTTCTCATGTTGGAATCATAGTGACTTCAAGTCGAATGACTACATATACCATTATCTCATTGAAAGTAGTTTATGTCATTCATGTAATGATCCATGCAACATTTCCATGGTGGATTAGTTTAGTATACTATTACTCTTAATGCATTCCGTGTGAAGACTTGATATTATATATATCTATGATCTGTAAGATTAAATCATCAATTCACCCACACACTCATCTTGGTGTATTAATATGTACATGTATTGATATTAGACTATGGATAATGATGGTACAAAGTTAGACTTAGAAGATGGGGTTGAATAAGTCTTAAACTCTTTTCTAAACACTTTTATGGGTAGCTCAATAAGTTAGAAACAATTAAATAAATTTACAGACCAGAGAAGGGTAGAGAGTCATGTAGCAGATTTATACTGGTTCACTTCCAATGTAGAAGTTACGTCCAATCCCTTCAGACTATAAGGATTTTCACTATTGTAAAAAACACCTTTACAATATATGCACCAGCCCAGTGCATCAAGTATTCTTGACTCCAACTACTTCTGGCTTATAACCCAAGCATTGTTTCAAAGAGCCACTCCTGGCTATAGACTCCTAAGTATTCTTTCAAAAGCCTCTTCAGGTCATAAATGTTTCCCACACTAACAGACTCTGGCAACATGCCAGATCTTACAGAGAGTAGTGAAAAGTATTTTGATGTTACAACAGATAACTCAGCGTACATGAATATGAAATGATAACACAGGTACACTGAGCTATAGACTACTATAAGTCAAGGTCTGCTAAAAGCAGAACTACAAAGAAGACTTAAGTAGTGAAAATACAAGAACTTAGAAACTCTTGAGAAAAGTCCTTCAAACTTTTAGTTTTTGAGAGAGATTAGAGAGTATTGAATCATGAAGGCCAAAAAAAGTATCTCTTGAATTTGAAAGCTTCTTGTATTTATAATCCTTCTTGAGATAGCCATTGATTCATCTTGAAGGATATTGATCTCTTCGAGAATTGTACTATCAACAAGAGCAGAGACATTGCTTCAGAGAAACTTCCTTAAATGGATTGCCTCGATAGTCTTCAAAAAAAGATCCTTTTTGTTTATTTTCTTTGAGTAAGCAAGTACATCTTCATAGCAATTGACCTTAGGCTATCTATTCTGTACATGTATAGCTTTTACTGACACATTGGAATATGCGAGACAATTTTCTTGATTTATGTGAGCAAGCTTTCAACTTTTCCTTTAATTGTCTTTTCAATGATAGGCACAAATTTTGAATGTGAAAGTCCATGCAACTCCTTGTTTAAAAAGGAAAGATCCTTTACGCGTGCTGAAACATGGGAGAGAAGACTTCATTTTGAGGTCGGTATCTTCATAAAGGCTTGATAGATTTGAAGTCTTTAGAAAGTGAAAACTCTTCTTGACATGAACGAATTTGATTTTTACAGACTCCCCTTATTCTTTGCAATTGGAGTTCTACGAACTCCCTATCACACTTGAACAGAATAGTTAGATAAAAAAGTGTACAGACTTTATTTTAGCTAAGAGTCTTGATGTATATTTTTAACAAATAACATAGGGTTCAGGCGTCTTAGTCATGAGTTCAGACTTGATTCTAACAATCTCCCCCTATTTGTTGATAACAAACATCAAGTCTTTAAGATAAAATAAGGTATGTATTAAAGAAAGAATTGAAACATTGAAAATATTAGATTGATCATGAGTTTATATATTTCAAAGTTCTAAGATGATCAAGCTTTTCGCACATAACAAACTTCAGTTATAACAATAAGATATTTGAAGACATGAGTATGCAAACTGAACAAATTATTATTCATGCAAACAAGAAGTATTACATATAACTTTAAAGAGAAGAGAAAAAAACAGACTGCACACATTCCTACTTAGATTATTTCTCCCCCTTTTGTAATCAACAAAGGAGGGACATTATAGAGACCAAGCAGCCGACGTGGGAACACAGTGAAAAGCAGATGCTAAAATTAATAGGGAAGCAGATGCAAACACCAAAATTAAATGACCAAGTTGAAGACAAAAGAAATAAGGATGGTCAGTTAAAACAATGGAGGGAACACAATCAGAGGAAGAAATAATGGTGTTGGATGAATCACAAAAGGATGAATGAGTTTTAGGGATACCGCCAACACGACTCCAAAAATTTCAAACATTAACCATAATATCACTAGCAGAGGTGCTTAAAGCTCGTTCTCTTTCCCAAAGATAGTGTGCCCATAACAGACCACAGGTGTGACCATTTGGAGAAGGGTCCAGACGCTGAACCTCTAAAATGTCATTAGGGGGTCTCTTGGAAGTCCTCATATACCGATCAGGGGCAGACAAAGCAGAAATCCAAACTTTCTCTTTTAGTTTGTTAGTAATGATCCTTAGATTCTTAGGCATGAGGCGGTCAGGATACACCAACAGACAAGCCTTAGGCTTGGCAAACATCTAAATCCAAGGCTTAGTAGGAAGCTCATGGTTTCTGAGATGTTGATGAGCCTCTTGCTGCATGCGAATGGCTTAGGTGTAAGAAAAAAAGTCAGGGTTGTAGAGGTGAGGGTTGGAAAGGAGTTCTTCATGAGAAATAGGAGGGTGAAACCTTTCCCAAGAAAATATGCAGACACCACTTCCAGGGAAGAAGATCTATTTATAAATAGGTAGTTCACCAGGGGCATGATAAGGGAAGGGACGGCCAGGGAGTTGAGGGATAATGGTGTAGGTCTTCTTCTCAGCTAAGGGTACAGCTGGGGGTTGGTAGAATTCTATTTGTGGTGAGAAGCTGATTTTAGGGTAAATAGGCCCTGGTACAAATGGTATGGGTATGGTGGGTTTAAAAGCAGGTTGAGAGGAAGGTGTAGCCTTTTTGGATTTGGATTTGGGTTTTGGTGTAGTTAACTTTAGTTTAGATGGAGGAGGGGCAGAGGGTTTGGTTACAGATGGTGTAGGTACAAACTGAGTTAAGGGAGTAGAAGGTTTGGGTATGGGTACCTTAGGTGGAGGAGCAGATGGTTGAGGTTGAGATACTAGAGGAATGGGTACAGATGGTTGAGCAGCAGCAGGGGTTGTAGCAGGTGTCTGGACCTGTGCTTGAGCAGGAGTCTTAACTAAAGACACATATGTCTTCTTCTTCTTCTTGGGATGGGTCTTCTGAACCTTAGCATGTTCAATAGACAGTCTCTTGGTAGAAGCAGCTTAAGCTTTGGACTTCTTCTTTTCTTCAGCCTTCAAGGCTTCCCCTTGAGCCTTGTATGACTTGTACATATCATAGTTCAGATTATACAGATTAACCCAATCGTACTTAGTCCACTTAGAGACATCTATATCAAGGAATTTCTTATAATAGTAGCAAATAAAGTTAACATATCGCTTCTTTGAAGGAATTTTGACGTAGTCCTTGAGCTTGGTGGAGTAAGGGTCATAGGAGTTCTTTGAAGGAGTTGAGGAGGCAGGATGAACTTCTTCAGTAGCAACAGTTTGAGCACCAGAAGTTGCTTGAGCAGACTTCTTTTTCCTAATCACTTTCCTAATATCATCCGATGTAGAGGATATATGGATGAGTTCAACAGGTTTCTCAATAGTTGCAGCTTCAGACATCTTTAAGGGGGTTGATCCAAACTTCAGAACAAAAACTTTTGAAACCTTAGCCTTCTTGGCTTAAGGTTGTTCCTTAATGGGTTTAGACTTAACTTTCCTCTTCAAATGAGTCTTCTGTACCTCAGCAACAGTTGTAGTTGGCTTATCTAATATTGAGAGAAAATGGGCAGCTTAGTAATCAATGGACCACTTGTCGTCCAGTCTATTACAGACTCTAGATTTACATTCTCTAGCTTAAACATTTTCATCAGCACAGCTGGGTAGGGCACTTTCTTTTGTTTCTTCATAACAGCTGTAGACATGTAGATTAACATAATATTGGCAAGGTTAACTTTTTCCTTCATCAACATGTGGTAGATACAGAATCTAGCCAACTTAAAGACTATATCTTTTGTAGACTTCCTGGGTAAAAGACTTGACGTATCAAAACATGTAGCATCTTGGCCTTAGGTAAGAGACTTCCTGAAGTGGTCTTTTCTGGACGAGCCTTTCCAAACAGACCTTCATTAATGGTGAAGTTTGAAACTTCAGTAAACTTGAAGTCATCAGTGAAGACTGTGACGCTCCAAAATTTTGGAACAAATTTTTCACGTTTAAAGAATCATTTTTAAAATTTGTAATTTAAATTTTGAGGTCACGTAAAAATTAATAAATGCGGAATATTATCATGCATACTAGTCGTGAACGAATAAAACATAATACATTTATATAGCGGAAACGATAAAGAAGATTACACTACATGGTACATAATATTATTACAACCCATTAAAATTCAAATGAAATCATAGTCCAAGCAATAAAACATAAAGGCTTCATTAATTGCATCACTCGTCAATCTGTGTAGCATGCACTGTAAAAATAATGTAAGAGTGAGACAGAATATAGAATAAATATAAAATAAATAAAATTGTACAAACACAATCAACAAACCATAATGATATGATGAATATGCCAAACCAGGTCATTTGTATTAAATAATCCTTAATTTAGTCAAATGATGTCATGCTGGATCCATTTTGGTTTGGTGGGAATACTGCAGTAAAAAGTCTCATAGAGACACAAGTAGGACTTAGCATAATGCCATGAATCCCTACTCTCCATGGCGCTCAAGTAATGAAGTACACAAGTTTAACTCATCATAGAGTAACCCCCACCAGGGTAGGCAATCATGGAACCCCTAAATTCCATGGTGCGTCCAAATGCTTATGATGTATGAATGCCTTTAATTCTCTTTATCGATTTAACATACCATGATATCAATATTTCCATAATCACTTGGAAAACCACAAGTCCTCAAAG
This sequence comes from Clitoria ternatea, assembly GCA_037962975.1. Classification (NCBI taxonomy): domain Eukaryota; kingdom Viridiplantae; phylum Streptophyta; class Magnoliopsida; order Fabales; family Fabaceae; genus Clitoria; species Clitoria ternatea. The sequence continues at coordinate 12,741,504 of CM075674.1, read as the reverse complement.
GACACATCACATATAATAATTTTCAAAATTATGGATTTACTGTTTCAACAACATATCTCAATAAACCATAAGACATTCATGTATACATTAATTTAGTCATTCATAATCATTCATGATAAAAATATATATATACTGTATGTCATATATAGGACACTCAATAACTTCCATAATAATCAATAATCCCTCAATAATTCAATAATAGATCATTACTCATATGAAAAATATCATTTTCATCCATAATAACCATTATAGGTAAGTTTCAGCATTTTACAACGGCAACATACGTTAGTAAAACAACCATAATGAGACACCCCAAAAATAGAGGTAGATTTTTTGCCTTTTTATAAATCATAAATTCGATGAAAGAAAATAAGTGCTGAAACATTTTTGACACAGTACCTGGATCGATGATGAACCACTCCCATATATGAAGATATGAAAGGGTGAAATTAAAAGATTAATTTTATGATAATTTTCCGAGTTAAAAATCAGTGGAAGAATTAATCAAATTAAATGTTGCGAAAATAAACTTTAAGAGAAAGGACCTCATGAAATTCCATGAGTCATACAGAGTCCAGAATTCCTTTAAAATATTGCATAAATGCACTTTTATTGCAAGGGAAATGAAATGAGTTGAAATCAAGACAAAAAAGAGCAACAGGGTGTCCTTCGCTCAAGCGAGACTCATCCGCTTGAGAGAGATAGCGTGGGCACACTTGAGTGGAGTAAAGAAAAGCTGAGCGAAAGGAGTTATTATGCATCAGGGGTCGATCTCGCTCAAGTGAATTCTGACTCGCTTGAACGAAACACACAAGCCTCGCTTGGGCGACATATGTTGGTATTTTTGGCTTGGCGAGTCACACATGGAACGTTTGGGCGAGACAGGAGTAAGCTGAGCTAAAAGAGAAAGGGAGTTACAGGGGGTCACTTCGCTCAAGCGAAATCCGACTCGCTTGAGCGAGACACACAAGCCTCGCTTGGGCGGAGCCAGCGAGCGTGGGCGAAAATCGTCCAGAACCGAATTCCATACCGACTCGCTTGGGCGAGACCTCCTCGCCTAGGCGAAAAACTTCCAGAGCCAAGCTTATACCCTCTCGTTCAACAAGACTCAAAATCCCTCGAAAACCGACTCCCAACACTCGGGTTTTCACATAACTAGAGCTACAAATATCCTTTTAACTTGAAACCACTTTCTATAGATCCATAACCTAATTATCTACAACTTTTGTGAAGACATCAAAGTCTAAAAACGTATGTATAATTCCCAAAATATTAATATATACACAAAATAGAAGATACGTATTCCAAACAGACATGATGTAGTATTTTGGCTATAACTCATGCTATACATATCCAAATCAGTCGGTTCAAGTCTCAAAATTCACATAACAAAAAGCTCTACAACTTTGATGAAGAAGTCAGACTCAAATTCACACGTTTTCAGCTTCAAAATTGAGCAACAAGTTACGAAAATAATTCTGGAAAATCCTAGAACAGCATATAATTCTACCCATTCCTTATTTATTCACAACCCTATCCTCTCTTACCTTGGTGTAGGGTCTTAGATTGATTGGAAAAACGTTCTCTTCTTACTGTCCTTGCTTTAAACCAAGAGTGACTTGTACGTAGAGAAGGAAATGAGAGAGAGAGAGACTTTACTAATTTTGGGTTTGTTCTGAGAATTCAGACTTGGAAAAGGTGTGGCATTGATTTAATAATGTACTAGGCAAGTGGGGGACAAGCTTTCTTGTGATTGGAGGTTAGGTGCATCAATTATGGAAATAATAGAGGTTTTAGATAAGAAATGAGCTGTATTGTTGACTATTACCGCCGCCTACCTACTGGAGCCTTGTATGATTGAAGAAGAATATATTAAAATATGTATAAAACGACAAGATTGGTGTAAAAGATTAATTCTGACACTGGTTTGGTATTCTGGGGATAATTGCCGACTGGAACTTTACCGGTCAGTACATTTATTTGCCGACTGGAACTCTACCGGTCATTCCGAGAAAAATTCATCAGTCTTCGTTCAGAACTGCTCCACTCGGAAGAGAATTGGCTCGGTCATGTTTTTGTTTGAACATTCGGGTATAGCCTTTTTTCCTCAGAAAATGACTCATTCGGAATTGTCTCACCCGGACTCCTTCAAAAATATCTCACTCGGATATCTCTTTCCGAAAGTGTTCTTTTCAAAGTCGGTCACTTTTCGTTCACAATTGATTCACTCGGGAATCATCCACTCGGATATATCTGATTGAAAAGTACTTATTCGAAGTCAGTCTTTACTCGAAAATATTTCTCTCGGAAGTGAATCACTCGGAAATCATATAACCGAAAGATCATTCAGAGCTAAGTCACTCGGAAATCTTACAACTGAAATATCATTCGGAGTTGTTAAGTCCTCTCTCGGAAATCGTTCCACTTTGAAGTATCACTCGGAGTCGAAGGCAAGCTTGAAGACCGACCCGAGCACAAGCTCTCGACAACTTCAAGACATCCGAGTACGAATAGTCTGAAGGGTTCAACACTCGGATATTTCCTTCGTCGGAAACTCTTCACTCGGTAGTATTACTCACTCGGAGATGTTTGACTCGGAAATGAGTCACTCGAAGACATTTAACTTGGAAACGAGTCATTCGAAGACATTTGACTCGGAATTGAGTCACTCGAAGACATTTCACTCGGATCTTTCACCCAGAAGTGGTTCTCTCGGACACACTTCACTCAGAAATGTCTCCGAGACCAGGACTCCACTCGAAAGTGGTCCTCTCGGTCATGACTCACTCGGAAGGCATAACCTTCACTCGGAATTTCAACCTTCACTCGGAATTTCTCTCAGTCATAACCTTCACTCGAAAACAGATTCTTTTATTCACTCAGAAAATCTTATTTCTGACCTAATTCACTCAGAATTTCTTGTTCACTAATATTTTACTCGATAATGACCCAATCAGAGCGCTACCAGAGGTTAATACTAAAGAAAACTACTTGAACGAATCAAAAGATGCTTCAATTCATAGCCAAACTTATGTAGAAAGTTAATATAACTGGATAATATCATTAATGATCTAGATTAAAGATGATTATACATGAGATTGAAATCTTTGGGATGTTACAAAGACTGTTCCTCTAGGGTTACATTATAGAATAGTTACCAGAAGATCTTTTGATATTTCAATCTACTTCCCACACAGAGTTCAACAAGGATACATTTCGTCTTGTCTACAGAAAGTTTTCCAAAACTCAAGGGCAATAGATGAGGAGAAGGGTTCTTGGTCCAAACAAAAACTGGTCCAACCAATACCTTCAATCTCAGCACAGACATCTTTTCCTTCAACTTGATGTTAAGAAACATCAAAGTACAAAGATTCGATCACACCCTTCACAGATAGTGAACAACCAGCCATTGTAGAGAGAAAAGGAAGTTTAGGAAGATGAAAAGGTTTTGGAGAGAAGAACAGCTATAGGGCAAAAGAGGTTTTTGAAGAAAATGGAGAGAGAAAAGCGGTTGTAGAGAAGTTGTAGAGAAATGAAAGGTTGCAGAGAATGAAATGATGACTAAGAGGGGTTATTTAAAGGCAACGTGGCTTAATGGAGGGAAAATAGTTTCAAAAATGGTTGCATTCCAAGCAATAATTGAATGCCACGCGTTATGGAAAAATAAATAAATAAATAAAAGAATTTAAATAAGAGAACAAACTACGCCTCTCAGTATGGAAGTGAATAAGTGAAAATTATTCTAAGTTAGGAAGTATACAGACCATAATCATACAGACACCTCAATCAAACAATGTTACACATGTTCAAATTATATTTAATGAAAGCGAACCTAACTTCTGCTAAAGGCTTAGTGAGAATGTCACCCCATTAATGGTCTATATCCATATACTTCAGACCCAGAATGCCTTTCTGGACATAGTCACGAATGAAGTGGTACTTGACTTCAATATGTTTTGCCTTTGAGTGTTGAATAGGGTTCTTTGATAAGTTGATAGCACTTGTGTTGTCATAGAATACTGGAATCTCTTCTTCTTGAATTGAGTAGTCCTCCAGTTGATATTTCATTCACAGAAGTTGTGAATAGCAACTGGCTATAGATAGATGCTCTACTTCAGCTGTAGAGAGTGCTATTGAATTTTTTTCTTGCTACTTCAGGAAATCAAGCTGGTTCTTAAAAAGTGACATCCACCACTTGTACTTTTTTTATCTGATCTATCACCTACAAAGTCCGAATCACAAAATCCACGAAGGAAAAAGGAGTCTGTTCTCTTATAGAATAGCCTAAGGTTAGTGGTACCAGCAAGATACCTCAGAATTCTCATCATTGCAGACAGGTGTGATTCCTTGGGGTTTGCTTGATATCTTGCACAGACACACACACACACACTTAACATTATATCTAGTCTGTTAGATGTCAAATACAACAATTATCCAATCATTCCTCTATAAAGACTCTGATTCAGTGATGTACCAGATTCATCTTTACTTATGATGCAATTTGGGTGCATTGGTGTACTCATAGGCTTGACACCAGCCATTTTAAATTTTATGAGTAACTCTTTGGTGTACTTTTATTGATGAATAAAAATTCCATCAACAATCTATTTAATTTGTAGACCAAGAAAGAATTTGAGTTCACCTATCATGCTCATCTCAAATTCAGCCTGCATGGTTTTCCAAAATTCTTTGCATAGACTCTCTTCAGTAGCACCAAAGACAATGTCATCTACATAAATTTGCACTATGAGAAAGTGTTTATCTGAGCCTTTTCTAAACAGAGTTGTGTTGACCATTCCTTTAGTAAAGCCTTTTGATTTTAGAAAGGAACTGAGTCGGTCATACCAAGCTCTTGGTGGTTGTTTCAGACCATATAGTGTTTTACTTAGCTTAAAGACATGGGTTTCAAAAGATTTGTCTTCAGATTAGTGCTAATATATGATTTTGTTGTTGTATGATCTGTTCATGCTGCTAAATTTGATACACAGTCACACACACTAGAGAAGAAAGTTTGATCTAATATGGGTTAGATAATTTGTTTGACATCTCTAAATTTTGTATTAAAAGAAAAGTTTTTATTATGTTAATGTCATTACAAAGTACCAACAAAACCTAACATGGTTTATAAATAACTATGTTTTTTTAAACAAGTTGTTAGGGTTTGAATCCTAATGTGTATAAAACCTTCTTAGATGATCTCTTCAGTTACTTAAATTATCAAAAAGTGTCTTTAGTCCTCAGTCTTATGAAGCAAAATTATATAAAGAGCTAGTTGATAGTAAACTACAATGTTAAGACTTAAAATTGATTTGATTAGAGTCTTGGATCATGGTGAATAAGGAACCGATATTTTTATCCTATTGACGACAAAAGTTTTAAATTATTATTACCCTGATCTAACGAAAAACATTTGAAGGTTATTGCACAAGTCTATTTAGCATCGTCAAGGTTTTGCACAAAGAAAGGATCGTTATTTAATTTGCACTCCACATATTTATTCAATCCTTACATATTCTATTTTACAAGGTTTTGCCTCCACATATTGGTACACATACATAAAATTACATGCATGCAATTCTTAAGTAAAAGGACACTTAATTGAGAAAGCATACTCAACACATAACATTGATTTTATTTCATAATGTATATAGCTTAACTAAAGGGTCATGCCATTAAACTTCCTCATAGCCTCCTTATGATCGATGGTTCCATAGCCACGTCTTGTATCATCCCTGTGATCAGCACCTCTACCAGTCACAATGTTTTTCAGCCTCTCAGTTTCATTGCCCAAATTCATGACCCTGTCAAACTTGCTTGTTTGTGGCGCAGCCCGGCCCATTGATGGTGCTAGCCCATTATGGTTGTCATTTTCATATGATCTGGGCCCTCCATTATTGCCAAGCCCATTTCGCTTTGCGCCTTCGGTCCTTAACAATTCCATGGCCTTCTCAATATCGTGCACTGGCCCACTTAGTTGGGTCCCTTTTCTTGGTGCTGCAGTCCAAACGGAGCCTAGTTTGGGCTCACCCCTATTGCCAGAGGGTTTGTACCTTTCTTTGTTGTTGCTGTAGAAGTTGTCACCAACATAGTCACCATAGTCATTATCATCATAGCCATGATGCCTATTCCTAGTGGGACTTCCAATTCCAAGTGGCTTACTCCTTTCTTTGTTGTTGTAGTCCTCATAGCCACCATAGTCTTTAGGACTACTATAACCACTATAATTATCATTTTTATATGGGCTTCCCATCAAGTTGGGTCCTTCTCGATTACCATAGTCACCACCACCAAATCCATTACTATAACCATCATATTTCTCTTTCTTAATAGGACTTCCAATTGGCTTGTACATTTCTTTTTTGCCATAGTCATCACCATACCCATAAGGACCATTGTAACCACCATACTTATCCTTCATAACAGGACTTCCAAGAAGCTTATGGTGCCCTTCTTTGTTGCCATAGTCACCACCATACCCATAAGGACCATTGTAACCATCATACTTGTCCTTCACAGGACTTCCAAGTAGCTTGTGCCCTTCTTTGTTACTATGATCTTCACCATACCCTTTAGGACCATTATAACTATCATATTTGTCCTTCACAGGACTTCCTAGCAACTTATGCCCTTCTTTGTTGCCATAGTCATCACTATACCCTCTAGGACCATAATAACCATCATAACTATCCTTCTTAGCAGGACTTCCAAGCATCTTGTGCCCCTCTTTTTTGCCATAGTCACCATATCCATTAGTACCACTATAACCATCATATTTTCTATTCCTAATGGTACCTCCATCGGGCTTGTGTACTCCTTTGTTGCTACCATAGTCACCATAACCATTAGAACCATCATGTTGGTCATTCTTAATGGTACCTCCAATAGGCTTAGTTCCTTCCTTGTTGCCATAGCCATAATTTGGACCATTATAACCATCATGCTTATCACTCCTTATGGTACCTCCAATTGCCTTGTTGCTTCCATTAAAAGATGTTGGCTGTGAGGAGTGGCGCCAATCAGGTGAAGCCACGTGGCTGGACCTTGGTGAACGGCTAGCTTCATTATGCACCTTGCTAATAAAGTCATCAAATTTGCGGGGAGAACCACGAACAGGGCTTGCTTGTCGATGATTCCAATCATCATCATCATCATGGTAACGCTCATCCCCATAAGGCTTGCTAGCAACTGGCACTATGGTTTTCTTGGTAACATAACCCTCGGATGGGTTACCATTAATAACTTTGGGTACGAAAGGAGCAAATGGCTTTAAAACAGGAGCACGTGGTTCACCTCTCACACTACTTGTAGTGTTGTAACTGGAGATGCTCCGAAATGTGTAGCCATACTCTGCCATGGTTCAAGGATACACACCTTCTCTCTAATTTTGGTTATGAAACGGAAGTGCCCAATATGTTGAACTAAATAGGTGAAGAGAGCGAGATTCAAACTAAGCGTGCATGAGAGAATCATATGCTACTTCAGGTGCGGAATGGACACTGATATGGATCTTATTCATGTTCTTGTATTGACGTGTGTGTGAAAAAGAGTAAAGAATCGCATTCCGTTAACAAGTGGATGGAAATGGAAGACTAAATTGAATTCCAATGCTTTTGGTGACATGCATCGTTTTCTACTGGATGTAAATGAACATGTTCCTTGATGTTGGAGTCCAACTTAAAGAGAACAAAGTAAACCCACCACCCAAAAAGAAGAATATGGTAGATATCAGTAAAGTAAGAATCTATGAATTGAAAATCTACAGTACAAAAGAGTATCAATGTCCAGTGATGTGGACTCCCAAGAGATAGGGATGAATTCGCTCAAGCAATTAACAATAATTCAACAAGATTCTGCCACCGCCACTGCTAGCTAGTCACGTCTTTAATACACTAGTTATATTATATTCAGAGTCCACGAGTGTAGAAACCCCTCAAATTCCTAGAAGATTCACCGCTGTTACACCTGATTTTCAAGTTTCCGATGTTGCATGGTTTTAGCTAAATAATGTGTTAACGCATACATGATAAAACTTGCTTGTCACTCTCCAACACTAGATGAAAATTATAGAAAATTTAGAACTATCCCTAGCCAACAGCAACTTCTCTTGTTTTGTTTTTTTTTTTTTTGGGTTCCAGACAAACATTTCTTGGACTCGGTAAAAATACATAAAATAAAGGCATAAAACTGTACGAGTGACCATAAACACGGTTATAGAGTACAAATTCACCATACAAACCACAAAGCAACCCATAAAACTAGATTGAACATAGTCAGCTCCACGGGAAGAGAGAAGCAAGGGGAAGAATAAGCAGAAAGGGACTTGAAAAGAGGGTAACTGATTCTAATTTGAACAAATGAAAATAATATCACTTTCATTTAACAAAATTTTAAGAATAACAACAATTAAAGGACTAGGGAGTGTAGAATGTGAAGAAACAGAATTTCTATATCTAGGTATTTAATGCCCAATTCAAATGTACAATGTTCTTGTTGTCACTTCTAGATTTATCACCTTCTTCCTAGAAAACACTCCATACAATCCCCACTAATTCTCAACAGAGCCAACTAGAAAACCTCATCCTGCCAGACATAATCCACGAGTTCATCATGTCCAGTGAAAGTATGCACGCCAGCTAGATATAATTCAAAATTTTTAGCAACACCTCCCTCATAACGTGAAATCTATCCGAGCAAGCTTTGAAAATGCCACTAAATTTGGTGATGATTGAGCTCAGAATATACAAGCCTCTTAAAATGCCATTTATCAAAGAAGGCACCTCAGAAGAATCAATTTTCAGAAGTGATTTACACAATCACAAGAAAACCTGCAAGTATTGATAACGATAAAGTCTGTGAAATTTGCTGAGAAATTAATCAAAAAATCGAGTATGATATGTAGTGCACAAATTACAACATAATCCTTTAGAAGTTATGTGATACCGATAATCACCATTCAGACATGAGCAACCCTTAGCAGCCCAGCGTCTGACATACTGGCTATAGACCCTTCTCAATTCGGGGTGCAGCATTGCCATCAATAATGAACAAATACAGAACCCCCTTACAGTTGGCAACAGAAATAGATTATAGAAGGCATAAAAAGAAAAGGATTTGGTTAAACCTAAGGCCTTAGGGGGTAAGTTTAGGTCACTAAAAGAAACAACTTTACATTGGAAAAGAATGCAATCACTAGAATGGAAATATAAAAGAGTCTAATGATTGTATTATTTCTCAATAAAAAGTTACTATTTTTATTGGTTTAACCTCAGTCCTAAGGGATGAGACTGAGGATTGAGAAAAATCCAATAAAAAGTGCAGGAACGTTTGCAGTGAAAGCATTATATCATACTGTAACTAAGAAACACTCAAGATGCTTTACCACCTCTGACGTAAGGACATTTGCAGTCACCTCCCTTGAATTACTCTGTAATTTAGGACAAGGTCATCTGTTTTCTTCCATATATAAGCTCGCACCGTAGCTAAGCTCATTTCAGGAGACAATATCTGGAAATGATCAAAACAGTTGGCTGAATGCAAAATGCTTAAACAACGTAATATCAACACAAGGTAATATCAGATGATATCAAAAGACAGTTAGTAAATCAAATTATCAAATTAAACTTCCTCCAGACTCCAGTTACCTAGGGTCAAACAATACACAAAAGAATTGTTACAGACTTACAGTGATGATTAAACCAAAGCTTCATTAAGACAACTGGAAAGAAGTTGGAGGAATAGAGATTAAACTATGGAGGAAATACAATTATAATAATTTATTTTTTAGACTTCAATATGGTTTTGGTTGGGATCACTCATTATCTGGAAATAAATTTCTAGCATGACATTGTCGCATGTGAACCATTTAAGGCTGAAAACAGAGTTCTTTCGAGTCTCGTCATCTCTTCATCTTATCACATCAAGTGAAGGTGACCTAAAACATAATGGAAATAGTTTCTGCTAAATATTGTGATTAGAGTACATTGTTGTACCTTCCATGATAATTAGACCAAAACACTTTCAAATTCAAAGCTACTGACTAACATTTAGACAATCAATTCAGCGCCATGGATTAGAAGGCTAATCAAAGTTGCAATTTTACAATTATAATCCAAAACAAATCAAAGGGAATTCTTTGATGACTAACATGAAAACACAACAGTTGGCCAAAACTCACAAGATGGATAACAGATTCTAAAAGGCGTGTGAATGAATTGAAATATATGCTAAATATAATGAAATAAGGCATGAACTTTCCCAATCTCTGCATCCAGAATGCTATGTTTATATTCAGTCATAAGACTGCATCAATAACAACATATTACTTGCCTGATTGTTGCATAATATTTCAACAGAAGGTCTAATCTTCTGCCAAGGTTTAAACCCAGATCGTATAGACCCATCGCCAGCCGCTTGGTGCTGTAATTGTGACCCAGCAAGCCCAGGGGAGAAGTTACCATCGGCATTGACACTTTCCAAAGGCTTGTCAAGCACCATCTTCTCCATGACATAATTAATAACCTAGATTTTGAAAAGACAAAAAACAGCCCATTTAATAATTCTGAAATGCATCATCGAACTGAGAGAAACATGCCTCCAGATTTCATCCAAAAACAAAGCAAAGAAATCATTTGGAAAATATAATCATGGTCAACCACACAACATACAGTAATTCTGTAACATAACTTTGATATGTGATAGAAGCAATGGACTAAAATAATACTGAAATTTGCCGTCACAAGAACAGAACTCAAAAAATTCAACCACTTTTATCACTCATGTGCCTTCACTTTTCTCTCTTATGACCTTCCTCGGGCCCTCCAACCTCAGTCCAATAATAACATTAGAACATATAAATAAGAACTGAGACACTGAATACTGGACCCAAAAATACAATAATGATATATCAACCTCAGAATTCATATCTAAAATAAAATAAATTGTTAAAAGTCCCACATTGACTAGAGATATGGCCAATCAAAAGTATATAAGGTGGAGGGTAAACCTCATTCTATGAGCTAGCTTTTAGGATTGAGTTAGGCCCAATACCCAAATTTAAGATGGTATCTGAGCCTATCCTAGATCTGTTGTTAGGTCACCCATGTTGTCCACCTAAGTGTGGGGGTGTTCTATAAGACCCACGGGCCACCCGTATTCATCCACACTCTATTCTTGAGCGCAAAAGGGTGTGTTAACAAGTTCCGTGGGCCACCCGTATTCATCCACGCTCCATTCCTAAGCGTGAGGGGGTGGGTTAAAAGTCCCACATTGACTAGAGATATGGCCAATCAAAAGTATATGTTAGAATGATGTAAATATAGTAAGATATATTTTAGGACTAAATATATCAATCATATCTCTAATTGTATATTCTGTATTTATGTACAAAATCCCTATAAATACAAAGCTCCGGGTGATCACAAAACACACGGAATTCATATGTCTTTTTGTTTTTCTCTCTTTTAACATGGTATCCAGAGCCTAACGAGAGATCCATCCTATTCTGTGTTTTCCGGTGAGCCACTGCTCACTGCGTAAAATTTTTCCCTCCCTCCCACCTCGTTTTCCGCGCTGCCGTCCCAGATCTACCATCTCCGGCCACCATTTCCTTCCGGCGACCTTGCGACTGGCTTCCCCTTGCCCAGATCGGCGTTTCCCCGGAAGCCCTCCCCCACCGGAGCTCTCACGCGCCCCCACGCGCCGCCTCTTCCTCTGCTCGTGAAACCCACGCGCCGCCCCTCTCAGCCGCGCGTGACGGCGCGTCTCACCTCCGGTGACGTCGCGCCTTCTTGGGTTCTGCTCGCCTCGGCCTCTTCTTCCTCGATCTGGTGTTCGTTTTCCGTTTTGGTCACTTTTTCCTTGCTGTTTGGCACGTTTTTCAAGGCTGCCCCTGTCTTTCTCTCTCCACCAGCATACCCATGGCTAATCCCGGTGATACTAAGTCTGATTCTTTGCTTTCGGGCACTTCCCTCACTGCCCTCCCCTCTTCCGAGCTGTTAGATGACAAAAACTACTCATATTGGGCCTCTAATATTAAAATTTGGCTTATTGGGCTAGGTTATGAGACCCACCTCACACAATCCGAAACTGAAATCCCCGAAACCAACCGACCGCGGTGGAGGAAAATTAATGCTCAACTATTTGCAATTATGCGGAACACTATTGCCCCATCCCATCGTGATTGCTTCCGTGGTCAAAAATCCTGCAAGGGAGTTTGGGACCATGCCGAGCAACTCTTCACCAACAATATTCGGCGACTCTATCAAATTGGTGAGGACCTTATGACCACCTTTGGCTCTCGACAGTTTCATGGATCTATAACTACTTATGTGGGCAAAGTGACTAATCTCTTGTGTGAACTCAATGAGATGCTTCCTATAGGTGCTACTCCTGAGGCTGAGCTTGAGAACCGTAAGAAATTACTTTTGTCCTTTGCCTTATATGGCCTACCTCCTGAGTATTCTTCTACTCGTGATCAGATTTTGGGTTGCCCCACAGAGGTTACTTTGGATGGTGCTTTGGCCACTCTCCTTCGGGCTAACATTCATGGCCCTATATCTCCCTCCATGCCTTCCTCTGCTGCTTTGACTGTTTCTCATCTTGATTCTTCCGCTTTGCTTTCACGCAATAGCGACTCTGCACCTCGTAGAGGGGGTAGGCCACGTCCTCATTGTGATCATTGTCACAAACCAGGCCACACCATTGATAAGTGCTGGAAACTCCATGGTCGCCCTCCTCGCACCGCACAGGTTGCTCAGGTTGCTCCTCCACCGTCTTCTGCTCCTCCGCTGCTGCCAGATCCGTCTCCATCGCCCTCCTACAATGACTTCCTAAAGTGGCGTGACGAACGTCAAGTCTCTGGTTCTACTGCTGCTGTTGCACACACTGGTAATTCTTTCGTTGGCATCTCCCATTCTTTGGGTCCTTGGGTCCTTGATTCAGGGGCCACCGATCATATTACTGGTAATAAATCTCTTTTTTCTTCTCTCTCTACCACTAGTTACTTACCTTCTGTTACTATGGCCAATGGTTCCCAAACACAATCCCAGGGTATTGGTATTGTCCATCCCCTCCCTTCTATTTCAGTTGATAATGTGTTATTTGTTCCTGGTGCCCCATTTAATTTGTTATCCATTAGTCAGCTTACTCGTACTCTTGATTGTGTCATCTCTTTTACTAAAGATTCAGTTTCTTTGCAGGATCGGAATACGGGGAAGATGATTGGCTTCGGATGTGAGTCTCATGGCCTTTATCAACTTAACAGACCATCCCTTGTTGGTTCGGCTTCCGCATCTCCTCTTCTTATTCATGCTCAGTTAGGACATCCCGGTCTCGATGCTTTCAAGAAATTAGTCCCTCGTTTTTCTAATTTAGAATCTATCATGTGAGTCTTGTCAGTTAGGTAAGCATACTCGTACTTTTTTTCCTACTCGCATAAATAATCGGGCCTCGTCCCCTTTTGCTTTGGTTCATTCGGATGTTTGGGGTCCCAGTCGTATTGTGTATTCTTTAGGATCTAGGTATTTTGTCACCTTTATTGATGATTTTTCCCGTTGTACTTGGATATATTTAATGAAAGATCGTTCTGAATTATTCACTATTTTTCAGTCTTTTTTTTAATGAAATAAAAACTCAATTTGGGATTTCCATTCGTACCTTACAAAGTGATAATGCACGTGAATACTTGTCTAACTCATTTCAGATTTTTATGGCATCTCACGGTATGTTGCATCAAACCTCTTGTCCTCATACCCCCCAACAGAATGGGGTTGCTGAACGTAAAAATAGACATCTTCTTGAAACCACTCGGACTCTTCTTCTTCATTCTAATGTTCCTCTTCAATTTTGGGGTGATGCCGTCCTTACCGCCTGCTATCTCATCAACCGTATGCCTTCCTCTGTTCTTCAAGGTAAAATTCCTCATCAAGTCTTATATCCACATCGTCCTCTTCACTCTCTTCCTCCTCGCGTCTTTGGTTCTACTTGTTTCTCTCATGTCCTTGGTCCTGGCATTGATAAATTATCTGCACGATCTCATAAATGTATTTTTATTGGGTATCCCCGTACTCAGAAAGGATACAAGTGCTACTCTCCTTCCCTTCGCAGGTATTTTATCTCTGCAGATGTTACATTCTTTGAAGATGTTCCTTTCTTTAAGTCTGAAACACCTCCACCGGAGCCTCCTCTTCCTGTGACTACACCTACTGTTCTTTTTTCTCCTCCTGAGGAGTCTCCTCCCTCTCCAGATCCTCTTCCTCCTCCTCCTTTGCAGGTCTATCAGCGTCGTCCTCGTCCTCTACCACCACAGCCTGCCACCGATCAGACTGTAGACTCACATTCTAGGTTCACTCATCCGACCTCTTCTCCGGTCCCGCCTCCTGAATTAGATCTTCCTATCGCCCTACGCAAAGGTATTCGTTCTACTCGTAATCCTTCTCCTCACTATACTGCTTTAAGTTATCATCGCATCTCTCCATCCTATTACTCTTGTCTTTCTTCTTTGTCCTCTGTTTCTATTCCTAAGAATGCAGGAGATGCCTTTACTCATCCAGGATGGAAACAAGCTATGATGGATGAAATGTGTGCCTTACAAAGCAGTGGAACTTGGGATCTCGTTCCTCTACCACCGGGGAAGTCTGTTGTTGGTTGTCGATGGGTGTACACGGTGAAGGTTGGGCCGGACGGATCAGTTGACCGCCTCAAAGCCCGCCTTGTCGCCAAAGGTTATACTCAGATCTACGGCTTAGATTATGGAGATACATTCTCCCCTGTTGCCAAAATGCCCTCGGTCCGCTTCTTCCTCTCTCTTGCCGCCATTCGTCACTGGCCTTTATACCAATTGGACATCAAAAATGTTTTCCTTCATGGTGACTTGCTTGAAGAGGTTTACATGGAGCAACCTCCCTGTTTTGTTGCTCAGGGGGAGTCTTCTAGACTTGTTTGTCGCTTGCGAAAATCTCTATATGGCCTTAAACAGTCTCCCAGGGCATGGTTTGGCAGGTTCAGTACTGTGATTCAGGAGTTTGGCATGATCAGGAGTGAAGCAGATCACTCTGTCTTTTATCGTCATTCAGTATCTGGTTGTATTTACTTAGTGGTATATGTGGATGACATTGTTATTACTGGCAGTGATCACCTTGGTATTACACAGGTAAAACAACATCTCTTCAAGCACTTTCAGACGAAGGACCTTGGCAAACTCAAATATTTCTTGGGGATAGAGGTAGCGCAATCCAAAAATGGAATCGTCATATCCCAAAGAAAGTATGCAATGGATATTCTGGAAGAAACAACGATGTTAAACTCCAAATCAGTTGACACTCCCATGGATCCCAATGTCAAGCTCCTACCAAATCAGGGGGAGCCCCTTCCAGATCCTGAGAGATACAGACGTTTAGTTGGCAAGCTGAACTATCTCACTGTCACTCGCCCAGATATTTCATTTGCAGTTAGTGTGGTTAGTCAGTTCCTAAACTCTCCTTGTAAGGAACATTGGGATGCAGTGACTCGTATTGTTCGATATGTCAAGAAAGATCCTGGAAAAGGCCTGTTATATGAAGATAGAGGACACACTCGAGTTGTGGGTTACTCTGATGCTGATTGGGCCGGCTCTCCCATTGATAGAAGGTCCACTTCTGGATATTGTATTTTTGTCGGAGGTAATCTTGTCTCTTGGAAGAGTAAAAAACAGAACGTTGTAGCCAGGTCCAGTGCAGAGGCAGAATACCGTGCTATGGCTATAGCTAGTCAAGAACTCATATGGCTCAAACAATTACTTCAAGAACTTCAATTTGGAGAGGTTTCACAGATGACACTTATCTGTGATAATCAGGCCGCTATGCATATTGCCTCGAATCCAGTTTTCCATGAGAGGACGAAGCACATTGAAGTTGACTGTCATTTTGTTAGAGAAAAAGTCTTATCTGGTGAAATATCCACTAGCTTTGTTAATTCTAATGATCAGTTGGCGGATGTTTTTACTAAGTCTCTAAGGGGCCCTCGGATTGACTATATATGTAACAAGCTTGGTGCATATGATTTATATGCTCCAGCTTGAGGGGGAGTGTTAGAATGATGTAAATATAGTAAGATATATTTTATGACTAAATATATCAATCATATCTCTAATTGTATATTCTGTATTTATGTACAAAATCCCTATAAATACAAAGCTCCGGGTGATCACAAAACACACGGAATTCATATGTCTTTTTGTTTTTCTCTCTTTTAACAGTATATAAGGTGGAGGGTAAACCTCATCCTATGAGCTAGCTTTTAGGATTAAGTTAGGCCCAATACCCAAATTTAAGATAAATAAAGGTAATATCTAGCAGTCTTACAATATAAACAACTAAAACATTATGAACACTGAACCCAATAATACAACTTTGCCTGTTAGCAATTAACATACCACCAAATAATCTATCAACCTCAGAATGCATATTTAAAATGAACTAATTAAAGGTGAATATCAAGTAGTCTCACAACTGTTCAGAAATCTAATTAATAAGTTGTCATCATTAATGCATAAATCACTGAACATAGAATACAGTCAGGTGTAAAACAGTTTCAAGGGGAAAGGATGTACAACATACAGAATGGCTGAAGAAAAAATAGATTTGGAGCAAAGAACATAGAGAAAATGACTAGGCTCAAAAGGACAATAGATTGGGGAGTAGTTACTAGGATACCACAGAGGAGGGGAATAGAATAATAGAATTAAGGTTAGAGGATATGGTAATCTTAAAATTCCAAATCAAAATCTGACAACCCAAATATGTAGAAATGGTAAACCCAAACTCCAAGTGATCATAATTTCAATTAGAAACATACATTTGCTAAAAAAACCTACTAGAAAACTGAAGTTATTAAAATGCTTTATAACCCAAATTTACTATAATAAACTTTTAAATCATCCAGATATGCATATTCACATATCCTGATATCATCTTCTCATAGACATACTTTTCATGAAAGATACAAGGCGGGAGGGCCAAAAATAAGAATACAGAGAATAACTGAAGAAATAACAATTTAACTGCAAATGATAAATTTTGACCCAAATAATTCCATGTGATTAAAAGTAATTAACATATTCATCTTACTAATAAATATCCTATTCACAAAATTTATAATAACTTCCTAAAGCCTAATCTAGAACAATTATATATGTCCAATTTTCTTCAGTGTTGTTAATGGCAGATGCCATGGCAAAGGTGTGATGGAAAAGATATTTCGTCTTAAAATCTCCATGATGTAGCATCTTTGGCATTATCTACAACAGTGAAAATGGTTGATGAAGTAGTAATTTCTCTCGTTGATTCCCATATTATCCTGTATCCGGTGGCTTCTTAATTGTAGAGGTGAATGTTCCTTTTAGTTCTCTCAGTCAAAACGTAGCAAAAAATATGGAGTAGGAAACTATAGAACACCATTTATCACCTAACACACAAATCTCAAACTTGGGCACTCACCACAGCTTTGTTGAGATTCCTCTCACCTACCCCACCCTGTACCTCAGCCAAAAGAATAATTATGGATCAGACTGAAATCCTTACATGATTTTCTTGCATTCTCTTCCTCTAAATCTCTTGTTCCTCTGTCTATCTTATTTTCTTCTAAAAATATGGCACCTACATCTTTTACCCCTCTGTGTGTTCCCTGTTTCCATGTATTTTTTACACCATGGCAATTCTGATACTTGTGATTGCATGTCATTGACAACACTGTTTCCTCTTCCATATCTCACTACTCATATTCCAAGCACCATCAGTGTCGGACAAAATCAAACAAATGAAAGGACACACGGTCTATTTAACTACTCAAGAAGATATGTTCAATCACAGGGGAAATATTCCAAAAACATAATATAGCATTCCTACAAGAAGAAAATATCCTGAGACTGCCAGTATTTTACAGATGGAATAGATTAAAGATCAAATTCAAGGTTATGTCTAAAGTTTGTTGTTAAAATCAATTCACAGCTTTGAGGATAAAGGAACACCACATTGTCCACTTCCCGAAGAACATTTCCATTTCATATAGAAATGAAGATCGGGACAGCACATGAAATTATTGTATGATTTCTTTCCCATTTTCATTACTACGAAATATTAAAACTTACTTTATGAATTCTTAATATACGTGGAGCACTTAGCTTCCCTTGAGTGAGGATCTGAACAGTAGAACCTTCACAAGGATGCAAATAGAAACTGCATCTGCAGAGTTATCACAAAAGAATCTATATTAAAGAGAACATAACTTGAACAAAGAGAAATGATAATTATAAAGATTTTCAGAGTTAAAAATTTTCCATCATAGTCAGAAAAATCAAATCTGTAAAATCATCAAAAGTGCAATCTTTTGATGTAAGAAAACAAATTCAATTTTCTATAACTACAGCAATCAAAAGTGCAAAAAACATTTCAATGATGCTATGAGAAATGCTTAGAACCAAGTAATAGATACCACTGGACTAAAAGAAGCAAGCTACAACTTAAGAATAATACAAGTTGATTTCTGTCATAAATGCTATGTTAATTAAGAACTACTGCATATTTTTTTTGGATGTGTAAAAATACCATCATATACCATCCAGAGCTTCTAACTCTGAAAAGTGAAAACAAGGAAAACAGCCAATTTAAATCACAAGGTGTAGCTTTTCAATAGCTAGTAGGGCTATTTGGTAAACACAAAATAAGAGGAACTCATAGCTTTTAAAAAGCTATAAGCTCCCAAGTTTTGAAAAGCTACTTAAAAGTAATAAGTTGCCTTATTAATGTTTCAGTTATCATCTTTATCCTTACTTTAAAAAAAAAAAAAGACAACATTTACCACTCACATAATTATAATTTCCTTTTAAGTCATTTAATACAATTTAAGCTAGTTTTGCCAAACAACTATATTTCAATAAACTACCTAAAAGGCTACAAACTATAAACTATAAGCTATAAACTACCTGAAAAGCCATAAGCTTGTTTTATCAAATAGAGCCTAGAACATGCCTATGGTAGGACTTCGAGCAATAACAATACCAACAGAAATAGAATAACAGATTCCAACAAGAATCAGTCAATCATGCTCTAGTAATAAATGCAAATTGCTATAACCCCCGAACAAGTACAAAAAAGCATGGAGCCCATGCAACAATTTAGAAGGATAAAAGTGTACAGGAAGGCAAAGCGTTACTTCGTATTTTCTCTAGGAGGTAACCGATTATTCAATACGCAGTCCAGAACCCACCAAGGGAAGTCTTTTTCATCCTCGGTTCCATCTAAATCAGTAATTTTTTTTCTCCATGGACCTCCATTAGTCCCCTCAGTAATAATGGAAGGAGGGGAAACAGCTGACAATTCAAATGGAGGATAAACCATTCCATCAGTCTCAGAACTTCCATCAACCTCGATTCTTGAATGTGTATGACTTCTGCTACCATTATCCTTTCCAGGTAATAATTCCCCATTAGCCACAGCTGGAGTTTCCAGTCTTTGCTTTCTTTTAATCAACCAATTAGCCAAGAGCCCTTTTAGTGTTTCTCGAGCCAAGTTAACCTGTAGAGTAAGAGGAATATTCATTAGCTGCTTCCATATAATTAAGCCTTTTCAGAATGCCATTTTATGCATAAACCTTCTATATCAGAAAACTGTAGAAGCACATTACAATAGCTTCACAGAAATATAACTCGGTTACCTACATCGTGACACACTTTGCACTGTGGGTGTACACAGTGCGAAGCACATTACTTATTGAACATATGGAATGCTGGGGTATACTTTCTACGTTCTTTAAGTACACAGTACACTTTATAATATTAATACAGTATTAATATAAATTATGAAAAGAATAAAAAAAGCATGATAGATATACACATTCATTGTAAATAAATAATTTAGTTACTAATAATTAATCGAGTATCATTTTTTTCTGTGTTATATATTCATGTATTGTTAGCTTTTTTATTTTGCCTCCCAATAACTGGATTAAGTTAAAGTCCATCTACAAATACTAAATACTAAATTCATCAATAAACCTTTCAACTTGTATTCCCTTCCCACTGCTCCCCTCCCTTTTTTTTCCTTTTTTAACGTGCATTTCCGTGTCTGTCTACCTTCCATCTACCTCCTTTCTCAACAAAAAAAAATAGCCTTCTCTCTTCAATTAACTCTTCACCCTCACTCCTCACCCTTTCTTGACAGAAAACAGAAAGTCCCATTTCCCCTCCCTGTCTTTGATTGCTTACAAAAATGGCTGTGTTGTTTCCCAAAGCACTTTCCCAAGCGAAGTTAAACGTAGACACGCTGAAAACTAAGACGTACTTCCCAAATCATAGCCCATGGGGGCTACGAAGTGAATTTAGTAACACTGATATTATAATTTTAAAATTAATACCCATCATGACCACAATAATAGCAGCACAGCAAGCATCATTACAGATTGAGCAATAACCAAGTGAAATATGAAGATCATTACATTTCACTAACAAATGAATCCTAAAAGCACAAAGATCATGAATGACATAACAATTGCATAAATTTAACATCAATAATTATTATAGCCAATAGTAACTTGAAAAAAGAAAGGCTAGAGCAATTATGGTCATTTGTCGTGTGAGTCTTGTTAGTTAGGTAAGCATATTCGTACCTTTTTTCCTAATCACATTAATAATCGGGCCTCATCCCCTTTTGCTTTGGTTCATTCGAATGTTTGGGGTCCCAATCGTATTGTGTCTTCTTTAGATTCTAGGTACTTTGTTGCCTTTGTCGATGATTTTTCCCATTGTACTTGGATATATTTAATGAAAGATCGTTCTAAGTTATTTTCTATTTTTCAGTCCTTCTTTTAATGAAATAAAAACTCAATTTGGAATTTCTACTCGTACCTTACAAAGTGATAATGCACGTGAATATTTGTCTAACCAATTTCAGACTTTTATGGCATCTCACGGTTTGTTGCATCAAACCTCTTGCCCTCATACCCCCTAACAAAATAGGGTTGCTAAGCGCAAAAATAGACATCTTCTAGATACTACTCGGACTCTTCTTCTTCATTCTAATGCTCCTCTTTAGTTTAGGGGTGATGCAGTCCTTACTGCGTGTTATCTCATCAACCGTATGTCTTCCTCTGTTCTTAAAGGTAAAATTCCTCATCAAGTTTTATATCCACATCATTCTCTTCATTCTTTACCCCTTCGAGTCTTTGGTTCTACTTGTTTCTCTCATGTCCTTGGTCCTGGGATCAATAAATTATCTGCTAGATCTCATAAATGTATTTTTGTCAGGGTATCCCCGCACCTAGAAAGGACACAAGTGTTACTCTCCTACTCTTCGTAGGTATTTTATCTCTACAGATGTCACGTTCTTTGAAGAGGTTGCTTTCTTTGAGTCTGGAGTACCTCCACCTAAGCCTCCTCTTCCTGCGACTAAACCTAGAGTCGTTTTTTCTCCTCTTGAGGAATCTCCTTCCTCTCCAGATCCCCTTCCTCCTCCTCCTTTGTAGGTCTATCAGCGTCATCCTTGTCCTTTACTGCCGCAACCTGCAACCGATCCGATTGTAGACTCGCATCCCGGGCTCACTCATCTGACCTCTTCTCTAGTCCCGCCTCCTGAGTCAGAACTTCCCGTTTCCCTTCGCAAAGGTATCTGTTCTACCCGTAATCCTTCTCCTCGCTATACTGTCATTGCATATCTCTATCATATTACTCTTGTCTTCTTTGTCCTCTGTTTCTATTCCTGAGAATGCAGGAGATGCCTTTACTCATCTAGGATGGAAACAAGCTATGATGGATGAAATGTGTGCTTTACAAAGCAATGGAATTTGGGATCTTGTTCCTCTACCACCAGGGAAGTCTGTTGTTGGTTGTCGATGGGTGTACACGGTGAAGGTTGGCCCAGACGGAACAATTGACCGCCTCAAAGCCCGACTTGTCGCCAAAGGTTATACTCAGATCTACAGCTTGGATAATGGAGATACCTTCTCCCATGTTGCCAAAATGCTCTTGGTGTGTCTCTTCCTCTCCATTGCCGCCATTCGCCACTGGCCTCTATACCAGTTGGACATCAAAAATGTTTTCCTTCCTGGTGACTTGCTTGAAGAGGTTACATGGAGCAACCTCCCTGTTTTGTTGCTCAGGGGGAATCTTCTAGACTTGTTTCTCGCCTGCAGGAATCTCTATATGGCCTTAAGCAGTCACCTATGGCATGGTTTGTCAGATTTAGTACTGTGTTTCAGGAGTTTGGCATGATCCGAAGTGAGGCCGATCACTCAGTCTTCTATCGTCATTCAGTTGCTAGTTGTATTTACTTGGTGGTTTATGTGGATGACATTGTTATTACTGACAGTGATCATCTTGACATTACACAGGTAAAGCAACATCTCTTCAAACACTTTCAGACAAAGGACCTTGGCAGACTCAAATATTTCTTGGAGATCATACTTGTCAATCCCAAATAGCGGCGCGGAGCGGCCGCCCTTAAAACTGGGATAGCGGGATAGCGGAAAGCGGGATGACCGCTATTTTGAATAAACTATATAAATATTTCCTATATTTTCTACACATATATATGCAAAAAAAAAATCACACAAAAATTAAATTTAAAGCCATACAATCATATTCAAAATTTCAAATCATAATAATATTCTTGGACAAACATAAAACATAGCATGACATAAAATTAGTTATCACATAAGTCACAATATGAACACATGGAATTTCAGCACCTAAAAGACAATTAAACAAGTTAACAAACTTCAAGTTCTTTTTTAGTTTCCAATCCTAAATCAATTCTAAATTCCTAATATGCATCATCATCTTCATCTTCAAGGTTTGGCTCTTCATCTCCTGCATCATCTTCATCACCACTTAGGTAGATCTCTTCCCCCTCTGATGCAGTGTCTTCACCGTCAAACTCTTCTTCCTCCTCTTCTTCTTGAATTACCTCTTTTCCCTTCCTAGAAGTAGAAGGGGCAGCAGCTGTGTTCCCTCCCTTTTTGCTCCTCCTAGTGTATGTCAATGGCTCAGTAGCCCCAGTAGCTTCAGCAACATCTCTCCATGTTAAGACATCATCATCAAAGACCAAATCACATGCACCTTCCTCATCTTCATCCTCCATCCGTCCTAGTACCCACTCATTAGTATCATCTTCAACATTATCTAGGACAATAGGATCAATCACATCTTGGCAATCAAAACGCTCCCTAAGAGTTTGGTTATACTTGATATAAACCAAATCTTGTAATCTTTGATGTTCTAGCCTACTTCTCTTTTTAGAGTGAACCTAAATAAAAAAATAATGGAAAGATGTTAGAAACTACTAAACTAATGCTATCAAATTGAATGTATTGAGAAATCTAGTTACCTGCTCAAACATACTCCAGTTTCGCTCACACCCAGATGAGCTACAAGTTAAACTCAGCACCTTAATGGCAATAGCTTGTAACTTTGGAGTATGTGATCTAAAACTTATCCACCATTCAGCTGCAATTGAAGAATATGCAACAAATAATCAGAACCAAAATAGCAAATAACTCTCAACACCTCATTCAACTCCAATCCTAAAAAACACGCTTACCAGGAGCCATTGTAGATCTCTTCCTTATAGCTGCCTTAATTCCAAAAAGGCCTGCAGCTCTCCTATACAGTGATATCTCATCTAGAGCTTTGTCTTCATCCTCGGAACTAATGGACAACCTTTCAATACACTTGTACAATCCATCCATCACCTCAGGATCGTTTTCTACTTGTGGGTTGCCATAGAAGAATTGAGGATTTAGGTAATGACCAGCTGCGTGCAATGGATGGTGAAGTTGAGATTCCCATCGTCTATCAATGATAGAAAAAATCTCCTTGAACTTAGCTTCATCTCCCTTGAAAGAATTCCTAATACTTTCCTTGGCTCGATCCATAGCTTCATATATGTAGCCCATCGCAGGCCTTTTCTCATTGTCAACTAATCTAAGCACCTTCACAATGGGTGCCATTGCCTTTAGACTGTAAATAACATCACCCCAAAAGGTAGGCATAAGGACAATGTCTGCTACTTTTTTCCCCTTGGTCTCCTTGGCATTGTTGGACTTCAACCACTCATCCGAAATGAACATCTTCCTAAGATCATTCTTCAAATTATACAGCCTTTGCAATGTAAGGAATGTTGTGGCAAATCTTGTGACTCCGTGCCTAACCAACTCCTTCTTATGAGTGAATTGTCTCATAATGTTCAAGGTTAATGTGTGGTTATAGATGTAACCCACAAGAGATATTCCTCTTTTTATGGTCCTCTTCACTCTTGGAAGCTTCCCAATATCCTCTAGCATCAAGTCTAGGCAGTGTGCAGCACAAGGAGTCCAAAATAAATGTGTTCTTGTTGCCATCAACAACTTGCCTAATAGTAAAATGAAACTATTAGTAGTGATACAATACAAAGTATATAAATTATAAAAAATCTTAAAAATTAATAAACTAACTCTTACCAGCTTTCACATAATTACTCCCATTGTCGGTGATCACTTGCACCACATTACTCTCTCCTATCTCCTCAACAAAATCATCCAACAACTTGTAGAGTTTTTCTTCGGTCTTCACATATGATGAAGCATCAACACTCCTAATAAACATAGAACCCCTTGGACAATGGACCAAAAAATTTATCAAGGTTCTATTCTTCCTATCTGTCCATCCATCCGACATTATACTACAACCATAATGCTCCCTCTCTCTCACATGATCATTCAACAATTCCTTAGTGTACTCCAATTCTTTTTTTAAGAGAGGAACTCTAGCTTCATGATAGCTTGGAGGTTTAAGATGCTTCCCATAATTCCCAATAGCTTCCACCATTAACTTGAAGCTTCTTGTGTTCAATACATTAAAAGGAATTGAGTTCCTACAAAGGAACCGCTCTATATATTGTATTGTTCTAGCTCTTGCTTCCTTGTCACAAGCATCGTTTATGCTTGTTTGTCTTGAAGCCTTACCCCCCAAATGAATGGATGATTCAGGATTTTTAAAATACAACAAGTCCAATGGACCTTTTGGTTTCTTGGCAGTGGAAGCTATTTGTGATGATG
The DNA here is from genome assembly GCA_037962975.1 of Clitoria ternatea. Lineage (NCBI taxonomy): Eukaryota > Viridiplantae > Streptophyta > Magnoliopsida > Fabales > Fabaceae > Clitoria > Clitoria ternatea. Next base: position 12,716,445 of record CM075674.1, on the reverse strand, counting down.
CAACTGACGTTGACATGCTTATAGGTCGTTTTCCACCTCGAATGGCAGAAATCTCTTCCACTTCTTCATGTTCCTCGTCAAGATCATCCATCTCTTTCAAATATGCCTCTCTTTCATTTTTTTTGTTAAGGAGGGCAGCCTTAAGAGCCTCTTTAACATCATCTGGACACTTACGACAACTACCGCAGTCCCCTCTCACACCCATTTGATGTCTCTTAGCCCGGGTAATGCCACCCGTTGTTGTCTTGCCACAAAAATCACAAGTGACCTGCTTTCTATTGTTGATGTCCTTCAAGCTGTTCCAATCCCAAGCAATGTCTTGGTTAGGTGCATTAGGCTTCAAGTGCCCAGGAAGTGGGGAGGGCCTAAACCTGGCAGCATTCCCTTCAACATTTCTTGCTGGAATTTCTTCAGCCATTGCAGTTTAGAATTTTTTTCAAACCAGTCCCTTCAAACAGCCTTCAAACAGCCCTTCAACAGCCCTTCAACAACCCTACAATGCTTCAAAACAATCCCTTCAACAGCCCTTCAACAGCCCGCCAAAGAAGAAGAGAAGAAGTGAAGAAGAAGAGAAGTAGAAGCTCGCCGGAGAAGACAGAGTCTCGCCGGAGAAGACAGAGAGCCTCGCCGGAGAAGACAGCAGCTCGCCGGAAATGGTGGGGAAAGGCCGGAAATGGGGTGGGGGTCGTCGGACAGTGGGTGGGTGTCGCGGAAATCTACTTGTCGGAGAAGAAAGAAGCTTCGCCGGAAATCTGTGGGATTCGTCGGAAATCACTGGGGGATGCCGGAAATGGTTGGGGAACGCCGGAAATGGGGTGGGTAACGCCGGAAAGTGACTGGGTGTCGCTGGAAACTAGCACCAAAGCAGTGGGAAGCAGTTACAGTGAATGAAATTTGAAAGGGTGACTGCTGTCTTCGAAATAGGGTTTTGCAGAAGGGGAGAAAGCTTAAAAAGCCAAAAATACCCTTTAAAAAAGGGGTTTCAGAGGGGCAAAAGAGGGAAGGCCAGCATAGCGGCCATTTCGCGCCGCGACGGCCCGCGACGGCGGCCCCGCGAATCGCGGCGCTATTTCCGCGATTTAATTCTTCCCGCTACACACCACCGCGTCGCGCCCCACCTCCGCTCCGCTCCGCTCCGGCGCGATAGCGGCCGCTCCGGCCGCTATTGATAACTATGTTGGAGATAGAGGTAGCGCAATCCAAAAATGGAATCGTCATATCCCAAAGGAAGTATGCAATGGATATTTTGGAAGAAACAACGATGTTAAACTCCAAGTCAGTCGACACTCCCATGGATCCCAATGTCAAGCTCCTACCAAATCAAGGGAAGCCTCTTTCGGATCCTGAGAGATACAGATGTTTAGTTGGCAAGTTGAACTATCTAACTGACACCCGCCCAGATATCTCATTTACAGTTAGCGTGGTAAGTCAGTTCCTAAACTCTCCTTGTAAGGAACATTGGGATACAGTGACTCGTATTATTCGATATGTCAAGAAAGATCCTGGAAATGGCCTGTTATATGAAGATATAGGACATACTCGAGTTGTGGGATACTCTGATGCTGATTGGGTAGGCTCTCCCATTGATAGAAGGTCCACTTCCGGATATTGTATTTGTCGGAGGTAATCTTGTCTCTTGGAAGAGCAAGAAGCAAAAAGTTGTAGCCAGGTCCAGTGCTGAGGCAGAGTGCTATGGCTATAGCCAATCAGGATCTCATATGGCTCAAACAATTGCTTCGGGAACTTCAATTTGGAGAGGTTGCACAGATGACACTTATCTGTGATAATCAAGCTGTTATGCATCTTGCCTCGAATCCAGTTTTCTATGAGAGGACGAAGCATATTAAAATTGACTGTCATTTTGTTAGAGAGAAAGTCTTGTTCTAATGATCAGTTGACGGATGTTTTCACTAAGTCTCTAAGGAGTCCTCGGATTGGTTATATATGTAACAAGCTTGGTGCATATGATTTATATGCTCCAGCTTGAGGGGGAATGTTAGAATTATGTAAATATAATAACGATATATTTTAAGATTAAATATATTGATCCTATCTTTAATGTAAAATAAGAAACTCTATATTCTGTATTTATGTACAAATCTCTATAAATACAATAGCTCCGGGTGATCACAAAACACACGGAATTCATATGTTCTCTCGTTTGCCCTCTTTTAACAGTTATAACCAATAATAACATGCCTGCAATGTCCCAAAGGGAATGTGAATCACTTGAGAATAAATGCATTTACCTTATCATCTTCAGGCTTGCCTGCAATGTTAAGATCTGCTGAATACATCTCAGCAGAAAAGCATTGAGGAGTGTCCAAATGCACAGATAAACACCCAAGCCTGGTATCCACAGTGAACCATGCAGGAATGCTAACCTGAAGCAGTATGGAAATAAAATAAAAAGCAGCCAGAACTAAAAATTAACATATTAAACAAATCATAGTAGTTAATCCTAAATCGCGTCACGATGCCGTCGACCCCAAAATTGGAATTGCATCAGACACTATTTACAGTATTATTGCGGGTAAAACAAATAAACATAAAAACAGAAAAAATAACTAAACATTATATATACTGTTCTTTAAAGAAAATAAACATACAAATTTAATTTCCATAATTATTAAATATTTCTATTAAAATAACATTGTTGATCTATTTTATATCTTAAAAATAAAATTACTTTTAATCTTTTATTATTAAATAATATTCACAATTATTGATTTTAAACTATTAAATCTTCATTAAAATAAATTTTATTAATAATTTTTGTTATTTATTTAAATACTATTATTTGTTAATACATTTTATATTTTAAAATGGCTATATAGGTTTTAATGTTGTTAAAAGCAAAAACAGAGCACTGAACAACAGAAACAGAGCAGCAATCAGCAGAATATTAATAACAAAAATATATAGTCTAACAAACAGAAGTAGGGAACCACCAAATACCTCCCCCAAACAGCAAAAACAATACAATACAACAATAGCGGGGACAATACAAAAACAAAACAATAAAAGCTAACAAAGGGACCACCAAACAGCACTAGTAGGGGACAATAAAGGCAGGTTAAACATAGAATAATGAGGAGAAATAAAGAAGAATAAAAGAGTGCCGCTACACCGTGATAGGGATAGGGAGCGCAATTGAGGTATCCCAAAGGAGGGCCGTGACTCAACAAGCAATCACAATTCCATGTTTTAATTACTATGAAACAAACATAATTAGAATTAAATTGGTGATGAGGATCAGTAATCATACCATCTCAAATAGCTCTTCTTTTTTCTCCTCAAATGACACCTACATAGTTCACGTGTAAAACATGAGCTATTTTGAACTCACAGATGACCCCTATCAGCTACAGTTAAACTTTAAAATCATAATCAGTACAGCTAAGCCCCCTCTTCAAACAACATTTCCATGCAGATTACCAACTGAAAGTACAGCCAATTCTCACCTTTCCATAATCTTCAACTACAACACCTTTTGTTATTTCCCACAACTTCACTGAATCAGAAGCATCCTATAAAGACTCACACGACACCAGAAAGATTATTAACAAAGTAATATATGACGATATTTTTGGCACAATAAGAACAAAAAGCACCATAATTACCTTTGTTAGGACATGCTTCCTATCATTTAAAACTTCATGCTGTACTAATGCAGGTGTGCCATGGATTGTTACGATTGGTTGTTTATATACAGGAACCTATTGATATTTGTGATTTTGGCAACATAAAGAATTATTAGCGCCCCGGAACAGAAAGAACTGATAGAACGATGATCTGTGAATAGAAATTTTTTTGGAAGACAGATCCTGTCATATCCCCACAAAGAAGAAACACTGAAAAGGGATAGGATACATAACAAATATGCCCCACCTTTATTTGTGCATATGCAAACAGTAAATACAACACTCCTAGATAAAATAATGAAATTGGTATATTGAACTTCTGAGAAGTAAATATAACATACAGGGGTAGATCCTTCTAGTGACACCCTTGCTCTTGAAAAGGACAAATTTCCAGCTAAAAACGAATTGCCTCTTCGGAAAATCTTTTGAGGGTTGCGTCCTTCAGCAGGCCATCTGTGAACTGAAGAGTCTGTTGATGCAACCCATATGCTATCATCATGCAAAGCCAGTTGACGAATAGGATGTTCGCCAGTGCAAAGTAAGACACTCTCTCTCGTTTGCAAGTCTGTCAAGTACAACTGGACCAATAAAAGATTTAGTAATCAGCAGAACATGAGCTTAACCAGTTAAACAGGACAAGGAAACGTCACAAAAAGTCCAAGTCATAATAATAAAAATTATATGCATGTCTTTTAAAGAAAAACTGCACTCACTGAGAAGTCTCTACCACCACTATAAACATGACTAAATGTTGAAGTGCTGGCAAGAGCCCAAACAGAATCTGTATGGACTGCATAAGAATGCACACAGCGTTGTTGACCAAGATCCCAAAGCCTATGAGGAAATATGGTGAGATTAGTCAATCATATAACAAACAAAATAGAAAGGACTATAGCAGCATACACATGCACCACCTTATCATAGAGTCTGAAGATCCTGATAAACAAAACCTGCAATTACATAAAGTTACGGTTAAGAATATCTCAGCTCTTGTAGGAAAGAAGTAATTACTAATCTAACCTAAGACAACTTGTACAAAGAAGAGATGCATGGCTTTATGCACCTCAAAAGAAAACTAAACATTCCATTCAGTAAACTTGTTAGAATCATGTAAATATAGTAATTGTGGATTAATGATATTGATTCTATATTTATGTAATTAGCCTAAATAGGGTACCTGTATATCTTGTAATTATGTACGCTTTCCAATAAATTCAATAGCTCCTCTATGGTCTAGACACATGGAATTCATTCTATGCTCTCCCGTTTCTCTCTCGCACAACATGGTATCTAGAATCCAACGAGAGACCCTGTCAATCTGTCTTCCCAGTGCACCCGCTGTCCATCGGCATTCAAATGTTCTTTTTTACCAAAACCGTGTTCCCAATTCCGGTTTCAATCTTCTACCCTTTGTTCCAAGTCTGTTCTGGTCAATGGCCTCATCATTTCACGTGCAGTGCTGCTGTCAGCCATCCATCGGATGTCCCGTCAATGCTCCATTCGACCAGAGACCACATCGACGTCCTTGTCTCGCCTGGATTGGCCGTTTCCCGCCATCCGACCTTCATTAAAGCCTCCACGTGTGTCTTAGATGTGTTCTCCCACGCGCCACCATCTTCCACCATGCGTGATGGCGCGTCCGGCCAACGTTTGCGCTGCCACTAGTGATGCCAGACTCACCAATGCCTCCTCTACCTACATTTGTGGTCATTTTTAGTTTTTGGGACCCTCCTCTTGGTTGTTGTTTGGTTTCTATTCTATTGCTCGTGTTTTTCTCTCTTCTTGTGGCCAATGGCTTCTACTAACACGTCAAAGGCTTTAACTACTTCCACTGAATTCGAACTCATCACCTTCCTACAATGACGTCTTAAAGTGGCATGAAAATCGTCAAGTCTCTGGTTTCACCGCCTCTATTGCACACACCAGTAATATTTTTGTTGGCATCTCTTTGTTTCTTTGGGTCCTTGAGTCCTTAATTATAGGGTCAACTATCATATCATTGGTAACAAATCTTTTTTTCCCTTCCCTTTCTACCTCTAGTCATTTACCATCTATCACCATGGCAAATGATTCTTTAATCTAATCTCAAGGTTTTGGTACTATGCATCTTTTTCCTTCTCTTTCTGTTGATGGTGTCCTTTAAGCCCCTTGGTCTCTTTTTAATCTATTATTTATTAGTCGTCTTACACGATCTCTGGATTGTGCAATCTCATTTACTCAAGATTTTGTTTCCCTACAAGACCGGAGTTCAAGACAGATGATTTACTTTGGATGTGAGTCTCATGGTCTCTATCAACTCCATAAATCTTCTCATATTGGACCAGTGGGGGCTTCTCCATTCCCAGTTCATACTCAGTAAAGACATCCAGGTCTTATTTAATTACAATGGTTAGTACCCAGTCTCTAGATGGTAACACCTCAACAAATTCTATATCTTCATCACTCTCTTCATCCATTACCTCCCAAGGTCATTGGTTCTGCTTGTTTTGTTCATGCTCTTGGTCCTAGAATTAACTATCTACTCGGTCTCATAAGTGTGTCCTCCTCGGATACCTCTGATCTCAACAACGATACAAGTGTTATTCTCATACACTCTACAGGTATCTCATCTCCGTTGATATAACTTTCTTTGAATTTGTTCCATTCTTTGGGTCGGTGAAATCTACATTTGAGACTTCTCTTCCTACGTCTGCTCCTGCTTCGGTCCATTTTTGTCCTCTAGAGGAATCTACATCTCCCTTAGACCCATCTCTTCCACCCTAGAAGATCTATCAACGTTGTCCTCGTCTTGTACCGCCACCGCCCAACACTGACAACACCACAAACTCCCCTTTAGAGCAAACTCCTTAGGCTACTCCTCCAGTCCCACCCTGAGTCTGATATTCCTATTGCTCTTCAAAAAGGTATACATTTCCCTCGAAATCCTTCTCCTCATTATGTTTAAGTTATCATCGCTTTTTTCCTTCATATTATGTTTGTCTTTCGTCGTTTACCTTTGTTTCTTTCCTAAGAATACAGATGTCTTTACTCATCCAAAATGGAAACAAGCCATGATATATGAAATGTGTGCATTAGAGTGGTAAAACTTGGGACCTCATTCCTCTACCACCTGGGAAATCAGTTGTTGGTTGTCAATGGGTATATACAGTGAAGATTGAGCCAAATGGCAAGGTTGATCGGCTTATGGCTTGTTCATCGCAAAAGGCTACACTTGAATCTACTAGTCAGATAATAGGGACACTTTTTCTCCTATTGCCAAAATGCCTTTTGAGTGACTATATATGTCCATTGCTGTGTCATTCATCATTGACCTAACCTCTCTATTAGTTAGATATCAAGAATTCCTTTTCATATGGGGATCTGTTTGAGGAAGTCTACATGGAGCAACCTCCTTGCTTTGTTGCTCGGGGGAGTCTTCTAGACTTGTATGTCAACTACGAAGATCTTTATATGACCTCAAACAATCCCCTAAGGCATGGTTCAGTAGATTCAATACTATGATTCAACAGTTTGGTAAACTTGGAGCAAGGTTGACCATTTTGTCTTCTATCACTTCTTAGGTGTTGGTTGCATCTACCTAATTGTTCATGTTGATGACACTGTCATTGCAGGTAGTGATTGTCTCGGTATCACACAAGTGAAGCAACATCTCTTCAAACACTTTCAAGCAAAGATCTTGGCAGACTTCAATATTTCTTAGGGATGTAAGTAGCACAGTCCAAACATGGGATCATCATATCCAAAAGGAAGTATGCAACGAATATTCTAGAAGAAACAAGAATGTGGAACTCCAAGTTAGTCGACACGTTCATGGATCCCAATGTTAAGCTCTTGCCAAATCAGGAGTCTCTTCTGATTCCTAAAAGCTACATACAATTACTTGGGCAGTTAAACTACCTCACTATTACCCGACCAAATATCTCATTCGTAGTAAGTGTAGTAAGTTAGTTCCTCAACTCTTCATGTATGGAACAATGGGTCGTAGTGACTCACATTGTTCGATACATCAAAAGAGCTCTTGAAAAAGGTCTTTTATATGCAGACAAGGGACACACTCAAGTCATGGGGTATTCTGATGCAAATTGGGCGGGCTCTCCCATGGACAGATGGATGGTCCACTTGGTTATTTATTTGTCAGAGATAACCTGGTTTCTTGGAAAATCAAGAAGTGGAATGTTGTAGCTAGGCCAGCGTAGAGGCAGAGTATCGTGTTATGGCTATAGCTAGTCAGGAGCTTATATGGCTCCAACAATTGCTTTAGAGGAGGTTACACAGATCTCACTTATTTATGATAACCAGACCGCCATGCATATTGCCCCGAATCTAGTATTCCATGAAAGAACAAAGCACATTGAAGTTGTTTGTCACTTTGTGTGAGAAAAAATAATGTGCAGAGAAATATCTACTAGTTTTTAGATCCAATGATCAATTAGCAAATATATTCACTAAGTCACTAAGGGGTCCTCGAATTAACTGTACATGTAACAAGCTTGGTGTATATGACCTATACGCTCTTATGCTCTAACTTGAAGGTAGTGTTAGAATCATGTAACTATAGTAATTGTAGATTAATTAGATTAATTCTATGTTTGTGTAATTAGTCTGGATAGGGTAACTGTATATCTTGTAATTATGAACTCTTTCCTGTAAATTCAATAGTTTTGTAATGGTCTAAACACATGGATTCATTCTATTATCTCTCGTTTCTCTTTCTCTCTCTCTCAATAATACTAACATACTATTACCCAACAAAAAGCAATTGAATCGGCAATAAAAATTTTATGTGTTTGTCAATATTCAAGTAGATAAAAGATATGGAAAGTGGATAAACAACACTGACATGGCAAGGAATCAATGTACAAGTGGATAAAGGACCACATCAGTGCCCATTAGACAGTCTTCCAACAGAGAATAACCAATGGACCAAAATGATGACACTAGTCTTGTTTATTGATGGACTAAAGTAGCAAAATTCTTTTGAAGACTAAAGTAATGATGCTTGTATACAAAAGTATAGGGTTTCCATGTATGTTATTTACATCATAGTTATTCAGTTGTAGCAATACACAAATTCTTAAGTTGGAAGTCCTTACGGTGCATGATTGGTTCAACTTATTTAAAAAAAAATCAATTATTTTTACCAACTTACTACTCCAAATTTAAGGGACGGGGGGCACTGAACAAATTTCTTCACATGCACTAAACAAACCTGCCAGAAGAATCTAGAAGCAAAGCCCTGATATTATCTGTATGCCCTTTTAGCTTTAACGTCTTTGATCCAGATCTTGGATCCCAAACACGTACAACCTGGGAAAAAGACAAACAAAAATAAACAACGATCAAGGTAGATTCAACATCCTTCGATCGAGCTAATGAAACTCAATCTAAAATAATATATATAAAGTAAATCAATCTTATAGTCTAAAGGTGATAATATAGGCCATACAAGAACATAAATGTGAACATGAATGTCACATTGTACCTTTTCTGTACCACCAGAGACAAGAAGTGTTCCACCTTCATTCATTGCCAAAGCATAAACAGATTCCTTATGGCCCTTGGCAGCAATTGGAATGTATCCTTGAGTTTGAGTAGTATGCATGGCTATGTTGTTGCTTGAGCTGATGGTATGTAAGCTTGTCTTTGATAATGAGTTTCCAGAACTATTGACACCATTTGGATTATCATCATCCGCAATGTCATTGCACTTTGCGGCTGAAGCAAGTGCAGCTTCAATATCCCATATAAAAACCTCCCCACCAAGGCCACCCGAGGCAACAATATTGCTCTAAAATTCACGACACTATTAAAGGATCAGAAAATGGATTTGATAAGATTCAAACTTTAAAATTCAATCAAACTATCTATCAGATTTGAGCACATAAAACATTCAAATAAACTTTTTCTTGGTGCAATTCATATGAAGCATGTATGAAAAGTTTGTACTACATTACATTTTTTTCAGCTGCTGCAAGGCAAGTAACATAATCTGAGTGTTGGCGGAGCGTCCTAGTACATGTTCCAGTGGACAAGGCATTCCATGTCTGGGCACAAAGATAGAGGACCTCAGTTAATCAAAAATAGAAAGGGAGAGTAAAAATTAAACCAGTATTGTTATTATAAGAGAAGAACAAGGATAAATTACAACAAATAACAACTAAGAATCAGCAAACCTTAAGGGTTGTATCTGAAGAACAAGAAACAAGAACATTATCACCCACAAGAACTGCATCATTAACCTGCAAAAATAAAAATTCTATCTGTTTAGCTATAACTTATGTTGTTCTGAAAGTATCATAAATTGCGTAGGTATCAGGCTTTGTTTATACAGAGCTCGGTATTTGTATCCCTAATTGGAGCAGCATGTAGGGTCTTAGAATTAAACCAAAGTTGTAAGAGTTGAACAATGATTCTAGGCTCAAGAAAATTGACAGATGCATGATGCATGGTTAGCTAGATCTGAAAAAACTTGTGACTGGAATTTCTAGTAACTTAAAAGCAAACCAAAAATAGAAGAGGTTATTTTGAAGGCGAAGGAAAGACGAACAAACAACAGCCTAGAGAAGTTCAAAAATCAATTGACAACTGAAGGACTGTCTCTTTCAGTATTTATGCAAATCTCATTTGTGTTTACCAATTTAGAGTACAAGAGAAATTGATGGGCTTATGGCTATTGGGTAATGAGTCTACTGACCTCTTAATAGATGTTTGGTCTTTAGCATAATTTTAGAGAAACAATTGCTTGTTGTTTAAAGCTCTCTCAAGAAGTTGAAAGAAATATGCTATTATTTTATCCAAAATCTGCTGAACTAAACAAGCTCTAACACCCAAAATATTGAAAAGTACATGTATAATAAGTATGCTTGATGGAGCACCCTACAAAGTTTATAAATAAAATTTTATCTCTAGTTCTCAAGAACAAGACATAATTGCACATAGCATGGTGACAGCTTTCCCACACTGTCACTAAGATTGGTGTTTATGCAAGAAAATTACCGCTAAGTTCAGTGTTTAAGCAAGAACGTTGCACACATATTAACATGAAATCCAAAAAAGTTGAAAAAGAAAAAGAAGCATTAGATAAATAAGGATTACCCAATCCACATGAGACTCAAAAGTAGCAGAGCATGTCGGCACATCATCAGCAAGTGCCCACCGTTTTAGCTTGCCATCACGGCTTCCCGTGAAGAGATAATCAGACCCATCAGACACTGCAGACTTAAGCACAGCCAAACAATTTATGCCCGCACAATGCTGCAGAAATGAAGCAACTTTTCAGATAAAATAGAAATGCAACCAAGAATATTTTAGAATTCTTGAAGAGTTTTCTTCTAAAACATGCAAGATTGTATAGGGCCAATTGCAAGAAATAGGAGTTGAGTCCCACATTGTAAGTATGAGATTCTAGCATGGGATTTAATGTCTTGGGCTCTCCAACTACAACGGCTAGCTTTTTGTGGTGTGGTTCTCCTAAGGATGTTAACAAATTGACACAAAAATAGCATCTATTACATGCACCTTGTTGCAGCAAAAAGCCAATTACCTAGCCAGAATGATACAAGCACATAGTGTACCACAAACTATTGATGAAGCTATGAATGATTACAAGGTAGATAATGGAGTGGGAAAGTATTCACAATAAAGGGAGAAATATGTTCTCATCAAAGCATATAATGTTCAAAGATAAAGAACGATATCAATATAGTCCACTTTATTAACTTTAAGACAAAATCAATCTCATAAGTTGACACTTGACAGGTCTATAGGCAAATGTCAAAGAAACAAATTGTGGGGATAAAGATATACGTAACCAAGGTTGTTAAGACGTACAGTCTACATTGAAACGACAAAGATTTGCAAAACGTAGACTCGTGAGACATAAGACGAGACGGAAGAGTCTACCAGAAATACTAAAGTATACATAAATATAAGAAATATCAAACTAAACTCATAAACTTCATAATATTAAACCAAATTTAATGTCATAAACACAAAAACAGAGAAGACAACAAAAACAGAGAGGAGAAGCCAACAGAAAACAGAGGTGCGACGAGAGCTTAAGGGAGAGGAGAAACAGAGGGCCACGCACGCAGAAACAAAGTTCGACGCAGAAACAGAGAGCGACGGAGGGTGCTACAGTGCCAGAGGGAGGTGTGACGGAGGGGGAAAGGGTCGACACAGTTGGGCGAGCTCTGAGACGAAGCGATCGAAGGGGAAATCACAAAAATAGGGACCAAATCGAAGGAGAAAGAGTGAAATTAGGGTTTTCAGTGGGTGGGTTATTTTTAAAACTGGGCCGCCCGCTTGACCCGGTTATTCCAGCCTTGACTGCGCGAGATGGAGACGGCCACAAATCCACGTCTCGACGTCCCAACGTGCGTCTCTACCTGGAAATGTTTCTGCAGGCGTCGCAGCACGGTGAGCCCCCAGCGGGACGTAGAATCTACGTCCTGAGACGCGATTCTAACAACCTTGTACGTAACAGAAAATGAACATGAAACTAGCCATTTTCTAGGAGCAAATCGAATAAGAAATAATGAGTTCACCTTTGTATCATCAGATTCATTCAACACATATGTTAATCTCTTCTCCTTACGAGGGCGAGTTGAACTGTTTGTGTTCCCCGCACTTCCGACACGGTGCATTGCCAAAACTGTAACGGCAGAAAAATGATAAATCACATACCATAAAAAGTAAATCCAGGAAGAAATTACAGAAAACGTAAAGATGTTATATTAATTTACATATTTTCTTCAACCATCATGAGTTCCCTAACATTGAAAAAAACAATTTACAATTAAAAGTTGTTAGCAAGATGCAGAGGTTGAAATCTAAATTGAAAAATAAGTCCACAAGTGTTACAAAAGGAAAACCAGATCTAACAATTTGACCTTATTTTAGAAATTCCATATTCAAAGTCGTGATTGAATTGAGTCATCAGAATCTACCTCCATTACCAAATAATTATTCACTCACTGAATTTACAAAATGTCTCAGACGACAAAATCATCATACTGATCCCAATAACAACATATGTTGAAAACAACCCAACTTCTGTTTCTGCCAAGTGCATATCTTGGTACTTCAAAATCCATTACAACAGACCAAAGGAAATATGTCCACACTTGACAAAGTCACCAGTCTAATTGAACAATTGACAACATGTTCATGAATCCTAATAATCTAACAAAGAAAAAAACAATTTCATTAGTTCAATGTGCAGAAGAACTCACAAGTCTCGACGGAACCACGAGCCACCACAAAAGTGACAGCTATATTACTGCATTAGGCATAACAAAAGGAGTTCTGAGACTAAATAAATCTAGTGTATCTAATTCTTCAAAAAGACAGCAATAAACCATAGTACATCCAATCCCCAAAAACAGAAACTATATTTAGCCAAATTGCAAATGTAGCAAGTTTAGCAGTCTATTCCAATGCAAAAATAACAATCAAAAACTAAAAAACACAGTTCAAAAGTCTAAGCCGAGAAGAATTACAGAACCAACAATTTCATTGAAACGCAATATATACATTGGCACTGCAATCTTACATGAGACCACGTGTGTAATGTAAATGATATCCTACATCCTGTCCATTTCCTCAAAATATTCTCCACCGGCCAACCACTACTCAATTTATGGACAAATGTGTTATACTGTTACCAGTATTCTACGCTATCGATTCACTAAACTCCACAATCGCACGCCTATAACCGGTTTTTTTTTTTGCATTCACACTTCAATAATCTTTGCAGCCACCCGAAGCTCAAACTCACTCACCAGACAAAGCCTACCTTCGTCGCTATCAAATTGGAAGAACATTCAATGCAAATTCAAACCCAAACACAAAGCTACATATCAATCACCCAAGACACGCCTAACTATCAAATACCCCAAATGATTCCCTATATAAAGTTCGCAAGCGTAAAAATTAAATAATAATAACTCTTAAACCGCCACGCAAATAAAGTATTCTGATCACAAGGTTAGGCATTTCAAGTGGTCTAACCTACCTAAACTAACTTATCGTAAGAAGCATAAAATTTTCTATAATTAATATGAATTAATATGAATAAATTACCGAAGAAATCTAAAATGAAAGACTAGAAGTAGAAATGAGGTAGGAACCTGAATCAGTTATCAATGTGTGGCACTGGTTTCGTGTTCTTCGTTTTTTTTACTGATGAAGCTTCGAGTTTAGAGAGAACGTGAGAGAGAGTTTGTTGCGGAGGAAAAGATAGGGGAAGAGAGTGAAGAATGTGTGCTATGCAAAGTTAATGGGCTTCGATTTTATTGTAGCAGCAGGTTATTTGACTTGGTTTGTGTTTTTTAATTGACGGTAGAAATGTCGTCTCAGCTTTAAGATAAATCTCTCTACGGTTGGCTTCGGTTTTCCGGATTTACCGCGTTACCGTTTGACAATCAATTTACCGTGTTTCTGATTGCGTCCTGCTTCTTCCGAGCGCTATGTTCAACTTTTGCTGCAACTTCTTTTTGGTAAAAATAAGAAATTCGTGTTTAGGGTTTAACAACATTCTAATGGAATCTTCCTTTTTTACTCTTTTTTCAATATTTTGATGTGAATTTATGATCTTTTTATAGGTTTGTCAACTCATTTCCAGAATTATTGTTGTATTAAATTTAAGTAAATAATTTTTGATATTCATCATCTATCTAAAATCTTCATCTTTTTTTTAAAAGTGATTCTACGTCTTTGAATCATGATTATGACAACATATCGAATCAATCGGTCTAACCGATTCAATTATAAATCAGTTAGATAGTTAATTCTGGTCTACTTTTTATTATTATCAATTTAATTATGATTCAATCCTCGATTTAATTACGGTCCACTTGAAATGATAGTTTTACCTTCCTCAAATTTTTTCTTTTGAATGGATGCATAGACTAGGCTCAATTTTTAAAAAACTTGAGGAAATTACATTAACATGGAGACCAATAAACATCAATTAAAAAAAGATAATTTTCAAGATCCTCAAGAGGATTCTCATGGAGTGTAAACCCAACATCGTGATTACAAGCTAAGTTTGCTAGAAAATCAACAATCTTGCTTGTTTCCCTTTATATGTGAATCACCTTGACTTGATCAATAAACTTTATCCTAGCTTTAACCTTGGAAATTATGGCCCTGTCAATACTAATGCCTTTCATATCTTTAGTGAGCTTATAGAAAATAGGTTTAGAATCAACCAAAATTATTAAATTTCTTAAATCAGATTTGAAAGCAAATTCAACACCTTCACATAATCAATACACATTCCCCACTTCCTATTGGCTTTTTTACCATTACAACATTAGATAACTATGAAGTGTATTGGACCTCCATGATGAATTCAGACTTTAATAGATCCTTTATAGCCTCACATGCAACCTTTTACTTTTCTAGTCCCAACCGGCGTTTCTCTTGGGCCACTGGTTTAGTGCCTAGGTACACTAAGAGCTTATGGCAACAAAAATTAGGATTGATAAGCATAGCCACTATCGTCCATGCAAAAAACTCCTTGTTGGCTAATAATAACTCCTTAAGTCTAACTTTGGTGTTAGGGTCAAGCTCTACATGAATGTTAGTTATCCTTTCATTTGTCTCGCCAAAGCTAAAAAGATTTGTGTTTTCTATTTAGTTGGGGTCTCGCTAGATAATCCCTATCTACTTTAAAGTTATCCCTGGGGTCTAGATCTATCATGTTGCAGGACGCTGTTGTCAGCCCTAACTCGTTCAACTTCTTTTTTTCTCTGGATCCTTTAACATCTTAACAATTAGCCTTAGATTATATTAGTCTTGTGATACTTTTTGATCTCCCTTGAGTGTAGAGACTTTACTTCATCCTACTAAAGGCATCGAAGAATAAAATGTTTATCAAGCTCCCCTAATCCACAAGCAACCTCTTTACAGTTTCATTACACAAGATGACCTTTATGACCATAGCATCATCATGAATTTGGTTTATGTTTTTGAAATCGTTGGTAAAAGTTAGGGGTGTTGTTTGGGGGCCTTTAGCAGTTATGTTGCCTTGATTAAAGTATTTGGGTTTCGAAGCCCTTAAATGTTTCATTCAAGTTATTTGGGTTTCATTTCCCCCAGAAAATCCTCCTATAAACATGTCTACAATGGTGTGACTCACTTGCTTCTTTAGCTTAGGCTTACCCTTAGATGCATCACTCTTATGGCTTCCTATTTTATTGTTTGAGAAAAGACTTTACAAACAACGTCATCAGTAACATAGATGTTAAGCATTTCATTCAGAAAGGCATCTAAATATTTCTTAAGGTCTGTGATTTTGTCATAATAATGAATGGGCAAGGGTTGAGGAATTCTTACGGCATCAAGAATCAGAAACTCACTCATCTGAATATTTGTGCAAAAAGGTTGTGTTCACATCTAACTGATGCAAATGCGAGTTGTAGGCAGCTGTAATTAAGAGAAAAACTCTTATGGTTATCATCTTCATAATAGGACTAAAGGTCTCCAAAAAGTCAATTCCTTCAATATATGAATCCTTTGGCAACAAGCTTGGCCTTATGGCTTTCAATGTTGTCATTTGCATGATGTTTAGTCTTAAACGATCATTTACACTTAATCAATTTCTTTCCAGGGGAAGGGGGTTAGGATCCAAGTGTGGTTTGCATGTAGAGCTTTCAGTTCATCATCAATAACATCTTTCCAGCCAACTTTCATAATTGTTTCCATGTGACAGTTCCGTTCACAAGCACAGGAAATTGCAAGAGAATAATACTTGTGTGATGTTGGAAGTCATTCCTATGACAAAAAGGATGAAGTGGGATATTTGATAAGTGGATGATGTGATGGAGTGTTTATCATAGCCAACATGTAATGATACTCTTTCAAATAAGATGGAGAATGTATTTCTCTATTAGGTCTTGTGGTTTCTGTTATGATTACTAGCAGGGTATTTTGGGCATTAATGACAAGTTGATTATGTTTATTTTAGGTTCACTAGATTTTACCGTTCTTGTGCTGTGTTTTGTTGTTGTTCTTGCTCATAATTAATAACTTAATTGTTAAAATACCATTATGTAGTATGATAATTATAATTCCTGTGTGTGTAGGCAGGTATTTTGACAAATCAAACAGATCTAAAAGATAAACCAAACTAAACCTAAGGTGTAACATCCTAAATTTTAGATAAATAAATTATTGGATGATGATAATTAATTATTTATGGTCCAATGTATGCGGGAAAATTAATTAGACATTAATTGTGAATTATTAGTAAATTAAAATTTATTAAAATCAGACAATTTAACAGATGGTATGGGACCCATTAAGTTAAATTGAATATTCAATGGGTGTAAAATAATGAGGAATTTATTGTGGTTACGGTGGTATGATTAAAATAATTTTTGGTATTGAGGAAATATTTATTCAAACACGATGTATGTTAATAAACGACAAAATATGAATGGAATGAAAATAAAAGAAAATATAAAATCCTTTTTCTTCTATTCTTATCACCGTGCACCATCTTTCCCTCTCTTTTTGTGTTCTTTTGTCCAATGGATAAAGGGGATTTGTTGACCAATGGTAAAAGCAAAAAGAGACAATGCATTAACCCTTGGGTAATACCTAATTTTGACCATTTCTCTCTCCTTTTCCTTCTCATTGTCATGTGACTTCTTTTCCTCACCATCCTACTTCATTTTTTCATCTTTTTCTTTCTCTCTATGAAGTAAAATTATGACCACACCCCTCTTGTGCCATTTTCTTACAAAATTCATACTTGAGCTTAGATTTGTGAAGCACATATTGGACATTGGAGCCAAGCTTGGGTCATCTTCCTCTTCTCCCTCTTATTTTCATGTTCTTCCTTGTGCTTGGAGAAAAGGTAAGATTTCATAATATGAATGGCTTATCTTGGTGGTTTTGAGGTTGTTGAAGCTTTATAATGGAAGTTTAAGTGTTGTTTTGATAAAATAATGCATATGGAACCCAAACCCTAGGATAGATGACCGTTATGAACTATTGTTGTTGTTGATGATGATGATGTGAATATGGTGTTGTTGTCTTGAAGATGCTTAAATGGTGCAAAGAAATGGTTGGAATTGATATTTATTAATTTAAATAAAAACCCTAAAATTGGTGAATTTGGGGCTTTTGGCAAAACTTTGGAGAAAATGTGATTAATTGATTTTAAGTGATTTTGGATAAGAAAATGAATTTTGGAATGATTGACATTAATTATTGATGTTGAGAATTTGAGAAATCAAGAAAATATGGAAGGTAATAAGTTGGTAAATTTGGTAGAAATAAGATTTGGTGGTATTGGCATAAATGAAATTAGTATAATGTGTTTTAAGAACTTGAAGACCCATTAAGGATGATAGGTAAGGTATTTGGTGTATGTGTTGATGACTTGGGAGTTTGTGTTGTGGCCATTTAATTGTAGAAAAAATGGATTAATGGGAAGGAATTCCTGAAACCTAATAAAATGAAAAAATTGGTGTTTATAACATGTTAAGAATTTTAAATATGATGATGAATATTTAGAATTGAAATTAATGCCTTGATAAGCCAATTGATTGAAATTTATATATATGTTAATGTAAGACCTATTATGAATGACAAGGCGGAACTGTTGAATTGCTCGGATTACTTCTCTTAAGATAGAAGGGGAGTTTATATTCTAAATGCATGAGTTGAGTATTGATTGATTGTTATATGTGACATTACACATGTTTGCCTTGTCTTTGTTGTATTGATGACTTGTGATGTTGGACATTGTGATGTTGTTGTGCTTAGCAAATATGTGATGTGCATTTAAAATATTGGTGGTATGCGTTGTGGTGATTGATAATTGTTATGAGAATTTGGGGCAAATGTTGTGCCTTATGTTGTGCGAGTATATGTTTGTTCACCACGAATGTTGAATGATGATTATTGATGATGAAATGAGAATGGATATTGTTATTGGGCATACCCTTGAATGTTGATGAAAGATTGACAAATGTTGTTATTGATGATTGTTGGTGCCATTATGATTGATGCAAGTGTAAGCTTGTATTTATGAGATGAATTTGTGTTGATGAAAAATGTTGTAAATGTCACACTAAATTTTGAAACAATGGCAAGAATTAATGAGATTAAAATCCACTAAGAGTTGGGTAGTGCTATTGATGAGAATTATGATGGATGATTGATGGGTGGCATGATAGGATGCATAGTGTAAGATCACATATGATTTGCATTTACATTGCATCCATGACATATTTGCATAACTGTTGGTAAGGGATGTTAGGGGTTCCTTCAGTTGGCACAATAGGAGGACGGCTCTGTGCACGAGCATTGTCATTTACCCTAGTGACTCAATGGTAGAGTCACGAAGCTGCCCATGCTTAACTACGGGGAGTTGCATGTGGTTGACCCGATGGGGTGACTCTTTAGGATCAGGTGTCCTGATGGTCCTTTGGATCACAGCTGTCATGACATAGTTCATGGTTGGCCCGCAACACCATTATATTGTTTACTGTTGTCATGGTGAAAATGACCAGTGTTGCAAGATGGACGATGCGATTTGGTTAGGGATGGAAAAACGGGCTAGCCCTGGCCCACCCCACCAAGGCCCGCTAATAAGTGGGCCGGGCCAAGCTAAACGGGCTAGAAATCCTGGCCTACCCCGTTTAATAGCTGGCTTGCCAAATGTTGGGAAATTTTTTTTTTCAAAAATTCAATTTAGTACCTTGTTAGAATTTGAATCTATTTGCTAAACAAATTAAAAAATGAGTCATTCCACTACTATGTAAATCTATATACATCATAAAAATATTCTATATAAATTTAACAAATTTTATGCTATAAGGATTAATTCTATTTTATCTATCTAATGCATCCACACATATTAATGCTCTACTATTATTAACAAATACCAAACTAAATAATGTCTAGTCAGTAGCACACTTCACACATACTACAAGTCTATAATATTGTTCATATATGACATAATACATATCATATAAATAGAATATCTCAAAACATCAAGTCCTTAAACTAGTCACATGTAAAGTCGAATAATGTGACAACTTTGAAAGTATTCAAACCACAAAACAACAATGCCAACAAAATAAATAGTAAAATTCAAGACAACTTTAAAAGTATTCAAACCACAAAACAACAATGCCAACAAAATAAATAGCAAAATCTAAGAAACATCCATCAAAGAATCCACATATCAAGTCGTCTGAATGAGATTTGAAGCACATGCACTTTTAGTCTTAGAGCTCTTGGATGTTGATCCTAACCAATCATCATCAAAACCAGATTCATCTACAATACATTATCTCAATCAATCCATCTTGTATAAGAAATAATTAAAATAAATCATGCATAAAAATATATAATAAATAGATTACCATCTTCAAAGTCACGCATCCAATTACGAGTACACATCAATACTTCTATATTTTTAGATTTGAGACGATTTCTATACTTGGTAATGATTCAAGTTCCAATGCTAAAAGCAGATTCAGATGCAACTGTAGTTATAGGGATGCTTAACAAGTCACGAGCCATTATAGAAAGTTCTGGAAATCGCTTTTTATTATCTCTCCACCACCCTAACACACCCATATGTTCCAAATTATCAAACTCCAATGGTGGCTTGTCTAGATAAACATCTAGTTGAGATCTTTCAGCTCTGGTAGCAATTTCATTTTGATGCATCTTCAATTCCTAATATAATAACAAATAAAAATGTAAGACAATACATTAATAAAGAAATCAAGTAAACTAAAAAGATAAAATAAAATTTACTTACATCAAACAAGTTAGAACTGAAGTCAAACTCAGAATGACCCTTAGAAGTAGAAGATGAGGCAGAACCAGAGCCATGAACAGTCACTTCATGTGAGGTAAATGAGGTATCATCAATGGATGAATATTGTGAAAACAGAACAAATAACTTTTGCCTTGTTTTTTCCAAGTTTCTTTCAGAGGTAGATGAATCAATTTCTTTATAGCAAAATCTCAATGTTTCTAACTTCATCCGTGGATCAAGCACTGCTCCAAAAGCAAGAACAACACTATATTCATCGCAATACTTTTGAAATTTGACAATCATCCTTTCCGCCAAACTTCTAATAGCATCATCTTCATCTCTAATGGCATTAAGCAACAAAGATTGGACTTTCCAAATTTGTAAAAAATACATATTGGAAGTCATATAAGACGTACCAGAAATTAGGGTAGTAATATCATAGAATGGTTATAAGAACTTACACATCTTTTCAGCCATTTTCCATTCATCTTGTGAAAGGCTAGATGTATAAGTCTCATCATCCAAATGTAAGTTAGCAAACACAAGTTGATACTTGAGAGCACCTCGAAGCATCAAAAAGCTTGAGTTCCATCTTGTAACACAATCCAAACTCAACCTACAACTCTCAACAACACCAACCTTTTACATACATGCCTTGAACTTCAACATCATACCCTCTCAACCCTTAACATGTTTGATGCTCTCCCTAATCTTATGTAATGCAGCGTGCGCTACTTCCATTCCATCTTGCACAATTAAATTTAAAATATGTGCACAACACCTCACATGAAAGAACTCTCCATCACATAACAATGACTTCCAAAGCACAAGTTGTGTTTTCAAAGTTTGCACCATAACATCATTTACGGATACATTATCTAAAGTAATCAAAAAAATCTTGTCTTGTATTCCCCAGTCATTCAAAAATTGATTGATTTTCTTATATAACTCAAAACCAGAGTGAGGAGGAGGCATGTGACAAAAATTAATAATTTTGCTATTTAACTTCTAATTTTTGTCAACATATTGAGCAGTTTTAATCGATGTCCACAAATCAGATGTCAATGATATCCTACTAGGAATCATTCTCATGTCTACTTTGAGATTTTCTTTCATTCTCAAATACATTTTATCAATATCACTCTTTGAGGTATTTCTAGTTACAGACACAATATCATAATTAGTATATTGTAACAAATCCCAAAGCTCAGGATAGTCAGGAAAATTATATGGCAAATCATGCCTATCCATAAAACAAGCCAACTTATCACGGATTATCAAATTATCTATCTTTCTAGACTTTAATTTTCCCTTCATGTCAACCATCATTTGACCAATATCTTTAAATTTAATCTTTTTACACTTCTCAATATGACGATTTAAATGAGAGGTTCCATATCTTTTATCCACCAATAGCAAACTCAACAGAACACCAATTACAACGTGCTTTCTCTTTCCCACTTGTATCCTTTCCAATCTTAGTAAAAAATTTCCAATAATCAGAAGTTAGCTTTTTAGGCCTTTTAGAAGCAAGTTTAATTTCTTTAGATTCTTCCTCTTTAGTTTCCAAACTAATTTCTTCTTGAATCTCACTATCAGACAATAATGGTTTATTTGCATGGAATCCATGTTTTAATACTGTAAAAATAAAACAACACAATGTTTAATTATTTAATCATTTAGGATAACTAATGTTGAATTCAAATTGAAGTTCTTTTATACCAAAAAAAAAATAATGAAAAACTACAGTTTATCAACAAATTTGAAGTTCTTTTATACCAAAAAAATTATAAACAAAAATATATATACCAAACATATAAATTGCAGTAGTGATTTGTGTTAAAATACAAATTCATACTCATTTATATGACTAACACAAACATGGAACAAAATTATATATACTGAAAATTATTAAACAGAAATAAATATATATAGCAAACAGAAATTAGTATACCACAAATATCGTTCAAAATGCAAGCATTAAACAGAAATTAATATTACTAAATCTAAATCATTTAACAAATCATTCACTCAAAGCATGACAAAAATCACGCAGTTGTGAGTGTGATACCTCACGCACAACAACAGTGAAGCAGACAAGTGGACAAGAAGCGGAATACGAAGCTGAAAAATGGAGCTCACTCACTCACATAACGCACGAAGCTGGAAGCGGACAAGCGCAACAGTGACGCACACAGCAGGCTAGCACGACACCCACTCACGTGGAAGCTTGGAAGTTAGAGCAACAAGCTTCAATTCTTTGCCATCCACACGCAGCAAGCTTTAATTATTTGCACTACACCACTTCACATAAAGAAGAAAACAACGAAATGAAAAGTAGGATAGGGTCCATAATTAAAACTTTGATGGGCCAAAAAAATAGGCCCAAGTTCACTTTATTTTTTTATAATTTGGTTTTTAAAAAATATATATATATATATATACAGGTGGAGGCCTGCGACAGGCTGGTCAACCCCGTTTAGTCGTTGGCCTGTCGGGCTGGTGGGCTAGGCGAGCCCAGCTGTTGCGAGACAGCAGGCTTAAAAATAGTGTCCACCCCGCCAAATTTAGCGGGTTTGGTAGGCCAGCTTGATGGGCCTGGCCTGTTTTGTCATCCCTAGGTTTGGTACCAGTAAAATTAAGATTTTGATATATATATATATATATATATATGTGTGTGTGTGTGTGTGTGCACAATTTACTACTACAGTAGAAAGATTATATATCTATGCTTGATACCCACAATTGATGATTATTATTCCCATAGTTAGATCCGTAAGTGTTTTAATGAGTATGATTCGTGTGCATATGCATTAGCTTAAGAGCATTTGCATATAGCCAAAAAGAGGATGAGTTTGAGGTGATGAATGATTTAGGTGAATGAAAACCTAAAAACTAACAATGAAATATTTATGATGAAGAGATTATGTAAATTGGTGATGATACTTGTGTTAGCCCAATATGATGAAGGGCAATGATATATGTATGTGTATACAATTTGCTATGGGTTTCATTTGATGAATATGATATATGTCTATGATGATATAATGTATAAGATGTGATGATAATTAGTGGTTATGATGCAAAGCTTACATGTCATTTATTCTTTGGAGATATCAAAGAACTCCTTATTCATGCAAGTGTGGAAGCTCCTTGTTATCAGACCTTTGAACATCTCTTCAGTTCATCAAAGGTCCAGTACGTTCGCTCAAAGCAAATTCCTTAAAGATTTCCAACGTTCATATCTCCTTCCAAGAAACACAACGGTCATCTTAAGTGACCTATATATGTATGAAGATATTCACCTTTCAACAAGAAGAAGCCCATAAAAGAATTCTTATTCATTGTGATTGAAAATTCTCTTAATCTTTTCCTACTTCTTAAAGACAAAGGCCTTCTTTATTCTTCTAGTTTAACAAACCTTGGCTTTCTTGTTTTTCCTTAACTTAGTATATTTGTTCATATTCTTATAATCCTTATATACACTAAGTTCTGCTAAGCGCTTCTGTTCTTCATTCTTACAAATTAGTTAGTGTGAAAGTCTGGTGAATTACCAACCTTTTAGTTTCATTGGGAAACAGTTGTGGCTTGAAAAGGCTTTTGAAAAAATACTTGGGTTGTTCTGCCAGGAGTGACTTGTTGAAAGAATACTTGGGTTTAAGCCAGAAGTGGTTAGAGTCAAGAATACTTGTGGCACTAGTCTGGTGTTGTTATTGTAAAGAAGATTTTACAATAGTGAAAATCTTTCAAGTTAGAAGGGACTCGACGTAGCTTCTGTGTTGGAAGTGAAATAGTATAAACTCTTGGTGTTCTTTCTTATTCTTACCTTTGATGGTTCGGAGAACAGACTTAAAGGGGGGGTTGAGTAAGTCTGTTTATTTTTTCAAACCAAAAAGTGATATTTAAGCGTTAATGCGTTAAGCACAACGGACCAGACTTTTATGAGAAAGATAGTGTGATACTTTAATTGAGCGAGCATATTTTTGCCAGACTTTTACTATCAAGTATAACAATAATGATGCACTAGACTTTTGATAGTAAAGAGTAAGAGAAAAAGAGATAATACACAAGCGAATTATACGGGTTCACCTCCAACTCGAAGCTACATCTAGTACCTTTAAATTTGAAGGATTTCCACTATGTAAAAATATTTTACATGAATAGCTCAAATTGAACTTACGAGTATTATTGACTCCATCCACTCCTGGCTTAAGCACACCCAGTGCTTCTGAGTATTCTTGAATCCAGCCACTCTTAGATTAAGCACACCCCGTGCTTCTAAGTATTCTTTTGCAAGCACTCACTCCTGGGACAGACCCAAGTATTCTTTCACGAGCTACTCCTAGCTCGAATCCAAGTATTCTTTCCAAAGCCTTTTAAGACCAAAGTGTTTCCCAACAGCTCACTCAGACTGGTGTTTTCTAAAGATTGAAAAATTGAAACATGAACATTTGGACATGTGTGTGTTCTTCAGATTTTGTGAGACCTGCCCATCTTTCTTGTGACATCATTTGTCAATTTATATTTATTTCTACCTGTTTAATTAATTGCATAATAAAATTTTTTTGATTAATTAATTTAATTATACCTTAATTCAAAATAATATTTATTTTCACTAAACAGGTTCAAAATAATAATTATATGACATCACAAAACTTTAAAGCCAATTAATTTCAAAGGAACTCAAAAACCCAAAACAGGGGTCTGACGCTGTGCGCCAGCCCCACGTGTAGCGTCAGCCCTGCTCTGCGAACCTCACGCTACGTGTAACACCCTCGGTTAGATAAGACAAATCCTTCTGTAGGTTCATCCTATTTAACTGAGAGTGTTAACAGTTTTTATAAAAAATGAATTTTTTTTTATATAAAGAGATGGCAGATCAGTGGAAGCAAATAATATATATATTTCATAGTCATTCACAAACTCAAAAATAATTGTACTCTTAACAGAATGGGGCATGCAGGCACCCTTAAATATTATACAGTCATCCGGTGTCTGATTATTAGTAATAAATATTCTATCTTTAATGATCGTTCTCAGTGGGTTCGGCATATTGCTGTTCTTCACACTCGGGTTCTTGAATTTTTAATTCCTCTGAAAATTGTCAACAGTAAGGGTGAGTATAACCTAAGACCCTGATTGGTTAATCCGGTGCGGACATAATCCAGTTAACAAATAATATCACATAATTCATACAATTAGCATATTATAACAATCAAGCATGTCGTCATGAAAATGCATGAATTGAATTTATTATGATTTATCTTTGATTAAGTCTCATGATGCATGTGGGCCCAATAAACTCGTCATTAACATCCTTTCATTCTTTGGAGTTCATCCTGCTCAAGTTGTTTCTTGGGCACAACGTTTCCATTCTAGAGCGATCGGAGCTCACCAAGTCCCCTTTCTTTTATCATATGGTACGAATGAACTCACAGGTTCTCATCATTATATATATCATTTCATCTTGGGACTTGGCTCTTCACGATCATAGATACATCCCGTCATTTAGTCGAAGTACACCAGAATTGCATCGTCTCACCCGACTATCAGGCACGACTCTGATGCCATTGGGTTGCCGTTCCAGTTGTACTCCCAAGATTCTTCTACTGAGATCGAACGTGAATGTCCTCCAGCGTACCAGGTGTATGCTCTAGTTTTTCTTCTTCAAAACATATTTTCATGATGCGAAATGCATTATTTTTATCATTAGATCCCTGGGTATCTTATGTGTTTCCAGTCTCATCATATTATTCCCAAGCTCTTTGAATTCCATCAATTATTTAAACGTTGTAAGATATTCGTTTATTATTTTTAGAAATATATCTATTATATCTTGGTTAAAATTATATTTTGTATAAAGAGTAAAATAATATATTCTTTATGTAATTACTCATAATTAAGACGTTAACAATGTTTTAATAACAATAAAACTAACAATAATAATAATAATATTAAGATTGATAATAATTAGAATAATAATAATAATAGAATAAGAATAATAATAATAATTATAACTTCCCATTAGTTTAAAAAGTATTAAAGAATAGTTTCTAAATGAAAATCCAAGCGAAAAACATTAAAAATAGAGTTTTCCGAGTGGAACAAGGGTAAATCCGAGTGAAATAAGTATGATTCCGAGTGGAATCATACTGAGAAGGGTTTTCCAAACGATCTGGCTAAAAATCCGAGTGAAATTACACTGGAAAGCTGTTTTCCGACTGAAACAAGTTTGGGTCCGAGTGAAAATGAACTGGAAGGTTGTTTTTCCGACTGAAACAGGTTTGATTCCGAGTGAAAATGAGTTTTCCACATGAATTAACTATGAATCCGAGTGAAATAAAACTGAGCAGAGTTTACTAAATCAAATTAATATGTTTTCCGAGTGAAACAGAAACTGAGAAGTATTTTCTTAATGAAATAACTTAAATTCTGAGTGAAATAAATTTCTGAGTGAATTAAAATATAATTTCCGAGTGGAATCAGTAAGAAAGAGTTTCATGAGTGAAAATGTTGGTGAAACCGAGTAAAAATGAATTTCTGAGTGTAATAAAATACGATTCTGAGTGACATCAGTCTCAAAGGAGTTTTCTGAGTGAATTCAATATAAAATCCGAGTGAAACATGAGTTTACCGAGTGCAATTAGTTGAAAAGGGTTCTGTCTGAAAAAGACACATGCGAGTAAAATAAATCCGAGTAAGATAATCCTGATTCCGAGTGGAATCAGGTTGGGAAAGGTCTTCTGGGTGAATTGACTTTATATACCGAGTTACATCAAACTGAAAGGAGTTCTTTTAGTGAAAATAACTGTTTGCTGAGTAAAATAAATTGTTTTTTGAGTAAAATCACTGAAAAGTGTTGTCTGGGTAAAACTAACTGTTTTCTGAGTGAAATATGATGTTTTCCGAGTGAAATCAACTGGAAAGATGCTGTCCGAGTGGAAATAAACTAGAAAAAGTTCTCTGAGTGAAATTAGGTTGTTTACTGAGTGAAGAATTGTTCTATCAGAATGAAATACATTTAGTTAAGGCTGAATCCGATTGAAACTAAGCAAAACCGAGTTGTTATAAATGTAAAACCGGTCGGATTAACATAAAACAGAACCTGTTATCATTAAATCCATCTTCTATTCATAATTTTTTCACTGGAAATCACACGGTACCCATGATTCTTAGTATTTTCAGTCCAATACAGTACATATCATTTCACAATTCATCACTGATTATATGCATTTAATAACAAATATATATATATATATAAATACAAATAACAATTAAGGCATTTAATTCACACAACACTGAATCTGTCCTGGAAAGGTGAGGAACAAGTTCCTTAACCCTTTCCTTCACTCGGTTTTCCCACAGAGCACCCAAGAAATATACCCCCTTACCTTTATGGAGCTACTGGAGGAGAAGAAAAAGCTCCCTTTCACTGTCCAGCACGAATTCCGAGTGGAACAGAATAGAAAAGAGAGAGAAAGAAGCTTGCTGGAAAGGAAAATGATGAAGGGTGTTTGTGTCGTGTGTGTGGGTTCTTCAGAGTCCTTCAGCTGGTTTAAATAGGGAGATAGTGAGTGGAAAAACAAGTGGGGGATAGCTTTTCTGAGTGGGCTGCTAGTGGAGTGTCAGTGGAAATTAAATAAGGTGATATGCTGAGTCAGTGCCCATTTTTGGCCGTCCACTATCTATAATGCGCATTATTGAATTAAAATAATCATTAAAGAAAAAATTGAAGTCAATACGCACTTCTGATACTGAATACCGAGTGAAATTACCACTCGGTTAACCACTATACCGACTGAAATTCTCACTTCCGAGTCAACAAATGCAAGGCTCGCTTGAGCGTGGCTTGCTCGCTTGAGCGAAGTATGCATCAGGGTCCTTCTCGCTCAAGCGGAATCCGACTCGCTTGAGCGAGGCTTCAATTCTTCGCTCAGAATTCCTTTGAAACCGACTCATGTACTCAGTTTCTCACTCGGTTTCTCCCTTTCTCAGAGTTTTCACTCGGAAATCCATGTCTTCATTCACTTGGTTCACTCGGTTTAGGCCAACTTCTTCAACTATATTTCCAATTAATGTTTATTTAAGCCATTATCTCTCGCAACAGGACCTACACGTACGAGTCTCACTCGGTTTTGGTGCAGTAGGGTATATCTCACTCGGAATTGGCTCCCTCTACCATTTTCCACTCGGTTTCCTAAGCAAATACATATGAAACCGTTCGGAATCCTTCCCAATTGATTCCATAACACACTCCAGTCGGTAGGAAGCATCAAATCAACATAAACATGAGTATTTAAGCATTCTTTTACTCGGAATGCTTCAATCAGAGTAATTTCCTTCAGAAAAGGAAGTATTTGACTCAGAATTTCACCCAGAAGTGGTTTTCTCGAACACACTTTACTCAGAATTGCCTCTCAGGTCAGGACTCCACTCGGTGGTAGCCCTCTCAGTCATGTTTTACTCGAAAAACGTAACGTTACACTCGGAATTTCATTTCTTCACTCGGAATTTCATTTCTTCACTCGGAATTCCTCTCTGTTACTCGGAACAGAGTCCTTTTCACTCGGTTTTTGCATAATTTCACTAATGATTCATATAAATTCCATTATTATGCACAAAAATAACATTTCTGAGATACCACAGACCATCAACAAGGTATATATTGACTTATTCTTGCTTACAAACCCTCCATAATTAAAAATTTACAATCGTAAAACTGTTTCTAAAAAGAGGGATGTTACATTCTCCTCCCCTTTTAGGAATTTCATTGTGAAATTCAAAGTTAAAACAATTGAGGGTACAATTCTCTCATTTTCTCCTCAATTTCCCAAGTAGCATCCCCATCATCTGTCTGACTCCAAACTACCTTGACCAAAGGGATTTCCTTGCCTCTTAACTGTTTGAGACGTCGGTCAGCAATCTTAGCCGGCGATGCTTCAAAGGTAAGGTTTTCTTTCAGAACAAACTGATCAGGACTCAGAACATGATCAGGGCTTAGTACATATTTACGAAGCTGAGAGACATGAAAGACATTATGGAGGTTTGTTAGCTCAGGTGGCAGAGCAATACGATACGCATGGGTTCCTATCTTTTGCAGAATCTGATAGGGTCCTACGTATCTGGGGCTTAACTTCTTGGCCTTCAAAGCTCTTCCTACTCCAGTGGTAGGGGTAACTTTGAGAAATACGTGATCGCCCTCTTCAAATTCCAATGGCTTTCTACGTTTGTCGTAGTAAATCTTTTGTCTATCTTGCGAAGCCTTCATTGCCATTTGGATCTTTTGGACTTGTTCTGTAGTCTTCTGAACAATCTCTGGTCCAATTATTGTCTTTTCACCAGTCTCATACCAACATAAAGGTGTACGATATTTCCTTCCATATAAAGCTTCATAGGGGGCCATTCCGATACTGGTATGGTAGCTGTTGTTGTAAGTGAACTCCACAAGTGGAAGGTATTCTTGCCAACTTCCCCCATGTTCTAGGACACAAAGACGTAACAAATCTTCAAGAGTCTTGATTGTTCTTTCTGATTGTCCGTCTGTCTGTGGGTGATATGCGGAACTTAACTTCAGACGAGTTCCCAGAGCTTGTTGCAGGCTCTTCCAAAATTGTGATGTGAAACGAGGATCTCGATCGGACACAATTGCAGTGGAGTCCCATGTAATCGTATAATTTCCTTAATATAGATCTGGGTGAGTTTTTCTAGGGAATACTTCATATTGACAGGAATGAAGTGAGCGGTTTTTGTTAATCGATCCACAATTACCCAAATAGCATCATATCCAGCTGATGTTCTGGGAAATCCATTCACGAAGTCCATAGCAATCTCATCCCATTTCCATTCTGGAATATCCAAAGGACGAAGGGTCCCACTTGGTCGTTGTTGTTCCGCCTTTACCTTCTGACACATCAGGCAAGCTGTTACATACTCAGCGATATCCCTTTTCATTCCTTTCCACCAAAATAATTTCTTCAAGTCCTGATACATTTTGGTCGATCCTGGGTGGATACTGTATTTGCTCTTATGTGCTTCATCAAGGATGGATCTTTTAAGATCTGTATTAACTGGAATAAAAATTCTCTGTTGATACCTGATCACCCCATGTTCATCCTTGCTAAATTCTGAGACTCCTTCTTTTGTCTTTTCTGCTAGATCTTGTAATTCCTGGTCATTGGCTTGAGCTTCTTTGATTTGTTCTAAGAAATCATTGGAAATTCTTAGCATTCCAACCATAAGGCTTCCCCTTTTTGGTGTTACTGTCAGATTCAAATCGCGAAACTGTTCAATCAACTCCAACTCCTTAGTCATCATATATGATAGACGTAGGGCCTTTCTGCTGAGTGCATCAGCCACAACATTTGCCTTACCAGGGTGATATCGTAGTTCGAAATCATAGTCCTTGATGAATTCCATCCATCTACGTTGTCGCATATTCAACTCTTTCTGGTCGAATAGATACTTCAAACTTTTATGATCACTGAAGACTTCAAAGTATGTACCATACAAGTAATGTCTCCAGATTTTCAAGGCAAACACAACTACAGCTAATTCCAAATCATGTGTGGGATAATTAACTTCATGCGTTCTTAGCTGTCTTGAAGCATAAGCAACAACCTTTCTTTCTTGCATTAGGACACATCCTAGTCCTTGTTTCGATGCATCACAATATACTTCATATGGCTTGGCAGGATCTGGCAAAATTAAGACAGGTGCAGTAGTGAGTCGTTGGCGTAACTCTGTAAAACTGCTTTCGCATTTGTCAGTCCATTCAAATGGTTGATCTTTACGAGTCAACCTAGTTAAAGGTGCTACAATTCGAGAGAAATTCTCGATGAATCGACGATAATATCCAGCCAGTCCAAGGAAACTGTAGATTTTCGTCACATTCTTGGGTTGTTCCCAATTTAGTACAACTTCTACCTTGGTAGGATCCACAGCAATTCCTTCCTTAGAGATGACATGTCCTAAAAATTTCACTTCTGTCAACCAGAATTCACATTTTGAAAGCTTGGCGTACAATTGCCTTGCACGCAAAGTGTTTAGAACAATTCGGAGATGCTCCTCGTGTTCCACATGGCTCTTGGAGTAGACGAGAATATCGTCAATGAATACAACCACGAATTTGTCCAAGTACTCATGGAAGATTCGATTCATGTATCCCATAAAGACTGCAGGTGCATTTGTAACTCCAAAGGGCATAACAAGATACTCATAGTGCCCATATCGTGTTCTGAATGCTGTTTTGGGTACATCATCTTTCTCTACTCTGATTTGATGATAGCCTGATCGCAGATCAATTTTCGAGAAGATAGTGGCTCCTCGTAATTGGTCCATCAAATCATCAATTCTTGGGAGAGGGTATCGGTTCTTGATCGTAGCTTTATTCAACTGACGATAGTCAACACATAACCGCATACTACCATCCTTCTTTTTGACTAGAAGAACTGGTGCTCCCCAAGGTGAGACACTGGTCTAATCATTCCTTTCTCTAAAAGTTCTTCCAATTGCTCTTTGAGCTCACTGAGCTCCTTGGGTGACATCCGGTAAGGAGCAATAGAGATTGGTCCCACGCCCGGTATAATATCAATGCTGAATTCGACTTCTCGCTCTGGAGGTAGCTCTCGTATGTCCTCAGGGAATACTTCTGGAAATTCTTGAACAACAGGAATCTGTTCAAGTTGAGAAGTGGCCTTACTTTCAGTTTCAGTAAGGATCATGTATAGTTGGATTTCTTTGGTTGAGGTTACCTTTTCTGAGCCAACAGGGTAAGAATCAGTGACTTGATCACATTCAGATGTAATAGACCCGTGAGAGATGAATCTATTATGACAGTCAATCAGAATATGGTTGGCAGCAAGCCAATTCATCTCTAGAACAATGTCTAGATCAATCAAAGGTAAACATATCAGATCTACTTGATAAGCTTTCCCTTCGATGTTGAGAGGACATTCTAGACATATGCAAGTAGAGCAAATGGGCTTATTGGCGGCAGTTGTGACAATCATTTGATAGGGCAGAGAGGTTGTAGGAAGCTTTAAATGTTTTACACAATTCTCAGATATGAAAGAATGAGTGGCTCCAGAATCATATAACACATTTAATAGAGTACTTCCTATAAAGCATGTACCTTGCACAAGATCGTTCTCTTGTGATACCTCCGCACCATTCATGGTAAAAACTCTGGCATTTCCTCCTGGTCTTCCAGTTGAGTTGTTTCCAGGCCTTCCAGGATTATTGTTTTGGTTGAAGTTGTTGTTGCGGGAAACATTCTGCACTCTCGGGGCATTATTTGCAGGGGTATTTGTAGCAGGTCCCCTATTCCCTTGGCCTGTTGGTCGCACTACCTGTCTTTGAGTCATCTGTTGCTGGTTGTTAGCATTTTTGAACCAACAGTCAACATCACGATGTCCAGTCCGTCCACAAATTGTGTAGGTTCTATAATTTTCTGCCATATGTGGTCCTCCGTAAATATAACATTTCAGGTTCCGATTGTTCCCTTTATCTTTTGAAGGATTTCGGTTGGCTGAGTTGGAAGGTCGGAAATATGGCCGATCTACTTGAAAATCCCTCCTTTACTGTCGATCTGGCATACATTGCTCTGGGCCATGATTAGACGTTCCAGGTCGTCGAAGATTAGAGGTGTTCTCAAATATGCGGCATCTGTCAACCAAAGTAGTGAATTGTGTAATTTGTTGACAACATATGGCTTGACGAATCTCATGTTGTAGCCCTGCTTCAAACTTTGCACATCTTGACGCTTCTCCCATGTGGGTGTAGTAGGGACAACATTTTGCCAATTCATCAAATTTAGCAGCGTACTCCCCAACAGTCATATTACCTTGTTTCAGATTGAAGAATTCCTGCTCCTTCTGTCTCCTTATGTCTTCAGGGAAATATTTAGCGAGAAATTATGTCCTGAATCGTCCCCAAGTAATGATATGCCCATCAGTAGCTAGTCTGACTCTAGCATGAGTCCACCAGTGTTCTGCTTCTCCAACCAGCATGAAGACAACAAAGGTTACACAATCCTCATCAGAACATCGTATAGCGATAAAAATCTTTTCAAGGTGTTCAATCCATAGTTGTGCTCCTTCTGGATTGAAGCCTCCTTTGAACTGCGTAGGATTGTTCCTTTGAAAATCAGCTAATCCCTGTCTGGCAGAAGCATGAGGTAACTCTTGTCGTTTTATTACCTCCACATTTCTGGTAAGAAGATTCTCCATCACATGATTGTTATTTTGGCGTGCCATTAGGAATTTGCTGAAAGAATATCAACAAATAGATTCAGGGTATGCGTTATGTGGAGCATTCCACATAGGATATTTAGTCCTAGGAGTGTTATGGACTGTTCAATATTTCTATCAGAGTACATGGAAACCTAATGGTCCACTTCCCAAGTTTAATGAATCGACTATGCTCTGATACCACCATTGTAACACCCTCGGTTAGATAAGACAAATCCTTCTGTAGGTTCATCCTATTTAACTGAGAGTGTTAACAGTTTTTAGAAAAAGTGAATTTTATTTTTATTTTTTTTATAAAGAGATGGCAGATCAGTGGAAGCAAATAATATATATATTTCATAGTCATTCACAAACTCAAAAATAATTGTACTCTTAACAGAATGGGGCACGCAGGCACCCTTAAATATTATACAGTCATCCGGTGTCTGATTATTAATAATAAATATTCTATCTTTAATGATCGTTCTCAGTGGGTTCGGCATATTGCGGTTCTTCACACTCGGGTTCTTGAATTTCTAATTCCTCTGAAAATTGTCAACAGTAAGGGTGAGTATAACCCAAGACCCTGATTGGTTAATCCGGTGCGGACATAATCCAGTTAACAAATAATATCACATAATTCATACAATTAGCATATTTATAACAACCAAGCATGTCGTCATGAAAATGCATGAATTGAATTTATTATGATTTATCTTTGATTAAGTCTCATGATGCATGTGGGCCCAATAAACTCGTCATTAACATCCTTTCATTCTTTGGAGTTCATCCTGCTCAAGTTGTTTCTTGGGCACAACGTTTCCATTCTAGAGCGATCGGAGCTCACCAAGTCCCCTTTCTTTTATCATATGGTACGAATGAACTCACAGGTTCTCATCATTATATATATCATTTCATCTTGGGACTTGGCTCTTCACGATCATAGATACATCCCGTCATTTAGTCGAAGTACACCAGAATTGCATCGTCTCACCCGACTATCAGGCACGACTCTGATGCCATTGGGTTGCCGTTCCAGTTGTACTCCCAAGATTCTTCTACTGAGATCGAACGTGAATGTCCTCCAGCGTACCAGGTGTATGCTCTAGTTTTTCTTCTTCAAAACATATTTTCATGATGCGAAATGCATTATTTTTATCATTAGATCCCTGGGTATCTTATGTGTTTCCAGTCTCATCATATCATTCCCAAGCTCTTTGAATTCCATCAATTATTTAAACGTTGTAAGATATTCGTTTATTATTTTTAGAAATATATCTATTATATCTTGGTTAAAATTATATTTTGTATAAAGAGTAAAATAATATATTCTTTATGTAATTACTCATAATTAAGACGTTAACAATGTTTTAATAACAATAAAACTAACAATAATAATAACAATATTAAGATTGATAATAATTAGAATAATAATAATAATAGAATAAGAATGATAATAATAATTATAACTTCCCATTAGTTTAAAAAGTATTAAAGAATAGTTTCTAAATGAAAATCCAAGCGAAAAACATTAAAAATAGAGTTTTCCGAGTGGAACAAGGGTAAATCCGAGTGAAATAAGTATGATTCCGAGTGGAATCATACTGAGAAGGGTTTTCCAAACGATCTGGCTAAAAATCCGAGTGAAATTACACTGGAAAGCTGTTTTCCGACTGAAACAAGTTTGGGTCCGAGTGAAAATGAACTGGAAGGTTGTTTTTCCGACTGAAACAGGTTTGATTCCGAGTGAAAATGAGTTTTCCGCATGAATTAACTATGAATCCGAGTGAAATAAAACTGAGCAGAGTTTACTAAATCAAATTAATATGTTTTCCGAGTGAAACAGAAACTGAGAAGTATTTTCTTAATGAAATAACTTAAATTCTGAGTGAAATAAATTTCTGAGTGAATTAAAATATAATTTCCGAGTGGAATCAGTAAGAAAGAGTTTCATGAGTGAAAATGTTGGTGAAACTGAGTAAAAATGAATTTCTGAGTGTAATAAAATACGATTCTGAGTGACATCAGTCTCAAAGGAGTTTTCTGAGTGAATTCAATATAAAATCCGAGTGAAACATGAGTTTACCGAGTGCAATTAGTTGAAAAGGGTTCTGTCTGAAAAAGACACATGCGAGTAAAATAAATCCGAGTAAGATAATCCTGATTCCGAGTGGAATCAGGTTGGGAAAGGTCTTCTGGGTGAATTGACTTTATATACCGAGTTACATCAAACTGAAAGGAGTTCTTTTAGTGAAAATAACTGTTTGCTGAGTAAAATAAATTGTTTTTTGAGTGAAATCACTGAAAAGTGTTGTCTGGGTAAAACTAACTGTTTTCTGAGTGAAATATGATGTTTTCCGAGTGAAATCAACTGGAAAGATGCTGTCCGAGTGGAAATAAACTAGAAAAAGTTCTCTGAGTGAAATTAGGTTGTTTACCGAGTGAAGAATTGTTCTATCAGAATGAAATACATTCAGTTAAGGCTGAATCCAATTGAAACTAAGCAAAACCGAGTTGTTATAAATGTAAAACCGGTCGGATTAACATAAAACAGAACCTGTTATCATTAAATCCATCTTCTATTCATAATTTTTTCACTGGAAATCACACGGTACCTATGATTCTTAGTATTTTTAGTCCAATACAGTACATATCATTTCACAATTCATCACTGATTATATGCATTTAATAACAAATATATATATATATAAATACAAATAACAATTAAGGCATTTAATTCACACAACACTGAATCTGTCCTGGAAAGGTGAGGAACAAGTTCCTTAACCCTTTCCTTCACTCGGTTTTCCCACAGAGCACCCAAGAAATATACCCCCATACCTTTATGGAGCTACTGGAGGAGAAGAAAAAGCTCCCTTTCACTGTCCAGCACGAATTCCGAGTGGAACAGAATAGAAAAGAGAGAGAAAGAAGCTTGCTGGAAAGGAAAATGATGAAGGGTGTTTGTGTCGTGTGTGTGGGTTCTTCAGAGTCCTTCAGCTGGTTTAAATAGGGAGATAGTGAGTGGAAAAACAAGTGGGGGACAGCTTTTCTGAGTGGGCTGCTAGTGGAGTGTCAGTGGAAATTAAATAAGGTGATATGCTGAGTCAGTGCCCATTTTTGGCCGTCCACTATCTATAATGCGCATTATTGAATTAAAATAATCATTAAAGAAAAAATTGAAGTCAATACGCACTTCTGATACTGAATACCGAGTGAAATTACCACTCGGTTAACCACTATACCAACTGAAATTCTCACTTCCGAGTCAACAAATGCAAGGCTCGCTTGAGCGTGGCTTGCTCGCTTGAGCGAAGTATGCATCAGGGTCCTTCTCGCTCAAGCGGAATCCGACTCGCTTGAGCGAGGCTTCAATTCTTCGCTCAGAATTCCTTTGAAACCGACTCATGTACTCAATTTCTCACTCGGTTTCTCCCTTTCTCAGAGTTTTCACTCGGAAATCCAAGTCTTCATTCACTTGGTTCACTCGGTTTAGGCCAACTTCTTCAACTATATTTCCAATTAATGTTTATTTAAGCCATTACCTTTCGCAACAGGACCTACACGTACGAGTCTCACTCGGTTTTGGTCCAGTAGGGTATATCTCACTTGGAATTGGCTCCCTCTACCATTTTCCACTCGGTTTCTTAAGCAAATACATATGAAACCGTTCGGAATCCTTCCCAATTGATTCCATAACACACTCCAGTCGGTAGGAAGCATCAAATCAACATAAACATGAGTATTTAAGCATTCTTTTACTCGGAATGCTTCAATCAGAGTAATTTCCTTCAGAAAAGGAAGTATTTGACTCGGAATTTCACCCAGAAGTGGTTTTCTCGAACACACTTTACTCAGAATTGCCTCTCAGGTCAGGACTCCACTCGGTGGTAGCCCTCTCAGTCATGTTTTACTCGGAAAACGTAACGTTACACTCGGAATTTCATTTCTTCACTAGGAATTTCATTTCTTCACTCAAAATTCCTCTCTGTTACTCGGAACAGAGTCCTTTTCACTCGGTTTTTGCATAATTTCACTAATGATTCATATAAATTCCATTATTATGCACAAAAATGACATTTCTGAGATACCACAAACCATCAACAAGGTATATATTGACTTATTCTTGCTTACAAACCCTCCATAATTAAAAATTTACAATCGTAAAACTGTTTCTAAAAAGAGGGATGTTATACTACGCGTCAGCCTCACGCATAGTGCGGGCATGACAGTAACAGCAACAGGTGCTGATACACATTTTAGGCCAAACGGCCAACTTCTAACCTACCCAACTAGCCTGTTTTAGGTCCGATTACCATGAAACTTCACGGGCCACATGTTTTTCCCATTCCGGAACTGTTGGCGTTATCCGTTCACCAAAATTCCAACATATGCTTAAGTTATGCGTAAAATATAGTTTAACCCCTCTTGGTGCAAAACCCATGCACCAAACACCCTAAATGGGTTTCAAATGACCTAATGCCAATACACACAACTTCTAAATATCCTAAGGAACCTATTGATGCATTCCGGGGGTCCCAAAACCCACCGGATTCCCAATTCACCTATCCAGTTCCTTATATTCATGAAATCAACTATATACATGATTTGTTAAATTAATCCTATCCATCAACCAACATCAATCACATAGCACACACATCAATCATGCATCAATACAACACCTGCCCATAGCATGCAACATTCACACATCATTGGCTCTGTGCCTCAATCCATCAAAACACACAAACAGAACAATCATCACCATCAATAATTCAATATACACTCACACTTCATATATCATTCACGCATACATATATAACGAGACTTGCCCATATCATGCACTCATTTAATGGCTCTGTGCCACATAACACACAACATAAGAAAATGTTATAATATTACATCAATATGCATTTATACTCACATAACAACACTAATCAACACTTTGCAAATCAACGACCAACACATAATTAAGTATTTCCTCTTCTATTTTCCATATCGCCCCTGGCCTCATTTAGCTCTCACCTCCGCAGTGTGTATTCATACCTACAAACAGTCATTAAACCACAATACAGGGGGTGAGTGACTAGAATTAAGAATTAATGTAGGAAAAGTGTGACATAGCTACGCTTCTAGATACAATCTTCCAATATTAGTAATTACTTTCTACCTCCTCTCTTATCTTACTATTTCTAAGGGTATACTATATAATCAAGTTGATTAGACTAAACCAATACCATCGTTATCATATCATGATCAATTGATTCCATTCGTTTTATAATTCATTATTCTATCATATCACTATCATTTCAATTCGACAATATGAAGTACATCTCACAAGTATCATCGACAACATACATATCAATCAATGAGTGTAAAACACAACTAACTCTCATATATAATGGACTCCTAGTATCCGAATACTAAAGGATTGACCTTCAGCTGGGGGTCCGACTTGACACCCCGTGAACCTGACTTAGTTCACTGAGCCCGACTTGGCTCCCCCTCAACCACTGAGTCATAGACCTTTGGGTAGCTCAACTAGGTCCGACTTGACCACGGAAGCCAAAAGCGAGGGTAACATATACCGTCGGTCGTCCTTCACCACATAATCATATATCATATATCCTACATCATGGTATATCATTACAATCATCATATGCAACTGTCAGAAACTGACATGTGCTCACAACATAGGGCGATCGACTTGTCAAGTTCATCAATATAATTCCATCACACATAATCAATCATATAGCATAAACATACAATTCCTTTACTAGAAGCCTGCCAGGAGCCGCTCCTTGACTGTGTAACGCATCGGCGATCACTCCCCGCCCTCAATAGTATATAGGGTATCTCATCCATAATATACAACTTAATATAATTACAACATCATCATTCACATACACAAATGTCAGAAACTGACATGTGATCACCATTAGGGTGGCCTACTTGTCAAGCCCATCAACACGAGTCATATTACACATAGCAAATACTTATCATAATTCGTACTCATAAATCATCTCATCACATATACAGTGCAATATCCCATTATCTTAATTACCGACTATGTCACATCATACAACATATATCACATGATCAACATGCTATCACAACTTATCTCAATACAGTTAAACATCCTTAATCTCAGGTATAATATCAAAAGTTGATATATACTTACCTCGCGGGGGGGGGGGGGGGGGGGTCACACAATCCAACTCTTCTAAGTCGCGTTTAATACCTCTATACTCATCTATTACACAACTTCACGACAAGTATCTTATTTTATATTAGTTCTTTAGAAAACTATTTATTATACTCTCTACCAACATCATTTATGCATATATTGTCAATTATCAATCATCCTATTTTCCATTACTGATTTCACTCCACGCACTTAATATATACATATGCTCACCCCATCTCACGATACTTTACAAATCTTACTTAGTTCATGTAGGCTATCCTATAATTTTATGATTGACACATGCCAACTTATTTAATTACCAGTTCATCTATTTATTTATTTCATAGTTATCGTCTCAAGATTTATTATTCATCCTTACTTCCTCATTTTTAGGTCGCTCATTGACATAATACTAATATACTACTTAACCATTTAACAATTCATCAGTTATTCTACCTTATTTACTTTAACGATCTCATTTACTTTCATTTCATATACTTGACAATTCATCATAGACTGTCTAAACTATTTAAAATGATTAAAAACAGCTATAACATACTATTTTCCCATACTCTATTAGCATCACACATTTCTATGTTAACCTTAAACCAGCACACCCCCTTACCTCGATTCAGAGCTTTCCAAGGCTTCAAATCACTTGATGGGTCCTTTCCTGAATTCTCAAAACTCTAAAACAAATTTATCGAAGCTTCAATAAATTATTATAATTACTAAACCATAATCCATAACCTTAAAACAAGTCTGAATTCCAACTTTAAGTTACCGAAGCTTACCATTTCTATTTCCGACCTTTATTTCCAAGTTCCTCCATATCAAACGGCTTTCCAATCCTTAAATCCAAACCTACAAGCGTCGGAATACAAAATTGGTTAACTTTCTGCTATACCCGATACTCCAAGGTTCTCATCCAAGTTTCGACAACCATTAAACTCAAGAATTAACCCCCATCATGCATGTTGGTTTTGGTAAGAGAGAGAAGGCAAAGGGAAGGAGAAAAAAACTATAAAGTTAGGGGTTCCCAAGTGCTTACCTCTCTTCCACGAAGCCACATAAGCGATTAACCTTGAAATTCCACCAACAATCCCCTTGGATTGAGCTCCCACGGCTTGAGAGGGAAGAAGATGGAGAAGGGAGACCATTTTTACATGCCTCGGTTCTGTTCTGTCTCAAGGTTTTAATTCTGATTCTCGACGTTGACGTTACGCATCACAACGACACTATGCGTCAATTCATTAACTCGTACCTGACGCTACGCATCACGGCCACACTACGCGTCAGGGCCCCTGATTCCATTTCCTTGAAATTCCATTTAAAATTCTATTTTCTACTTCCTTCCTTTATTTATTATTATTTTATACCCCAAAACATATTTTATCTTATTTCCAATTTATCAAACATCCAGGATGTTACATTTCTCTTTTGATTCAATTTCACAAGTTCTCTCTTTTTTTTTTTCTTCTTCTATATTTTTCTTCATGTCTCTATTCTTCTTTTGTAATCTATTTTCTTTTCATGAGAGACATTTATGTCTATTACACACACTATAGCCTTATCCATCACTCTCATTCTTGCATTGTATGTGTAACATCCCTGATATTTTAATGAAAATTATGAAATGGGAAATGTTAGTGAATGCTTAGAAATTCTATT
The DNA here is from genome assembly GCA_037962975.1 of Clitoria ternatea. NCBI lineage: Eukaryota > Viridiplantae > Streptophyta > Magnoliopsida > Fabales > Fabaceae > Clitoria > Clitoria ternatea. Next base: position 12,674,928 of record CM075674.1, on the reverse strand, counting down.
TAGTATTTATTCTGTTTGAGCCGGTGTCTAGATCGGTCTCAGAAGCGCGGACAAGCATAGCTGAAGATCGGATGAGTAAGGAAGAGCGGGCAGGGCTAGGCGGTCTGGTCCAACCGTTGTGAGGAGAGTGTCGTAGCCCGGATCAATCTCATACTAACTGAACAACGGGTGTGTGTGACAAAGAGTCGAGAGCGGATGATATATCCGACCTCTCAAGTTGTAGCTCGGATTTCCGAGGTATGAACATTAAGTTAGGACGGCGGGGCCGATATTTATATCGGGCCTATACTCTTGCGAATCATTTAAGGATTGTGATTACTTAGACGTTGGGGGGATAGACACGTGTAATTGATTTGATAACTATGCAATACTTTAAAATAGTGAAATTGATTAAATTTAGTAAGAATACAAATAAAATAAGGGAAAAGACGATCTTGCCACGAGCCACATATATATAAGAAGATTCTCTTCTTTCCCTCTGGATTATTCACAAGTTACCTTTGCTATCAGTTTGTTCCTTCTCTTCCGTTTTTCTCTTCTCTCTTAACGTTGATCTGCATGCACTGGAGTGAGACTCCATTTGTGTCTGAACTTCAATTTAACCTCATTCCTGTGATCGGGACTTCAAGGTGAGTCTACTGATCCAACCCAATTGTGATTCCCTTATTTCTTTTATTCTTTAGCTGTTAAGGGCCATGCATGGCTATATTCGTGGCTGTTCTCCACTCCTCTGGTGAGTGTGAGTCCAGATGTTGTCCATGAACTAGGGGCGTGGAGGTGATGAGCTATACATTATGATTCGTAGGTAGTAGGCTAAACAGCAGAAGACTGAGTGAAGGAGTTGAGACTGCGAAACCAGTGCTCGGAGGAAAGAATCGACACAAAGAACAGATCATCGAAGCGTGGAATCAGAGTAAGGGGGTGTTCGGGTTATAATTAATTAGAATAGGACTCGCTTCTAATTCAGGTCCTTGGGTTACGTAAACGGGTTAAGGAAAATGTTACTAAACGTGGTGTGTGTATATACTTGTGCATGTGTGATAGTGTACATTGATGAGTTGAGAATTGGGTGTGTGGTTGAGTTATCATGCATGATCTTGAAATATTTAATGTTGATGTAATCAGTGTTATGCGACTCTGGGTTAGCAAGCAGGCTACCCGAGGGATGAGAAAATTGATATCTAATGTGAAATGATCAGTGTTATGTGACTCCGGGTTAGCAAGCAGGCTACCCGAGGGATGAGAAAATTGATATTATTATGAAAGGTAAATTGTTGAATGATTATGTGGTATGGGATGGCCGACGGTATATGATAGCCCCTCATTTCCGGCTCCCGTGGTTTTCGTGCCCAGTTGAGCTACCCAGTGGTCAAGTAGGACCCAGTGGTCGAGGTGGAGAGTCAAGCAGGACTCAGTGAACCAAGCAGGGTTCACGGGGTGTCAAGTAGGACCCCCAGCTGAAGGCCAATCCTTTAGTATCCGGATACTAGGAGTCAGATTGCATGAGAGTCAGTTGTGATCATGATGTATGCAATATGATGTATGTAATAAATGTGATGCATGTAATGAATACGATGAATGTGAGGAAATAGATGGAATTGTGTGTTTGGTTTAATACAGTTACTGCCTGAAATACTCTATGTTTCGGTTTGTTTATTTAGAAGTAATGATTGATGTGTATGTATAGATATGCATGCGTATTTGTTAAGATCCGTTCTAAATTAATTATGATGCCAAACACTCACCCTTGCATATTTTTTTAGTAACCAGAGACAGGGAGGGGGAAGGAGCCGTGGAGCTGGGCCAAGGGGGAGAACGGTGCCAAGGTCCGGATGAATTTGAGTGACTCTTTATAGAGTCTTATTTGTGTGTAAAAACTTCTTATTATAGTTACTAGTTGGGTGTAATACAGACCGGATCGAATGAAAAATATATATTTCAAAAATATTACTGTTATGTGCATATGTTTTTATGGTAACTTCTTGGGTTCACTGGACCATTTGTTAGAGCGAAGTTTTAGGAGTCCGGTTGTATGTTTTGTATAATCCGATGTGCGAAAGGTGTTCGTTCATGAACAGCACCTCGTCTAAGTGAGAGTCCGGAATCTCGCTTAGACGAGTAGGGGCCTCGCGCAAGTGAGACGCCCTGATTTCCTTTCTCTCATCCGTTGTGTTCATGTTACATTGTTTTTCTCTAAATATCGATTAATTTTCAAGGAAAAAGGAGAATTTACTGTAAAATGTAATCGTTTGAATAAAAATAAATGTAAAAACAATCTAGGACGTTACACTTGGTATCAGAGCGGTTCTTTCTAGAGCCGGTGTGTGGGCCGATCTAGTGAATGTGATAGTTTTATGAAAATTAATTGTATTTTGTTGTGTTGAGATTGTGTGTGGTCTGGCACCGTTCCCTTGGCACTCCACTGGCGTAGTATTCTATGAATATAAGGTAAGTTTACAATCCCCTGACTAATCTTGGTTATTAATGGTGATGTGTTTGCTCATTGTAGAATTACAATGGCCGGAGAGACCAGTTCTGGGGGAGGAGATGATTTCTTCTCTAGATTTACTCAGCTGATGAGTAGGACCGAGTCCGGTCCCACTCTGGATAAATTCCTGAAAAGGAATCCTCCGACTTACAAGGGGGGACACGACTACGATGGGGCATATATCTGGATTAGGGATATCGAGCAAGTTTTTGAATATTTTGAGTGTTCTGAGGAGCAAAAGGTTTTATTTGCCACATATCAATTGAAAGATGAGGCTAGAGTATGGTGGTCCCGTATGAAGGTGCAGATGAACGCAGCTAATGAGCCGTTGGTATGGGCAAATTTTCGAAGGAGGTTCCTTATTAAATACTTCCCAGACAACTACAAAATCCGGAAAGAAATGGAATTCCTGAAGTTAGAGCAAGACCGGATGTCTGTAGCTGAGTACACCAGCAAGTTTGATGAGCTGTGTGATTTTTACCACCCTTTCTCGTTAGAAGGGACTGAAGGCAGCAAGTGTGCTAAATACGAAGCTGGACTACGGATTGAGCTCCGTAGTGTAATCGTACCGATGGAGATCAGGGACTATCCGACCTTGGTGAACAAAGCAAGGCTGACAGAAGAAGTGCAGTTGCAAAGGATGTCTCAGCCAAGAGATAAAAAGCCATTGAAGGCCAAAGGTTTTAGCTTCAAGAGGATGGGTCAATTCTTTCAGGGCGGCAAGTCTTCTGCTACCTCCTCATCCTCTGGCCGTGGTTCCACTGGTCGATCGGGTAATCCCCCTGGGAATCGTACATGCTACAATTGTGGTCAAGAAGGACACATTGCCAAACATTGTCAAGCTAATCAGATTGTGTGCTTCCAGTGCGGACGACCAGGGCACCTCAGGCCCGATTGCCCTCAGAGGCAGTAGCAGGGCAGGACGGATAACCGAACTAACTCTTCTGGGAACCGGGGTTCCAACTTCATGAGAGGAGGTCGGAATGGAGCTGGTAGAGGGAATCCACAAGCGGGAAGATATGACGCCCAATCTAGCGGTGCCCAGAACGCCATGACTGGGCGTGTATTTGCGTTTGATGCTTCAGAGGCTACGAGGAACGACAATCTGGTGCAGGGTAAGTGCCTCATCTGTGGTTATCTGGTTGATGTGATTTATGATTCAGGTGCCACCCATTCCTTTATTTCGGAAAGCTGTGTGCGACGGCTTGGTCTGCCAATCAGTTTAATGGAGAACGCTCTTATTGTTTCCACTCCAACTGGTTCTATCTTCCGTGCAACTACAGTGTGTAGGGAACTACCGATGCAAATCGAAGCCCGTACTTTTCGAGTAAATCTTATCTGTATGCCATTGAAGGACTTAGACGTTATTCTAGGTCTTGATTGGCTTGCTGCTAATCATGTGTTGGTCGACTATTATCGGAAGAATATTGTTTTCTCCCAGGAACTTGACGTTAAGAACGGGGTGAGCGATGTCCTAACCACGTATGTTGTTTTATTCGCTTCGGAGGGTCGACATAACCTCCTGCTAGGTGATATTTCGATTGTTTGCGAATTTCCTGACGTTTTTCCGGAAGAAATTCTGGAGCTACCTCCCAGTCGAGAGATTGATTTCTCTATCGACTTGATTCCCGGGGCAGAACCGGTGTCCCGAACGCCATATAGAATGTCTTCGGTGGAATTAACCGAAGTGAAGAAACAAGTGAACGAATTACTAGAAAAGGGCTTTATCCGACCTAGTGCCTCACCTTGGGGCGCTCCGGTGTTATTGGTAAAGAAGAAGGACGGTAGTATGCGAATGTGCATTGATTACCGACAGCTGAACAAACTGACCATCAAAAATAAATATCCACTACCCCGGATTGATGATTTACTGGACCAATTACGAGGCGACGCTGTGTTCTCTAAGATTGACTTGAGATCGGGATACCACCAAATCCGAGTGTGGTTGGAGGATATCCCAAAGACAGCATTCCGGACTCGTTATGGGCACTTCGAGTACGTAGTAATGCCCTTTGGAATAACAAACGCTCCTACCATTTTTATGGATTATATGAATCGGACCTTTCAACCGTACTTGGATCAGTTTGTGGTTGTATTCATTGATGATATTTTGGTATACTCGAGGTCGGACGAGGAGCATGCTCAACATCTTCGACTTGTTTTACAAGCACTCCGCGAGAAGAAGTTGTACGCTAAATTATCTAAGTGTGAGTTCTGGAAGAGTAGTGTACAATTCTTAGGGCATGTAATTTCCCAGGAAGGAGTCTCAGTCGATCTGATAAAAATTGAAGCGGTTATGACTTGGGAGACACCGAAGTCAGTAACTGAAATCCGGAGTTTCCTTGGATTAGCTGGATACTATCGACGTTTCATTGAGGGGTTCTCTCGGATAGCACTCCCTCTGACTTGATTGACTAGGAAAGGAAACCCTTTCGTGTGGTCAGAGAAATGTGAATTAAGTTTCCAAACTCTGAAGCAATGTTTAACTACTGCGCCCGTGCTTGCACTGCCCGATGTGACCAAAGAATTTGAAGTATATTGTGATGCGTCCAAATTTGGAGTGGGGTGTGTGTTGATGCAAGCGGATCGAGCAATTGCCTATGCTTCAAGGTAATTGAGGCCACATGAGGAGAATTACCCGACCCATGACCTGGAACTCGCAGCAGTAGTGTACGCACTGAAGATTTGGCGCCATTACCTGTATGGAGCTCGCTTTGTAGTATTCAGCGACCACAAGAGTTTAAAGTATTTATTTGATCAAAAGGAGCTAAATATGAGACAGAGGAGATGGATGGAGTATTTGAAAGATTATGACTTCGATTTGAAGTACCACCCGGGCAAAGCAAATGTTGTGGCAGATGCATTAAGCAGGAAGGTATTACACGTGGCTTACTTAATGGGCAGAGAACAAGAATTGCTAGAAAGCTTTAGGGATTTGAATATTGGAGTGGTCATGAGTGCGCCAAATCGAATGACGATTGGAATGTTAAAAATCTCCAATGAATTTCTGGAGTCTGTAATGGCCGCGCAGAAAGACGATGAAGAGTTACTGAAGTTGATTGACACTCAGGCCCAAGGTAAAAATGAGGAGATAACTCGAGGAGAGGATGGCGTATGGAGATTCAGGAATCGAGTTGTGGTGCCTGCACATGGAGGCTTCAGGCAGGCGGTGTTAACAGAAGCACACAAGAGCTCTCTGAGTATACATCCAGGAGTGACGAAAATGTATCATGACTTAAGAAAGGAATTTTGGTGGCCAAACATGAAGAAGGCAATAATCGAGTACGTGAAATCCTGTGTCCTGTGTTATATGTCAGAAGTGCAAGGTTGAGCACCAACGACCTCCAGGTTTGCTTCAACCTCCAGAAATTCCGATCTGGAAGTGGGAAAGTATCACCATGGACTTCGTGTCCGGACTACCTCATACTCAAGCCGGATACAACGCGATTTGGGTAATTGTTGATCGACTAACTAAATGTGCGCATTTTCTGGCAATAAATATGAAGTGGTCGTTAGATCGATTAGCTAAGTTGTACATTGCTGAGGTCGTACGACTGCATGGTATGCCCTCAAGCATTATCTCCGATCGGGATCCCCGATTTACTTCAAGGTTTTGGGGGAGTTTGCAACAACAGTTGGGTACTGAGCTTAAATTGAGTTCGGCTTACCATCCCCAGTCCGATGGCCAATCAGAACGGACTATACAAACTCTTGAAGATATGTTAAGGGCATGTGTACTGGAACAGGGCGGATCATGGGAAAAATACTTGCCCTTGGTGGAATTTGCATATAATAACAGTTACCATAGCAGCATTGGGATGGCTCCATACGAAGCTCTTTATGGTCGGAAATGTCGTACCCCATTATATTGGAATGAGAACGGCGACGCCCTTCATCTGGGGCCTGAGATGATTCAAGAGATGAATGAACAAATCACTTTAATCCGAGAGAAGATAAAAATTGCTCAAGATCGGCAAAAGAGCTATTATGACAATCGGCATAGACCCCTTGAATTCCAAATGGGTGATTGGGTGTTCCTAAGAATTTCACCAACCAAGGGTGTAGGTCGAATCTTGAAAAGTCAAAAGCTTAATCCGAAGTATATTGGACCATACCAAATACTAGAGCGGATTGGTGAAGTCGCATATCGGCTGGATCTTCCCCAATCATTGACTAACATCCACAACGTGTTCCACGTATCACAACTGCGAGCCTACATTCCGTGTGATACAATGATTGTACCGAGTGACTCCATTGAAGTGAAGGAAAACCTGACAGTGGAGGCTGTACCGGTTAGCATTGAAGAGCACCAAACCAAACGCTTAAGGAACAAGGATGTACCGCTGGTGAAAGTGAAGTGGCAGAATTTACATTGGATGAACTACACTTGGGAGTTAGAATCCGATATGAGGCGGATGTACCCTTATCTTTTTCAACCGGAGCACTGATTTCGGGGACGAAATCTCCTTTTAGGGGGGGTGAGTGTAACATCCCTGATATTTTAATGAAAATTATGAAATGGGAAATGTTAGTGAATGCTTAGAAATTCTATTTAGTATTTATTCTGTTTGAGCCGGTGTCTAGATCGGTCTCAGAAGCGCGGACAGGCATAGCTGAAGATCGGATGAGTAAGGAAGAGCGGGCAGGGCTAGGCGGTCTGGTCCAACCGTTGTGAGGAGAGTGTCGTAGCCCGGATCAATCTCATACTAACTGAACAACGGGTGTGTGTGATAAAGAGTCGAGAGCGGATGATATATCCGACCTCTCAAGTTGTAGCTCGGATTTCCGAGGTATGAACATTAAGTTAGGACGGCGGGGCCGATATTTATATCGGGCCTATACTCTTGCGAATCATTTGAGGATTGTGATTACTTAGACGTTGGGGGGATAGACACGTGTAATTGATTTGATAACTATGCAATACTTTAAAATAGTGAAATTGATTAAATTTAGTAAGAATACAAATAAAATAAGGGAAAAGACGATCTTGCCACGAGCCACATATATATAAGAAGATTCTCTTCCTTCCTTCTGGATTATTCACAAGTTACCTTTGCTATCAGTTTGTTCCTTCTCTTCCGTTTTTCTCTTCTCTCTTAACGCTGATCTGCATGCACTGGAGTGAGACTCCATTTGTGTCTGAACTTCAATTTAACCTTATTCCTGTGATCGGGACTTCAAGGTGAGTCTACTGATCCAACCCAATTGTGATTCCCTTATTTCTTTTATTCTTTAGCTGTTAAGGGCCATGCATGGCTATATTCGTGGCTGTTCTCCACTCCTCTGGTGAGTGTGAGTCCAGATGTTGTCCATGAACTAGGGGCGTGGAGGTGATGAGCTATACATTATGATTCGTAGGTAGTAGGCTAAACAGCAGAAGACTGAGTGAAGGAGTTGAGACTGCGAAACCAGTGCTCGAAGGAAAGAATCGACACAAAGAACAGATCATCGAAGCGTGGAATCAGAGTAAGGGGGGTGTTCGGGTTATAATTAATTAGAATAGGACTCGCTTCTAATTCAGGTCCTTGGGTTACGTAAACGGGTTAAGGAAAATGTTACTAAACGTGGTGTGTGTATATACTTGTGCATGTGTGATAGTGTACATTGATGAGTTGAGAATTGGGTGTGTGGTTGAGTTATCATGCATGATCTTGAAATATTTAATGTTGACGTAATCAGTGTTATGCGACTCCGGGTTAGCAAGCAGGCTACCCGAGGGATGAGAAAATTGATATCTAATGTGAAATGATCAGTGTTATGTGACTCCGGGTTAGCAAGCAGGCTACCCGAGGGATGAGAAAATTGATATTATTATGAAAGGTAAATTGTTGAATGATTATGTGGTATGGGATGGCCGACGGTATATGATAGCCCCTCATTTCCGGCTCCCGTGGTTTTCGTGCCCAGTTGAGCTACCCAGTGGTCAAGTAGGACCCAGTGGTCGAGGTGGAGAGTCAAGCAGGACTCAGTGAACCAAGCAGGGTTCACGGGGTGTCAAGTAGGACCCCCAGCTGAAGGCCAATCCTTTAGTATCCGGATACTAGGAGTCAGATTGCATGAGAGTCAGTTGTGATCATGATGTATGCAATGTGATGTATGTAATGAATGTGATGCATGTAATGAATGCGATGAATGTGAGGAAATAGATGGAATTGTGTGTTTGGTTTAATACAGTTACTGCCTGAAATACTCTATGTTTCGGTTTGTTTATTTAGAAGTAATGATTGATGTGTATGTATAGATATGCATGCGTATTTGTTAAGATCCATTCTAAATTAATTATTATGCCAAACACTCATCCTTGCATATTTTTTTAGTAACCAGAGACAGGGAGGGGGAAGGAGCCGTGGAGCTGGGCCAAGGGGGAGAACGGTGCCAAGGTCCGGATGAATTTGAGTGACTCTTTATAGAGTCTTATTTGTGTGTAAAAACTTCTTATTATAGTTACTAGTTGGGTGTAATACAGACCGGATCGAATGAAAAATATATATTTCAAAAATATTACTGTTATGTGCATATGTTTTTATGGTAACTTCTTGGGTTCACTGGACCATTTGTTAGAGCGAAGTTTTGGGAGTCCGGTTGTATGTTTTGTATAATCCGATGTGCGAAAGGTGTTCGTTCACGAACAGCACCTCGTCTAAGTGAGAGTCCGGAATCTCGCTTAGACGAGTAGGGGCCTCGCGCAAGTGAGACGCCCTGATTTCCTTTCTCTCATCCGTTGTGTTCATATTACATTGTTTTTCTCTAAATATCGATTAATTTTCAAGGAAAAAGGAGAATTTACTGTAAAATGTAATCGTTTGAATAAAAATAAATGTAAAAACAATCTAGGACGTTACAGTATGTATTCTCTCTCTCTCTCTCTTTTTTTTGCCTAGAGGTTGTGCAGCATATAAATACTTGTTTCATGGAGATAGATCTGTTGGATGACCATTTGAAATTTATTCTATCTCATGATAAAGTAATTTTTCTATTGATTGGTCAGAGAGACGTTCTGTATATTTTGTATGGAATGGAGAGCTTTTGTGATGAAGACGAATAGGGATTGTACATTTTTCACCAAACGAGATATTCCTTGATTAAAGGAATTCTGACATCTTAGAAAGTTGGTGAAAGATAGATGTTCTAAGATCAGCTCGAGATTTGTCTTGTTTGGGTATTTTCCTTATTGTGATAAATCTTTTTGCTGAGAAAGAAAGGTACTTTGTTGAGTCATCATCTATAGGTCCAGACTTAATTCGTTCAAGGGTAACATCTGAAGCTAGGTTGAGGTCTGGTGAACCGTAAAGTGTTAATGATGAGACTCAAATCTTCAAGAGATATTCCTGTTCTTCTTTTACAATTCCGAAGAGGGTCTGAAGCAGCTTTTATCTTGACAAATTGTGAGGATAGAGTCTGATTAAAGTAGGTTGCTTTGAAGAGATTACTCTTCTATGTTCCTGATGCTTGTTGTATGTCTTGACGAGTCTGAGTCTAATATAAGTTTAGTATGAATGCTTTTTCTTTTAAGAGACGTTTCCAGACTTTAAGTGTTTTCTTGAAGCATAGTCTTCATAGTTTTGTTTTACGAGACTTATTGAATGCAAGCTCCCCCTTTAATTTATAACCTGTGCTTTATATCCTGAAACACTTGAATGATTTTTATCAGACATTGAATAACTTATAACTTGATTAATTAAGATGCTTGATGTTGGTTATCAACAAATCTAAGAGTGCTTCAAATTTATTCTTAGTTCTAACAATCTCCCCATATTTGTTAATAGTAAACATTGAGCCTTCTTAATTTATTAAACCTTCTTTTTGCATGAAACAGGGTTAATGTAGAGCATTAATAGTAAGAAAGTATTTATAATTATTTTAATTGAAAAGACAAGATTTTGGAACATAAACAAAGACATATAGTTTTAAAAAAAAATACATAATCGTAAAAATAAACAGACAATCAAACTTCTTGAATCTAACCCAAACTTCCCAATCCCTTCTCCCCTTTTTAATATCAACAAATCAACAGAGTAAACAGGGACAAAAGATTATTTCTTCTCAAGGCTCTTATAACAAGGACCATCCTTTTCCATCATTTAGAGAATATGATTCCACAGTCTTCTGGCGTCATCTTTAGTGTTGTTGGAGCAGGATAGCAAACTGGTAACTTCTTCATCAAGAAGTCTTCTTGGTCTGGGCTCATCCCATGGTAGAACAGAAGGATTATTAAATGCAAATTTTGTTCCTTTCCTTTTCTGGAGCAGTGAAGTTTGGGAGTAGAGGCAAGCTTATCAAGAGCAATCAAGATTTTGGTGGAAGGTAGAATGAGGGTAGATTTTTCTTTACCATATTGAACATCTTCTAAATACTTTCCTTGCTGAAGATCCCTTAGGATGGCTCTCTGTTCTTTCTTTAGTTTGTAAAAGATGGCAACATTTGATGCAATACCGAGTTTCTTGTTGCAGATGACATCCAAGGCAGGTCGGGGAAGAATAAATGAGAGTGTGGGTGCAGCAAGATTTCTTTTATGAAGAATAGGTGTGCAAGAAAATGAAGATGAACAAGATTGTTGACTAAAATTTTGTATGGTGAGGTTAGAGGCAAAAGGAGGGTTAGAGATTTCAAGTTAATTAATATTGATGAAAGAAGAGTCTGGAGGAGAGGAATTCTGACGAGCTTTCTTTGAATGGTAGTTTAGAGGGAAAGGAGATCGAAATCTTTTTGAGTTTGAGGGAGAGAGTTCAGAGTAAATAGATGCGAGAATGTCCTCTGCTTCAAGGGATTATGGTAGAGAAAAGATAGAGTCTGATGAAGTGGGAGAGAGGGCAGCAAAAGTTTCCAGAAAAACTGAAGATGTGTTTTTAGAGTCAGAATCTATAATGAAAGGATTGCCAACCAAGGATCATTCCTGGTTTAGCGATCGAGAAGCCATTTGAATGAAAAGATTTTGAAATAGAGAGAGTTTGAGAAAATAGAAGGAGAAATTTGATAAGAAAACCCAAATTGTTTAAACTTCTTTTTATAAGAAGGTGAAATGATGGAATATTGAGAGTTTCTCATATAAACAGACATCATTAAAACATTTAATCGGTGAGAGATATATTGTTTTGAAAGATTGCAATTTTCAAAATACAGATGTTGTTCCTTAATGATAAAGAGCGGTTATCAAGATATTTCAATAAATGCTAAAGTAATCATATGATAAATAAATTTAAGGAGTCATCGAAGAGTTACGTATAGTTACCCAACCATTAAGTAGAGATTCTGTTGTGGTTCAGACATGTTTTCTCATTTGTTGGAGTTGAGAATGATGTATCTATTTGAGTTTTTCTTTAACCTTCGTGCTTGAGTCAAATCTTGAGAGCTTGATTTTGCACTTCCTTTCTTGTGATGTCTTGTGAGCACTTGATCAACTTAAGACTTTTGAAATCTTCAATTGTGGAGCAGCTTCTTCTTCTTGATTCTTCCTTTTAGTCTTCATCAAAGTGGATTTCTTCATGGATCTTCTTGCTCACCCTAGAGACCATGCTCTGATACCAATTGATGGTTTAGAGAATAGACTTACAAGAGGGTTGAATAAGTCTGTTCACTTTTTCAAACCGAAAAATGATATTTAAGCGTTAATGCGTTACGTACAGCAGACTAGACTTTTGTGAGACAGATAGTATGATACTTTAATTGAGCGAGTGTATTTTTGCTAGACTTTTACTATCGAGTATAACAATAATGATGCACCAGACTTTTAATAGTAAAGAGTAAGAGAGAACGAGATAATACACAAGCAATTTATACTGGTTCACCTCTAACTCGAAGACTACATCCAGTACCTTCAAATCTGAAGGATTTACATTATGTAAAAACATTTTACATAAATAGCTCAAACTGAGCTTACGAGTATTAATGACTCCAGCTACTCCTGGCTTAAGCACACCCAGTGCTTCTGAGTATTCTTGAATCCAGCCACTCTTGACTTAAGCACACCCCGTGCTTCTGAGTATTCTTTTGCAAGCACACACTCCTGGGGTAAACCCAAGTATTCTTTCATGAGGCACTCCTGGCTCGAACCCAAGTATTCTTTCCAAAGCCTCTTCAGGCCAAAGTGTTTCCCAATAGCTCACTCAGATTGGTGTTTTCTAAAGATTGAAAATATTGAAACATGAACATTTGGGCATGTGTGTTGTTCAAATTTTGTGAGACCTGCCCATCTTTCTCTTTTGATTCAGTCTCACAAGCTCTCTCTTTTTCTTTTCTTTTTCTATATTTTTCTTTATGTCTCTCTATTCTTCTTTTGTAATCTCTTTTCTTTTCATGAGAGACATATATGTCTATTACACACACATATAGCCTTATGTATCTCTCTCATTCTTGCATTGTATATATTCTTTCTCTTTTTTTTTCCTGGAGGTTATGCAGCATATAAATACTTGCTTCATAGAGATAGATCCATTGGATGACCATTTGAAATTTATTCTATCTCATGAGAAAGTAATTTTCCTATTGATTGGTCAGAGAGACATTCTGCATATTTTGTATGGAATGAAGAGCTTTCGTGATGAAGACGAACAAGGATTGTACATTTTTCACCAAACGAGATATTCCTTGATTAAAGGAATTCTGACATCTTAGAAAGTTGGTGAAAGATGGATGTTCTGAGATCAGCTCGAGATTTGTCTTGTTCGGGTACTTTCCTTGTTGTGATAGATCTTTTTGCTAAGAAGGAAAGGTACTTTGTTAAGTCATCATCTATAGGCCTAGACTTAATTCGTCCAAGGGTAACATCTAAAGCTAGATTGAGGTCTGGTGAATCATAAAGTGTTAATGATGAGACTCAAATCTTCAAGAGATATTCCTGTTTTTCTTTTGTAATTCTGAAGAGGGTCTGAAGTAGCTTTTATCTTGACAGATTGTGAGGATAGAGTCTGATTAAAGTAGGTTGCTTTAAGGAGATAACTCTTTCATGTTCGTGATGCTTATTGTATGTCTTGACGAGTCTGAGTCTAATATAAGTTTAGTATGAACGTTTTTTCTTTTAAGAGACGTTCCTAGATTTTAAGTGTTTTCTTGAAGCATAGTCTTCATAGTTTTCTTTTACCAGACTTATTGAATGCAAGCTCCCCTTTTGATTTATAACTTGTGCTTTATATCCTGAAACACTCAAATGATCTTTATCAGACATTTAATAACTCATAACTTGATTAATTAAGATGCTTGATGTTGGTTATCAACAAATCTAGGAGTGCTTCAAATTTATTCTTGGTTTTAACAACCTTGTTCTTTCCGAATCTATTTTATCAAGTTTGATTGTCTGCGCATTAAGTTTATAATTCTGCAAAAGAGTTTAAGACTTATTCAATCCCTCTTCTAAGTCTGACTCGGAACCATCAGAAGTTATTGGTTTCCACATGTAGAGCTACGATGCTTGAACACACGCTTGCTAAGATTAGTTTAGTGAAGTCCTTAAGTGGCCTATTTCTATCCTCATTGGCCATCTCCATAGTTTCCTCTAACACTCTCTACCTCTTTCACTGGTTGTAGGTTATTTTGGTCTCGAGATCAAGTGAAGCGTGTTTCACCACTTGATCTCATTCTTTGCATAAATCACTATACATGCATAAGAGAACAGATAATACCACACAAATGAAATACAAATAGAACAAAAGAAAAAGAAATATGCAATCCCAGGGTTTTTTAACTTGGTCAATTCCAGTAGACCACAGTCCCCGACAATGACGCAGAAAGCTTGATAAGGCTCGTAAATGCACAAGTTTATCATGTAATATAAAAGATTGTCAATTCAATAGGAACTACGTCATTAAGCACCGGTTGGGTTATTAGACCTTAGTTTGAGTAAATAGTAATTGAGGGTTCCAAAGTTCAAGTGCATAAGAATTAAAAATGGTATACTTAAATGTTGTGAAAAACAATTAACTCCTAAAGTTTTAGTTTCATCCCAATTGTTAAACTTTTGCTTTATGAAATTGATTGGCTTAAGTTCCCTTAAGTGCTTTTAGGTGCATCTCTCTCATGAAATCAAATAACACAAATAAGGTGTCACAAGTATTAAGAGAGTTAAGTGAAATCTAAATATAGAAATAAGCAAATAATGAAATCATATACTCAACTCGATAATCATATGATAATTGTTTACCAATTGAAATTACTCATAAACCTTAAGAGTATAAATGACTACTTACTCATGGTGGTAGAGGCTACAACCATTCCTAAACCACCCACCATCATGAAATGAGCAACAAAACAAAGAAAGAAAACAATACCTAGATGAAAAGAGATGAGAACCCATGTTGGCTTCTTCACGATTTTCTAGAGTACTCTACGACGAACTCTCTAAAAACTAGGATTCCTCTCCAAAACTAAACTTGCATTCTAAAACTGAGTTTTCCCTCCCCTCCTCAGTTTTGGGCTTACTAAAAGAAACCTAGAAACTAGTTACAAATTAGGCCCGACCTGGTCATGGAGTCCTAGGTAAACTGTGGACACCATCTAGCTCAACATTAGGCTTAAATGATCCCATTTTGACTCTTCCTTAACTCTTCTTTGGCCCTACTTTATGCTTGCATTTTAAATTAGGCCTAAAAGGGGGCCTTTTTACCTAAAAACCCACAAAGCACAAAAAACCAAGCGAAACAGGCCAAAATGAAAAAAAGGAGGAAAACTATCTAAAAACCAAATATATCCTAGGACTTATTCTAGAAAAATTAACTAAACTAACCTTAAAAAATTATGCATTTTGGAAGCGTATCATCTTCACACAAGTATGCATTAAGATTCATGGGATACTGGATAGACCCTTCATAATGAATCGTTTCATGAATGTCATAAATGATTCTCAATATGATAATGGTATATGTATTATTTTGACCTGAAATGATATCTATAGGCTGCTTAATGAGGGTGTGATGTGTAAATGCATGACCATGCAAGGTAGAATAAATATTAGATATTTATTCAAGTAAAAGTCTTCTCCTATCAAGGAACATGTATTGGGTCATACTAGGATTGGGATGACTATGCCTTAGACCTAGTTAGATATTGTGGCAAAAGAAATGAGCATAATGTTTATCACTTATAAGATATATCAATTTGATATAAATTTATATTTAGATAATGGTGTATTGTTAGATATTGTCCATTATATTGTATTAAATATAAAGTGTTTATATTTAATATAAGCCAAATACATTTTCTAAAGTCACACTATAGAGTAAACTTACTAGAAAGTTTTATTATTTTAATTGGACTAAAAATAATAAAATTATTGAGTCTAACTTATTTAAAATGAGTAAGGATCCTAACGGGGAATGTATGCACATTAGGTTAGACCTTGACCTATAAATAGAGCATTAGGTGCTCATAGGTGGGACACACAAAACACAATGTTTGTGAAAATAGTATGCTAAGTCGTATTAGCATCTAGAGGCATGGTGATCTAGTATGAGCGCTCATGTGGACTTCTTTAGGGATAAATTTACTTTGACTCATTATTAAAGGTTCTGTACTACAAGGGGTATGCTTTAAAAAGGTTCTTAATAGATTTTTCTTTGAATCACATGATTTTTGTAAAGACCTTTGGAAATTTTTGTATTTCCATAGTCTAACCATTGGAGATTACCTAATAATTGGTTGCTAAATAATTCTTATTAAAATATAGCGGGAGGGTATCCATGTTTTTTTAACAAGAATCTACAATGCGGTCATTCTTTGCAGAATAAGAACAAACCTTGTTACTGTATCCTCAGCCCATGGATTATGCATTTGACCTCTACCACTTTTCTAGCTTCTCATTCCTAAACTTCCACCAATAACTGCTAAGGTTTGAGATTCAGGAACCTTAATACCAAGTTGTCTTTCTTGCTCCACCAACAAAGAGAAAACTTTGTTAATTGTTGGTAGTGGGTCCATGTGCATTATTTTAGACTTCACAGGAGAATATCGTTCATTGAGCTATTTCAAAAATCTTATCACATAATCTTCCTCTCTATATTTCTTGAACTTAGGAACATGCACATGTCACCTGACAAGTGCATCCAGGGTTCGGTCTAAATTCTCTAACTAGTGCCATAACCTTTTCAATTTTTCAATTAGGTAAAGTAAGCAGTTACATATGAATCACCTTGCTTTAAGGCATAAGTTTCTTTTTGTAATTTAGATTAAAAAAAAATATCGCCTTAGGTAGAAATACCTTTCCTGCGAATCCTTACACACCTCAGCTGTAGTGTCCATCGACAAAAAACACGTTGAACAATTAAATACTCCAAAAAATACATAAGCCACGAAAGAACTGCAGTGTTGCACCTTTCCAAGGCATTGAACATTGAATCATAATTACTCAGTTTAGGTAGAAAAACTATTTATCAATTTCAATTTGTGCTTGGGTCTCGAAGCCATTGTCATTGATCTTGACAAATAATAACTCCCCTTATTCAGAGGAGTAGGAGCAATCAAAACACTAGGATTTTCATTATTGATAAATCTATCAATTTCCCCATCGATTTCCCACAGAACAACGTTTACCAACTTTGAGAAAAAGAAAAAGAGGAACGAGAGCAAGATCATCTTCAAGAAATAGGAGAATCAACTTCAAAAATCGAAAGCCATGAAGAAAACGAAATGTGAAACAAATGAAGTATCTTTAATATAAAAAAAAAACAGAATTTGACATGTAGAGCCCCTAAAAAAAAGATTCCGATACCATGTCAATTTTTAGATTTGACATACCGAAAAACAACAAATTGAGCTAAGGAAAAGAGAGCAAGCTCACTGGAATTAATCATTTGCCGAAAAATGCATTGATCAAAGACTTGCAATTTTCTTTTTTAAAAAAAGACTTGTTGATTACAATAGACAAGGGCTAGTACCAGAAAAAATGAAAGAAAACAAAGCTAACAAACTTGGGGTTTTATTTTCAATAATACCATTTGATAAAGTAATTAATGAATTGGCGTCTTTTGGAAAGTATTTGTTTCTCTAGGATTCTTTATGTTGCGTAAGAAAAATGGCATAACTTGTAACGTTTTTTATATGGCGCAATTACCCACGTGAATGACAAGTCTCGGCATTTTATAAATTAATTTTTTTAACAGCGCAATCCTTTGCATTGCGCCAAGGAGATGGCGGCACATGTTGCATCACGTCAAGGAGACGGCGGCACATGCTGAATAAAATTGTTGTCCATCCATCCTAATGCAATTCGAAAAAATTGCTTAGTGTTGTGAATTCTTAGAATATGAATTCCTTTGTAAAGAAAGCAATATAGTTCATTTCTTTCCAATATTGGTTAATGGTTGGCCAATTGAATTTAAACAGTGGCACAACATATTGCAATAGATAAAAAGTTAAACTCACAAATTCAACAAAGCAGATCTAATTCAAAATTACGAAAACCAATTAGAAAAAGTCTGCTATTAACTTAAATTTTTTTGGGACAAATAGCTCTTTTTTGTCTGGTAACAACCAGAAAATAAAACAAAGAAAAAGGTCTAGCACATTATGAGAGGGAAACACACACATGGTGGATATATGACGTCCCCATTTTCAAAGCAAGTTATTCAACTATTAATAAGTTAACTAATTAAATTAAATTGTATTGGAAGTATATAATAAAATTAATCATTTCAATGACTAAAAAATATAAAAGAACATATTTAATTATTTAGATAAAAAATATTTTTGATCTATACATTATTTGTAACCTTTTAAAATATTTTAATTAATATCAAGATTAATAAAATAATGTTTAAGATTTTTTCTTTATAACAAAAGAATTCATGAAATATATAAATAAAAAGCACATCGTTCAAATATGATAATTTATATAAGTATTCTGAATAAAAATCAGTTTCACATGTATCTAAAATTTGGTTAAAAAATATTTATAATAATAATAAATAATGTAATAGAAATTAAAAATAAAGATTTAAAATAGATTCTTGGAAAATAAAATAAAGATTTAATTTTTTAAAACTAGAGTAAAAGGTAGTTGTGAGAATTGTTAAAAATATATATGGATAATAAAGTAAAAAATGGTTTCAACTAATAGTTAAGAGTGAAAAATGTTACTTGAAGCAGTAACGTTTTAAAAAAAAGCTACTAACTAGTTAAAAAGTGATATTTCAACCACTCATTAAAACACCTTTAATTTACATTTTATGACATTTTAACTATAGCTAACTGAAATATTTTATCAAATAGACACTTAGCAAAAAAAAAAAGCTTGATAAATGAATTTATGTTAGTAATTTAACGAATTAATTGTAAAGTCATGTGCTTAATTAATGGATTTATTAGGAAACAAAGAAAGGTTTAAATGGTTAAATGATGTATAAAAATTTAAAATGAAAATAAATATAAACAATTTTTAATTTAATAATCTGTAGAAATATGAAATGACAATACATGATTAAATAATTTTAAAATAAGTAAATAAGGTATACAATTTTAAAATAAAAATAGATATGAAATATTTTTAAAATATTCAAAAATCTTATTCCCAAATAAATGGAATAATCAAATCTTCATATTTCATATATGTTCGGAAAATTTATATATATTCTTTTTTATAATATCATACATACAAATAATTTACTTAAGAAAAAAAAAATGTAAGCGCAAAAATAAGCACTGTGATGGAGCGGTTGCAATTTTATTTATATGTGCCGCCATGTCCTCGGCCCATGCATGATCTCTAGTTGCGCTATTCAGAAAACGTAGTTAACAGGATGGTGACACTTGTCTTGTCACTTATGGAGTGTTACGCTTAATATAAAACGTAACAAATTACATCATGATTTAAGAATCCAGACAAACAAATACTTTTCAAATAACCTTAGTTCGTTAATTACTTTATCAAATAGCACTGTTTAAAATAATAAAAACCCAAAATAAACTAACTCTAACAAACCGAAAGCATAAATAACAAAAAAAATAATGGATAAACAACGATAGGAATGCTGGTTAACAAAATGAAAACTAATAATTGAAAATTGAGAGACAAAAACGAAAGAACCAAAATGTAAATGAACTCTCAAAGTATTACTCTAGATTAAAAAGGTTTGACATCACTTTAAAACTAAAATCACTTCATATATAATTTATTTTTTACATTTATTGTCTCTTAAAAAATTTGTTATGGTATGTTCTCAAATCATGTTGGAGAAATGAGGTTATTTAAATACAATTGATTTATACCCATTATCAAATTCATCTTCAAACATATTTTATGATTATAAGACAACTTATCTTTCTACCATGATATGATATTAACATAAAAATGTTTTCATTTTTGGATTGCTTTCTTTGTTAATAAAAATTGTCATTTTCCTCTTCAATTTATATATAAATATAACATGATATTATGGAGTTGCTTTTAAAAAAATTATTTATCACTTGTTAAGTAAGATAATTGGGTTACAAGCTAGTTGAAAAAGAAGATTGCATCTATAGTTGTCAAAATGGGTTGGAAGTCGTGAGCCAACCGAACTTAACCTGACTCACTGGTGAGTAGGTGAGAAAAATACAACTCACCTTAAAATCGAGTTGACACTAATTTGGTTCACATAACTCATAAATTATAATAAGTCAATCCGTCCGTGATAAGTTGGATTTGGTCACCTTATATAAAAGAACTTAAAAATTAAAAATAGAAAAACTTTATAATCAAATTTTAATTCAGAAAATTAAAAACTAAGAAACTCTTTTAAGATTAGAATTTTTGTTTAAAATTTGATTATTTGCTAATATGTATCATGATTGCTTTTATTTTTCTATTTCTTTTTCTTGTTTTTTAAAAATGATTTTTTTTACCTTTTTAAAATTAGGTGAGCTAACCGTGAGTCACCCGACTAACCTACGGTTTGAGTTAGGTTGGAAATTTTCTGACTTACCTAAAAATTTGCCAAATTGGGTTTGGTTGAGAATTTAGCCAACTTGTGGTGGACCAACTCGAGTGCGTCAAGTTGGCCAAATTTCTTTTGTTGGAAATGTCTCTTGGACTTTGACATATATTATGAATAAAATTATGTAGGGGTGAATGAATAAAACTAATCTTTTAATTAAGGGCGTCATAGAAAAAATATATTGATGTCACCTAAGGAGTGATAATAGACAACTAGGAATGGTAATAACCACTCCTATACTTTTATTAATAACATTAATTTTATTAAGAGCACTACTTAATTAGCTTTTTACTAGATAAGTAGCAATACTATTAGGTTAAGTTTGGATGGTGGTGATGGTGGCGGTGAGGGTGGTGGTGATGGTGGTAATGAAGATGGTGGTGGAAATGATGGTGGTCATGGTGGTGAGGGTGGTAGTGGCAATAGCAACAGAGGTAATGATGATGTAATGACAATGGAAGTGTTGGTTGTCAGGGCGGTGATAGGGTAAGAGTGACGGTGGTGCCAATGAAGGTATTGGCGGGTGGTGGTGGTGACGACAATAATGGTGACGGTGGTGGGGTTGCAACCATGGTAGCAGTGGTGTTGTCGGGAATGGTGGTGACAACGGCAATGATGGTAGTGGGGACTTTGGTGATAGTGGTGGTGGTGAAAAAAGTTATGATGTCGGTGGTGGCAATGATGACAACGAGAATGGGTGGTGTGACGATGATGTGGGTGACGACCGTGGTGGTGGTGATGGTAACGACAAAGGGGTGTCAATAGCGGTGGTAGTAATATAGGTGGCAACTGTGGTGGCGGCAATAGTGGTGGGGATGGTGGCAACTTTGGTAGCGACAGTGGTAACGGTTGTGATGGCAGTGGTAGGGACAAAGGTGGTGGCAATGGTAGTGAAGATGATGGTGGTGACGGCGATGACTAGAAGGTGCTAATAATATTAATAATTAGATAGTAGTGGTAGTGATGACAATAACAAAAGGGCGACAGTGGCAACAATATGTGTGGAGCCCTTAATCTGGTAAATAATATTAATATTTAGATAATAGAAATTAGGGTAAATTTTTCATATTTAATAATTCACTGGAAGAAGAACACCATAATTAAAATTTTGATTATCAACCCTAGATCTATTTGAAGACCTATCTTATATATGATGATATGAGAAAGTATATAAATCTAAACAACGTCTATTCCTTGCTTTAAGAGTGTCTAGCCAAGACTCAACACCCACTTAAAATAAATTTGATTAAATAATTACTAAACATATATTTGTAGAATATTTAAGTTGGCCCAAAAGCAAGAAAAAGGTTTTAGGATTAGTTCTAAGAAGGTCTAGGATCATTAGAAGTCATATAATAAAGTTGTTACCTACTAATAATTTCCCAAATTAATTCTAAACCATGGGTCTTCATGAAAATGTTTTAAGACATTATTTATGATGCTTCCTAAACATCGAATTACAAAATAAATTATTAAAAAGAATGATCTAGTCCTATTAATAGCACTTTGCCTATTTTTCAACCCAATCCAACCTATCAATTTCAAGGTCTTCATTTTATCATCTTAACTCATTGCACATAAATTACGTGTCTAGATACAAACTTGCTATAATTATATGCAAGACTATTTCATCACTTATTTAAAATATAGATACAATACTTCCATATTATACTTAAAATTCTACATGATGGCGTACTGGTATGTCACTAAATCAATCACTAACATGTCTCATTTTACCAATACATTTTCATATATATTTTGAACCTAGGAACGTGGTATTTAGTCTTCACACCTTAAAATGTCTCACTATACATTTAATTGACAATGATATTCTAAATTGACAATGACATTCTAATGCATAAGCTTTGACCATTTTCTCATATATTCACATCAACATTTCCCATTATCAAATCTCAATATCATGATATCACTACACACAACTTGGTAAGATCAATATCTCCTCTTACAACTTATTAGCCCACAATATTTACCAAACCATAAGAAAATTTAGCATTCACCATTCATGACTAAAGTATCAAAGATCATTATCTAGGTTCTAACTTCATGTCATGTATCATCATATATTAGTCTGTGACACAAAAAGGTCAAAAACCCATCACATAATGATCCTAGTATATCAACCAATATCTCAAATTATAAGGCATTAATTATTGGTATATTTATACAAAATAATTTCCATTTACAACCAATTTAAAGTATATCGGCCAAAGCATTCAAGCATTTTCTTCATACCATACCTTTCCATTCTAAAAAGTATATCTCCAATTAGTAATGTCCTACAACATTAGGGCCAAAAATGGACAACATGGGAGAGTGGACATACTTTCTCAATGATGAATCAATATATAAAATATGATAATATATATATATATATATATATATATATATATATATATGTATGTGCAACCAACACATTCTCCCCTCAAGGAGTTTCAATCTAATAATAATGACATATTCCATATCAAAATTTCACCAAATACACATGTAAAGGTAATTTCAACAACCATGTCACCACATGGAATCGCATCATTAATCCATATCTTCATCACATTTCATATCACAGTTCATAAACACCATTAAAGGGATAGTACTAATAGCAATAACAGAAATAGTTAGTGTCCATTAAATCGAATTTCGTCCCTAAATATATAATCCTCAATAAGTTTTCATTTCTCTTGGTTATCTTAAGGTCATACGTCATGTTCCTTTGGCTAATGCATATATTATATCATGAAATGCACACGCAATGGCTCTGGTTATGGGCAAATATTTAATCACTTGTGTACATAATTATCAAGTTCTCATAAGACCAACATGCTTTATTGGTACCAAACCGCCAATGCCTCTTTCGTAACACTCAACACTTTCACAAAAAAGTAAATGCGGTAATATATACATACATAAGTGGCACACATGCCTCAATTTGCCAATGGCTTCACCCACTAAGGCATTTGAAACCACACATAGTCGCTTAGATAATTATTCCCTTACAAGCTCATACTGGGCTTGCTTTACAATATCTTGTAAGATCTATAAGCTATATTATGATATGTCATACATGCCAAGAAATACAATAATGCATATGCAAGCCTTAGGCACATTCAAGTCTCATATCTTCACTCACATGGAGACCTCTTTATATTAAATTATCAAAGTCAGTGACACACAATCAATTCAAAATAATTTTCAAGACATATAGTTTGCTATATAGTCTCCAAATTCATCAATTCACAATATTCCACAAATGGAAATCAAAAAGGCATATCATACAAATATATTTCAAATGCATGTTATCAACACATTTGTCAATCCAGAATAATTCATCAATACGATTCAATCACATTTAATTGCATACATAAGACAATTCACACTCATTCAAGGAAAATATGCAAGCATACACCTACACATATACTATCATCATGGAATAGAACATGCATTTAAAAATATACTCCCCTCCTACCTCAAGAGAAATACTCTGCAGGGTTTGATGGTCCCGCTTTACTATAATTATCAAATCTTACATTAAATAAATGTAGAAGTACATTAAACACCAATCAAAATTTATTTTTATGTTAATAATTATAACCATCACATATACTACATCACACCAGGCTTATATAGTTTTTATCTTTTTAGTTCTTGAGGATTCTTTTTCCATTTACAATATTTTCTAACATTTTAAAAGTCTAAAACATGTATATGATTTGTCAAGGGTTCAATAATTGTCCATTAAACTTCACATAGCTTCTAAATAGTTTTCCTTAATTACTTATTGTATTTTTATCCTAAAAACTAACAAGTTTTTCACCATTAAAATTCTACAAACTTTTTTTTTAACAATTAAAAATATATAACCTCTTTAATAAATGTCATAGTGTCATATTATGTTATTCTAAGTCATTAGAATTGTTTATTATGGTTCTTACCAAATATCTTCATAAATACTAAGTCTTCCTCCAAAATAATTATCCAACCATCACCAAAAATATTAATTTAATTATATCAATGTTGCTTCACTTCCAACAATAATTTCCATGCATATATCAGTATATTCATGGCTTCCAACACCTTGTTTTCTTCATTTATTGGTTACTAGTTTCTCATTCTTTTAACCATATTTATTTTTCATCACAAATAAATACTACAACATATCCAATAATTTATTTCTAGCCAGAAACATTTATAAAGCAATGCGTATCATTATTTTAAAATTTTAACTTATGATTTTTAACAAAGTAGCATGTTAAAATTACCAAATTATTTCCAATAACATTTTCCAACCCAATAACAAATTCTATAGCTTCTAATATGTTCCACAAGGTTTTTCAAGTTAATGACATATTTATTTCTCATTAATCATGCAAGTTAATCATTAAAATCACCATAAATGCTACACTTATTCAACTTATAATTATGCAACAATCATCATAAATGTTATTCCATATCTAACAATATTTTCTCAAATACACTATCTAGGCTTATGCATTTATGGACCCATTTATGAACTTTGTCATCTTTTTCCTCATTAAGTGACATTCAATGCTTACTAACAAGCTCATTTTCCATACCAACAATACCAAACTAATTCAACAATATCAATTGAAGTCCTATAATTATTTTAGTACCACTTATGGAGCATTTAAGGCATTCAAACCAAACGGTTAAGGAACAAGGAGGTACCGCTGGTGAAAGTGAAGTGGCAGAATTTACATTGGATAAACTACACTTGGGAGTTAGAATCCGATATGAGACGAATGTACCCTCATCTTTTTCAACCGGGACACTGATTTCGGGGACAAAATCTCCTTTTAGGGGGGGTGGATGTAACATCCCTGATGTTTTAATGAGAATTATAAGAAATGGGAAATGATTAGTAAATGTTTTAGAAGTTTTATTTAATATTTGTTCTGTATGAACCAGAGATAAGAAAGCCGGTGTCGAGATCGGTCTCAGAAGCGCGAGCAGGCGAAGTTAAAGATCGGAAGTGTAGGAGAAGAGCGGGCAGGGCTAGGCGGTCTGGTCCAACCGTTGTGAGGAGAGCGCCTCACACGAGTCATAGACCGGATTAACCTCATAATGACTGAAACAACGGATGTAGGTAACCAAGAGGTGAGCACGGATGAGGTATCCGATCTTGCAGGTTGTAGCTCGGATTTCCGAGGTATGAACACTAAGTTAGGACGTCGGGGGCCGTTATTCATATTGGGCCTATACTCTTGCGAAGTATTAGAGAATTGTGAATAATTAAACGTTGAGGGAATAAATAAGTATAATTGACTTGATAACTATGCAATAGTTTAATATAATGAAATTGATTAAATTTAGTAAGAATACAAATAAAATAAAGGAAAAGACGATCTTGCCCATGAGCTATATATATAAGGAAATTCTCTTCCTTCCC
The DNA here is from genome assembly GCA_037962975.1 of Clitoria ternatea. Lineage (NCBI taxonomy): Eukaryota > Viridiplantae > Streptophyta > Magnoliopsida > Fabales > Fabaceae > Clitoria > Clitoria ternatea. The sequence goes on along the minus strand of CM075674.1, from coordinate 12,649,121 downwards.
TCTTCATTATTTACAAGTTACCTTTGCTGTTGGTCTATTCCTCCTCTTTCGTTTTTCTCTCCTCTCTTAACGCTGATTTGCATGCGCTGGAGAGAGACTCCATTTGTGTCTAAACTTCAATTTAACCTCATTCCTGTGATCGAGGCTTCAAGGTGAGTCTACTGATCCGTTCCAATTGTAATTCCCTTATTTCTTTTATTCTTTGGCCGTTAAGAGCCATGCATGGCTATATTCGTGGCTGTTCTTCACTCCTCTGGTGAGCGTGAGTCCAGATGTTGTCCATGAACTAAAGGCGTTGAAGTGATGAGCTGTACTTTATGATCCGTAGGTAGTAGACTAAGCAACGGAAGACTGAGTGACGGAGTTGAGACTGCGAAACCAGTGCTCGGAGGAAAGAATCGACATAGAGAACAGATCATCGAAGCGTGGAACCAAAGTAAGGGGGGTGTTCGGGTTATAATTAATTAGAATAGGACTCACTTCTTATTCAGGCCTTTGAGGTAACGTAAACAGGTTAAGGAAAATGTTGCTAAACGTAATTGTGTGTTTATGCTTGTGCATGTGTGACTGAGTTTATTAATTAGTGGAAGATCGGATGTGGTTGAGTTTATCATGTTATGATCTTGTGATATCAAACGTTGAAATGATCATCGTTATGGGACGTCGGGTTAGCAAGCAGGCTACCTGAGTGATGAGGAATTGATATTATTATGTGAAAGGTAAACTGTTGAATGATTATGTGGTATGGGATGGCCAACGGTATATGATAGCCCCTCATTTCCGGCTCCCGTGGTTTTCGTGCCCAGTTGAGCTACCCAGTGGTCAAGTAGGACCCAGTGGTCGAGGTGGAGAGTCAAACAGGACTCAGTGAACCAAGCAGGGTTCACGGGGTGTCAAGTAGGACCCCCAGCTGAAGGCCAATCCTTTAGTATCCGGATACTAGGAGTCAGATTGTATGAGAGTCAGTTGTGATCGTGATGAATGTGATGAACGTGATGAATGTGATGAATATGATGAATGTGATGAATGTGATGGAATTGTGTAGTTGGTTTAATATAGTTACCGCGTGAAATACACTATGTTTCGGTATGCTTACTTACAGGTGATGCTTGATGTGTATGTATCAATATGCATGTATAGTGTTAAATTCCGTTCTATATTAATTATAATGCCAAACACTCACCCTTGCATATTTTTTTTAGTAACCAGAGACAGGGAGGGGGAAGGAGCCATGGAGCCGCGCCAAGGGGGAGAATGGTGCCAGGGTCCGAGTGACTTTGAGTGACTCTTTATAGAGTCATATGTGTGTATAAAAACTTCGTAGTATAATTATTAGTTGTGTTTAATTAAGACCGGATCGAATGTAAACCTATATTTTAAAATATATTACTGTTATTTGCATATGTTTTCATGGTAACTCTTTGGGTTCACAGAACCATTTTTTTTAGAGTGAAATTTTGGGAGTCCGGTTGCATGTTTTGTATAATCCGATGTGGGAAAGGTGTTCGCTCCAGCGAATAGAACCTCGTTTAAGTGAGAGTCCGGAATCTCGCTTAAACGAGTAGGGGCCTCACTCAAGTGAGAAGCCCCGACACCCTTTCTCCCATCCGTTGTGTTTAAATTAACTTGTTTTTCTTTTCATGACCTCATTTAATTAATCTAACTGTGACTGCTGTCACTTGAATAAGTCAGTAAAAATAAATACTTTTTTTTACTAAATATCGATTAATTTACAAGAAAAGAAAGAAATTTATCGTAAGAGGTAATTGTTTAAATAAAAATAAATGCAAAAATAACCTAGGACGTTACAATAGTGGTGTGGGTGGAGACCATGGTGGCAATGGTAATGGTGGGGATGATGACAACAGTGGTGGTGGCTGTAACTGAAGTGGTGGTGGTAGAAAGAAAAAGGTGATTGTGATGGCTATGATGGTGGCGATGGTGATGACAAGGTTAGTGTAGTGACACCAAAGACTAAGGTAGTGATAATGGATGAGAGAATTTTAGATTTCTCTTTTTTTGGTAGAATTATTAATTCCTCCTTTTTAGTTATATTAAATTAGAATTCTCTTCAAAATTTTATGAATTTTAAGATTACTAGGATTTAGATATTCAAACAATGTATTGTAATTACTAGTATTTAAATTCCTTTGCTAAAATGAATTACTCTGTTAAATTTCTTCGTTAAACATAAGGTTAAAGTAGTGTGGATTAATTCTTTTAAGAGTTGCTTGTAAAATTATCTAATGAACTATTTACTTACTTTAATGCCTATTTACTTACTTTCTGAAGGTTTTTTCGTTATTCTCCTTCAGAGACAATTTTGTTTGGGGCTTAATTATAATTAAGACTCTTCACTCTTCCTGATAAGTAAGTTTAGTGGGGGTCGAACTTGTGGCTCTTTCCACAATCTCAGTCTACATTGACAACTAAGTCACAACCTATTGGTTTCTAAAGGTTTTATCTATTAGTATTTATGTATTTATTTATTTATTTTAATATTTTTATTTAAAGATTTTAATTTTTTTAATATCATATATTTTAAAAATTAATATTTTACTATTAAAATTTATTTTATATTAATTAGATTACATTCTTCATTCTTTTTTATCTCCTACAATTTTAAAAACACATATATTAAGATAGTCAACAATAGTTTTGAAATATATAATGTCACAATCTAATTTTCTAGTTAAGTCTTATATTTCTCTCCTTTTATTTCATATCTTCATTGTAGTCATTTATTTAAAGAGTAATAATATAATAGAAAAATAAATAATAAATACTTTATCGATAAAAAGAAATATTTTTAAAAAAATTGTGTGAGATAAAAAGAAAAGCATGGAATAATTTATAAGGTGCATGTGACACATATACACACAATTTATTACTACCTCTGATCCTAAATATAAGACCCTTCTACTTAATTCATACGTTTTAAGAAAGTTGGTTAATTTAATTAAAATCATTAAATCTGTTTAAAATTTATAATAGTTTTTCAAAATTACCCTTAAAGTAATTATCCCTCATAATAAAATTTTTTCACTTATTCTTTTTTCGATTACTCTCTCTCTGTTTATTACCAGTTAGCATCAAGGAGATAAATAATCTAATTGATGTATGTTATTTATTATTATATTAATTCCATTAAAAGTTATACATCAACAAGGTATTTTTAATGACATTAAAATTTGAAAGAGGGTCTTATACTAAGAGACAAAAAATTTCTTAAAGGTGTCTTATATGTATGAATGGAGTTAGTATAATAAAAAATTAAAATACATATAATTAAATTTATTCGTATATAATAAATTTATTTCTATCCATTTTGTTTCCATATATTCAAATAAGAAAAAAAATTCAGTTTCTTCTATTTCTATCCATCCAAACAACATAATTTTCTATCTTACTTCCACTTCATTTGTTTCCTTCCTATTTCTTTTCATTTCATTTCATTCCATCCACCCATCCAAATGAAGCCTAAGGGTTAAGTTTAACCATCAAAAGTATATTTATTAGACCATTTTTTTGTGATTATGGGATAATTCTCATCTCAATAAAAAAATCACTTTTTGAAAGTTAACAAAACCCATTAAAAATTTACTTTCGATTTCTTAAAATATATCACAAGGCACACATAAAAATATTTGTAACAAAAAACAAACAACTTTTCTAATGTGTCTCCTAGGACACCTTTTAAGAAATCAAATATTGAAAAAGTCTTAGTTGAAATTTTTTTTGCCTTGAAGGAGCTACTTTAAACATCATTCTTGATAAATACTTTCTACACATACAAAAAACTACAAAAATTAATGCTTCCTCTTGTCTCATACATAAGATAGAAGAGTTAAGTTAATCGCCAAGACCGATAAAAAGTAGTTAAGTGATAGGGAAATCTATTATTGCCCTTTTCCTAGAATATAAACAAAGAATAACTATCTCAAAGTAGTTAACTTCATTCGATGTCATTGATTTCATTTTAAAAAAGTGTCTTTTAATAATATCCTTCCTTATAACTTGTTACAGGGGTTTAGTCTCTCTACATTGAAAATGAAGGTATGTACTACCTCTGGCCCTTAACAAAAGAATCTTTCAACTAATTTTAAAAAATTATTTAATATAGTGAAAGTTATTTAACATGTCTACAACAAATTGTAATAGTTTTTTTTTCAAAAGTACCTTTCCATATTTTATTAAGACTCATAAATCTTACTTTCTTTTTTATTAGTGCTTATTTCATTAATAATTAATAAGAGTATTTTGGTAAAAAAATAATTAATACAATTAACTTTTTTATTTGTTTCTTATCATAAAGACTAAAAAAATCTCTCAAGTTATATCAAGGGAGGGTAGTATTAAATACAACTATTTTAAAAATACTTTCATATTTAATAAACTAGGACCAGAGTAAGTGAGAGATTGCTTATATTCTTGGACTATATATATATATATATATATATATATATATATATATATATTATTACTTATATTTAAGGATGGAGATAATACTTTTTTTTAAAATAATATGATATTACAAATTTCCCCTTATGAGTTTAATTAAATATAATTAATACTTGAGAACATATTTAATGTTAGATAAAATATCTAGATTAATTAATTAGGATAAATAAAAAACGCCAATAAATTATTATGGAAAATATAATTTCTCATCTTATAAAAGATAGGATATTTTCAAAGTCTATCTTATTTATATGAGACGACTATCTTATTTATATGAGACGAAAGGAGGTACTATCTTTGTTCCTTTTAATGTAATTTTAAAAAAATGTTTCCTTTTATTTGACATTTTAATACTTTAAGAAAATATTTATTACTTATTTTTTATTATATCCCTACTTTTTTAAATGAATGACTATAATAAAAATATGAAATGAATGAGAAGAGAGAACTATCAAGCTAGAGTGAGAAATTATAACGATGAAATTATGTATTTTAAAACTATTTAATAATTTTTTTAATATATGTATTTTTTAAATTTACCTAAGATAAGAATAGACGAATGACTACAGATGTTTCTTATAAGATCCGAGGGTCGAGGGAGTATAATTTTCATTACGTTATTTAATATTTATTGAAATTCTTTTTTTTAGTACGAATCACATGAATATTATTGATTTACTAGAAAAGACACGAATATTTATTGAATTGAATGTGCATTAGTTACATAAATTATTAAGTTTTTATGAAATAAAGGCAACAGAGCAGAACCAACCACGTTCCCCGTTGCTTCTAGTCAAAGCTCTTAACTCAAAAGCACTGACACTGCACACTGAGTTCTGAATCCAAAATGGACATCTTTTCCCCTTTAATTTCAACTATGCCACTCCGCTCCTCACGCTCCAAATCTAAACCTTTAACGGTTCAAGTTGAAGATCTAGACCAACCAAAAAGATTCTTATGCCACCGTTATCAGTCTTTTCAAAACGGGATATACATAATTAAACCAGAAATTAAATCAATAACAATAACAAAATTAACTTATTTAGATTTATTTTTGAATTTAATCAATTTAACCGAGTTAGATTTGACAATAATGACTATTATTAATATTGTTTTTCTTGTTATTGTACTACAACACTCCTTTTTTCACTCTTAACCATTTCACACTCTTCAATCATTGAAACTAACCAACTCCTCCACTGTACCCTTTTCTTTTCCCTTATTCCATTGTTCCTGAAATTCACGGTGCTTGGTGTTTTGATCGCTATTTGTTCTTGCCTCCTTGGCACGGTTCCCTATTATTTATTTATTTTTGGTTTACGCTAACTCGAATCATGGAAAAATGTTTCTTATACATTATAGCTTCATGATAACGCGTGTTCCGTTTTGTCTTTCTTGTTGTAGTAGCTGTTTTGCATGACTTGAAGTTGAGGGGGTTCAATCTACAGTGAGTGTCTAGAACCTTCGTTTCCATTTTTGTATGCTTAGTTCGTTTTTCGTTGTTTCCCCTCAGTCGGTTAATTTAGACTTTTGGATAATAATAGAAACAAAAAATATAAAATAAATAAAGAAAAGAAAAAAGAGAACAGATCTCTCTGTAGTACGAGGTAAGGTAACAGTGATCGCTTCTATTACTTTTTTGGACCATGTCTTAGTCTTATATATTTGTACAAATACAAGGTTTTTTTTAATAAAAAATATACTATGTGGTTGTGGTTCATGTTCTTATAGGGAAAGGGAAAATGTTAGTTCTTAATGGAGAAGAACAGATTCTGTTTCCTTCAGAAAATGCCAGCGAGGTTTCAAAGTCAACATCATTGGATTTGAACCCAGATTCTGTTGATGGGTTTCCACCGCTTTCCACTGATTACACTGATGTGGGTGTCGTGCCAGAGCATGAAAAGAACGAGTTTGAATACTTGATATTCAATTTAGAGAGTATGAATATATAAAGTTATATTCTTTTTGTAAATTTTTTCGGCTTATGATTTTTAATATGTGAAATAAATACGTTGATAATTTCATTTGGTCGGTTGAATTGCTTGTGTAGGAGACATTGAGGAGCTGAGGTTAAAGCAGAAGAAATTGGAGAAAAAGCGGAAAGAAGCATTGAGTAAGATATTGGATATCAAAGGTAGTAATAATAATGCATTGACTAGAAAACATTAATTGTGAGGTTAATGTTTTTTGTTTTTAGATGCAATTTGCTTGCAAGTGTTGAAGAATTGCAATTTGTTATACAGGGAGCATTCGAGTGTTTTGCAGAATTCGACCAAATCTGTTAGCGGAGAAGAGAAAAGTTTCTGAACCTATAACAGTTGGATCGGAGAGGATTCGGGTTAAGTTTGGGGGAACAAGGAAAGATTTTGAGTTTGACAAGGTTTTCCTTCAAGATGCGAGCCAAGGCTAGTACTTTCTCAACTTTGATTATATTATTTTTAGTTCTATGTTTTACTGAAGAGGGGGTGTATGCCCTTGTTTGAACCTCTGCAGAAAGTGTTTTTGTTGAGGTTGAGCCAATTCTAAGATCTGCAATGGATGGACATAACGTGTGTGTTTTTGCTTACGGTCAAACAGGCACAGGCAAGACATTCACCATGGTTAGTCAATTCGAAATTATGTTACTATTTGTTTTCTTATGTGCTAAACACTCTTACTACCAGAACTACCTCCATTCCTATTTCAGAGATTATTTGTCTAAATAGAGAAGAAGTTAACAAATGAATCTAATTTATTAGATTAAATTTCCATTGTATTCTCTTTCATTTAATTAGACTTTTTCTGTTTCTTCATCTTCATTTATTTCTTTGTATTGATAAATGAATATTAGTGAAAAAGTAGTACCTTTAACAGTATTGTTTTGAACCGTACCACTGTTATGATTAGATAAAAAAAACTAAAACTAAGACTAAAACTAAAACTAAAACTAAATTAATCTTCTCTAGACAGATAAATAGGAACAGAGAGGTAGTATCTGATAACATTGCTAATGTGTATGATATGATGGCATGTTTGTTTTCTAGGATGGTACAAATGAGCAGCCAGGCATTATTCCCCGTGCTCTTGAAGAGCTCTTTAGGCAAGCCTCTTTGGATAATTCATCTTCTTTTTCCTTTTCAATGAGCATGTTGGAAGTTTACATGGGCAACCTTAGGGATCTGCTAGCTCCAAGACCATCTAGTAGACCACATGAACCAGTGATGAAGTGGTAACATTTTTTTTCTCCACTCTAAAATTTTGAAGATTGAATGCATTCAACAGGGTAATGTGTGTGAAACTCTTGTTCACTAACTCCTTTTATAGCAACCTCAACATCCAAACTGATCCAAAGGGATTGATTGAGATTGAGGGTCTCTCAGAAGTGCAAATTTCTGATTATGCTAAAGCCAAATGGTGGTACAACAAGGGAAGACGGTTCAGATCAACCTCATGGACCAATGTGAATGAGGCATCAAGCAGGTCACACTGGTGGGTTGTAGGTCTAATTAGATACTTCAAAGTATTTGAATGTGTTTCTCAGCTTGATAGTTACATTATCTGTTTAGCTTCATATATCTAGCTTGACGAGGATAAGCATATTTCGACATGGGGATGCTTTGGAAGCCAAAAGAGAGATAAGTAAATTGTGGATGGTTGATCTTGGAGGCAGTGAAAGGTTGCTTAAAACTGGAGCAAAAGGACTAACACTTGATGAAGGAAGAGCTATTAATCTTTCTCTTTCAGCTTTAGCTGATGTCATTGCAGCTTTGAAGAGAAAGAGGTGTCATGTGCCTTACAGGCAAGTATTTAGCTCCAAGTTTTTTTATACCATCATGGTTTCTTTCTAGACAATCAAAGTATCTGTAGTTAATGGTTTAATGCTACTTTGTTTGCAGAAATAGCAAGCTGACTCAAATACTGAAAGATTCTCTTGGTATGACACTATTTCTTCTATAAATTTCATACACTACCAACTTTTGTGCACAGAATATGTATAGTGAGAAATCTCATGGTACAAAATTACAATTTTGTTTTGAATTTTAAATATTTTATACGTGTTAGTATTTCAACTTATTTTAGATATGAGCATGAACAGTGAGGCACTAACAGATTTCTTTGTTAAGATGTCAACATCTGTTGAACTGTGCATGTACAACTGTGGTCTATAGATAGTTCATGATTTTTTAGCAGACCTTTTATGCTTTTTCTGTTGCGTTTATTAGCTTAATTTTTATATACTTTCAGTAAAAATATCTTAGCACGGTCCACTAGTTAGAATGCCCCGAAGATATGGCTTTTACACTGTATTTGGTTGTTTAGAAAATTGAGAAATACAAGAATGAGAAAATAGAAGTGTGAAAAAGAAAATACTAAAAGGTAAAGTATGAAATTTTAGGTGTAGTTTGGTTGAATAGAAAATGCTGTAAAAATTGTGTGATCATCATTTTTCTAATGTTTGGTTGACGACAAAAATACAAGAAAATAATATGAATATTTATTAATTTACTTATAAGCCCATAGGATTGGGTTGGAATAAAAAAATGATGGACAAAATGGTCTTCACAAAGAAGATGATCACCTTGTCATTTTCTAACCATATAAAACAAAACTTGCCAAACCTTGAGAAAATGTTCACATACCTATTTTCTTTTCAAAGCATTTTTTCCACACTTTCTACCATGCCAAACACACTGTTAATATAAATATCACTCAAGTCAATCAAATTTGATAAATGTCAATCTATGATTTGATTCGATGGTCTACAATTTTTCTATACTAGCAATATATTTCAATTAAATTCTTTTTTACTTCTAAAATATAAAATGTCTAATCTTTATTATCAAATACTCAAGGTGATGGCTCAAAGGTCTTGATGCTTGTGCATATAAGCCCTTCAGAAGAAGATGTTTGTGAGACAATTTGTTCCTTGAACTTTGCAAAGAGAGCAAGAGCAATAGAGTCCAACAAAGAAGTGCCAGAGGTAAACTTACCGAAACTTAAAAAGCAAGCTCTCTGGTGGAAGCTATTTTTGCTAACTATGCATGGATGTACTGTAGGAATTGAAGAAGCAAAGGGAGAAGAGGGTTATGGAGCTTGAGGAAGACATTAAACAAGCTGAAAAACAGCGCCAGAATTTCAGGCAACAAATACACAACATCGAGTTGAAGTTAAGTGAGAGTAAAAAGCTCTTCTCAACAACATATAATCATGTTGAAAGTGCTGACATTGCAGCCTCTATTAGCCCCAAAGATGATGATGCCAAAGAGGTCACCGACACCCCTAAAGCATCAAACAAGTCCATCAAAAGAAGCTTCTCCAATTCAGTGCCTCGTTTCATGAATTCGACTGTTGCAAGTCGCCAGAGGCATAGTGTAGCAGAAAAAGAAATTGGTGTGAAGTTGAAAAGTTTTAGATCAATGGTGTCTACAAATTCAATCCACTTTTCATACTCTCAATCATTAAGCTATTCAGATATCCGCATCAAAGCAATACTGCGAAGTTCAAATGGGAAATCTCGGCATGCTGAAAGAGTTGGGGTTACAAATTCTGTTATCGCAGAAAGGCCTAAATGCAATGATTTGGAATCGAAAGTCACAGCTCCTCGAAGCAGCAAGATGGTTACATCATCAGATCCAAACTTGAGAGTCACATTGGGTCGTCATAGAAGAAGGATGTCTGATCTGGTTTAAGGTTTAATTAAAAGACATCATGGTTACAGTTTTTTTTTAATGTTGTCAAGTGTGTACTTGTATGTTTAACTTCTTTTGGCTTATATTTGTCTATAGCAAATCAAGGTGAATGGTGTATTAGTTAATAGGTGTGTGCTTTCTTGGTCTGGTCTTGGGATCTGTTAATTAACTGTTAACATGGTCACTTTTTGTTTTTGAGCTTGTTGTTGGGTGCTATTGGTCTTATTATTTTATGTGATTATGTAACTATTTTGGGCGACTAACTTTCACTGAAGTACCTTTATATGAATACAACAATTATTTAGCCTTGACTAGCACGGCTATGGATCAATAATCCCTCTCTTTTAAACTACTGTTTCTCTTATACAAAGTGAAAATGCTGAACCTACACAGACACACCAGATTTATAAATTTAAAACTTATGTGCCTAATGTTTTTAAAACAAGTGAGGGTACCAATTATAAAGAATAAAATCAAACTGATCACATAATCATTTCATAGTTCAACCGTTCTATCAGATTTGTCTTGCTGGTTTTAACAATAATGATTATAGTTATACCAAGAAGAAGGTTGCATTGCATTTTGCATGCACAATCTTTCCCTACAAAGCTCACTTCTATAACTATGTGCCTCTTGGGTTGTTTTAAACCTGTAGTATATTTTAGGGAAATGTTAGACACTGATTAAGGAATTATAAGCGATAAAGTTTTCATTTAAAATTATAATTGTTGCCGCCTGTTTTGATTGTGAAGACAATTCTAATACTCTAATAAAACTTTCCGCTTTTAATTTTTTAAAAACACGACCCTATATTTTATGATGTTATTACGTGATTGTCCTCGTGATCTAGTTGGTTGTCAAAGAGCCTACAAGAGTGAGGGCAGGTTTATCTTCATTAGTTTTCTGTTTTAGAAGTAGGAGTGACACTACCCTTACATACAACAGTATTATATTCAGTCTTCACAGCTGCGCATAACTGCGTTCATGGTTAAGCAAGTAACCTTAATTCTTTTCCATTTAAATATAAATGAAGCTATTGACGCAGTTGTGAGATATATTGTACAAGTAGAACATAATTCTAATACACAAGCCTAGAATCTTCCAAACATGTAAACAATACGAAATTAAGATGATTGTGCTCACGTTTGTTCTGCAACTAACATGCCATTAGTGGACAGCACGTAAGGTTAGCTGTTCATATCAAATGCAATTTTAATAAAGTTAAAAATGGAAGTGTCGGATATTTGGTCTAACATAATCGAAAACTATTGGATGCAATGTTATAGGAAATATCATTGATTTTGGTTTTTTTGCTGTTGGATAGAGTTTCATTGATTTTGGTTTTTTTGCTGAAAGGTTTAGATTATTTTAACAAAGCAGGTTACATATCAAGGTTTTGATTTGGCAAATGATTTGGTTGCTGAACTGTAAACACCAAAACTCGAAGTAGCCAAACATAAATCATCACTGAACTTATCAAGCATTTTCAATATCTGTACAGTAAAAAATTCTTTCCCTGTTGGTTTGAAGAAGTTTTTCTGCTATTTTTCTTTCTTTCAAGCCATACGTGTAGGTGAATCTCCTAATCAGAATATCATTTTCTTGACCTTCATTATGAATTCCTTTGAAACTTTCCGTTCGTTGTGTTTCAATAAATTAAAGGGAGATTTGATGTTTTCAATCTTTCAACTGGCGCAACAAGTTTCTCTTCTTCGGAAATAGGTAGAGCTTTGCAATTATACATAAGCAGAAGAGTTGGGTTGAACAATAGTAGAGGAGTGAGTTAGTCCCACATCGAGTAGGGAAACAGAAGGAAGCTTGAGAGAGTATATAAATAAGAAGAGAGTGGCAGCATTGAAACATACTTACCTGGATGGGGTTAATGGGTGATCATGAAGGCCCATGGCCTAGGTTGGTGACCTCCATTGCACTTAGGAGGGGTGCCCACCTAAGGTCTCCTCAAGTAGGAGAGCCTACATCATAATTTGTGGTAGTGGGGGCCTGTGTTCGCGCGGCCCCTTTCAATACTAGTATAAAAGCTTGAGTAAGGCCCAATTTTTGTGACTGTGTTTTGGTCTGGTAGTTCTTTTTTGAGTTTGTAGTTGGAAAAATTAGGGTTTTGAAAATAGTAATTTATATTTAGATATTTTGTTGTAAGAATGAGTTGAAAAGTAGTGATTGTTTTTGGTTAAAAATATTTTGGTAACTGAACTTAAATTTGAGTTGTGAAATTATTAAAAGGGTATTAGTTAAAAAAAAGTAAAAAATAGGATTATTAATAATTATTATATTATAAATAATATTATAAATATATATTATTATATATCATAAATAATAATATCAATAATATACATTTTGAAATATATATTATAATTATAATAATATATATTATAAATAATATTTAATATTATTAAATATATTAATAAAGATATATTGTTATATTATGTGGGCATTGCCAAACACTCCCTCCTCTTCCTCCCTGCCTTCCCACCTTCGATTCTAATCGCAACCTGACAAATTTGTCCAGATCAACGGTGGAGATGAAAACGAGCAATGGTGAACTATGACGGTGGTGAGTAACCGGCAACAGTCGTCGGAGACATGCACTGTGTGATAGGCGATATATATGACGACGGGTGAGTAACCACCACCACCCATAAAACCCCCATCACAACAATCACCCACCACCCCTATAGCCATGACTGCTAACCACAACCCAACAAAAATCAACAAGCCAAAAAACCTAAAAAAACCAACAAAGAGAGAAGAGATTACATGTGTGAAGCTTCAGATTTGGGCTCTTCCAACACAAGGGCAAGAGCTTGGATCCTTCAGAACATGAATTTTAGAGGAGAGGAGAGGTGAGGGCAAAATGGTAACGAGGGGTGTCGTAACTAAGGAGATGGAAATGGAGGTGGCTTGTGGGAGGTATGACTGACCCAGAAGCAAACTCCGTTCTAGCACTCACCAACGGAGGAAACAAAACGCGATGGAGAACCACTGGGTGAGCCAAACGCGACAAGTTCAAACGCCTTCGGGGAAGCTCTGTTTTTTGGACTCAAACGAAGGACAACGCCAAAACAAACCGACACTTAATCGGTTGCTCCACTTGGGTTCTTCTACTAAGGCTATATTTTTTTTCTATGTGATTAATGTTAAAAAATGACTTTTTACTGTTTGTACAAACTACATAAAATTAATTTTTGGTAACCTTTTTCTCAAGTAAAATATGCGAATTTATCAAAATATAGAAGATATGATTTATTTGGAAAAGTTTGCTGACAACTAAGCATAGATTAAACTCATGCTATTTAATATTAAAAAAGTTAGTCACAAAAAAAGATTAACAAGGTTACATGTGGGGTTGAAAAAAAGTGAAAGAAATAGTGTAGAAACGTATCGTGTTATTTAGCTTAGTAGAGAAAAAAAATGTAAACATTAATATTTTTTTGGGTGACAAAAATGAGGTAGAAAATTTCTAACAAAACATTTGGTTGCAAAATTATCGTATTTGACACTAATACATTTTCCACAAAAAAAACACTAATACATTAAAAAAATGTGTAATTTTACACATCTCATCACTAATTTTGTTGTCATAGTGTGCGGAGTGAATCTCAAACTTTAATATGTTTTTAATAAGTAAATGAAAGTGATTCAAAAAACAAGTAAATTGGAGATAGTTTTGCTAGAAATAATGGGAGAGATTTAAAGTTTTGAACCTACAATCCCTATAGTACCAATATATCATTTTCTTTGACATACCTATAATACCAATATATTCGATATTTAGAGATGAGACTATTATGAAATATTTAAAAAACTAAATTAGTTTAGTCAGGTCTAACCCTAAGGCAAGGGTCGAGTACCTGTCTAAGGCTCATCATTAAAGGAGGCTAAATATTTTAAAGTTCACTTCTTTTACCCGAAAAAGATGTTAACTATTAAAAAGCCTATTATAATGGTTTTGTTTTTGGAAGCAGGCTTTGTTATTGGAAGCCTAGTTGCTATTCTAACGAAAAAAAGCTATTCTCGTCAAATTAAGTAGGTTTCAGGTGCGACGTTTCCCTTTCCCCGTGACTTTCTTGATTCTCCTTTGTTTTCATTTTCTCATTCTCTTCTTCGTTGTCTCTCCGTTCTTTGAATTAAAGCACACACGACATGCAACCGGAGCTATTCATTTCGTGACAGGGCTGACCTTGACATAATTAAAGAAGCACACCACAATGGAAGTTCTTTTTTTTTTGGATTTGTGCAACACACATATACATTATTTCCAAGTTCAACTAAAAGATGGAAAGTTTTACTCGAAGCTGTTAGTAACTTAACTATGAAATTTTTATGTAATACTCATTGGGAAAGTTGAGTAAAGAATGTCAAAGCTATTAGATTTCAACATGATGATTTAGGTAAGCTTTATGGGAATTATTTAAATCTTGTGATGAGGCCAAGACAAAAAGTAAAGCGGAAAGTTTGGTTATTATAATAGAGAGTTTTGAATTTTTATGTGGAATGATTGTTTGGTGCGATGTTTTATTTGCTATTAACATGGTGAGTAAAAAGTTGTAATAGAAAACTATGAGTATTGATACTAGCTTGAAATAAAGTTATAGATGTTAGAATTTTTTTTTGAAAAATATCTAATGAAGGATTTGTCTTTAATATGAATGTTGCTAACAGTCTTGCATGTAAAATAGGTATATAGTCTACATTTCCTACCAAACATTATGTTCATTGAAAATTTTTTTGATTAAAATGATCCGGAAAAAGAAATTCGATCAGGTAAGGAGTCTTTTAAAATTGAATACTTTTGTGTTATTCTAAATATGCCAATTGCTTCATCGGAAATTAGGTTTAAGTAACTAAAGACATTTGAAAATATTTTTGGGTTCTTATTTGATTCAAAAAAATTGAAGTCATTGGATGACCTGAATTAAAAGAATGATTCATTAAATTTACAAATTCTTTTTCTTATAATAATAAATTGGATATTGACTAGGATGATTTTTTTAAGTTGAAAGTGTTGTAAATAACATTGCTAGATGTGACATCGTCAATGCTAGAGGTAATTATAAGTCACGTGACTTTAAAATTTTTAATTATAATCGTTTATTAGAAAAACTTATCTAAATTTATTATATATGTAATGCAAGGTTTAAATAAGATTTTGATTTTAGATCTTTTACCAGATTTTGGTTTTAGATCCCGATTAAATTTTTTTACAAGTCGTTCCTAAGTATTTTAAATAACGTCTCTACCTTTAAGTGATGATCTAACTAATAGAAGTACATATAAGCATTCCCATTTACTTATAAAGTAATTAATTTTTTAAATGAAAAAGGTATCTTTTATGTTTGTCACATGGCTTCCATACTTAAATCTTGTTTTTTAACAAAAAGGCATAAGCCATATGGCAAAAAAATTACATTTTCCATTTAAAAGATTAACCACTTTCCATGTGGTAATATTTACTTAAATCTCTGTTAGCCAGATTATCACTTAATCAAAAAGACTTAACGAGAGGGATTGAACAAATTAAAATAGTTAATGAACTATAACTTATAAAAAATTTAATTAAACCTAATTTGAAATATTAGTAAATTTTGTTTGGAAGATGTTCCCCCAGATTGAGAGGGGCCCCACGACACCCTTTATCTCCCCTTTTATAGGTAAAGAACAAAGGGGATGTCAATCCCCTCTTGATCTTAGACGGATTCAGTTACATCTACGTCATCTTGGGCCTGGATCAACGACCCCTTATCCCTTTCCCTTTTTACCCCTTGTATAAGTACGGTCTCGAGGCCCCTTTGTAATTCAAGTGACACATTATTGAGTGAAATATAACCCTAATTTTCTTAGAGTAATTCCTTAGGGTTTTGTGCGTTATACATAGCTCTTATTATGAACATTTTGGCGCCTATTGTGGGGCCGATGAAACGGTTGCTACAAAGAACACAGGAAAGACTAGACCTAGAGAAGAAGCAACAATGGTAACCACACGCAGCAGCCTCAGCCTTCAGGAGGAAGGCAACCAAGAGGAGCAACAAGGCAGAAGCGACCAATTACAGGAGGTCTTAACTCTAGTTAAGATGTTGCAGCAAACTGTGAAGGATCTATACAAGGAAAACGAAGACTTATGCAAGCTTAAAACGAAGGAGAAGGAAGCTTCCAGTTACCACCAGTCACGTAACAGATAAACCCGAGTCTTCAATGCCTTACGCGGCACACCCGTTTACAAAGGAGATAATGGCAACACCAACAGCAGCGAACTACAAACCGCCGATGATGGAGAACTACGATGGCAGGGCTGACCCGGAGGAGCACTTGACCATGTTTACCACCACCTTTCTGATCACAAGGGTGTCCAACACCTTTCTTTGTAGGATGTTCCCTGTAATGCTGACCAAATCCGCCCTTCGGTGGTTCTCGTATATCCCTTCAAGGAGCGTTTCATACTTTGCAAAGCTGACAGAGAAGTTTCTTCACACAATTTCTGATTCCTTAGCCAAACCCTCCTTGAATATGAATGATTTTAGACAGTGAGCTGCTCGATATATAAATATGGAGGAGCGTGAGGTCAACCGAGGGGGAAATTCAGAACACACCATCGTCAAAATGGACCAGCGAAGGAAAAATCCTAAGGCGAATAAGGAATAAAGGAACATGGCTTATCCCAACCCTAAGTACAACGCATTCACCCCTTTGAACGGTAGGAGGGATCAGATCATGCATGAAGTCTACAATATAGGATAGCTCAAGCTACCCCCACCTAGAGATCACCTAAAAGGGCTTAGATATGACAAAGTTTTATGAGTTTCACTGCACCTTTGGCCATGGCACAGAAGACTACTGGTTGCTCAAAAACCAAATTGAGCATCTGATACGTTAGGGGTACTTAAAAAAATTCGTTGAACGGAGGGGGAAGGCACCACGAGAAACCGGGCGGAAGAGAGAACGAGAATTCCCGAGACAAGTAAAGTTACGTCCGCGAGATTACCCTCGACAAGAACGCGAACATTCTCGATCCTATAGACCTGATGATGTAAGAGATGATGGAAAAAGAGTTATACATACTATTTCAGGGGGCTTTCCCGAGTGTAGAGCTATAATCCCACACGAGGTTGAATAGGTTAATTCTATAAAATGCCTCCAAAATGCTGAAGCTATTACCTTCGACAGCTTGGACCTCCCTAGAGGTGTTCCAAATAGGGTTACTATAGAGATCACAGAATGCATTGTGGGAAGAGTACTAGTAGATCAGGGGAGTTTCGATACATTCTCCACTAGAAGGCCTACAAGCGACTTTAACTGCCTCCAAAAGGGATTAAAAGGTATGGTGGTGCTTTGCTAAGTTTTACTAGAGATTATGTGCAGGTGATGGGTTATGTTGAATTGAAGATGAATTTTAGATTGGGAGAGGATAACAGGGCGGTGATGGTGAAATACCTAGTTGTGGACTTCCCCTGCTCGGATAATGCCATTTTGGGACACCTATCCCTCAATTCACTCAGTGCAATCATATTAACCCTGCACCTCACCATTACATTCCCTCTAGGAGACAAATCCATTAGAGTTGTTCGTTCCAACCTCGAGGTCACTCGTGATTTCTACCATGAAAGTCTCTGACCCAGAGAGGCCTTTATAGTAAAAGAAGATGTGGAAACTGGGTTTGACCCCAGGCACGAGAGGGAACACAAATATCTATAGCCAGTAAGGTCCTTGAAGTAAGTACAAGTGGGTTCCAGCCCCAGTCAATGCACCCGTGTTAGTGCAGGCTAGACCACGATTTGAAGACAGCCTTAGTTACACTTTTGAAGGCCAATACAGACCTTTCTGCATGGAGCCCGTCAGACGTGCCAGGAATTGACCCGAGTGTTATATGTCACTCGTTGAACATCGACCCCGATGTTAAACCCGTAGCACAGAAGCAACAAAAGATAGGTCCAGACAGAAGAGCAATGATAACGGAAGAGACAAACAAATTATTGATAGCCAATTCCATTTGGAAGGTTAAATATCCAACCTGGCTCTCTAATGTAGTCATGGTGAAAAAGACGAGCGGCAAATGAAGGATATGCGTGGATTTCACCAACTTGAATAAGGTATGTCCTAAGGATCCCTACCCTTTGCCCAATATTGACTGTTTGGTAGATGGTACCTCAGGATATCAAGTGTGGAGCATTATTGACAGATACTCGAGGTACAACCAAATACAAATGGACCCTAAAGACGAGGAGAAGACAACCTTCACAACAGGAGGAGGGAACTTCTATTACCGAGTAATGCCATTCGGCTTGAAGAATGCTGAGGCTACCTACCAGAGGTTGGTGAATAAGATTTTTGCCAAACAAATTGGCAAGAACATAGAGGTCTACATGGATGACATGGTGGTAAAAACCAAGGAAGCACAAAACCATACTGCAGATCTAAAGGAAATATTTGTCGAGTTGAGAAGGCATAATATGCGTCTCAACCACGAGAAATGCACATTTGGGATCCAAGGTGGAAAATTCTTGGGATGCTGACACACAAAGGACTAGAGGCCAACCCTGACTAATGTTGAGCCATCTTGGAGATGAAGAGCCCCTAAAATATTAAAGAAGTACAATGTCTCACCGGGAGGATTGTTGCCTTCTTGTGTTTCTTGTCTAAATTTGCAGATAAGGCTATGCCTTTCTACAGTGGTCCTGAAGAAAACAAACACTTTCCAGTGGACTCGAGAGTGCTAGAAAGCCTTTAAAGAGATGAAATCCTACTTAGCTTCGCCCCCAATTTTAGCAAAGCCAACCTTGGGGGTGGAGCTAATCATATACCTATTTGCAGGACAAAATGCTATCAACATAGCTTTGATATAAGAAGAAGGATCCGTGCAATGACCCGTATACTTCACAAGCAAAACTTTATAGGGAGCAGAGGTATGTTATCAAAGAGTAGAGACATTTGCATATAGCCTGGTGGTATCCTTGACTAATTTTGAGCCATCTTGGAGATGAAGAGCCCCTAGAATATCAAAGAAGTGCAACGTCTCACTGGGAGGATTGTTGCCCTTTCTCATTTCTTGTCTAAATTTGCAGAGAAGGCTATGCCTTTCTACAAGGTCCTGAAGAAAACAGACACTTTTCAATGGACTCGGGAGTGCCAAAAGCCTTTAAAAAGCTGAAATCCTACTTAGCTTCGCCCCCATTTTAACAAAGCCAACCCTGGGGGCAGAACTAATCATATACCTATCTATAGGAGAAAATGCTATCAGTATGGCCTTGATACAAGAATAAAGATCTATCCGATGACCCATATACTTCACAAGTAAAACTTTACTAGGAGCGGAGGTATGTTATCAAGAGTTAGAGAAATTTGCATACAGCCTAGTGGTAACCGCTTAGAAGTTGAGGTCAACCTTGACCAATGCTGAGCCATCTTAGAGATGAAGAGCCCCTAGAATATCAAAGAAGTAAAATATCTCACCGGGAGGATTGCTTCTCTATCTTATTTCTTGTTACAGAGAAGGCTATGTCCTTCTACAGGGTCCTGAAGAAAACAGACACTTTCCATTGGACTCGGGAGTGCCAGAAAGCCTTTAAAGAGCTGAAATCCTACTTAGCTTCACCCCTATTTTAACAAAGCCAACCCTGTGGGTGGAACTAATCATATACCTATCTGTAGGAGAAAATGCTGTCAGCGCAGCCTTGATAAAGAAGAAGGATTCGTCCAATGACCCGTATACTTCACAAGAAAAAATTTACAGGGAGCAGAGTTACGTTATCAAAGAGTAGAGAAATTTACATACAACCCGGTGATAACCGCTTGAAAGTTAGGGCCTTATTTCCACAACCACCAGATCGTTGTCAAAATGGACCAACCAATCAGTAAGATCCGTTAAGAGCCAAAACTTGAGGGGAGAATGGTCACACATGAAGTGAGCTTTACGAGTATGGGATTCGATATAAGCCCCAAGGGGTTATCAAGGCACAGTTCCTGACAGACTTCATAGCAGAGTTGGGCGATGACAAGGAAGAACAACAAAGAAGGCCTTTGTCTAAGAAGACTAAGAAGAGATTGAAAAAGCTTAAAGATCATAGATTCTTTCTTGCGTTCTTGTTCACTGCTCTTCAAATTTGAATCTCTTCAATTATATAGGCCACTCAAGATGATTGTTTGATAAGTTGGTAAGGAGATATAACCATTAAAAATCCTTTGAAGGAGTTTTACCTGATTATAAGCACCAGACCTTGAGAAGATGATGAGATGCCAAAAGGTCTTTTATGAAGGAACTTTGAATCTTGCATAAAAAAAGAGTTCCATGAGATCTTCAGAACATAAAGATTAGTTGTTGGCTTTCTTCTTTTGAATAATGCGTAGAGCTCATTGCTGTTGATCCTCTGTAACTTCTTGAAACAAAAGCTGAATTCAATTAGCTTTACTAAAATACGTAGGGTAGCTACATTGATTTCTTTGCAAATGAGCTTTGGTTGAATCAATGCTTTGTCTCTTATCTTATTTGATGATAAACACAATTATCCTTGATAGTAGCTTGACTTGAAGCATCATCAAAGAGGTTTTTAGAATGTTGCATGATAAGAGTTTGAAGAACGTTCTTGTTGCATGATCTTGTTGCTTTAGAAGTTTGAGGTTTGATTGGTGGTCCAAACGTCTGAAAGCTCTTGTATCAGACTCTTTTTAAGCAAAGTCTTGAATCAGACTTTTGTTTTTATGGACTCTCTCTTTCTTTTGTAACCTGTGTACTTAGAATTTGTTTCCTGAAACACCTAATTTGAATTGGTTAGATCACACATGGGCAGACTTCATTTAATTAAATTCCTTGATATATGTTATAAAACAAATCTTATGGTCTAGTTATATTAACGTAACTTAGGGTCTGGTCAATGATTATTATCAAAGATCTTTTACAAACCAGACTTGGTCTTAACAGTCTCCCCTTATTTGTTGATAGAAAACATCAAGTCTTTTATTTAAATAAAGTCCAAGATAATCAGAGTAAATCATTTAGAGGATATTCCAATGAGATAACATCAGGGAAACTTTACCAAAGACTCATATAGTATCAAAGCGAAGACTTATATAGCATCATAACATATATTCATAATATATTCAGATTCAATCACACATCTGAACATTCATATAAGAGAATTATGTATCAGAGTGATTGATCATCAAAGGAAATTATGTAAGAAAGCATTTAGAGAAAGGATTGGAGCAGAGCTTTTAAGAAGATCAGAGCTTAAAGAGATTTTCCAATAAGACTTTTAAAGATCAGAATAACTCTTATTAAATCATGTATCAGAGTAAAGCATGTTAACATATCGGAGCATGATTTTCTTCTTAACTATGAATTATATGATTAGAGCATGGAAACTTAGAACATATTTATCTAAAATATCAAAATAATATTAATTTTAGAGCAATAAGAAACTTTATTGATCAAAAGAAAATACATAGCATTGCAATCATTGATAAAAAACATTGACTAAAGACT